>CANSGD010000920.1:0-2400000 GCA_947645195.1 Patellifolia procumbens
TCTACACTGTTGGGGCAGTCGGGCAGACACTACTTTTATCTTATATCGGTGTAGCTTTCTGTTATCCAAGACTTATGGTATATTGCAATCCTATTAAGGATTGCAGCTTAGGAAGTCAGTTTTCTGTACAAAGTTGACACAAGATCGATGCTTATCAGATAATTAGGTTTCATAACTACTAATGCCGAAACCGAAAGCATATCTATTTATGCTTATGAGGCCCGCAATTAGTAGCCAAGGTAGCCTATGTATTGCTGCATGATTTGCAACTTGGTCCAAAGGTGATGGTCATTGGCTTGTCATTCCCAGTAAAGCTTATGTAGATTATTGTCTGGGATTAACAACCCTGCCCATTTCTGTAGCCTCTATAACTCATTCTGAGTTAGCAGGGAGTGATAATATAGTTTCGGGAAACCTAATCATGATGTCAAATCTAGAGCTTTGTTTTGTGTCAAGGATTTCAGCAGTTTTTCACATGATAGGTTGTTATGCAAGTAGTTTCTAAAATTATACCGCATTTTTTGTTTTGTCACTATGTTGCTATCACCATCATCTGTTTGACGAGCGATTGCACCTTGAATTTTACTTAAAGAATTTTTAACCGATTTTATTCAGGCAATAACCTCTCCTTAAATTCATAAACTAACAGGATGGGTGTTGAAAATTTTAGGCTCAACGATATGTCTTATTTTTAGAAATCTACGGAGTGTTAGTATATGTTAATCTTTTCTTTGTTTCTCATTCATGCTGCTACAGCTGCTATAGCTCTTCTTCATGTTGTGAGGTGCTAGTTTTTCTGTTGTGTGACAATGATGACAGCGTTGATACTTTTTTTTTTGTTTTGTTAGGGGCCAAGTTCCATTTGTTGGACGAAAAGAAGTTATAGTTTGCACTGTCAATCTGATCCTTGTGCTATGTTGACTTTGAACTTAGCAAGTACAACGATATTTTTATATTCATTTTTTAAGCTCGCTTGAATTCTTGTTTGGTTAGCTTATTGTTTTAGGCTGTGATTGTTGGAAGTGTGGTTTTCCAGCAGTCCCTTGAACTTTAACGAAGCATCAACTAGGGCCGATATCCATTCTGTACATATGTAGGAAGTTGTGGGATGTTACCTGCCTATTTCATCGACCTTATAAAAGTCATTTTAGAGTGTCTCTGTTGTTTCATATGTGTTGAGCTTTGGACCTTCTTTCCATGCTTCTGCATATATGTCAAGTGTATCTTCTCTTGATATTATTCTTATCTAACAGGGCTAGAAGACAAAACTTATGGGAAGCCAGTTGATGCTGATGGTGATGCTAGCAACTTCAGTGTATCATCAATACCTGTACCTGAGAGTCAGCCTGAAGGATCACAATTTACTCTGGAAAAATTGGAATTGAACTCAATCACTAACTTGGGATCCTTGCTTAGTGAATTGCTACAGGTAGATGATCAATATTCTCTCGATTCTGGTTTTACAGAACCTCTGCTTAAAATAAGCTGCTCTTGTGGAAAGGTGATATCTCAAAGGCATTGGAGTTGACTGAAATTGAAATTGACGCACTCGAGAGTGAACTGACAACATTGAAGTCTTGTACTGTTCAGACCTTCCATCTTCCTGCATCATCCAATTCAGGTCCTACAGATAATAAAGATGGAAGAAGTGATGACGTGAATATATGTTCTCGACCACAACCTATAGAAGTGGTCTCAAATGGAGATATGATTTTGGAAGGTAGACTTCTATGTGGTGATGCCAGAGGGCATCAAGCAGAAAGCAAGGATGAGGATATTGATAGTCCTGGTACTGCCACGTCTAAATTTGTGGAACCTTCTATGGTAAAGCCTGTCTCCCTTGACGTGTGCAAGAATTCTTCTCTGCGGAGACTGGCTTTGTCGAATTTACGAAAAGCACAAGAGGGTTGACTACGTGTATGACGAGACAGATGTGGGTACACATCTTCCAAGGACATGATAGAAACATGGACCAAGCTGATAATAGTATTGAAACTGGGACTGAACACCCTGATGTGTGTGGTAAAAGGACTATGATATTTACGATACAATATTAGGTTCTAATAAGGAATCTGCCAACAGAGCTGCTGAAGTGTTGCTTAAGTTATTGCCTCGTTGTGATTATTCAATGGAAACTAATGGAGTATCTTGCTTGCCAGCTAATTCCACTATTAGAGAGAAGTTTGTAAAAAGAAAGCGGTTTCTCAGGTTTAAGGAGAGTGATATCACTGAAATACCGAGCTTTTCATCACCTTTGGAAGGAGGATCTGCGCTTGCTTTCTTTGAGAAGTCATCGTACTAAACTGCACAAGAAGCTAGATCTGAGCTCACGTACACTGCAAATTGGAAGTCAGAAGCATCGGTCCTCCATACGTTCACGTTTTGCTTCGCCAGGTAAAGAGATTCTTCCCAAAATGTTGCTAATGTACCTATAGGTTTTGCTTTTCAATGGATATAGCTTGTGAACTTGTTGCAGTAATTGGTACTAAGCATTTTAAATGAACCTTTAAGTTGTTTGCTCTAGGAGATTGCTGTAGGAACAATTAATTAATAAAATACATTGGGTTTACTAGTTCCTTTTGGTACTCTCATATAGAACTTGATCTGTCACTCAATTTTGAAAGTTTTGGGAAAACTAAGGGGTTATTCGTAAGGGATGAAACTGTATTGAATTAGCCCAATGGAGAGTGGCAGTATTGGCACTGTTGTAGTAGTTTGTCAGGAATCAGTTAGAGGTTAGGTTGAGGAATGAGTTTGCAAGTAAGTATTCCTATCAACAGATCGGAGTAGTGAAAGAAATGTTTATGTTGATTATTGAAGAGAGTTTTAGTTGTTTAGTGGGAGAAAGCGAGCCTCTTAAAAAGCTCGTATTGGGAGAGAATCCACCTCTCGAAAGTGGAGTTATCACTCTCTTTTACTGTAATACAAACATTGCTTTATTCCTCTTTTCTGCCTTTAATGATAACTCAGGCTATGAACATCGCTTTATTCCTCTTTCTGCCTTTAACGATAACTCAGGCTATGTTAATTCATAGCAAAAACCAACTGAGCTCAAAGTTTGCTCTTCAGATTGTGAAAGAAAGAAACATTGGATCTGCTGTCCTGTGGATTTACATGCATAAGTTCAAGGAAAGAAAATTCTAGTGTCTTTAAATGTTGCTGCTTCCTGCACTTTTCATATTGTGAAAGATAACAAGTTCTATTGGTTGCCAGTTCCTGTAATTTAATGTGACAAATTAATGTTGTTGTACGCATTACCAATATTTCTTGTTCGTATCATTCTTTAGCCTCATTGGTCAGCTTCTGTAGGAAGATTGAGTACATTCTTGCTTGGAGGTCTCATAATAAGTCGAAGAAAGATCCGTGGAGTTGGGCAGTGAACTTGCAAACCTTTAGCTGGCTTGTTACTTTTACCCATGTGTATGGCTATTCTAGACTTAAGTTATTAGTATTAATCGGTCTTTAGGAATTATTCTTGGTCTACTTTGATCTGTTGGTGGCGTTAGTTCAAATTATCCCTGGCTATATGTAATAGAGAAGTTTACGAAGCATCTGATATTGGTGAAAAGATGATTGGCTCAAGGAAACTGAATTGCCTGGTATCTTGAATCGGAGGATAGTTCCTATGCTGTATCGGCAACTCTTATTACAGACGTGTGTCTAGTGTCTGCTGAAGTTGTCACCCCAATTTGTAGTGTTTGTTGTGTATGCAACACTTGAAAGTGCTGATATTAGGTCGCGCTAGTATTGTCATTTTATCCAATCCTATGCTGTATAGTATCAAGTTACATGCTTGATATCTCTTTGGCGGTCTGGATGATGTGTTGTTTACTGTTCGCACGTTTTGGGATTATTAGTACTATCTGATGGAAATGCTGTATATAAAGTGAGGCTAACTGATTTATGTGATAGTTGAAGTTGTATTTGTCTTCTTTTTCATGGATATTAACGGATTCTATGGGAGCTGCTGCTTGTTCAAATGCAATAGGTAGTTCATTTGACGCCTAGACTAGTCTTTTTCCTAATGGTTAAGAAATCAAGATTTACAAATTGACGTCATTTGAAGTAAAGTTGAGATTGAAATTTTGATAAATCAGTTGTTTTTGCAGTATTTGTGCTTTCATTGTTCTTCAAGGGGATCTTGTGGTCAGAAGTTGGGGGTGGTTAATCTTATTATTTCCTACTGGATCCCCGTGGTTACATGTCATAGCTTTTTATAGCAAGTTTTTGGTGCTGGAGTTTCATATATTGTTTTTTCACTTGGGAGTTGGGAGCATTGGGGCTAAAAATCGTTCTGTTTACTAAATTTCACTGTGGTTTGCTTGTTCAGCTGGAAGTTTAAGCCTGGTTCCGACAGCAGAGATCATTGATTTTACAGGCAAGCTGCTTTCAGATTCCCAGGTCAAGGTTTACAGGAGTAGTTTGAAGATGCCAGCTATGATCTTGGATGAGAAAGAAAAGATGGCGAGATTTGTGTCTAGTAATGGATTAGTCGAAGATCCCTGTGCAGTTGAGAAGGAGAGAGCTGTGATCAATCCCTGGACTACCGAAGAGAAGGAGATTTTCTTGGAGAAGCTAGCTACTCATGGGAAGGATTTCGGGAAGATTGCTTCTTTTCTTGACCATAAGACAACAGCTGATTGCATTGAGTTTTATTATAAGAACCATAAATCAGAATGCTTCGAGAAAATCAAGAAGCTAGAGGTGAAAAAGCAAGGAAAGCCTATATCGGCCAACACATATCTGGTGACATCTGGGAAGAAATGGAGTAGGGAGATGAATGCTGCCTCTCTTGATATTTTGGGTGCCGCTTCAGTTATTGCAGCTCAAGCTGACCAGGCCTTGGAAACTTCAAAGTTGCTACGAAAATCTAGCAGCAGGAAGTCTAGAGGGATAGATGGCATCGCTGAAGCATCAAGTAGTTTGTATGGTGCTGAAGATGAAAGAGAGACTACGGCTGCTGATGTACTGGCTGGAATATGTGGTTCGTTATCATCAGAGGCAATGAGCTCTTGTATCACTAGTTCTGTTGATCCTGGTGAGGGCAACCAGGACTGGAGGCACCAAAAGATTAGTTCTTCCATTAGGCGGCCTTTGACACCTGAGGTCACTCAGAACGTTGATGATGATACATGTTCAGATGAAAGCTGTGGTGAGATGGACCCTGCTGACTGGACGGATGATGAGAAGTCTTTGTTTGTGCAGGCATTCTCATCTCATGGAAAGGATTTTATGATGATTTCTCGATATGTCAGGACCAAGTCTAGGGACCAATGCAAAGTCTTCTTCAGTAAGGCACGGAAGTGTCTTGGTCTGGACACGTTACACACTGGATCTCGAAGTGGAGGAATTTATGCAGGCAATGATACAAATGAAGGAGGGAGTGACACTGAAGATGCTGATATTGTGGAGACAGGCTCAATCGTCTGCAGTGATAAGTCAGGTTCTAGAATAGATGAAGACCTGCTGCATGTTAACCAAGATGTGTCCAAGCCTGAAGCTGCTGTTGCTGAATTGAACCTGTCAGAAGAGAGTTGTGATCCAGGACAGCTAGATCACAAAGATGCTGTTTTGGAATTGGAAGATTTGCTTCCACATGGTCCAATTGTTGGTGATGGGGTGGTTGATGTCCTCGTTAAGGACTCAGCTACAGATCTTGATATCCAAAGACCGGGGGCTCACTTGATGATCCAGGATGATAAATTTAATATAAATGCAGCAATTGGTAAAAATGCTGCTGAAGATGCACCTCATGTTTCAAGTGTTATGGATATGGAGGCAGCTTATGGGATGATCTCTGAGAGAAAATCAGATGTCCAGGTATCTTCCATACCAGTCGAGCTTATGAGTTCAAGAGATGGGTTGTCCAGACCCTCGACAATTGGGGATAATGTGCATCTTCTCCAGTCTGGTAGCTGTATGATGAATCAAGGTGAAATCATTCGTGATTCAAAAGGTTTCCCATTTGATCTGTCTATCAAGGCAGAGTTGCATGATGTTATCACTCATAGTGTGGGCTCTGAGAGTATTCATCATTCATTTCAAGATTCTTTTCTCAGAAAATGTAGTCGTTCGGCATCTTACAATTCAGTTGCTGAGCTTCCTCTCCTTCAAAGGAGTGAAGGTGATTTTGGGTCCAGCTGCTCTTCCAAAACAGAAAAGCCAGGTAGAAATGGTGATGTTAAGTTATTTGGAAAGATTCTCAGCAAACCATCTTCAGTTGATAAAGCAAATTCCGATGATAAGGCAAAGCACCATCCGTCTTCATGTGGCAAATTTGATATGAAGTTGGCTACCAATCAAGATTCAAAAGGGAATTCTACGTGTTATGCTGACGATCATAATAGTTTTTTGGGCCTGGAAAATGTTCCAATCAGGAGTTATGGTTTTTGGGATGGAACTAAAATACAGACTGGATTTTCAAATTTGCCGGATTCAGCTTTGCTGCTGGCCAAGTATCCGGCTGCCTTTACCAGCTACTCAAAGTCAGAGCAACAGCCATTGCAAGTAGCAGCCGATAGTAATGAATGCAATATGAATGGTGCCTGTGTCTTCTCACCAAGGGAATTCAGCAGCAGCAACGGTAGTGTTATAGATTATACAGTTCTAAGGAACCAAGAAGGGTTGCAACCGTTCAGACTAGATATGAAACAAAGGCCTCAGAATGTATTTCCTGAGGCGCAAAGGAACGGCTTTGAGGCCGTGTCTAGTTTACAGCAGCAGGGGAAAGGGTTTGGTTACATTAAATGTTGTACAGGGAGGAGACATTCTTGGAGGTTCATGCCGGGATTTCAGATCCTGTGGCGGCACTGAAATTGCATTATGCCAGTCAACAGTATGGCAGCGGCAGTGGTGCATTGAATGGTATTATTAGGGAGGAAAGTTGGAGTCGTCAAGGAGATGTAGGGAGGTAGTAGAAATGCCAGGGGCCCTCGATAGGAAGGCCCTGGGTGGCGGCAAATTATCTTTGTTTGCCACAAGTTGTACATTAGGTTTTTGTATTGTTGAATTCATCTCATCCTTTGTTTTACCGAAAAAGATTTAATTTAGGTCACCCTTAGATTGCTTGTAATATTGCAGGGTTTGCATTTGTTGTATTTGATGGAAAATACGAAAAATAACCTGGGAAAATTTTGGGAGGTGAGGATATCAATAGTCGAATCTTACGGCCTCCTTCCGTCTGTCAACAAATCAGTTAGTCTGATGTTTTTGTTCATAAGCAGTTCCAAGTTTAATTCAAGAGATCAGAAAATTCTGGGCTTCAGTTTTCAATTTGGCTTGTTTTTGCCTTAGTCTCATATTCTCAGTTGTTCTGACTACAGCAACTGATGCAAGTTAGTCATACTCATTAGTGTATGCGAAGATTAGTTTACAATTGGAATATTCTGGTTCTTATTTTTTGAATATCCTGGACTTAACAAGATATCACTAAGAAGAGACACTTCAAAGATTAGAATAAATGTGAACCACTTATTTCATATCCTAAATGTCCTGCACTACACCTGTCATTGTTCGTGTTGCTGTACCTGTAGCTGTTCAATAATTAATACTGTATTACTATTATCACAATAGTCAGTCTGTTTTGTTTCTATTTAGAAGTACTTGTACACTACTCCCTCAAAGACAAACCAATTAAGTATTCTTTTTAGTTTTTATTTAGGGTCCAAGCTGAAATAGTACGAATGCAGCATTTCGTTTCTTTACCCTTAGTCTTAAGATTAGTAAGTTCTATTTCTCGATAGAGGTAGGTTGAGAATAGTCAAGGAAACACACAAGGTATAAAAAAGGATGGAGAGTCAGTTATCAGACCTGTTTAGTTAAAGTTTTTGCTTCGTTCTTCTTTTATCTTTCTTGTTTTATAATATACTTATTGATGTTTATTTAAATCAAACACCATCATCTATCATTCAGAAAAAAATAAAAAAATCAAACACCATCATATCACTAATATGCGCAACTGAGTTTAGGGGTTGATGGTTTCCTTACTCCATTATTCTATTGCCAACGTTTTTATAAACTTTAGTATAGATATTACAAACATTGGTAGCCTAGACTCTGAGTATTTTCTTTTTACTTAATTTTTTTTATATAAGTTCAATCATACAATATCTAGGTCAATCTTGAAATATCAAACTTTCTCCCCTAAGCTTTGTTCTAATTTATTATTGTGATAATTATGAGGGCATATCACTATAACAATTATGTAATCTCACTAAAAATTGTTGTTACTTACGATTGGGGATTTCAAGCAATTACAAGGACGTTTTGAAAAGTTTGGCATAATAGACTTGTTACGTTTACTTTTGCACAACAATTTGAAAGCGGAAGTGAAAATTATAACTTCATGAGCAAATGACATTAATATAAGCTCAGTATAAATAAGTTAACTAAGGGCCTGTTCATTTCAGCTTAATTCCAGTTCAGTTCAGTTCAGCTCTAATCAGTTCAGCTCCAATCAGTTCAGTTCAATTCAGTTCAGTTCAGCTCCATTCTTTTATAACCATTTTGTTAAATATTATTATGTTGGTCTAATTTATTTTACTAATTGCTCTTATTATTATTATTATTTATTTTTATATCATTATTATTAAGTATTATTATCTGTATATTATTTTGTTTATTATAGCTTTATTCATTATTATTACTATTATTATTAGGGAGGAACATAGTTCAGGTTAAAAGCACAAATAAACCCGCGTTTTCAGCCCATAATCCAATCAAATCACGTCAAAACGGTTTATGATGTAATTTTGCACGGTCCGACACAATAATTTATTACTAAATATTAATATATAATTAAATCTAATTATTAAAATAGTAATATTAATTTAATTTTTAGATATTATTGTTATTATAAAATCATCATCAGGTATTAATATATTAATACAAAGACTATAAAATAATTGTTATTAATTATCATTATAATTATTAATCATTATTATTATTAATTTATGATTATTAATATTATTTATTTATAATTATCATTTAAAAATATCCAAAATAAAATTATTATTATTCATTAATAATTATTCATTAATAATTATTCATTATTATTATTTAATATTCATATTATTATTGTTTAAATATTATTTATATATTTATTAAATCAAATTCAATTCAATTCAATTCAATTCAGTTCAGTTCAGTTCAGTTCAGTTCAGTTCAGTTCAGTTCAACACCAATCAGTTCAGTTCAGTTCAGTTCCAATCAGTTCAGTTCAATTCAGCTGTTTTCAGTAACTCTAAACAGGCCCTAAATATTAGTATTAATATAATAAAGAAAAATAATAAAGAATTCGTTAACGATAAGTTAGTTTTATTTATTCTACTTCCTCCGTTTTTTTAAATGTGACACTTTTTTTTTGGTCAATAAAGTCTCTCTATCACTCTCCGCTCACATGGTTCCCCTTATTTTTTTCTCTCCAACTCTTTCCTTCCCAGAAATTGCCTAGAGTCTGTGAATTTAAAAGTGTCACATTTAAATAAAAACGGAGGAAGTAATATAAATAAGCCGAGATGAGTATAAATAAGGTGAAGTGAACTCGACATTGAAAAAAAACAAAGACTAGGGATTTGAGTCTCATTCATCAGGTGAAACATTAAGAAGCAGCAATGAAGAAAATAGGAGTAGCATGGCCTGAATTGAACGAGGGTATCACTTATAAAGACGTGATATCTCAGTCTTATTCACCTATCACTCTCATCCAATTCTACTCTTCCAATTACTCTACTTCTGCTCCATTACAGGGGTAAGTTATTATTAACTCTTTTTCTCCATTTTTGTAGTATCAATTTTAACACTGTTGATATATTGAACGATCAAAGTTTGAATCTTTAATCTGTTTTAGTTTCTGATTGTTTCATCTTTGCCTGCAACTAATTAATCAGTTGGGTACAGCGAATCCATAATGGACAGATTACTATTGATGCTACCATTGTTACTGATCCAAACACTCTTCTTAGGTCAGTATTATCAACTCTTCAATTTTATTTTCTGCCTTCTTATTGTACCATACTACCTTCATGAGCTATCGGCGAGTCCTAGATAGAATGGAAGACGTACATTGAGACAAGGAGCGTCAATTTGACCACCCCAAATTAATTTTAAAAGGATATTTTACCTTTCTTTTCATTAGACTACTAAAAAGTTCAAACTTGGAAAGTTTTAGGTCATTTTCAAAATAAATACTAACTAGTTGTAAAATTAAAAATAAATATGAACTAGTCCTAATTTTTTTATTAATGATTCCCTCCAGAGTGCTTAACTCCGTCAAGCCTCTAGAAACGATGATTATACAAAAGCCGTCATATTTTTTTTGTCAAATTATCATACCAACTAATAGGGACCATGACCGGAAAATTTGAGGTTTTCTGTTAGTTGGTGCGGAAATCAAAAAAAGTTTAGAACTAGTTGGTATTTATTTTTGATTTCGCAACTGGTTGGTATTTATTTTGAAAATGACATAAAACCTTGATATCTTACAATTGTTCCTTGAAACATTGTATTAACTTTTAATTTTGCAACCGCAAATTACCAACTCCATAATTTATAATTGATACCCTCAATACGAAAATCCTAGGTTCGCCACTACCTGGAGTGCCTGTCAAGGGCGTTACTACTATGGCTGTTCCTGAGTCGGTTCTCGCTCAAGTTGAGCACTTGAATTAAGTTCTATAAGAATTGTTGTCAGTTGTAAAACTAAAAGTGGAATGGAGAGAGGAGGGAAATGGTGCCTTTAATTTAACTAAAGAGATATGTAGATTTTATTTGGGACACCCTAAAATGGTAAATGTGAAGGTGATCATGGGATGAAAGGAGTATTGGGTTTCTTCTGCTTTTGTAGCAAACTTCTTAGTCTCAAATTTTTGGTGCAATTTTTTATGGAATGGGTGTTGATTGATGTAGAGCGGGTTCCAAGTTGGTGTATCATCGGCTTCCGTGGAGAGAACCTGAGACGCCGTTCTTGATTGAAGTTCTCTTTGAAGATGATGACATGGTAAAAGTTAAACATTTTATGGGTGATTCAAGTGATGTTAATTCAGAAGTCGTGTTTTGTATTTTTGTGTATTGTTTGTACTTCTTTGTCTTTAAAAGTCACTTTAACTGTTAATTTGTGCAATGAAAATAATCTTGTGGTGAAGGATTCTTGGATTTTCCCTGTTGAATTGCTTATTAGGTTTATTACTTGAACTCGTGAGTTAAAGGTAAAACCTATTGAATGGTGGTAGATATGCGGTGTTGTTTTTCAGAGGTGAAATGCTCTTTGGAAGTTGGAGCTGAGTGAGAACTGGGGAAGTTACTGGTACATTAATACCAAAGGAAAGTTATGCAAAGAGGGCAGTGTGTGTGTGTCTGTGTAATTTAGATAAAATCTGGATGATTTTTGTGTAATCTAGATCAATATCTGGATAATTTTGTGGAAGTAGATGGTTTCGCTCTTGCATTAGAAATATACGAAAACTTCGGAGTCATAATAGCCATTATCAACTGATCTTTGTAGATTTCGCTGGATTTTGGCTAACTTTTGGAATTACGTGATGGCAGATTGCTCTAAATAAGCCATCTGGCTTGCAAGTTCTACCTGGAGGACTGTTTCAGCAGCGAACTGTTCTGACACAGTTAAAATGGCATGCACAGAAGAATGGCAACTCAACACTCAGCCAAGAACTTCATCCTGTTCCTGTTCACCGTCTAGGCAGGGGAACTTCAGGTTAGATTTCTTGTTATATAGGAAACTTCATTAGTTGGTGCTAATGACCAAGATTACAAGGGAGACAAGTCCATGATCTGAATGCATGAATTGATGTACATTGTACTTATCAATCTTGTTCATAATAAATTGACTGTGCGCACTGAGTGAAACCAATTTTGGAAGATTTAATTTTTGTGGAATACCATGGAAATATGGTAAGTTTTGTGGTTGGAGATGGATTACAGATTCTCCAATATGATACTATGCTATTTTAACCAACAAATTCTTTTTTTTGTCCCCGTTGTTTTGGGCGCATGAAATTGGGGCTTTCTTAGGGACTTTTCCGATTTTGCAGGATTTTGGACTTTATTGTCCGTAGCTTCCATTAGAGTAGAGTTGGTCCTCATGACCTCATATTTGTATAAACTTTCTGGTTTGTGTAAATACTTAATATTTCCTTGTTAAAATAATTAGAACACAAATAATAATGGAGAAGATGCTGAAACAGCTCAACGAAATAGCTGAAAAGAGAAACACAAGTAAATAGGGGATGTGAATGGGAAAGATGCCAGGAAATGAGTGGAAGATGGCTAGATTTGTAATACTTGAGTTAATTGAGTTACAACCCTTGCCACTTTCTGAGAGGGTAACAAGGAAATACTTTTTCAGAGGTCTGAAATAATCCGTCTTCTCTTATTTATATAAAGTACTACTGCAGTATTCCCTTTTCAGATGATCTTATTGCGATGTTTATCATGTTTGGAAATATGAGGCAGTATATACCTTACTGCATGATGCTACTACTGTGCTTAGTAAATACAGTGGTACTTTTCTTGATTGGTTAAGGATATGGTTTGGAATTTATTCACTTTTATGTCGTATGTTAATTGGTGCTTTGTCATCCAGGTGTATTGCTTTGTGCGAAGACAAAGAAAGCAAAGGCTTGCCTTGCAGCATATTTTGCTGATGGGACATCATTGGTGAGAGGAAAAAGGCTAGTAAAAGCAACTGCTTAATACATGTTCATAATTTCTCTGAGCTTGTTTTACTTATTACTCCTCGCATTCCGGTCAAATGTTTACTTTAAGATCTGTGGCTTACAATGTTGACATTTTGAATGGGATGGCCGGGGGGGTGGGGGGTGGGGTGGGTGGTGACGAGGAGAAAAGAAGACCTTGGTGGTTAGTTTGGTAGCTGGTAAGTCTGGTATAAATGGTGGTAACGGACTAACGGTAATGAATTTATATGTAATTTTGTAGAAAGTCCCATGTTAATGCTCATAGTGATGAAGCTTCGTCTTCAAACATTTATTTTTCTCCATAAGTTCCATCACCATCAATACCACCTCTAAAACTGGTATTGGTAACGAAAATCTTCTAAGAAGAAAAAGATTTTGTGGAAGAACAAGCATTACCATGAAGATCGAATGAGACTATCTTCACAAAATTACCTAACCATTCATTATCAGTACCATCATCTATTACCACCTATCAAACAAGTTATGAAAGTCTCATCATTCATGATACCTCCATTTCATTTTTACTTTGCTTCTTACTGAAGTTTTCAGAGAACATTGGCTGATGTAAAAAATATGTGAAGCTTATAAATAATGGCTAATCTAATTATATGCATAACCAAATGCAAATTAATTTGCAAATTATCAAGACTAATTGAACCCCATGTTACGCATACAGCATACTCGGCTTCCAGTGTTGAATGAGACTCGAGTCACCAGACTCGACCTTTTCTACTAAGCAGTAATTCTATCACATTGACATTTTAGGGGTCGTTTAGTATGCACTTTGTAAGGGTGTGGAAGCGGAATAATGATCACGGATTCACGGTTATTATATGCTTGTTTGACACTAGACCCGTCAAAATTCGTCCCAACCCGAAACCGGCCTGGAAATAATGGGTTTTGAACACAACCTTTTGACCCGAACCCGATTGTATCCGAACCAGAGAAACCGTTTTTTACCCGACCAACCGAAAAATCATTATATTTGTAGCAATAATATGAAATTATGGGAATTTTATTGCTAAAAGTAGCTTCAACTAGAATATTTGGTTCCAAAAATGAATTTTGTCAAATGTGAACGTAATATAGACCGGTTGAATTCAGTTATAAATGACTATATTTTATATAACTTACTATTTCCAACGTATATTGTGTATATTTTGTTACATATATGACCAAAATACTAAATGAAAGAAAGAGAAAATTCAAATCCTTTTAACCCGTTGGGTCGAACCGAAAGCGAACACTCTGGGTCTTGAACAAGGTTTATTCGACCCGAACCCGAAAATATTTTATTTTGACCAACCCGACCGACCCGTTTGACAGGTCTAGTTGACACCTTTTTTTATGTATCCGTTCTTCTACCTTATTTGAATACCTCATGTTGTTAGGGCTCTCATCCTACCTCTTCTCTACCTGGCCACTACTCAAGACTGCCAACTATGGCTAAGAAGAAAGACATGCCGACCGTCACCCATATATCCTCTCACCTGGAGATCATGCTCTTAAGAAGTAGGGGCGGTACCATAATTAACATGGACTCTTGAGATATTTGAGAAAAATACCCATAAATAGAAGAACTATCATTTTATTGACAAAGATATGAGATTTTTTACATGATTTTTTGAAACCCGGATGCTATAATAGAGCCAAAGTAGCAAAACATTAGTAATTTATTGTATTTTAGTGATAGACCATGCTTTGTCGCGTAGAACTCGAGCTTGGTTCGAATTATTTTTAGCAAGCCAATTTTGACGAGAGATTATAAAGCTCAAATCAATCAACTTTGGTTCGAGTTCGAACTTAATCGAACCAAGCCAAGCCGTGTAGAGTCTGGTTCGGCTTGGCCCTGTTCGTGTCAACCATTCATGCAAAGCCAAAATTCCTAATTCCTTGAAATGAACAGTTGGATAATGTCATGAAATGAACTGTTGACTAGTCAAAATTAACATCATCAAGGTCGAATTCATATTCAATGGAGAGTGGGAGATAAGGAACCACACTTTCAAATTCAATGGAGGATTAAAGAGGATGGTAGCTTCAAAGGAAGATGAGCATATGACAGGATCTGCAACGCAAGAGGGTAAGAAAATAGAGGAGAGGATAGTGACTAGTTAGCATGAGCAGAATGCATTAGTAAGTTAGATTGATTCCAATCTCATCATCATTCCAGACAAAAAACCTCAGAAAACAGAGTCAAATAAGATTCATTCTATTCCTTTCCTCCGAATCCAATCCATTTACTAAAGAAAATTTATACCAAACAACCCCTTAGTGTTTCTTCTACTTCAATCAATGCGTTAACCTTTTCTTAGAAAAGAAAAAAAGGGACATATTTTGGTCATAAGGGTTGTTTTGGTGTGCTATGATGGCCTCCCCTTGTCCCACAAGTCCTGACCTTTGCTTCCTTGCAAGACATGCTTAGGGTCTCCAGTGGTGCAATTTTGAAGGCTCAAGACTCATGACTGAAATTATATACTGAAATTGAATGGGAGCCTAAGGTGAAGGTCATTAAGGTTAGATTAGCAAAGGTTAGACTATTGTGGGATTACTCATAGATGGGTTCTTAAAAGTGGACGGCTTAAAGGTTAGATTATTGTGGGATTACTCAAAGGTGGGATTATTATAAAGACAACTTAATTCAATTTAACTACGCAAGACTTTATTTAGAGTGTTGTTAAACACAACTCACTTATTCTCGAAATTGCCTACTTTCTTTGATCTATGTTACTCGATCTTGGGGTACCCATGTCGGACATGGGTACGTGGCCAACTGCCTAAACATTTTACAAAAAATCCTTGTTTCTGCCCAAATTGAAGTATAGAAGAAATTAAAGATTTTTTTTGGCTTGGTTCAATCCATACCCCATGTCCAAGTGTTGAGGATCCGACACGAGTAGTTGAGGTAAAACGAAGAGTCCAAGTAACCATATTCTTTGATATTTTTAAACTATCCTCTCCTGCCATATTCCCTTTCTCCTACCACCCTTCTTCGTGAGTTCTTTCTCACAACCACAACACCACCACCACCACGGCAGAGCCTCACCACCGCACCACCACCAGCATTTATGACATTTATTTAAATGAATCATAATAAGAACTATTAAGGAGCAACATTTTTGAATTTTTTAAATGGTTGTAAGGCCTTGTTCTTTTGGTCTGCAATGAACTTAAATTCAATTCAGCTCGGTTAATTTCAATTTAGTTCAGTTCAGCTCCTGCTCAATCGGGGATTGCAGCTCAGGTAATTTCAGTTCAGTTCTTTGTAGGCCAAAAGAACAAGAACATGGCCTAAAACCATCCAGAATTTCTGGTGGAACCATGGAGGAAGAACCTGGAAATTCCATACTATTCCGTGGCTTGGCAAAATGATTTTTTTTTCATTGTAACCAATGCTTGTGGAGGCACCAAAGGTCTGTTGTCCATCTCTAGCAGCGAGCCGTGGGCCTATAATTTTCGCCTCCGGAAATGAGGAGTCTAGCGAGTGCTCTTAAACTTTGATGGCCATCTTGGTGTTTTCTTGGTGATAAGTGGATGGTAATGGAGATAGTGGTGGGGATGTTAATGAGAGAAAATAGGGGGGGGGGATGAGGGAGAGAATGAAGTAAAATTGTGGAATGGGGGTATTACAGACATTTTGTTTGATGATGATGGGTGATTTTGAGTAAATGTGGGTTTTGTTTGGCCGTGCATATTTCCCCGTTATTATTAATGATTTGAAGATAAATTTTTTAAAAGATCTTTTCCTTTAGAAACATCAGCAATTTCCAAAGATTAAGAATTTAAAATTAAAATTTGAAACTGTAAAAAATATTGTATCCCTGAGTCGAAGTCCGAATTTTGGATCTTTGTCAAACATGTCCTTGAGTCCTTCATCTTGTAATTTCTAGGCACTTGTATTCATACCCGTGTCGAACACTTATACCGGAGTCGAAGTACCAATGGTCTCATACATGTACAAAGGAGAATAGGTTAAGTCTTATATGCTGAAGCTATGATATGTTGAAATCAAAAAATATCAATTGGTGCTGCCAACACTTAACTATGAGCTGGTTGCCTACACAATGAAACATGGTTTAGGAAGAGCCGTCAATTTCTACATATAACTAGTAGGGGGTTCCAGAGAATTATTTTATGGGGAAGTTATGGAAACTCATAAGTTTACTGATTAGGATCATCTCTAATCATGTCCCCACTTAGTGAAACCATTTATCAGATTCGTAGTTAGCCTATAGGAAATCTCGTTGGATAGTTTTCTAGCTTTGAAGAGACATTAGTTGAGATAGTGTACAGGCATAGTGAATAGGCATAACGTATAAGGTGCTCTTTTTTGAATCACGGTTATTCTGCCCCTCTCAACAACAAATATTGTTTCAAACATGGCAGTCTTTTCTAAGATCTCCGAATAATAAGATTCCGACGAGGTTTACAATTAAATACTTAAGTAGAGCTTTTCAATGAAGAACTAATGTAAGATGGAACCTGAGCTCATGGCCAAACCAAGCAGCTAAAATTTGTAAATTTAGTACCTTCTCAGAATCCTAACTGGTCTTAGCACATAATTCTGTAGGATGCACCCAATAACCCAAGTTATTGGTCAGCTTTGCAAATGAAAGAAGAAAGGAGTATCATTGGCAAAGAGAATACCAGGGACGTTGAGCCTTTGAAAGAGAGTGTTTTGATAGGCATGTTACCAGAAAACCTAGCTCAGTAGGCTTACTCACCAATTTAGTCAAAGACTCCATCGCAGAATTTCAATTAGAGGAGACGAAAGGTTGCTTTGACTGTTTGACATAGCCCTCAAGAGCTTGACAAAAACCTTTCAGGAAGCTCATTGGCCAACACTAAAAACCGTTTTCAACAATTAAGAATACAAAGTACACCCGTTTGCTCGTCAGGAATACCCATTCTTTCAAGAATTGTCATCAAACAGTTCCATGATGCATTAGCATATGCCTTTTCTATGGTACATACACTATGACTTGTTGACAGAAACTTTAAGTCGAGATACAGGTTTCCCATTGTGTCAACAACTCTGCAGTTCTTGAAGTGATTAAAATCGTGACCAACCCGAATCAGTATCCTGCTTTTTAGAGCAAGTTGCAAAGAGCCTTAAAGATATCCTTATCAAGGCTTCTTTAGGCGGTCTAGATTTCTACTTATATAATGACCGCGGCTTTGGCTCTGTTGTGTGTTTGTTTTTTTGGGTGTTTGCACCCGGTTCACCATTTGGGCTACATCCGGATCGAGGCCAAGTTCGGGGTGGTTAGGTTCCATTCCTCTCCCAAGGGTGTTGCGGGGATTCGAATACGGGTCCGTCCTACCAAAGCCAGTCCCCATCACCACTGGACCAACACTTACTTGGTTCTGTTGTGTGTTTGTGGAGAATGTAAGAAGTCCAAATTTGTGAAAGTGTTGACTTTGATGCGAAACATGATTTCTTACTAAGTTTTGCTGGTTATTCTAAATTAGCTAAGTGGTACCTGACCTGGGGCTTGCATAACTTTCAGAAAAAGCTTATTAGTTTTTCTGGTCTGTAAAGAGCTTATTGCATATATATGTCTAGGATCCTCTGAATTGACGTAATTGGCGATCAATTGGCATGCTGCTTTTAATTAACTGTTAATTGAGGATCCATTGGTCATCAGAGGAGTTCTTCAGATCAGTTAGTCTAATTTCTATCGCATGGAAAATGGAAACTGAGACCTATTCTCGCAGTGCTGTTTTTACTCGCATTGTACAGTAGTACACTGGTGGATTGATGGTTAGGAATGTGCTACAGCCTGAGGATCCTATGGTTTATTGTTTAAGCATAAAGTCGTATGCTCATAAAGTATAGGAGGGATAGGAATCGTTGGAAGTAGATGAGTGCCAACTGCCAAGATGCTGTCAGACATCTTGGCGTTGGTGGAGAAGATGTAGACATCAGCAGAAATGCTGTCATTCTTTAGTTTATTAATTGGTTGTTATTTCAAATCTTATATGTTTGACGCATCTGTTTTCACCCCCGTCCCCCCTGTACTGGAGCTGTCTTTTGCCGTATGGCTGTAAGTGACATTAGTATTCAGTAACTGTATGATATTATCTCTGATGTATTGCAGAGAGACAAATTCAGAGATTGAGGTGGAACGACGGATTACCAAAATATACCGTGCACTAGTCAAAGGGATTATAGACTCAAATGAGGTATTTCTTAGAAAAATGTGATTTGTTATCTGTGTCTGCATAGGAATGTCTTTGTTTCTAGCATGTAAAATGTTCTGTCAGCCAAGCATCCACCTATAATCTTTGTTTGGTGTCCTGCCAACCTCTAGAGTTTGTTTGATTCACCTATGATTGGTATTAGGTATGGGCAATATATCCTTTCATACGCATGAATAGTGTTTGGTCTAGTGAATATACGAAGACTGGAACCTGGTGGTCCGCCCTCCAAACCCCACAAGAATAGTTTTCTCGAACTAAGGGTGGGTATTTGGATTCGCTGCGAACCCCCACAGCTTAATCAGCCAAATAAAAGGAAGAAAAATCTTGCACAGAAAACGACCACCCTGTGCTTCTGCCTACATCTTGTCCACCGATCACATCTATACAAGGAGCGCAATCACCACCTTCTTTCTGCTGCCTATTGCTGCACTACCTCTCTTTCGTGACGTTTGCTACCGCGAAACCCCAACACAGTGTCTCATTTCTTCGATCTGTACCTTAGATATCATTAATGAGCACCACAACCCGTGATCTGGATAATTGTGGGGAAACATGGTCAAACAAAGATATTCTTTTACACGGTCACTCGAAAATTTGGACAAGAGGACCGCAGGAGTATGGAGAGAGGATGTGATCGACTCATTAAAAGAAAAGGAGGAGTTGGTGATTGGGGATCCAGAGGAGTGAGAGACAGAAGATGGTGGGAAAGGGAGGTGACGCAGAAAACGGGAGGAGGAGAGACGAGATAGAGGACGTGGTTGAGGGGGACAGGAGAAGGTATTGGCAGGGGGCTAGGGGGGAAATGGGAGATGGCAGAGGAGATAGGAAAGCAAGAAGGAAATTTTAGGGAAGAGAGAGACAAAAGGGGGGAAGAGAAATAGTGGGACTTTTTTGTCAATCAAAATGGGGGTTTGAGCCTTTGACCCGTAATGGGGTTTTGAGCCTTTGACCCGAAATGGGGGTTGGATAAGTGCATACCATATGTACCCTTAAGCTTCTCTTGGTAGTTCTTTATAAGACGCTGGTGACTATATCTTTGTCATACATTCTCTTCCCCCTTATATATAAACTATTGACAGGTTCTGATCAACAAGCCAATTGGAATTATGCGATATCCTGGGGTTGCTAAAGGTCTATATGTTGCCCTGCCCTCAGGTTCTTATCTATTCTACAATTCTATGTTTTATGTTTCCTGTTCAATTATTGCACTCTCTGTGGAAATTCATTCAGATGTTTGGTTGCATTCAATAAATAAAGTTAGCAACTTGAAGGCTTAACCCTGAATGTCGCTAAAGACGCTAATAAGCTAAGGACCTCCTAGTATGGTTCGCTACAAGCATCTGCATATTGATATTCATGTAATCATGTTAAGGCTCCAATTAGATGATTTTCCTAGCCACCAAGCAACTATTGATTGGAAGTGTAGAATATAACTCTGGAGAGAGGAAGGGAAAGAATTTTAACAAATTTTACTTTGTCTAGCCTTGACCTTCTCGTAATGGGACATCTCATTTGTATTGTCATTTGGAGTTCTTTCTAAGCATGGGTATTGATGAATATCCCACTATTGATTGTTATGCCTTTTGATTCATATAGTTGGCTTGTATGTTTTGTTTTTTATGGCGTCATGTCTTTCTTCCTACATTAATTTTGAAAATAAAGTTTTTGGAAGGAACCAATAGAGAATTGAAGATAGTTTCTTGCTGATATAGGGCATTGAGTGCATACTGAGACATGACATAACACTAGGATCGGTCAATCCGAACCATACTAATATGAATTAGAAAGAGAATCATTGTAAAAAAGTTATTCTCTTTAATTGCACGTTACTAAATAATACTTTTTCATATAGTAGTAATTGTTGTTTATTTGCATCACTTAAGTTATAAAGTTTTTTTTTTTTTTTTTACTTGAAGAGATTCAAGACAAACTTGAACTCTTGTAACCTATTTAGTCTTGATAAGGAGATTTTGCGTCATTGAATTAAAATTTTATATTGATTTGAACTTAACCAAAATAAGAGTCACTAAGCACGCAAGACAAGATATAAGCTAAATCGAAGAAAAATCCTTTTCAATTAAACTACACTTAAAACTCTAACTAGACTAGCTAAAGCTAGTTAAGTTTTTGAAATCTAGTGAGAAAGAGGTTAGGGGTGATAGGGATTCAATATAATGCATCTAATCTAAAGGAAATTGAGGGATTGAATAATGTTTAAGGTAAGAGATTGAACTAAAGAAGAAAGAATTTTAATTCCTTTTTCAAAGAGTACATGAGACAAGATAGCATCCACATTTAGAAAAATACTATCATAAACTGATTAAGTATAATTCAATCAAATCTCACCTTACGGATGTTGATTTGAGGTTGAAAATTAGAGGTGGTAAAAACGCATACAACACGGGAACAGGAAAGCAACCTGTTATTAGCGAGTTTGGGTTAATGGTGTTGACTCGTTTAAGTACACGGGTTGACTTGACACATTTACTAAACGGGTCGTGTTAGTGTTGGAGGGGTTCAACCCGTTTAAGTAAATAAGTTGACACGACACGATATGTGAAAAATGATATGACACGCGCCACACGGCACACACCAACATTACCCGAAATAAACGGGTTAGGGTCAAAGTTTTTGCCATCTTTAAGTAAGTAAGTCAACACGATATGACCCGCTTTTTTAACGAGTCGGCTTGAGGGGGTTCCCCCGTTTATGTAAGTGGTATGACACGAAAATGACATGACACAACGCAGTTAGCAGTTGTCTTGAAAACCTTGAGGGATTTCTCGCTCAAACCTTCCCCGAGGGATAGAAAAGTTCAACTAATTAATGATTCACAATGAGCTCCTTTCTAAAAGGGTCAACTAGCCAATTGAATCAAACTTGAGTTAAATTCTCAAAACAACCCTCGTTCATCAACTAACCAATCAAACTAATTCAATCCACAATTTTAAACACTTCTATTGAAATCCCAAAATCAACGAATCAGCCCGTATCATGTTCACTCACCTGGTCACCCCCTAAATAACTAATTATCATGTGGAAGTCATACAAGATAGTCAAGATAGCATGTAATCTAGCATAAAATTGCCTATTACCTGTGATGGAGGAAGGATAAATGTTGAGCAAAGGAAAAATGGGTCTTAGAATCCAGACTTGCTCATCCATCAAACTTCAATTGTGAATAGCCAAACAATAATGAGAAACAAGAGTCACTAAAGGACTACTCAAACAAGGATTAAGCAAGATTGTTATCCCTAATCAAGTTCTAAGCCTAAACTAAGCAAATTGAAGTGAAAATGGTTAACTTTGACTAAATAAGGAGTAATATAGAAATTAGAGAGTGAAGAGAATGTTACTATATGCTTCAATATTAAAATTCTGGAATTTTTGCTCCTCAAATCACCATTAAGGTTCCTCGTAAAGCTCTCGAAGTGAGAGAGAGAAAAGGCTTAAAGATAAAAGGGGCAAAGTATCTTAGAATAATCAGAATGAACTCACAAATTAAGTCTAAAACATATTTATATAACCCCCAATAGGGTAAAAAAGTAATAAAATCTAAAAGTGGTCCACCGTGTGTGATGCTTGCACGAGCGGGGATGAGTTGCTCGACGATCAAGTCGTGGTTGCTGAAACAGAACCTGTGCTGCATAAACTGCTTGAACGAGCTGGTTATAGTGCCCAGGCAAGCTGGCGGATGCTCGGGCAAGCAGGTGCGTTGGCAGAATGTTTTGACGTTTCTGCAATTTAGTCTGCTCCGGCGAGCAGGTGGGGTGCCAATTGGTCTTCTCGGACGAGGGGGCATGGTGCTCCCGCAAGCTCTTCTGCTTGCTCGCGTGAATGGGTTAAAGTGAAGCTACTTGTTCTTTTTTCTTCCTTTTCTCAGATCAAAAGGTCTTGTTATCATCCCGATGTTATAATCCTGCACAAACACCAACCATACCGAGCACAAGGCACACAAAGGATCAAGAAAAATAGAAAAGGAAACAACAGGAGGAAAAATTGGGGAGAAATTGGGAAATAATAAACAATATTCACATAAGCTAAGCCTAAAGAACAAAGAAGGGAAAGGGGGATGGAAATATAAGAAAGACAAAGATAATAACAAAAATGAAGCCTAAATCTAACCTATCTCATCAAATCTCTGAGCCTATGTCTAGTTCAAGTCTAATGGCAACTAATTTTATGAAATAGCAATGTAGCTATTGGTATATTATTTACTTTAGGGAACATGTCATGGAAACCAGTTGAGATACTAGAGAAGCACAGCCTGTACTTTGTAGGTAAATCGTTCCAATTGCGAAATTATTTGAATCTTAATAATTTGTTTGCCACATTTCGGCAACTTTTAACATGAAGGGAATTTACATGTAAAGGAGCTATTTGTAAAGCTTTGATAAGTCACTCTTGCAATACTCTCTTAGATAGTTAGGATTAACTTATAAGAGTTATTTATACCTTCTCATTTCAACTTTAAAGTTAATTACCAACAATTCCTAATTTCAAAAGTGTGCCATTTGAATTGACTGGATATGTTTTTTGAGAGTCTGAACTCTGAAGGATATTCATGAAAATTAACTTGCTTTGTATGATTCCTAAATATTTTGTGCCGAATAAATCTTGTGTCATTAACCACCGCCACCAAATAGCCTTAAGACCCCCTTCTTTTTACTTGTGCAGAAGACGAAGAGACAGAAAAATAAAAATTTGAAAATATTCTAGAAGAAACTTTTGGTTGCATTCTTTTGTTTCCTTCCCAGATTTTCTCTTCAACTAAGGTTTCTGTTTACTTCATCCATCTAGGTAAACCAGCCCTGAGCAAAGTCAATGTTCTTGAAAGAGATGTGGAGAAAGACCAGACACTAGTGCAGGTACTTTATTCACCACATTTTTTTTGGCTGTTTGATTCTTTGTTTGCTATTCAATAGATCACTCCAATGTTGTAAAGGTACTTTAGTAAGAAAACTATATATACTGCAGTGCTGTTGCTCCACAAATATTCTAGAAGCTTCCATGTTAAATACTTAAATCTTAGCATGTCTAAACTTGGACATCTTGAAGTATCCTTGGAGATTTGAAGGTTTAAGGTTATTGGGGGTAATGACAACTTATTATCCTAATCTCTTATTCTGAACTTCTGTACTTTGAAAAAATAATGAAGAGATGGACCAGTATTGTTATCTTATCTGCAGGCCGTAGGCGAAGGTAGGATTGTAGAATTGTAGCATTGTAGCTTATGAGGTTACTGGATTATCTTTACTGCTAAAGCTTTAAGGGTCTATGTAATTCTGTCCTGATTGCTGGTGTGGAATGTGAACCAAAATTTTTGTCCTTGGTTCTTTACGCATAGAAAACAGGAAGTGGTTTTGCTTTGCAAGTCCGCAAAGCATGGTGGGATTGTTGACTTCAGGTTTTATGTGCAAGTATGAGAACCATGTTGCACAAGGCTCCTTTTATAGTACAGGGCCTTGTGAGTTTTAACAATGGTATGATGTGTGCAGCCTTCTAACCACAATCATAGAGGTACTTTTTGTTTAACCCAATTACCCAACTACAGCACTTACAGCAGGTAAAGCCTGTTATTTTACAATAAATAACTAGAGAACAATGTCCGGAACTTTTGGTCCCTCATACCAACAACCTCAAACTGCTAACCTGAAGCTCTTCAGCTTTTCTTGAAGATGGACTATATATGTAGAATTCTTTTTAATCAGAGCCCCCTTTCTTTGTTCAACTTTGGCATCAGGAGCTTTCCATTGTTCTCACTTGTGGCTTCCTTCAACAGGTTGAGATACAGTCTGGAAGACCTCATCAAATCCGTATTCATCTTTCCCTGATAGGCTATCCACTCTTAGGTAAATTTTTTGTTGTACTCTAGGTGGATTTCATTCCATTAATGCTCTAAAA
This sequence comes from Patellifolia procumbens, assembly GCA_947645195.1. NCBI lineage: Eukaryota > Viridiplantae > Streptophyta > Magnoliopsida > Caryophyllales > Amaranthaceae > Patellifolia > Patellifolia procumbens. Next base: position 24,819 of record CANSGD010000920.1, read on the forward strand.
AGTAAAAAGTTCGTGAGTCATTGTTACAAACTATCTTTGCATGCCAAACAAGTTCTGATGTTAAGGATTTGAAAACAGAGAAATCTCGATTTGTGTGTTGATCATTCAGCGATCTATAATGACCATGAGTCCGGGGGCGGGGTTCTCTTTCCTCCTCTCTCCCTCAAGAGTTTGGGCTCAGTTCTTGTATGCTTTTTCCTTACCCAATATACTAGTGAATGTATATTTAGGCCCTGTTCTTTGTGCACTGAAGTAATGTAAACTAATTTCATTTCAGTCTAGTCCACTTTAGTTTAGCTCCGGCTGGATTTCAGTTCATTTAGTTTGTTTGAGTTCAGTCCAGTTCAGCGAGTTCATCCCTGTTCAGTTGAATTCAATTCAGCTCCATTGAGTCCAAAAGAACACGGTTTATTCTATAGAACTTGTAGGCTTGAGGGCTATGACTCTAGGAAGATCCCTATTCATGTTAGCACATTGTGCGAAATGTAACAAGTACCTCTGCTATTCTAATAGGTCATGCATTCCTCTTATACTGCATTTGTTCCAGACAAAAAGCTTTTTGAATTTTTCATTTAGATCTTTTTGTATCATCGGTTCCTCTCTATGAAAATACTTTCTCCACATTTTTGGAGACAACGTCTATGTTTGGTAACTCATTTCAAGTTCCTTAAATGATGAGGAGCTTAAATTTATAAGGTGCTCACATGGTGCAAAAATACGGCCGTACAGGAACGGTTCGCCCGAGTTGGAACGGTTTTCAACTTTGATGAATTGAACTCGACCAGTTCAAGAAGGTGGATTTAAAAAGGCCGATATTTTAGCCGTTTCGGACGTATCACCCGTGACAACAAGGGTTCGCCCCTTTTTTCCGCTATAGAACTTCACTTTGCAAGTTTTTTGCAGATTTTTAAAGATTTTTTACAGTAGCACCGGTCTATCTCCAATAATGTCTCGGACAAGAGAAGAAGAGGCACCACCGCACCACTAAACCTATATAATTTCACTAAGATCTAAGAGTAATTGAAGCAAACAGACCAAAAATAAACTCAAACTAAATTCCTCCCACGACAACTGCGACGCAGTCCGCGACCAACGTATATGTTCCGTTACCTCGAAACCGCGATCGTTCCGAAACCATATTTTCGAACCATGGGTGCTCAAATGATTTTAGTTGATTGGTGTACGCCTTAATAAGATTTAAGGTGATTAAAAGGAAATAAATTGAAACATTATCATGAGTAACTTCTCCTTTGAGGTGTTGGAATTTTTCTTTTTTTTCATCTTTGCTATTTTATTTTTAAAAAATATATATTTCCAAATACACAGCCAGCTGCTTCCATTTCCGCCTCCCCTTCCCAGAGCACCCCTAGCATCTGTACATATACCAAAATGTTTTTATCGATCCTGAGCACTGAGCAGAGGAAGTTCTCTGAAAGAATTTTGGGTGCAAGAATTGCTTCCACAACTAGCTAAATACCTGGAACGAATCAGCTTATGTGGGAAGGGTAATATAGGTATCTAGGAGGTACTAGGATTCGCTTGGAGAGCAACCAAGTAGTTAGCTAGTTCTATAAATAAGAGGTATTAGGGAGGGAATTCTTATGTTGATGAATGATGATGAGATTTTGGCATTATGTTGTGAATTATTCTATTTGTATTATCTTAACTCATGTATTAATCCATATCACCTTCAATCTTAGTCCACCTTTCCGTGCTTAGTTCATCCTTATAATTAGTATTTTTCTTGCTCACTCCACCACTAATATCAGTCCACAAAATCAGTCCCTAACAGCACCATTTACTAATATCTACAAATGTGCAAGCATATCAAACATGATATTATTAGTAATATAAGTGCTGCTTTTCACATTTCAGGTGATCCTCTTTATGTTGCTGGTGGTCAGCCGGAGTGTTTAGATTCGGAGCTTGTACAGGAGGACTTCGCGGAAGATGGGTATCGAAACACTGGACCTCTTCTTAAACTTTCTAAGTCTAATCTGCTGCCAGAAAGTTGCAAACTAAATTATTGAGGGGGAAATACATAAATAACATATGAACTTACTTGTGTTGTTGACGTATCAAAAGTGTTTGCGTAAGGCAGATCTTTATCAATTTACTGTGAAATGCCTGCACAGCTTCCAAGTTGGCAGTTACAGATGAACTGAACTTTGTTCGGTATATAATTTCATGCAGGGGGTATCAACGGCCTACAAAACCTGTTCCTGGAGACTGTGGGTATCATTTGCATGCACATGAAGTTTATCTGACCCACCCTACTAGAAAAGAGGTAATTATAACACTATTTTGATTTGTGTAATATTTATCTTCATATTAGGCATAGCTTGGTTTCTAGATATTCGGCATGTAGTGGTTATTCTTTTTTTTGGGTGTATATTACTAGCTTACCTCAGGTGAAGTAAAAACCCGAAGGCATGGTTACTAGATAACTCAATTGATGTAGCAGAGCGCTTAGACTATGTTTGGTTGAGTGGAAAATTTTTCAAATGCAAATCATTTTCCAAGGAACACCACATATTGTAATTTAGTTTTTGTGTATTTGACTGTTTGGTTCCTCTTCCTGACAAGAAGATTCAGATAAGAAGGATAAGTGGAAATGGAGGGAAAGGGGTGGATGGGAGGCAAGAATGAGGAAGCCGGAAGAAAGATAGGAATGTGAAGGGAAATGTGGCGTTTCTTCCCTCTAGAAAGGAAAATGTTTCTAATTTTTTGCCGAACTACTTTCCACTTTTAGGGAAGTTATCACAATTTAATTCCAAACAAAGGAAAAAGGGAGAAAAAAAATCCCTACTAAATAATCTTATATCTCAATGTTTTTGCACCATCCCCGGTTTACCCTATAAAAGAATGGTGTCATGTGAACCATATGTTGATAAGTAATAGCTATGGTGAGGCTTGGGATGCTACATAAGATAGTGTAGCCTCAGATTTACCGTGTACCTGACTTCAAAAAAAAAGTGATTGTAAGGGTGAGCATGGATTGGATATACAATATCCAAATTGTTAATATCTTATATGGATATCCGATATCCGGAAATCACCCCAATTTACGGATCAGATATAGCACAGAGACTTTCTCTAAAATTTCTTTGACATTTCTTTTAAAAAAAAACAGAGTTGCATGTTGAAGTTTTATTCTAAAAAGGTAAAATCTTGAATCAATTATGTGAAATATACCCATGACATCGAATATTGGATGGGATATCCGATATCCGGAATCCCGGATCAGGTATCCACAATAGGATCAGCATCCAGCGCTAGCCCTAGACTGATAGCAAGTGCTTTGTATCTTTGGTTTTTCATATTTGAGAATGACATCTCTCATTTGGAAAGCCAATGTAAAAGAAATGTCCAGTATGTTTTGTAAATTATAGTACATGATGGATAATTGTAATTTTTCCATTCCATTGTTTTAGGCGATAAAGATCGTTGCACCATTGCCTTCTATTCTCAAGACAGTGGAAGAAACTAAAAGTGAGGCAATTTCACCTGACATTTGAGTGGATGTGGACAGGTATAATATACTGTCAAATTATGTAGTATTTGCAGCATCTTGTAGGCTTTCATAATCTAATCAATGTACTACTGCTTTATTTTCTGATTTTGCATTTTATATCAATGGTAGATATTTCAGATATTTAACCCAGTGACCACCTCTGAAAATGATAAGTACAAGATATTCAGATGTAAGAACCTGAACTAACGATTGAACTCTTCACTGTCGGCCGGCAAGCTCACCAACAACCCCTTGGAGAGTAATTGAGCAGCTTATTTTAGATGAGGAAAACAAAATATTTTGGAAAGGGATGTGGAGGATTAGCAGAGGAAGGCTAAAGAACAAACCAAAAAGGAGTTGGTTGTGTATCGCCAAAATTCGTCGTTAATGGTTCATTCGTGCTTATATCAAGGTTTGGAAAATTTGATATGTATTTTGTTTGTGATTTGATTTAGGAAATAGAGAATATAAGAAGTAACCAGACTTTACAAGGACTGCGAGATGACTTTGTTATATCCATAACCAAAATCAGACCATGACCAAGGTTCACACTTCGAAACTACAGTAATGGTGCTGAAGGCAAATTGACTAATCAAAGAAACGTGTATTTTTACAGGCATGAACATCTCAACCTACTCGAATAAAACCTGCTAGACAAAGACAACATGTGTTTTTCCCTTGGCCTAGAAATTTACTCTTGCCTATTTGGAGAGGAAGTCACAAGTAATTCTAACCAAATATGCATTTACCAATTACCATACATCTTATAAGGTAATTGCCACACATGAAGAGATACCTAAGTTCACAAGCTATTTTTGAGGTCAAAGCTTCAATCTTCTCAACAAGTGATTTTCATACGATCTCATATTCGTCCATGGTTTCGTATGCCTTAGTTACGGTTGAGTAAATGAAATGATAAGAAAAGATTGAGATTTTAAATCCAAGATGTCATTCTGGGAGTATATTTGGAGACAACGTTGTTTTCAGTATAAATGGTTTACCTTTAACGTTCACTATACCCTACCCGGTTGTTCCATACCTTTTGTATGTCCTAGGTGTGGGGCCAATTTTTTTTTCTCTAGAACCTTCTCTTCAAATACACAAGAGTGTGTTTTAGGTTGGCTAAAAACTCAAAATTGTTTATGGTTTTGTGGATTTGAGATATTTCCTTTCATTTTGCTTTTAAGTTCAGAGTTTCAGGTTTTCTAGTCATAATTATGGGACTCATTGATTTTTATTTCTTACTCTCTTCCGAATCCAAAAAAAGAAGATAGGGGAACATAGGAGGTTTTATATGTGCCGAACCAGCGAGCCTCAACGAGTAAAGAAAAAATCACGTCTTACCAATATCATGAAAAAGAAATAGAGGGGTCGGGCACAGTTGTGCAAACACATGTTATATCGGCGGTGGACCATCCTTTAAAATTTTATGCCTCCATTCTTTACTAAGCAACAATTGATTTTTTTTTTTCACGTTTTTCCATGTGATACTTTGAGCATTAAGATCTCTCATTGTCGCTAAATGAAATTGTAAAAAATTGATCTCTTTAAAACAAATTGTGAAATGAAAAGATCCGACATAACTGGCTTTTCCTTACGTACAAACAAAAAACAATGATTAAAGTGAATTATGCGTGTAACGCTTATATTTTTGCAATTAAGAAATAACGAAAGGAATTTTTTTTCCCTCCAGTGTTGACAATGAATGGGTCGAGAAGCATAACGGTTTGTCATACTCGGGTTGAGCTCAAGAAGTGACACTCATGAAGGACATGAACTGCCCATAGCCCACCATAGGGTCTTTTAAGTCATGTTGGGCTCATGCCAAGCCACACCAAGCTCAACTATACTCGCCTATCTCCCATATTAAGACCGAAGAATTATTAGAAATTAAACCTAACTTCTTTAAGCAAAACATATTCAAACTATCTTATATAAGAACTTACCTCGCTTGAAGTTAACTTATTTAAATTTTACTGTAGTTGTAAATTGAAAGAAGTAGCACTATGTCTTCGTTTGTTTTGGTGGAAAACCATTTTTCTTGAAAAAGGGATTTTCTCCTCTTTTCATTTTCTTTTGTTTGTTTTGATAAAGGTTGGAAAATGATTATCTTAAAGGTGGGAAAATGTTTGGAAACCAATTTCATTTTGTGAAAAGACTATGCCACATTTTCCTCTTCATCCCTAACTTCTCTTTATTTTCTCATCTCATCTTTCCTTCACTTTTACTCTATTTACCTTTTGTCCCTAACTTTTCCTCTAATTAAACAAGCAAAGGAAATTTTTTTCTAGAATCATGTTTTTCATTGCATATAGTTTTCCTTGAAAAGTGATTTTCCATGAAAATTGTTTTCCGTTAAAACAAACAGAGACTTTATCTCCCTTTAACTTACCTAAGTACTTAAAGTTTCTAAAATTAAAGTTAAGGATCACTACTTTTACAAAGGTTAACATTTCTGATGGAAAAGCAATACAAGAACAAGAGTAGTTGAGGTGGTGGCAATGGCAACAGAAACAGATGTGTGGTTGGTCAAGAGTGGTGGTCCGTTTTGTTCGGAATGGGTTTTGACTTCTGAGTTACCAATCCCCTTTTCGAATGACGAAATCATCTTCATCAAATGCCAGAAGCCGATCCCGACGATAACGGGTGCAAGTAATGTGTTAATGGAGATGTGGGGGTGATTGTTTGGTACTGGTAATAATAATGTCGGCGAATAAGAGGAAACTTTTCTCCTTTCATTTAGTTTTTTCTTTTTTGGTTGGTTTTTTCAATTTTAAAATCATTTTCCGTTTTTAACATGGTATTTAACATACTTGTGTTTTGCTGAGTTTCAACCTATGTAATTTTTAGTTGAACTCACAGCCCATGAACAGAAGAACTAGTTCCAACTATAGGATAATGCTAATATTCGACAATATTGTTAAAGAGAAGTCTTAACTTAAAATGTGCACACATCAAAATATATGGAGCATACTAGATGCAAAGACATACGCTGAAGAATTCTAGATTCATAAAATTGGTTACAAAACCATGATATTGGATTTAAATGCATCTTCTTGCTAACAAGTACTTCACAAAAAATTGTCTCCACTCAAAATTTCTCTGATATTAAATATCCAAAAACAATAAAACAAAGAGACAACAAAATAGTGAACCCTAACATCTTATGCTGCCTGTTTCTTCAACTTAGAAAGCTCCTGCCTCACAGCGCCAGCTTTCTGCAGTAGCCAAACAAACAGATGACAAATTAGATCCGCACGACAGCAAATAGCGTACATAATACCAAGTCTGAATCCCTTAAACAATCTCCTAACTGAATTAGTATGTAACAGCATTTGAAACCACGGATTTTTTTACAAGCATTCGTTGATGTGACTACAGAGAACATTTTAATTTGACTGTCAATAGGGTGATTTTGTTGATTAATGTTCAATCATTTGTAAGCATCCTATATGGAGACATCTCAAAGGATCTGACAGGAGGAGGATTGTAGGCAAGAACAAAGACAAACCTTAATCTTGGCCAACATGATCTTGAACCTATCGAAGTCGTTAAGAGCAGCTCTTTTCTTTTGGACAATCAGTTTTCTACCCCAGGAACTCTTCTCCCACTTGTTCTTAACATCTGCACCATCACTGCAGTTTAATCATACATGCATAGAGAAATAAAAAATGGTCGTCACCAGTACAAGAACAAAAGTAACCCTACCAGCAGCCTCCATAGCATCAATCAAGGTTTTCTTCTTGGGTACTTTCTCAATATCAACCTTGATATCGGTCAAGGAAAGCCTCTTCAAGTTCATCTGTCCTCTTACCATATCAGGAGCATCAACTAGGACCTACAGTGCATTTTCAAATGAACAAAGTCAGATTTGAACATAACAAATGCGCATGAAAGCTTATATATTACGGCGTAAAAGATGTGATTCAAGAGATAATACTCAGAATGGCATTCTTGTACAGGGACACATCAAAAATTATACGTTTAAGACAAAACGAAAATACTCCATGTCCATATCGGTACTTACCAAAAATAGAATTAAGTATACCTAATATGTGGTGAAGAATGAACATAGTCAGCTACCTAGTTTTGTCAGATTAGACCATATGTTTTTTGCTTTTCGACCCCAATTTGTGGGTGGTTTAGCCAGTTAATCCTGTTTTGATCCAGCACATATAGTTCGCAACGTCTAAATAGCGCACATAAACAACTAACAAAGATACAAGATTTAAAAATCCTTCAACGTCAAAAAAAAGCTTTAGAAATACCACTGTTACAAAAAGAAATGGCATAATGCTTGTCGACGGCAAACCACCAAGAGCTACAACCTATGTTAGGTAGACAAAGATACAGGTGTCGAAGTGTAACGCATTTGGTCAAAAAGGAAGTCTCCAAGTATCATGTTGCAATTGTTTAGGTAAATGAGGGTGTCGAGGTAACATACTACAAAACACATGAACAAAAAGAGCCATTGATAAACTTATGCCACATCTAATCACTAACTCAGCTCGTTTCCAAAATTATAAACCCTAATTCACATAACTGAGTATCAATAACAATCAAAAAACCTAAATCTAAAAAACACACAAGAAACCAAGCACAACCTAACAGTACGGAAATGCAAACAAAATACAATTCATCGATATACTTATGCCACTATCTAATCACTGAATCAAATCGTTTCCAAAATTACTAGCCCTAATTCACAAGACTGAGTATCAATAACAATCAAAAAACCTGAATCTACAAAAACACCAATCTAACAGTCCGAAATTGCAAATAAAATCGATCAAAAATATAAACGTGAATGACGAATGAAATTGAGCATAAATCACAAACAAAATTAGAATGAGAAATCGGCATACTCTGTTCTGGTCAAGAACGTCGACAATGACAACAAGTCGGCCATACTCTTTGCCATAGTTGACAAGAGCTACCCTTCCGATCTCTATGTACCTCTTGAACGGCTGCAAACACAACAAATCGAAAAAACTCAGATTTTTAGCAAAATTAACGCAATCTATTTAACTGAGTATACTTTATCAATATCGAATTGTGTAGAAACTTGAAAGGAAGAGAAATGCATGGAAAAGTGAGGTGAGAGATTACCATGTTTGAGGAGATTAGGGTTTTCTGAACTGCGAGAGGAAGGAGAAGGGAAGTAAGAAATGGTTGCAGCTAGGGTTTTAGTTCTTTATAAACTGAGTTCGCCTAGGGTTATATATATGGTTACGGCCCAACTGGTAGTAATACTGTGTTACTTATGGGCTCAATTTTGTTGAAATGTCTCTTTCCCATCTTTTTTTCTTCTATGGAATCAATTTTGTTGAATTGTTACTTATGGGCTCAATTTTATATGTCTACCAAACTTCAACTCCGCTTCACTTTAATCGGAGTTGATCATTTCGTTTCTATTCGGATTCATATCATATATTTTCGGATAGGTTTTTTCCCAAACTCGGGAAGAATATGGTACGAAATGATCTCTATCTTTATACCATACGGAAAGAGGAGGGATGGACAAATCTATAACTAATAAATTGAGTTTTATGTCCAATTTTTAAAATAATTTTACAAAATATTTATAGCTATTTTTGCTTGAGATCTATAAATAGAGACCCAATTTGCTATATTTTAATATACTTTTAATTTTCAAATCATAAGTAAATGATCTTTATCCTATATCCTATCTCTATTATATAAGTGAAGAGGTGGGGGTGGACACCAAAAAAAAAAAGGAAAAATAAATAAAATAAATCAATGAGTTTATTAAATAATTAAGTTTTATTTCCAAATTTAGCCATTAGATTTTTAATAAAAGATGTTCAAAACTTCTAACTAAAATATCTAAAAACCTATAAAATAAAAACAATTAAAAAAATATCAACGATTATATTTTCTTGAGATCTATAGATAGACACCCACTTTGCTATACTTTTATATACTTTTGAAATTTCTTATTTTAAATACATGAGTAATTGATTTTTCATGAGTGAAAGCACATTTGATCAAATTGATCATGATAAAATATTTTAGCATGAGTGAGAAATATGATAAAGTATTTTCAAGCACTTTAGAATTTTTTCTCATTTGGACAATGAGCAATAAATACCTTAGCGGGTACTATATAACAAAAGTTGTAGTTGATGGTGGGGAGTAAGGGCGGTTTTCAAAGAAAAATGAGCCAAAATGAATTTAGCTTGAAAACAGAATATGTTGTGTACCTTCGCATTTTATCATTTTACAGTAGGCAAAACACATATCGTATGTGAATAAAATTAGAATTTTTTGTTCAAAATCACCTAAATTTTTCACGTGTTTAGGAACTTCCACCTTAATGAATTTTTCTTTTAAATTTTCACCTATCATTCCCAATTTTATTGGAAACTCCCACCACTTAATGATTTTTGTTAAATTCCGTTAACAAAACCGTGAAGTGGGCCCCACATATGTTATTATTAGTTTACGTTGAAATTAAAGTCAATTTCATCAATTTAAGGGCAAATCCTCAACAAATTTAGAGCAAATTTGGAACAAATTACAACTATTTGGAAAGAATTGCAACTATTTCAAGTTTCATTTTGTTAACAAAATGTATACGTGGGACCCACTTAACGATTTTGTTAATGAAATTTGACAAAAACAGTTCAGTGGTGAGAGTTTTTAATAAAATTGTAAATGGTAGGTGGAATTTTTAAAAAAATCATTAAGGTGAGAGTTTCTAAAAACATGAAAAGTTTAGGTGGTAAGATGCGATTATCCATAAAATTATCTACTGTAGATTATGAAATTTCATAATAAAATTGTTGTCGCGCGCATCGCGTGCATAGAAATCTAATATCCTATAAGGGAAGAGTAAGGGGTGGACACCAAAAATAAGAAAAGAAAGAATAAAAAAAATCAAAGAAAATAAAGCTCCTATCATTAATTGCAAGTTAAGAAAGAATAAAAAAAAATCAAAGAAAATAAAGCTCCTATCATTAATTGCAAGTTAAGTTGTTTTTTATATTTTTTATTTTAATTGTAGCCATTTATTCCAAACTAATTTCTTTTGGGTGATACAACACCAAACGTCCTTTTTAATAATTGTTTCATTTTTGCTCTCCTACTCCCTCTCTCATTCTCTCTCTAAACAACATCTTCCATTAATTTTTTGGTAGATTTTTTGTCTTTTATGGCGTTTTAAAATCATATCATTATTGTTAATCTATTCTATAAAATTTATTACTCGTTTTCTTTTATGTATTTTTATATTATTTCACTCTTTGAATTCTTTTTGACTTTACAATTACACCCCTCGAAAACATTAAAATAAATAATACTTAACGATTATTGTTTAAAACAAATTTATATATATATATATATATATATATATATATACAATTAACTGGAGCAAATAAATATAGTTTCTCCAAGGTCTTTACATATTACACTTTTGCACGTATCGTGTGCATATGAATTGAAAGTGGACATATTTTTACATAAACATAATTAAGGTAAAAAGATATGGTAACTAAAAGAAAAATCACTATTATATAAGGGGGAAGACTTGGTGTCCACATGAAATTACAATTGTATCCTCTTCTTTCATTAAATTTCTATTCTATGAAGAAAGAGAGTAAATCATGAAAAAAAGGAAAGAAAAATAATATAGAAGAGAGAAGTTATTTCACTTTCAACTGTAGGTGCATATAAATTACCAATTGCAGACTAATTTATAATTTATGTTCGGGACAGGAAACACTGATCTTTCCAAAAAAAATGGCACGCATCGCGTGCATAAAAGACTAGTTTAAATCTACCAAAACATTGTTTTAGTATATAAATTAGGGAAATTTTATATGGTAACCCTCGACTTTTTAAAATTCTACATGGTAACCAATGTTTTTTCCTTCTATTTGGCAACCCTCTACTTTATATTTCGTACATTCTATAACCTTATGCATTAAAAAATTATTTAAAGAAGATTTTTCAAAATAGAAACTAGTTTTTTAATTACACAACATGATTTTAAAATGAAAAAAAGATCAACAATTTAAACCCCCCCAACCAAGTTGACCACCACGGCCCCTTCCCTTTCCCCTAGCCCAACCGTTTCCCTGTCATCCCCTAGCCCATGGCCGCCCACATACTAAGCAAGTGTCCAGAATTCGAAAATATATCACTCAACGAAGTGAGAAGGCTCGCCTCACGATATGCCATCATCACTGCCGTCGGGTACACACTTTCCCCAAATAAATTATGTAATTTCCTGAACATTCACGGGTAGCTCTCTTTATTCTCTCGTCTCATGAACGCATATGCAATAAGAAAGGTGTGGTTTGTTGGTGTCAGTCCAACTATCTTGAAGAAAGGCATGTTGTAGTTATTCGTCTTGTAGGTAGAATGCATCAATAAATCAAATCACATGACGCCATGTACATAACATGTTCACACCAATAAGATGGGTTAGGAATGTGAGATCAAGAACACCAGTAATACCATCAACTGATATCCATTAAACATATTGTTCTTTAATGTGTGGATATTTGTCTTTTATGGCAGCCATGATATGAGAGGTTTCCCTCGTGCTAAAGTTACTGTCGAACTATTTTTTTGCACCTGGGCTAAGGTAGTTGAGTTGTCGATGGCCGTTAAGATAAACAATCAATGAATGGTTGTGCATTCATATTGTTCCCCAAACGACAACAACTTCGCAACCGTGTCTTTTTATCACGAAATCTTGCCTTAATAACAAAAGGACAAGTACACCCTTGGCTTCTCGTCTTCTTACGTTGTGTAACTGCCATGTCTCGGTTTTCACTGCGATTACTCTGCCAAGAATTGCTTGCTTTTTAAATATACATATGGATGACCATCTCTTTGCGTTTTATTCGATGATTTAACGAGAACAAATCCAATTTGCAAAGCAACGTCTTTGGCCCACTCATAACCCGCATCCAAGTCCACAAAAAGCTTCAGCGTCACAAAGCGGTAGCCGTAATCAACGGTATCACCTCCATAATCAGGAATTTAATAAAGCATAATCGTTTTATTATAAATATTCAATAATTAAATAACACTATAAATATAAATAATTGAAAAAATTAGATTTAGTTAGGGAAAAAATTCAACCCAGAGAAACGGCCACTAGAACGGGTTCAACCACGTGAGAACCGTTCCTGGGACCGGTTCCACCATGACAATATCAGTTCGGTGGAACCGGTTCCCAGAGCCGGTTCATCCATCGAAGAACCAGGTTTGGGGACCGGTTCCCTATTTTTTTTAAACTAAAAAATTCGATATCAATAGTCGATTTAGGGCAGTCGTCGAATAAATGTAAATAAAGCATTAAATTGCACGATTATTAAAAAATATATGTATAGAAAATAAAATTCGAACTGCGTGACAACGACGGTGTCGAGGCCCGAGGGATTTGAGGCCATAGTCGATTGCGTTGGTGGGGGTGGTGTATTGTTTGATAGGGTAGGATGGTGGTTTAGAGTGTTTGATTTAAATTAGATCATATTAGTGTTTTAATTAAATAAAAATGTATGAGTCTTTTTTAATTGAGAGTGTGAAGGTTTTTTTGTATTTTACGGGCGTCTTCAATTCAAGGCTACAACAGATAATTACGAAGTTTAGGTGGGGGCATCAGTTGCCAAGTTGAATGGCACTGAAACACCGATCAACTCTTCACTCTTCCCTGAGCTAAAGCTTCGAGGATAGAGATAAAATGGTGGATCGTCGACGATTTGAAGCAATTTTGTCGACAGTCGTCAACGTTAAACCTCACGAGACCTCAGCACTTCTCCATTCCGCTGCTTCTTTCTTCTTTGTATGCCACTTTCTCCCCTTTTCAGATTCCCACAGATTTTGATGATTGCAATGCAATGTGATCGCTTTTTGTCGATTGAAATTTTGATGATTGCAATGTAATGTGTTCGTTTTTCGATTGAAATTGTTGATGAGTATTGATTTTGATGATTGCAATGTAATGTGTTTGCTTTTCGATTGAAATTTTTGATGCACAGATTTTGAGTGCTTATTTTGTGGTGTTACCGTTGCGAGATGAAGGAGCAATATCATTAGGGTTGTCAAATCTTCCAGGGCTTTTTATTGGATCATTGGTTCTCACATTGATTGCTGCACCTCTTTCTACCTTGCTTTTTTCATTACCGATTTTATCCAAAGCCAGGGTATTGAATTCCCCTCTATCTTCATTATTCGTTCAAGCATTGTTTATGAGCATCTTTTCTTTCATTTCTTTGGTTCTTGAATTGTAAAGGAATTAATTAGAATGGGTTATTAGATATGTGTTACCTAATTCGCCTTTTGAATTCGCAATTTGCCCTAAATGTACCAAAAATAGCCCAAAATTGCCTATAATTTACAATTTGCAGGGGAGTTAGTGGGTTAGGTAGCATTGAATTAACTTGAAGTAGTGGAGGGTTGGTGTGTATTGAATTGGGGTCAGTTGGAAAATTCTGTTTTGTATTTTAGAGGCTAAGTTTAATCCATTTGACCCAGTGGCTCCTCCTTCCCTTAGCTTTCTTATAAGAAAATACGTGGGATGGAACCTCGAGACACAATCAATATAGAGATAGTATAGTGGTTGGGATTATTGGAACACTGGACTCTGGGGAGAAAGAAAGAAAGAATATGGGTTTGGGTGGGGTGGGGGGATGTTGGGGAGAAAGGAAGATATGGGTTCGTGAATGATTGGGTGTGCCATATGGCTCATTACTCGTAGACTTCAGAATTGATGTTGTCAGTACTTCCTCTGGGCTCAACTTATGTTGTTGCATTCGGGATCTTTCTTTGTGCTTTCTAATGTAAGAAGTGATGATAGATCATGAAACATTATATAGTAAATTAGTAATGAAATGATGCAGCTTAATTTGATCCAGAATTAAAGGGGTCAACAAACTTATGAGATTTATTGTGTAATGTAGCTCTAGTTTTCTTTCTGCAAGTTGAATGCTAACTATGATCAAATTAGCCTGTTTGCCAAACCTTTTAGTGGTTGAAAAGAATTATCGGTGGATTTGAATAAGCGATGGTTTAGTAGCTTGAAGATGTTATTTGTGTGGGAATTTGTGTTATTTGCTAGTCTATCTGGGTTTGAACCTTCTATTGGCACTACACAGCTTTAGCTGTTCATGCACCTTTATTCACAGGTCTTTTGTAATTTCAGGCCCTAGTGTTGATACATAGATTTTTCAGCTTATCACTTGTCCTATTCTTCGCTCTATGGCATTCTTCAACAAATGGATATACCACATACAATATGAAGGTGAGAAAACTTGCTGCTTCAGGACATGATCAAAACTTTGATGGTGATCAAAATTGGGATGACCACTCATGGTATTACATCTGTGTGAGGATTGGCTTATTCCTTTGGGTATGATAATGTACTCATCTTGGAGTCAAATAAATTGTCGCTGTCTGATATTTTATGCTTCTCATTTGTTTTTTTTTCTTTTTCCATTGGCATCTTGAAGGTTGCTTTGTTGAATTTGATAACTATCTCTTCAACCTGGGCAAGAGTAATCGACGTTATGGATAGTGAGGTTAGTTAATATCCTCTAGATAAGTGTCGCTAGAGGCTTCTATGAGACTGTAACTTGGATTTATATTCAGTCAGGCCCAAGATTGTTTGGGTTTATTGGTGCGGGTGCCACACTTGGTCAGCTCTTTGGGTCATTATTTGCGACTGGAATGGCTTGGATGGGATCTTGTAAGTTTTATTATGTATGTTATGAGTTATACTGCAGTGCTTGCTGCAGATTGTCTCACTGACATAGTCCTTATCTCTGTTTCTTTCAGTTTTACTCCTAGTAGCTGCTTTTCTAATGGAACTAGCTGCACAGTCTTCTAAAGGAATCAGTCAAGACGCACCGCATCTTTCTGAGGAAGATACTCCAATGATGTAAGAAAAAAATTATGATTCTGTTTACAATCGTTTTTGATGTTACAAAACTGATTGAGGAGATTGGGAGAACTGGGAAGCCTTGTCTCTCTCCTCGTTGCTCTTTAAATTTTGTTAGTATTTCGAGGGTGAATTTTAATCCTCCAATTCTATTCTTGCCTCAGCCATTTCTATTTGATTCCTTCCTAGAGGGCCACACCAACATGCTCTCATTTTTTGGATGTCTCATCAACCAAGCTACCTCTTTTACATTACTGTTTTTGCATTTATTATATATTACTGTTTATTCATTTTCCCTTTCTATTTCATATACTTAACTCCATTTTTTTGTCACAACGCTTCCCCATTGGATGTTTTGAAATAGTTGCTACATACCTTTCTTTGTTATATGGGTTCTCGCCTTTTGTCCTCCTTTTCACATGGACATCTCTTTCATCTCTCTCTATGTCTTTCTCTTATCACACGGGTCTCCTAAAATATCGTGCATCCCCCCTATGTTGCAACTAAAAAAAGACGGAAGTATGTTTTTTCGTTTGGCAATTTAATGATGAAATGGACTTTATAAAACCAAACTCCAGTATACCAAGAACCTCAGAAAGCCAAGAGGCCTGAAACTCACAAAGTAGGCCGAGAAGCATCACTATTCAACTTCTCCCAATTTATAGGAAGAGTGAATTAGAGAACACTTCATGTGCTGGTATTAACTAACACAACCCTCATATCATCTTAAGATCTACAAGCAGCCCTAAGGATGATATTTTTAGTTCTTTCACTACTAGCACAATTCCCAGTAAACACTTATGCATTTCTCTGAGCCCATATACGATAAACTGCCTCCCTCTTCGCTTAGGTGCTGTTCGGCATTATTGTGGTTTCGTTGGTTTCGCTTTTATTTTAGAGAAAGTAAAACAAAACGTGTTCGGTAAAAAGGTGTCATAAAACAACTTTTGCCCAATTTGACGAAAACAGAAGCGGTAAAGGAGAAACCACTTTTTGTGGTTTTAGAGTTTAGGTTTTCAGAAACAGCTCTCTGCCTCTCTCCCTCTCCTCCGCAGACCACAGTCCTTTCCCCCCTCTGTCTATAATATCTGGTCAGATTTCGAGGACTGCAATTGCTGGTTACAGGGGTTATCTTCTCTTTTTTTTTTTGAATAAATATTCATTTTTCTCTTGTGGGAAAATTGAAGTCTTCGATGAAAAATCGGAGAGTTGAAGTTATTGATGGGCTACATTGGCGAAATCGCTGCTAGTTGTTGTTCCTACTTACACAATTGGTTCTCCTAATCTGTTGGCAGCAATTCTCTTCTTCCTTGCTTCCCCTTAAAATTTAAGTTTCGTGAGTATACATTGGGAAAACATTTAGCTTTAAATCCACAAACTTCCTTCAACTCTTGTGTTATCTCTTTCTAATATGCTTACCAGTTTCCTTCCTCTTTACTTCTTTTTTCTTCTTTTTTTTCCCTTCCTTTTGGGATTCTTTTTATCACATTACGAATGAATTGTGGTGCTGAAGATCCTGACAACTAAGCTTACTTTAGCATTTAAATAATCACAAGACTCATGTTAATGGCAGATTTGGATTAGTAGTAGTAGTATGTCAAATGTCAAAGTAGTATGAATGGAAGAAATTTATGGTTGATGAAGGAGTTGAATTCTTATTTTTTTTTATTTAACGATGGAGTGGTCAATACCTGTTTGTTAATTGTTATCCGAAAACCAGTTTCGACTCTGTTTGACAAAAGGGTAAAACAAAAACTGAAATTTGCTTTTATTTTTGGAAAAATTGATTTTAATAATCCAATCTTTGCCTCGTCCTCTTTTAACAATCCCACCTTTTAATAATTCCAAAATAATCCAACCTTTGCAACCTATCTACTTTTAATGGGCCATAACTTATTAGTGACTAGTTCAAAAGGTTTGTGTGACATGTGTCAAGCTATTAGTAGTCCATATTTTCTTTTTAAAAATTTAAAACCTAACTTAAAACAAAAGGTAAGAAGAAGAAAAAAACTAAACAAAGAAATAATTAAATTAAAAAAAGCATCACCCGCCCTCTCTGCCACCCCCTCTGCAGCCACCCACATCGCCGGAAAAAACACCTCTACCCTTCCGGAATTACCCCCACCGTGATAACCCCCTCCCCTTAACCGGAAAACCGATTTTAGCCTCTCAAAAACCACCCCCTCCCACGAAAACCAACCCCCTCCCCCGAAAAAACCCCATCCCGTCGAAAACTACTCCCCACCAACCGAAAAACTAGATCTGGTTGATTTTTCGGTGGGTGGGGGGAATTTTCGAAGGGGATGGGTTTTTTTTGGGCAAGGGGGGCTGGTTTTCGTGGGAGGGGGTTGGTATTCGTGGACGGACGCACCGGATTTCCGACAAGGGAGGGAATAATCTGGCTTGGGGGGTTGTGTTGGGCCGGTTAGTGGTGGTTTCAGGGGTGGGGGCTTTTCCGGTGTGTAGGCGGCAGCCGGCAGGGGGGTGGCTGGGTGGGTTTTAATTTTTTTTTAATTTCTCAATAACTTTTAAAAGAATTATGGTTTTTGAATTAAAAATTAAAGGTAAAAAACAATAGTAACTTGTTTAACAGGTTGGAGGTGATTTTGCCTGTTAAAAGTAGATAGGTTGTAAAGGTTGGATTATTTTGGAATTATTGAAAGGGGGGATTGTTAAAAGTGGAAGAGGCAAAGGTTGTATTATTAAAATCAATTTACCGAAAACACAAAGCAATGCCGAACGAGCCCTTAGATTATTTTTCATGAGCGTTTTTGCAGTTTTTATTCTTTTTCTTACTTATCGAAAAGTTTAAAACTTTAAACATATAAAAAATGCCCAAACAATATAAAAGATAAGCAATTCAAAATATTGAAGAACTTGTTAACTCCACAACTGCGAGGGTTGTAGACTGGTGGTTGATGTGTGTACTTGGTGTGATAGAGGCTACAAAGCTTTTGAAAAGCATATATTTCTTGGTCTGGGGATTGATAATATCTGTGCGAAATTATAATGTAGATCAGTTGTGTTTAAAAGAAGGGGCGTTTGGTTACTATGGCGTAAAAGGAATAGAATCAAGAAAGTGGTAGAGGGGGAAAGGAGTTCAAACCCCTTTGATATAATCAAGTTTTTGTTTGTTTCTTTTTGTTTTTTCAGTCCTCCCATGTTCCCCACAATCTTCTTTCTCTCTACAGATGTGCCACCCTGCCCCTCTATGCAGTTCATTATTCTCTCTCTTTAGTGGTGTTCAGTGGTTTTGATGATTTACGTTAGTTAGGTCAAGGTTTCCGATGAGGTGGGGTTGGACTTGAGTTTCAGCTGGGGAAGGATTAATCAGTGGGGTTGGACTTGAGTTTCAGCTGGGGAAGGATTAATCGGTGGGGTGAGGGTTGGGTTGCGGAAGGGTTATTGGTGGTGTGGAGATGGAAACGGGGTTAAGGAAGAGTTTATCAGTGGTGTAGGCCTGTAGGGTGGATTGTAGGGTTGGGGTTGGGTTGTTGGTGGGGGTGGCAATTAGGGGTCGGGTGGGATCTTCAGTGAGGGTAGGTTGGGTTTAAGATGTGGTAGAGGTTGGTGGGTTTAGAGTGGATTAGGTGGTGCGGCAATGGTTGGGGATGGTGGAGGTGGGGTGGAGCTTGATCAGTTGTGGTGGTGTTGAACAGTGGTCAATGTTTGGTTAATATGGCTAATATGAAATAGCGGAGAGAAAAGGTAAGTAAAACTTTTTGGGATGGGGGTGGAAAAGAGAGGACTTCGGGGGAAAGGAAGGGTAAAGAGAATCATCAAATGGACCAAACAAACAATGTATAAGGGTTTCAGTGTGGTTGATTCTCTTTTACTTTCCTGAAGACTCCCAACCAAACGCCCCTAAATGTTGTGTATGGTTTTCTTTGAAGAAAAGTTTCTTGTAAGATTCCCGTAATCCCATGGGACTATTAGTTTATGAATAATTACATGTGTGTGTAATCTGTGTATCAAATGCGTGGACACTGCGTCAGTAATGAAGTTTAAAGTCTTCATATCCTCTGAGATATATAAGTGTTTGGGGAGTATATATAAATACGTATATGAGAATAACGCTTCTCTATATCTTAAAAAATAATATTATGTAAAAATTAGTTTTGATCAGCATTAATCAGTTTTAATCAGCAAAAAATCAGTTCTAATTAATGAAGTAGTACACTTCAGAGGAGAAGATAACTAAAAGAACAGAAAAAAAAATCAATTTTAATTAATAGAAAAGGGTTTTAACTTTTAATAAGCAAAAGTCACCTTTAATCAGTAAGAATAAGTTTGCTAAAATCAGTTTGTAACGTGAAAATCATTTCAATTCAATGAAAAACAGGTGAAGTAAAGAAGGCTTAAGTCATGATTCTCCCGTATTGCATATGGCCTGGGCATTGAATTTGGTATGAAACTTTTCAGCTCTATTCAGATTGAACATATGCATGGTTAGTCTAACAAACATGGATTTTCCGTTTGTTGACCTTATACTTGTTCCTTGGAGATTATTTTGGTAGGGTTAATCCCAGAGAAGTTGCATTCAGATTTGTATCCAATCGATTTCGTTAATCTGTTGAAGGAGCTGATTTATTCAGCTAGAAGGATAAACCCATTTTTGCTAGCTTGGGTTCTAGTTAATCTTTGTAACTTGATAAGAGAACCACTAGAGGGAAACTACTCTACTTTTATATTTATTGAAGAATTCAGTTGCCAATCTTTAACATCTTGACTTGCTTGTCCTTCACAGTAAATCGGATGATCAACAAAGTGTAGCAAATACGAACACAATGTCAACTCCTAATGGATCTTCTCCAAAATTTGCTTCTTGTCCAGAAAAGTCGCAATTGTGGGTCATGTTTGATGGCCTTTGGCTTATACTAGCCTCATCTTATTTGATCTGCGTATCACTATTCTTATGGCTGGGTGCTGTGGTCTCATCATTTTTCTATTTTCAGGTAAGATAAGTGAATGTTTCATGCCAGTTTGATAGTGTTATGCCTGGCCATTCGAGTGTTGCTCTTTTATGGAAGATATTATTGTGCGTTGCAACCTTGTCTTAACTGAGCAATCAAAACTTTCTGTATTTGTTGGCAATCACTGCTGCATTTGCTGGTTATCTTGCACCCGGGCTAAAACTTCTGGGTGTATCTGACTTTTATAGTCTTTGCTGGTTTAGCTGCTTGTAGAGAGCAAGTCTTGAGCAAAAACCAATATCCATTACTAGACTCATAACTGTCTCCCCAAATATTTCTTATTGAGGGTTGGGGGAGGCAGCTTTAGGGACTTTCACATTGGGGTCCCATTGACCAGATCAAAGTAAATAAGGTGTTGCTCCTTCGGCAAAAGTGGGATAAAGTTGAGCTAAAAGATACCAATTCAGGACAGGTTTTCTTGTTCATATGTCAAGGGCTGGTAAGGTTTTGCGCGTTGCATTGAATCAAATCACATGCTCCACTGCTTGTGCAGGTCCCGTCAATTTCTCGAGTTTCGTTCCTGCGACCGTACTCCCCAGGCGGAGTGTTTCACACGTTAGCTGGCCCTGATCCCTGTAGACCAAGGGCGAACGCTGATTGTTTACGAATTACTATGTAAAACACCATCAGATTCCAAAGTAACATGGTCTAAATTCAGAAGTTTCACCCAATTGAGCACATCTAGCATATTTTTTTAAAAGTACCACCCTACCCTTTTCGTATTAGAGGGAATCTCCTATACCTGATATGTCCTGGATGCCCTACCAGGGATGAAATGACTGAGTTGGTATAAGTTTTTTTTATATAAAAAAAGGCTGAGATGCATTGACACAGTTTCTATTGACTAGTGGAAGACTATTTGTTTGCTCTGAAAAGGCCATGACTAATGAGGGACCAGCATAGCTTCAGTTGACCGGGCAGTCTAGATAGAGTAGCAGATAGGCTATTATTACAGCATAGTTTTTGTGGGTATAAATGTTTTTCTTATTTGAGCTGTAGAGAGATGAGCCTTTGTCCAGTTTCATTCATTAGAATGAAAAGTATTCCCTTCTTGTCTGACAACGTCGAAATGTTCAAGAGTATCCTCACCATGTTTCAGGTTTTACTGGTTGCTTTCTAATGATTAATCTAGTTAAGTCATTGTCCAAGGTAACAATTTTGAGGCTAGAAGTGTGTTACAGTTTCTTCTTTGGCTGCGCCTTATTCTTGTATCAATTAGAGATTATGTTTGGATGAGCTGTGAACTTGAGTCAAAAATTTCTGCTATCTAGTTGTGAAAAAAAGATTTAGTGAGCCGAGAGTTGGTTTGGCTTGAGGAATGGGGACAAGGTGCTTTAAGTTTGGTGTCTAAAAACAGTTCCCTGGTCGATACATGCCTGTGATGGGGCCTCAGAACTCAAATGCCGAAGACTCTTTGACACCAAATGACCACATTAAATTGTGCCCAAAGAATTGATGGATTTGTCAGTGAAAGAACTCCAATTATTGTCTACAGAAATTTCAGTTAAGAGGAAGCTTTGCTCTTTTGCCCTAATTTGGAACTCTTTGTTGGGAAATATTATCAAGGTTGATTTATGGGATGATTTTTTATTACCTTTTGTTGTCTTTATCCCTTATTGTTAGTAATTATTTTAACGATGCTTTGATGTAAGAATATATAGCTAGCAAAAATAGGTATGCCTGACAATTCCTACTTATATTAATATGTTTATGATTGTAAAGTGGTCAAGCTGCCAAGTAACTGAGGGGTTGAAAGAAATCAGAACTTCTTTGATGACTATGATAAACGTGTCCGGATGAAGTGCGCATCTTGATACTTTTCTTGCAAGTACTTGTGCACTCAACTCCATGAAGCTCAAAAGATAATTGTTACCAGTTTCTAAACTTATTTGAAAATAAAGTGCCTTTGCTTTGTTACGGACTGCTGTTTTTGATAATCGATACTACTATGTGTTGGAAATCCACATACCTTATTGTGCTCTTCCCCTAATGCGCAGATTCGGTTCTCCAAGCAACTTTGCTCGAACTGCATGGGGAAATTTGTTCGGGCTTTGGGACGGAATATAACAGCTTGATATCTTTTTCAGCTTTTGTAGTCGTGAAAAAATCATATAGGAATATGTGCCACTAGGTATATGCCTAGGATCAGGTGTTCTTTGTATCTACCTGTGGCTTTTGCTTCTTGAACCCCTTTAGGGAAACTTGTTTGTCTGACTTATACCATGCTATGTTATGTTTGTTGATCTTCAACCTTATTATTTTTTTAGTCAAAATTTCTCTCTTTACACTTTGAATTTTGATCATCATGTCATTCATTGCAACTGCAGAAAGTTTCAATAATTGCTCTGACAACATCAAGTGCTGCCGGTAGAAGAAAGTTGTTTGCAGAGATCAATAGCTTTATCGCCCTTTTTATATTTTTGGGACAGATAACCTTAACGGTATGCTATGCTGGCTTATGTAGTGGCAGAATGAGATGCTAATAAATTAGCTGTTCCTTTTACACTACATAGAATTCATATGCAGTGTATGTTCTTTAAAGAAAATTTTACAATGGTTGTATCTTAAATATTATTCATGTATGTGACAAATTTCCGATTGCGAAGTTTTGCTGTGCACCTTGCTTCACATACAGTTGCAACTTTTTCTTTGACCTTATCCGGTGGCTCATGGACTCTGTTCCTGGATTTATATATATCATCCTGAAGTGTAACACTGAAATTGCATTATTTCAATTTGATCATTTCTCGCAAGTTTAGACATATAATCATGCTGAATGAGTCTCATATCTAATCGCGAGGGGCATGTCAGGGCTGAGTATGTTCACATGACACACAATGTGCACTAAAATTTATTTAACGTTTTTTGTTGAATCCGAGTAGAGGTGAGCTCTCTCTTCTGCCTTCAACAAGAAAAACTTATTAAACTCAAATGACTTCTACAATAACATCAAAAGTTACTTTCATCCCTTTGAGGCCCCACTATTTAGTTCAGAATCAAATATGCTTCTTTCTCTGAGTAGATGTCCCGTGATTCAGTTCAGGATTTTCTGTGAAGAACTTAGATGAGTTATCTATGGCTTTGATAAGTGAGACACTTAGGACCCATTCTTTTCGTCTGATCTGATCTGATCTGATCAAAACTTGTCTGATTTGATTTGAACTTTGCTGAACTGAACTTTCCTGGTCTGAATTTTTCTTACCAGATCTGAATTTTTTTTGATCTGATCTGATTTGAACTTATTATAGTTGTTTTTTGCTCTTATTATTTTCTGATCTAATTTGTTCTGATCTGAATTTTTCTGATCTAATCAAATCATTTTTGAAATAAAAACTAGAGTGCTTAAATAAGTTGAAAAGAACAGAGTATTGATTTTGCTAATTGTAGTGCACTTATGTGTTCGTGGAAGCAGGGTCGCATACTTACTGTTGCTGGGGTCACTGTTGCTATTTGCTCTGCTCCAGTAGTAGCTATACTCAATATGGTTGCTGTATCGGCATGGCCAACTTGGATTGTTGTTGCTGCTTGTGAAACTCTAAGGAAGGTTTGATTTGTATATGGCTATATGTTGCTCTACTTTGTAGCTCCATGTTCAACAACTAATGACTAGGTCATTGCTTATTACCTTCTGCAGGTTGTAATGTATGTTGTAACCAGGCCAGGAAGGGAACTCCTGTTTACTGTTGTTTCACAGGAAGAGAAGTACAAAGCTAAGGTATAATCCTCCATTGAACATATTTGTCGAATCTATTGTACTACTTACTTCTTTTACCCTATGGACAACATGTTATTATAGCACTAGAGTGCTGCTGGAATATTGTTTTGTTTGTTGACTCCTCTGTCTTTATAATGCTGTTTCAGGTCTGCATAGATGTAATTGTTCAAAGATTTGGAGATGCCACGGCAGCAGGGATGTTCAAGCTGTTCTTTGAAACATTTAAAGGAAGGACGTCGACTTTATCTCTCTATGCTCTTCCTGTAAGTCTTAATCTGCTTCTTTATTATGGCTCCTTAGCAAATATTCCCTTTGTTTGCTCGTTATTTGTAAATTATTCTGAATGGGTAGTTTTGCTTTTGTGTTTGTTATGGCAATCCCTTGTATCCCTTGGACATTTTTACGGATACCGTTCTCCTTCGATCTAAAATGATGTGGGAATGGGCTTTCTTGCCTATCAAAAAGTTATGAAGAGGCTAATGGAGAACTTGTTCTCTATTAAACTGGCACCAATTAGATTTACCAAGATATCCACTCCTCACATCTTCTTTGGAAAACTGGTCTGCATATAGCCGGACCCAAAAAGTTAGCAAGCAAGGCAATTTTCTGCTTTCGATCCATTAATGCTTGTGTCGAGATGACCATTTTATTTCTATAACCTGTCTCTTCCTGTCGTGTTCTCCTATCCTGATTGGAACAGCTTATTTCTGTTTGTGTGAACACAGGCCTGTTTGTTGTGGATACTTACCGCATTCCACTTGGGGCGTCGACGAGAACAACTAGTAAAGCTACAGCCTCGTACTGACACCCCTGATTGTAGACTTGTAGATATGTAGATCGAAATTGAGGACGCATAAAGCAATCGGTGAATTTTTTGTATACTTCAGCCGGGGGTACACTCTTGAGAGGAGGATACCGTAAGAATTTTTCCTTGTATCGTTTCAAAAAAAAAAAAGCATATTTTGTGTACTCGTATACTTGTAGATGGCACATGCTCATCTGTTGTAGGCTAGTAAATTGAAATTTGACTCGAATCTATACATCAAAGCGATCTCAGCATATTTTGCATACAAATTACTTGTACTCTGCCTCCCTTTTGTACAATCTATATATAGATATTAATAAGCGTATGCAAGAGTTCTAAGCCGACACGTGTCACTATCTCTCTTTCAATAGCTTTTTATCTACGTCATTCTCATATATGTTAACCCACTACTTCAAGTATGAAACAAAAGAGTTCTAGTCATTCCTCCACAATATTGTTATTGCTTCTCTAATCAAAATTGATGGTCATATATGATATATGGATGGAATTCAAGAGTTAAGTTGTGCTACTTAATTTTGAAATCCATATGATAAAAGACGTTTTTTAATGACTTTTTCTATCCTTAAATGATATTAGTAATTTTTTAACGAAATCTCAGGGCATTGCCCGAGCCTATTACTAGTAGACATTCAAATTCAAACGAACATCTGTTACATTTGTTTTCAGAAAATTAATTGCACATTCTCTGTTGGTTTGATTTTTCTTTCCTGGAAAGTACAAAGAAATAGGTTTTGGAAAACGCATGTTGGGGTTTCTAGTTTTCAATCACTTTTCAGGCCTCTATTTTCAAATTTAAGAAAATTTGTACAGCTTGGGCCTTATTCACTTCATCCTTTTTGGCCACAATAATTTTATATTTTAGAGTTTACAGAATTATGATTGTTTTAATCTTACTTTGATTGAAGGATAAAACTGATTTATATTTATTAAGACCAATTGCGGAATTTTCTCATTATTCTCTTGATGTAATTTATTGATTTCTGTTGAGAAAAACTGATTTTTATTAATTGAAAGTGATTGTCGTTCATCAAAAATAAATATTAACGCTTAAAACTGATCTTTTTACCAAATTTTCTAGTTTGAAGTTGAAATGATTTGGCCGTACTGGAATTAATCATCTAAGCTGCAGTGCGATCTCTTACAAGGAGAATCAATTCATCTAAGCCACTGCACGATCTTTCACACCAATAAAAACAGAATTGAAGGGGCAAGCTATAAATAACTTCATCACCAGCAAGAGCTTAATAGTTTACATGCCAGACTGAAGATATGTATAAGTATTAATTATCTCCATCATCCTCTAGCCACTTCCTTTTATTTCACTTTTCCATGGTATATGCCAACCTACAAATAGCATCATACAAACATAGGTTCCACATGAACTCAAATTTGTGGAGCGATTCAAATGCTGGTGGCAATGCCTGTAGAGGACCACTATACCATCTTCTGAGCCACCTGAAAGGCGAGTTCTTTTATGATGATTCCAAGATATTACTTTATTCTGTAACGAGGAGCGCTTATGATAGTTTACAACTACAATATCGCTCGACCAACCAGCACGCTCTCCAGTGACATGCTTTTTCCATTCCTGAGACCAACCAACAAATTGTTCAAATACATTGCAAATGATAATTGGATTCTATGCATTTCTCCATAAGCAAGTCCATAGGAGCTCTAAAGTGATGCCAGCATTCGCTATTTCAGCCCAATATTGATACTTCAATTACATACCATATATACCCCATTTAAGAGATTTGTCCATTTCCAATGCAGCCGAACGATTCAATCACAGAAAACGTGACTAATTATTCAAGCAACAAGCAGAATAACTGGTCATCTTATTATGAACTAAAACTCAAGCTGTGGACTGTTTATTTGAACACCGAGTACTCAGGTCACATATCCGAATAAAGGATGCTTGCGCAGTTCAATTAGACCAAGATCAACAAACACATGGCACCAGAGATTTTGAAATCTCAAGCCATTGTACTTAAAAGAAAGGACGTAGATTAAATCATATTCTTTCAGCAAACAAAAGTATGAAGGATACCGTGTGACTGCAGTTACTGCATCATGTTCCACGAAGAGCACGCACACGTTCCTGAATCAGCTTTCTTTCCCAGTCTGCTATATTTTCAAAAGCATGCTCCGGAAGACTCTCAAATGGCTCCTTCCATGGGTCATTTTTAGCAAGATCATAAGTAGCTCCACGTATTGCTCTTTTGTTGGGTCCACAAGGTCTTTTTGAAGTAAGTTTATCATATGCCTCATTCAGCTGCTCCACAACCATACCACATCGAAAGATAGTTTAGTACAAGATCTAGCAATTCACTAACCTAAATAAGTCCTCAATCATCACTAATATTAGCCAGAAACGCTTTAATCCGATTTTTTTTCAAATCATACCATACTTGTACTAAAAGAATACTCATGCAACAAAATCTGAAGATGAGGTCTTACATCCATGTCACAGAACCAGAACATATAAGCAATTGAAACAGCAGGGGCTCTCCCAAGTCCAGCTGTACAATGAACATAAACCCTTCCTTTGCCCTCTGAAATGGCCCATTCCAATGACGAAACAGCTCTAGGTAACATAGTTCTCAAAGAATCTGGATCAAAATCTTTAGCCTAATTATATATAAAAAGTAGAGTGTTAAGAAGGCTAAAAAAAAAAAAAAAAGAAGGCTACAAATCAGTATTCTATTTCGCCACCTCCGAGAATCCATTAGACATATTATAGAGAAGAAGCTCTTACAGGCCTTCTCATGTGACGTATCCCAATTTCTTGACATCGCCTTAATATCGAGTCGAAGTCAATCTTCCAATACTCAATGTCCTTGTCCTGCTGCAAATTCAGGATGTATGCAACATCCTCATTCGACTTCAGATGATCAATGTCTTCCGGCTTTTGAGGCTGTGAGCCCACGATCAAGTTATCATGTATCAAAGTGTAGTTCATTCCTAATAATAATAAAAAAGCAATTATATTTTACCATCTCAAACATATGTAGTAGTTTGATTAGCTAGCAGCAAATCTAAATCTAGTAGTATTTCTTTAACTAAGAAAAATAGCCCCATTTCCAGAAATCAACAATGAATATCATGGTCCAAATGAGTTCAGTGATTATAGTACCAGATTATGAAATTTGCTTTTTGCAATGAAAGATTAATGGACTAATTAATTCAAACAGTTCCACACAATCTTCATCACAAAATGAGTTCTTTACTTCAACAGTAAACTCAACCAATGGTTCCAATTATACTTATTTCAACGAATTTAACAAGAACCCATATCAAATCAAATTGGGTGATACAAGTGAAAACCATAATCTATGTTTAGACTATATAATATGATTAAAGAAACAAAAAATAAAGAATAGAAAGAAACTGACCAAGATCATGGTGATATTCATATGGGTTACTCATCATATTCTTCATGGCAATATTATACTCCTCCACACGACTACTTTTCATTTTAATGGGTTTCTCTTCAATCCCATCACCAGATAATTTGCAGCAAATCCCAGATTTCCATTTCAACGAAAAAGAAGAAGAAGAAGATTTCAATTCAGGAAAGGTGAGTTTGGTAATGAATTTGGTATTGATCCCATTTTCAAGTGAGTTTGGTATAGCTGGTGCCAAAGTTAAGCTAGCGTTTCCAAGAGCTCCCATTCCAACACCTCACTCTTTCACTCTCACTCTTCTCACCTGTATTGATGGTGAAAACTTCAACCACAATTATACTTTCAATTTTTGTTTGTATTTTTTAGGGGGAGAGATAACTAGAATTCACTAATGTACCGTTTGGTAATGAGAACGGAATTTTGTGGATTAGAAAGGGGAATGAATTGGAAATTAATGAGTTCTTTAAGGATATTATCCCTTCCTTGATTTGGGTCGGGAATTAGTTGGGTTTAAAATATAATTTTACTTAAATATCCTTATTAATTTATTTTCTCTCTTATTTTCATTAAGGGTAAATGTGTAACTTTATTCCTTATTTCTTATCTCAATCATAATACATGTCTCTAGGTATTATTTTCGTGGGATAAGGTCATAAAGGGGGTTTAATCCCATTAACAATCCCACCTAAAACCCCAATCCCTACGAACAAATATGGGAATTCTCCTCATGGGAATTTAAAATCTCAATCTCTCCCCTTTGAGGATGTTTGTTTGATGGGAATTGGAGGTGAGATTGAGATTTATAATCCTATTTATAAGAAATCATATGTTTGTTATGTAGGAATGAGATTATGAGAGAGGTTTGGGAGTGGGATTAAAATGCCTTCATTCTCATTAACATAATACTTAGGGAGGCAAATATTATGGATAAAAATTGGGAATAGGGGTAAAATGACTAATTTGCCATTAATGAAAAGAAAAGGAAGGGTTTAGTAAGGGTGTTTTTGTAACTTTCTTATTTTTTTCTTTTATTCCCAACCTATTTCTAAACATGGGCATGAGATTATTTTCATGAATCCCCATTCTACAGCTCTTAATCCCAATCCCATCTTCTAACCCCCAAACTCCCATTCCCACATACCAAACGCCCCGTTAATCCACACAAACAAACGCGCCCTAAGTTATACTCCTCCATCCCGGGTAATTTGCAACATAGAGAGGTTTGGCACAAAAATTTAGGTAGTGTATGTGGGAAGGTTAGGATCAATTTTCATTTGTTGAAGTAACTCATAAAGTACTATTTTTGATGGGTCTAGTGATTAATTGTGCAAAGAAGAAAAATAAAAGTAATGGTGACAAGTAGCAAATAAATTGAGACACTCATTTCTGGCATATATGGCAAATAATTTGGGATACATGGAGTATATGGCGACAACATAAAATAATTATACTATCGAATTTTCTTTTCCCTCACATATCATCTTTATTCTATAAGGGAATAGAGTGGAGGTGGCAATCGGTTCGGGTACGAGTCTGGTCAATTCGGGTTAGGTTCCATCAAGTTGGGTCTCGGGTCAAGTCTAGTTTGGGTCATGTCTAGTTCGGATCGAACCTTTGAGTTTAAAACTTCTTATTCAAGTTTAAACCCAAATTTGGGGCTTATTTATTTCATTCCTCATTTATTTGTGTGTCCGTGTTAGTGTTATTGTGTTACATTATAAGTGAAAAGTTAAACTAGGGGTGCTAATAGAGCGAGACAACTTTTGAGCTACTCGAGGTTGACTCGGTGAAAGCTCGATCGAATTAGTTCGGAGAAAACTCGAGCTCGACTCAAAACGCTGAAATGCTCGAAATTCGACTTGAAAACTCGCGAGAAACTCGAATGATATAACAAATGACAATTTTTTTTTTTTTATATACAATCTATTTTATGAGTGCAAAAGCGACCTGAAAACTAGCAAAAAGCTCGAGATGGACTCGACTCAAACTCAACACGAACTCTTATAAATTGGTTAAAAACTCGGTCAAATCGACTTGAGTGTGACCGACTCGTTATCACCCCCTAAGCTAAACCACGCCCGCATAAATACAACCCACAATAATATACTAATTTACCAATTCAAAAATTAAACCTCCCCCCTTTCCTTCGACCCTTTCCCCGTTCCCCCACAAACATCAGGATTCAGGAAACCTTAATCCTTTCCCTGTTCTCCCACAAACACCGTCCACCACGAGTTTGCTAAGCCGGAGAACATTCGCATCCTTCCCACCGCCGCCGTACTCCACGTTAGTTTTGTTTTTTTTTTAAAAAATTTAAGAATGAGAATTTACCTTGGTTGAATTCATTTTTAACTCCGTTGCTAATTTAATTTTTTCATGAAATTTTGCGGGTGGAAATTGTTGAGATATTGTGTACATAATTATATTAGGCAAATACTAGTTAAGTATTGTAAATTGATTGTAATCATCTTAGCTTATCTTTTGGCCTTGATTCTAGGAGATTAATTTGGCTAAGTTTCCATCTCACGTTGATGTACATATATGACTTCTCAGTGAATGCAAACACAAGCTTTCAGCTTAATATCTCTCTTTACAGAAATATCCAATAACCTGAACCTGATGCTGCCGTGTTCCTTCCCTTAGGTTTCAGTTATATGCCATCATTGCTTATCAGTCTTAAAGTGAATTAGGCCATATTAGTCTTTTTTAAGTAAGAGCGTGGGCGTTTTTTGTATTTTTGTGGCCGCAGTTTAACAACCCTGTTGTTCATTGTCGCGCCAATGTTCTTGCAACGCTGCCAGAAAAACAATAACTACCTGAACCATTTTTGTTCCTTTAGATTTGTGCGTACTATGAGACTAATACACACGCAAAATCTAGTTGTCCAGTTAAACAAGTGCTCAAATTTACCAACTCTACATTCCCTTCAAGCCTTCATGATCAAAACTAATAAAATTCAAGATTGTTACTTGATGACTCAATTTATTGCCGCCTGTTCTTCCCTTAATCAGATAGAATATGCGAAATTAGCCGTCACTCAAATGGAATCTCCGAATGTTTTTGTTTATAATCTACTGATCAGAGGCGTAGTTGATTGGGGAAGACCATTACAAGCTCTGAGTTTATACATGGAAATGTTGAGAATTAATGTTTATCCAACTAGTTACACTCTTTCTCCATTAATAAAAGCTTGTGGTGTAGGATCAGATGTACAAGTTGGGGAAAGCCTTCATTGTCAATCCTGGACAATGGGATTTGATGCTCATGTTTTTGTTCTGACTGCATTGGCTGATTTTTACGGAAAACTCGGAAAACTTTCTGAAGCACGGAAAGTATTTAGTGAAATGCCTGAAAGAGATGCTTTTGCGTGGAGCACTATTGTTTCGGTTCATGCTCGAGCGGGAGATATGGTTTCTGCAAGGGACTTGTTTCATGAGATGCCTGAGAGAAATGCTAGTGCCTGGAATACTATGATTGATGGGTACGCGAGGTTGGGAAATGTTGAGGCTGCAGAGTTGTTATTTAATCAGATGCCTGAAAAGGATCTGGTGTCGTGGACTACTATGATAGCATGTTATACTCAATACAATGAGTACAAGAAGGGATTAGCTTCCTTTGATGAGATGATAACTAACGAAATCTGCCCTGATAAGAGAACTTTAGCAATAGTTGTTTCGTGCTGTGCTCATTTAGGAGCTCTTGCGTTGGGAAAGAAGATTCATCTCTATATGATACAAGAGGGTCTTTCACTTGATGTCTATGTTGGGTCTGCAATGGTAGACATGTATGCCAAGTGTGGGAGGTTGGACAGATCACTTGTTGTCTTTTTCAATTTAAGGGAAAAGAATCTCTTTTGTTGGAATTCAATCATTGAAGGGCTTGCGGCTCATGGACATGGAAGATCTGCTATTACAATGTTTGATAAAATGCTCGAAGAGAATGTTAAGCCTAATGGGGTAACTTTCATCAGTGTTCTTAGTGCATGTACTCACGCGGGACTAGTTAAAGAAGGTCGTGAGATATTTCAAAGCATGATTAATGATTTCCATATCCATCCAGAGATAAAACATTATGGCTGCATGGTTGATCTACTTTGCAAAGCCAAGTTGCTTGAAGAAGCACTGGAATTGATTGGGAGTATGAAGATTGAACCAAATTCAGTTATTTGGGGAGCCTTATTAAGTGGGGCTAAGCAATGTCAGAACTTAGATATCGCTGAAATTGCTGTCAGTAAGCTAATGGAGTTGGAGCCTGATAATTGTGGATACCATAGCCTCCTACTCAGCATGTACGCTGAAGCAAGTAGATGGAAAGAGGTAAAAAAGATCAGGGGTATGATGAGGGAACTAGGTATAGAAAAAAGATGTCCTGGATCTAGCTGGATTGAATTGGAAAATGAATTGCATCAGTTTGTTGCTGCTGATAAGTCTCACCCTGCTTCAGGTGACATAATTGTTTTGCTGAATGAATTGTATGGACAGCTGAAGCATGCGTATTCATTCATGTGAATTTGAAAGCCGTGTGATGAAATGTGTTCCACACCAGTGATACCACCTGTCATGCCTTTGTGACATGAAGCAGAGGGTGGAATGGGTGAATCCAAAAATTTGAGTTTAGCTTCAGATTAAACCCCTTACAAGACTGTAAGTTGTATTTATATCCAGTGAGGTTCAAAATTGTTTGGGCTTATTGGTGCGGGTGCTACACTTGGTCAGCTGTTTGGTCATTGTTTGCGACGGAATAGCTCGGATGGGATCTTGTAAGTACAAATTATGTTATGAGTTATACTGCAGTACTTGCTGCAGAGTGTCACTGACGTAGTCCTTATGTCTCTTTCTTTCAGCTTTACTCCTAGTAGCTGCTTTTCTCATGGAACTAGCTGCACAGTCCTCTAAAGGAATCAGTCAAGACACACCACATCTTTTTGAGGAAGATACTCCAATGATGTAAGAAAAAGATTACTATATTATTCTGTTTTACATTCGTTTTTAGCAAATATCACTTTGAATGCTGGCTATATGTCAATTCTTCTGAATTTTGCTTTTGTTTTTGTCATGGAGCAACCCCTTGTATCCCTTAGACATTATTACCAATACCTTTCTCCTTCGATCTAAAATGATGTCGAAATGGGCTTTCTTGCCTGTCAAGAAGTTATGAAGAGGCTGATGGAGACTTGTTCTCTACTAAACTGGCACCAACAAGATTTACCAAGATACACACGCCTCACATGTTCTTTGGAAAACTGGTCTGCATATAGCCGGACCCAAAAAGTTAGCGAGCAAGGCAATCTTCTGCTCTCGATCTCTTAATGCTTGTGTCGAGATGACCATTTTGTTCCTATAACCTGTCCCTTCCTGTTGTTTTCTCCCATCCTGATTGGAACAACTTATTTCTGTTTGTGTGAACACAGGCCTGTTTGTTGTGGATACTTACAGCATTCCATTTGGGGCGTCAATGAGAACAACTAGTAAAGCTACAGCCTCGTGCTACAACCCCTGATTGTAGACTTGTAGATATGTGGATTGAAATTGCTGTCACATAAAGCAATCGGAGAAATTTTTGTGTACTTCAGCTGTGGATACACTCTTGAGAGAAGAATACCATAAGGCTTTTTCCTTGTATTTGTGTACTCGTAGACTTGTAGATGGCACATGCTCGTCTATGGTAGGCTAGTAGATTGAAATTTGACCTAAATCTATACATCAAAGCGATGACAACATATTTTGTATACAAATTACTTGTACTCACCTCCTTTTGGTACAATAGAGATTCAAATTCTGCAAACGAACCGCTGTTACATTTGTTTTCGGAAAATTAATTGCACATTCTATGTTGATTTGATTTTTCTATCGTGGAAAGCGGAAACACAAAGAAACAGGTCTCGATTCTCAAATTAAAGAAAATGGTAAATTCAATTTTTACCCTACTTGAAATTGAAAGACTAATTCCTTCGTGGTCTTCAATCCAGATATTTCCACTGCACAATGCCTGCAACAAACTGGTTACTTATATAATCTACAAGTCTAAAGCAAAATCAGTTGTTAACGCTCTACCTGATTCAATGAAAATTACACTTATAACTTACATGGAAATGATAGGCACCATTCAGCATTTCTCAACAAATATAGAAGTATTTATACAGAGGAGACTGCAATTTATTATCAAGCACTCCATTACATCCAAATTATCAAACTCAATTGTTCCACAAAAAAAAGAAAAATGACGTAACGTAGCGCACCTTTGAGAATTGCCCAAGTAACATACAGTGGACGTAATAATAATAATGATACACTTCAAAGACAGCACTATCAAAAACACAAATAGGGATACATTTTCCGGGATTACCGAAAATTAATCTTAGCAGCAGACACCAGCGGATGGCGAAGGCTCATTGACATGAAGAGAAAGTGGGTCCCACTTCACGATATCACCGCAGTGCCCACTACTGTTGACTGCGAGCACTTGTAGCATTTTCGGTTCTCCAATAGGAATTTCAGTTATGGCAGATTCTTTTGCAGCTTTGGCCTTCAGACGGTACCGCTCAGCTCTTGACCCAATAACCTGACCCAGTATTGAGGCTCCAATAGTAAATGCCATAGCTGTCTTAGGCATCAAAACACATTTCCTCAGCATGCCTATGAATGGAACTGCTGCATGAACAGCTGCAAACCAAGCAGGTGAAAACTTTTTCGTATGTTCTCTCCATATACCCAAAGGAACATTCGCCGCCATACCCAGGACTCCAATTGTAAGAATTTTCGTGGGCAGTGGTTGGGGCCGAAGGTTCTTTGCAAAGGCAGTTCGAGAAATAGCCGCTCGAGCTGCAACAATGACGCGTGGGCACTCAAATTTCACACCAGGTGGGGGCTGAAGGACCTTTGCTACTAACGGCACAACACTGCTCACCGCCCTATATGACTTGGCAATAGGACAGTTTCCTGATTGCAGCCACTCATTACTCATAGCCTCGTGTTTTCCTTCTCCCTGTAAAGCATATTACAACATGTAAAGATTAACAGGATAATATTCAAACAAAATGTCATTCCATAAGGCAAATAAATCAATTTTAATTTTCCTCGTGTAAATCGCGATTTTTATAGAGAACCGCCCCTTAATTTGCATTCCCATCATTTTGATCTCCCATACCAAATGAGATTGTGGATATAGCAATAACGCACTTTACCTTTGATGATTGGGATTCTTTCTTTTGATTTTTCCACATATGAGAGAACGCATCAAAGCTGAAGGGGCCTCCAGCTCCAAAGCCTGAAAGACTGATGGTGGCAGCCTTTGCAGCTAAAGGATTAAACTTAGGTGGAAGCGTATCAATCTCCAAATCCTCAGACCGCACATACGATCTCCCAGAAAGTGGGACAACTCCATCACGGCCATGGAATAACCTGAATGCCATGTCAAAATTGGGACCATCTTCGAAAATTGGACCTTTGGCTCCACCTCCACGTACCTAAGCAAAGGCAAAAATTAAGTATGTGAGGGCCATCAAAACGCTACAGAAATATTAAGGAAGAACAGGTTTGTCTAGAGTGAGATTCATAAGCCTTTAAAAAGCAGAAGCTGGACCTCGATCCAAGGAAATATATGCAGTGATTGCAGTCTGGACCCAGATGGGCCAAAACTTAAAAGCAAGGAGTATTAGGTGCTCAAAATGAAAATGATTTGACATATATAGTATTTAGAAACCGATAACTTGGTAAAGAGCATGTGACTTACAGGAAGAGGAAAGGCCAGTGAAGATGAAAAAGAAAAATTAGTTGGTGCATCAATATTCCTCAAAAACGGACATCGTAGTATGTCCTGGTCTGAAGACTCCCCAGCTAGTTGACTGAAGCAAAAATCCATCTCTCTAACTCAATAATTCAACTGGCAAAAGCAGCAAGCAAAACATGAGGAACAACAATTTTCATTATACAGAATAGAGATAACAGATACAATGAACAGGTATCAGTAAATCTAACCAGCAGTTAACCCTTTCACAAAATATCAAGAATCAGGAATTTTAACATTGAAGACTCTTCTAAACTAGAATTAAGTCATAATTCACCAACACAAAGAAACATCACGTAATAAAGAATTGCAGAGCTTGAGAAAGTTAGTTCAAGATGGTAAAAATATGAAATCTAGTATAACCAATAGAGAAATGATAAAGTCAAAACCAAGGTGACCAAGTTCAAATAAGTTTCAAGGCCTCAATTCCATGTTAAGAACACTTTCCACACCCCTCTGCAATGCCCCTTCCAAAATGAAAACAAAAGGGAATGACACGCTCCATTGATCCATCAACCACAGATAAAATCCAGTAAAATCAATATTTAAGCATTGAAATGTCACAATAACAAGCTCCTAATTTGATGGTAAACTTGAAGAAAAACATTCCAGGACTAGGACTAAGATGTAAAATTGGTTAGCAACTAAAACAAGGCCTTCTTTCGAAATCCATCAAAGATTTGGAAGTTAGAAAGCTGGGTATTAACAGAATCAAAAAGTTGATCAAATATTCAAAAAGCACACTAGCAGTAGGTAGCTGAAAATGAAGCACAGGAGATGTAAAGAACCTTAAAGCTCAAATGAAACGTTGACTAGCGATAAACAAGGAAAACTTCAAAGCATTGAAAAGAATCCCTCAATAGAAACTAATCCAACTTTAGATGAATTGCAAACAGCCAAACTCATGCTCCTATGAGAACATTTCTCACCATCATTTTTTTAGTATGACAAAACATCATGCTCCTTTATTTCTATATATATAAGAATAAAAGCATCATGATCCGATAACAAAAAAAAATCTCAATATCATAAAGTCCAACTCCAAATTTTTCCACGATACAAAAAGATTGAGCCTTTCAATACTAATGTAAGAGATCACAATTCACAATCACAAAGCTCAGCATAATCATTCAACACCACTGATATCCTTCAAACATTGCAAATTATTTTAAGCACTACTCCGCCAAGTTACATTAAGTGTTTCTAAAAGTACATAGGCAAGCGAGTCATAAATTAAAAAAAGGAATCAAAGCTTAGCTTCAGAAAATCCCCAAACAAAATAAAGCACAAAATTGGAAAAAGGTCAAGTCTCAAAATCAATTAAGAAACAAAAATCAAAGCTAACTCACAAGATCAGATCATGTAATATGCAAGCAAATCACAATCAAGAATAAAGATTCTGAATTTAGACAGTTAGCTTACTAAATGAGACAACCCAGAAAGTCAATTGAACACAAAAATCAAAACCCAGAAATTATATATGCATTAAAAGAGGCTGACAGCACAATTGCTCACTAAATTAGACAATTAAAACGAAACCCAGAAAGTCAATCGAACCAAAAAACAAAACCCAGAAATAATTTATGCATAAAAAGAGGCTAAGAACACAATTGCTTACTAAATGAGAAGAAATTAAGGGGTACCTGAAAACGAAGAAATTGGGAAGAATAAAAGTGGGTTGATAATAGGGTTAAAGAGATTAAAGAAGGGAAAAGAATAAGAATCAGAATGAATCAAAGAAAAAGAGGAGTTAGTAATTGGAATTGGAATTGGGTTAGGTGGGTATGAAGGATTAAAGAGAGAGAAAACGGAAGGAAGAAGAGAAGTGTCGTGTTGCCCACACGCCAATGTTGAAATTGACGAATGGACAATTTTATGATTATTATGGTTGGGTCTGCCCCGCCAAATACAGAAAATGGAAGCGTGTGTTGGTTTTGGTTTTGGTTTTATTTACTTTTCAACTTCAAATAATTAGAACTTTTAAGATTGATAGTTAGAGCATTATCAATCATAAATTATTTGGTTATATTATATGGTTGAAGATATAAAAAATAAAGCGACCTTATACATTACTTGGGTAAGAAAATATCATCTTATATATTACTTGTCATCAGCCAAGAAAAAATACATGGGATGATTTAATTCATGAATCAGATTATAAGCGTAGGCCCGACTCACAAGCTGACGCGGCAGAGTATTTTCCACTCACAACTCACAAGCTGACACGCGGGCGTTGACAAATGCTGTCAGAATGGCTACAACATTTAAATTCGTTTTTTTGTAATGCAAATTCGTACATTGGAAATAAAAAGATGCACATGTACTTTGAGTTACCAGTTATATTCTCTTAGTTTAG
The DNA here is from genome assembly GCA_947645195.1 of Patellifolia procumbens. Classification (NCBI taxonomy): domain Eukaryota; kingdom Viridiplantae; phylum Streptophyta; class Magnoliopsida; order Caryophyllales; family Amaranthaceae; genus Patellifolia; species Patellifolia procumbens. The sequence continues at coordinate 63,306 of CANSGD010000920.1, forward strand.
TTCTATTTAATTAGAAGATATTCAATGTATGTTCAAGCCTTTGAACTGATTTTTGAAAAAATTAAGTTGATTTTCTAATATACATTTGATATTAATAAATGAACATCTTAAACATGATGAATGAACAATAATGTAAGACAAATGAACATCTTAAATATTGATGGATACATTTTTTGAATTTGAAGTGATTTTTGAATGGATGTTCATTTAAATCCTTCTAATGTTCATTCCCGCCTTTTTGGCAAAATATTGATTGAAAACTTTTAGAATGAAAATGGTGAGTATAAGGGATTTTTGAGAAAAAATAACTTGGTTTTCTAATGTACATATGATATTCGTAAATGAACATATTAAGTATCGTGAATGAACAATAACATAAGATAAATGAACATCTTATATATTTGTGGGGCAGTTGTTTTTGAATTCGAACTGATGTACATTTAAATGATTATAATGTACATTTTGAGTACAATATTCATTTAAATCGCGCATTTTGTTTTAAAAATGTTGCGTTTTTGAGCGAGTACCCTGCACATCCTACTCTCGAATTCAACGTCTATCCTTAAATTAAAATGTGGTGATTGACAAAATTTAGAAATAGTAATTAAGAAGTGTAAAATTTATAATGGTTTTTCACTAATTTTCCTAATAATAATTGAATAATAAAGAGAAAGTCAAACAATATTCCAATCGACTACCTAAACATCTTGGGCTGTTCCATGACTTCCATCACATGGCTTGGCATCACCCATTTCCCAGTTCCCACCAGGCCACTACAACACAGACCTAGTCAATATACTATCTTTTTCCCCCCTTTGACAGCCTTCTAGAGTTCTAGTCAATATAATTTATATGAAGTCATTGTTTTATTGTGGAAAAATTGTCAAAAAAAACAAGATTTTAGCACATTTTCAAAATAAATATCAAGGAATTGCGAAATGTAAAGTAAATATCAATAAGTTATGTTTTTCTTAGAAATTCATACCAACTAACAAATATCGGTCTATTTTCCTCACTTTCTCACCAAATTTAACTCACCTTAGATTTTCTGTTGTTCAGAGATAAAGTTGAATGGATTTCTGTTAGTTGGTATGGATTTTTAAGACGGAAAAATAGACAGATATTTAGTTGGTGTGGATTTCTGTGAAAAAACATAACTTGTTGGTATTTATTTTACATTTCGCAACTACTTGGTGTTTATTTTGAAAAAGTGTCAAGACCTTGGTATTTTCTGACAATTTTTCCTTTTATTGTTTTCTTCTTCTTCAGGTTTTAGGCATGATAATTATTTTAGTAATTGTCACCATAGAATTATATCTCATCACCACATGAGTACATCAACTTAGATAAGCGCAACACTTTAAGAGGGAAAAAGCTAAGGAAAGTTCCTATCCTTACAACGTCTTTAGTGGAAATAAATTAACCTCCTTACCACTAGTCCAAACTTTGTTTCGTCCGTTTCTATTTAGTTGCATGCAAGGAAATAACATGTATATTCAAACTAGTTGTATATCGATGAATAATATCAAACAAATCACAAGTAGAGAGGCAATATTTAAAAAAAAGGAAAGAAAGAAAATGGTAATACTAAATGAACTAATCCAAAACATCCCAAAAAGGAACATGGTTCCATCGGGAAAAAAAATCGAGTAGTATATTAGATAAGTAGCTAAATTTGTATATGAATGAATTTGTTTTATATTGAATAGAAAGAGGAAGAAAGACTCAGGGTCATCCTGTCCCTGGGCACGGCAGGAGGGGCGGCCGCTCTAGGCCCAAGGATGAGACGCCCAAATTTCGTAAAATAGCTTACGGAAGATGATCTAAGAGTTGACATTCAATTATTCTATATAATGGTAATAAATGAATTAAACATACATAAATTATATACTCACATAATCACACTCTAAAGCTTATTTATGAGATAAAGAAAATGATTCATCTTCTCCTCTAGAATTTTGAATAGATAACAACTTTTCAGACTTCAGTTTTTCATATATATTTGAAAATTTTGCGAGAATAACCTATTATAAGCATCTTTTTGCGAGAAACGACCTTTTAAACTTTTTCTGGCATTTAACAACCATAAACAATTTTTTTTAATGAGATCAAGCCTCAAGGCCATTTTTCAGCCATTGAATTTGGTTTCTGAGCGTTGGTCAAGGCAATTTCTATGTGCAATCCTTGCACCTAAAGGTGTTCAATGCCTTGATTAACGGCTGCGAATAGATTTTGACGTCTGAAAAAAAGTCTTAAAGTCTGATCTCGCAAAAAAAATTATTTAAGATTGTTAAATGCCAAAAAGAATTAAAAATTTGGTTCTTGCAAAAAAGTATTTAGAAAAAATTGTTTCTCGTAAATTTTCCTATATTATTGACCAAAAGTATGCGCCCTGTGACAATTTCACTACGTGGCTCACCAAATACACATGCAACTGTGCCCCTTCTCTCTTAGCTAAAAAGACGGCTAATAAGGCATGATTAGACAAGGAGAAATAGAGATAGACTGTTTCATCTTGTTATGGACGGACTGACCAATTATGGGAGAGAGTGCAATTGTTCCTTTTGAGGAATGCTACCCCAGCTTCCTCTGTTCACCAAAATTTAGCTTTCTTCTTGATCATATTAAAGAAGTATGGGTGTAGGCATTGTGGATAGGACCTATTCACAAGTTATTGAATATATACTTGTATAGAGCACAGGGCAAGTGTGCTTTGGTATTGAAATTGTACTTGATTCAAATAAGATAGTTTCCACCGAGCTTTTTCAGGGGTTCTCGGTACCCTGAAATGTCTAGCCACAAAGGCTAAAAACAATGACCTCATAGTTAGGTGAGTACCAGAGCATGGATTCAGGGACGAGCGTATCGTCCGAATCACTACCCTGGCCCACCTGCGTAAAGCGGCCTTTATTTGGTCTCATTTACAATTTACCATCACAATTTAAACAACAGAGATAACTCAATTTTAATCTCTATTGCACAATTACTAGGCAAGATTAGTTAGATGCACATAAAGTTTAATAATTTGGGTGACTGCTTGAATTAAAAATCAATTTAAGGTACTTAGAGCCGATTGTACAACTATATATCTGACTTTAATGTGATCCTAATTCTGAGTCTTTTGATATTGTTACTACAAGATACATGAATATTGAAATTGAACATGGATATTGAACATGCATATTGAAATTGACATGAAATATGAACATGTAAAAGGATATTGAACATAGAATCTAAAAGTTGAATTTGAACATGAATATTGAACTAGAAACTTTATATAGACATCAAAATAATAAATTTAGTTAAACAAGTATAAGATTGATTTAAATGATTATGTGCAAGTTAACATGAAATAATAAGTTAAAAGTTGTGATCTACATTGTCAATAATTTATTATCAAATTTCATGCAACTTAAATTATAATTTCAAACTGAGAAATTAATTAAACTAGAAAAGTGAGGTCTCCTAGAATGTACCTAGGGCATGGGGTCTTTGAAACGGACTTGAATCATATGCTCACAAGTGCCTTGAAAAAGATTGATTAGAAGGTTGAAAATATACTTGAAATTGTTGTGTGTTTGAGGATGTTTTGTGAACTTGAAATGATGATTTGAGGGATTGAAATTGTTTGGATTTAGTTAGGGAGTGTTGAGTTCTATTAGAGAGGAGCTTCGGATTGTCAAAAGTTGTCCCCTAGAACACGAGCATATGCACTCACATATATAGGCACAACAAAGCGGCAACCTCATGCAATTCAAGGGGTTGAGCGCTGGGGCATTGAATACACAGGCGCCACAGCGCTGTAATGCCGAGAGCTAGGGCGCTGACTTTGAAATTGCGGATTTGCAAGCAACACCGCTGTTACTTGCGTGATGTGATGTGTCGCTGGGCACCAACCTTGGGCGTTGCAATGCTGGCCAATGGGCATGGTGGCGAGTCAACCAAAATTGAGTCGAGCTTTGATCAAACATTGACCAACTTGAATGAGCTCGAGTCAATTTTGAGCTATTTGCGAGTTTTTCAGTCAGCTTTATGCCCATAAGATAGATTTTATATAAAAACTAAATATTTAAAGACTCTAATATATCATTCGAGTTTCTCGTGAGTCTTTGACTCCAATTTTGTGTATCTCGACTAGGTCTCATCTTTGTCTTGAGTCGAGCTCGAGCTCAATCCGATCTAAGTCGAGTCGAGCGTTGACCGAGTTTTGACCGAGTCGAGTTTCAATATCTCACGAGCTATCTCCTCAATTAACACCCTAGCTAGGTAAGAAAAAAAAATGTCACAAAAGTTTTGCAAGAACTTCTATTAATTAATAAAAGCAACTTTTTTAATAAAAGGCTTAAACAATTTTTACACCAGGGCATCCCAAGAATGAGGGTCCCTACTCCCTCGTTTACATCTAAAAACTTGTGTTTGTTTTGAGTTGGATGGCAACCCGCAACAGGCTTACACTGAAGTTTATTTAAGGTTTGAGGTCGGATCCTATTTATCATGTTCAACCAGTGAGAATGTGCATTATATACCGGGTATAGTACACCCAAGGTTAGTTTAGGTACACTTAGGTCTATTTAAAAATAAAATAGTCTTGGATGTACCATACTCATATGTTGGATTCGACTAATGAACTTAATTTTAGTATAACTTTCTTAATGTTGGATTCGAAATAATGTTTATATCAATGTAGGTGACTTTTTTTTTTATTTAGTTTACTAATTTGAAAATGTTGCATGATGAGTAAGTTATACTTTCTCCATTCCATACTAAGAGCCTGTTCATTTCAACTTAATTTCAGTTCAGTTCAGTTCAGTTCAGCTCAGCTCTAATCAGTTCAGTTCAATTCAGCTCCAATCAGTTAAGTTCAGTTCAGTTCAGTTCAATTCAGCTCCATTATTTTATAACCATTTTATTAATATTATTATGTTGGTCTAATTTATTTTACTAATTGCTCTAATTATTATTATTATTATTATCTATTTTTATATCATTATTATTAAGTATTATTATTATTATCTGTATATTATTTTGTTTATTATAGCTTTATTCGTTATTATTACTACTATCATTAGGGAGCAACATGGTTTAGGTTAAAAGCACAAATAAACCCACATTTTCAGCCCATAATCCAATCAAATCACGTCAAAACGGTTTATCATGTAATTTTACACGGTCCAACCCAATCATTATTTTATTATTAAATATTAATATATAATTAAATCCAATTATTAAAATAGTAATATTAATTTAATTCTTAGATATTATTGTTATTATATAATCATCATCAGGTATTAATATATTAATACAAAGACTATAAAATAATTGTAATTAATTATCATTATAATCATTAATTATTATTGTTATTATTAATTTATGATTATTATTATTATTTATTTATAATTATCATTTAAAAATCTTCAAAATATAATTATTATTATTCATTTATTTATAATTATCATTTAAAAATATTCAAAATATAATTATTATTATTCATTTAGTTATAATTATCATTTAAAAATATTCAAAATATAATTATTATTACCTATCATCATAATTATTATTTAATATTCATATTATTATTGTTTAAATATTATTTATTAAAGGAAAAATTGATAAGAATAATCCGACCTTTGGTCGGTCTTCCATCAATGGTACCACCTTCAATTAATCCAGCAATAATCCCACCTTTGACACCCATATTCTCTCATTGATCCCTCACCTGTTGGTGACCTACAATCATGGGTAATCCTCTTAATTACGTGATTATTAGCTAATTTAGTATATTTTAAACCTAATTCTTAATTAAAGTCTTAATTCAAATTCATATAAAAAATAACTTTAAAAATAAAATAAAAAACCCTCCCAGCCACCCCCTCCCCCACCGGTGCCACACATCCCCCACCTCTTCCAACCTTTCCCTAGCTTCCCTTACTCATTGAAGACTGCCCAATCCTGCCGGCAACCAATCGCACCACCCATCGTCACCGAAGAAATAAGCAAAACGGTCACCACATCAGCCAATTCTCGCCGGCGACATCAGCACAGACATCACGCAACCCTTGCGCAACCTTCTTGTCGGAAATTCGCAAAGTTGCCCAAATTTTTCGCAGCCTTCTCGCCGGAAATTCGCTAAGTTGCCCAAATTTTTCGCAGCCTTCTCGCCGGAAATTCGCTAAGTTGCCCAGATTTTTTGCCGCCTTCAGTGCTTTGATGACGGCTCTTTGAATGGTAGAATGAGTGACTCAAATGGCTGGGGGGAGGGTTTTGGGGGGTGGGCAGAGGTGGGGAGGGGAGGGATTGGGTGGCAGTGTTGTGGGAGGGGGAGGGAAGGGGGTGGCAGTGGTGGGGGAGGGGAGGGAGAGGGGTGGGGGGTTGGCTGGGGGGAGGGAAGGGGTTTTCCTTTTCTTTTTTTTAAAGTTTTTTTGTTTTAAAAAAAAGTCAACAGTAATTTAGTATGGTCAAACAGGTTGATATCATCCGGGACCAATGAGAGAATATGGGTGTCAAAGGTGGGATTATACCTGGATTAATTGAAGGTGGTACCATTGATGGAAGACCAGCCAAAGGTCAGATTATTCTTATCAATTTTTCCAATCGTAATTGATAGTCAGATGAGGCTTTGTAGACAGTGTAAAAGTTACCACAATTGCAATTAACGGAGGTAGTACTAGTTTTATAATATTAGCAACCCGTTTAGTAGCCGGTAATATAATTAATGATGGTAAGAATAATGACTTTAAATGAACATTTGGGCCAAATGAAATTACACTTGCTTTAAGGCACACCCAATGTTTTTCTGCAAAATAGCAGCCAAATCTTTATATTTCCTCCGTTTTTTTTAATCGCTACACTTTCCTTTCTAGGAAGTTTAAAATTAATTGCTACACTTCTCCTTTTTTCCCTTATTAGTAACTTTTTCTCTCTATCTCTCTCATACCACTTTTTCTTACACACTTTTACTCACTCACCAAAGTTTTGCCTAGGAGTCCGTGAAATGAGAAGTGTAGCGATTAAAAAAAAACGGAGGAAGTACTTAAATTGAATAACAATCAAGAGCTTCAGATCTTCTTAGGCCGAAGAAGAATTATACTACGAAATATAAAAATGAACAAAAATCAAGCTTAAAAATGAAAAAACATTCCCGGTGTACTACACCGTGTGTATGTCAGTTTTTGTAGACTTGCAAGCAATATGTTGGGATAAAAGGGGGAAAGGCGGAGGGAGAGAAAGAAACTCTTATCAAGGGAGCGAATATAATTAAGTACCATATTAACCCACAAAGAAGCTTTTCTGCAAACACTCTTACTTAAGAAGCGATAGAATTGAAGCTTTATCTGACAAAATATAGAGCAGCAAATACTCCAGGCATCAGAATACCAGTTTACACAGCATAAAATCTAGATACCAGTCAAAATTTTAGTCAATTCCCCCAAAAAATTACATGTCTCAGTCTTACCTAGGAAAATAAAGGAGATGCAGAGGACAGCGTTGGCCAAGAATAGCAATTCCTTGTTTGGTTTGTTCTTCGAAGCAAATATGTGCAAAAAAAAACTAAGATGAAACTCTGGTTTTCACAAGAATACCGATCTCTTGTATTCTGGCTTCAGCTCATAGCTTCCTTGATTAGCTCCCTTGTTGTTGTACACACAAAGGTCTTTCAGTAAATCTTTCATGAATTGCTGCACAGTAATTAAAGTTGACATCAGTTAGTTTGTCAAGACCAGTAAATACCCTCGCACAATTGGATAGAAAGAAAGCTCTACTGAACAAAAAAGGGAAGACTGAACCATGCACTTTCTCAGCTGCATCTGTGAGACTGACTGGTCGAACAAAGACGGAAAAAAAAAGGTGATTAAAACCCATGTAGTTTTACCATAAACATCTGGACGCTGTTCTTCACAGACGACAAGTTCACGTAATCTTGTCTTCTAGGTCAGAAATCCATTTTTTAAAAAAGAGGAAAAACAGATGTAATTCTTAGAAGCGCCATTAAGTGGTTAACCCCTGAATGCACATCAAACATGCAGCTGACAACTGATGCAGTTCTGCTATCTCCAAATCCGTCCAATTAGCTTTTGTTTGACAGCATAAACCTATGAATGAAGATCTTCTGATGAAATCGGTTTGAGAATAATCACAACCGGAGCCCCAAATATTTTGCATATTTCCTTATGAGAAGCACATCAGGCTAAGTAGCCAACATCAACTCCTTAACCTTGACTTGAAAGAATACAAACACTTAATAACCTAGGATAAGAGAGCAGTTGTCCACTCAGAGAATACCCTTCAAGGAAAGACTGCCTAAATTTCATGAAAATTCTGAGAAACCCAAAGTTGAATATGAAGAAAGACATTGGGAAAATTAAACTAAAAAGCTCTAGATGCATAAACTCATGCGTCATCAATGAAGGAAACCAGGCATAACAAAAAAAAACTTTTAGATTATAAGCCAACTCTGGAAAACAAACCTCAGGTTGATCTGTCTTCTGGATTAGCTCTTTGAGTGTCCAGTTGGGTTGATGTTCAAAAAGTTTGAACATAATCTCTTCCATCTCTCCACGATCCCTCCTTGTTCTTTTCGTTTCTGATCCTTTAACAACCATTTTCTTCTTCTCCTACAACAGAAACAATCTGTCAAGATGAGATGACCAGATAAAAGCAAAACAAAGAAAGCAACAAAAGATCACACATGCACATGGACACATCTAGCATTGACTAGGTAAAGCACAAGAAGGAACTTTTTACACCTGAACATGTGTGATCCCTGGCATTGGTACCATGGGCCTGTCATTGCCAATCATCTGGTTCACAGACAACACATTAACCAACGAACGTTAATTATGATAAGGAAATAAGATTAAATATAGGATTATCAATTAAGATTAACTGAACTAGTGAAGTAACAAAGACCTGAATCTGTCTAGTCTTTGTCATGTATTTGTCAGTTCGCTCACGACAGAGTTTCCCGTAGCTCTCAATTGCATCATAGTGAGGTCTCATATCAAACTTGTTTAAAATTTTCCCCTCCACACAAATCTTCCCTGCAGTTGGTGGTGGCAGTTATAGAGTAGTGTACTGGTTATTCCAACCATCCTATGTACACATTATAACACAATTATAACACAACAACACGTGTGGGAAAAACAATTTAACAATTGGTCTAAAAACTGCAAGGTTTACAAAGTCAAGTTACTAGCAAGTAGAAAGACATGGCACAGCTGTACAAGTCAGGTGTAGAAAGACGAATGTCTGGGCACAGGAACATTGACATTTCTTGCTTGCTAGGAGCTTTGAGACTGAACTTCTAGCATCTTAAATACGGTGTTCAAATGTAATTTGGAACTTCAATCTTCCATTTTCAAGGTTATCACTTAAAGTGGGGTACCTTAGCATGCTTGGGCAAAGTAGCACAATAATAGGCACCTTGAATCTTCAAAAAGAACTTCCATGAAATAGATCATACTTCTTGCTTAGAATATATGAGGTACTCTGATTCAAAAGTCCCAAGATCAAACAATATCCTCTCACCTTGAAAATAATGTAGGCGTAGGAATTAATTTCTGATGACTAATCCCTTTGTTTTAGCAGGAAACTTAATTCGCATTCCTCCAATTTATAAACAAACAAATAAAGGCATTGGTGAGAGTGCACACAGCAAGCAAACTCCAACCCAGATCAGCTTATCCAAATTCTGGTTAAATTCTGGTGCACGGAAACACTGCTAGATGTCGACGTTTTGATACTACTAGAGGAAAGAGAGAGAGAGGAACATTTCAAAACGCCTAGGCAGCTGCTGTGAAAAGTTCTAATAAAGAAGAGACACGTCTTCTCAGGTCAGCTATACAGACACGTGTTGGACACAACTTTTGGGCCAGAAATCAGCAATCCTCTTCTGAATGCTATATTCCTAAAGTTGCTTGTCAATCTTCCTAAACCCTATGAAAACCCCGATGTTTCTCTCTTTTTCCTCTAGTACAACATAGATGGCGATTGTTAGCTCCAACATCTGAAGCAAACTAATTCACTTGAGAATTTTGCCAGAGAGCGTTTTACCAGTCTTTATCTTTCATAGAATCATGGGTTTCTTATTTCCAAGCAAACAAATGTACTGTAATTGGGATTGCCAAGTACGGCAACAGAGTATGAATTTTTCAATAGTGCTGCTTTTGAGTCGACCGCTCGTAAAATGTGACTGCATGACCAACTACTTGTTTGCAAGTTTTTTATAAAAAAGTGACTGCAGGATAATGATATAAAGGATTATGTTTGTTCATGTTATAAAGTAGGCATATTAGCATGACAGACAAACTATTGAAGAATGATGATAACATTACGTTTACTACTGCTTCCCTGTGTTTCCTCCTCTTGAGATTTTGCATTTCCCAGTGTCTCCAATTTTGCAATTTCCTTTTCTGTTTCTGTGCATCCTAGATGCAAAGCCAAATAAATCCGTGCAAAAACCAGGCTTATAGTGGCAGTAATTTGCTTGTAACTAGATTAAAAAGGCCAAAATAGCCAGTGGACTCACCTTGGGACTCCGAAAAAACAAACATTGGAATAAAGTCCTTAGACATCTCCATTGAGAAACGTCTGGGCACATTCCCCAGATCAGTGCCAGATAATTCCATGGTGAACTGATTATCATATAAACAATGTATCAAAATTGAGAGAGAATAACCTTAATGTAGCTTTCTTAATGTACCACTATCCAACTAAAAATCTCACTTAATATGTGATAATAAATAAGTGGGATAGGAGCATTTTAACAAGGATGATTACACTCATGTTACACTTGTCACTTGTGGTATCTAACCCCACCACCTCACAAAAAACCCCTTAAATTAATTTAATACCAATAAAAAGTAACTTAGAGGATATTTTAAAGGGTTAATTTTCACCACTCAGTAAAGTTGTGGAGGTTAAATACCACAAGTGTAACCTTTAAGCAAACTTAAAGAGGCATAATCACCACTTGTGGCCGATAGATATCCATGCAAGAAACAAGAACCCACTTTACATGTTACGAATGTTAATAATTATTTTTAAAAACTAACTGATACGATGTAGACATAAACTGTTCATTGAAAGCCTGAACATACCAGACTTCTTGCAGCATTATTTAATTAAAAAAACGAAATCCTAAGCCTAAAAACTGAAGTCTGAAACTTCTGTGCGTCAATACTAAATAAAAGAGTAAGACTATCTAATCTGGCTAAAAATCATCCACAGAATAGTAGTTCATATAACAGGGTAAAAATGTCAATATACCTATTAAAAAACGATTAGTAAATTAACCTTTTTCTTTGTAAAACAGATAGAGGCCCAAAACAAAACAGAACAGGTTAGCTAAGGAAAACAAACGATATGGAACTGGAATCAGAACTCATTAGCAAAGATGTCCCACAATGTCTATGTATAATAAAACTCAAAAAGAGTCCACAGCCATTCAAGACAAACCTTTAAATTAACATTTCCCTAAAAGATGCAATGTTGGTGGATAAGATTAAACTAATGAAAGATGGTTTTTGACACCTAAAGTGAATAAGGAATGAAAATGACTCCTATACCTTTATTAAATACAATAAAATGTACTACAGTAAACATAATCCACAGAAGTATAAGATTAAGTCTTATATATCAATCCTTTCTTAAAGTTGTTTATCCGATCAGCTCAAGCAAAGCATCAAAGATATCTAAGACATTTGGCACTCTCACCTCCCTGCAAGAAGCAAGCTCTCTAGACTTCATAAGAATATAGTTTCATAAAAAGAAAATGTACGGATTAATAAAGAACGGAAGAAGCACTATATCACAGTGGCAATCTAGCACAAAATTACATAGTACCAACACAAATTTGGTTCTTGTTATATTTTCCAATAATCACAATCCACAAATACACCAATCAAACCAAAAAATAGCTACCATGATGTGAGTGATAAACTTAAATAATTTATTAGGTCCCACAGACAATTACAAATCACCCAACCCAAGCAGATACTTAATACAGGGACCCAACAAAACAAAAGACATTCTAATTTTTTTTTAAAAAAACATCACTAGGGGTGTTAAGAGCTTTGCCTAGTTCATATCCCTTTGATAGGAACAACAAATACTTCCTCCGTAAATGGAAGACAATATAAAGGTAGTAGATCTGGTTATAACTTAGGAAAATTTGTCAAATGTCACCTACTTGTAATCCAACTTTGTGAACTAGCACCTTGATTTTATTTATTTGTCAAATGACACATATTTTTAATCCAACTTTGTGAACTAGCACGTTGATTTTATTTATTTGTGAAATGACACCTACTTTTAATTTAACTTTGTGATCTAGCACCTTGATTTTATTTAATTGTTGTATAGCACCTTAATTCAAGTTTGTGATCTAGCACCCTAATTTTAATTTATTGTTGCTTAGCACCTTAAGGTCTAAACTACCCTAAACTATTTTTCTTGGTACCTTACTAATTTGTTTTGGCTAAATAAGTAAAACATTCATGCGGTTATTATATCTCGTCAACACGAGTTTAATCATCTTATGAATGAAAAATTCATAAAAATTGTACATCGTATATATACGTCGTCATCTAAAATGGTCTTTCGATTTTTAGGTTGAATGCAACATTTATGGACCGCACCGATACCATCGTTTCATTGGAATTTTCGAAATTTCTGCCCCTTAAGGACCAACACTTATGTTTGTTTACCCGAAAATGTCGTATTCGACCTAAAGATCGCCGCAAAAGTCACATCGAAGTGTGTGCCGCTGGTACTCGTGTAGTAGAGATTCTCGAATTTCATGGCATTAAAGTGAGCTCGACGATGACATTTCGAAAAATATCGTTTATGGTCTTAAAATCCTAGTTAAAGACGCCTTAAAGTGTGTTCCCCTTACCACTTTCAATTTTCAAATCGATTAGGGTAGTTTAGGGTGCTAAGAAACAATAAATTAAAATCAGATTGCTATTACAAACTTGAATTAAACCTAGGTATCAAAAAAATAGATTAAAGTAGTTTAAGGTGTGCTAAATAACAATTAAATAAAATCAAGGTGCTAGATCACAAAGTTAGATTAAAAGTAGGTGTCATTTCACAAATAAATAAAATCAAGGTGCTAGTTCACAAAGTTAGATTAAAAGTAGGTGTCATTTGACAAATAAATAAAATCAAGGTGCTAGTTCACAAAATTGGATTAAAAGTAGGTGCCATTTGACAAATTTTCCTATAACTTATAAGGTACTCCTTCTGTTTTTCTTTAATATACACATTTTACTATTTTATGATGTTTTTTTTAATATGTATTTTTCTAGTTGTTCCACCTAATTATTACACTTTTCTCCTACTTTTTCTTTCCTTCTCTCTACCTTTTTCACTTTTTCCTTACTTTTACTAACTTTTTCTCTTACTTTTGCACAATTTCCTTGGTCTGCGCGCAAATTCAAACATACATATTGAAAAAAACGGAGGTAGTAGTATATATTCAAACAAGATAATATAAATTCACCAAAAAAAGTTTAAAATTGTGTGTCTCTTAAAAACAAGATAACAACTAGTCTTATAAGAGACCGCCTATTTCTAAACTAAAGTTAAGCAATGGTCCAAATCTAATATTAAAAAGAGAACAAGCGTCTAGTTTAATCCATTTCGAAATGGGCTTCTTTGTAGAGCATAGGTTCAAATAGGTCTAATTTTATGTTAACATTAGACCGCTTCTTTTAATAATTTGCGATAAAATAATACTTTCCGATATTAGGCATTATACGTTTTACTATAAAATATCGTATATCATGTATTCATGTTAGAAGGTAGTGCTAAACTACTACTCCCTCTGTTTTTATTTAACATTTAGGGATGTTTTTTTTTTAATTGGGACACTTCTACTTCGAGTGGATAGGGCCGATAGGCAATGATAACTGGGATCCAATAGACGATACGTCCTAGGATCTATCTTTTACAATAAATAGAAGATTGACCCACCTAATTATTATACTACTCTCGTACTTTTTCTCTCGTTCTCTCCTATTTTTTCACTTTTTCCTAACTTTTCGCAATCATTCTCTCTTATTTTTGCACTTTTTCGTTGGTTCACGCGAAAAAGCAAACGTACCCTATTAAAAAACGGAAGGAGTATATAATGTTTTCGTTTATTTTCAATTACCGATAATGTTTTCGTTTATTTTCAATTACCGATAATGTTGTTTGGTGTTATTACTAAACAACAATACACTGCTCTTGGTGTTATTTACATGAAATGCAGACATATATCCATTAGATCTTAGGCATTTCTCGCTCGAAAATAGGATTCCTGAGCTTGGCTCATAACGTATCAATCTTGACAACCATGCTTAGAACAATGTAGTACAAGATTTGCAAGAATTCTCAATTTCTTGACATTTCTAGTTGTTTTACTTGACCAGAAAAAGCATGAAAACCCTAGAATCAAAATTGACGACTAAATGCGAGAATTGGAAAATGCAAGAAATCGAAATGAGAAGGGAACCTGAGTGGTGTCATTAGTGTTAGAGGAAAGAGGATCGATGGAAACAACGACTTTAGCGACAGGGACATTATTGGGAATGGAAGATGACTGTAGAGAGCGTGATACAACTGCTGGGCATTTCATCAGCCACACTGTTTTCTCTGCCATGCTTGTGTCTATGTAATCTTCCATTTTCTCGACAAAAATGGCGGAATTTCGCAATTCTTTCGGGTGATTTTTTTGTGTTGTGTGTAACAAATTTTATGGCGTATTGTGTTTGTAGGACTTTTTCATGTCATGGCATTGGCTCCTGCAGTGTCTGAATTTATGAAGGGGAGAAATTTGAGAGAAATGTGTGAGGTGAGTTGTATTTATAGGATGAACAAAGTTTATGGTCGAATGGGATGGGGTGTCGTCAGTTAATTTGTCTCTGACATCTGTGGGTGGGTCCCACCAAATATCTTTGCTCGACAGCTGGACTTTATTTTTAAAAAAAATTGATTATAATTTTTCAATTTTGTCCGGTCTTTTCATATGATACTTCATAAGAAGTCTAATAGTATAAATCTGCTCTACATTAAACTTATTGTAAACTGGTACAAAGTTTAAAAGTTATAGCCTCTTTTGCAAAAGTTAATGGTAGTTCACCAAAAGTTAGATTCTTTAGTAAAAGTTAAGGTTTAGTAATCAAAAGTTAAGGTTTAGCAATCAAAAGTTAAAGTTTCTTTAGCAAAAGTTAAATGTAGCTCACCAAAAGTTCGGGTTTCTTTAGCAAAAGTTAAGATTTTGTAATTAAAAGTTAAAGTTTAGTAATCAAAAGTTAAAGCTTTGTAAACAAAAGTTAAGTGTTCTGAATGAAAAGTTAGGATTTCTTTAGCAAAAGTTAAAATTTTGGAGAACAAACAAATTTAAGGAAATCACAACAAATTCAAGATATATCAATCAAATTTACCCAAATCTATCTAATTTCTCTCTTTTCTCCAATTCGAGAAATTCTATATGATTTGGAGTGAGAAAAGCAGATAAGAGACTGATTCTCTAATGGAGAAATCCAAGGCCATATCAATGTGGCCTTTGTTGTTTTGTTACTTTCTGGTTTGAATCAAGTGAGACCAGACGCTTCCGATCATTGTTGCAAAGCCTATGAAGTTGTTCCTCTTTACGCTAATAAAATCGGTCCTTTCCATAACCCTAGGTTTGATTAACTTCCTCTTACTCCTCTTTGATTTGAATTTATGCCAAAAATCAAGCTGGAGAATTGGTGAATTGGTAGTGGATCTCACTCGATTGATGTTTTTTTTGTAGAATTGACGGTTAATTTTAGTACTAGCGAAAGATTCACAAGTTTTGATTGATCTATGAGGTAGTTTATACTTTATACTCTACAACTTGTTGTGAGGAAGATGGAGATATTAGGTCTACACTATTTTTAGTGTGGACCAAGTCCACCAAAGAGTTATTACTTTTCATAATCGTCTAAATTTTTGATAATTCACTGATAATTCTTCTGTTAAAATTGGATATTTACTTGTTAGACTCTATTTGGTAGGGTGTAAAATATTTTCCTGAAATTTTTTTTCCTCTTTTTTCAATTTTACATTATTTGGTTAGTAAAGGAGTGTAAAACCATTTTCTCTTGGAGTAAAATAGCTCTCCCTATGATTGAAAACCATTGTACAATTGTTTTCCATTGATTTTTTTTTTCCACGAAAATCATTTTACATTGAAAATGTTTTACTCCCAACCAAATGGAGCCTTAGTGACCTTCAAATCTAGGTAAACTCACCTAATAACACACTCAATAACTAATTAGGTAGATATTAAACCTAAATTATTAATTAAAGTCTTATTCTAATTTAAATTCTACTCCTATTAATTAACTTTAAAAAAAGGGGAAAAAACCCATCCCCACCCCCTCACAACCATCCCCTACTTGAAACATGTTGGAGTTCATAGATTAGTCAAGTTGTTAAGTTAGTTGTTATTTTCCTTAAACTTAGGAACTTAGTTATTAGTTGGAAATATAAATACTTGTATACTCTCATAACTACACAATAATAAAAATGTAGTCATTACTCATATTTACCTTCCTCTGTTATCTCCTTTCTCTACTCTCTTAGCTCCTTCTCTCTTCAAGCTTCATCAATGGAGTCAAATGTTAGATTTGTAACATGGTATCAGAGCGGGACTAATATCCTAGCTTTTTCTTCCGCATATTTTTTCGTCTATCTTCTCAAATTTCCCCATTAATTTCTGGTCCAAATTCCTGCAATTCACGCTCAAAACTGAAATTTAGGGTTCTAATTTTCCCCAAATATTGATTCTTTTTTTTGCTTCTCAAATTCGTGCACCTTTTTTGCTCGAAATTTCCTCGAATTCGAGCACTTAGGCTTCAATATTACCAAAATCTTTTCTGATTTTGTTACCATTCCTTGATTCTTTGAATTTTACCCCAATTTTCTAGGGTTCTTCATTTCTTCTTCTAGAAATTCGAAATCGAATGAAATTTTGTGATAAATCTCATTTTCTTGCTGTTTTTCATTTTCTTCAATGACCAAATTCACAAATTCAATTGCTCGAATTTCTCCTCCGATTCCAAAATTCTTGTTCAAATTCGTTTGTTGAAACTGGAATCCTTTCAACTTCAGTACATAGAACCTCATTTCATGTCCCATTTTTTCTGGATTTCGTTTCTTGATTCTGGATTGCTTAAAATTGATTCTCAGATTGCTCGTTTTGAATTGCTCGTTTTATGGACGGAATTTGGTTTTGAATTTTTTTGTTGCTTGTTTTGTTGATTTCGTGGGTTACTTTCTTGTCCATTGATTTCAATCAACTTCAAAATCATATTTTCACTTTTCTTGGGCGAATTCGTGCGCCTTTCTTGCTCAATTAGCTTGCGATTCTTATGTAGTTTGTTCCATTTTCTTGAAATCAGTTCGTGTTTTATGCGGTTTTTGGGTCTGTTGCTCAGATTCTGCGTTCTTGATTGAAGTTCTGTGTTGTGTCTGCGCATCAGAGATGTTGGGTAGAATTACAGATGACGGACGCCACTCAGTGCCTAGAGTTCCAAGATGTCTTTGTTGAAACATACTCTGGTTCTGGGTATGGCATTGTGTTTGCACGTTCTTCCCCATTTTGATCTGAAGTTGATATTTTGATTGATGTTTTTGAGTTTATTAGAGAATTAGAAATTTTAGCTTCTTTGGGTTTGCTGCTAGAAAGGAATTTTTTGCTACTGTTTTTACTGTGACTGGGGTGTGTTAGTTGTCTAAACTTGTTGTATTGATAGCTGATATTGGAGATTGATGACTGATGATGATGTTGCCGTGGTTATTGTTGTTGGTTGTTGACGATATTTGTTGATGTTTGTTGGTCGTGTGTTATTGCCCGCATTATTTGAGTATGGTGTTGGGGTTGTTTGAAGTCCTATGGTGTTGGGGTTGTTTGAAGCCCTTGTTGAAGTTTTGGTGATTTGTCATCTTGTTGTGACCAAATGAGGTCAGTTGTGAACCCATAGAGGGTAGGGTTTGAGTTGTGATCCATTTGGCGGTTTTGTGTTGTGACCCATTTGGTGGTCTTTGTGTTGCGCCCATGGAGGCATCCTTATTGTGATCTTGAGTGATCTTGTTGTGAGTGTGATCCATAGATGGTCGATTTTGTTTATTCTAAGCCTACATTGTTAGGTCCGTGAAATTTTTGTTTTGATTTGTTTTGACTGATGTTGTTTCCAGTCACTCTTCTAACCACTTTCCTTGGTTCTCAATTCTAAATACCATTTTCTATTCCCATCTTCCTCTTCCTTCTATTTCCTTTGACATTCATAATACGCCTTTCATTCCTCTATCTCTTTCCACTTTACTCATCTCTTCACCTCCTGAGTTATTTTCTTCTGTCTCACTCTTTCAAGCTCGGAATGGTTTTTCAACCTTTCCAAGATTGAGGGGGGAATGATTGTTGGATAATTGGTGTTGGTAAACGCTTAGTGATCCGAACTGGTCAGTGTATGATGTTTTGACATTAAGTATGTTTGTGGAGAATTCATAGTTCAGTGGAAGGCTGCTTCATGGCTGCAAATGCGTTGTTTGTGTTGGTACATTGGTGATTGTAGATAAACTTTGGTGACAGAATTTATGTTTCTGTGGGTGTATGTGGTCGATCGGAAACTGCTTATGCAAGCATATTTGTTACTTTTGGTGGTACTTTGTCATGGAAAATTACAGGTGCATTGTGTTATTTTTTGGTGTATTAATTACTGGTGATCTAGTCATATGGTGGTTTGGTACATTGGTCAAACATTTTGGTATGGGTGGTGGTACATGGTTTAGTATCTGAAGTAAAATTGCAGCAACATAGTAGTTCCTACTTTACTTGCTCTTGCTCGCAAATGACGGCAAATTCCAAGTTCATGAAGACTTACCGATGCAAGGATTTTACTCCATCCACATACAAACAACGATCATGACTAATTCACTCCATAAGCTCAAACTGGAAATGCTAGAGGGGGGGGTTTGGAGTTCATAGATTAGTCAATTTGTTGAGTTAGTTGTTATTTTCCTTAAACTTAGGAAGTTAGTTATTAGTTGGAAATATAAATACTTGTATACTCTCATAACTACACAATAATAAAAATGTAGTCATTACTCATATTTCCCTTCCTCCGTTATCTCCTTTCTCTACTCTCTCTTACCTCCTTCTCTCTTTAAGCTTCATCAATGGAGTCAAATATTCGATTTGTAACAACCCCCCCCACACACACACATCCCCAAACCACCCCCGTCCCCCTCCCCCTCCCCATCCCCTTCCCCTTCCCCCCAAGAGGTGAAAGAAGAGGTGGACAATTTTTCATTGAAATCCAAGAATGAGGTATCTTTTTTTAAATAAAAATAGGCATATTAGGCGTTTGCTCATAAAAAAGTAACAAATAAGGTGTTTTTCACACAATTTCCTTTTTCATAAAGTGGATATTTCATAGTAGTAGGGATTTTCCTCATTACGGGATTATCTCTGCTTGGCAAGCCTCCAAATGACAACTTCTATTTTTGGCTGAACATCGATGTTAACGATCCAGTGGTAATCCCATTTTGAAATGTGGAAGCATTTAGGGTTATGGAAAGTCACATTGTCGATTTTACCGAAAAGTCTCATAAGGTTGTTAGTCCTAGCGAGGTGTATCCTCTTACGGAGTAGATGGAAGTGGGATGCTTGTGAGTTCTGATAATCTTGCACATATGACTTGGAACTAAAGACTGCATCTTGTGCATCTCTCAAGTCATATAAGGACATATGACTTCACTGAAATTTATATTTGCAATTGAGATAAGACTTTGATTTATTTGTTCTAGTATACTAGTGTGAAGGCACCAATTATCATGCCAAAAATAGATATCCTTTCCTGATCCAAATTTCAATCGAAAACCTAGCTATATTAGATCTCATGTTTACAATATGGCTTTCCATATGATAGAATCAGTAGGTTTTAGTTTATATATAAAGAATGATGTTTTCTTCTGATATTTTTCTCTAACTTTGACTGTCCAAAAGTAATCTTGACCAACCATGATTTCCATCCTAACTTTGTCAAGAGGTCTTGATTCATATGATAAGGTTTTCGTAACTCAAGGCCTCCTAAATTTTTTTTGGGCACACATATTTGTCCCATGCAATAAGAGGAATGCCATTGGAGTTAAAATGACTTTCCAAAATAAATTCCGGTTTATTACATCTAATTGCTTAGTTATGGACTTTGGACTCTTAGCTGTTGTCATTATAAAGGAGGGAATGTCTTCCAGATTATTTTAGATAAGAACTGTTCTTCTAGCTTTAGAGAGAAAGTAGGAGCTCCAGTTGTCCAACTTTTTGTCAGTTTTGATTAGCAAAGATCGAAAGTCTTCTTTTATACTTTTATTTGAAGATAAATATCTTCCGAGATATCTTCCTAGACTTATCTTAGGTTTCATATTGAGTTTGCCCCAGTAATTGTTTTCTACGGTTTGACGTATGATTTGAGAAGATAATTTTCGATTTATGTTAATTTATTAGCGGGCCAAAGTTTGTCAATATAGGTCTAGAATCCCTTTTAGGTTGTTGCTTTCGACTTGTGTAGCTTTACAGTATAAAAGACATTGTCTGCAAAAATACATATTAGAAAAATTGACAAAAATAATCTTTGTCATAACCGATCTTTCCATAATAATCTCAATTACAAATTATCTTATAATAAACCAAACTTTGGGGGTAAATAAAGTTAATTATAATTGTTACAAATCAAACTTTGTCTATCAAGGTATGAAATGGGAAAGAAAAACAAAAACGTAGAACATAGAAACTAAAAACAAGTTTCTCGTTTTTCGGGATCATTTTGAGAAGATACTACCTACAGTTAGGATTGTTGTAAAATAATCTATAGTTGAGATTATAATGAGAAGTCATAGTGGAGATTAATTTTAACAATTTTCCTATATAAATTTGTTTCCTCTATTTTTTTAGATTATAGCAATTTAATTTGCACGTTTTGCAGAAACGAACCTTCAAGGCTTCAACTACTTATATTTTAAAGTATTGATAGTAAATATTATAATAATTTAATCTAAACTTATTGTTTACATTAGTTTCATTAATAAGAGTCAAATGGTTGCAACTTTAAAAAACTGGAAAGTATATAAAAAAATCATGGTGTACCCAGGATGAAGTTTTGAGGAATAATTATGTTTTGAAGAAAGCATCATATACCTTTTAGTTAGGAAACAAATTCATTTTATGCAATTAATGACTAATAAACGTTAAAAAAAAATTGTTCATTAACCCCTAAATAATTAACCACAACTCCAAAATTTGTTGTGACTCATAAAAGCAACAATAGAAACTAAGAGGGTAACTTTTTTTGACCCTATAGTTAATTGTCCAACGGGTCGACGGTTCACTTATAGTATAGAGATTATAGGAATTCAATAAACTTGTTATATACCCTCGGGGTATATGCAAAAGAAACGCAAGAAAATTTGATCATAATAAATCTCACCTTTAGGAATGTAAAATTAATATAATATAAAATTATAAACAATAATTATTAATAATAACAAAAAATAAATATTATTATTATTGCTATTATTAATATATTAAATATAATAGTAATAATTAGAAATAACAATAACAATATTAATAATAGTAATAATAAAATAAATATATAATTAGAAAATTAATATTTAGGTTTAATAATAACAGTAAGAGTGATTAGTAAAATAAATTAGATCAATAATAATAATTTTACTAATAATAATAGTAATATTAACAAAAATAGTTAAATAATGAATGAAATTGAACTAAACTGAACTAGACTACATTGAGCAGAATGGAGTTGAATAGAGCTAAACTAAATTGAAATGAACTAAACATTAGTCGGGGAGAAGAGACACTAAGTAGAGTTCAATTCAAAAGTTGCCATCTAAGGTAATGAATTTTTTAAGTCGTGATTGACACCTAATGCATTCTCCCTCTTCAAAAGCATTAGAACAATGCACCTGAAACCAGGAAAAATAAAAATCCTACAAGGAAAAGTCATTACATGAAGTACCAATTTGCCAAAGAAAGAGTTGCCCCAAGTAGGAACGTTGTAAAGCAAGCTAGGCTTAGTATAGAAATAAGGAGAGAGTCTTTCAACTTTGAGGACTGAGGTTGAGGTCCAACCTCCGCTAGCAATTCTTTAAGTGATGGTGGTAGTTGGTTGGTAGCGAATTAAGGGGTTAGGGTTTCGAAGGTAAGTGGTAGCTGTTGGTAAAATTTTGAAGGTAAGTGGTAGTGGTTTCCAAAGGATAGTAGTGGTGGTTGGTTTGTGACAAATTTAGGGGTTAGGATTTCGAAGGTAGATGGTGGTTGTCAGCAAAATTTTGAAGGTGGGTGGTAGTGGTTTGTGGCGAAATTTCGAAGGATGGTGGTAGTGGTGGTTGGTTAGTAGGCCGGTGGCAAAATAAGGTAAAGGTTTTAAAAGGTATATGGTGGTTGGTGCCGAAATTTCAAAATAAAGTTTCGAAGGCTGGTGGGGATGATGGGTGACAAAATTTTGAAGGTTAGAGGTGGTGGTTGGTGACCGGTGAGTGGTGGTCAAGGTTCAGAGTTAGGTTGATAGTAACCGGCGATGGTGATGATGCTTGCAATCGGAATGATGGTAGCAATGGAGTTGAAAAATGGTGCTTAAGCCCTACCAAATAGAAAATTACATTTTCACAAATTTTGATAAGCCCTACCAATTATGAGGTAAGTTTGTCAAAATTTAAACAACCGCAAAAACAAAAGAAATATTTGTTGGATACAATCATAAAAAGCAAGTTTTACAACATAAAATTGTGATCCCGATACATCGATAATGCAGAAGTACTGATGTATCAAGATAGAGGAGTCAGAGTGCAATGTCACTATATTAGTGTTCAATCTTGAGGTGGTGGAACAGATTCAGCGTGATTAGAGCCACTGGAAACCTGTTTTCTTTCTGCTTGTAGTGAGCGGCATAAAGATTCAAGCTTCTCTTTTTGGTTCTTTGTCTTCTCCAATTGTTTCTTCATACGTTCCCGCTGTTCAATATGAGATGTGGTTTTTATTACTTATTGCAATAAGTTGCAATAATTTAACGTCGATAAGCAAAAGATCAGCACTATAATGATCATTATCCAACCAAGTATGATAGAAAAAAATAACTGCATCGAAATGTAATCATAACAAGTAATCTACACCTGAGAAACAGTGAAAAAGCAATGCAGGTAACATTACAATAAAGTTTTCAGCATGCACCATAGAATTAAAGAATTTTCATTACGGGATGATGCAATACTTCCATTGAAAAACAGTAGTAAAATCACTGCTAGGAATTTCTTTTATCCAAGTTAAAGGCATCATAGATTGCAAAGGTCATTTGACAATGCAATATTCGGAAATTTGGGAAACAGGGAAAAGCAATGCCTGCAATAATTACCAAATGCTTTTAAGCATGAACCACTCTGCAAATCGAATTACATCCACACACACACCCAATGGCAGAAGAATTTTGAATGAGAAACTAACAACTAAATCATTTTAAATAAGTCGCTCTACTGCATCAGGGTATGTGATTGATAGAACTTCCTAAATCTAACATCACCAGTTCTTGACACCTATCATGAAAAAGGGTAAAGCACCCAGATTTCGTAAAACAACTTACCATGAGATACAGGGGATATGGAAGGGAGGCACGATGCAAACATGCATTTATAGGAAGACAGTACATCAATTTACAATAATCTAATCAGAAGAACTAACCCTTTCTTCCACAATGAAGAACTGCAGAACTCATACAAAAATCCATGTATATGGTAATTTTGGACATAAGTAAAGAGAGATCAATTTTTGAAGTGGGTTCAATAGTTTTAAGATATAAAAACATTTTGGCAACAGAATACAAACAGAAGAAGAGAAAAAGGAGCAGACACCTTACCAACAAAAACGTTAAATCAACATCTATCAAGAAATTATTCCTTAAGCCCCCACCCCCCCACCCCCACGGCTCATAATGAACCGGACCGCTAGTTGCAAAGTACTGAATGTAAGAGACCGAAAGATGAAGATTTGTTTGGGTGGGGGGGGGGGGTGCTGTTACCTCTTCAACAAGTTCTATAAGAGTATAATCTGATCTCTCACATTTGCTCTTCAAAAATGTATTTTCCTTTTTCAGGTCTTTCGTCAATTTGGACATCTGAGATGAAACACAAAAAAAGCAGAAAACCTAGTAAGGAAACCTCATACTCATCAGGAACAACTGGCAGCAACATAACATTGCTAAGACATGCTATAATTTAATGAAATAATATGCAATAGTAATCAAAAATACCTTTTCAATCTCTTGCTTAAATGTTTCAAAAACCTCATTGCTTTTTAGCAGCGCATCCTGCAAAGAAAGTCATTCTTTTGTTCAAAGAAAGTTTATTCCCATTGTACTCTAGTACTAGACAGGAACTGCCAAATCCTATGTTACTCCGACACCTTCATTTACCTCAAAAATCGGGTGTCGTGTCGACACGACACTTCAGTTGGATACTTCATTTTAAACTAAAAACTTGACTTTTTTCTACAAAATAGCCGAGTCGGACACTTGGACACCCGTATCCGAGTAGACACTCAAAACGTGTCTGAGTAACATAGGCCAAATCTAACACAAGAAGGTTTCTCACATACATAGGCTTCAAAGACAAAGGCTGTAATTATCCCATGACAATAAATAGAGTGATACTCACTTGAAACTGTTGAAACTTTTCCCCATCAGAAGTTAATTGTTGACGTAGACTTTTCTCAGTGTCCAGAAGTTGTGATATTTTCTCTCCGTATACTTTTGTTTGCGCCTGTTCGTGTGCCAACTTTTCCTCATTTTGCTGAACTCTTAATTCTGCAATCTTCAGCTCTAGTGTTTTCTGCTTAAGCTGCACAAGAAATCACCAAATGCCACAGCATCAGAAAATGTTTCACTACTTTTAGTTAGATGTCCACGTGCTGGTAGAGCATTAACTAACTGTAAAAGAAGACCTCCAAGGTACCTCCTGGGCATATTGTTGTTGAGAAAGAGTGTACTGATCAGCAAGTTGCTTCAACTTGTCCCTCAACCTAATCCCAAAGGCAAATGCATTAATGAGAAAAACTAAAAGCTACCATTCCAGTATACTACATATAACAGAAGACAATTCTACTATACCGGCAGAAATCAGATTTAAGAAACATGTTTTTCCCTTTGGCAACACATGAGCTTCACAAATACTTCAAATATTCCTATATAAGTGCAACACTTGCTTTTCCATGGTATCCAATACACGCATTTGACGATTATATCTTAGTCTACGCGACTACAAATTATGATAAGTGCATAATTTAAAATTTTACAATAGATTAAAATAATGAATCTAACAAGATTCCCACGTGACTATATTTTACCTTGTACTTCCTCAGGTTTTTAAAAAGTGCACCTTGTACTTCCCCAGGTCTTTTTTAGATTCATCTCAATTGTAGTTTCAACATATTAACTCTCCATATTGCACAATTGTAAAACTAAACGTTCAAATATGTGCATAAAGCGTGAAAACTGAAAAGTGCAAATGGTGCACATTTTCAAGAGCGGAGGAAGTATATCAGTGAGAATATACGGTCAAAGTTTGTGAAGTTTGACCATGAAAGCACTTATTTGGAAACATACGAAATTGTATAACATAAGCAGATTGAAAAAGGAAAAAAAAAAAAAAAGAGAAAACAGAGTGCCCTGTAGCCAAATTCATCACCTGAGCACAATCCTAGAAATATTCTTAGATCTTTATAGGTACAAAGGAAATGAGATGCTCAGGCGCAGATATGAGTGTTGCCGTCGAATAAGGATCCACAAGTCTGACAAGCAATATTATAAACTTATCCAAAAATTACATTAGATCCAAAGTAAGGATAAGATCCTCTGTCATATACATAAACACAAGTAAAATGCTATTCTTTTTCCCTTCTCTGACCAAAGATTGAAGTATCCATATAAATTCGCAGTTTCAAGTATCCAAGACAGACTCTAGAGCTGCAATGAAGAGTCTGATATTGCAATTGTCATACTAAAGAAGCCCCATGAACCACCCATGACTAGTGAACTCAGAATAAGTTACAAATCTCACTAAAAGCACAAACAAGCATTGGCAAAAAAAATGTGGTCCTTTAATCATCGTGGTCAAAAAAATAGCCACCGGAAGCTCTCATCCACATACATCACTTGACTTCGATTCTGCCCTTTCAACCCTAATCCACGAAATACCATTTCAGTCTAATATAGAAAGCTGCCCAAAGATCTCTGCTAGAAGCACAAACTTTGCATATGAAACCCTCTAATAACAACAATACCTCAAGAAAGAAATAGAGAAGATGACTAGTTACAAAATCAGATGGTCCTTTAAAACATGCCTCTGCTCCTGGTCGACAGATATTGGATGCTATGCTCAAAGAAATGAGTGTATTGACTCCTTGCTGAAATCTCACCAAAAGGGCTTGCTGCTTAAAAAAGGTCTAGGAAAGGATCGATCACTCTTGCAACAATTTCATGATTTCAATCTTCAAATAGACGAGTTTTCATTGCAGACAGAGGAATTACATTCATTCTTGTATTTCTACAGCTTAATTCTCAGTGTTAACAATGGGCAGCCAATAGGTTTTTTCCAGCAGTCATGGGTTGCGTCATTCCTCTTTCTCCTCTTCCCTTCACCCTTGTGATGGAGTCTCTAAATAAGCTTCCAAATACATTGTAAGCTTCTTAGATGGCATATGCAATACAAGCAATATTTGTAAATAAATCATAACTCCTTCAGCTCAAAATCATTTTGAAAATGAGATAAGGGTATATCTTGACTTTTTGTATTAGTATAGCTTGCCCTCAATTTAGCAATCAATAAGATCCCAGGTGCCTTAGCCTTGATGAAGCATAGCTTGCCCTTTGGATCCTGACAAGCGTATCATAGCCAGCTAACATACTGTGTCAAGCTCCTTGAAAAAAAGTCACACTCCAATACTTCTCCGCTTTACCTTTGAACCCCCATCCCGAAAGGATAGTGGGCCGGCCGGCCGGCTTTAAGCAATCTGGAGCGGAGCATTTTCCTTCATCTTATTTGGGTCTCTCTCTTACTGCTCCTTCAAAGTACATCTCTTGTGATGGTGTCTTTCTAATCTACTTCATTTAACTTTAAAAAAAAAAAAAGTTTAGCCATTGTGCATGAACAAGCTTGAAAATTCTTATCCAAAGCATTTCAACAGCTGAATACAACAGAAGAGATCCACTTTAGACCTCCCAAAAGCAGTCACTTTTATCAAAAAACAACCTTTTGACTGACTGGCCTTTGGACAACTCTCTTTCCATCTTAAAAATGGTAAAAACATTTTCAAAAATACAACTAGAAATTCAACATGATTTTGACCCAGTAACAGTCAAGCGTTTAAAGACTGATATATTATCACCTATAGTTTCTCAAGTGCTACTTGATTCGTGATATGAGAATGGGTATGGCCGTACTAGAACATAATTTGCTACCTAGTTTTGTTAGTATTTACCCAAAAGTATACCACTTGCATGTACACAGTACATGCTTGCCTTTTCCAGATCGCAGTAAGGGTCTAGCGAATCAGGTAAAATTGGTTTCTCTTCCTATGAAGCCTTTAAGCAGTGCCCATTGCATCCCCCAAGACAATTTTTTTAAAAAGATAGTGATATGTTTACACGGCTTTCCAGGACTTACATTTCATTCTCCTGTAGCTGAGAAAGGCATTCTCCTTTCTGCTCTTCTAGCCTATTGCTTACATCCTACAATAAGCATGTCAAAGATCAGGAATAGTTAGATGTAGGAATGAGAAACAGCACCAGTTGGACATCATAAGGGAAATGCAACAGGCAAACCCCTCCACTGAAGAATATATTAAAAACCGTGCATGATTCTAACATCACCATATTGTAACAAGACAGGACATCCAATAATCATCAGAGTAATAGAAAGAGAAAAAGCCTACACAAAAACCCAAAAGTAGCATGTAAAAGGCATAGCTACTAATAAGACTCTGCCATTCTTGTCCATCTATAGCACCAGTATCAAACAAAAGCTCCTAAAGATAATTTCCTCTCACTCCTCCACAAAAGGTACAATAGCAAAGCGCATATGCTCCGAAAGTATCTGCAAACAAAACCTACGTGATGCTCAAAATTACAAATATGTTCACCAAAAAGGAAGCCAACCCCTAACGCAGTGACATGACTCTCAATCTCACAAGACACATATTGTAATAAAGATCCAGTTCTGCATATTCAAATGTGAGCTATCCAAGCACATTGTCACAGAAAACCTTCAAAATATAGAGACCATGGATTCTCCAGTCAGACAGAGTGTTTGATAGATGCTCGTAAAACCACCACAGGAGGAGATAGCTTTAACCCCTGCCATACAAACTCTCCAATATAGAGTCTACAATAAAGTAACATCGTCAACACATTATAAGATCATTCAAACTCCTAATTCGTCTATCTCTTTCTCATATTAGCCCGACGAAACCATACCCTCTAATGACAAATAACTGAATAAGTTAGAAATAGACTTTGCAAAACTGATTCGATCCATATTACACTATCTCGATTCCCAACATGCACGTAAAACTAGATTACCCGATGACCCTTACCACCTCACGCAAAATAAAGATGACTAGAATAGACTAGTCTTCCATAAGACATAACAAATTACCCCCTCCAATCTCCATCCAAAATGCATTGCACTTTCCTTTTTTGCTTGTCCCACAGTAAATTGCATACACATATCGGGCAATTTTTGGCAAGGATCCACTATCTGAATTCTGAAACCCACATCTACCCATCTCTCTCCTCAATATAATCTACCCACTATCACTTACATTTTCTCTCTCCTCGATACAAAACTGTCCACCGTCTTCCATTACATCTACTTTTGCATTTTAATATTAAATTACCCAACACAATACCCCATCATTATACAACACAGTTCCTAATTTCTTTATGCAAACTAATAACTCTAATATGAGCCAACCTAAACCGAACTTAAATTGATTGGCTAATCACCCAAATGTGACCCAACCGAACCCATACAAGACAACCCAATTTTCGCCTTTAGTAAGAATTTAGGGGGCGTTTGGTTCCTACAGGGTAAAGGGAATGGAATCAAGAAAGGGAAAAAAAGGGAAAGGAAACCAAAACCCTTTGATTAAGAAGATTGTTTGGCTGATTTTTTTTTCACTCTCTCCCATCCCCCTCCCTTACAGCCACCATTAGCTTTTTTTCTTCCTCTCTCTTATACCCACAGCCAGCAATCCTACGTAACCCTTCCGGCGCCGACAAGTCTCTTCCTCCCTTTCACCAAACAAAATTCGAACCTAACCTTCGTAACCCTCAGCCATCTCTAGCGAGTGGATTTTTGAGATCGGGCTGGGCTAGGTTTCCGGGAAGGGTTCGGTGTCGACGGTGGACAGAGTTTGATGTCACGCGGTTTTCGGCCAATTCCGGGCTTGTTGGTGGTGTTTTCGGCCAATTCTGGGCTTGTTGGTGGTGTTTTCGACCAAGTTTGGGCTCGGTAGTGGTGTTTTCGGTCGAGTCTGACCTTGTTGGTAGTGTTTTCGTCGGAATGTGGGTTCAGGGGTGGTGGCGCCGACAGATTCCGGGCTCACTGGCGGTGGTGACGGCCGAGTCTGGGCTCACCGGCGGTGGTGACGGCCGGATCTGGGCTCACCGGCGGTGGTGATGGCCGGATCTGGGCTCACGGGCGGTGGTGATGCGATTTAAGGTGGTGGGGCAGTGAGTTGAGTGGTGGTATTTGGTGGTGGATTGGTGGTCAATGTTGGGTCATGTTGACCATGGAGAAGAAGGAAGAAAGGGTAAGTGAAACCTTGGGGGTGGGTGGGGAATGAGAGTAGAGGAGTTTGGGGGTAAGAAAGGCGTAAAGGGAATGGTAAAATAAGCCTAACAAACAACATATAAGGGAATCAAGTGACTTGATTCCCTTACCCTTTCCTGAAGACCGCAAAACAAACGCCCCCTTAGAATATTATATAAAAAAAGAAAGATCATAGCTACGAAGGAATGAAATAGATAAAGTTCTCTTTCCTGCCTAAGAGTCCTTTCAAGTTCCCCAAACTCTTTCTTAGTACCATATTAATGGTGGACCACGGGTTGATATAGAGAGGAACTTTGTGAAATCAATTGCCATGAACTAGAAGCACAAAAGGCATATATTACGGCAAGGGCATACCAGACATGCCCCTGAAGACCACAACACTTCAACTGAACTAATGCCAAATGAGATCGGGTTCTAAAAGGAATTGTCATACACTGTTCCTGGTAGGGAATTCGGCAACAAATTTCCCAGTTCAAATGATCAATAAGAAACTTTTTAAAAGCCAGATTCCGAAATCCTAAGCTTCCCCCCCCCTCCTCCTCTTAGACCAACAATTCTTATCCAACTCCACAAGATGTGAAAGTAACCCTCTCTAGTCTCTCCCACAAGTACAAAGGATGTCCCTATAATCTTAAGAGATAAAAATATACATCGTTCCATGACCTGGTGGTTGTTATGAGACCGGTTTTCAACTTTCTATTTAAAAAAGTCAAAGACCATTTTCTGTAATGTGCTTTACATAGTGTGACTGTGACATGCCGAGATCCACTGTAGAGTGTAGACCATTAAATGTAGGCACTAAGATCTGTATCTATAGTCATTATAGTAACATGCCGAAATCCACTGTAGACTTTGTTTAGTATATGTTACCTCTTCATTAAGATGATAGTATATGGTGATGAAAGGTATAATTTCAAGTATAATCTTGAATAAAATATTATTTAAGAGAAGAACTTGAATTACAATGATTATATGGATGCTTCCTAATTCGTCAATTCATGCGGATACGTGCCATAAACCCATAACATCAGCGTAATGCTTCTTTTGCATCTCTGCGTGCTTCTGCAGCTAACACAATAATGATTGCAAAGGTGACTTTAATCTACACTCATAAGTCAAAGACTCTTAAACATCTAGTAACACCATCAAAATCTTTGATAATGCCTTGATTTATCATTCTAAAAAACAAAAAGCATAACAAAGGTAACATATTATGTTTCATCACAACAGGTTTGCAGTCGTTGCTCCATTCTAAGAAGTGTCTGTTGCGGTTAGTAGGGGTGGACACTAACGGAACTATCCTAAAAATAACATGCTTGAAAATTAAGAAGTAGAAATATTGGCAAGTCTGACATTTTGCCCGATAATTTTTAAGCTATTGTCTAAGATGATCAATTAGTACAAACCTTTATTGCATCCTCGAACTTAGTCGATAAATCTGATCTCAAATTCTGCCCCTCCTCAGAAACTCTTTTGAATTCATCCTGCATAAGATGTGAAGACAACTGTTACATAAATTTTTATCATAATTTTAGATGTATCACCAGTCACCAGCATTTACAACATGCAAAAGTAGAACAGAAATGCCTTCATTCTCATATTAACTGGGACACTGGGAAATCCCACTGAGCTGAAGAGCATGAGACATAGATATTAAAAAAAAAAGTGTAGATTCGGATAGGGCTCTCAAAAGCTTGTTTGACCGGAAGTGAGGTGATATGGACTGGAATAGTGCATGTTAAAATCACCACGGGACACATATGCTCAGAGTGCCCAGCATTGCTACTTAAGTGGAAGTAATTGGAAGCTCGGTATGTGAAGCTTCTATTACTACCTTGTAACAGGATTGAACAACGACCCAACCAGGCCACAAGAAATAGGCAGGTAAAAGGATAAAAATGGTTTGGTAAACACCAAATCGAAAAAGAACCATCAAAGTGAAGAAAAGCTTATTGATTAAACACAAAACGAGTCGGGGGGGGGGAGATAAGCATGCTTAAGCAATATATAACTATGTGAAAAAGCTAAATCTTAAATCTTCAAGCTTATCCTTACTAATCTCTTGAGACTATGTGAGTACTTTGAAGTACAGGAGATCCCCGGATCTTAAGAATCTATAGAAGTTCCAAGATTCCAAAGAATTTGAAAAACCTGGTGTATAAAATTAAGTACACAACAAAGCTGGATAGACACTTACACAGCGAAGTGTAGATTTTATTTAACACATGTTTACTTTCTCTTGAAAATGGGTGACCATGAAGTCATGAGAGCAACACCTCAAGGGTGTTACAGCTTGCTTTGCAGCCAGCACCGCATGCAATTTGGAAAACGTTCAACCTTAACAATGTACTTCAACGATATGGAGGATGCCTTTTATATTATAAAAAGAAATTTTCTGGCACTTTCTCTTGTAAGTTTGTAAAGAAATTCTTGGTTCTAAACTTTCCATATGAATTTGAATTCTTATTAGCGAATTTCATTAGTATACACTATAGAGACACATAAAAGCTTTCACAGCATATCATACAACAGCATGCTGATCTATAGCATACTTCGCAGTGTGATTCTAAAACATGTTAGGAATCCAGCTTTGCGGAGCAGCAAGATGAATAACCTTAAGGGACCTATATAGCTGATGGAACTGCCTTGTATATATTTCACTGACATTTTATAAACTGGTTAAAGAGGGGCCACACATACCTTATAAATGTTTAAATCAAGATCAACAAGCATGTAGCAAGACAATCATCCCAATGCATGCCATGTCATATATATTAACTTGAGCACCAATTACAACCCACAAGGTCACGATAACTCATGTATATAAAACAACATAGAAAACCAACAAATGGAGATAGAAAAGTAGTATACCATGAGCAACTTATTTTGACGCTGTAGCTCCCTACACAATGACTCGAGCTTGTCTCGAACAGCAATAGCTGCAACAAAAAATTGGTTAATAGCTATTCTGCACCTGAGGATAATAGAGGTATGTATTTATACCAAGTGAATCCCAAATTTTGGAATTAAGAACCTTAGACATTAAGAACATCAACTTGAATATATACATACTACTACCAATCAAAATATTGTCAACTCCACTCAGACTGTGGCGGGATATTACCAAATATACCACAGATATATCCACTTTGAATAAGTACATTAAACTCTGAATCTTCTGTGCTTGATCAAGTTATCTACTGCATAACCTGCCAGTTTACTTTCCTTCTAATCCTATATTTATCTTTCAAAGTGAAGGAAAAAACTCAAAACAAAACATAAAGAATCTTCGTTTGGGAGTGCAACAAACTGGGAAAAACCTCCAATTGTGATTACTTATGCTAGGAGAAGGGGTGCAGGTGCAGCCATCACAGATAAGGAGCAGCAGCAGCCACAGTAATTGGAATGTTACTTGCTAAGGGCTATTTAGTCTTTTTATAATGCTTTAATTACTTTATCTTTTGTATTTTTCTTTCTCCTATGACATGTCATCTGTACCAACAGAATTCTGTTATTCTGGGAGGGTGGTACAGAGAATCTAGTCTCCAACTTGTGTATAAATAAGGGAAGGGTGAGCTGAATTCATTATCTATGAAAAAGTGGAGAAATATTGTGGGAGAAACCTCACCTTCTCGAATGAGTGAGGGATTATAGATTCTTCTTCTAGTTTTAGCTATTAATCTACTATCTTGGTGACTATATTCTGTGCTGGTGTAGTTAGGTTTGTTTGATTCTTAACAGGGAGGGGGCACATTGGGGCTAACAATGTTGTCGTAGATAGAACCCCTCCCCCAAAAAAAAAAATGGAAGCGCTTGGTTGGCATATTTGAGACCCTTTTCAGTAGCTATGACCTATGCATAAAAGTAAAGGAACGCTTTATTTTCATTCATTGAAAGAAATATATGAAAATTGACTTCTTGAGGCTCCTAACATAATTTCACCATTGGAGTTAAAGTCTCTTGATGAGCCCAAACATAAAAAGATAAGGGATCTCATTATTGAAGATATGAAAGCGATCAAATGTGTTTTAAGATCTAAAACGGGTCTCACTAATATGGTGATGCCTTTTCTTGCAGAAGACTGACCACTAGCATTCTCTAATGAGGCCCTCATATCCTGTTAATGCCAATTATTCCCACAGAAAAAAAGGCAGTTCTAGTAGAAATCATATTAAAAGTCACGGTGTCTCGGAAGCAACATCTTGCGAGGGTTACGTCGTGTTTCTCAGCCATCACGGCGTGAATTGGCAAATGGAAAAAGTCTTCTTCAACATTACAATTCAGTTTAGGAACATATTCTTTTAATTATACCTAAACGCATACTTTTCAGCACCTTATCTTGCTAACTCCTCACGAAATAAGAGGTTCTAATTTTCAGATATTAGTAAGTCGTGGATGAAATATAAGAATAAATATTTATTATGTGCGTTTTAAAAATACAATATTCAGAGTGATTATAATAACGGATTATAAAGGCTAATGCCATGATACAACATTCTATAGTAAAACTAAATATAGTGTCAACAAACATGATATCAAATGACCTATATGTTCACAGCATAATTGATTGAAATCCATATTTATTTCATTTACTTACCTCCATCTCTCTCTGCAAGAACTTGTTTATACTTAAAAGTGAACTCTAGGAATTCCTGTTCAGTTTTGAAGGTGCGCTTTGAACTTTTACGCTTCCCTTCAAGAGTTTCCTGTAAGCAATTTACCAATTTAGTACAGAGGAAAACCTCAGGTAGGAAAGAAGTATCAATAATTAATGTTAGATACTTTGGCTGAACTGCAATAAATGACCCATAGGACAGGAAAAAAGCAATAATACAAATGTAACCTATAAGCAAGAGTTTATGTGTTGCAACACTCAACCCATAAACTTTTTCAAAGACAAAGGTCATCAACTTTGACCATATTTTCTCACTAATATATAAAAAAGATAGCATCATATGGGATCTTGTTAGATTTGTTTCGATATGCATTTTCAAATTATAAACTTTTATCAAAAATATTAATTGGAAAGATGTGTTTTGAAGACCATAAAAAGTAAATTGGTAAAGCATTGCAAGATGGAGGGAGTACAAGAGTTCTTAAGGGAAACTTTAAAATTCACAAAGTTGTTGGATAGAGTCTTTTCCTTTAATTGTGGCAAATATTTAGGAAAATCCCAAAATAGAAAGATTTTTAGGACAATAGAGAGAAAAGGCTGTACAGCTGCACATAAGTATTTAATTATAATGAAGTACAACATGAGTCCACTAAATCTAGATCAAGACAGATTCATTGTATGAGATGGTACCTAATTTCTGATTAAGTCAGTCATACTGCCACCAAAAAAGCCACCCAGTCTATAGTTAGTTAGTTACAGCCTTACAGGTCATCCAAGCAGTCGCCAAATCAGTAAGTTGAAGCCATTCTTAGTAAGTAAACAAGCCATCCAAAAAGATAGACTTAAAATCCACCGTATATACTCTAGCTATCCTCACAGAAACCAAAGAGAAGACAATATAGCAGCTGAACTACAAACAGATGGATAGGCAATGTCTCTCGACTTGAAGCCCTACAGGCCTACACCATAGACGAAAAAGCGCAGCAACATACCTCCTTTCCCCCACAAACTGAAACCTCACTCAAAGAGCAAGCAATGGAGAATTATAGCCTTCATCTAATTATCGAACTAAATTCAATTTTGAAGGTTGCTTTCAAGCACCTTCAAATGAACAAAAAGGTTTTCAAATTCAACACAGATAAATCATATATACACAACCAAAGATAACATAGCAAGAGTTGGTAAGAACCTCTAAGCTACTTGAAGAATAAGTTACTAATTCTGTGTCCTACTTGAACTAAAAACTACCTCAACATGGAACCGAACCATTATAAGATTGCCTGCCCCAACAGACCCAAAAAACTTCCTCAGAGAATGGAAAATAACTGAAGACAATTGGATCACTACATGTTAAATAATCAGGGTAAATATCCCCATTTTGTCCTATGAGAAAGTTACTTTAGACTTGAAAATATTAAATTATACGGAGCTTTATTCTTTGGTTTTGGAATATGATGGAACATGGAACAATGCAATTTCAAAGCAATTTTCATTTTTGGGTCATCCGAAGACATCTTTGTGTATTTAACACAAGGGTAAGGTTGTGTACATCCGACCAACCCTTACCTCACCTTATGGTGCGAGCCTTTGAGGCACTGGGGTAATGTTCTTGTTGTTATTTACTAATTTTTGCCCTAATTTGTATTTTCTCTTTCCTCAAGATAATATGACCGTTTCCCCTTACACAGTCTAGGTTAATTAGATGGAGCTAAGTGCTAACACATTGTTAGTGAACCATGTCAAATCTTTTTGTTGTTTTTCTCTAAATCTTTGTTCTTAATTGCATTTACATCACACAACTCTTAAGGAGAGAGGCTTCAACTCTAATTTAATTACATCTAGCATGCAACTTACCTCTTGTTCATTGCCAAACTCACGTATATATAGGTTATAATGATCCTGTCAATTGTTATTGCCTAGCAAACGTAGATTCACTAATTTTGGAAAATAACATGTCCCTTTTAGTCTAATGCCTACTTGGGCCTGTTCTCTTGGGCTGAATCAACTTAACTAGTGAACCGAACTGAATTGAGAAATGTGAGAGGAAAAGGATTATTGTGAAGTAAACTAAAAATAAGTTGAGATCAGGCAGTGAGAAGACGACATAAATTAATTGAAAACAGAACCACTTGTTTACAAAACCATTACCTCCCTTGAACCAATGTTTAGAAAAAAGGTAAATAGAAGCTGATTTAATTTTCATAGATACTGTAAACTTCTCCAGTAAGTGAAGTGAAAGTAAAGTGAGATTTGAGAAGTATGCAGACCGGTAGACATATAGACTTGAAACTTGTTCCTACATGGCCCGAACAATTTGATCACACACTCGCCATCCATTTCATTGTTCAATTCTTTAACAACATGAAAAAACCATTGGCATAGAAGCTTTCCCTATCCTTAGTTCAAGGTTCGGCATCCTAAACCCACTACTTACACTTTAGCTGAAGATATTCTCTAGTTTCAAACTTTCCTTCTCTTTTTCCGCCTTGCACTTGAAAAAAAAAAGAAAAATAGCGGGTGAATATTTACTCTTGACTTACGATGATGGAAAGTGAATTCCAAAGAGTGAGATAGGCTCTTTTAAATGAACGAATAATCGATCTGATCGAAAATTACGAAGGATCTTTTTATTGGAGTCACAATCCTAGTCTTTTTGGAGACCAAACTAAAGGAGGCGAGGTACCTCTCTGCCGAGGTTAGGAAAAAGATCCTTATCCGAGCCTTCTAGTATACCTTTCCCCCATAAACATGCATCCGTAACATATCTCTAGAACTAATTTTATTTAAATCATAACAGCAAACAGTCAACATAACCTCAAAACATATGCTCAAAAGTAGGAAATCCGAGACATTTGTATACAAACTTTCACTAGATTTGTCATATCAGTAATTTTCCCCATCCAAATTACTCAAGTTCTACAAAAGCAATAAGCAACACCAAAACAAAGTGAAGCTTCAATAATCATCTCTAGATAAGGCAATGGACATGCTGTTTTTGCTTTCTTAACTGATGCGACTGTGTTCCCAGCTTGCATATGGTGTAAGAATTGCATGTCACTTGTTCATCGATTCAAAATTAATATCTTCCCCTATCAAGTTAGTCCCATAAGGAATCTAGGATGTGTTAAGCTATGAACTAATATTGTCCCTTCAATATACAAAAATCAATTGTCATGAAGACCAACATGTGAGTGGCCTTAGTTCAGAATACTTTCTAAAAAAAATTGAGCACTACTTTGCATTCTCTAAAGTAAATGGCAAATTTCTAAACAGGAAGCAAAAAATGAACAAAATTTTCTCATGACTCCCACGTACACATAGAACAAAGTTAGGAACATGTGAGTCTGACATATATTTATCACATTTAGCATTACTATTCATTCTCTAAATGAGCAGCAGCTTTATGAATCAGCAAGTCCAAGATTAAAACTGAAAGCAGAGAAGGAAGGGACCCTTCATATTAGTCATCCACTCAGCTACACAGAACAAATGTAAGAATTAAACTATTGGAGTATATACCTTTCGGTTTTTAAGATTCTCAGATGGTTGCGCTTCTTTTCCACTATTTACTTCATCTGATCCCCCTATATAGGATGAAGAACAACGCTTGAAATTAGGACGACCAACAAAAAGGAGTTCAATATGAGTTAATTCAGATAAAATGGCCACTAGTTCAGATTAGTTCATCTACGACTAATCGCTACAATATTGAAATATAAAGGACCACGAAATCAATAGCATCACCAAGGAACTTAGAAAGAGTTCAGGACGATGAGGTAATAACACTTACCAGTTCTTCGGACTTCTGTTTCACCTTTATCTTTCACATTAATAGCGTTTGTTCTGAAATCAGTTTCTCCTGAAACAGAGGTAGATGATGATTCAGCTTTGATTGCCAAAGTATCTTCTCTCTGCTCCAAGCAGCAATCATCAGAGACATTGGTAGATTCACCAGAAGCGTCATAACCATCCTTCTCAGACAATGGTACCGGAAAAGTGCGCAATTTGAGCACCTTCTCCCCTTTTCCTTCAACTGAAACAGATCCATTCACTGATGCTTCATAGCTTGAGTCATTTGAACTATCCAGTTCTATCGATTTATCCTTTTTGTAATTATGCAATGGTTTCTCCTTTTCGTTTGATGGTGTCACGGGAGCTACAGACTCTGGAGAGCTCTCAACAAAACCATCAGGCAAAGAATCTACTTCTGGGAGCTGGTTTGCGACTGAATTCTCCATTTAGCCTGTGACAACAAAAGATGTCTGTTCAATTTCTCATTAACATAGTTCCCTGTCAAACACTAAATTGATACTTCTATAAACTAATTTCAAAGGAATAAGATTGACAGACTTATATTAGAAACTTGGGTGTCTTACACTTAAATTTTTCAAGGGGCCTGCTCTATAAGGATTAACCCAAATTTTCATTTACCATCAACACATCATTGGTACTTCTATTCAATTCTAGGATTTTTTATAAATTTCCAAATAAAAGACTCATGGTAACCGTTTTAGCACACAAAATTAGCAATATTACCCGTGAAATCCTAGTGTTTCACTCTCAAAGGATAACACAACAAATCCACTTAATCTATCACAGAGAAAACACAAAACGGGCATCAAAGCCAATCCGCAAAAATAATAGTACTATACTAGGTAAATACGTAAAACAAAAAAGAAGACGAAAATAATTCTCCAAAGCCAAAAAACAACTCATATTAGGGGAACCTATCGACTCAACAACAACAACAACAACAACAACAACGCCTTAGCCCCAAAATGATTTGAGCTTCGCTAACATGAATACTCACACCCCAAACAAAAATCAAACACACCTCAAAAGGGTCAGACTACTCACGGCAACAACGGTTCTCCAAAGTCAATATATAAATAGTACTATTGCTTGGGGAAAACAATTGTAAATAATTTGAAGACTTTCTCGATAATCGCCTATCGAAGGAGCATACTCCACCAAATTTAGTTACTTAAACTGTTAATAAATCAGAAAAGAGGCCATTTAGCACTCCTCCTCCTTCTTTGGTCCATCCATAACCAAACAGCAAACATAACCTACAAATCTCCAACTGCACCTCGTAGAACTCTAAGTTTTGAACATAGATTCTTAAAGTTGCTTTAAAAATTAAATTGGAGTAGTAATTTTAAGGATTTTAGTTCTTCCACAACAATATGTCCCCATCCTGGCATCAACACTAACTTGTTTAAAACTTAAAACACTCAAAAATACTACAATTGCATAATTAGATTCAACATTTCGGATTGAGACAACCTAGAAAAAGGCTTAATAATATGAAAATGGAAATGATGAGAAGATCGACGAGATAGCGTACCTACAATGGTGAAGTATCGATGCAGAAGACGGATGGCGCAAAACGGCGGTGGACGGGGAAGAGACGAAGATGTGTGTTTGAGTATGCGAATTGCTCAAGCACTAAAACTAGTTCTCTTCTCTTGCTTGTTGCCTCCTCTTCCCTCCCAACTTGAAAAACTAAAATAAAACCATTTGCATTTTTACTTTGTTAAAAAGTGAATGAATTACTATGTTTAAAAACACGGTTTATTCTTATTATAAATGTCGGATTTAGGTTATTGTCTAATTTTAAATTAAAATTAGAATGTGACCAACAACTCTTATGTTTGCGCTGCCGTTGGTGGGTCGATTAAGGACGTCAAGAAACTTCGATCACAATGCTTTTATGACAACGATAAAGAATGTGTGGCAACCCAGCATGGTGACGATATTAGCAATATTGGGAACTAAACATTCATGTTTCAATTCTTTCACTGGAGGGATAAAGTACGGGCATTGGATAATCAGTCATGGCACTTTGATCATCACGCTCTTTTACTCGGCGAAGAAGAAAATATAGATAAGCCGTCGGATGTAAACCTTTCTCATTTGCCGAATTGGGCAAGGGTTTATGATCTTCTGTTTAAAGGAAGACTCAGTGACGATAATGCAACATTGTTGGGGAATAAAGTGGGCCGTTTTTTGCATTTGGACAAGAAAGACTCGAGTAGTATTGACAAATCTCTGAGAATAAGGGTCTCCATAGATGTGAAAAAACCCCTTGTGCATGAGGTGAAAATAAAAATGAGCGGGGGAAGGGAGGAAAAGGCAAAAATTAAATACGAGAGACTCCCTCTCTTTTGTTTCTTCTGTGGAAAACGGATCATGGAACCAAGGGTTGTGATGACTACAAAGGTGACGATTCCCTAGAGAAACACTTCAATCATCACTTTGGCAAGCGGTAAAGTTGGAGGTACGAGATGAGAAAGATGATGGAAGTGGTAAACCACCAGCTGCAAGGAAACTCTTCTTACAAAACCAAAAAAGAAGGAGGAGTCCAAACAAAAAAGATGTAAAGGATGTGGTAGAGCTACTAGGGTATGTTGTGTTACAAGATAAGGAGGTGAAGGGAGGTGTTGAAGAGGAGGTGAGTAATGTAGCAGGTCCATCTTCACAAACACGAGGAGTGATGGGGGAACAGGTGTAAAGGATAGGGTAGGAAATGAAAGGGCCTCAATGTTGAAACTAAAGTCGGTGAAACAATTGAAGGGAGTGATGGGAGGGAGAGGAGATGCAAGAAAGTGAACCGATAGGTCAAAGGAGGGAAGGACAATAAGAACATAATGGTGGGAGTAAAAAGAAGTGTGGAATGTAAAATTCAGGAGGAGTGCATGAATATTGATATTGAGGTCGCAACAATAGCTAAGAAGAGGAGTGTGGATGTTGACTATGTGACCCCAGTAGATACAGCTGAAATGAATAGAGTGGCGGGCCCATATATTGGGTTCTTGGTGATCAATGAATACAATATAATCTTAGAACTGTCAGGGGTTGGGGAGTCCCCGAGTAGTTAATGCACTGAAA
This sequence comes from Patellifolia procumbens, assembly GCA_947645195.1. Taxonomy (NCBI): domain Eukaryota; kingdom Viridiplantae; phylum Streptophyta; class Magnoliopsida; order Caryophyllales; family Amaranthaceae; genus Patellifolia; species Patellifolia procumbens. The sequence continues at coordinate 104,722 of CANSGD010000920.1, forward strand.
CGTATACTTAATATGGAAAACCCCCAAATTAATCTTTGTCATAGAGACTAAACTGAAACAACGTGAGATGGAGGCGTAGAAAAATTAGTTCCACTATAATAACATTTTAGCTATAGATAGTGAAAGTGACGGGCTTAGAAGAAGAGGAGGTCTGGTTATTTTGTGGAAGGTGTTGTAACTTATTTCACCATTTTGTTTACAGTAGGTCAACAAGGTAGCATGGAGCAGGTGATTGAGAAGATGAATCGCATGGTATCGGAGGACATGGCGGCATTTATGGCAACTCCTTACAGAGTTGATGAAGTGTACGAAGCTCTCAAGCAAATGCACCCAACCAAAGCTCCCGGGCCGGATGGTATGTTGGTTCTTTTTTATCAGAAATTTTGGCCGCCGATCGGTGAAGAAGTAATCACTATGAACCTGAATATTCTGAATAATAATGGTGATCGATAGCATTAACCACACTCATATTGTTTTAATTCCAAAAAAAACATTGTGATTGCCCTGCTGATTATAGACCCATTAGTTTATATAATGTAGTTTATAAACTAGTGGCGAAAGTGGTTGTTAAAAGGATAAAAATCTATTATACCCTGCAAAAGCGGGTTTGTTCCCGAAAAATTAATTTCTGACAATGCTCTTGTAGCCTATGAATGTTTTCACTATCTGAGGAAAAAGAAAACAGGGAAGCAAGTTTGTTTCGCTCTAAAACTGGACAAGAGTAATGCTTATGATAGGGTGGAGTGGGGATTTTTGGAGCAAATGATGAACAAACTCAGTTATCCTCAGTGTTTTGTTCGAAGGGTAATGAAATGTGTCACTTTGACTTCCTTCTAAATTATAGTGAACGGGCAACCATCTCGACGCTTCTTTCTGAGTCGGGGGTTTCGCCAAGGAGATCCCTTATCTATCTTTCTTTTCAACTTGTGTGCAAAAGGGTCTTCTGCTCTTATTCGAGACGCCGAAAAACAGAAAGTTTATCAATGGAGTTAAAGTGGGAAGACATGTGAGCCCGATATCCCACCACTTTTTTTGCAGATGACATTATCTTCTTCATTAGAGCCACGGAAATAGAGGTTTATAATGTGGGGGAAATTTTGAACATTTATGAAGTTGGCTCAGGCCAAAAGGTTAGTTTGAGTTATCTTCTACCCGACATATTGATCTTAAGAGGAAAAATATGCTTCAGCAAAAGTTGAATTTTATGGCTGTAGAAGAACATGGTAGATACGTGGGTTTACCAACTTTCATTGGGAGCTAAAAATACGGTTTTTCAGAGTATTGAGATGGGGTATAGAAAAAGCTGAAAGGATGGAAAAAATCTTTTTCAGCCGGGAAGAGAAATTCTTATCAAATCGGTGGTTCAAGCAATCTCCACTTATGCTATGTAGGAGCTTCTTTTGGGGACAAAAAGGAGAGGAGAAATAAAAATCTCCTGGGTTGTGTGGGAAAAGATGGTAAAAGCGAAAACAGAAGGGGGAATGAGTTTCCGGAATTCATTTATGCTTAATAAGGCTCTTCTTGCGAAGCAGGGATGACGTATCTTAACAAATGAGAACTCTTTGATGGCCAAGGTCTTGAAAGGAAATTATTTTCCGCGTTCGACGTTTTTGGAAGCAAGTAATAATCAGAACTCAATTGCACGAGAGCTCTTGGAAAAGGGGGTTCGAAAAATTGTTGGAAGTGGACGAAGCATTAGAATTTGGAATGATCCATGGATTCCTATAATGCCGATGAATCACCCATTACTGAAAAGAATGCAGACAATGGAGGGTCTTTTTTCGTTAATGAACTGATCTCAAATCATCACTGGGACAGTGTGAAGTTCGATGAATTATTCACTCAGTGGGAGCGACAGAACATCAATAAGATTTTCATTCCTCTTTTTCCTCTTTTTGAACAGGTTGACAGATGGTCGTGGAAGTTTCCTAAGAATAACGCTATTTCTGTAAAGAGTGGCTATTATTTCGAACTAGAAACATGTGCAACTAAGGGAGCTTCAAGCTCAAATGATGTAAAAGATGGTAACTGGAAGCAAGTATGGCATGCTGCGATTCCACCAAAGATCCGCAATTTTGGGTGGAGAGTGCTCAGGAATGCTATCCCAGCCCGTGAAAATCTAATGTGTAGAGGTATGATGATTGATAATATTTGCCCAATGTGTGGAATGCAAGAATAAACAGTAGTGCACCTACTGGTACATTGTAGTGTGGCTCTGATATCACGTATTTATATAGAGTTTTCTCCCTTATTTACAAGCTAATTTATGCGTCATTGGAGCTCTTGGGAGCTATTTTGTGCTAACTATCGTAAATAGTTGTGGTTTCGTGTTTTAGTGTTGAATTGCAGGTTTTAGGGAGTTTTCTCCTTATTCCCGAGCCATTTGGAAGTAACCACGGCTTTACGAGATGTTACGGGGCACGTAGGACGGCTCACGAGCTTTACGGGTAGTTTAGGAGGTCCCAAGACCTCTAAACGTGAAGGATTGAAAGCCAAAGAGTCTAAAAGGAGTTTTCCGTGCACCGATCGGCCGAAGATATATTGATCGGGTATGAAAGTCGCGGACCCGATCGGGCAAGGCGTGCCCGATCAGATCGGGCGAGCATCAATGCACCAGACCCGATCGGGCATAGTGTGCCCGACCCGATCGGGTTGGGTGCTGCTAGGTCTTATTGTGACGCTGCGGACTAGGGGAGCACGCTGGTGGTATTTGTGTGAGGGCCCGATCACAGACCCGATCGGGTGCTGGATCGGGTCGGCCTCGTTTATGCTTTAATGCTGCGCTGCTGCTACGAGGGCCCAGGAGCCAAGTGGGTGCTGTTTGTGTCTCGGCCCGATCGGGTCTGGCACCTTTTCACGCGGATTTCGACTTTTGTTTCCCATTTTAATTAGACTTGAGGAGGTATTATAAATACCTTTTTCCTCATTATTTAGGCACATCTTTTATTCTAGTTTAGACTCTAGTTATTTCTCATTGTTCTTAGTTTAATTCAAACACTTTAGATTAGATTAAAGGCGATTGAACCTATTCCGATTTCAATAAAAGTTCATGCTTTCTGTCGATTGGTATTCTTTCTTACTCTAATCTCTTTTATTATTCTCAATTGCTTAGTCTAATTATTTAATTATTCATGATGCAATTGTTAGGGTTTCATATTAGTTTTGTTGTTGTTAATTCGATTATGAGTGAGTAGTTCTCTTTCTAGGGTGTTAGATAGGAAAGCCATGTTTATACCATGATTGTGATTTAGATTTTTATCAATTTCTAGGGCTTGATTAGGGTTATTGTGATGTGGTTTGTTCTTATTGAGTAATTAATGTCAGTGTACAATTTCATTGATTGCTTGTGGTTAATAGTTGTTTGCACAGATCCGTCTTACGACTAGAGGCCTAGGACACATCAGTAGTTCTGATTACGTTAGTGACCATGTGGCGTATGTTGAACTATGAGCGTTGATCTTAACCATAGCTCAACTCGTGCTCTAATCCCCCGACTCTTGACTTAGGTTTTGGTAGTAGTTGACCCTATTTGATTGGTATAAGCATGGTGGACCGACCTAATACCCTAGGTTTTTAGTCCATAGTTAAATCCTCGATTTGATTTGTTTTCTTTAGCTTAATTATTAGTTCAGTTAATTCTTCCCTGATTTCATCTGAAGTAGCTGAATTGGTTGAATATTAATTTAGAAACTCTGTCTCCCTGTGGATTCGACCTTGCTTCCATTGACTACCATAGTTAGAGGACTGTAGGTTTATCTGGCTCGTCAAATCTGGGCTTTATCTACCCTGAGATTGCAGGTAAACTCTAATTAAACCACAAGTTACTTTGAGTGGTGGTACTCTTTCGGGAAAATTTTCACCAATTCTGAATGGTGGAATTTTTTCTGGGTAATTATATGGATGATATGGATTAATAGGAATGATTGGGTTACGATATATAATAAGTAGTCAATCTTTTTTATACATATAAAGTGTAAAAGAACTACAATTATTATCAATTTAGAGTTTTAATCTTTTAAAACAACAAGAACACCAACTAAGCCTTATTCCCAAAGTGATTTGGGGTCGGCTAACATGAATCGTCAACTGAAACCGTTGCCAAAGGAGATGGCATCGACAAGAGTGATAAAAAGTTTTTAAAAGGGTTTACGTTTTAAGAATTTTTAAATAAGTTTTTGAAAACAAGTTTTACACCAAAGTTTTAATCTTTTGTATTAATAAAATACGACCTTATTGCAAACTAGTCCCTCATACCCTCATTAGATTTTGATTTGTGAAAAAGCTCTTGTATAGAGAATAGGGAAAAAAGAAAAGAAAATGAAACAGATAGGAAATTTTTAAATCCCTCAAAGTGATATATTCTTAAGCCCTGTTCTTTTGAACAAGATTAATTGCAATTACTTTCATTTCAGTTTAACTAGGTTCAGTTCAGTTAAATTCAGTTCAACTCCATTAGTCTCAGTTATTTCAGTTCAGCGCCATTTATTTTGCTTCAGTTCTATTTAGTCCAAATGAACATTCTTACTGCTAGGTTAGGTTTGTAAAATTTTGAGAAAGGGAAGAAGCTACAATAATTTTATATTGTTACATATAGACTCAGAGTCACAAATAGATAGAAGAGTAAGTGTGCAATTTCTCCTTTATTTTATAGTAGGATCCCTTGTTGTATTTAGATGTGTAATCTCCCGTAATTTTATGAATTTTATAAATATATTTAAAGTATATTTATATTTATTTTCATATTTATTTCATTTAATTATTTTAGTGTTGACTATTTTGAAAGTCAAATGATTGTTTATATATTTTAAATAATAACTACTCCCTCCGTTTTTTTAATATGCATATTTTTCCATTTTAGGGTGTTTTTTATTAATTAGTATATTTCTACCTTTTCCCATAAATGGAAAATTGGCCCACCTAATTATTACACTTCTCTCCTACTTTTTCTTTCCTTTTCTCTACCTTTTTCACTTTTTCCTTACTTTTACTAACTTTCCCTCTTACTTTTGCACTTTTTCCTTGGTCCGCGCGCAAAAGCAAACATGAATATTAAAAAAAAGGAGGTAATAATATTTATTGGGTTGGATTTTAAGTATTGAATATTTTATTAAATGTTTTGGGTTGTGCTTAAATGGTTTTTATTATTGGGTTGAGGAGCCCGAAACTTTTAATTAGGGTTGGATGATCAACCCAAAGCCCAAACCTAAGCTAACCTAATTGCCATAGGTTTTAGGCAAAGCTATAAATTCCTCCATAAACACCAAAATTTGGACACTTATTCTATTTGTTCCCTCTCTCCCAACCGGCGCCCCTCCTCTTTCTTTTTCTCTCCCTCGTTTTGTGTGCCGTTCGGCCACCACCCACACACCCTTCTCCGCTCACTTTTTCGGCGAGCCCATCACTTGTCCTCCCTCTCGTTTCGTATGCTGCCGCCATCAACCACCGCACCACCCTCACTCTCCCTCTTCTCTCTTCGCTCGCCACGCGAGCAGCAGCAACAGCAGGCCGTGTGCTGCACACGCGCAGCCACCCCACAGCCACGAGTCACCCTCTAGCCCGTGTTTGCTTCGTTTGTTTCCGGGTTTTTTCGTGGTTTCTTTTGGTTATTTCTTATCCCTTATCTTCTATTCAATGTTTAACTAAAGTTTAATATTAAAGTTGTGATTTTTAGGAGTTTTAATATGTTTTATGAATAAAGTTGAAAACTTTATTGTTTATTTATTATGAATATAAGACATAATTTCAGATATTATTTATTATTTAAATTGAGTTTTAAGTATGAAAGTAATGGTTTTGAGGTTTTTAAAGCCTAGACTTATAGTATTATATTAAAGGTTGTTAAAGATTGAAAATTTAATGTTTTTAAAGTATTTTAAAACGAGTTTTAAAGCGTTTTAAAATAATTTATATTGCTGTGAATTAATTAGGATATTAATTCGTTGTTGTATTATTATTTTGGTAGGCGGAGAATTTACTTTAGGCGACCTCTAGAGTTTTAAAGTGGCCTCTCACTTTGTCTACACAAGGTACGTACATGTCCTTATGTGTTAGACTAGTATCATGTCCTAAGGATTAGGATTATTTATAGTATCATGTATAGGGAACCCTTTTTATACGTGGCTATTGAATTGGAATTTCGTGTTGTTGAGCATGCTAATTGCCTTATGTTTTATTACATGATCGAATGGATGTTTGATTCAAGCATGTTTGAGAAGGGAAGTTTATTTATCAATTCACATGAGGGATTAATGATATTTTATTATTGGATGGTGGATTTTTGGTATCATTTCCCTTATTATTATTTTATTACTTCTCAAACGCCAAGGACTTCGTTGAAAAGTTGGATTACAATTGGTTATGGTTACTTTAGTACTTTGCAAAGACCGACGACTTTGTAGGGTATGTATATTTATTGTCTTTGGACATTCGATTGTTGATTTAAGTCAACAAATAAATTGGAGAATTAATTCTTGGTCAATTGGAATTGTTTGATCACGTCATTTAATCAGAAGATAAAAGTGAAATATTTGTTGTATCCATGTTATGTGTTGGTTGTTTTGTTAGAGTCCAACATCGAATAACATATTAATACTTAAAGTGAAAGAGAATAACATTAGCTTTAGACTTGTGCACGTCTGAAGTTCTGGACTAGTATGAGTTGGAGTACATGGTGGTAGCCCATGCCTTTTCTTGAGGTCGGATTGATCACCGTGCCCTACTTTTATTTTAAAGGTTCCTCAATATCGTTGGTCAAGGGATTACGGAGTCGCACCCGTAATTCGTCTTCAGTATTGAACGCTGGTTTTGGTTTGAAAACTAGATCCATTGTCTATTCAATTTATTAAATGAATTATCATGTCGTATGTTTTGTGAAGTCAAGTCTTGTCTCTTGAGTTAACTTTCAGAGTATTATTATTGATCATGTTTTGTTGTTCAATAGTATCATGTTAGGTTTTGTGTCTTATTTTATTATGTTGTTAAATGTTTTAAGTTGGTTTTGAATTACCTTCGAGGTTTGGATTATATTTTAACAATTACTATAGTTTAAGTTTTAATTAATGTTTTTTTCGCTGCAAAACTCTGAGTAAGCCTACGTTATCACACGGGCAATAATGTCTTGATAATTTTCTGTTTTAGTTGGGAAAATATATGTTTTGTAAAGAGAGAATTGTCGGGGTGTTACAAGATGTGCTCACAAGCACAACGTCCCTTTAGTTTTCCATCGGTAGGTAGAATTGGGTTCAATTGGAAGCCCATTCTATTTGCCTAGATTTTAGTAGCTTATAATAGGTAGATTAATGAGGAAAGTAGGTCCATTGACCCCAGTTGTGTAAGGATAGATCTGCTCTACTTTTCGAGGGAGTTAACTAAAATTGGGGGTAAATTCTGATTTTCAAGAGAGTAAATGAAAGTTGGAGGTAAATAAGCTTAACAATTTGTGGTAGGAGAGTTAACCATTTTGGGAAGTTGGGTTAGACATTTTGGGAAGTTCTATTTAAAAGTTTAAGATTTTTCTTAGCAATAAAGATGTTGATCTTGACTTTGGGTGTGAGGAAATAAGCCTAGTAGGAATTAAATCATTTGCCATCTTCACCTTCTTCATTTCTCCTTGGAAGGCCTCCATTTCCACCGCCACTTGGGTCGTTTATACTATCCGAGTCACTACTTTCATCGGAGTCTCTCCAATCTTCTTTATCCTCATTATCATCTCACTCTTCGTTTTTCCCCCCCATTTCCATCCAGTCTGGTCTCAAGACCGGTTTTAATTCGAACCGGCCGTATGTCTCCATTTTCCACAAGTTTTGGTCCCGGTGGATGGCCGGTCCCGTTGAGTTCGAGCCGGTGAACACCCCTAATTGGAGGTTCACCAAATCCACCCTTGTTCTTTTTCTTTCTACTCTTATGAAGCCTATGAGTTTATTTGAGAAAAACATTGGGTGTTTGTGTGATAAAAAAAAACGGAAATTCTATATGATAGCCTCTAATTTTGAATATTCCATTCTAGCAAGTGACCATCAACTTAAATATAATTCACTTAATAACCTTATTTAACAAAATCCATGGCTAACCTATCATTAAACCAACAATTACTAACATAACCTACCCTTAGTTGATTAGTAAATAAACAAAACCCAACCCCCTATTAGTCTTCTCTTAACGCCATAACCCCACCTTCATGCTATTTCCTGTCATTCTCCCTCTTCACACCATAACCCCATATTCCTCTGCACTCCTCCATCTTCCTGGTAATACTTGGGTGGCACCACTCTTTAACCACCTTCTCCCCACCATAAATATTAGCCCCACACTAGAACAAATTCATAAGATACCCCGAATTCACTAAGGCTTCGTTTGTTTTAACGGAAAACAATTTTCATGGAAAATCACTTTTCAAGGAAAATAATATTCAATGGAATATATAAAGTTTTCCTTTGTTTGTTTGGTTAGAGGAAAACTTAGGGAGAAAAAGTAAATGGAGTCAAAGAGAAGGAAAGATGGGAGGAGAGAATATAGAGAAGTAAGGAGTGAAAGAGGAAAATGTGGCATACCTTCTTTATAAAAGTAAATTGGTTTTTCTCCTCTAAAAGCATTTTCCCACCTTTAAGAAAATTATTTTCCCCTCCTTACCAAAACAAACAACGGAAAATGGAAGGAGGAGGAATGTTTTCCACCAAAACAAACGAAGCCTAAGGCTAGATATGCAAGATAGCCCCACTCTTTAACCACCTTCATGAATTGATTGCCTCGCGGATTGCTTCTATGCTTGACGAATTGTGCCAAATCCATAAGATACCCCGATTTCACTAAGGCTTGGTATGCAAGAATCAAAATAAAATCCTGCTTAAATTTGGCAATGACATTTCATCTGAATATTGAAAAAAAGCACAAGTAACAGAGATGAATATGCAGTTTATGGCATGAAGAGCAGAGAGGTGGAGAGTGGCAGAAGTAGAATGGTTATGTCGAGGAGTAACAGGGGTAAGTTTAGTTTATTTACTAAGGGTAGGTTAGTAATTTGTTGGTTTAATGATAGGCTAGTCATGGATTTCATTAAATAAGACCACTAAGTATATTATATTTAAGTTGATGATCACTTACTAGAAGAATAATCCGATTTGGTTCGACAATAATCCGATCTGGTTCGATCCGAGTTGGAACGTATCCGAAATCCGACCGTCATCCGACCCGACAGTCATCCGATATTGACTTGACCCGCTTTGATCCGACTCAAATCCGACCCGGTGCCGATCCGAAGTGTATCTGAAACTGACTATACCCGATATTCTAAGATCCGTATCCGACCGACACCCGATCCGAAACCTATCCGATACCCGGTTCAACCCGACATTTAACCGAGTTGATCCGACCTGATTTTATCCGATCCGAACTTGATCCGACCTAGTTCGATCCGATCATGACTCTACCTGATTCAATAATTTTATTAAACTTTAAATTAATTTTTTTTGTTAAAGCACTCATCGAGTTTTTATTAGATAATTTTAATAACCTTGATACTTGAAATTAATTTTTGTCATTAAAATACCCAAGCAGTCATCCTTATTTTTTTATTTATTATATAATTTTATTGAATTTAAATAAATTAATTTATCAATTAATTTTAATAAACTTTAAATTAAGTTTTTGTCTCTAAAATACTTATCAAGTCATTCTTAATTTATTTATTTAATAATTTATTAAAATCTCAAACTTATATTTTCAATAATTATCTTTAATTCTTTCTTTAATTCTAAGTAATAAAAATCTTCTCATGAAAATAAATATTATTCATCAACTTCGAACATACGACAAAATGAGTATCCTATACTTAGTTATTTGCAATAAACAATCAACTTCTACAAGACTTCAACAACTTATTTTTAACAAAATCTTATATTGGTATAGTTTCTCCATTATAAAATACTTTATAAGTTAAATATTGCTAACTTAATGAAATACATTTAAAAGGGTGAAATATTCCAAAATAACTTCAATATTTAACTGCTTATTATATGTGACAATCATAATTTGGCTTAATTATATACGAAATATCAATTCTTAATAACAAAAATAAATTACTGCAACAAAAGAAAATTAAATTTAGACATTGAATAAAATCTCACAAATTCATTACATTATAAAATACATAATACATAATTACATTGACTTCGATAAGATAAAAAACATAAAAAAATAAAATAAATAAAGCTCTCAGATCCTTAAAGAAGTTGGCAAAGCCAAAACTTATTTTCAGAAAATTCATCATCGAGCTTTATGACCCAACAACCAAATAAAGAAAATACGCGGCCAACTAATTGCAACATGGGCATCTCTTTAAGAGTTCCCAACATGTTGCAAACGGGTGCAACATGGGCATCTCTTTAAGAGTTCCCAACATGTTGCAAACGGGTTGCAGCATCTTCATTACTAGATTGTTAGGTCATACACCGGGACATTGCAATAAGACAAGAAACTTGGGCTCGCCATGATCATCAACAGCAACACCACCAAAACAAACAACGCAGCAGCGGCCAAAACGGTGCAGCAGCAAAGCCAAAACGGTGCAGCAGCAAAGGCAAAACAGTGCAGCAGCAAAGGCAAAACAGTGCAGCAGCAAAGGCAAAACAGTGCAACAGCACAGCCAAAATAGTACAACAGCACAGCTAAAACAGTGCAACAGCACAGCCAAAACAGTGCAACAGCACAGCCAAAACGGTGATTCAACACCAACAAAACAGTGCAACAGCACATACAAAATAGGGATCAAAAAACAATGTATGATCAACAACCAGAATTCGAGTCCAACAATGGAGCTTCTTTGCCCTCTTCCTCCTCAACAGTTTCATAACCACAGATCCAATTTTGACAAGTAACCAAAACTTCTAAATTTTTGGCCAACAAACGTGACCGAAACTTTGTTAAAATTCTGCCTCCCATACTAAAAGCAGACTCGGAAGCAACCGATGTAATAGGAATGGCTAAAAGGTCTTTAGCCATACAAGCCAAAATAGGATAATCATATTTCTTTCTTTTCCAATAACCAAGTATGTCAAACGTATCAATATTAGCCACGAGAGGATCATTCAAGTAAGAATCAACTTCATACTTTAATGCTCCACTTGCAGCAGCGGTGACACCAAATGTCTACCAAAATTAAAAACAAAATTAATAAAATATACAAGTATATAAATTAAATAAATCCGTATTTTTTATGGTTCCTACCTTTGCATTTTTTGCAACTTTAAACGGCCGATTTTTGTCATCAGAAGTTTTAGCAATGGTTTGAGCATGAATTTGCTCAAGTGATGATAGAGGAGATGATGAGCCATAAGTACAATGATAATGAGTGTACAATTCTATAAATGACCCAACGGCCTCATTAACCTTCTTATCACGTTCCTCATCCTCATATAAATCAGAATAAAGATCATATACAAACTTTTTTTTGTATCGCGGATCAAGCATCACACAAGCGGAAAGAATAGGAGAATAATTCTCCCAATATTTGTTGAACTTTTCTAACATAGGGGCAGCCATTGCCCTTATAGAATCAGATGGGTCAGCATGAGCACTCACGAGCAACATTTCTATTTGAACAACGTTAGCAAAATATAGGTTTGAAGTAGGATAATCAGATCCAGAAAACAACATTGTGATATCATAAAATGGCTCTAAAAAGTCACAAACATTTTGAACAGTTTCCCATTCACTTTCATCTAAAGAAACTGTCAAACCATTTTCATAATAACAAAAACGATCGATAGCTTCTTTTGCTTTCAAACAACGTTGAAGCATATCATAAGTGGAATTCCAACGAGTGCAAACATCATATCGCAACTTCCCAGAAAAGGAACTACCAACAGCTTTAACACAATCATCAAATCTATTGATTCTAGTATCATTATGCGTAATGTAAACAACAATAGCATGAATCTTGTCAATGGATTTCTCCATCAAAGTAAAACCGCTGCGCACAATAAGATTAAGAACATGTGCTGAACATCGCACATGAAAATATTTGCCATTACAAGGCAATGATGAGACTTTGTTCAAGTCTTTTTTCATTTCAGTTATCATCGCATCCATTGAACTTGCATTATTGCAAGTTACAGAAATTTTTTTATGTCTAAGGCCCCATTCATCGAGCAAGTCCAACACAAAAGCATTCATGTCCTTTCCGGTATGAGGTTCGGTATAAATCCGAAATGCTAAAATTTTTGAACGTAAAGTCCAAGACAAGTCAAAATAATGGGCAGTAAGAACAAGATAACTATGCTTAGTAAGTGTTGCAGTCCACAAATCAGTAGTAAAACAAATCCTACCGGGCAGCTCAGACAACAAAGAACGTAAATTAGACTTCATCCTATCATACTCACTAATGCAATAATTAAGCATAGTGTTTCTACAAATATGTTGTACATTGGGATTGAGATATGAATGCAGTCTCCTAGTCCTAACATGCTCAGACATATTAAGAGGATACCCATGATACATGATTGAGTCAGCAAACAATAAATGATAAGTTTTTTGGTCAAATAAGGAATGATTAACATTTGCTTGACTCTCTAAATAAGGCTTGCATTTAGCCAAATGTTTTGTATGATTAGTAGTACCTTTGTCACCTTCAGCACAATACGTGGCAATGTTACAATACTTACAAGTTGACATTTTCTTACCATCTTTCAAATAGACATTGAAATGAGGCCATACTCTAGAAAAGCGTCGGCTCATATCAACAGTCACAACATTAGGTTCAGTAGAATCAGGCTCACCATCAACAGAATTTGAAAAGATAACAGAATCATGATGAATATCATTTGATGCCATAACTGTAAAATATGAAAGCAAATATCATGATGCATGAATAATAACTAATTAGAAGTTTAGAACGGAATCATTATAATAGTTTTAATAAATGGACCAGTTTTGGAGTGACCAGACCGGATTTGGAGTGACCAGACCCAGATCTGGATGGACCAGAACCGAATTTGGATGGACCAGAACAGAATTTGGAAGGACCAGAACCAGATTGGAAGAAAACAAAATAACAAAACTACAATTTAAACATCACAAATTCACAATATAAATTATAAATATGTAAAAATAACTAAGTAAATAATAAGAAAACAATAATATAAATAAAAAACAGAACATACAACCCGACCCAAAAAACCAGACTCATAACCCGACCCAAAAAAACCAGACCCGTAACCCGACCCAAAAAAACCAGACCCGTAACCCGACCCAAAAAAACAGACCGTAACCCGACCCAAAAAACAGACCCGTAACCCGACCCAAAAAACAGACACGTAACCCAACCCAAAAAAACCAGACCCGTAACCCGACCCAAAAAAACAGAGACCTTCGAAAAAAAGAAAATGTCTTCGTTTTTGAAACAAACAGATCTTCGTTTTTCTCATTTTACAGAAAATAAGTTGTTTAATCTTAAATTTTAACAAGAAACAGATCGTTTGTATTTAAAACAAAACTAGATCTAAGGAAACCAGAGTATCATTTGTGTGTGCTTATTCTAGATCTAAGTATTTAACGAAATGAAAACTAAATCTAAAATAAATTTAAACTTAAACTAGATCTAAAATAAAACAAGAGTATCGTTGTTAAAAAATCATATTACATACATAACTTAAATTTGTTTTAAATAAAATACCTTAAAATGAGATGATGCAGATCTTCGAAAGTCAAATCTTCAAACCCAGATCTTTGAATCAAGATCTTCAAAGCCAGATATTCGAAACAAGATCTTTAAAAACCGAAAGTTCAAAACCAAATGAGCGAAACTCGATCTTCAAATGTTCAAAATCAAACTCGGATCTTCAAAACTGATTTGGGTTTGAGCGAAAATATTATGTGAAAAAACAAATCTGATTTGGGTTTGAGCAAAAATTTGAGCGAAATAAAGAGTGAGTGAAAGAGTGAAAGAGTGACTGAGTTGAGAGAGAATGAGTTAAGAGAGAATGAGAGTGATAGAGTGAGAGCCGTTTGAAGAGAGAATGAGAGTGAGAGATAAGATTAGGGTTTGTGATGAGAAATGAGAATAAAGAGTGAGGGTGGGGATTAGATTATTAGGGTTTTTGTATTTATAGTGGGGATACAAAAAGAAAACATCAACTCAGTTATTGTTAATTGGGCCGGCCCATACTTTCTTTTTTTAATGTATTATTGTAATTGTATTTAAGCTTTTATTTTTAAAATAATAATTTACACATTTCAAACTTAAAAAATCGGTGAACATGTTTGTAAACAGAGCTCGAACAAATCTAACTCTTAAAAATTAACCTTAAACATATTCTAAAAGCTCGACCTAAAATTCTCGATAAACTCGAATAATCTAATATAGGGTTAAATATGGAAATTTTATATACAAATTACCTTCTTATAAGATATAAATATATAATGAATACAATGTTTAATTGTTGTTATTGGTGCAAGACTTAACTATAGTCTCTTTATAATAGTTAATGATCGATCAAACTACAACTGAATTGGAGTATTTATAAACTCATCGCCACTCAATTTTATATATATATATATATAACTATATATATATATAGTTATATATACATAACTATTATTATCTTAGTTAGCTCACTATTATTACCTATAGTTAATTGTATAAAGAATAAATTAGGTTATACTCTTTTTGTCTGTTCTTCTAACCAGCCACTTTCAATCATTTTATATGATAATGTTTTTACTAATACGATAGTATGAATGATCCCATCCATCGATCTTACATATCATATATAGATATATTGATCTAGTATACTGATGATTGATTTAATTAATACACTAATGTATCGATCAATGAACTAATACATAGACCTAAACTACTTGCTTGATCCAAAACATATGTAAATTGATATAATACATTGATCTTAACTATCTTATTCATTGGTTTTCAAAATAGATGATTGATCTTAATAAACTTATACATTGATCTAATATATTGATGACTGATCAAATACATTGATCTATCTTATACATTGATCTAATGTATTGATTGATGCAATACATTGGCATTAAATACCTTATACGTTGATTTTATATATTGATGATTGATCCAACACATGAATCTTTTTTTTTAAAGCAAATCCAACACATGAATCTTAACTATCATATATATTAATATATTGACCTAATATGTCGATGATTGATTTAATACACTAATATTTCATTGATTGAACTAATACAAAGATCTTAACTGTTTGCTTTATTTAAAACACATGTAATTGATGTAGTACATTGATCTTATATATCTTATTTATGGATAATTGATCTAAATAATCTAATACATTGATCTTAAGTATCTTATAAGTTATACAATGTTCTAATATATTGTTTGGTTTAATACATCGATATTAACTGTCTTATATATTGATCTAATATATAGATGAATGAGCTAATACACTGATCTTAGTTATCTTGAACGTTGATATAATGTTTTAGTATTAATTTTATTACTACTAATACTATTAAACATGCAATATTAAATTGAACCGACAACCCTTAATACAAACATAATCAAAATCGAATATACCATGAAATGCGTTCAATGAGGAGTACTAATCGAGCGAGACAACTTGTAAACTACTTGAAGTCAACTTGTAAACTACTTGAAGTCAACTTGAGACGCTAATGAAGACGCTAATGAGTCGCAAGTCGCGATAAACTCAAATGATATAATAAAGGGTTGAATATTCCATTTTTATACAATGTTTCTATCGGTGTAGGGCGACCAAAAATCTCGCAAATACCTCAAGATTGGTGCAGGTCAAACTTGTTCAATTTGGTCAAAACTAGGTCTAAGCTCGATTCGAGATCTTAACGAGAAGAATTGAGTTATGCAAAAACTCGATCCGACTCGTTAAGGTTTTAAGTTCGACTAGAAACCGACTGATTTGACCCAAAAAAAGCCAGAACCGAAATCGATTTGACCCAAAGTCCATGAACCCGAATTGACCCGTACAAACCCGACCATTAACCGACTCAAGTTTACCCGAAACCGTTAATATCCGATCCGATATTGATCCGACTCGAACCCGACTTGTATCCAACCAGGTCATGACCCGACTTTAACCGTGACCGATCCGACTCGATCCGACTAATGGTGATCCGAGACAGGTAATTAGAACCGACTTGATCCGACCCGACTACATCCGACCCGTTACGGGTCAATCCGAAACCGACTCAGTTATCCGAATTGACACCTCTATGAAGAGCAGAGAGGTGGAGAGTGGCAGAAGTAGAATGGTTATGTCGAGGAGTAACAGGGGTAAGTTTAGTTTATTTACTAAGGGTAGGTTAGTAATTTGTTGGTTTAATGATAGGCTAGTCATGGATTTCATTAAATAAGACCACTAAGTATATTATATTTAAGTTGATGATCACTTACTAGAAGAATAATTTTTGCTTGCCACCATATGAAATGTTCAAAAATAAGAGGCTACCATATAGAATTTCCCGAATGAAAGAAAAAAATATATTTTAGTCCTTGTTTCTTACCTTTCACTTTCTTTCCTCCCATATATCTCTCAATTTCTTTTTCCATTCTCCCTTATCCATCTAGCTTTTCATGCAAGGAACCAAACAAAAGTACACTCATCTACAATTCAGTCTTCCCTTGAAAATGTTTCTTCATTTAAATTTTCCCATCAAACTAAATGGAATTGGGAACACCAATTCCCATTGAACTGTCCAACAAGGACCTGAAGCCTATACGGGTGTAGATCAATTCGGTTTCTACAAGAAGCACAACGATACTTTACATGTTATATGTACTCAAAACTCTTCGAAATGCAGAATTAAAGTTTAACTACAATTACGAAGGTGGTATATTACCGTTAGCATGGATTATAGTTTCATCTAATGCTTTAATAATTTCGTAGTACCATCTCTTTCTTCACATTTGTCGTAATTCGTCCATCAGAAAGTACATTATTTATTCTACTTGTATGAAGTGGTCTGCACAAAAACTCAGGATAACAGACTTTAAATTTTCTAAATATTTTGCTCCATTTTGACAACAGCTGAACTAACATATGTACACATTATGAGTACAGTTAGTAACAAAATAGAGTTTGATACAAATACATTTTCTTTTCCTTGTTTCAATAAGGAGAATTTCAGGAATCATCCCATGTTACGGAAACTTCCCAACATAACCCATCCACAGTAAGCACAAGTTAAGCAACCAGTTCTGGTTTCTCTCCAACTTTTCCCCCTTTTTAATGATCTAAGAACCAAATTATTCACAAGCGTTTGCTTTACTGACAGCAACAATATAAAGACTTCCCCCCAAGTGACATTTCACTCCTGCCTTTTCACAATATAAGGTGGATCTTGTCCAGCATTAATATTTTTTCCCCAAGTGCGTTAACAGGAAATGAAAGGAAATAAGAGATCATTTACCCTCAAGATTCTCCCTCTTAAACTGCATGTCTGCATCCTTATCGAATAACTATGCCGGAGTTGGAGATGCAACTCAAGTATCCGTAGTCTCAGCAGCAGCATGATAAAATCAGCAGCAGTCACCTGATGCTAGATTGCTACCTGATATAGCAAAACCTACAACCATCCTCCCCCTGGAAAAAAGGAACAAAAGAAGGGGAAAAAAACTAATTCTAACAGATCCACAAATGTACCATCCACACTGCTGCAGCTTTATGCTACCACTATCAGATAAAATGTGACAGTGAATTCCAGCTTTATCTTACAAAACGTCTTCCAGCTTCTCCCAGATTCGCAACAGGTTTGTTTCCTCAGACCACGATCTACATGTCAAAGAGAATACTGGTCACACAATTATATGATATTAAGATAAATGCACAGGCCGCATCACATAATTTCAGTAAGAAGTGCATTTGGATGGTGGTTTCTAGGAGGGATTTTTGGGTTGGGTTGGGGGGTGGGGGGTGGGGTGGGTGGGGGGGCTTACATGTAAGAAATATTCCTCATTCCAAAGGAGGGACAGACTATACTAGTCTACTATTACCCGAAATGCATCCCCCCACTAAAAGTCCATTTATAGAAATCGTTTTATGCCACTCATGACAAAACCAATTTCTTCCAGCTTATTCTTTTTTTAAAAAAAGCAGCACAGAAAGGACTATTAGGTAGACAAATCAGAAAGAACGATGTCAACAATAAGAGGAAATCCAACCCAAAGCCATTACCCAAATCCCAAAGGTTGCAATGAGCTAAGGCATGAGCGACCTTATTTACATCCCTATTAACAAAAAGGACCAGAAGACACTACAGAAACATGAACTAAGCAAAAATATCAATGATCAAATACAAGGTCATTCCTGTCGACTTCATCTTTATGACACTGAGATAGACGCTTTCAGCTTCAACTCATTGGATGTCCAACTCTCGCCACTTGCAAACCCTACTACAGCGCCCTTTGCCTCCATAGAACATGTCTCCGACTCCTTGTTCCCCGGCCAAGTACCACAAGCTACAATCGCACCATCATGCTCATGCAACATCACACCCAAAACCGCACCCGCGCCCGCAGCCCCCACACCTTTCCTGCAAGCTTCGTCCAGCCCGCCTGTGGAGACTCCGCTTCACAAACTCCTCTATCCACAGCACCATTTGCGTCCCCCTTAGCACACGCAGCAGCATTACGAGTCTCCTCACTCGCCTTGGGAGCGTAAGTACAAGTATCCTCTGGTAATTGTAGCCTCGCCTTCCATGACATTTAATTGGAGCACTCCACACTGCCCAATTCAAAGTGATATAAGCTTCCCATTCCTCCACAACCGTATCTTCATAGCAACTCGCACCAACAACCAACCACGGATACGACATTGCGTGACACTTCATTTTCAAAAACACTTAGCCCCATATAGCTGATGCAAGAGTTCAGGTTTTAACAGCATGAAGCACCAATGCTCCCCCCCTGCTTACAAACATCACAAAAGATAGGTTAATGAGAATGCAACTCAAAGTCTCAAACCTTTTTCTGTTGGAAGATTTTCCGTGGCAAGCCCTCCAAGCAAAAATCTTTACTCAAGGCAACAATTTCTAACTCGAAATTTTATTCCACGAAGTATGGACATGGGAGCCTGCGTCATCATTCTCGCTCCACTGATCATAGAAGATTGCTTTATACACCAAATAAACACAATATCTACCATCTTTCTCAAATTCCTAACAAGTATCGTCCAAAGAAAGTCTTGAACTCAATGGAATACTCAAAAGAGGAAGAATTGAGAACTAAGCTCGTGATTCCAAGGGCCGGATATAGGATGGATTAAAGCACTCGCCACCAGATCAGGATTCAACTTACCACATGGTTAGACCATCACCTATCTGGTAGCAGACCCCTCTGCTAATAACCCTCCTCCCCTTTCATATACCCCACCATGTATAACTCCAGCATGAACCAAGAGCAGCCTCCATGAAGGACGACAAAATATCGAGCCTTGAGGACACCAAGCAAATACTATCTCATGCCTGCTTACCCAAAAGAGTCCTATTATTTAATTTGAAGTCTCTGAATCTCAAACCACCCTCACACCCTAAACGTCATAATTCCTTCCAAGCCAACCAGTGCACCTTCATTTTACCTTGCTTTTGACCCGACCAAAAGTGAGCCACAAGGGAGCGTAACTCATTACACAAAGATGGAATCTCGACTCGTCGTGTAGGTAGGAAGTTATTGGGCAACCCTTTTATCACGCCTTTTCTAAAAGTCGCAACTTCTTTTACATAATCTATTACCCACTCTAGTCCTAAAGATTGTCCCATTCTTCATTTCGGGCTGTCCTTAAGAGATTGAATCATTTTCTTTAACGAAACCATGGCTCCCCACAACCTTTCTCTACTTTTCTCCTACGTAACATGAAACAAATCTACCTACCCACAAACAAAAAGGGATGGAGGGAGTATTCCTTGATTAGCAGAAGAATTGAATGGAAATCTGACAATATATGAGTCGGTATCTATTTGTATTTATGATAGGTCATAGATTTCATGTTTAAAGTAACTTTTTGTTCACCATACGTATAATCCAACCATATGACAGCTTTGGCCAAATTAAGTTACAAAAATAACTAAAATTTTAAAAATTCAACTTTGAGGCTAAATCTAATAGTGTGATTTTTTAAAGAAAAATTCACGCCACGTTGACAACGATCTGTTATATTTGACTGTTACAAGCCAGTTCCGCAACGCTGCAACTGTTACCATGAACGCGACCACATCTGCGATTTTCTTCCTCGGCTAACACAAAGATGGATTTGAGAAGGAAATAAATTACTACTAGAAACAATAACGAAGTAGCACAATTCGAAATATTTGGTTTAGCATTCTAAATCAAAACATTAAGAAAAAGGCATACCAAGTTTCAGGAAAGATCCCATGTTAGAAATAATATGGCAGCATCTAATATAAATCACTTTTTGAAAACAAAAACTCCCTCCATTCCTTATCAACCGTTGCCTTCTCTTTTTGCTACTATACTTAAGCCTGCTAAAGTCCTTTCCAATTTATAATACTTCCTCTGTTTTTTTTAAGTGATACATGTTTGCTTTTACGCATTTTGAGGCAAAACTTCTTAAGTGTAATTAACCAATAAAAAGTACGGATGGGGCATATAATTAAATTATTAATCACCACCCACCTACCACCACTCTCTCTCCGCCAACCCCACCCGACCCGCCTGATTGCCACCCCAACAACACCGGAAACCACCCTCATCCACCGAAAACACCAAATCAACCACCCCCACCCACCGAAACCAACTTTCCAGCCACCCTTAGCAACCACCACCAAAACTGCCAACACTCTAGCCACCACCAAATATGCCCAAATCCACCACCACCACCAAACCTGCCCAAATCCAACACCACCACCAAAACCGTCAACATTCTAGCCACCACCAAATATGCCCAAATCCACCACCACAACCAAATCCTGCGTTCTCCTCCGTTCGAACGCACCAAATCTGCCCTAGAAACTACTCTTCTCGCGCGATTTCATGATGAGATGTGATTTATGGTGGTGGCGTTCGATTTTCGTGGGACAGGAGGGGGCTGGGGCGACTTCGTGGTGGGGGTTAGCTGGGGCTGCAAATTCGTGGTGGGGGATGGGTTGGGCTGCGAATTCGCAGTTTTGGTATGTGCGGAGGAGAGAAGAAGACGGTGTGGGCGGAGGAGAGAGGAAGACGGTGTGTGCGGTCGACCAGAGAAGAAGACGGTGTGGGCGGAGGAGAGAGGAAGACGGTCGCGGTAGAGGGTATTGGTTTTAGCGGTGGTGGAGATGTGGTGGTAGACGTGGTGGTGAAGTGGTGTCGAGGGAGAGGAGGGAGAATGGATGGGTGGTAGAGAAGGTGGTTTTATGTTCAGGTGAGTTAGAGGGTAGGTAGATATGGTGGTGGTAGGTTGGCTGGAATTTGAGGAGAGAGAGAGGTGGGTAAAATTAAGAGAGTAAGGTTGGGTTTATTAAGATAATAAAGATGATTAAGTGTTTTTAATAAGGGTAGAATTGTCATTTCATATACCAAAAGTTACCAAATAAAGTAAATCACCATAGTGTATCACTTAAAAAAAAACACCCATTTTAGAAGGTGTATCACTTAAAAAAAAAGGAGGAAGTATACAAATTCTTTTCTAATATGAATTTACTAATATATTAAAAATTTATAAATACTCCCTCCGTTTCTTTTTGTTTGTCCTACTTTCCGTTTTAGTCCGTTTCTTTTTGTTTGTCCTACTTTTTCATCTTTCCTTATATAGAAAAATTATATTACTCATTTATCCCTACTTTATCACTTTTTGGTCCCACATGTACCTTTTAATCTTCTCTCACCTACTTTAATCACCAATTTACTATAAAATAAATGAACTTGTTAATTGTTGTCCCTACCCACATGTCTATGACATCACTCTCCTTGGTATTTGGAGTTACAGTAAATGGGACAAACAAAAAGAAACGGAGGGAGTAGATCTTAAGAATAAGTAAAGTATTTTTCTCATGGAATGACAGCTGATACAGAGGGAAGGTACCATTTTCAAATATAATTTTTTTTGTGTATTGACTAGCTCACCTCGATTTGTTATCATTCTATTGATAAAAGGCGCTATGATTACAAATACTACTCTTGATGGTCAGTTTAGAGCTATATGATGAATTCTTGTTACAGTCTTAAGCATGTTTCTTCTCGCACCACTTCTTGTGCTGTAGAAAGGACTTTTGCCCAAACCCTCTCAGAATTTAACTTTCTAAACTATTAAAACTCGGCCAAAGTTTCCTGTGCAGTAGTGATACATAACAAAGTCAGACTGTTTGGTTTTTCAAGAAAGGGAATGGGAATGGGAATGGTTCTCCTTTCTTTTGGCAAGTCTACTATTAGGAAGATTTAAAAGGCCAAATCCTCTCAGAAATCTACCTTTTTTCACGAGATACTTTCTTCTCCTAGATCCAGCCTTTTCTTCTGTCTGATCCAATGTGTCTTAGACATCATAAATTGCCCACAAGGTAAAATCTAACCCTCTAGTTACGATTTCTGTAAAACTTAAACCATCTGCTTCAGGTACTGACTGCTACAGCTTCCTTATGTCTCTGAAGCATGCAATTAGTATCTGTTTCTTAAGTTGCTCCGGCACTGCTGGGGATCACCCAAAGGGACAAAGTCTTGGTCTTGGGGAGGATAGGAAGGACAAGACGTCTGTGACTAATTCCTTTGTCATTGACTATTCGGTGTCCATGCTTAGGCGAGAATGATATAACTTAATATCTAATCTGACCTGCTTCTGGGATCAGGTGGTCACATACAGTTGTACACTGCCAGAGACATGTAAAACCAGGAAAATTCATAATCTTTTGTTTATGTTAGGTTGTCAAATACATAATTTTGATTTGTTTCATTTATCAAGTTATATTGGTCATCCTAGGCGGTGCTCTCGACACTCCCCAAAAAAAGTTATATGCAGAGGTAGAATAGTAGATTTAAGATTTACTTACATGACTGTATGTTTTATTCTCTTTAAATGTATGCATTCCAGTTGCATAGATACATTACATAGGGACCTTATCTTACAACATAATTTATGTTTGTTTTTAATTCGATTTAATTATTATATCTCAAATTATGATTTGGCGCATAAGGAGCCACAAAGGCGGGATGAGAATCAATCTCAAGACCTATGAGACTTGAGACGGAACCAGAAGGGACACTCTACCGACTGAGCTCTCCCTCACTCCCAAAATTCAAAATGTAATTACACAGAATTAATGATTATGTACAATTATTCTTATCTTACAAAACCTACTTGATATGAAATAGCTAACTAATAATTTCCTACTTGATACAGAATAACATCCTACTACTTCCCTAACTAGAATTACTCTCTGAAATACAATATTTTAAGATTCATACTTCTGACATGACACGCCTAGGTGGCAGACTACACTCTCGAAAAGATCCTCCAATATCTATAGGTATAAATTTATTTTTGGACAGAGGCTAACTGTAACTAAACAACTTAATGCTGCAGAAAAGGATCCTAGAGTAACGCTTCATTTTCAGTTCTTTTTATAAGAATAGCATTCCCCATAAAAACAAAGCATTGAACTTAGGAAAGTATCTACCGGAAGTTTCATGTTAGCAATACTACAAAGTTTTGCATCCTTACCTTGCACGGAGGAGACCAAACCCAAGTGGATTACAGGACAAATCCATGTGATCCTCAAGCAACAGCGACGATTTCGTGTAAAAGTTCATTCTACAGACGAGCCACCATGTGATAAACATTTCTCCATAGATTATCAAAATTGTGCAAGGTGGAAAAGTAGCTGTTTCCCCGTTGATCATGCTTCATTGGCTCTGGAAAGAGAAGGTAAACCCTCAAAGGTCAAAAGGCAGAACATTCATAAAAACGGAAAGCCAAGCTGATGAATAGCCTCCCACAATGTCCCCAGTATAGGCCTATTACACGTCAATATATGAAAACTGCAATTAGCTTTGTTTGGATGCGAGGTCCTCGGGTGTTTGTATATATGGCCGCCTTCTCACAGATCTTTGCTGGCGAGGAAATGTAAAAGGACCATCAGGCCTCTTATTACTAGTAATGTCTGGTCCAGGTCCAGGTCCAGGCCCAGAATCATCATGAGTCCTTTGATGCAAAGAATCTGGAAAGGCATATATTAAGACTACATGTCAAACAATACATGAAAGTTGAAAACAAATTGTAGGCTATACAGGACAGAAATTAAGAAAATGTTCAAGAAAAAAATAATACACTGCATCGTCTTGGTTTTACAGCAGCGTGAGAGGATTTACATCCATACAGCACCGTATACTACATAACAATGATTTAACAGAAAAGTTTCGTAGAGTTATCTTTTACAGCAAAGATTGAACGATGTGAGACCATCATAAGAAAGTCACATGATCAGCAGATTCACCGTTAACGTGCGCTCCATCTTTTGAACTTTCACATATTTAAAATCCTCTAAGTGTACTATATGAGACACAATTAGAGACACCAATTTACCTTCTTCCATATATTATCCTTGCCCTAATTGTAAAACATAATTACATCATGTATAACATGCGATCTCTCTTTGAAGGTCTCGTGGGAACACTTTTCTAGATAAAGGGTAAGACTCTCATACTAACACCCCCCCCTCAATGCCACAGTTTAATGGAGATCTTACAGAGCAATTAGGTTTTCTTCTGGAAGAAGATCGATTTCTTCTTCTACCAAAAAAGAACAATACAAGGAACGGAAACTGTCTTCACAAAAAGTTAACAACACGCCTGATGCACATTTATTCCAGGAATAAAAATCTTCAATTCACTATTTGAACAGCTCAAGAGCAAACTAAGACTCAAGTTGATCTAGACTACTAGCATCTCCTGGTACTAGGTAATAAAGCAGCCTAATAAGCTGTCCTTTCTAAAGTCTAAACAATGCTCCAAGATTTAACCAGCACCACAATGTCATCCGATAACATTAGCAGCAAACAGAACTTGCAATGTCAATGAGAACCGCAACCTATCTAGAGTCAAAACCATGCTCCAAGATTAAGCATTACCATAACGTCATCAATAACATTAGCAGCAAACTAAACTTGCAAGTGAAGCTTGATGATTGGTTGCAAATACTGACATTGATTGGTCATTTGCATGGTTTTTTGTAATATGACAATTACTTTGATAAGTAATGTAGAATAGGAAATAAAGATGGGAACAAGCTGCCCTCAATATCAGATAACAACCGAATTTGCAGTTACTCTAGATACTATTGAAAAACTTCAAAGTCCGATTATTCTACATGAATTAATTGTTGCATGTCCTAAATGTTGTCCAAGGGTCCTTTCAACAGGGAGAAGCAACTCTATCAGTCCACACTCATTTTCTGTCACCTAAGACAATCTCTTCACTGAACGTGAGTCATGGAAGACAGGCCTTTAATAAAATTATGGAGATACATTCACACAACGATACATAACTTTAATTATTTAATGAAATCTGTAAGAGGAACTCACTCGGTTCCTTGTTTATTTACATACTTCGTACTTTTACATTATTAACATGCTTCATTTTGACCATCATCTTACTTTATACACAAACTAGTCTCAAATGCACAACGGGTGCGAAAACAGTTGAAAATTTATTTAGTGAATCTGTTAGTTATCTCATTAGCGAGACAGCTAAGATAATCTTTTTCCTTTTTTTCCTTTTTCTCTTTTTGATGTCCCCCAAGGCCCTCCTCTTCCCTTATACAACAGAGATAAAAAGTAGTCAAGTGGGATCTTTTTAGATTTATTTAAAGATACATTCTCCATACATCAACTTTCTATAAAAATTTAATTGTTCGTAAGTAAAGATATTAATGGCCATTTATGCGTTGGTTAGAGAAAGAATATAAGGCTATGTTTCTAAGTACACAATTTGAAAGTTTTTTCTATATTCATCCTCCTCCGTTAAGCATGGACTTGTTTTCTTACTGCTGACATTTGTCAAATAGTAAAACTACGTAAACCAAAAAAAAAAAAGCAGTTTGATGCTGGAAAATAAATCCAGCCTGAAAAAGAGTGATTTAACCAAATAAACAAAACCCTGGGTTATGCTATTACTACCAATCAAAATCTAGCTTCAAAACAAAGTGAAGCAACATTTGAGCTGAAAGATATACCTTCTTTGGACCTAAACTGGTTAAGCAAATCCAGCCCATTTTCATCTGCAGACTCATGAGCCTCCACATTGCTGCTGGAACTCTCATTTCCATTAACCCCTGTCTTCAAAGAAATCCAATCCTCACCAGGACCACAACCTAAGATTGGCAGTTCATTGCCAGAAACAGATGGACATGGAACGAGAACTTCCAAAGGGATGTTCCCATTAGCGGATGCAAATTGATGGTCAAATGAGTTGTTATATGAATCAATCACGTGACTAACAGGATCTAGAGTGGAGCCTGTGGTTAGCACGCAATCAACAGGTCCTGAGAAAGATGAAGGATCATGCCCATCAAGCAGGGCACCTGAAGTACCAAAGAAATCAAATCCAGAACCTCCGGGCAAATTCGAAGGTGAAGGGGACTGAGAAATCAGGAAATCCCCAGCATTCCCACTGAAAACACCAGGGACCTCATCAGAAGCAACAAGAGGATAAGAACAAAGATTTTCTTCTGGAGGAGAAACTGAGTATCCTTCGTCTTTCGTATGATAGATCGCAGGTATAGTTTCGGGATAAACCAAACTGACATCGTCATCTTCTGAATCACTGAGAACGATAACATCAGCACATGCAGAAGGAAGATTAGAATTTTGGTCATTGGATCCATGATTTTGGCCAAAGTTGGGCAGGCCAGAGCTAATTTCAGGTTCATTCTCAGAAACACCATATTGCTCGACAACATCTTGATTAATACTAGGGTCTCCATCATCTTTAACATCTCCTGTGGTAGTGCTACTCATTGTAATAATATTATGGCCTCCATTTTCGCCTTCATCACCCCCTTGTCCATTAGGGTGCCAATCGACTATAGTATTCTGCATGCCCACTTTTGAAATATTGCATTCTAATACATTTTCTCGTTCAGTTTGTGATTTAGAAGGAACCTGGATCGAACCATCAGGGCAATGCCACTGAGCAAGATCCCCAAGTACTTCACGAGCATTTTTTACTCGCCAAGAACCATCAGGCTTCATGTCAATCTCATTTATCTCTTCTCCACAACTTTGCATCTAGAGTTAACATAATAGGAGGTCAATATTAGAAATTATAACAACAGGACAGGATAAACCATGTTCCAGGGATTACCTTTTTCAAAATAGAATTGAAGAAAGCGTCAACAATAACATCTTCAAGACAATAGTTCTTCAGACAAATAGGGCATTGCCACTGCAAACACGAAAAAGAGTCCATAAACACGTCATTTTATTTGCAACAAGCAGATACAAAGTCAATAAGAAAACACAGTGAAAATCTTGCCTTCCTAGAGCGTTCGTTAAGTCCCACAAATGTCTTAAGATCAAAGCAGCCCATGTGTGCACAACCTCTGAATCTCCCAGCAGTCCTCATTCTAGAACCGCTCATCTTTATTCATGCCCAAAACACCCCACAACCACAAAAAGGGAAAGGAAGGAGAGAAGATTAGTAGAAATTATGCATAAAGTTCTACTGTTTCTTGTGAATGCCATAGCCACTTAAGTAAAAGCACAAGGTGAGCAAAAAAAATAGATAAAATCATGATGCACTACTTGACTTCATAGTTCTAACATCCTGATACATAACCAGTCATCAGCTCACCACCTAAGGCCCTTTTGTTTTTGATTTTTTTTGGTGGTGGTGGTGGTGGTGTTGGGGGGGGGGGGTTGGGGGTTGGGGGTTAGTGCATGTAGCCTCCCTGTAGAGGCTACGAATTTTAGATCTTCAACGAAAAGATGAATGACTAACTACTTCACAACAGATAAATGTAGGTCATTGACATGACTAGTGCTGCAACCCAAAGCTGAAGTTTTTTAAAAAAATGTCATCTTTCACTATATATGAATATACAAATCGAAAGAATGTGGAATGCATTTTATTAATGGCATTGCTGAACGTATAACAAGGCAATGACCACAAGCAAAATAACTAACTGATTCAAAGTCCATGGTTGTTCCATTATATAACTGCATTTCAATACAATAGGTCCTTCTACAACACTTTCAACTCTGCTATCCCTATGTTTCAGTAAGACACTACACACTATCCCAAATTAGCAATTATAACCAGCTCCAACAATTTCAACATCTAAGTTGCAGAAAAGACCATGTATGCACCTTCTTCTCAAAAGAATTCCAATTCATAGCGATACTACAACGGTAACGCCCATGCAAATATATACAAACAATTTCTTCAGCCTTCTTAATGATGAAGCAACCTTCGAATTTAAGAACTATAAATAAAATATTGCCATAGGAAAATCAGCCGCATGGCTACTGGAGCTAACTTCAGTTTTCAGCTGTGAAAAAACAAAATCTTATCCTGTGGTTCCATCAATAGGTGAAGGCCCAATATTCAGAGCCCACAGTTTCAAAGTGCAACCAATTAACCAACCCCAACAGACACCAAACAAACTAACTAGCACCTTACATCCCTATACAGGCTATACTCTTTCCAGTTTTCACATAGCAGAGCACACCACGTTTTACGTAAAAATGACACATATTAATCTGCCTTATGTAATTATGTGTGCTTCACGACTATATACGGGGTAAGTCATTTTATCTTAAAACAGAAAAGGTATCAACTCCAACTTTTAAAACTAATTCACCAGTTAAAAGTCAAAAGCAATACACTGAGGTAAAGCAATGTAGAGCGGATCAACAAACTCTTTTTCGAACAAAATGTTTTCCTTTTATCTTTTTACCAACAAGTATTATGTAGGCAGTCCATTTAACAAACTTTTTATGGTCATAATCCCTTCATCAGTTCATCCAGCCATAAGGTATCAGGTTTTCACTGAATACTGTGGATCTTGGTATCTTAAAATTTAAAGATCCAAACTTTGATTAAGAAAATCGTAGAAATCAGAATAATAGTAAAAAAAGGCAACGAATTTTGACTCGTTCTAAGGGTTGATGTGGATTTTAGTATTTGAAGATTTAAAGATCTAAACTTTTGACTCGTTCCAAGGGCAATCACCCCTCTAGTTCAAAGACTAGCACTTCAATATACAATGAATAAGTACAACTTTGTCATAAAATTCATTGATAAAAGTCAACCTCTCCATGAGATAGGCGTGTGTTTTATATAGTAAAGCTATTCCTACTTCTCTTAGGAATTACCACAAATACAAAATCCTACACCAACTAGGAGATTGAGAAAGTTTCCTAAAAGAAAATTTCTAAAAGGAAACATCTACTTAAACTAACACTAAACAAATAATGGTACACGTAAAATCCTTCCTTAAGGGTAGGCAAAACCATGTACCCTTCAACGCAAATTAAAGATGGACTAAAAGGCTTTACACCTTCAAACATCCGCATCCACCCCATACCATGTCAGATGCGACATAAAAGTTGACTTCAAGTATCCAAAAAGACATACATGAGAACATATTCAGGTACCTTATCAAGTACCAAGCTTATATAACACTTGGCATATCGAATAGTCCTATATGGTTTTGGATCATGGGAAAAATAGAGACATGTGGCAGACAAGTGGGCCTCAATCCCATGTGAAGTAGATATGTAAGATTAAAAAGTTACTAAAAAATGCATGTAGAAATTTAAATTAATTCTTCAATAAAAGGAAAATGCAGTGATTGATAAAGAATGGAGAAAGTATACAAAGATATTAGTGGTCTAATCACATAAAATATAGCACAATTCGTTGTATGATTCTGACTATTATGATCGAGATTTAATACATGGGAAACTCAAGGTCATACAATTGAGCACTCTATAGATTTCTGGAGTGTCTTGTAAGATAAGCAAATTGCATGCTAGGAACTTAATCACAGAGACGGAGCAATCTACTAAACCCCTCTGCTGAATTTGTCTTATAGTGAAACTGTGAGGGAATTGGGGAACTTTCTCTCATCCCTCCGCATTTGAAAATCTTGTACTATGACCATGATACATCAAAAAAGTTGCTCAAAAAATAAATACTACTTCTATATATTCATATATATGTTCTGTTGGACTCTAATATATATTTTTAACATATCGACTTACAGGGCAGCGAAGATTTACGGTGATTGAATCAGCAATGACCTCTAAATCACTATCACTGTCATCATTCCCTGTTGTAATACCACCACCAATGCATCGCTGAACCCGAGCAACTGCATCCTCAAATGGTTCACCATCAGATTCGTTGGGGATCATGTTTAGTACCTAGATAAATCATAGATGCATACAATGAGATACGATAGAAGAGAGTGAACGGGTAGATTGGCTGTGCCAGTCTGCACTTTCTGGCAGCTAAAATATAAAAACAACTTCATTAAAATATTCATATTAGAAACATATTAGTGCATAAGCTTGCAAAGGCATACATACATAATGCTCATATAACTGAAAGGACAGAATCGGTATATTTACTCAAGCTAAATGCTTCCTCCAATCTTTGCAAGGTTTTCTATTTTGGATTATCCCAGAAAGTTTGCAAGGTTTTTATCTTTCAAGAAAATTTTCTGATTCCACCTGCCTTTAACTAATCTGATAAAATCTTTTTTCTGTTCTAAAATAATACCACATTTTTATATTCAATTTGACCTATTATAAACTTTTCAACCACACACCACCACAAAAACAAGATTAAAAACAACAATAATAATCTCTGTTGCTGTTTGTTGTATTTCATGCATTTCATTCTTATGTTGACTGCCAAGCATGTCCCAATTTTCCCATAGTTCTTATGGGCAACATACTTGGCAATTGGCATGTCATCTAAGTTTTTTAGTAATTGCAAAAGCATCCAATCATTGGAGAAATGAGTGAAACAAATTAAAAGGTCAAGCATTCCTTCGAATAGAAGACTGTTTTACAATTGTGTCACATGATATCAAACTGGTCTATCTTTATATGGGCTTTGATATTTTAAGAGTCAAAATAGAACGAATCCACAAAAATGCAGTCTATTACGGATGGAGGGAGTACTTGAAGTACAATGGACTTATGGACTTCTCTTTTCACGCATACTTTTCTTGTCTGTTTTTAAGGTTTTTTCATGTTATCTTGTGTCAAGTATCTTTAGAAGGATCTTTTAAATACAGATGAAGTATGAACCCCACTATTAACGATCTAATAATAATTAACCCAGCTACAGAAAAATACAAAAATATCCCATATATCAACTTTTGAGAACAACAGTGCATAAGATGAGATCAGCAGCAGAACTTTTAGCAATAATGATACAGAATGTAAGTTTACTAAGCACTTCATTTTTATTGTTCATCTTGGGGTATAATCTCTTTTTTACGGTATAATATTCTTATCAAAATTATCATCACCGATCTTATTTAATACATTTATGTTTTAAAATATGATAGTTGGCATCTTTTTTGTATATTCTTGTGTTATGGTTTGTCTTTGTTGGATCACCAATAATTTAGTTTAATACTATTCAATATCTATCCGCGCGTATCTAAACTAGTCGAACGTGAGATGTAAAGAAAGCATACTCTCAATTAGATGTATCATATCCTTTAATTCTTACCAACCATGAATTTATACATCAATAATGTGATAGAATTTACACATCTAACCCCCACCCCCTCCCAACCACCACCACCACCCTTCTATGATGCACCTAGCACATACCCTTATTAAAGAAAGGCATTGGAATAAACGTTGTGGTAAGGGACTAGACCGACTAGTGCAGATTAATCAAAATTCTAAATTTTTCAAAAAAAGCACGAAACAAGGGGAAAGATGCAGAATAGCAACCCTTAAAATCTTTATGGAGTCCGGGACACGTGAGATATGGATCCAAGTAATCAATCCTTAAATTCAAATTCAAGACACAAGTACTCGATAATTTTTCCATTCATGCGGCGGACCCATCTTTCGGGATTGAGGCTTTGACATTGTTGTACTGTTGTGCACTTGGATTCAATTAAAGTATCAAAAAGGAGAGTTTACATATAACCAACCTTCACAAGACTCGTCTTATAGGTACCCGAAGTATTAAAAAAACACCGTTAAGCTTATTCTATCTTTTCATATCCATCCTTTAACAGTTTCCGTGATAAACCTTTATTAATTCACAACCACACACAACTCAATTCCAAACAACCCCATACTGCCCAACCTCACAGATTCCCTCACCTCAGAGGCAAATCAAGCAAGCACTGTGACTGATGCATGGCAAGAATCACCCAGCAACCTACCACCCTCCCTTGTCCCTTCCCTTTTCAAACAGGGAGAATGAATCAGAGTATTTACCTTGACTAAAAAGTTTACCTTGACTAAAAAGGCCTCTAAATACATGATTTTAGTAACAACAAAAGGCTGATGTAAGTATGCTAAAGGAACGATTTGAAGTAATCCTAGAACAACAAGAAATCCTATGAGTGTCACCATTGCTAAGAGGACAAGAGATATTCACAAGTAAATCTTAAAAACAAGTAATTAAACTACTTTACTGAAATCACCATTTAGGTTCCCTCTCACATAAATTTATGGACAAGACAATTGAAGAGAGTGATGTATTGTCAAGAGGTGCTAACTAGGAGAAGAGGTATGCCATCCCAGAGCATATGCAGAAGCTCTGAACAAGAAGATGGTCATTCAAATCTGTCTCCTCCCATAACCAACTCAGTTCATTCTTTTCCTAATTTTAGTGAGGACACCACAAATGATTTACAGTGTTCTTGTCTCAAAAGAGAGTTTATGAATTAATTTCAACCTAGTGAGTGAAAGATCTTTACAACTTCTCACAAAGTAATACATACATCGACATGAAAGATACACAAGAGGAAACAAAAAGTAAGAATTCTCATGATTCACTTAAATTCCTGGAGCACCAGAGCAACCAAATACAGGCTAGAATAGCTTATGAGCTACTTCAACTCATTATTGCAGCGTGATATCTATTCAAACAAGAGTGGATCATCTACTACTACACAATCCCTGTCAATGGCCACGATGATCACATTATCAAATCAGCCCATCAGTCAACAACTCAACAGTAAGCTTAAAGTAAATCAGCATCCAGACTCGTTTTCACATCCGAAAAAAAACAAATAGGACAGAAGCATAGGAATTTTTCTTCTCTATTGTCACATCCTATTGCTGATGTTTATCAACTGACAAAGCAGCAACTTAACACTTAACAGTAACTACAGCCTCTTTCATGTCAATATAATATATGATGACGGAAATGCCTAGACAAATTCCTGCTTTGCGACTTGGGAGACCATCATTTCATATACATTATCACAAACAGACTTAATACCTAAACTTCTTGTTTAAATCAGATAGGATCAGACCACTACACAAGAATAAAGTGATACGGACTGCACTCTTGTTTCAGACAACTTCTAGCAGGCTTCAGAAAGAGCGGAATAAAAAACAACCTTATAAAAGTTTAACATTTTAGAAATACACATTGAAATAAATCTAGCTAATGAATCTAACAAAATTTCACATGATTAAATTTTCCTATATATATTAGCAGAATGATGCGCCCAAAGTTTAAATCAAATCACACAAATTAAAACCAGACCAAACCAATAAGATTTAGATCAGGCCGAACCGAACCAGACGTAAAGATGTTCAATCCATATCAGCATATTGTTATAGAACAATAGGGATGCACTTCCCAAAAGCTAGGTCAAGGGGAGGAGAGCCCATTGTTCTATATAAACCCCACACCAACCTCCCATACGGTCGATGTGGGATCCTTTATTCCTTTCCCTGGGATCAATCCATAACACATATCAAGTGAAGACAACAAAAGCCAAGGCTTTACAACCTGCAAGTCCTATGCATGAGACACCTTCACCACCCACCCATGTTACAATAGATAATTGTAACAACACAACTATAATGTCTCAACGGAAAAGGAGAAACGGTTCAAACTCATTCTAAAAAAAGAAGAGATTAAGGGAAGGTACCTGCTCAAGAGTACGCCTTCTTACAAGTCTGACTCCAAAGCAGAATGTACGGGCATCAATGCCTGACAGCGAAATCTTGTTAACTCCTTCAACAATGTATAAGGTAATCTGCAAAAGTTTTAACAATTCAGTGTGGTTGCCAGAAGTGGATACGTCATACGTGAATGTTAAAGAACATGAGAAGTACACCACATCAATAATGTCTTATGGCATATCAAGTATTTTGTCCCTGAGGTGATTGTTTCGCCATCAATTACAGTTGCAGGGGCTTTGGTGGTGATATACGTTTGATTAGCAGCTGGGTTAGCAACAGATACAAAGTGGGCTGGAAAAGGGGTTGCAAGTGATGCTTTCCTTGCTAAGGTTTTTATGTTCAGGTGAGGAGTGACCTAAGTTATAAGGTGGACAAAAATCAGGTTGATGGAATGATCAGCAAAGGGGTGGGATGAGGAGCGTGGTTAACACATTAACTTTCAAAAACATGGGACTTTCATGCAAGAAAACGTGCAGTGGGTAGATGTTGTCCCACCAGTTGGTGGAAACAAGGAAACTATACTTTCTGTATGTTGCATTTTTCAACTGGTCAAGGATGGTGCTAAGTTGCAACTATGTGACCCTGCTTCTCACTCTGCTGATGATTAGGGAGGGATCGTTAGACCTTCTCCTGATTTGGTGCTTCTTTAGGGAAAGAAAAAAGGTGGAAGATATTCACCTCCTCCTTATTATGAGTTTTAGGAAGATAGAACAAGAAAGAAATTTCTTCCTTTAACAGGTGCTTTGAGGCGCTCTTATTTGTGTGGGACAAGAAGGCTTCAGTAGAAAGATCATGATTAGGGATAAAGGTTAATTTTTATTGCTTTATATAGGTGCTTCCAATCATAACATTTTAGGAATGATCACGCCAAGAGATTTAGGTAGATCACTTTAGTACATGGCTCATGTTCCAATAGAAGCTTAGTATTATCTTTTTTACAAAGAAAAACACATTATATTCACCGTCTAAAAGAGAGTACCGAAAAAGAAAAAGAGACAAGCTGTCCTGAGCTGACAACAAATTTTAAAAAGCACCCAAACAACCCAATTACTTTGAATCTCTTCCACCGAAAAACAGTTGATTCTTGAAAGCCCCAGCTGCCTATAATCTTAACCCATAGCAAAGCTGCAACACTAGAAAAGTTACTTTACCAAAACGGGCTAGGCATAAAGAGTTCTCTAGTTTTGATCGTTCATTGTTCACTCAATGAGATTGAAGAATAATTTTCGCAACTGTAACAGGAGGTGTTTAACCATGTTATAACAGCTTTCTTATTCTCCCTCTTCAGTAAAGGCCAGCACTTTTTGTCTCAAAAACATTTTAACTAGAATAATGGACGAGGAGGAAAAAGTAAATGAAATTAGAGGGTTGTCAGGGAAGATTTTTACTGATGTGGGGGATATGAGTCAAGAAGTGCGCAATTTAATATCACTTTGTTTGTAAAGGTTGTAAAGACTAGAAAGGCCTAGGATTGAAGGTTTACATTCAGATCCACCTTCCTGTCATTTGGGTTTATGACTGGAGAGACCCTTCAATGAGGATGCGTGAAAGCCAGGATTGTAGGATTGTTAAATGGCTAGAAATAAGGCGCCCACGAGGATAGGTTTAATTAGGCCCTTGCAGATTTGCTGAGGAGTGATTAAAGATAATCTTCTAGCCTTTTGCAGAATTCCATGAAACTGGTGCTTATTGTTGTTCCATTTTATCAGTCCTCTTCCCCGCCACTATGATTCCTTTAAGGTTTGGGACTACCGGGCTACCAGCCAATATGCTTGCTTGCTAGTGCCTGTCACGTGTGGATTGGCCGATACCCAATATATTAGAGGGGTACTTCCACACACAATCTTGCAGTCCGATAGTCCCAAGGTGCTTCTATTAAGGAAAAGTAGAGCAGTTACATTGTTAATAAGGCTTGTTAGATAGATGGGGAAGTGAGTGTAGTCTTTCAACTAAACTTTTGAGAAGGTTTATTAGGATAAGTTTTACGACTTTCCTAATCTTATTTTTCAGAGTGGCAAATGGAGCCTGCAAGAGCACTTCTCTTTCAACACGATATATGGAAGAACCTCTAATTTAGGGATAGCATTGGGTAGGGGATGGGGGTCTAACCAGGGAAGAAAATAACGGCCGTTACAAAGCGTAACGGGCGCTTTGTAACGGTTTTGTGAGAGGCCGAAACGTTAAATCCCGTTATGTAACGCCGATTTAAAATTCACATCAAAAACGCCGTTACCGCCGTTACGTAACGGGTAACGTCCGTTATTCACCGTTACAAAACGCAATCCTCCGATCTTAGTCAAAAAAACAACCTAAATTCCTCGAAATGAAAACTTACTTGAACCTTTTCAGTCAAATTCGAGCAAGATCCCTCATATAATTAAGATAAAATGATGTAATTTGAACCCTAAACAGAAAAGCCCCAAATTGGTAAAACCCTAATTTAAGAATCAAGTGAAATTGAAAGATGTCGACCACGTTACTGTGACAGAAACATCAGACTAGGTATTATCATTGATCTTCGATGGTCTTTGGTTGCCGCCGGTGGCTGTAGGTGATCTTCTTTTTCGATGAGAGCCGATACCCTTTCTTCTTTCGTTGTTTCCTTCACTTCAAAAAAATTTAATTTCAATTGTATTTTTGTGTTTCTTCTCATGGCAGCGTGGCACACATAGAAGTTGGGATTCATTTCTTAAATGCTCTCTGCTGACACTTAGCATGCTTTACTAATTGTTTTTTATGGTTTGACCATGAGCTGTCAACCTCTATCCTTAATGCTCATGGCTTTTAAATTCTTTTTTATTGAAAATAATTAATATTATAGTATTAAACTTGCATCTTGATACTCCCTTGTTTTTAGTTTCAGTTCAAACAACAGATACAATTTAATTAATAAGCTTATATTTTAAATCATCAAAATATTGAATATAGTATAATTATTATATTTGGCCTTATTATGCTACAAATAAAGTTTTTAAACTGTTAAAATGCAAAAACAAGCTTCAAATCAAGCTTATGTGATTTTTTTGGAAAAATTCACGCCGCGATGGCCGCGATCCGTTACATTACCCCCGTTACAACCCGTTCCCGCGACAACGCGACCGTTTCCGCGAACGCGTCCGTTACCGCATTTTTCTTCCCTGGGTCTAACGCTCATAAAGTTTTTTGAGATAAAATTATTATCTTGAAAAACACTAACCATTGGGTCTAGGGTAGGGTATGTGGGTTCAATGCTTATAATTTTTCAATTTTCAATTTTTCTATATGCACTACCATGCAACAAAACTATAAAATATACATTAGCATATTTCAGGAGGGTCTATTTTTTGCCTGAATTATTCTTGATTAAAGTCCTATCGGAGAAAATTGTAACAATTGCACGGTTTAAATCAACGCCCCATCCGCCCTATTATAGAGTTGCATGCGAAATGTAAGCCTCAGAGGGCCCGCACATGTTGCAAACATATTAGAAGGGCCAATAGGAGGCTGTTTCCACTTAGGTGGCAACTTTGTTCTTATCTAGTATTCCTCGCTAATAACGAGCTTCTGAAAGGTTTGTGGTACTTTATCACTCTTTCTTTTCCACTGACTAAATTTCATCACTCCTTTTGATCCTCATATACAAATTCTTTTTCGTAGAAAAAAGGTATGTCGCCTTGTAATAAATAAGGGAAAGGGGCCACTGACTCACTTTTGCACCATCATCACGTCCATTAGCTCCTAACATCTGTGAAGCAGCTCTACTCACAGTCCGGACTGGAATACCTGATAACATTCAAACCAACTAGTCAGGAAACACACGACAGGGTGTAAATGAAGTTGTATCAGTATTAATCATTTCCTAGAAAATTCAATTTCGGAAAAAAAAAATAACGCCTTCTGTGCTATCAGCTTCATTTAACTAGAATAGAAAGCAGGTCTGTCTTTACTTAGAGGCTATTGGATACCACCTTCACCATCATTGCCCAGTATAGTTAGGCTTTTGGAGTTACCGTAGTACTTCACTTAAGAGCTCATAAGGAACGGGAAATCCAATCACTGATAGTAAAAGAGGTCCTTATTGTTGTATCAAAGATATAAATATTGCCAAAAGTGCCTTTCAATCTACTAAAGAGCGGAGATCCATAAGATAGGTTTCTAAAGGAAAGAACATTTATTTAATACTTTGGCAAGGCTCAAGACTCTAACACATTGCTGATGCGCCGCACACTGGCATTTCCTGAGAGATACCACTGCTTATTCTGCTTCTCATTAAGAGGATCAACACTCCGCAAGTAAAACTTTGGCATCAATTGCTGTTTGAATTCAACTCTTATGACAGATTGTGATTAGGAGGGCAGATAGAGACCTCTCATCTAAAATGGATGTAACCACAAGAAAGATTCACATCCGGAATTCTGGCATTGCAAAAGACAAAGTTTACATGGCACAGGATGTACAAGTTAAAAAAAAGACAAGTCGAAACTATAAAATCTTCGATGAATTGATGAAAATGAAATCCATGTAGCATCTCCCTAAGGACGTGTTTTAGGTGGTTACAACTTACATTCACACGCTTAATTTCCATCTTGATTTCTTAATTAATCATCCAGTATATAGAGAGCCTTCTAGGTTTGTCAATTCTAAATTTAATAACCATTCCAATCACGTCAAAAGGAATCATATTGCATAACTTCACAAATAAATCCTTACAGACATTTTATCATCAATCAGAGGGCCAAGAGTCATTGACCCAGTGCAGGTTATTTTGTAATATATATTCTCATAACATGGAAAATCAACTAAACTAATTTGAGCAAAGAACAGAAATAAGTGACACTGGCCAGTGGAAGTTTCCCATTCCAGACAATTTTTTGGACATCCAAAGACCAAAGGTTGAACGAACCATCAAGTTTCTATCTTCGAACAGGTGAACAGAAACTGCCAAGTGGCATTTACACTCGTTCACTAAACATGATGCAAGAAGGATTTCACACATTTCTTACTTCAAACTTCAGTGATCATCTGTCCTTCTTGAGCTTCACATCATTAAACATTTGGGCTAAAGATTCTTGTGGAGATATGCTTTAGCTCCAAGAGAAGAGAAA
This sequence comes from Patellifolia procumbens, assembly GCA_947645195.1. Lineage (NCBI taxonomy): Eukaryota > Viridiplantae > Streptophyta > Magnoliopsida > Caryophyllales > Amaranthaceae > Patellifolia > Patellifolia procumbens. Next base: position 143,928 of record CANSGD010000920.1, read on the forward strand.
ATAACTCATATTAGATGTGGAATCCAGCTATTCTTGATGAGGTCAAATAGCAATTATAGCATAGACACAGATATGGTCTTTATCTCCAAGAGCAGAGAAAATTAAGCATATTTTGATTTGGGATCCAGCTCCTCTTGATCAGGTCAAACAGTATATAGACAGATACGTTGAAGCAGTCCCAGATGGCATAGTGTTAAATAACTTTCCAATTTGCAACATAATAATCATCCAAAGTGCAAAAAGGATCACAAATTAGCATACCATTGACCTGCAGATCTGCATGTAGAGGCCACTGCATCCTAAATGGAACACTATCATTAAAAAGTATGCACCAAGCCTGCAAAACAATTTATATGTTTGGAAATTATTCGATAACAGATATTCGTAAGATCTCAACAAACAGTGTGCCAAAGAATAACCTGAACATCATACTCTGTCTTCTGCAACAATTCCCTATCCGCCCTAGGCAATTTAAAACTCTTTTCGATGGTCACGTGCGGGTTTGTACTGAACGGCGTAGAATGTGAAGTAGGATAAAGGAAACAACTAATTAATCACAAAAAAATTTCACTTGAATGAAAAAAAATATCCTTTACACTTTACACAAGACAATACTTTGAACTTTACAACAAAAATGATTGGATCTACTGCGAGACTTGGCATACCCATCTGCAGGAAGTGTGGAAGATGCTAACTTGACAGGATAGAGTGGATGTGCCATAGTTGCCCAAAAGCTGCATACAGGTTGAGCTATTGATAAGGAAAGAGTTCACAAAAAAAAAAACTAGCTTGAGCAGACAATTAGACAACAAAACTGGGGGTGAAGAAGAGACGACAGGAAAGGAGAGTACCCATTTTTACTTTTTATTTTCCATTAAATTACTATCTTGCTATACTGTTGTAGCTAGGCGAAAAAATACAAGCATAAAACACAACAGGGCAGTTTTCCATGTTCTATATACGGGGTTTGCTGGACCCGATTTCCTCTCTCTACCCAGTGGCTTTTAATCTTCCAGACACTGGATGATAGGTTAGATCAAGAGACTCTATCCTCTTAGTGTTGCAAAATGTTACAAGCCACTTAGCAAACTACTATCAAATGTCCTATCTTTGTTTACAAGGGGTGTCTCACTATCAGATTGCATCAATATCATGGCATTAATATTCAGCCTACGTCGGCGCTTGCATTCAGCTCAAGTTTGTTTAAGATTTTGCATTAGCACGTATGTGATTATGTTCTTATGCAGTTATGCCATGATAAATTCCTTCAGCTCATAAATTGTAGCTGTCTATTACGTAGCTAATATTGAAGAATTTTTTAAAAAAACTTTTACATAATTAGAAAAACAATTTTGCAGAAAATACAAGTACTTATCTGTACCAGCAGCCCCAGAGCCCAATTAATAACTTCATCAAAGTTCATGACACAAACTTCCACTAATGAAAGAATTAATGCTATTGATCAAACTCCGGTATTCGTGCCAGTATTTACGAACTCTAGGTTATAAGAGTATTTTATGGTTGCAAACAAAATGACTATGATTACATCTAACATTAGCATTTAAGCCCCAAAGGAGGGAGCATAACGAAGTCATGTCAAATTTTTAAAATAATATCTAAGCATATTTTTAGATTTAAAAATAATTGACCAAATAAAACAATTCTAAAACAAATGTCTCTAATAACAGCAATCACTAATCAGCTACCCAATCGAATATCATTTTATTACTTCAAATTTGCTCAAGTTTATGACAATATTTTTCGAACAATTATTGCAATGTGACAATTACCAGCCAAAGCAACACAGCATATACTACCTCTGTAAAAACAAATTATGTTGCTCCCTCTTTGTTTCTTACACACATACCAAGGATGAACACCGAGAGTGGTGGGTCATTGGAATTACCTCGGTAGTTTCAGGGAGAAAAGGTCCAAGGGAGAACGGCAAAGAAAAAAACACTCCAAAAGGAAAAGACCAAAAGAATAGTGGAAGTATTAAACAGGTAATTGCGCATATATAGAGGACAGAGAAATTTCAACATACGGGTCAGCACGTTTGACTCGACAAATTTCACATAAAAACTGAGTGGGCATAGATATGTTCTCCGTAGGCTTCTCGGGAATTATCACGCAGCTGTTATGTTGCCAAATATTGCAATCTGGATCCACACACTGCACTGGCAACAATGTTAATAAAAGCCCATCACTGCAGATTTGTTTGCAGAAAAAATATGTAGGTAATAGCCTAATAGGCAAAAGCAAAAAACAAATATTAAAGAACTTTACAACAATAACAAAGCCTTAGTCCCAAATGATTTGGGGTCGGCTAACATGAACTGTAATAGGAAATCGCCATCGTAACAGGTGAAACAAGAAAAATAAAGGAATAAGTTAGAAAAGAGTAAGCAAAGGAAAATGAGAATATAAAGTGAGAGAAGTAAGGAAAGAGTAAGCACAGAGCTTTAAGGGGAAAAAAAATTAAACCTTGCCCCGGCAGAGAGATACATAGTGCAGCTATGTCAAAGCATTAAGGGAAAAAAGTGTCAATGTAAAGGAAGCAAAGTGCAAATAAGAAATGTTCTGGAAGAAAGGGCGGCAGCCATGATATTTTACTAGAAAGGATATGCTAAAGGAGAACGCTAAGTTTTGCTAGAAGATTCAGCTTTTGTGCAGAAGAGTCGGCCCATTACCTCGTTCTAGTTTTCCATCCTTGTTGGGCGACAGAAAAGGAAAACCAACTTTAATATGTTGGTGGCTTGGGCGAGAAAATGGATAAAATCTTGGATTACTGAAATGTAGAACCTGCTGGTGATGCATGGTAAAGGGAAGAGGCACTTAATATTTATAGACAAAGCTTCTTGCTATCGCAGTTTTAGATTTGCCTATTTTAAGTTGTTGTATATTGCTTGGAGTCAACTCTTGAACTGTCGATAATCTCTATTCTATAAGGGAAGAGGAGCGGAACACCAAAAATCTACACTATTTTTTAAAAAATTCTAATTGAATGGCATAACTTCCTCTGTATAATTAATTGTTTTTGCAGTTTATATATTTGAAAAGAAAAGTCGAAACACCCTAACCCAAATTATCGGTCATTTCCATACTCTTCTTTTTCTTCTACAGTTCTGCCTTCTAGTAATTATTTATAATTGTATGCATTGGATGCATTTAAGGCTAGTATTATACATGTAAAGCCTGAGGGGAGTGGAAGTTTTTTTGTTTTACATCCTGAATCCACACCAACCAGAATGACTTGTAATTTTATTTTTTGAGTACTTCAATCAAAGAAATAAAATGAGCCGATAGCCATTAATAACGCCTTATGTTTTGCTGAACCCTACCAAATCTGGCGAACCTAATAGGAACGCAATGATGAGCTTCAATTTACCCAACAAGGTGCAGATACAGGGACAGTATGAGGAGGTACCAATTGGCCACCACAAATTTTCTTCATTTACTATTGTGGCGCAAAATTGTTGGTTTTTCTTTCCAGGTCCACCGTCAAAGTGTTTAGAATTCAGAATAATAAGGGCTTGTGATACATAGCTGCATGAGGGTTAACTATCAGTAAAAAGAAATTATGCATGTATCCAGAATGGACATCAAAGGCTGACGGATCCTTAAATTTTTCCAGTCTAGCTGGTGCAGGGGTCCTTACGAGGTCCATAATGGGGTCTTTCTTAATATTAAGATTTAATCGCGGTTTTGAATCTAAAAAAGTTTTTCCCTTTTTTATAGCTTCGCACAAACACGGGTTAAGCATTGTCTTAACAAAAATTAAAAAATATCTCATAAAAGCTTAAAATGTTACAGCCTACCATTATAAATAATAACTCATAAAAGCTTAAACGGGTCCGTGGGTCGGGTCTGCACCAGGTCTAGGTCTGACATATGTGGACCCGACCTATGTTCTCCGGACCCGTTGGGTCTTAAAAAGTTAGGACCCATACCCTTATAATTTCCATCTCCAGTGAGGCAGTGACCAACTTTGAAATTCAAGGCTAATAAAAAAATAAGCGTAAATCTTTACCTGAACCATCGAGCCATCACAGGGCACATCACTACCACAAGAACATCGTATTTTCCTTTCTAACTCATATGATTCTTCTGCTTCCTCTGTGGGCTGCACTCTGCTGCTACCTGAACTATTTTGTTTTTTGGCACTTGAGCCATTACTTCCTGATTCCTGCATCTTTCTGCCACACCCCAGGAAAAGCAAATTATAAAAATTAAACCAGGAGCTAAAACACAGTTAGGCAGTGTATGCCTTGTAACATGTAAACTCATAAATAAACCATCAAGGGTGTGGGGCAAAATAAAGGTGGTTGCATACTTTAAGTTTCTAAAACTATCACTATGTATGAAGACTTTGTTTTCGTTATGACCACCTAAGTTCTAAAGAGTGTGCCTCAGGAACACCTTGAGGAGGACATGACCTGTGATGAACAGTTGTTCACCTCATGAAATGAGGCACGTGGCTCAATTAACCAGGCACCTTATGGAACAGAGACCATTTCTTCAGCTAATAATCTTTTCCTTTATTGATTGAATAGAAAGGTAAGGTAATTAGCTTCCTTGGACAAACCCATAGGCAGACAAGTAGTTTAAAATACGGTGTTGCCTTAGGACTCACGTCTAAGATCAGAGCATCCTCGTAAAGATGCATTTTTTAGTAACGAATGGGATGAGAAGGCCAGTTAAGATACACATGAATATGAAAATGTTGCTCAGGTCTTTCACCAAAAGGTACCTGATGCCCAATAGAAGGTAAAGAAACCAAAACAAGTACTACACAGAAAAAAGCAATATACGGCTAATTGTCAGCCATTCTCATCCGATTCATTTCTTATTTTATTTTTTGAAAGACACATCCCATTCATTTTAAACAATAAAACTTACTAGACATTGGTGAAGAACCCTTTTTCTTCAGTATGGAGCTTCTCAATTCTAATACATAGCAAAATGAAAGCAGCTTACCTATATGCATCATCAATAACTTCCACCAGTCTTTCCTTCCCATTGACAGTATTCTTGGACAGACCTGGAGCTGTAAATAAGCAGCAGGTGTTAACTTCTTCTCTTAGTACATCCAATAAAACCCATACAGCCGCATGCGAATATACAAACATCATCCAAATGAATTGAGATGTAAAACTGGAAATAAATACAAGAAAAGGCTCAGGGAAACCTAGAAAAAAACACCTCATGGACTGATGAACTGATTTTGTCCCGGTGTATTTACAAAATTATTGAAAAAGGGAGAGCACTTATTAAGAACGACCCCCCCCGGTTCTAATCTCAACTCAGGTACAATTAAAGGCAAAGGGGACAAGTGGTACAACTATACATGAAAACATGAGTAAAGTAAAAGTTGAAACTCACTGCCTTCGTCATAAAGCAACGCCAAGATCCTGTCCACAAGATCCTGCATGCCAAAACATTGATATGAAATTATCTCTATTGAATGCAAAGGGCCTGAAAGAGTTAATAACTCCAGACTCCAATACATATATGCAAGCCTTTACCTGCTTCCTCCCTTGCTTTGGAAGGCCCACTTGAGTCAGTACATCTTTGAGCTCTTTGATTCGGAAATGTAATAACTTTCCCTACAAATGCCAGAGGAAATTAACATTAAACAAGGCAACTTATTATAACCTTTGGACTCTTGAGAATTTTTTTAAGAGGTGCCACTGAAGGACATCAAGCCAATCTTCCCAGATCCTAGAGAATGTGTCCAGAAGTAGGAAGCAAAGGTAATAAGAACATTTATATCCAGACAACAAAAGTCATGAAAAAGGAACATTGAGTTGCTTACAGCCATAACATACCTCAAATGTACGACAATTACCAAACAACAAAATAAAAAAGACAGCAATTCTATTGACACATCAAAAAGTCTCTCTTTCTGCACAAGTATCAAAATCCCTTCCAGCAATAGGACCTTTGTTTTCCCCCATTTGGATTTATCTGTTTCTCTAAATGGACAGTAAAAGAAAACTTATAATTTATACTTTTTAATCAACCGACAATACAGTTTAGCTTATAAGCATGACTCCAGTTACCATCACCATGACATAGGAAATGATGTATTCTTTACAATCAATACGTATTACGAAGGCTACCTATCTCTTAGCTAGTAATAAGGCAAAGATAATAAATTCTGTATTCTTTACAATCAATACGTATTACGAGGGCTACCTACCTCTTAGCTAGTATAAGGCAAAGAGTGTGTGGGAAGACATTGTGAAATTTCACGCTAATAACCACAGCTTGACTTCATTTGTTTTCAGGCCCCCATGTATACCACCCTATGCTAATACCACGGCCCAATACTATCTACAAATCTAACCTAAACACATGCTTACACATCATAAAGGATAAAGTTGAGTCTACACTCTTTTGTCCACCAGAAAATTAATTTGAGAACATCAACAAAGAATATAATGGTTCATAGCGTTAAGCGTCACATCAACCTGCTAGAACGTGAATCTATTTACAACGCCTTACTTAGAAGTTGGAACCAGTGCTTATCTATAGAGAAACAATCAAAGAGGAACATACAATGAAAGTAAAACCCAAAAATACGGTAAAGATAGAGCACATACAAGGAAATTAAAGTCTTAAGTTCTTAACCTCTCAGATTCCCGACAAGAAAAGTTAGATATAGCAAACAATGACAGTTTACTGTGAGTCCGTGAAGTAAAGATTCTGTCTTGTATTAGTATCAAGAGAAGTACAAGAGTGGATCATTTGTGTTCAAACTATCATCAAATCCGTCGAAGACTCCTTTATCGTACTCTCACTCTCGAGGGACAAGAGGGCCTCTAAATGATCAAGACTCTCGGAGGGTGCAACCTATTAGGCTATTCATCGCAGAAACCAATAAAGAAAAGGCCAAAGTAACACTTAGGACTCGTTTGGTTCACTATTATTGTGCTCCAAGGAACAAAATCAATTGCCGATTCCCTTTCTTCTTGTTTAGTTTGACCCTTCATCAATCCATTGTCATTACTTGGTGGTAATGGACGCGTTCAATTTATTACCTTCCCCTCCCCCTCAAGTAACAAAATCCATTACTTGTTGGTAATGGTTATCATTCCATGGCTTGAATCAAACACCTAATAAAGGTAAAGACTGTTGTTAGTTGTTACCATTCCCCTCTCTTATTTGTTTCAATTCCCTTTCCATTCTATATTTTGAAACCAAACGACAGCTGAAATTGAAAGTCTTTTGAACTAATAAACAGAAAATTCAGAGGGAACAAAAGAGCAATATCAATCCAATAAACTATAATATACAACTTGTGAACCCAGAAAACAATGAATTGAAACATTATCATACAATTACCTTGCAAGCCTTGATCAAATTCTCATCAACCTCCATAACCCTACTAGCTGCAACCACCCTTACCGAAATCGATTCGACAAAAGAACCCTTCCAAAACAATGAATTGGAAAATTCACTGGAGAAAAACGCCAACTGCAACACAATTCAAAAGAAGATAAACATAATCAACCTCAAGTCTTAATTCGTAAAAATTGGAAAAAGCAAATTAAGAAGTACATACTCACTCAAAAATATAAATTGCACGAAATAGGGGCAATAAATTAAAAAGGACATTTAGAATTAAAAGGGCATTACTGAAATTCGAGAGCAAGGAAGACCCACAAATTGATTGTTGCAGAAACCCAAAACAGAACTACAAATTGAAAAAAAGGGTTCTTTTTTACTTCGCAGCTTCAATCTCTTTGGGTGTTTATGTGTGTAATTGTGAATTGTAAAGTGGGTGGAAGTGTTAAATGAGCACTAGGTTTTTGGTTTTTGGTTTTTGGTTTTCGGAAGAGTGAGTGATGAGACACAGAATGGAAGAACGACCTTGGCTACTAGTCGTGATTCTGGGTTTCAGCTTATGTAACTCTCTTGAGTGTTGATTAGAATTAACAATGCGTTTGGTACGTGGGAATAGGGGGTGTTTGTTTGTCGGGATTAAAGAGAAGGATTAGAATATTATATCTTTATGACAAATAATTTTATGTTTGTTTGGGGATTGAGAATAGAATTATATGACCTCTAATCTCGTTAAGATAAGACATGTGGGAGGGTAGATATGGAAGTGGATTTAAAATTTTATAAGAAAATGACACATTTACCTTTAATGATAATAAAGGAGTTGAAAGTTAGTAAAGGTATTCAAGTAAAATGATCATTTAATCCCAACTTATTCCCTACTCATACCAAACAAAGGATAGATTCTATTTTATCTTTATCCCACCCATCAATTTTCAATCCTCATCCCACTCTCTAATCCCTAAACTCACGTTCCCACGTACCAAACACCCCGTATGAGTTTGGGGATTAAAGGGTGGGAGTGGGATTAGGAATTGGTAGGTGGGATAAGGATAATTTTACGTGGATTAAACGATAATCTTACGTGGGATTAAATGATAATCCCCAAAGTCTTTATCCCTTGTTTGGTATGAGTTATAAATAAGGTGGGATCAAATGATGATTTTACGTGGATACCCTTACTAACTCTCCATCCCTTTCTTTGTATTAAGGGTAAAAGAGTCACTTCTTTACAAAACTTAATCCCCCTCCCTAATATCTGCCCCCACTAGGTATTATTTTGGTGGAACAAGGGGAGTTTAATCTCATTCTCAATCCCATAGGATTTTAGCTATTGACCCAAACAAACATGGGAATACTACCCATTGAGGATATAAATTCTCAATCCCACCCCTTAATCCCCTAAACAAACGGCACATTATGAGACTTCTTTTGTTTGTGTTCGATAACTTTAGGTATAGACGGTTTGATGTGTTCCCAATTTTATTTTAGTTTTTGAAATGGATACAGAAAAAACATTAGATGACCATTCTCTAAAGGGTGAAACCTAAACTATCTAAAAGAGAAAATTGATACAACGTTTTATCCGTTTGGACATCAAACTCATGAGCTTTTTGAGTTATGAGATGTCCTTGTTTGAAAAGGTAGTCAGCTACTCTATTAACTTCTCTGAAGATATGTATTATCCTTGTAGACTTGAAAGTAGTGGCAATATGTCTAATGTCGTCAATGATAGTCTGAATGCACAATGAGATGTCGTATTTTCCTTGCAAAATGTTGATGACTATTAAATTATCTCCTTCAATGACTAAGGTGTTGTTTAATTGACATTGTTTAGTATAGGAAGTTAAAATTCTTAGGAATAGGATTTCTTTGGTCTTGTTTGGTTGGCAATTTCATGGGAAGTAGAAATTTCTAGGAAGTTTCACTTCCCACAAAATGTAGGAAATTACTTACCTAGGGGATGGAAATCTCCATTTCCCATGAATCACCAAACAACATTTTACAATTCCTAGGAAATACAATTACATGGGAAAATTAAGTTCCAAGGAATTTACACTTCCTACATTCAACCAAACGAGCACTAAGTTTGTCATCTTCATGTTTTGGGCGTGGAGAAGGTCATAACGAAGGGCAGTAGTTTCAGTTATCAGAGGAGACGATTTTCCCAATTTGTAGGCATTTGCCTTCAGTATCTTGCCTGAAAACTTCCCCCAGTTGTAACACCCCGACAATTCTCTCTTTATAAAACATATATTTTCCCAACTAAAATAGAGAATTCTCAAGGCATTCGTGTGAAAACGTATCGGCTTACTCAGAGTATTGCAGCGCGCAAAAACATTAAATATACTTTAATAAATACTTAAAACATAATGATGGTCAAACCATTATCCAAACCTCGAAAGTAATTCAAAACTAACGTAAAACATTTAAAATAAATGATCCGTAGGTCAACTTAATTAAAGTAAGTAAAGGGAGGAAGCAGTAAAAGTAGTAAAACAATCTCTCGACAACGCTTTCCAAGTCCCAAATGAGTAATTGATACTCCCTCCGTTTTTTTTAATATGCACCTAAGGCTTTGCACTAGGACCAAGGAAAAAGTGCGAAAGTAAGAGAGAAGGTTAGTAAAAGTAAGGAAAAAGTGAAAAAGGTAGAGAGAAGGAAAGAAAAAGTAGGAGAGAAGTGTAATAATTAGGTGGGCTAACCTTTCATTTATGGCAAAAGGTAGAAATGTGCATATTTAAAAAACGGAGGGAGTACGATGCATCATGCCTTCCAACATATAGGCAAATACTCAAATGAAAACTGCTCGCCAATAAAGGGTCATCACAAGATCAATAGGCACAGCCATGATCGACACACAGAGCACGTAATCAGCAAAACTGAGTACATACATAAATAAAATAAAACACGAAACTTAATCATGATACTACTAAGCAATAGAACATGATTAATAAAAATACCTCAAGACCTCAACTCGTAAAATAAGACTTGACTCCACAAGACATACAACATGATAATCATTTAGTAAATTGAATAGACAATGGATCGAGTTGTCCAACCAAAATCAGTCTTCAAAATGAAAGACCGAGTTACGGGCGCGACTCCGTAACCCCTTGACCAACGATATCAAGGAACCTTTAGAAATAAAAATAGGGAACGGTGATCAATCCGACCCCAAGAAAAGTCGGGCTACCACCATGTACTCCAACTGATACTAGTCCAGAATTTCAGACGTGCACAAGTCTAAAGCTATTGCTATTCACTTTCACTTTAAGTATTAGTAAGTTATTCGATGTTGGACTCTAAACAGACAACCAACACATTACATGAATACAAAAAATATTCCTCTTTTATCTTAGGATTAAATAAGTGATCAAATATTTCCAATTGACCAAGAATTAATCATCCAAGTTTATTTGTTGACTTAAATCAACAATCGAATGTCTAACGACAATAAATATACGTATCCTACAAAGCCCTCGATCTTTGCAAAGTAGTAAAATAATAATAATAATCCAAATTACTCACAAAGTCCTCTGCCTTTGAGAAGTAATAAAATATCCACTAAAGGAAACAATACCAAAATTCATAATCCAATAATGAAATAATATTAATCTATATCACACGATGGATCAAAATAAAAATACTTTTAAAAAACATGCTTGAATCAGACATTCATTCAATCATGTAATAAACATATAGGCAATTAACATGCTTAATAACACGTAATTCCAATTCAATAGCCACGTATGAATCATATAAATAATCCTAATCCTTAGGACATGATACTAGTCTAACACATAAGGACATGTATGTACCTTGTGTAGACAAAGTGAGAGGCCACTTTAAACTCTAGAAATCGCCTAAAGTAAATTCTCCGCCTACCAAAACAATAATACAACAATGAATTAATATCCTAATTAATTCACATCAATATAATTTATTTTAAAATGCTTCAAAACTCGTTTTAAAATACTTTAAAAACATTAAAGTTTCAACCTTTAACAACCTTCAATATAACCCTCGTAAATCTAGGCTTTAAAACCTCAAAAATCATAACTTTCATACTTAAAACTCACTTTAAATAATAAATAATATATCTGAAATTATACTTTATGTTCACAATAAATAAAAATCAGATTTTTAATAATTCAAACAATAAAGTATTCAACTTTATTTATAGAACATAATAAAACTCATAAAATCACAACTTTAATATTAAAACTCATAAAAATCACAACTTTAATATTAAAATTCATAAAAACTATGACTTTAATATTAAAACTATAGTTAAACATTAAATAGAGGATAAGGGTTAAGAAATAACCAAAGGAAAAACACAAAAACCAGAAGAACGAAGGAAGAAAAGCACGCGGGGAGGCGCCTGTGGTTACGGCTGGGCGGCGAGTGGCAGTCACGCGGGCTGCGTGGCTGCTGCTACTCCTGCTGCGGACGAAGAGGGGAGTGAGGGTGGCGAGTGCTGTTGCTGCGACGCGCACGAAGGGAAGAAGGGGCGAGTGGTGTTGTGGCTCGCCGGAACTCAACGGATGAGAGGTGGTGGTGAGTAATGCACGACCGGCGCTCGAAAAACAAGGAGAAGAGGGAGAGGGGGGCGGACAAGTGAGGAGAAAAATGAGAGAGAAAATAAGAGTGTGCAAAATTGGGGTTTTGGTGGGTATTTATAGGTTTTGCCAAAAACCTATGTAACTAGGTTAGACTTAGGTTTGGGCTCAAGTTGTTCATCAAACTTAAACAAATGGTTTGGGCTCCTCAACCCAACATTAAAATTATTTTAAACACGACCCAATAATAAAATATTCAATACTTAAAATCCAACCCAATAAGTATTAGTGACTATTTAAAATGTTTAAACAATTATTTGACTTTCAAAATAGTCAACACTTAAATAATTAAATAAAATAAATATGAAAATGATTATAAATATACTTTAAATATATTTTTAAAATTCATAAAATTACGGGGGATTACACCAGTACAATGCCTGTTGCTGTCAAGTCTTGGGTGGAGGATCCATCAAAGTTTAATTTGATAAGACCGTGATGAGGAGGGGTCATTTATTTCTTCTATTTTCTTTCTAAACTCCTAGGCCTTTCATCAATTGATATTAATTTAGTTCACTTTCTATTCAATTTAGGTTTATTAATTTTAATTTAGTTCAATTATTATAGTCCATTGATATATCATATCACTTAAAATCCATTCAAATTTATAAGTTACCGTATTATTATTCTTACTTAAAAGGAAAACTAGTACTTAGACTCGGGCGATGCTCCAAGATTTTTGTGTGTTGCAATTTAATAATAGTTAAAAATAAATAATGACATGTAGTGTGAAAAAATATTTAAAATTAAATCATTTCATTTACAATATGGATTTTGAAAAGTTACAAAATGTCCCGTTCGTAAACTTTTTTGTTTTTCTGTTTTCAGTTTTTAGTTTTTTTTAAAAACTAAACACAAAAAATAGGAAACCACAAAAAGTAGTTTTCACTTTTTAGTGGTCAGTTTTCAAAATTATCATAAATCTAACAGGTTTGACTAATCTTTGATTTTTTATAGGACATATATCATATGACTTTCAAATACAAAAAACAAAAAACTGAAAACCACAGTGATACCCAACGGGCCCTAACTCTTGGTTTCCATTCGTACATCATCATTGATTTTGATAGAAGAAGCACTAATAGTATGTTGGAGTGGTATTTGGAAATCCTAATTTCATACTCAAGGTTACAAGTTTGAATCTTCACGTGGACATTTTTTTAATATATGAGAATGAAGTAGATAGAGTGTCATTCAAAGAGAAGGGTGACACGTGGCGGATATATATATTAGCCAAAAAAACCTACTAATTTTCCAATTTTTAAAAATAACCACCAATTATTATTTTTTTCAATTTAATTATTATGTGTTTATCAAAAATTTATAAAATACCTCCTATTAACGTCATTAAGTTTTCCGTTTCGTGAGTTCACTTACCCATTTTCCACTCTTTCTCTCCTCTACCGTCGAACACCACCTCCTCTTTCTTCCTCGCCACCACCTTCAACACCTAAACCAATTCCACCTCCACACAAATTTTGGATTAAGTTACTAAATTTAGGGTACTTTAAAGAAAAATTTGCCGCAACTTAGTTTTTTTTGGCAAGAAGAAACCTTATTTCGTCATCCGGTGTTGACCCTTTTTTCAGCGTTTTTTGGAGTAAATGAAATTAAATAGAAAAACTCAGAAGAATCAATTCAACAACAAACAACAACTACTACCCCGTTATTGTAGAGTTTTTCCCATTTAGTTATCGCAAAAATACCCGAAAAATGGGTCAACGCTGTAAAATGCAAGTCAACACCAAAATATGATGAAAAAATTTCTCATTTCAAAAAAAATAAATTGGTGTTTTTCTTATTCAATTTTTTAAATGTTTTTTCGCTGAAATTTAGTGGAGGTGATTAGTGGCGAAATTTTGATTGGGATGGTATTGTTAATTGTTATTATATTAATAATAATGTTATTATCAAATATCTATTATTATTCATATTATTATCAGTATTTATTATGATATTAATCTATTATTATAATTAATTAATAATTTTTATTAAATATTATTACTATTGCTAATATTAGCAATTAGAAATATTATTTATTTATGAAGGTAATGGTAGTATTATGTTATATAAATTTCTATTATTGTTACAATCATTTATATATTTATTTTTAGTTATTAATTAGTAATACTTCCTCTGTCTTTTTTAATAGGGTCATTGGACATTGCTCTAGGATCAAGGATATTTCAAAAAGTAAGAAAGACAAAGTTAAAAAATAAGAAAGTGAAAGAAAAAATAATTAGATGTGCACATGGTTCAAAGGTTATTAAGTACACAATTAAGTTTTGATTTACAACCTAAATTGAGCGCCACTTTAGACTTTTGACTGACCCCACACATTTATACATTTTACAATTTATAACTTTTGGAGGGAAAAAAGTAAATTTTCATCAGCATGCAGCCTTGGCGCCACTATTACAATACAGAACATGCTTATAAAGCATTTTAGAAAAACTCATAATCTTAACTTGCATATCAGTCTTCCTTTCTTCTCTCACCCTTCATTCTCCATCATCAGCCATTACCCTTGCCTCTCATAATCAGTGAACCGAACAGATAAACTAGGGGGAGTTTATCTTATGGAGGCCTCAGATCATAACATTCTCATCACAAATGATGAACTCAATATTGACACGGTCGTTGCACGTGCCAAATTAAATACCTAACTTAGCCTAATATAGGGCAAGAAAGGGTCGAATCTACGAGGAAGCAAGGATTAATCAAAGGGTTGAATGCGATTTAGCGAGCTAAGCCTATTTTTGGGGACTTTTGAGATTAATGATTAACTAAGAAATTAGGAACTAAGAAACTAGCAAATAGATTAAATGATTCGAATTAAACTGTATAAAGGGGACACTAGGGGTAGGGAATCACTCTTTAACCATTAACTAACCTATTGGTCAAGCCAAGGGGATTCATTAGGGTCAATTAAGGGACTAAGTCACTCAAAGGTTTTCTAATTACTCTCTCGACCTAATTAGGAGGACTTAATCGGACGATTTTACCTATTCTCATGGTAAAATCAATTAATCATGCATTTCCACAACTCATAGTGATCCAAATAAGGTCCTAGGAAGTCAATCACCTATTCTCATGGTGAAGTCAACCTATTGACTAGCCTAAGGTCAATCCAAGGCTTCATTTCTCAATCCTTCACCTTGGATTCCCAAATCGAGTTCAAATGGTGATCACTCAATTAAACAAGGCAATAAATAAGCTAGACAACCTAATTTCACCTAGGTCTAACCCCCCAAGCTTGACTTTTAGAGTCAACTAATGATCTCCTCGGTCATCCCCTTCCCCTAGCTAGTAAACTACTCACTAGCCATGAAAAGCATGAAATAAAAAGCTTGAATCAACAATGGTGATCCAGCAATGGTGGAAATTACACTAGTGGAAAAAACACTTGTTGCTGCGGGCTTGAAACCACTAGTAGCTGCGTATTACAAGACATAGCTATTGAAGGAGCAGCTAATGAAGAAAAAACATTAGCTGCGTACATGTTCGCAGCAAATGTACATCATTAGCTGCGGGCTATATGGTCAGGCCCGCAGCAATAAGTGCCAATAGCTGCGGGCTTCACCATATAGCCCGAAGCAACAAGTGATAGATCACAACTCTATAATACCATCATTAGTTACGGGCTATGTGGGAGGCCCGCAACAAATGTTAATTTTTTTTATAAAAAAAATGTGTGCTCTTCCTTCCCTGCTGCCTCCACAGGAACCCTCCTGCAGCCTCCCTCACATGGTACCTTGCTACCTCCACACCAACTCTCATGCATACCCTAAATATACTCACTCCCCTGCCACTCCCACAACCCTCCCACAGCCCCCCTCACATGGTACCCTAAACATACTCACTCCCCTGCCACTCCCACAACCCTCCTGCACTCCCCTGCCACTCCCACAACCCTCATGCAGTCTCCCAAAAACATTAGTTGTGTACTTAAGCACTGAACTAACTAGGCAAACCTTGTTATATGCCATATTGTCATGTAATTAATATCAACATTCACATTTTTATGTTTACAACACCACCTATCATAGCAAAAGAGTATGAGAAATCCCGAAAAATCCGTCAATAAATGAGGAACTCCATTATACAGATGATAGGACAGGGCTAAGGCAGTAATCTCGACGGGGATTAGGATGAGCTTTGATGAATAAAAGAAAAATTGGTAGAAATTCTCATAAGTGAAGCAAATCTATGAAACAACGACAGACAAGTTTTACAAAACACCCCTTTAATCGAGTCTCGATTCTGCACTACATCTATTAGTTGCTATACTTGGCAGCATACCCTTCCAACCATGTGTGATGCACATGCTCCCACAACAAGTCTATCAAGGAGTCGACAACTTAAACAATGATTTTCCCTTCAGCATTAGAGCGCTGGACATCACGGTAAATCTCTTCAATGAAAAGCTGAAACATATAAGCATACAAGAGCAAAGTTAAATTTAAATGCAGGTATCACTAGAGATTCTGATTTCTGACTATTTGTACAAGCAAACAAATGTGAGAAATTTTCTGTATTCTAAACACACCTTGGTTCATCCATATGGATATGCTGCAGACAAGGGAAACCCTCTGTGCATGGAACCTCTTTAAGCCAACAATACACAGTTGCTGACAATGAAAAGAAAAGCTGAAATGTAGAGAAAAAGGAAACTCCACATGTATCTTTAGTACGAAATTCAGACAGACTAACAAGAAGTTAAGCACAGCTTAACAAACATTGATTGCAGGCAACAAGATGCTGCTAAAATGATGGGTGATCTTAAGTTGATCAAGGAACTTAAAGCATGTATAGAAAAATCAAGATTAGACTAGTAAACAACATAATCTTATTTCACTTTGCTAGCTGGACACAAGCAGAATATTTTATCTCAATTTCGTAAATCAAAGGCATCTGTCGTATATCCTAGGGTTGGATAGTCTTCAGAACTAAAAAACAGAACCTAAACATAAAATTCTTACAGACGTCGTCTCTCATAGTAACAAATATTTTATTTACACAAAACTCTGCTCCATTTCACAAAGATGTACACACGTTTCCACGATCACTTGACTCCTTAGTAGTGGGCACAGAACAAAGCCACCATTATGACCATTTTTTGTTCATATTATAACATAACCCTCCCCTAGGCGGCTCCGCTCCCTACTTAGGCTATTTACTACCTCAACAGCCAATGCCATGTGTTTAATTAGTATCACAAACATCGACCTTAATAAGAGCTTAACAAACACAAGACCACATATCCCGTAATTTTCTAAAACAACAATCACCCTGAAAAGGAGCTAAAATTATCATCTCAAGATTCTGAACTGCCCACCTTGTCTAATACCTTCTCTCTTCTCACTGAAATAAACAAGTCAGAGAACTCAATCTTAGAGCCTGCCTCTATATTATGATTCATAACATTGAAATCAGAGCATTCATTGGGCACATGAAAGAACGAAAAAACATTTATTATCTCAATAAATAATACACGAAACCCTAATACGATAAATCAAATATATGAAAGCTTTAGTACCTTTTGAGTAAGCAGGGGTCTGACCACTGGGTTGCTCCAAAACCTAAAACACAAAATCAAACAAAATTAAAATTCAGAATACCAGATTCAAATATCCAGAACATCATACAGAATGAAACGAAATTGCAGTAATTAAACCTTAGCAGCTCTGGTGAGACGATCACCACTTTCACTAACAGAGATGTTGAGGACAAGCTTCTGGACCTTGATGTCCCTCATGGGGTTCGATAGCTTCTTCTCCGAAGCCTGCATCTTATAAACAAAGAGATTATTAGAATGATAAAATCCATTAAAAAACTTTATTCACTTTCTTATTTTTCATCCTCCATTCTTTCCAGTTATTCATGTTTTCTTCTTTATCCCATCTCTTTCTTCTTCCCCAAATTTCTTCATCCCCTCTATGTTCTGACTCTTAACATTAAAACACCAGCGGCGCCGACGACAACCAGCCACCCCAACCCAACAATACCTCTCTTTCTCCCTAGTATTCCAAATATTCTAACCTGTAAGCAAGCAATCAATTCAAATGTACGTATCATCTATACATTCCAAATAGTATGCATAATCTTCATATGATCCTAAGTAAACTTAAACAAATAGCAAACTGGGGATTTCAAACAGGAACACACAATAAATCTAGTAATTGAAGCAACAATTGAAGCATTTCACATGGTAAAAGGGTTTGAGATAAATAAGATAAGCATTATAACCATCTAAAAACCATATTAATAGATTCCAAAACAAAAAAAATTAACAGAAATGTAAACCAAAAACAGCAACCGATTAAAATGTTTCTCTGATGTTCAAACCAAAACCTTCGAGTCAGAGAGTAAATATTTAGGTTGGCGATCCAAAAACTAAGGCCATTTACATTTAAAGCCTAAAATCAGAAATGCAAAACTAAGGCTAATCAACAATCATTCAGCAAGATAACTTAGCGATTAAGGTTGACATTAGTTGAGAAAAGGTATTGAAGTCCGATGGATTGCAAATCCAAATTATTACCTGCAATCAAAGAATGATTAAGCAATCGAACAACTAACAGAACACAAAGAACTTCTTTACAGCTTCAAAAAATGCAATTCAAGAACCTCACTAAACCCAAAACCCTAATTTCACGCTAACAAACATTATTAGACACAATAAGTGTAAAGAAAAATCTGAAATGTACAATAGAGAATACCAATTTCTTATATGTTAGCTCGTTTGATTCTGTGACAAATGAAAATGACAGAGAAAGAGGATTATTTGCTAGCCCCAGTGAAGCAGCTTCCGAATGGAAGAGCGTTCATCAAAAAATCAAAATACACAAGTATTCCATAAGAAATTTATACAGGTTTGAAGTTTGTAGTCATTGCAACTTAATACAATGACAAAGTTGTTCAATGGAGCTCCCAATACTCTTAATTTTGTCCAAGTTTTCTTCATTAGTTAGGAACCGAGGCTTAAATCTCAAAAGTGTAGGCTTCCATTCCCCAGAGCTCTCAATTTACATGTATATTACTTTTCATTTCAACCACAAATAAAGAAAAACATAGCTCTAATACACAAATAAACTCCGATTACCCCTAACTTTAACTCCTATAGTCCTTTCAGCTCTGTTCTTGCAACAAGTTCATCACTCGCCATTTCCATCTTATAATACTAATGTTGAAGCTCAAGCGCGATGGAATTGGATAAAAATAACTGAGATAAACCTTCCTCATCGAACGAAACAAAGGATTGTACAATACCAATAACTGTAAACATTAATTATGAACATTTCACCCTAAACCCACAAACCCTAATCTCATCTTCAAATCAAAATAGAATTGGATTGTAGAAGCTCAAGTGTGATGGAATTGGACATGAATAACTGACATAAACCTTCCTAATCAAACGAAACAAAATACCAATAACTGTAAACAAAATTATGAACGTTTCACTCTAAACCCACAAAGGCACAAGCCCTACCCTTAACTTCAAATCAGAATGGAATTGGATTACTGATGTAAAAGCTCAAGCGCGATGGAATTGGATACGTCTAGATACGATACCCGTAACTATAAACATAAATTATGAACATTTCACTCCAAACCCACAAACCCTACCCTTAACTTCAAATCAAAATGGGGAAAAAACAATCACAAAATCCAAACCATCATCAAAGAAAGCAATATTCATATAGGAAAACAAACCGGAGAGCTAAGAATCGACGACGAAACCACCACCATGATTAAGAGGGTCAGAAGAAGCCCTAGTGAAACACCGTCGAAGGCCTGAATGTCGGTCGAAAAAGGGCAATCAAAGCTTCAATGGCGAAGTGAAAACACTCCGGCAGTAAGGAACTACAACCAGGACAAGCGAAGGAGAGAGAGAGAGGAAGGGATTGAGGTGAACTAAGGATGGGGTGAACTGAGAATGGGACGAACCTAGATTGGAAAGTGAGGACAAGGCTTCACGGCCCTTTTGCGTTGTTCCTATCTAAAATTAAATCAAAATTAAAATTTCCTTTTTATGGCCACCTTAGCTGTGGGCCTACACAAAGCACCAGCAACAACCATTTTGTAGCTGCGGGTTTCTCTATAAGCCCGCCGCAAAATCAAGTTAGTTGCGGGCTTACTTACAAGCCCGTAGCTACAAGGGAGCAGCAATAGGTATTTTTTCCACTAGTAATTATATTAAACAAGCGAATCATTAACTAATTACTACTAATCAATGCTAAATAAAGGTAAAACAAGTATAAAAGCAAATAAAGAGAAGAGTTAGAAGCAATACTCAAAAATGGATGGAAAACAATTGCAAAAACTCCATTAAAATAGCTTCAAACTTCAGCTTTAAACTTCTAGATCTACTTTCTCTCTCTAAACATTCAACTTCTCTCTCTACTCTCTCTCTAATTAAAGCTAATTAATATTCAGAATATTAAGCTTAGTTTTAATAATTATTACAAATGAGTTTTTATACCCCGTAAACATAAGGGCAAAAGTGCAAAAGTGCAAAAGACGACAAAAAAGGCAATTCTGGGCAAAGGAGCGCCCGCTCTAGGAACGCTCCTAGGCCGCTCCAAGCTACTGCTTCTTCTCTTCACTTTTTCTTTGACGGAGCGCCCGCTCTGCCTCTTTTGGAGCGTCCGCTCCCCTGTTTTTCGAGTCTCTTCCTTGTAAATATAACTTTAAACACTTCAAGAAGAGATTAGATGGGGGAGGGGGAATGCAAATGCACATGTAATGATCTATATGCAACCTAACACATGCAAATGAAACAAAACTAAATGCAAAGCATGTGACTATGAGAAAGGATGAAAAAGGGGAAGAAAAGGAAACTATATGGCCTACAATGCATCTAAATGACCTAAAACTAAATGCAAATAAGTGAACCTAAAGTCCACTTATCAAATTCCCCCAAGCTTGCCAATTGCTTGTCCTCAAGCAATTAACAATCCCAAGGAAACAAATGCATTTACTAAAACTAGAAAGGGCATCACATAATCAAGGTCCCATCTTATAAGAGGTGTCAAGGCTAATGGAAATCCCGACCAACTTTTAAAGCTTTTAGCCGTCCTTCCTTATCCACAAGTTAGTGGTCAAAGAGGTGGTCTAAGCTAGTGTGCAAAGGAAATGATCGTGCTAGAGGTCCCTCAAATATCATACAAGCCCTCATCGATCCCAAGTGAAACCTTTCCCCACCAAATGGAAAAACTCGCTCAACCTTGTACCAATCACGCCCCACAAATTTTCAAATTCCCCCAAGCTAGCCTTTTTATTAATTAGTTATTAGATTCCCCCTTTTTTGTTGCAAGGCCCTAGACTACCTCCTCACGCGGTCTACCTCTCACTCGATTGTCATGTTTCTGAGGCACGGTACCGAGTACTCGGTATGAGACGCGATAAGAGGGTAAGGTAGCACATACCAAAGGCATTGGAGCATCTCTAGAGGCCAAAGCATGATTTTTTTTATAACTATAGGCTACTAGCCTTGTGGGCTCTTATGCACCACTTATTTGATCAAATTGGCCAAAAGGCTCTTTTTCTTGTCATTTTTCCAATTTTTTTTTTGTTTTTGTTTTTGTTATGCTTCCTTTCTTTTTTAAAAAAAGGCTACTAGCCTTGCACTTTTCCATATTATCTTCATTCTCGAGTTTCATAATTGTAGTGTGTGTATCTTCTAATGTACATTGAAAAACAAAAACGAAAAAAAATGAAAAAGTGAAAATCCAAAAAAGAAAGAGTTCAAGGCATAATTTTTGATGATTATATTTACTCCCTTGGGATTTTGTGTATGCGCGAGCTAGGAAACTTAGGGATATTTTAATCTTTGGTGCTTGAACGTATGCTTGATGAAACTCTTGGTAATTCTACCGGTTGTTGCTTGTGTGGAAAAAAGTCTAACTTGTTCACTCTTGAAAGTTTTTGCATCCATATTTAGTCTCCAAATTATTTTTAGTGCACATATCATCCCATTTGAGCTAGTTTTCAATAGTAACAAAAAAAATGAAAAAAAACATACAAAAACAACAAAAAGTGAATAAGTGGCGCCAATGAGCCCACAAGGCTAGTAGCCTAACGCATTTTAAAAGCCCAAATAAATAAGTGGAGCCAATGAGCCCACAAGGCTAGTAGCCTAATGGGTTTAAATGAATTAATAATTGATCAATATCACAAGTTCATATTCTCTTTTACTTATTGATCAAGTCTAGCTTGGGGGAGTTTAAATGCACTATTAGTGATTGAAACCATCTTTAGGATCGGTTCCTTCCATTGAGAACATTTTCTTACTTTTGGATACCTTGAACACCATTTGATGACCAAAGTTTAGGACGGTATTGTGCTTGCACCTTAGATTAGGTTATCCCCTAGTTTTCCAACTTGTGGATGCATTTTGAACAAGGTTGAGATACTTTATTTCATTTTTCGAGCTTTTGCTTACTTGGCTTTGTGGATATGCCTTCGGAAACCCTAACAAGACCATACTCGTTCACTAGGGTCATCCTAGGGGTTTAAAGGGCTTGTTGCATATGCTAAGGGCAACCGTGATTCCTACGATAGTGAGTTAGATTTATTGCTTTATTAGGGTAGATTTTCCTAATTTTGTTTTATTTGCTCGAGGACGAGCAAAGGTTATGGTTGGGGGAATTTGATAAGTGGTATTTATACCAATCTAAACCCCTTATTTTCCCCTTGTTTAGAGTCTTTTATCCTCCTCTTTTTGTATTTTCTAGCTTATTTTGCTTATTTTAGAATAATTGAGTAAATTATAACTCATTTGTAAATATTAGCTATTTTGATTATCTTTAGGGTCTATATTGATTCCTTGTGTATTTGATGTTTTAGGATCGACCTTGAAGGTTGGCATCCCACACATCGAGTATAAAAGACTTAATCAAAGCAAAACAACATAATTTGGAGGTGTTTATGCACAAGTGTCAACTTCAAATGGACATATCTCCCAACTCACTCAACCTTTTCAGGTGATTCTAAATGGAGATGAAAGCTTGTCTAGAGAGCTTTCCAACGACTAGTCATAAGCCCAATTCCGATAAAAGACGAGAGAGATATGATCTTTCGAAGTTGGGATGTCCTGCCTGTGGGAGCGGGTGATAAGCACTTTATTGTGCTTAATTGTAAGTCATTTTTAGTGTCCTTACATGTAGTTTAGAGCATTTAATCCTAGCATTGCATGGTTTTTGTCACCTTTGAGTTATATTGTCGCTTCATCATCTGTTTAGTTGTTTTTGGATGATTTTTAGGCTAACTAACAGGTTTTTGAAGTTATATGATCATTGGAAGATTAGTTGTGGACTGTTGAACTTCAAATGGACATAACGTTTGATCCGTAAATCGGATTACGGTGATTCTAGTGAGAGGTGTTAGCTCGTTTTGATAGCTTTCCAACGACTGGTCATGAGCCTAATTCCGATAAGAGACGAGAGAGATATGATCGTTCGAAGTTGAGCTGTCCGTTGACCAGTAGGTCACCACGGTCGTGGTGAAATCACCACGGCCGTGGGGACCTGTAGCGAGCAAGACAGACTGTTGAAGATTTGGAACTGATCCTATGAAAGTCAGGGGCCACGGTCGTGGCAAATTCACCACGGCCGTGGTGATCTGACTTCATCGAGTCAGTCCGTTTGGAGATTAGTTACTGTCTAGACAATTTTAAGGCACCACGACCATGGTGACCTGACTTCGGGTGTCGACCCCGTTTTTTCGTCTTAGTTTAATGAAGCTTTAATTTAGTTTTGTAGTTAGACACTCGACATTATCTTTCATTCTAGACTCTAATTACATAGTACTTAGCCCTAAACTCTTTCTAAACACTAGTTTTCTCAATTGTTCATCGTTGAAGATCGAATCCATTGTTCAATTCAAGTAATTTTCCTTCAATCTCTTTTCTTTATTTCTATTGCTTTGTTTATCATGTTTAATTTATTTAATCACTTTTGCTTTGAATCCATGATTAGTGAGTAGTTCCTTATCTAGAGTTTGGGTGAAAGCATGAATTAGGGCTAATTGAGATGTTCTTGTAATTGCTTTATTCATGTCTAATATGCATTGTTCTTGGTGTTTTGACACCTTAGGGTAGACCTTAATCAAGTTTATGCTAGGGCTTAGATTTCAATTACTCTTAATTGATTGTTGTTGTCTAGTCATTCCCATGAATCAACTTAATTTCTAGACCAAGGGATTGGGTAGAAATTAAGAGGATCCTATTTAGGGGTTTTCCAATCAAATTGAATCCATTAATCAATTGGCTAAAGACCATTCGAGAGAGGATTTAGTCGATTGATTAATTGATTACTCTTGAGGACCATTCGAGAGAGGACTCAAGGACTTTAGAGGGAAACTTAACCTTGCATGTTATTCTCCATAGCTTCGTAGTTGCATTAGCGTCGTGACTTGCCCAAGTTCATACGAGTAACCCAAGCTCTAGTGTTTTCTCCATTATATTAATCCTCTTACTTATTTACTAGTTGTTACTCTCTAGTTAGTTGATTAGTTGGTATCTCATTCAATCTCAAACCCCCAAAAAAACATTCACTTAGGTAGTTTTGGACTTAATAGACTTTAGTCAATCCCAGTTTCCTTGTGGTTCGACCCTTGACTTGCCCCATTACTACGTTCATAGTAGTTGCTCGTTAGGTTTACATATTTTGTTTGCTAAGCGGTTCTTAGTGCTTTAATGACACACTAAAAACCTCCTATCAGCGGGCGCTCCGCTTTTGGTTGGAGCGGCGCTCCGAGTCCGCTGGGAGATCCTGTTTTGCTGTTTTTAGGCCCATTTAATGAATGATTTCTGTAGCCCCTTAAGAGGGACGAACCCCAAACTTTTGAGGGGGACTTTTAGAGGGTTAGCCTCCATTCATGAGTTCAAGCTTTACTTAGGGTTTATAGAGAGAGAAACTCTCATTTTTTCAGAGAGAGTAGTGAGTAAAACTTGTTGAGAATCTTGAATTTTGAAGAACCTAAGAAGGAAACTTGAAGATTTAGAGATTCATTGCAATATGAATGAGAATTTCTTACTCCCTCTCATATTTTTATTGCTTTCTTCACTTAGTTTCATATTATTTCACTTTATCTACTTGTTTATCATAGATTAGAGTTTAATTTCATGATTTTAGTTGTTAATGTTTATATTTTATTTCTTCATATGATTTGTGAGTAGTTCTTCCTTGGGAAAAGCTTGAAGCCATTGATGAGTTCATAAACCTTTAAATTGAACATTGGGTTTTGACTTGGGTAAATAATAACAAATCAATCGTGAAACTAATCGGTTTTGCTTTTAAAAAGACAAGTAAAGGCATACCAACATTAGGAGTGGATATCTTTTAAAAATAAATAAGTACAACATATTTGCTATGTCTTTTTAGTTAAGCTTGATCACATAATATGAGAGTTGGACAAACATTGAAATTAAAAATTAAACAGATAAAGTATATACCTTGGTAGCGTAAACATTTACCAAGCTGATTAAGCACATTATCACAGTAGCCACACAAATTAATAATTCGTGCACTAGCAATTAAAATGCGAGTGTGTCGGAGTGATACTTAACTTTTAACGCTACAACTATTCAAAAAATCCGTGCATCGCACGGGCTTAAAATCTAGTCAATGCTAAATGAAGGCAAAACAAGTATAAATGCAAATAAAGAGAAGAGTTAGAAGCAATACTCAAAAATGGATGGAAAACAATTGCAAAAACTCCATTAAAATAGCTTCAAACTTCAGCTTTAAACTTCTAGATCTACTTTCTCTCTCTAAACATTCAACTTCTCTCTCTAATTAAAGCTAATTAATATTCAGAATATAAAGCTTAGTTTTAATAATTATTACAAATGAGTTTTTATACCCCGTAAACATAAGGGCAAAAGTGTAAAAGACGACACAAAAAGGCAATTCTGGGCAAAGGAGCGCCGGCTCTAGGAACGCTCCTGGGCCGCTCCAAGCTACTGCTTCTTCTCTTCACTTTTTCTTTGATGGAGCGTCCGCTCCCCTGTTTTTCGAGCCTCTTCCTTGTAAATATAACTTTAAACACTTCAAGAAGAGATTAGATGGGGGAGGGGGATGCAAATGCACATGTAATGATCTATATGCAACCTAACTACATGCAAATGAAACAAAACTAAATGCAAAGCATGTGACTATGAGAAAGGATGAAAAAGGGGAGAAAATGAAACTATATGGCCTACAATGCATCTAAATGACCTAAAACTAAATGCAAATAAGTGAACCTAAAGTCCACTTATCAAATATACTGCAACAACCTCGTCATCAGCACTAGTTAACTCATGATGAAAGGCAACAAGTTGTTAAGCTTCTGATATCGAAGGCAGGGGAGACGAACTTAAACGCGAGACCATCTCAGATGTTATTAAGAAAGAGGACACCCTATGAACACCTTCAAGAAAGAGAAGTTAAACGCGTAAAAACCCCATATCTCAAAGGATACCTTCAAGAGAACGAGAAACCCAGAAGCACAAACATAGAATAAATCAAATAAGATAATCAGCCACAATAAAAACTGAGAGAGAGAGAGAGAGAGAAATTTAGAGCAAAAAAGAGAGAAGGGACTTTTTGTGTTCTTACATCTAGGGTTTGAAGAACAGTGAAAGGGTGAGTGATGAGAGAAATCTGTAGAGAGTGGCATCAAAGGTGGTTGGGGCTATATATAATAAACCCTAATCATTATTAAATGGGTTAATAAGGATAGTTGGAGGAGCAAAGACTGATGTGTGGGCTCCACTTTTGGGTGAATCAAGAGTACTTGCACATGGGTCACCCTACCATACATAGCAATATGTACTAATGTCCCAAAAACATTCCTATCATAATCATACTATTCTTTCATAATCGTTAATTCATAAACATCATTTTTTAATAGAAAGTGTTTCATATCCCACAATCCATGTAAAAACAATATTGATAGATTTTCATCCAAAACATCGTATAGAACATTGCATGGGAATGTGGGTGTTAGCAGTAAACGTCACCTTGTTTCCTACTTAATATTTTTGATAGCTGGGGGAGGCTGTAATGCATGCCCTTTCCTATTTAATCTATCAATGAGGAAGAAGACTTATTACTAATTCATTCTAGAATCATGATTCATTTCCATCATGTGAATCCCGTATAAACTATGTTATATAATAATCATACTTTCCCTACTAATCATTTACTTAAGATTTTAGATTGCTAAAATATTCTAGTAACTCATACTCCCTCCGTCCCAGAAAGCTCTATACACTTTCATTTTTCATCCATCTAAGAAAGTTTTATACACTTCTATTTTTGGACATGACCCACTACTACGTCATTATTTTGAATATTCAACCATGAACCACTACTCTCTCACATCCAAATTAAATAATACTCCACTAACTCCTATCACGTCTACCTTTTTAATAAAATACAATTGATAGGTTTTAGTCGTATCACCTAATCAAAGATAAACCTACAGTCCTCTAACTATGGTAGTCAATGGAAGCAGGGTCGAATCCACAGGGAGACAGTGTTTCTAAATTAGTATTCAAGATCGATTAGCTACTTCGAATGAAATCAGGGAAGAATTAACTAGACTAATAATTAAGCTAAGGAAGACGAATTAAACCGAGGAATTAACTATGGACTAAAAACCTAGGGTATTAGGTCGGTCCACCATGCTTATACCAATCAAATAAGGTCAACTACTATAAAAACCTAAGTCAAGAGTCGAGGGATTAGAGCATGTGTTGAGCTATGGTTAAGACTCAACGCTCATAGTTCAACATACGCCGCATGTTCACTAACGTAATCAGAACTACTGATGTGTCCTAGGCCTCTAGTCGTTAGACAGATCTGTGCAAACAACTATTAACCACAAGCAATCAATGAAATTGTACACTAACATTAATTACTAATTAAGAACAAACCACATCACAATCACCCTAATCAAGCCCTAGAAATTGATAAAAATCTAAGCAACAATCATGGTATAAACATGGCTTTCCTATCTAACACCCTAGAAAGAGAACTACTCACTCATAATTGAATTAACAACAACAAAACTAATTGGAAACCCTAATAATTGCATCATGAATAATTAAATACTTAAGCTAAGCAATTAAGAATAATAAAAGAGATTAGAGTAGAGAAAAATACCAAGTGACAGAAAGCAGGAACTTTTATTGAAATCGAATAGGTTCAATCACCTTTAATCTAATCTAAAGTGTTTAAACTAAGCTTAAAAACTATGAGAAATAAACTAGAGTCTAAGATGTAAAAAGATGATAAAAGGTATCTCTAAAATAATGAGGAAAAGGTATTTATAATACCCCCTCAAGTCTAGCTAAAAACGCAAATTCAAAGACGAAAATCGCGAAATTATGCACGGTACCCGATCGGGCCCACAGTAAGATTTTCTCGCCCCTTCGTTTCTCGTTCAGCGTGGCAGCCCAGCTAATGCGTGTGATATTTGGGCCCACCCGATCGGACCCTGGGACACCACCCGATCGGGCCTGGGCACATGGGTGCTCAACAACGTTCTTGTGGCGTGGCGCAGCAGCGAGGGAGTTTGGGTCATCCACCCGATCGGGTC
This sequence comes from Patellifolia procumbens, assembly GCA_947645195.1. Lineage (NCBI taxonomy): Eukaryota > Viridiplantae > Streptophyta > Magnoliopsida > Caryophyllales > Amaranthaceae > Patellifolia > Patellifolia procumbens. The sequence goes on from CANSGD010000920.1 coordinate 172,493, forward strand.
GGGCGGTCAGCACCCGATCGGTTCTGGGCACATGGGTGCTCGCCCGATCGGATCGGGCATGCCTTGCCCGATCTGGTCCTCAACTTCTCTACCCGATCATAATATCTTCGCCCGATCGGGCTATTTTTGCCCTATCAGAGTACGGAAATCTCCTTTTTGACACTTTGGCTTTCAATTCTTCACGTTTAGAGGTCTTGGGACCTCCTAAACTAACCATAAAGCTCGTGAGCCATCTTACGTGCCTCGTAACATCTCGTAAAGCCGTGGTTGCTTCCAAATGGCTCGGGAATAAGGATAAAACTCCATAAAACCTGCAATTCAACACTAAAACCCAAAACCACAACTATATACGATAGTTAGCTTAAAATAGCTCCCAAGAGCTCCAATGACGCACAAATTAGCTTGTAAATAAGGGAGAAAACTCTATATAAATACGTGATATCAACAATTAATAACCAAACAACAATTTATCATCTAAAACTACGTGTTCGATCAAGTGTATAAGCTTTTGAGGATAGAGGGAGTATGATCTTATTAAGAATGAAACATTTTATGGTTACTTGGTTAGTTATTATCTTAACAACTAGCTTAGGAATTAAGATAGGAATGTAAGTAAATCTGTTGATTATTGTTACTCATAAAAGTAATTCATCATTTCAACTATTTTAGGTCCATACGTAAGTTTAATTCCATGATCATGATATCAAAAGTCCTAATACTCAAATAAATAAAATGCTATTATTTTACAACGTATTATTGAGATTATAATTATTTCAAAACCAATTATTCAACTACAATAGTACTCCATATAAAACTTAAACTAATTGTGGTTTCAAAATGAATATTGTCTAATCATTCAACTCGTTACAAAACTACTAACATAATTGAACAATAACTCAGTTGAGTATTAAGATGTCATTTAGATGATTAACAATCTCATTTTTAATAACTTCGGATTAATTTCATATTCATGATTTAATGAAGTAATAACATATAGTATTAATAAATAAACTAGTGGTTAGTAATAGAAAAAAATACTAAGTAGCTAATATAAAGATTAAAATAACTCAAGCTTAAATTTGAAATTTTAGCATAGTTTCCTATGTTTAAAGGTTCATTGTAAACAATTAACCAGCTAACTAGTACTTAGGCTTGGGGGATGCTTCGGATTTTTGTACATTGAAATTATATACTCCCTCCGTTCTCATTTGATGTTCCCATTTGGAATATGGGGGAAAACCAATGCGAAGTGAGGTGGATGAGAATGTTTTTAATTTTATATTATATAAAGTGTACTTTGCTACTTTTTTGTTTTTGAAAAAGTAAGAGAGAGAAAGAACAGTGGGTGATTGAGAAATCAAAGATTCTAAAGTAGGCCCATTTGTAAGGCAAAAAGTAAAAAAGTGTAGTAAATATTTTGTTATTGAAGGGTAAGATGAGAAAACTAAAGTTCTTAAATGAAAAAGATTCAAAGTGGGAAAAACTTTTAGAAACATCCCAAAAAGGAAAATGGGAACATCAAATGGTAACGGAGGGAGTAGTAGTTATAAATAATTGGGGTCAAGTAGTGTGTAATTTTTTTTATAAAAAAAGTCATCTTATTTACAATATGGATTTTAAAAAGTTACAACTTAACTCTTGATTTTCGTGCATACATCATCATTGATTTTGATAAAAGAAAGACTAATAGTATGTTGGAGTGGTGACTGGAATTCCTTATTTCATATTCAAGGTCATGGGTTTGAATCTTCGCATTGATAAATTTTTTTAATATATGAGGATAAAGTGAATAGAATGTCATTCAAAGGGATGATGATACGTGTTTGCCACATTTTTAAATATATATATAGAGAGAGATTAGACCTATATATGGCGATGAATTTGCATCCTAATTAAACCCAACAAAGATATGTCATAATTATTGTTTAATTAATTTCTTGTAAATTTCTTGGATATTACATATTATATGAAGAATTCTTACAAGATTTGTGTGGGCGCAAGTATTTCTTTATTGGATGAAACCTGCAAAATATATATTCACTTATTGAATGTAAAATTACATATAGAATCTCACACTATTAAAACTTTTACTTCAACATATTATTTAATATTGTCTTTAATTATTGAGTTTTTTGCATTAGGGATGAATAATATAACATATTATTTCATCTAGTAGTGTTAGTTAACTACATTACATTATAGAGCAAGAATTCACATTATCATCGCTGAGTATTGAAAATAATGGGTTATCATTCCCATAATATCCATCATATAAGGTCGAAAAGTCATCTAGAATTATCACATGATCGAAATCATATTCACTTGAACTCGTTTCTCCTTGTTTTGATATTCCTCTTTCATCATCATCTTCATCTTTAAATTCCATAATACTAACCTTTTTCCCTGTCTTTTTCGATAACTTTTTTACAACCTTTTGAGGACAAAATCGACCTATTATTGTAACTCTATGCCTTGTCATATCAGTAATAAACTTTTCAACTCCTGCATTATTGATAACTAATATAAAAATAATAAAATGTTGGTAATATATATTTTGATGTTAACAAAATTTAATTATCAGAAATACCTTTAATTTTGGAGACAACTTTGGCTACCTTTTTCTCGCATGCATTGCAATGCATTGATATGTTGAAATGTACTTCAATTTCCTTGAAAGAAAAACATAAATATGTCAAAATAAGCATACATTTTGATTAAGATTCATAACTATAAGGCAAGAAAAACTTATTTTGATTTAAACATGTTTAAAGCTTCGCATTTTGTGTCATTTCTCCCGCCAGCACATGACTCTCAACTAATCGATTATGATATAAGATTACTTTCGTGGATGATTAGCATATGGGAGAGGAGGAAAAAATGAGAAAGAAGATAAGAAATATTGAAAAAGATAATGGAAGACTAAATTTATCTCCCTTACTTCGTTATCTCGTTCTTGTTTATGTTTTCCCATTTTAGCTATTGATTATAAAAAAAGAAGCAATTTAAAGATGGAATAAAGTTTATGAAAAGTATGAATTAGCCAGATCTAGATAGTTGATATTATATTTCAGCTTCACACCGTGATTACATATTGTATGTATTTGTTAATGATAGATTGGTATTTTTCATAGAACAATTGTTTGTAAACTTGTTCAAAAGTTCTAAGAGTTGGTTTTTATATTATGAAATATGAATGTATATGATTAGGAATGAAATAAGAAAAAATAATTGATGTCCACATAAACCTTGTGGTCACAAGATTTTCTTGAATCATTTATACTTAATGACAAAAAAGAAAAAATCGAGATCAATGAGGTAAGATAATTTTCTTCAATTATCAAATTGTGTCTTATTTGGGCTCGCCTAGTGACCAGACCAATTACTTATGGAAAACGAAAATACCTTTACAACATAGTACTCAAAAAATGGGAGTTGTCGTCATTGGAATCCCATATTATCTAATTCTTATCCTAGGGAGTCCCTACTATGAAAGCTGCAGCAGTCACTGACCCGACCCGGTCATAACCCGATCCGAGGTTGACTCAACCCGGGCATAACTCGATCTGAGTTTGACTCGACCCGGGCATAACCCGATCTGAGTTTGACCCTACCCGTGATCCGAGGTTTACACGACCTGGCCATAACCCAATTTGAGGTTGACCCGAACCGACATAGACCCGATTTGAGATTGATCGGAACCGTCATAGACCCGACCCGAAATTAACCGTCATAATTGGTTCCAAACCCAACCCGAACAAAACCTGACCCAATACTGACCCCACATAAGTTCAAACCGATCTGAACCCCACCCCAACTCGGAAGTGATTTAAACCTGAACCAACCCGACCCGAAAAGTGACTTGACTTATACCCGACCCGATCTACCTAGTTGGATAACCGAACTTGACCCGACCCGAGTGACACCCGATCTGAACCCCACCCGCACACCCAAATTGACAACACTAAGTCAGATCAGAAAAGAGTAATAAATATGTAGCTAACTCACGTAATGTACTTTCTTACATCAACATTCTCTCTTACAACTTCGGTCATCTGAGTTAAGCATCAGAGGGGCTTTGCCCTTCCCCCACAAAACTCCCGCGTAATTTTTTCTCTGTTTTGCAGTTATCATCCGTGTTATACTAATAGGCTAAAGTCGTATCACCTATTCAAAGATAATTCCTACAGTCCTCTAACAATGGTAGTCAATGGAAGCAGGGTCGAATCCGCAGGGAGACAAAGTTTCTATGTTAATATTCAACCAACGAACTACTTCAGATGAAATCAGAGAAGATTAATTGAACTAATAATTAAACTAACGAAAGCGAGAATTAAATTGAGGATTAAACTATGGAATAAAAGTCTAGGGTATTAGTTCGGTCCACCATGCTTATACCAATGAAATAGGGTCAACTACTATCAAAACATAAGTCAAGAGTTGAAGGATTAGAGCATGTGCTGAACTATGGTTAAGTCTCAACGCTCATAGTTCAACATACGTCGCTTCACTAACGTAATCAGAACTATTGATGTGTCCTAGGCCTCTAATTATAAGACGGGTCTGTGCAAACAATTATTAACCACAAGTAATCAATGAAATTGGCCACTAACATTAATCACTAATCAAAAACAAACCACACCACAATCACTCTAATCAAGCCCTAGAAATCGATAGAAATATAAACAACAATCATGGTATAAACATGACTTCCCTATTGAACACCCTAGAAAGAGAACTACTCAAACATGATCAAACTAACAATAACAAAACTAATAGAAACCCTAATAATTGCATCATGAACTAATTGAATAAATCAACAACTAAACTAGAGCAATTAAGGAATATTAACAAAGCAATAAGAGAGAAGATTACCAATTTGACAAAAAGCAATAACTTTAATTGAATTGAACCAAGGTTTGATCTCCTCTACAATGAAAACTAATGAAAACTAACTCTAAAAGCTCTCTAAGTGTTTAAGATAATAAAAAGTACATGTAAAAATAACCTAAAAAGTATTTATAGTCTTCTAAGAAAACAATAAGATAGGATGGAAAAGACGCAAAATCGCGTCCTCCGTGTCTTCCACCCGATCAGGCACAGCGTCGCCCGATCGGGCCTGGGAACAATATTCCAGCACTAACAAAACACATCCACCCGATGAGATCGGGTGATGACCACCCGATCAGGACCGCAACATTTGCACCCGATCGGGCAAGGCTGGCCGATGTCATCGGGCGAAACTTTAACTCCAGCAGCTCCAAAAACCAGTAAAAATCTCTAAGTATAAGTCCACCCGATGAGATCGGGCAATGCTGCCCGATCGGGCAGGAAATCTGAACTTTTTGTTGTAGAAGATCGAACCCGATCGGGCGGTGGTTGCCCGACCCGATCGGGCAGAGCCTTCTCTAGGAGCTTTATACTTGGCTTCAGACGCCAAGTTTATTTAACAATTCTTCTTCAAAGGGAGCTCGAATACAATCTCGAGACCTCCTACATGCCTCATAACCTTCCGCTACAGTATGGTGGTCAAAATGCCAAGTGAATAAGAAGTTTTTTCCTAAAACCTGCAAAATGTTATAAAACAGACAAACCACAACTATATCGAAATAGTTAGCATAAATGGCTCCTAAGAGCGTCAATACCGCACGATTTAGCTTGTAAATGAAGGGAAAAACGCTATATGAAATCATTATATCATATACGTGACTCTGTTTGGTGGCCATACAACTTAAGGTCTCCACAAATCATCATTTATTCTCTTCAAAGTTTCTTATCATAAACAATTTGGCGGCCCTTATGTGGGTATAAGACATTGTCAGCTAACAAAGAGCCAAGGCCAATCAACGCAGGCCACCTGTAACTGATGAGGAACCTATCATCAAAAAAATCAAGCAGCCTCTAGTGAATGGTCAGCACGTGCAAGTTGCAACCATCTGGACCGACACAAGGAACTCCCCATCACTAAGCACAGCTTAAAGCACCTTGAGACTCTCATGAGCTTTCGAATCAACGACCTGGTCAAAGCTATTCGAGGGAACTAGCTTCACCTGAACACTCGACCCTCCCCGCCATTCAATGATGGACGAGGCCCTCGAGGAAGTGCCGTCGAAAGAGAACGAGAACTCTCTTCTCGAAGGACAAGGGAGCCCAGTCGCTAATTCAACATAGGAAGAAGTCTTGGGTGTCACAACATGTAAGCATATAGCACCTCAAAATTTCACTCTGAATTTTTCGTATTTAACCTTCATTTTTTAGTTAATTTCGTTTCCATTTTACTATTTTTCACTAATAAACTATTCTTTTCAATGGATTATTCTTAAAAATCATATTTAAACTTTACAAACATGTTATATATATATATATATATATATATATATATATATATATATATATATATATATATATATATATATATATATATATATATATATATATATATATATATATATATATATATATATATATATTTCATAATGCTAAAATGAATTTGTGGTAATTATTTATTTTGAATATTGAATTTTTAATCAATTTATCTTCGGTTTTGCTTAATTGTTTGAAAACTGATAAAAATATTTTTATTTAATTAGTTTTAAAATATAATATTTTATTTAATCACCAAAATATAATTTTATGTTAATAAAAGCTGATTTTGAGTTTTTTAATAATAAAGCATCAAAAGAATTACTCCCTCCGTCCCAGAAAGCTCTATACACTTTTCTTTTTCATCCATCCCAAAAAGCTTTATACACTTTTATTTTTGGACATGACGCACTACTACTTTATTCTTTTAATTTTTCAATCATGACCCACCACTCTCTCACATCTAAATAAAATAATACCCCACTAACTCCTATCACATTTACCTTTTTAATAAAATACAATTGATAACCAAACAACAACTTATCATCTAAAAAACTACGTGTCCGATCAAGTGTATAAAGTTTTATGGGATGGAGGGAGTATAATATATATTTGGCTTTTATCTTAAAAAGTTAACCTTGGAGCCCAAGAAAACCACCTGGATAAATATGGTCTGATTTTTTGGGACAATTTTAGCATTTTGTTATGCACAAACAACCCTCCTCTGACCCACCTTATAGCCCTTTTAACGCAATTAGCCTGAGCAAGTAATTTAGATATACATTTGAATGAATTGTCTTAGTTAACCATATCGACTCCCCTATACTTGGCTATTGGTTGATGCTCGGTTGATTGGTGAGACTTCCTACCCTAGTACTTCCTTTATCGAATTTCATAACCGAATTTAGTTGATAGATTAATTAGTTGTTAATTAGCCTACAAAAACACCAAAAACAATTAGATTTTGCTCATTGCAATCATAGTTTAATTACTCAATTAGGGCTTAAACGTGCTTCCTCGTGGATTCAACCGTTGCTTATCCTATATTAGGTTGAGTTAGGTTAGTAATTTGACACGTCTTCAACGGCTGCGTCGCCGTCCTTGCTGATCCAGGATTAAGACATTTAACTTTATTTTCAACTTTGACTTTAAATTTGACTATAACTAACTTAATTTAAACTCTATTTCCACCACCATCGATACATATATACTTAATGTACATTATATTAAAAAAATATAAATGCCGGGATATAGTAAAAACTTTAAAATCGTGTTCATATACTACAGAAAAACCCAAAAATAAAAATTTAGATTTGACATCTCTATGAATGGGTCAGTACTCACTACTCACTAGCAAAAGATAACTTAATTACTTAACCCCAATGTTATGTGAAAATTCTACAATGAATGTCAAACACCGCTAAACACCACTAATATTAGATATTTTTAGTTTTTAATGACTTTTCAAAAATTAGAATAAATATTAAAATTACCATCATACCCTTACTTTATTATCATCAACCTAATTTAAAGTAAAATATAAATTACCTCCCTCGTACACTCTATCACTCAGAATAAAGAACATTTCAACATTATTAAGCAACACCTCAACAAACCTCTTGCATCAACATTAATGGCGGAAAATCAACAACTAGAGAACTTGTATTTACTTCACATGCTTCTTAATGTCTTTAGATGGCATAACTCCACTCAATTTCATGGACGTTAACATAATAACTCTTTCTAGAAGAACACTTCAATGGCGGCAAATTTGTGAAACTGATAAATAAATAACGGATTGAAGTTCTGCAACTTGAAAATCAAATCGGAGAAAAGTGGAGTTGAAATTGAGGATAGAAAATCATTGAGGCAGTGCGATTGGAATTCACAACCATTTGTGAATTCTTCATTGATTTCTCCTTTATTTCTTAGTAAATTACATAAATTGATAAGGAAAGAAGAGAAAGAGAGAGAGAGAGGGCGTTTGGCAAAAGCGTTGGTGGGAGATTTGAATACATCTTGGGCACACTTTTCGATGTCGGAGAATAGGCTGGGACTGATGACCATTTTGGCAGCGATGGCGACGGAGTAAACGAGGAGGGAGGAGAGCGAGAACAAGGAGGGAGGAGATGAATGCTAAAATAAAGTTAATTTGATGTTTAATTAATAAAAAAATATACTTATATTATACTTCCTCTCTTTCTAAATAAGTGGAACATAGAGAAAGTGGGAAAAAACTAAGGAGGTTAGAGAAAGAAAGTTGGGGACCACAATTAAAAAGATAAAGGGTACTTTGACTAAATAAACAATTGGATTTTTTGTCAGAAAGCACCTTTTATGTGTGTTTTTTTGCGAGAAAACACCTTATAAGTTCATTTTTGCGAATAAACACCTTTTATGCCCACTTTTATTTAAAAAACACACCTTTGCAAGGATTCCGGCAATTAAAGTGCAATTTTCAATCAAGCAATTATGTTTTCCCTCCAATTTGCACAAGTGCATTACACTCTCCCTCCATTCTCACGATCCTATTTAATTCCTCAGCAAGAAATGGAACAATTGCATAATCATACTTGTAATCACCATTACTTTGTGATGAAGTGGTCAAAATGCCCTCCAACAAATAGATCACAAAGATATAATTTTTCCACCTTTTGTTGAATGGGAATAAACAATGTACCAGTGGCAGTAGCAACATTCATTTCATAACAATAAGCAGCAGTAGCAAAACATACTTTGTCAACTATGAAAAACAAAAAAATTATTGTTCCAAAAGACATACATTCACTTCAACATCTAAACTTATAACTGAACTCCAAGATTAATAATGCTCCAAAAGAACAAGCTTCTCCTAAACTTAAGTTTGCGACAATGGAGGAGCTTGTGATGATTGAATACTTTCACTTCAGGTTGTTGGGATCCACCTTTCTTCTTTTGTTTCTTCAACACGGATCCTCCTTGTTTAGGTGGCCTTCCTTTTTTCACAGGTTGCTTCGGAGTAGTGGGGTTCTTGCAACTAGTCTTGTCATGTCCGAGTCCCCCACATTTACTACATTTGTGGGGCAACTTCTTCCTCATAACTAGTGGTTCAGCCTCCTGTACACCTTCACCCTTCTCCTTGATTCTCTTTTTCTTAGAAGGCCTACTAGGCAGCTTTTTCAACCCGGGAGGACCAGGTTGTGGGTGAGGGGTTATCTCCCACTATTTCCTCCCTGGGAGTGGTTGAAAAATAGGGGCATATGTTAGGGCATACACTTATCTACTGTAAGCCTTGTAAACATAAGCCATTGGATCACCTCTAAAGGCCATAATACACTTGAAAGCATGGCAACATGGGATACCTGACAGATTCCATCTAAAACAACCACATGTCCAGTTGTTAAGGTTCACAACCCACCTATCGCCTTTGTGATCAACCTCAAATAAATCAATGTTTGAGATTCTCAATGCAATCCTTGGCCATCTTGGCAGAAGTCTCTAACACTTTCATAGCAGCTGGCATGATCCTACCTTCATAATTCCTTAACCCTTCTCTCTTGGTGAATGCTCTAGTCATGACATATCTCCGTATCCACTCCATCATGCTGAGTATTGGCAGACTTCTTGCCTCTCGGATCACATTGTTAAATGACTCACAACAATTGTTCAAGAGCATTGCAGACTTTGACTTTGAATTAAAAGCATGCCTGCTCTAATTCTTGTGTGGTATTTTTTCTAAATACTTGTAAGTATCCAGAGACAGAACCTTAATTAAGCTATGTTAATCCTTGTCTTATGTCTAGAGAACCCCCTTCATACATCCACTTTTTTTTCTTAGCAACAAAATGCCCCCCATGCCAAATCCTAAGGTGAACATAAGTCTCATTTCCATTCTTGACATTAAATATTGGATTCTTGGTATGCATCCTGCCATTTTTAATTAGCTTGAAAATTTAAAAAATTATCATAAATAATATTAACACAGGCTTAATCACCCAAAATCAACATATTGAATCATAAAAGGACACATTTTCAGAGGTAATGCTTGATTAAATTATGTAATTAAACTCAATTGCCATGAATAAATTAGTCAAACAGTAGTAAAACAGAAAATCTAAAGGGTTAAAAAAATTTACCTTGATTGGGCATCACAATAATAGACTGACATTTCCCAAAAAAATCAACCTTTAGATGTAGGTGATGCAGAACCTTCCTTCACAATCAATGGTAGCAATGTTTATTACAGAGAAAGAGTAGAAAAGGAAGAGGTTGGATGAGGTTGGAAGAGAGTAGGAGAGAGAGTTAGGGTTTTACCGAGAGAGTACAAGTAAATGAGATGAAATGAAGTTAAAAAAAGGGAGAGTGTATGCACTTGCGCAAATCGGAGGGAAAACATAATTGCTTGATCGGAAATTACACTTTTAATTGCCGAAATCATTGCAAATGTGTGTTATTAAAATAAAATGGTCATATAAGGTTCTTATTCGCAAAAATGAACTTATAAGGTGTTTTCTCGCAAAAAAACACACATAAAAGGTGCTTTCTGACAAAAAATCCTAAACAATTGGATATATATTGTTTGAATAAGGATAATCATGTAATTTTATTATTTAAAATGTCCTATTTTAAGCTTGGTGTCACTTATTGTGACATTTTCATATTCGAAAAATGTGTCACTTATTTAGAAACAGAGGACGTATATTAGTGGTGGTTAGCGGTGTACGATATTTAGAGCACTATTAGCAATGATATATTGATAAAGTTCATGACATGAACTTTAAAAAAACCTTATTAACAATGATCTAATAAAAGTTTGTTCATGCAAAGTTCATGAAAATAGGTCATAAGATGACCTTTTACACAATCGGTCATGTGGAGTTAGGAGAGAGAAAATACTTGTTTTTATACTTTTGTAAATATCATAAGTTAAAAAATAATAACCAGAAAAATAGAATAAAAATGTGCGCAACTTTATTTTTTTATTCTCTACAAAATGACACCCATTTTACTATAATTTTGTAAATTAAAATAAAACATAAAAATCTTATAAAATTGGTAGTGTATTTGATAAGTAAAGAGAGAAAGGTAGGAGAAAAGGAGTGATGTACTTTAAAATGGGTCATTGTTAATAAAAAAAGGTTAAAAGAGGACACTTTATGAGAGAGAAAGCAAATGAATAGTGTCATGAACTTTTATGAATAAATACATAATGCATCAAGCCATAAATTACGTTTAATCGAACCAATTCTCTCTCTCTACAATGGGTGAAAGAGAAGATGAAAAAGCCAATGCTATTCAAGTTGTGAGAAGCACGGAAGAACACGACCAACTGATGAGATCCAACAAAAAACCTAAGAGAAAAATTACACATCTCATTTTCAATAGGGACAACCAAAATGACACTGAAATGGTTGAGAAAGAGATAGATGGATGACAACAGAAACCATTGTCCCAAGGTGAGGGTATCTCTTTTCGGGATATGGTGAAAGGAACCAATAGTAAAGGGGCTGGTCCTATCACTGTGGAGGATGAAGAAGAAGATATCTCTGATGATGAATTACCACCAGATGAGATAGCACAAGATGAGCGATGTCCAGCATTCATACTCACTAAAGAAGAAAAAAGAAGGCTGAGGCAGCCCTGGAAAAATTCTCTAATTATCAAAATGTTTGATAGCAATATTGGGTACATGCAATTAACTCGACGCCTAAAGAAGAAATGGAGTCTCAAAGGAGCTTTCACCCTCACTGATATTGGGTGTAAGTATTATATTGCACGGTTTGAAAGCAAGGATGACTATAACTACGTCCTTATGAATGGTCCATGGATGATCGATGATAATTATCTTACTATACGGAAATGGGTACCTAATTTTATCCCGGATGATGCACCAATCACAGCTTGGGTTCGCATTCCAAATCTAGCAATGGAGTATTTTGACGTGGAGTTTTTACACAGAGTGGGATCAAAGATTGGGAAAGTAATACGAGTTGACAAAAATACAGCAACAGCAGAACGCGGACAATTTACGAGATTAAGCGTGGAGATCGATCTATCGAAACCATTGCTGTCCAAGTTTTGGCTAAAAGGGAGGATTTGGAGGGTGCAATATGAAGGTATTAGGATGATTTGTTATCAATGTGGAAAGGTTGGTCATAAGGAAGGGACTTGTCAACCTAACATGGAGGATATTCAGATGGAAGAAGGTACGAGAGAAGTAACAGATAAACTGAATTATGATTGCATACAGCCACAACATGAACTCCCAGAAAACCAAGAAGACTATGGCTCTTGGATGTTGGTGAAGAAACCGGTTCGAAAACGGGTTGTGAAGGATGCCAAACCCGGTTCAGGAATTCCGAGTGGGGAACAATTTAATTCCAAAGCAGGAAAGAATAAATTGGTGGGAGAAAAATCAGGAGAGGGCTCGAGATTTGCGGCACTGAATGCGCTAAGTAGTGAGTTTGAACAAATCTCAACTGTAGACCTTGATGAAGATTTCAATCAAAATAAAGAGGTAACCATATCTTTGGGTAGGGAATCAAATAATTTTAATTTAGGAAAATCAATCAAATTTCCTAATAGTGGTAACAGAAAATATCAAAAAAAAATTCCTAAGCCTTTAATTGACAGTTTGCCATCAAAAAAACCACTCAAGGATAAAAAATTCCTAAGTGGTAGTAGTGAAATTGCTGCATTCACGCTGACCCACCCAGGCAAAGAAAATACTCCTCTAGTTTTCCAAGCCAACATTAATGAAACCTCTTTAGCAAAATCTCTGCCCCAAATACAAAGCCGAACATCAAGCCATAAGAAGCCATCAGAAGATTCTACCCTCCCATCTGAATTACACTTCATACCTTCTCCCAGTCATGTCTCTCCAACCCCCACAACCTATCTCCAAGAAGATACCACCGGAATGGACGATATGTGTCGGACAGCCTATGAACCGACCTTACATGGGGGAGGCAGACCCCCTGACACACAAGTTGGAGGTGCAATTCATCTCATGGATGGAACCATCACCGGAGCCAATGGAATTAGTGGTGACAATGCAAATTCCCAACGAGATCAAGCGTCTCCTGCGCATGATTTCTGATGCTTACTTGGACACCCTCCCAAATATCCCACTATCTATGGAAGCAAGACAACCGAATTTAGCCATGAACTTGGACCCAATTACTTGTATGGTATGGAATGTACAAGGAGCGGGGAGTCGTGAATTCATTACTGTTCTCAAAGAAGTAATCCGTATTAACCAACCAAAGGTCCTAGCTTTGGTGGAGACTCATATGGGTGGAGATCATGCGGAGAGAGTTGCAAATATTATTGGTTATGATGGTCATGTACGTGTTGACGCACAAGGATTTAGTGGAGCTATTTGGGTGTATTGGCGCACTAAGTCTTGTCACCGTACTCCCAATCCGTCAACATGAACAATTCATAACTATGGAGATTACGAGAGTTGGTGATATTCCATGGTATTTCACTGCCGTTTATGCAAGCTCGGATCCGTTGAAGCGCCAAGACCTTTGGAGAGAACTTAAAGCGTATGCTTTATCACACAATCATCCATGGTTACTAGCGGGTGACTATAATGAAACACGCTTTGTCAATGAGAGGAGTTCTTGCTGTGATGACACTCGTCGACGTAGCACAAAATTTAATGAGTGGGTGGATGAACTTTCCCTACTTGAAGTTGAATTTTCGGGCCCTGCACATACATGGTTTAGAGGAAAATCCGAATTAAATCGAAAGAGTGCTAGATTGGACCGTGCTCTCTGTAATAGTGAATGGAGTTTGCGGTTTGATAATGCGTCTATGAAACATCTTCCTGCCATCCAGTCGGATCACTGCCCCCTTTTCATCTCACCTAATGGCTTTGCACCCTTAAACTCTATCAATAAACCGTTCCGCTTCCAAGCGGCTTGGATGACACATGAGAACTTCCAGACCTTCTTACATGAAAAGTGGCATACTAATGCTTCGATAGTGGATTCCTTGAGTTGTCTATCTGCCGATCTACAAGATTGGAATAAATCCACTTTTCACAACATCTTTCGAACTAAACGTTCATTATTGGGGCGCATTGGAGGGATAGCCCTTGGACGTGATGGAGGGTTAATAAAACTTGAAGCGAAACTGCGTCGAGAACTAGATGAGGTTTTAGCACAAGAGGAGATCCTATGGTATCAAAAATCACGTGTTGATTGGATTAATGACGGGGATCGAAACACGACCTTTTTTCACTTGAGTACAGTAGCAAGACGCTGGCGGAATAAGATTGTAGCAATTAAGAATCACCAAGGCCACTGGTTGTATGATCCAACAGAAGTCAAAAATCATGTGGTCTCGTATTTCAATCAATTATTTGCTGATGAGGGTGCGGATGTTGAACGCGATCTTCCTACGGGTATCTTCCCGGAATTTCCACAGAAAGATTGGACGCGTCTCTGCAGCCCATTCACTAGAAGCGAAATCGATGTTGTTGTGAAGTATATGGGCTCTTTGAAGGCTCCGGGCCCGGATGGCTTCCAAGCAATCTTCTTCCAGAAAAATTGGCAGTTAGTTGGTGATGCTGTCACAATGATGGCACTGGCAGCACTTGAAGGCAAAGGTATTCCACCCTCCATTAATGAAACCTTCATTTGTCTCATTCCCAAGGTTGACAACCCGGAATCGGCTGCTCAATTCCGACCAATAAGTCTTTGTAACGTAGTGTACAAGATCATCACTAAGGCCATTGTCAATCGGATTAAGCCATTCCTACCTCGTCTTATCTCACAGTCCCAAAGTAGCTTCGTCCCTGGACGACAAATAACGGACAATATAGTTATTGTTCAAGAGGTTTTACATACTATGAAGAGGAAGCAAGGAGGCAAAGGTTTAATGGCCATCAAGATCGATTTTGAAAAGGCATATGATCGGCTTAAGTGGAGTTTTATCCGTGAAACACTACTTGAAATGAACTCCCCCCTTCTCTTAATCAATGTAATCATGGAGTGTGTTAGCTCTTCTTCATTCCGTGTGCTGTGGAATGGAGAGCCGACATCTCAATTTAAACCAAGCCGAGGAATTCGACAAGGAGATCCATTGTCTCCATACCTCTTTGTCATGTGCATGGAACGTCTCAACCAAGTGATTGAAGAACAAGTTATACAAAACAAGTGGCAGCCAATCCGTGCTAGTCGCAATGGACCTTTGCTTTCCAACCTTTTCTTTGCAGACGACCTCATCTTGTTTGCGGAGGCTACGGTGCAACAGGCCGTGATTGTGAATCATTCACTTTCAAGGTTTTGTGAGGCCTCGGGGCAGCGGGTAAGTTACAGCAAATCTCGAGTCTTCTACTCTAACAATGTTACTCTGGAACAACGTGATAGAATCAGCTCTGCATTGAGTATTGAAACCACAGAAGACTTGGGTTTTTATCTAGGAATGCCTACTTTGTCGGAACGAGTTACTCGCGAAACCTTTGCACACATTTGTGAAAAGGTTGACAGAAGATTGATGGGTTGGAAGACCAAGTACCTGTCTATGGCTGGACGCATCACTCTTGCTCAGTCTACCATTGCGACTTTAGCGTATTATTCGATGCAAACAGCCAAGCTTCCGAGAACCATTTGTGATGAAGTTGATCGTAAAACTAGAAGGTTCATTTGGGGTGGAGATGAGGAGAAGCGTAAAATTCACTTGATATCTTGGGAAAACATACAAAAGCCTTTAAACAGGGGTGGTCTCAACATTAGATCGGCACGCCAAGCGAACTCTGCTTTCCTTATGAAACTCGGATGGCGGGTTCTAACGGAGCCAAATGCACTTTGGCCACGAGTTTTACGTGAAAAATATTGTCGTGGCCGTTGTGATATGGATATGTTCGACAAGAAACAAGGGGTCTCAAACCTTTGGCGAGGCATTACTGAGAATGCTGAATTCATAAGAAAAGGAGCTAGAGTTGCTCTTGGAAATGGGCAGAAAACCTTTTTTTGGGACCATGTTTGGGTGGGTGACAAACCACTTCGTGAACTAGCCACTAATCCAATTCCAAAAACACAAGAAGATGCAACAGTGGAGGAATTCTGGGACCCAACGTTGGGTTGGCAATGGGATAAGTTTGCGGATCTACTTCCCAATGACATTCTGCTTCAAATCGAAGCACATGAACTTGATATAGATCCTCTAGCGGGGGATCGATTGTTTTGGAATGGAGCTGTGAAGGGTGGATTCTCAATTCGCTCTGCTATCCAGATTATCCAACGTGAGGATATGGGTGTTTGTGATAATCGTTGGCACGCGATATGGAAAGCTCTTACTCAGCAGCGCATTCGAGTATTCATGTGGGTTGCAATGCATGATCGCCTTATGTGTAATGCGAATCAGGTTAGGCGAAATCTGTCTACCGATCCTCAATGTCCCATTTGCCACAATGCGGAGGAAACTACCATTCATCTCCTTCGGGATTGCAGAATTAGTAGTTGTATTTGGAAACTAATGGGTAAAAAAATTGCTCTTTCTCACCAATTTTTTTCAAGTTCCTTACAGGAATGGCTTTATTTCCATTTAGAAGAGGCTAACAAGCTAGATGAGAATTGGGCTTTGAGTTTTCCGATTATTCTTTGGTGGATTTGGCGGTGGCGAAACACTGTGGTTTTGGTTCTAATAGGGAGCTTCCAACTTACATTGCGGCGTTTCTTAATTCAAGAATTACAGAAATGGTTCGTGCCTTCAATCGCAATGATATGCTCGCACCTGCTGCTACTCTGCCTCCGCGAGAAATTCTGGTTAGCTGGACTTTTCCACCACCAGGCTGGGTAGCACTGAATACGGATGGAGCAGCTCGCGGGTCGCCAGGTCTTGCCGGAGGTGGAGGCATATTCCGTGATCAATTGGGCAAATTCATCAAAGCTTTCTCCATGAGGTTGGGTAGCTGCGCTGCTATCCGAGCAGAATTCCGGGCGATCGAACAAGGTTTGAAACTCGCTCGGGATATGAAAATCAAGAAGCTATGGGTGCAAGTGGATAATCTGGGCTGCATGCATATTCTGAATGAAGAAGGCGAATATTCTGGTGATTGTAGTCACATTGTGTCTAGATGCAAGATGTTGAGCTCATGCTTAGATTGGGAGGTGCGGTTCATTCACTGTTACCGTGAAGCTAATCGAGCTGCAGATTGGCTCGCCAATCGAGGAGTGGAGCAAGACACTCCTCTCATTATTTATCATAATGTTCCGAGTAATTTAAGTAGTGTGTTAACTAGTGATATTAGTGGGGTGGCTTGGCCACGTTTACTCCCACATTAGTTTGTATTTATTTTTGTTTCTTCGGGCGTGGCCCTCGTTTGCACCAAAAAAAAATAATGAACTTTTATGAATAGAGCATTGCTAAGAGCGTCAGCAACGCACAAACAAATTGGCTCCAGTTTGTGAAATTAGACCCCAATAACCTCCAACCCATTGCACAAAGGCTCCAAATAAAATTGGAGGCAACTACAAATGGGAGGCTCCAATACTGATGCACAAATGGCAGCCTCACACGTGTCCGACAAACAAAAAAAAAAGAGAAAAGAGAAAACAACACTCACCACTCACTGCACGCCAAGTGTCTGGTACCCCTCCCCCCATGTCTGCTGCTTTTACGTTATAATTTGTAAAGTTGCAAATTGTAACTTTACAAATTGTAATGTTATTTTCTGAATTATAATTTATATATATATATAAAAAAAATTGTACCAATCTTAATAGTTTTTTTCTTTATAAATAGAGCCCAATTTTGAATATATTTTGGACACTTGAAAAATTTTCTATTCTTCCTATTATCTTTAATTTTCTTCCTATTCTCTCTAATAATCTTTCTTATCTAACTATATCTCATAATTATGAATGTTAATAATTCTAATTTAATACATCTAAATTATAATTAAGAATAATTGTAGTACTACCTCCATTTTTTTTAATATGCACATTTCTTCATTTTGGGATGTTTTTTTTAATTGGCACATTTCTACCTTTTGCCATAAATGGAAGGTTGGCCCACCTAATTATTACACTTCTCTCCTACTTTTTCTTTCCTTCTCTCTACCTTTTTCACTTTTTCCTTACTTTTACTAACCTTCTCTCTTACTTTTGCACTTTTTTCTTGGTTCTTGTGAAAACCCTTAGGTGCATATTAAAAAAAACGGAGGGAGTAGTAAACAAGATTTCAAATGAGTAAACACAATGATAATTAATACTTCCTCTGTTTCTTTTTAAGTGCAACATTTCACTTTTCACACTTGTCGAGACACATTTTGTATCTTTTTTATCTTTAATTATGCAATTGTAAAAATTATGACAACTAGATATTAAAAATGTATACATCGATACGAATAAAACAAGATCCAACAAGAATATACTTTTTCTTATGCATAAATCGTAAAAGCCGGTCAACTTATAATGGATGAATAGTGGTAAAGTCAATATGTAGCACTTAAAAAGAAACGGAGGAAGTATATAATAATTATTATATAATTGCATTTGTGTTATTTATCATAAATTAATATGAATAAAACTAAGTGTAAATATATGGTCATATTATGAATAGGAGAGAGAAAATAAAATGGGATACATATAAATAGTATATGTGGAGCCTTAACATTGCAGGAAGGTGTCTGAAATATTAAGAGATAAATGAAATAAGCTAGTGGAATATAATGTGACAAAAGAAAAGCAAAAGAGAAAAAATTATAAAAGGATTTGAAGCCCCTAACATTGCTGATGCTCTTATGCAAACCAATAAGTCAGTATTTCACACCAATAACACTGTCTTTCTTAAGACCACCTGACAAAAGACACCGCCCCATGTCTACATGTCTTGCGCACAAGTAACCTTAACTACTTTTATTTGGGAAAAACTTTGTTTACCCACTGGGTAAACTACCCACCTTTAATTGTGAGAGTAAAAAGTAGTAATGGTGGAACCCCCACCAAACTAAATAATAATATTTTAATAGCTCTATTAGTGGTGGGTAGCTTACCCACTGGGTAGATGTAGTCAAGCCCCTTTTATTTTGCTTTACTTGTTTTTCCACATCATTTTATTCGTCCAAAGTACCACATTTCAGTACTCCCTCCGTCCTTCAAAGGATTTCCCATTTGCTTTTTGTACGGTCTCCAATTTGCACGGTCTCCAATGCACATCTTTGACCGCTTATATCTCCTATTATTTATTAATAAAAATGATAAAATGTTGATATTTTGAATTTACCTATTAATGCAAATCTAACAAGATCACCTATGACAATTATTTATATTATATATTAGTTATATTTTATGGTCAAAGATTATAAAGTTTGACTTCAAGAAAAGCAAATGGAAAATCCTTTGGGGGAGGGAGGGAGGGAGAGAGTATTTCACATTCCAAAAGTTATTAAACCCTCAAAAACTGAACGCCAATAAAAGCGCGTGGATCCCACTTTAAACATGATTGCTCGTCCTCTTCTCACTTCTCCACGTTTTTATTTTTTCAAATAAAGTTAAGTCAGTTTACCCAGGATATTTTCGTAATAATGTTACAAAAATGAGGCCATTTCCGTCATACTGACACCTACTGTTATTTCTTCACTACATATAAAACCCTAGCTAAAGCCTCATTTGAGAACCCTAGCATTTTCATTTCTGATTATTCGCATCTCTTCCTCTCTCTCTGCGCAACTTTTCACTCAGGTCCGTCTCTTTCTCTCTGATCTAGATTCATCTTTTGTTTTGTTTTGATTTCTCTCTGTTCTAGATTCGATTATTTGATTTGTTTTAGATAAATTTAGTGAGTTTTTAGTTTATGAAAATGAATTAAGCTCAGTGGTTTGATATTATTGCTTCGGAATCGTGATTGTTTAAATAGTTACAGAAAAACATGATTTGATGACCGTATATGTCAATTTGAGTAGTTGATGATTTTAGATGGATTGAGAAGTCGATTTTATTGAGATTAATTGAGTAGTTGATTGTGTATCTTCGGAATCATGATTGTTTGGAATATGTAAATTTAAGTAGTTGATATCTTTGAGATGGATTGAGTAGTTGATTTCATTGAGATTATTTGAGCAGTTGATTGAAATGATGATCTGACTATTGCATCTGTAAATTTGAGTGTTCGTCTTTATGAAGAAGTTGCTTGCTGATTTTGAATGATTTTAATCGTAAATTTTTGACATGACTGCTCGTGTTGATGAAGAATACATATCCTTGCTGAATTCCGAATGATTTAGAGTGTGCTAATCAAGATATTGTCAAACATGCTTCATTTTGTGTTTTTACACATTTGAGTAATCGTAATTATATCTATTCATAATTGTAGAATGTCCTGTGGATGAAATTTATATGTAGATCTAATGTGTTATCACTAGCATTTTCTCTGCATAGATCTGGTTTGATTTGTTTTTTTTTTAAAATTGATATTTTTTTTTTCATGGTGCGATTTCTTGTTGTGCTCTTGTGATATAATAGTGCCCATGATTCTGTGATGCAACTACAAAATCATTCGAGTTACTGTACTCGTATGATAAAGTAGTGCTCAAGATACTTATGGTAACTATATAATCATCATGTTGACTGATTTTAGTCAGGATAGCTCAGCTGGTAGAGCGGAGGATCTAAAATCCCCTAGTCACCAGTTCAAATCTGGTTCCTGGCGTATACATATTTAAAAGGCTTGACACTTGGTAGTTACGTTTGAATTGCTGTTTTGATGTTGATTTAAATTAAAGTTGTAATGTAGAGTGGTTATCTCTTTTTTATGTTTAAATGTGAGTTGTACATGCTAATGCACATTTTTCCTTCTCTGCTATTGGTTGTATTGTTAGCTGCCATATTACATTTCCTAGTGCAAAGGTGAATATTTGTAGGTGTAGCATAATTACATTTGTTCAGTGTGCTTCTTCTTTCCTGCAGATATCATGGGTAAGGAAAAGATTCATATCAGTTTGGTGGTCATTGGCCATGTCGACTCTGGAAAGTCGACCACCACCGGTCACTTGATCTACAAGCTTGGTGGTATTGACAAGCGTGTGATCGAGAGATTCGAGAAGGAAGCTGCTGAGATGAACAAGAGGTCTTTCAAGTATGCCTGGGTTCTTGACAAGCTAAAGGCTGAGCGTGAGCGTGGTATTACTATTGATATTGCCTTGTGGAAATTTGAGACTAACAAGTATTACTGCACCGTCATTGATGCCCCTGGTCACCGTGACTTTATCAAGAACATGATTACTGGTACCTCCCAGGCTGACTGTGCTATCCTCATTATCGACTCCACTACTGGAGGTTTTGAGGCTGGTATTTCAAAGGATGGTCAGACTCGTGAGCACGCCCTTCTTGCCTTTACCCTTGGTGTCAAGCAAATGATTTGCTGCTGTAACAAGGTATAAATTACCACTGTCATTCTTTTCATGTGATTGAAATTGTCCTATGTGATTGGTTCTTGTGTAATTTTGAGGTTTCCTTGATTGTATCTGACTCTTGACCTCGTTTGTGGACTAGATGGATGCTACCACCCCCAAGTACTCAAAGGCTAGGTACGAAGAAATTGTGAAGGAAGTCTCTTCATACCTGAAGAAGGTTGGTTACAACCCTGACAAAATCCCATTCGTTCCCATTTCTGGGTTTGAGGGTGACAACATGATTGAGAGGTCCACCAACCTTGACTGGTACAAGGGACCAACCCTTCTTGAGGCCCTTGACCTGATCAATGAGCCAAAGAGGCCCTCAGACAAGCCCCTCCGTCTCCCACTCCAGGATGTCTACAAGATTGGAGGTATTGGAACTGTGCCTGTTGGACGTGTTGAGACTGGTGTCCTGAAGCCTGGTATGGTTGTTACCTTTGGTCCTACTGGACTGACCACTGAAGTTAAGTCTGTGGAGATGCACCATGAATCTCTCCCAGAGGCTTTACCTGGTGACAATGTCGGATTCAACGTGAAGAATGTTGCTGTGAAGGATCTCAAGCGTGGTTTCGTGGCTTCTGACTCGAAGAACGACCCAGCTAAGGAGGCAGCTAACTTCACTGCCCAGGTTATCATTATGAACCACCCTGGCCAGATTGGAAATGGTTATGCCCCAGTGTTGGACTGCCACACTTCTCACATTGCTGTCAAGTTTGCTGAGTTGGTGACCAAGATTGACAGGCGTTCAGGTAAGGAGCTTGAGAAGGAGCCTAAGTTCTTGAAGAATGGTGATGCCGGTTTCGTTAAGATGATTCCCACCAAGCCTATGGTGGTGGAGACTTTCTCAGAGTACCCACCTCTTGGTCGTTTTGCCGTGAGGGACATGAGGCAGACTGTTGCTGTTGGTGTCATCAAGAACGTTGAGAAGAAGGATCCTACTGGTGCCAAGGTTACCAAGGCTGCCCAGAAGAAGAAATGAACTATTTATGCGTCAATAAAAGATTATGAACAATGCTATTATGATTGCTTGGTTTCTATTACTACTGTCCATGTTTTATTGTTAGGTCTTTGTGTGGTGGGATGTAGTCTCATGTCTCCATCAACTTCAGGCGCCTATTCTCAGAATTGGGTGCTTGATAGACGGTGGCGGGGTTTTGGTCTGCATTCTTCTTTGTCTTTTGTTATGTCCTAAATTATTCTTACCTCTTTTGATGATTGAGACATAAGTTTTGTTTGGTTTTCATATTGAAATATTATTGCGGTCTATACATGTCTATTTGGTTACTTGCACTTTGTCTGATTTCCATTTTTTAAAGTTACATAACATTTTTTAAAATATTAATTTAGATAAAATTGTGAACTCAAACTACAAGCATCTAATTTAATCTCAAACATGTAAGTAATATATTTATATTAAACTCGTTTACAGTGTGTTCGGGAAAAAAAAGGGGAAGGGGAGGGAACATGAAGGATAAATAAGTTTATTTATGAGAACTTTACATTCTATTTTTTAATGGCAAAAAAATAAAGTTTTTCTCATAAAACTTCACATTTTTGTATCATAAAAAATATTAATTTAGATAAAATTGTAATCTCAAACTACAAGCATCTAATTTTAATCTCAAACATGCAAGTAATATATTTATATATTGTGTTTGGAAAAAAAGGGAAAGGAAAAGAAAGGAAGGGGAGGGAAGAGAAAGCGAGGGAAGCGAAAAAGGATAAGAGCATTCTTAACGGGAGGGAAAAATTAGTTCATTCTTACAAACTTTACATTTTATTTTTTAATGGCAAAAAAATAAAGTTTGTCTCAGAAAAATTCATGTTTTTGTTGTACAAACCGAATGAAATCACAAACAAGCAATAAAAAAAGTTTGTGGTAAACCAACCAACCAACCAACCATACAATGCCATTTGGAGTGAGAGAAAAAAATAAATAAATAACAAATCTTCAAAAGGCCATATGTGCATAATTACAAAGTGAAAAAATGTAAAAAAATATATGGACAACTCCAATTTTCCGAACTCTACAAATATATACCCACTTTAATATAATTTTGATACATTTCATTTTTAAAAAATAAGGAGATGATTAAGGGTTAAGGGGAAAAGTTGGAAAAAGTTTGAAGTATAAGCTTTTTAGAGAGAGAAAGTGTAGCGAGATAGGAGTGAACTTTTTTTAAAGTTTATGAACAAGGATGGCTTAAGTTTCCTTCCAAATCTCTTCATTGTTGGAGGGATAAATTTCTTAGAAATTTCCATCAATTGCCCTCCCCTCCAAATCCCCTCCTATCTTAACTATCCAAACAAGCCGTTAAAGTAATATGAAATTTCATATCAAGCAAAATGCAATTACCCGGGACATCACTAATTGGGAGAGTAGGGGGGGGGGGGGCACCTATAAGCTGTAGGAATAAGTAGGCACAGGAGTCCGTCCGGGGGTTTCATCTCCTGAAGCATCAGTCAACAATGAACTGAGCTGCAATGCCAATGTAACAAACAATAATCTGTAATACAAACACATTATTTCAATCATAATAGGCCAAAATCTCAAGACACTGCACTCTATTCGGCAATGTTTTACTCATTTTAAAAAGTCATCGCAGACTAATATGCTCAAAGAAACCGAATTAAGCATATAATAATCTACAGAAACAGCGTTGGACATCTTTTGTTCACAAGTTCTTGAAGGCTGATTCATGAGCAGATTTCTGCGGTGTCAATTTAGCGAGCAAAGCCTTGTTCGAACAGTGATCTGGATCCACATAATAGAAATTTTCATTAGCTTTGAAGGTGACGTATGGTCGGTTAGTCTCAGCAATCCTGATATCAGCAAATTTTATAGTCTTTGTAAGTGGGGTAGCCAACCACGACATCATTTCTGCCTCGAAGGTATCAGAACCAGGCTGCCACCTGATCTTGTGAATGTAAGGGCTCACAAACCAGTGAAGTACAGCAGTGGTAGTAGCACTGAAGAATATGACAGTAGCTGCAACACCGCCTTTCAAGATCACATTCATCTCCGGAGATGTCATAAAGGTTATGACAGGCCCCAAAGATACAGAGAGGCAGCAGGTGGAAAGCGAGAGAAGCTTGACTTTCTTGATAGTTGATGAGATTGGGCCACAATAGGCCACACTAGGGTCCTTTTCATCTTCACCATCTTCAAGCCCTTTGTGTGGTCCAATGCTGATCTTGCTATCATCTTGTGTTTTAGGGCTGTGAGATGCCCACCTCTTCTGGAGACTAGCTAGGATAGAAGAGTTATAATATGATTCAGTGCTTGGGTACAGTCTTGGTGCTTCTGATCTAATGCTGTTATAACCTGAAACTGGAGTAAAATAAGAGCATGAGAGACTCAATGCCATACAGATTCAAACACCTGTACTTGATATAGACGAATCCTACAAGAGTAGAAGAATTGTCACAAGAGATGTCATAATTATGATGTGAATCTCAACCAGGGATTATCAAACTTTTTAAGCTAAACTGTGTGCGCACATTGAGAACAATATTGTATATCGTGCCAAAACACTTGCACTTGATTTGCAACAGCTCTCCATTATGTTAGTTTCCAAGTAGTATAAAAAAAATAAGATAGCCGGATAGTCGTTATCATTGCAAGTATCAGGACATGAAAGCGAGCCAATATTTCTACATCAGGTGTGTGTGCCTTCCGTCATCACAGACAGTCGGATGGGTGGTAGTAGTGCAAATAATCACTTGTTTTTAAGTGGGTAGGAAGGTGGCTGGCCCGAGACTCTTAGATTAGGTAGTCAATGGGTCATTTTCGTTTGGGTTATGTTCAAGTCAATTCCATTTGGGTCATATTTGGGTGTTGATTCATTCGGCTAGAGTCAAGGTTTGGGTAAGTGGCCACTTTTGGTCATTGCTCTTTGTGTCGGCTTGGATCAAAATTTGTGTTAAGCAGTTTCAA
The DNA here is from genome assembly GCA_947645195.1 of Patellifolia procumbens. NCBI lineage: Eukaryota > Viridiplantae > Streptophyta > Magnoliopsida > Caryophyllales > Amaranthaceae > Patellifolia > Patellifolia procumbens. The sequence continues at coordinate 198,178 of CANSGD010000920.1, forward strand.
GTACATTTCGGGTGGGTCTTTCCCAAATCTACAATTTAGCCTTAGGATGGATTGCTTTCACGTCTCACCTCTCTTGTCACCAAGTCTAGACTGGAAATATTTGACTAAATCATGGAAAAACATGGATCTGGAGTTAGGACTAGAAAGTCTACACGGTCTCCGAAAGATTAGATAGAACTTGATCGAATTGGGGCTTGAGCCAATGATTCACTAAGTAGGTAACAGTGGCATGAGCTTGTTGGAATGTGCTGAACAGAGTGTTGTTGACATTACATGATTGCTATCCAGCAAGGAGCGGTACAATTGCAGTTTTTTTATCCTCTGAACTCTTAAGTAACAAGAGACCTCATATTAGAGCTCCAAAGTTTAGTAGCAATTAAATTAAGAGGGAGAAGATGCAAACAGAAAGCAAAGGACAAAGATATACTGTATTGTATTTTAGAAATCAAGGTGATTCTTAGTACATCTCCCATATTCCAGAGGTAGTTCTAACCCAAATAACAAAAAGTAAGTCCTACCATTTCTGAATACCTCCCTCAAGCTCTCTGAATCATATATATATTCCCGGCTACTTCCTCTCCATTCTACCACTAATAAACTCTTGAGGCACTGCGTCCTCCGTCATACAATTACGACAGAATCTCTAGGATTAACCCCTGCTTACATAAAAAATCAGTGGATTGTCTGGTCTCTTGCACAAAGCTAGTTGATGCATGGCGACCAACCGCAAAAAAGAAAAGATCATGAAGCATAGCCTTACTATAATTGGAGGCAGAGTATGTACGTCATCAGACAAATGAAACATGAGACCATAAAAAGATGGACACCCAATCTAATTAGCTGCCTAACAGCAGAACAGTATGCCTACTTCTTCGTCTCACTACACATCCGAAATTGAGAATTTGCAAGTTAGCCCACAAACAATAACTTATCTAAGTACTTTTTCATGTTGGCTTATGGAATACGGTCCTCAAGTTCCTCTAAATTTATTATGCAACAGGCTCAACTGCTCAACTTTAAGATGTGCTTAATTATTGAAGTTCCTCGAAAATGGGAAGTGCATACCCTCTCAAATGATTTCATTCAGTAGTTGGTGAAATATAGCAAACATAGGTATGGACAAACAACGACAGGCTTCAGCAAGATGCACCCAACGACCCAAGCAAAATTGCCGTCTTGTAGTATAAGATTCCAATTGGGATTTGACTTGAGTTGGAAAATAAACGGATGGATCTAACACAAAACTAGAAGTACCTCCAACTTGTCCAAAAGGGTTGCAGGTTGCTCCCCTGCATCGACAATTTGATGTATAATGGATCCAAGGTTAAGTGGCTTTTCGAATTAGAGATATAGACAAGCCTCCTCACAAAACATCAAAGACAAAACCCCAAAAACAAGCTCAGGTAGTCTCGATAATCAGCTGAAAGTGATTAAATTAACTGGCCAGTATTTGTTATTTTATGACCTTTAGAACAAAATCCAAAGGCAAACAAATGGATAAAATTTTACCAATCAATATCGAGGAATCCTGTAAGATTTCAGCTTAAAAGTATGGAATTATCATACCTTGAGCTAAAAGTAGATCTATATTTTGAACTGAGCGGACAACCAGTATTGGTGTTCATGTCGGATTATGGAGGGTGATCTAGATTCGATTCGGAAAATTTTGAGCGAATAACCTTCCAAATCATTACTTTTTTAAAATAAGCTTGATAATTGGATTTTTCTGATACCAAGTGGATGCTCGGATATTTCAAATATTTAGCCGGATATCAGAAAATTTCCGATTTCTTTACGGCCGAGATATTTACGGATATCCAAAAAACAAAATGATCCGCACCAGGATTTTTGGATGTACAGAAGCTCTAAATTTTGGAGCAGATATCCATTTTATTGTTTGTTTCGGCTGGATCGCGAATCATGCCACACAGATTGGATATTTATGAACGCCGCTATCCACCAGTAACATTAGAGAATTAAACAGATAAAACTTAACTCAAACAAAGAGATCTTAGCACTCAAATTCGCAATCATTACAGTCCGAGATACTCTCACTCAAAGAGTTGCAACTGCAACGCAAGCTACTTACAACTAGCAGAATCAGCCCTAAATTTGCACTTAAATTTAGTGGATAGAGGTGAAATTTCATGCTATTGACCCAAAATGATGTGTTGAGTGTCCAGGCCAATGTCACAATATCGAGGATCCGACATGAGTATTTGAGGTAGTTGAAGAGTCCTAGCAACACAGTCCACATAAGTCGCAATTACTCATAAGTCGCAAATACCAACAATTTGTGTAATATTTTCTCTTCTAATATTGTAGAGATCTCAACAGATAATGATACTAGTATTAAAGCTAATTATAATAGTAATGTTAGTAATCATAATGATATGAAGGGAACACCAGCGCAGCAACAGCAGCTTCACCTAAAGTTTTAAAAGAAGGAGGTTATGGATTTATGTCTAATCAGATGATAAGCTTTAATAATACAAGCTGTAGCAGCCTGAAGGGTGGTGGTTTCATGAACGGCAGTTGCGGCGGCGTGCAGATCCCGTCACCACGGAATCAGGGCATCAAAAGAAGGTCTGTTAATTAGCTCTCTTTATCTACTCTCAAACAAACAAAGCTTGGATTGTTTTGAACTTTTGATTTATGAATCAAAAGTTATAAGCGATTTGATTATTGTAGAAGGGATGTAAGAATCTAGTAAGCTTTGATATCAGTTAATGAAATAAAGGTCTGGTTGTTTTTGTCATGTAGGCTGTAGGCCTGTATCCAATATGCCTCCCATCTTTATTGGAGCTTTCCACTAGACCTAGCTAGTGACCTAAGCTGAAGAACAGTACTGCCTAATGCATATTTGTTTTGGACCATGTCATCAATCAAGTAGTATGCGAAACCAGCTCTTGTAAGACACGAGATAAATAGTCCTAAATAAGTAATAAAAGAAAAGGCAGCAAAAAATTAGGACGAGTCCACTCTGTAATAGAGAATTGGTGTTCTTTTGATACAAACTTATGTAAACTAAACCCTTTTCCGTTTGGTAGGGTGTAAACCATTTTCCGAAAATTGTTTTCTTTTCTTTTCAGTTTTACATTATTTGGTAGGCAAAGGAGTGTAAAACCATTTTTCCGTGGAGTAAAAAAGCTCTTCCTATGATGGAAAACCATTTTCCTTTCAAAATGAAGGGAAAACTCTTTTACTTCTTTTTCCTTACCTCCATTTTACACTCCTCCCACCACCTCCTTATTTTCCCTTTCATTTTTCTTTTTTCCATCACCTTTCTTACATGTTACCAAACAATGGAAAAGTAATTTTACATATGTGTTTTCTATTGAAATTGTTTTCCATGAAATTTATTTTACATAGAAAATGTTTTGCGCCCAACCTAACGTAGCCTAGATTTAGAACAATAAATTGCGGAGAATCAAATAATGATTACTCACAAGTTCACATAAGCCACTAAACTTGTATATGGGCACGCATCGGAACTTTAAAAAATTCTACTCCCTCCGTCCCAAATTATTTGCTACATATTGACTTTAGGCACTATCCACTTTGTCACTTTGACTGTCTTTGAGTTTATATACGTAACGAAAAACATATTCATGTGAGATCTTGCTTGATTCGTTTCAATGTGTACTTTTCAAATATATAATTTTTTCCTATACCAAATTCGAGATATTAGTGTTTGAAATTGCATCTTGTAAACCGTGAAAAAGTAAATGTAGCAAATAAATTAGTATGGAGGTAGTAACTAAAAAACGGTAGAGAACCAAATCAATTGATTACAAACTCATTTATTTAGTTAACTTGGCAATTTTTCAAAAAATTCATGGTTTCACAAAAACAACAAAAAATCATTCATACTCATCAGAAAGTATATATTCTTCTATACATGTAAAACATAAATCGAAATTTCCCCCAAACCCCCAACAAATAGGATTCAGTTATTCAGCTCACATCTACCTTCTTTAATCTCCAAAGTCAAAATCTACCGAGTAAATGGAATTAAACTTGACATCAATTCTCAACCAAGAAAAAATGGTAAAATGAGAGTCCTAATATGACAATCAACATACATTATAATAAAGTGGATCTACATAAAAATGGGAGAAAGAGGGATGAGAGATGTAAGTATACCTGAATAAATATTTCTGGAAATGATTTGATGAGCTCCAGAACGAATCAAATAGGTCACTGCTATTCTCGCCATTTTTACACACCTCTGCAAATCGGAGATAGAACGAATAAGTCTTAAGGAAGGTTTTAGGTCTTAACTAATAACTACTCCCTTTTTTTTTAATATAATAATTAAATTAGTAATAAAAGAACTTCCAAACACTAATTATTATATTAAAAAAAGGGAGTAGTTATTAGTTAAGACCTAAAACCCTCCTTAAGACTTATTCGTTCTATCTCCGATTTGCAGAGATGTGTAAAAATGGCGACAATAGTAGTGACCTATTTGATTTATTCTGGAGCTCATCAAATCATTTCCAGAAATATTTATTTAGGTATACTTATATCTCTCATCCCTCTTTCTCCCATTTTTATGTAGATCCACTTTATTATAATGTATGTTGATTGTCATATTACGACTCTTATTTTACCATTTCCATTGGATTTTTTCTTGGTTGAGAATTGATGTCAAGTTTAATTCCATTTACTCGGTAGATTTTGACTTTGGAGATTAAAGAAGGTAGATGTGAGCTGAATAACTGAATCCTATTTGTTGGGGGGTTTTGGGGGAAATTTCGATTTATGTTTTACATGTATAGAAGAATATATACTTTCTGATGAGTATGAATGATTTTTTGTTGTTTTTGTGAAACCACGAATTTTTTGAAAAATTGCCAAGTTAACTAAATAAATGAGTTTGTAATCAATTGATTTGGTTCTCTACCGTTTTTTAGTTACTACCTCCATACCAATTTATTTGCTACATTTACTTTTTCACGGTTTGCAAGATGCAATTTCAAACACTAATATCTCGAATTTGGTATAGGAAAAAATTATATATTTGAAAAGTACACATTGAAACGAATCAAGCAAGATCTCACATGAATATGTTTTTCGTTACGTATATAAACTCAAAGACAGTCAAAGTGACAAAGTGGATAGTGCCTAAAGTCAATATGTAGCAAATAATTTGGGACGGAGGGAGTAGAATTTTTTAAAGTTCCGATGCGTGCCCATATACAAGTTTAGTGGCTTATGTGAACTTGTGAGTAATCATTATTTGATTCTCGGCAATTTGTTGTTCTAAATCTAGGCTACGTTAGGTTGGGCGCAAAACATTTTCTATGTAAAATAAATTTCATGGAAAACAATTTCAATAGAAAACACATATGTAAAATTACTTTTCCATTGTTTGGTAACATGTAAGAAAGGTGATGGAAAAAAGAAAAATGAAAGGGAAAATAAGGAGGTGGTGGGAGGAGTGTAAAAGGGAGGTAAAGGAAAAAGAAGTAAAAGAGTTTTCCCTTCATTTTGAAAGGAAAATGGTTTTCCATCATAGGAAGAGCTTTTTTACTCCACGGAAAAATGGTTTTACACTCCTTTGCCTACCAAATAATGTAAAACTGAAAAGAAAAGAAAACAATTTTCGGAAAATGGTTTACACCCTACCAAACGGAAAATGGTTTAGTTTTAATAGTTTACATAAGTTTGTATCAAAAGAACACCAATTCTCTATTACGGAGTGGACTCGTCCTAATTTTTTGAAATGATTAAACATGCTCATTTTTCAGAAAACATTGCATAATTAGATAGCAGCTATTATTTGAAAATATAAGAGATAATCAACAACAAAAAAAAGATCATATGATTCATATCTTAAGGAAATAAATCATGGATTGAACTACAAGTAAGCATATAGAGTAAAAGATGTCAAAGATTGGTACAATTGAATACTATGAGATTAGAAATGCAGGTGAATCTAATCCAAAAATCAACAAAAACAAACAAATGGAGAATTAAACAACCTCAATCAAGAAGAATTGAAATGTAAGTATCGACTAAAATTAAGGGGGAAATGAGAAAGGAGAGTGAAAGAGCTGACCTGAGAGAAGCTTCGGTAAAACCCTAGCCGCAGTTGTGAGAAAAGGAGAATGGAGGAAATGGAGATAGCAGAGAAATGTTAAGGTTTGCGTTAGTAGGTGTTTTTATAGTGCTGCATCGAAGGAAATGGGGCTAATGCCGTTCAGCCGTTGGACCCGTTTTGACGAGGGGGATTACGAGTTTGGCATGATGTTTCTGAACAATTTGAATTCGGCTTTGTCAAAGTTTGCTCAAAGTTCGATTTGTAGTGGCTCCGTTGATTTTGAGATCAACTCGAGACCTTAACGAGCCGAGCTAAGTTATGCAAAGCTCGGCTTGGAAAGCTCTTGAATAGGGGAGCAAACGATCTGAGACGATTTGTAGAGCTTTCGAACTCGGCTCGGTTAAAGCTCGGCTCGAGCTCGGTCAACTTCGAGCCCGAGCTGAGCCCGAACTATATGTTAAGTATACGAGCTCGAGCCCGAGACCAATAAAGCTCGGCTCGGCATAATTATTTTTTTAATTTACATTTGAAACGTGTGACAATAAGAAAAATAAAAATAGCCCAAACATGCAAAGCCCAAAGCCCATAAAGGAATATAATATTATTGGGATTAGTTTTCATATTGCATTAAATTTATGTATGATGAACTATTGCATATTTTACTTTATGTGAGGAAGAACAATAAGGCCAATAACCAATAGGCGGGAGAAAAAAAAGAGCTAAGCCCGAGCCTGGTCGAGCTCGAGCTCGGCTCGACTCGTTTACACCCCTACTCGTCAATACGCGTGATTATTCTTTTATACTCTCTCTGTCTCTTGATAAACTTCTCATTTCTCTCTTAGGGGGCATTTGGTTCAAAGGGTTGGAATGATATGGAATGGATTAGATGCCATCTCAATATTTGGTTAGACTTTTTTTTACTATGGAATGTGATACCTATGAGTTTCTAACTCCACCCCAACCCCTTGGAATTATAAACTCTACCCCTCCCCTAAGATTCTCATTCCATTTCAACCAAGTATCAAACTCTATAAGTGAAAAGAGGAGGAGAGGAGGTTGAATATCGAACAGCAGCCGACCTTATCACCGTCGGCAACCAACCACCGACTAGACCACGCCGATCATTTTCGCCCCACCATCGAACACCACCAACGATTGCTAGAACAGAGTTGTTAAGAACGGAGGACGATGATTCCTGGTCGTCGGAGGATAATTGTTGAGAACAGAGTTGCTTGGCGGTCGTCTTTTCTTCTCTGATTCTTTCTTTATTCACTAAAGGTACTGGTTCGCCAAGGAGGACGACGATTTCAGGTCGTCGCCGAGTCTGCTGCTGTTAGCGCCGATGGGCCGGCGATGGTGGATCGGGTTGTTAGTGCCGACGAAGGCCACAATTTCTGGTGATGAAATGCGAAGGAGGACGACGGATTCCTGGTTTGCGAAAGATGTTCGGGACGGTGGCAGTTGGTAGAGGAGAAGAGTTTGAGTTTTTGTTTTGTTTTTTTTTTCACTTTAAAATCAAAATTTGTAATTAAAAGATTTGTTGTTTAAAAATAAATTGCTCATCTTAAGAAAAATGATTATAATTTCTTTGAGGAAACAAATTATTATAATTAATACAACATTAAATAATTACAAAAAAAATCATTCCAAAAATGAACCAAAGATTTTAACCTTGGTATGGGGTTTCCAATCCATACCATCCTAATATGAGATCCCAATCCATACCATTCCAACATTTTGAACAAAACAGGCTCTAAATATTTGTCCCAAATAAACTTTCCATTCTCCAAGTGGCATGGTCCCGATAATAAAATAACTTATTTTTACGTGTGGGACCACATTTTATGTCACTAGAAACAAAAACAATACTCTTAACAGTCAATAACAATGATAATTTATTATTTAAAAAATCACAGAATAACCCACCACCGACTACTTTCTTAAATTGTGTGCATTGGAGAAATGATAAGTTTATTGTGGGACGGAGGGAGTATATTGAAAAATTATATTATGTATGAATCTAAAAATATATTTGTTTTGTAGATTACACAATAATAAGCTAATAGTTTTAGTGTTCAAAAATAGATTCAAAAGCAAAAATATTCATTAATAAAATTATAAAGCAGACAAATAAACTAAAAATAATAATAGGTCAAGCTTGTTCATGAACAGCTCGACAACGGCTCGATCAACGCTTAGTCAAAGCTCGACCCAAGCATAAAGTTGGAATCTAAATTAGGCTAAAAGTTAGATTATTCTATGAAGTGTTCACATTGTAATTGAATACTTAACTTTTGTTGTCCACGTTATCACAACATAAACAAGGGGTGTAACATGCTTTACAACAATTCATATAGTGTTCAATAAATCCTCTCTTGCCTTAACAGAATTAGTTTTAAGTGAATCCAAATTAGATAGAAAATTCATTCTCTCTTTTGCTTTTTGCGATGATCTAGAAAATTTTTCATACTCTGCACCTTCTTTAAATTTGCCTCTGAAGTTGCAGTTACATACTTTGCACAAATCCTAGTCTCAACTTGAGGAAGTACTTCACCAATAGTTGTAAGGAGAACTTTTTATTGGTCATGCATGAAAGTGTAACCATCACTTGCAGTTATATCAAGCTAAGATCACAAGCCAACAACTCGAAAAACTTCTCCAATCATATACTTTCCACCACATCAACACTGACCATGCAATTGGGAACATTTTGATTGTTTCCATCGCTCCCAGCAACAACAAGCAACTATCCTCTATATGGATCTTGTAAAAGACTGTCATCCAATGAAATAAAAGGTTTACACCTAACCAGAAATATCTTCTTAAGTGCATCAAAGCATATATACATTCTTCTAAACACATGTATGTTAACATTGAAGTTAATTATGTTCATCTCATTACTCTTCTAATCTCTGTTGCATATCTTGGAAGCACATATTATTAGTTTATATAGCATGTCTTTTGTTGCCTATTAGTCCATACAATTTACATTGTATCTATTAGTACGACATATGGGATAATTTTGAACTTGGAGTGATAGTCATGTGATCTGTGATCCACTTATCTTCTCGACTTTGCTTTGCCTACCACATGAATGTTTTCAAAAGTGTGTTTTAACTGTAAAGCTTTTTTTCCCACCCTCCTATGAAGCCCATATCCTCCAAAAGACACCCTTGTTCTTTGAACTTACAAGCAGCCTCAATCATGTTCTTATCATGTTTAGTGTAACATGTGTATCTCCCATATTTTATGATATAATCGGTGAATGGTTGTTGAAACAACATTCTCATACTGTTGTCCAACATAGAAATTTTACTTGTGTGCTCCATTATAGCAGATGAGAGTAGCTAAGCATCCAATATCTTCTTCAATACTGCCGAGATTGAGCAACAAAACAATAACTAAATTAGAAAATAACATTCGCTTATTGAATTTCAGAGGAAAATAAGTTGGATTGTTGCAGATGATGAAGGGCAAGTAGAGAGAATTGAAGGAACTAGAAGCGAAAAAACAAAGGATGGAGATGGAAGTCAGACTGACCAATCGATTTTAACATGTCAACATTTAATGTCTCGTTGTTTTTCAGGGAAAGTACCTAAACTTTTCACCTCCCTCAACTTTTGCACAACGATATGGCTAATCTAACTCCCGTAGCAGAATAAGTATTTAACTCTAACTTTGCATATGTGACGGTAAGGCCGAGAGCCCGAGATATGTTGGGTTGGCCGACCAGATCTCATCACCTTGAAATACATGGAATACAGAGCTAACTTCAGGCTAGTTGTAACCAAAATTAATGTGTACACCTCCAAGTTGGATAACCATAAAGATTCACCCCGGGGAACCAAATACAAGTTTAGGATCTATCTTACAAGGTCATTGTCGTTTCGACTCGATCCAAAAGAACTCATGGTCCCACTATCAAAATTCCAATTCCAATGATCTGTAGATCCGATATCTAATAACAATTCCAATGATCCGTGGATCCAATATTCAATATCCAATATCTCTTTAATAAAAGAAAGGCATCAACATGCTTTCATACAACAAAGCTCAATAAATCCAATCACAACCAAAGATCTCGTGATTACTATCTTAAGTTCAACACAACCAAGTTCATACAATCTCACATAAATCCAAACCAATATCAAGGTACTATGTAAACGTACCTCCCAAAGTAATAATCTCACAATTCGGAGCTACCAACAAACTGCTAACGCCCCTCTATCGATTGATCTCCTATAAACAGTAAAATAACATAATTTAAAATCCTTAAATAATTAATATCCTCATAATAATACATGGGAAGCTTCTAAATCTTTACAAAAAACTTTAAAAACTCCTTCAAAAATCCTTTTTAAGTTCATTTTCAGGAGCCCAATATAAGGTCTTTTAAAAGACCCTAATATAATTAAAGATCATAACTTTAATAAATTTACAATAATACTCCATCCGTCTCATTTTGTTATACACATTTGGAATATGGGGGAAAACTAAGGCAAATAGAATCATAAGCGAATCTTATGTTTATTTAAATTAATTCCATATACTTTTGTTGTCCTTATTGCTTTATGTTAAAAGTAAGAGAGAGAAAATAATTAAAGGATTAGGAAAAGTAAGAGAGAGAGAATCACGCCACTTTCATTCCTTTGCCAGTACATACAATCTGCTTTCATTCAAAAAAAGAGAGGGAAAACTTAAACATTTGACTTCCCTCCAATTTTTTTAAGCTTACATACAAGATTGTTTAAATATAAGCAATACACATTACTGTTACATGGAGTAAACTTTCCAAGAGCCGAAATAATTCAGTTTCTCTTTACATTCAACAGTTTAAAAAAGGTGACTTTTTTTTTTTTAAAAAAAATTACTGCATCATTGCCTGTTAATGGCTTCAGACTTAGACTGTGTAGCATCTGTTCAGGATGATTTCATGGAGATTGGCGAAACCGTTTTCATTGAGGTTGATGGAGATGAGGATGAGGATGTAGATGAAGAGAATGAGGGTGGAGATGAAGAGATGAATGAAGTTCAAGAACAGGAGATGAATGAAGTTCAAGAACAGGAGAAAAATGAAGTTCAAGAAGTAGAGAAGAATGAAGTTGAAGATGAAGAGATGGATGAAGATGGCATAACTTACCTGTTTGACCTCAATGAAGCACCCCCATCAACCTCTCATATAGACGATGGTCATCATAAGCCCAGGCTCAGCAATCCGAAGAAGCAAGAAATTCTTCATTGGCTCTTGGACAAAACAGTGGCAGGAACTCTTCCACACGGGTCAATCAAGTTGTGTTGTCAAACTTTTGGATACAACCGACAAACAATCGGCAAACTGTGGAATGCAACAAAGAAACAAAAAAGTGAAGGGTTACCATATAATGTTAACAACAAGTTCACCAATTGTGGAAGGAAACGAATAAGTATTGCTTACAATGACATAATAGGAATACCGATGGGAAAAAGAACTTGCATAAGGGACCTTGCAAGCTGCCTGAACATTACACACTCTACAGCTTGGAGATTAGTTAAGAGAGGAACTATTAGGCCACACTCTAACCCACTACGTCCGGGTTTGACAGAGCACAACAAGAGAGCAAGGTAGATTGGATCATAAGTTTGATAATGGAAGAAAACATACCACATGAACCAATTTACTACGGTATGTATGATTTTATACACATAGATGAGAAGTGGTTTTATCTTACACAAAAACACAAAAAGTGTATCTTGCTAAGAACGAACCAAATCCACATAGAAGCATGAAGAACAAGACATGGATTCCCAAAATAATGTTTTTTGGTGCTGTTGCAAAACCAAGGTGGGCAGAGGATGGTAACTGCTCATTTGATGGAAAATTGGAATTTTTCCATACATAGACAAAGTTCCAGCAAAGAGAAAGTCCATCAATAGGCCAAAGAGGGCAATTGAAATCAAACCAATTGATTCAATTACACAAGATGTCACCAAGGAAATGTTAATTAAAAAACTGATTCCGACCATTATAGAAAAGTGGCCAAAAAATGGTAACTAGGTCATATACATTCAACAAGACAACGCAAAGGCTCATATACCACAAGAAGATGCAAAGTGGCAGGAAGTTTACAAGCAACATGGATTCACATTCATCCTAACACAACAATCACCAAATAGCCCGGATACAAATGTATTAGACTTGGTTTTTTCAGGACCATACAATCATTAATGCACAAGAAGATGCCTAAAAACATTGAAAACTTATGTGAAGAAGTTCATAATGCATTCAATGAATTACACCCGAAAACCTTAAGTAATGTATGGATGACATTACAATACACTTTCAATGAAATTCTAAAGGTAAAAGGGTGTAACTCATACAACCAACCTCATATTGGAAAAAAGGTCCTAGAAGACAATGGCACACTTCCAAGACAATTTCAAGTCCCGAAAGAAGCATTAGCAGAATGCATAGAGATGATGGCAGAGTATGAAGCGACTTTGGCATGAATTGCATTAGAAAAGAAGAATTTGGCATGATTTGCATGGATCATAGAAGACTTTGGCATGAACAACTAAAACTTTTGTAAGTAAAAGCATAGATCAACTTTTTCTACGAGAAAAAGCTAATGAAGGAATTACTTTTTGTATGTAAAATCATATATGAAAGTATGCTTATGTTTTCATTTTTCAAAAGTTAATTCCCTCAGCTCATCATCATAGGGTGTTGATCACAATTGAGCATAGCTTGGTGAGTCAATGTTGTTGAGCATACCCAATAGGTTCCCTCAACATTCATTGACATCACCTAGATTCCTCAAAAATTGTGACCAACATTGCTCTCAGATGTCCCCATTCATCATTTACATCTATGTAAGAATAACATTTTCATCATCACAGAGCATAGCATGCCAGTCAATAAAAATGCCTCAAACATCAATTGAAAATGCATTTTAACACGTTGGAGTGGCATTCATGTGACATACTAAGATTACTAAGATGAAGCCTCATAGATCAACTGAATTTCGAACAAAACAGTTGAAGTGGCATCCAATTTGTAAGGTCACATAAACCTCAAGCATCAACTAAATCATGCAAAACAATTGAAGTGGCTCTATAATTGACTATACATGCTTTTTTGAACAACGAAAACACATACATGAATGAAAGAAAGAAAGAGAATAGATTCATTCATTTCATAACATAACATAGATCATGCAACGAGAATACATACATTAAGTACATGAAAAGAAAGAAAGAAAGAAAGAGAATAGATTCATTCATTTCATAACGTAAACATGATACTTACAACGAGAACACATACATGAATAGAAAAAAGGAAGAGAATACATGCATACATTGAATACATGAATGAAAGAAAGAAAGAGAATAGATTCATTCATTCATAACGTAACATAGATCATACAACGAGAATACATACATTAAATACATGAAAGAACGAAAGAAAGAAAGAAAGAGAATAAATTCATTCATTTCATAACGTAAACATGATTCATACAACGAGAAAACATACATGAATGGAAGAAAGGAAGAGAATACATACATTGAATACATGAATGAAAGAAAGAAAGATAATAGATTCATTCATTTCATGACGTAACATAGATCATACAACGAGAATACATACATTAAATACATGAAAGAAAGCAAGAAAGAAAGAGAATATATTCATTCATTTCATAACGCAAACATGATTCATACAACGACAATACATACATTCATTCATTTTAAGCCCTAATGATCCTCACTTATGTAAAGATTTGTGATCCAAACCCAAATAAAGGGACTTTGATTAAAAGCCACCATAATGTCATTCAAAGAAGGAAGAATCAAGTTGCAATCTGCCCCTAGCATTCATTTTATTCTTCACTCCTAAATAAGCCATGAAAATACAAGACGTATCACTTATGCATTGCATCTTAAGCTTGTTGCACTCGAATGAAGTATGCAATAATTTTCTGTTCGTAACTGAAAAAAGCTCACAATGGACTTAGAGATGTATATTCACTCCTAAAATGATTCATTTCATAACGTAACAAGAAAGAAAGAGAAATGTTCAATGAAGTAAGTAAGCTCTTAACACATCAAGAACAGTGACACCAATAACTGATAGTCCATTATATTCTAACTCATCAAACACAGAAACAGGAATCATACATAGTCATATGCAGAGCATTAACAAAGAAACTACAAAATCAAACAAGAGTACACTAACATTAATACATGAATCATACATAGATCATTAACAATGTAATCACAAAATCAGCAGCATCCCAGCGGTATCCCAGAGGGGCCTAAACTGCCCTTTAACTAAATCCTCGAACAATCATCTCCACTAAGGGGAAAGGGGATTTTTAACAAACATCCTCGAACAATCATCTCCGACTAATCTAAGAAAAAATAAACACACAAATTACTGAAATTAAAGAAAGAGATTAGAGTTACTCCCCTGACTCGGATTCAGAGTCTAAAGCCGCTGCACAAACAGGATCCACAGAACTTTCACCGGAAACCAAAATATCTGGTTTATTTTCAGAAGAATCAGGGGACGGAGGATCAAACGGAGCAACAATAACACCTTCCAAAGCTTTCGATGAAGATGATTTATCACCGTCAGTTACCACATGAGCAACATCATCAATTTTTTGGGAGTTAATAGGTCCCCATTTGTTATCATCGTTAGAAAAACCCAGATCCGGTGAGTATTCACGGTCGGGGTCCACGAGTGTTCATCATTGGGACAACCGCAGTGAGGACCCCATTCACAACCCCATGGATTGGAATCCGTTGAGTAGTCACTCGAGTTAACTTCATCATCAGAAAAATCACTCATGCTTACCTTTTTCAACAAAGATTTACGGTTTCACTCAAAGTACTGGGTGTTGAAGAACAGAGAACATAGAATAGAGAACAAAGACAGAGGAACAACGGCTTGATGCGAGAGATGCGAGTGATGCGAGAGATGCGAGGGATGATAGAGATAGAGAGATCTAGATGAAAGCCCAGAGAAAGTGAGAGAGAAAGCGAGAAAGAGAGAGATTGAGAGGAGCAGATTTAGGGTTAGGAATGGCATTATGATAGGAGTAACTAATAAAGAGATGAAGATGGGTTGAAGATTCTAGAACACTGATTAAGGTTATGGTGGGAGGATTTAAACAGGGTAGTTGGGAGTAATTAATATAGTAGTTGGAGGTTTAAGTAAAAATTAAATGATGATTATTATAGTAGTTGGAGTATTATAATAGTTTATAGATTCAAAGGTGGGGATCATTAAAGTACAAATGAGTAAAAGGTAGGTAAATGTTAAGATATTGAAGGGTAAAATGGGGAGAAAAAATGTGTATAAATAGAAAAGATTCTATATGGGTATATCTTTTTGAAACGGCCTAAAACGGAAAATGGGTACATCAAAATGAGACGGAGGGAATATAATTAATTAAAAATCTAAACTTTAAAATTTCAAACCTCAAATATAACCCTAGAATTAGGTTTAGAACGCCATACAACTTTTAGGGTTTAAGTATCAAAAAAAGATAACAATTTTAAGGCATAAATCCAAAGGATTTTTCGTTGAAAACTACCTATATTTTTAGGTAGCTCTTTTGTGAATAACTACTTTGTTTCAAAAAAATTTAAAATAGCTACCTACTTTCTTGAAAAACTTTTGGTATCACTACCTTGTGGTCTATTCCGTCAAAAAGTTAACGGAAACGTCAAAAAATTTACAGAATTACGCAAAAAAAAAGGAAAATAACTACCTACTTTTTTGAAAAACTTTTGGTATCACTACCTTGTTAAACGTTTTCTGTTAACTTTTTGACGGAAAACACCAGAAGGTAGTGACACCAAAATATTTCCCAGAAAGTAGGTAGTTACTTTTTATTTTTTTGAAACAGGGTAGTTATTCACAAAAGGGCTCCAAACGTAGGCAGTTTTCAACATATTTTCCAAAACCAAATAAAATCCTTAAATCAAATAATTTCCATAATCAAATTTACAAGTCCATAAAATTTCCAAAATGAAAAATATTTCCGTTTTTAAAGCACGGACAGCCGCAGCAGCCCGGCACGGTGGCTGCCAGCTAAGACATCGGTGGGCAAATGGTCGACGACCAGGCGATGACAACAATACGATAAACCGAGCAACCAAACAAATTTGATATTAAAATAATCCTCATTCAAACATGAATCTAAACATGTGATTTTTATAATTTTCTAATAGGAATTACTACCACAACTCTTAATTCAAAGCTTTAGAAAGTATGGAGAAAGGGAGAGAAATTTACTAGTCTTTCTGGGAAAAAAAGATGGCAATTGTGTTATCTCTCTACTCCCTTTCCTACTTAAATAAAACCCTAATAGGCTCATTAAAGACCGGGCTTCCCATTCTAACCGTTTTTAAAACTCCTTTAAAATGACAACAAACCCATTAGTTCCATAGTCCTTCTTAGAACTACGACATCAAATCCAAAAACCCTTTAATATTAAAATTCTCAAAACAAATTTCATACTATATCGAAATTTATATTACTTGTCCAATACAATCCATCAGATTAAATAAATTACTCTCTTGTTTTTATTTAATAGAGACATTTGTACTTTTCAAGCTTGCCCAATGCCCATGCATATATTTGATCACATATATCTTTGATTACGCATGAGTAAAAAATATAAAAAGTTGATATTAAAAATTAACACATTAAGATGATCAAACAAGATCTCACCGACTATGTTTTTCTTCATGTATATATAATATATAATATACTAAAATCATTTAAATACTCTATAGTTAAATATTTTGGATAATAAAATATCCTTTAATTATAGAGGGTATTATAAAAGTTTTCTTCACGATGGTGACCTGAAAAGAAAACACTAGTCTCGGGTTGTTTCCAAGGAATGCCCCTTCGATGCCTAAGTCATCCCTATATCCCAAGTCAAAAGCTTGAGTAAGCAAGAGTGTAAAAAAACTCGTGTATGAAGTCTTTGTGAAAGTGAAAAGACCATATCTCATGCATGGACACGAGTATTTATAGTTGGAACTTGAACTTGCTTACACTTAAGCTTTTCTTGGACTTTTCAGTCCTATTTGGTCGAAATAAGCCTGCTTCATTAAGCTCTTAGCCCATCTCCTACAATGGGCTTTGATTGCAATTTGTTCCTTTAGTATTTGGAGGGTTTTGCCCAACAGGCTCCGCCTTGCGGGCTCTCACTGCTGGTTATGGATCCCCTCCTCTGCTCAGTGGGTTCTACTAGGAGGACTACTCATACTTTTTATAAACGAGGTTGAACAAATTTTGAAGCTCGTTTTATAAACAAGCTTGGGAATGAAGATATTATTACTCGTTTATTTATAATCATGAACATCTCTTTTGCATAATGCTCATCAACAAGTTGATATATGTTCATTAAATGCTTGTATATTTGTCCTCATGAATTATTATGTTTATATATATGTTCATGAACAAGATCGTTTAGGATCGTTCTTTTCAACTTCTTTTCGTCGTTCCTTATCATAAAAAGTAAGTTCAGATAAATTCAGATAACGCCTAATATGGTCGAATAAGGTTGGATAAGGTGAAATAAGGTAAAAGCCCAATTTATTATTCCCCCTTAGCCGCCCCTCTTCTCCTTTTTTTTCCCTCTCTTCATCTGTGAGGGGCGGCCATGGATTTGTTTCATCCATGCATGATAAGCCCCTTTTGCTTTCTTGTTTTCAGTTTCTAGTTTATTTTCTTTTTTGTTGAATAAATTAGTTTCTCTTTATGAGAGACTCTTGAGCCCTTCTATGGTGATTTTTGTCTTCTTTGTTGTGGAAGACTCTTTCTCCTCCATGGGAGTTGGAGTCTTGTTTGTTTGTTTGTAGGTATGGGAATTTTTGCTTATTGGCTAGAGTTCAAGACTAATAACATGAAGGTATTGAAATCTTGGATGAGGTCAACTCTGTTGAATCAAGAATGTTCTTCTCCAAATTATGTCCACATGTTAGGCGATTCCGTTAATAGCTGCAAGCTTCAGCAAATACAAGGCCATGCGCTACTAGGCGATCTGGTTCATTGTAGTTTCATCGAAGACGAGTTTGATTTAACCTTATTTGTTTGTATTTTGTTTTTCTTTGATACCTATTGCAGATAGGGGTGTGCACAGGTCAGGATTGGACCTGAATTTAGACTGGACCAGACCGTAATTTGGACCGGATCGGACCGGTCTGATAATTCAGGTCCGTCCTTCGGTCCTTGAAAATGACTGATTCCGGGTTTCCGGTCCGGTCCGGGTAAAACCCGGAAAAATCAGGTCCGGACCGTAACCCGATTTTTTTTTAAAAAAACATACTCTCATTTGACTTTACCAGTTACTTGCCACAATTTTACACAAACCCTATTATCCTACTGCTAGCCGTTTCTCCCGCATTCATTCAACGACAGCTGTCGTTCCCCTTCCTTCTCCGGCGGATTCATTCAACGGCGGCTTTCATCGCCGGCGGCTTCCGTCGCATCCAGGCCTAGCAAGCAGCAGTAGGCGGCGGCTTCCGTCGCATCTAGGCCTCTTTTCTTTCTCTTTTATTTCAGTAGAGCGGTGAAGCTTCGAAGTGAAGAAAAGCTCTAGTTTCTAGTGATTCAGGCATAGGATTGATCTAACACATGGCTTGATTTAGATTCAGTTGTAGCCTGTTGGAATTCTTATGATGCTTCCATTTTATAGGAGCATTTTCTATCCTCTCACTGCTTCAGTGGCTGAATAGTTATACTATGG
Source organism: Patellifolia procumbens (assembly GCA_947645195.1). NCBI lineage: Eukaryota > Viridiplantae > Streptophyta > Magnoliopsida > Caryophyllales > Amaranthaceae > Patellifolia > Patellifolia procumbens. Next base: position 216,976 of record CANSGD010000920.1, read on the forward strand.
CACTTCAAACTTCAAATTCGACTAAAAGTAGTAAGTTAGTAACAGATTAACAGTAGGTCAGTAGCAATAGCCAATAGGTATAGTGTAACACCCCGAAATTTCACTAGAAATTTCGCGTGTTAATTTATATGGTTTACATTGTTATTTATAACTCTAAATATAAATTCGTTTATAAAAATTATATTCTATTAAATAAATGGTCATATTTGAAGCCGGAAAACATTTCGGTAGATAATATGTCGTGCGTATTAATTTTGTAATATAGTTAGTTATTTATACTATAAATTTTAGTGTTGTGTGATTTAATTTTCAAGCGTTAATTATATATGTTCGACGATAATTATATTTACTCTTATATTTTTAAACTTATAATGTCTTTTACATTTCATTATATAGGTATATATATATATATATCTATATATATATTTCAAATCGTGAATAATATATTTACTCGTTTATTTATTTTGGTTGTGGTACTTGTGTCGGTATTGTTTAAATGAACAATGTGACTCTTGTATGAGTATAGTATATAAAATGTGTATGATTAGTAAGTGCATATTTATATTACGTTATTATTCATAATTTTTAATTATAAAAATATTACCATATGTTTCATTTATGAGCGTTTATAATTCTTTGATTGTATTACGTACTAGCAAGTTGCGCACACACCATGCGTAACACATGGGGGTCCGAACATTATGGGCATTAGGGGATAATGTAAAGTCTTGGCCAGCTTTGTATTCTTTTGAAACGTTTATGATAATCAAAAGTCATACCCCTTCATTCACCCTCATAAACCACCATCATCATGGTCAGTATGTGCCAATTTAAATCCACCTTTAATCACCCTTATTACTTCCCCTTATGCTGAGCTTAAAACTCAGAAAATCAACCCCCTCCCCATCCCATTCACACGCCATTCACCAAGGAAAAGAAAGAGAGAAAGTCTCTCCGTTTTCCCCTTGCATACCCTCACAAAAATGAACATCTCCGGAGATCTAACCGTTGGATCATCTTAAAATTTGGACAGAATGTTCTTAACATCTATACCTTCACTTTGACCGGAGGAATGTTTAATCCGAGCTTTATATCACCGGAAATCAGGGTCGGAACACCACTGACTGTTTTAGAGGACCCTAAAATCGTTTAAAAGGGGAATACTTTGTTCAATGGAGGAGAAGTCTTCAAGGGAGAAGAAGGTTTTGATGATCCGCACGTTTTATAGGCTATATATTATGTTTTACGGCACTCCTCTCGAAGATCGAGGTAAGTAGCGTTTTTCTATCACGTTAGGAAATGAGAAGTAACCTTAGGTTGTTAGAATTATCGTTAGAGAATTTAGTATCATGTTAGGATGAACTTAGAAGATTGTATTTGTACGACTCTTGTTAAAATCATGTTAGGCTAAGTTTTTTACTTGAATTCATATATCTAATGTTCCCTTATTCTGCCGTTGTTATTGTGTTGTTGAAATGACTTGATTGTAAATGAATGGAAACTTTAGATTTTGATTTATGTGAATGATTTGGGAATTTGAGAAACTTATGATTTTTGATGCTAAGCAATTCATTTTGTATGGTGATTGGTTGGTTTTGACTTGTGATGATTTTGTATGATGTTCAATGCCTTGAGGTTTTGTCAAACAAACCCGCGAAGCTATGTGGTCGCGGCCCGTGACCCAGTTCGCTGTCCACGAACAGATTGGCCAGCCTGTTTTCAAATGGTCATATCTCACTCATTTGTTATCGGAATTGAGCTTGTGACCAGTCGTTGGAAAGCTAACGAGCTAAATTTTAATGTCCCATTGGAATTTTCTGAAAATATTATCTGTGCTGAATGTTAGGTCTGTTTAAAGTTGTTGTTGTGTGCATTCTGTGCATAGTTAGCTTACAACATGATTCCGTGTTTCGTAAATGACTTTGGTTGTATTGTGGAGTATCCTAAGGCATGTTTGAAAGTATAATTTTAGTACTTGATACCATTTATTAATTCTTATGCCAAGTTTGAGTTGTCGACGTCGTAATGTTTGGGGGAGAATAACACTGCCCTTAGCATCACTTCGCCAATAGTTATGTACGGAGAGTATTGTGATTTGATCATAATTTACTTCGTACCCAAACTCAGATAGCGTTTTGATGTTTTGTATGCCTTTTGTTGTATTTGTAGTATACTTTGATTAGTTTACCGTATTAATTTGGGATTTGTGAATTTCGATGATTTTGAGGATGTGATGATTTTAATGATTTTAATAATTTAAATGATATATAATGATTTTGACGGTTTTAATGGTTTTAATGATTTTTGATAACTTTGATGATTTTAATGACTTTGATGGATCTAATCGTTTTGACGAATTTGATGATTTGATGAATTTGACGAATTTGATGAATTTGACGAATTTGACGAATTTGATGAATTTGATGATTTGAAGTATATTATTTTGTCTTTGAATTTGAAGTTTGGTTTTTAATTGAGTTGAGTAGCCTAAGGGACGGTGTCCCGAAGGTAACGAACATGCACTCCGAGGGGTCAGGGGACATCACGTTGGGTGTTACCCTGCATTGGAGATACCTATGACTTGTTGTCGTCCGAGAGGTCGGGAGATACTGCGTGTATTGTCCCGCATCGGGAGTTTGGCCATTCTTAGACACAGACGGTAGGGAACGTAACCCATAGGCCGTTCTGGAGGTTGCGACCTGACATTTCTTGAGGAGGTGGGCTGCGGGTCACTAGCGTTCGCTCTCTCTTTGTTAAATTGTTTATTTTCAAATTTTTGGTGTTTTTGTGATCCCTTTGATGTTGGTCTTTCGAAATTCTTTATTTTAAACATCTAAAGCATCCTTCTTAGTACTTTATGTTAAAGTTTGACGTTTGTTGCAATGTGTACTTTGCCTTCTTTTGTTGCTATTTGTGTTGTCTTGTCTTTGACGTTTGTTCTAACTTCATTTAAGTTTACTATTTGTTTCCTAAATGAGGCTGGGAGAACTGCTAGTTACTCCCCACTGATTGTGGAATTTTTGTTAATATATATTGCAGATGAAGATGCTGTTTAGAGTTGTTACAATATGAATCGGGGTTGTGCGTTTACCCGTGTAAGCAAGAAAGTTGTGCTAGTCATAGTGGACGAGCATTATGAGTTTGAGATTATGACTAGTTTTCTAGTTGGTCTCAAGTAGTTTACCTTTGTTAGTTTGAATGTTAGTTTTAGAGTTGATCTTTTGGATTTTGGTTTTTATATTTTGAATTTGGTTAAGTTTCAAGATTATGGATAGTTATGGTTATGGATTGGGCTTGTTTAGTTAGAGATGAGGGTATGAGACCTCATTCCTCTTTATATATATGATTTGGAGTTTCGATTACTATTATGGGACTCGTTGTTTATTTTAGTTTTAATTTTACCCCATAGAGTGACATTCTCATCTCGGTGGTATTTCCGCTACCACTGATTTGATCGTTGTTACATTTATTTAAGTTAAAGCTTAGTTTGTAAAAGACGGGATGTTATACATAGCAAGTTTCCAAGTTAGCAACAATGGCTGCCATTCTTGAATTTTTTGATCTTTTTTTGATTGATGCTGTTGATTAAGATATTTTGAATGTTGTTTTTAGAATAAATTTCTGCCAAAAAAAGGTCCAAATAGGTCTAAAATCGGACCGGATCTGATTTATCAGGTACAAAATCGGACCGGACCGGAAAATTCAGGTCCGGTCTCCGGTCCAAGAAAAAAGATATTTCCGGTCCACCGGTCCAAAGAGGTCTGGTCCGGTCCGGTCCGGTCCGGTCCGGTCCGGTCTTGGACCTGTGCACACCCCTAATTGCATATGTCATTTGCGCTTCAATTAACGAAATTTCTCTTTTAAACAAGGTCGCATAAGGTCGAATAAGGTCTAATAAGTTTTAATAAGGTCAAATAAGGCCAAATAAGGTCTAGTGAGAAAAAATAAGTTCATATTAGTTTAGATAAGCAAAAATAAGTTGAAATGATTGTAGCTTAGACGTTCTTTTGGACTGGATTAATTGAAAAACATTTGAGTTCTAGTTCAGTTTCATTAATTTCAGTTCAGTTTAGCTCATCTCCTTTTGCCTCACAATTACAATCCATTACAGTTTAGTTCAATTAGTTTAGTTCAGTTCAGTTCAACTTCATTCCATTCAAAAAGAACAACGTAGAAGAAAAGGATGCATAAACCACCAAGAAAGAATGCATAAAGAATGGACGATTACTAAGGGGGAACTTATATGCCGATGAATACAATGTTTTCAGGAGATGATGGACAATTTTAACACCAATAATAAATTAATCAACTTATAATCTTTTTATAGATTCTTTTTTATTATTTCAATATTATACCACTTTTTAGCATATAAATAGGCTCGTTCATGAACACAAGCTCGTTTACGAAAGCTAGTGTACGAGCTCGACTTACTTAATAAACGAGTCGACCTCGAACGTGATATTTGCTAAACTAGTCAAGCTTGAACAAACTGTTAAGCTCGATGAATAGCAGCTCGAGTACAACTCAGACTTAGTGCAACTCATCCTACCCCTACCAATCATGGGCCCACTTGTAATGTCACTACATCATTGGTGCTCCTTATTTATTTCTATTTTTTATTCACTCTCTAAATGTTCAAGCAAAATCTAAATTACGTAAAATAATACTTCCTCCGTTCCTTAATAAGTGACACACTTTCCTATTTGGAAAATGTCACAATGAGTGACACACTTCTTAAAATGAAAATTTTAAGAGACAAAATTACATATATATCCTTACTCAACCAAATCAGATACATATAATTACTTCATCTTTTACTAACTTAGGGGGCGTTTGGTTCCCATAAGGGAAAGGGAATGGAATCAAGAAAGGGGTAGGAGGGGAAAGGAATGTCATTCCCTTTGATATTATATGGTGTTTGGTTGTATCTCTTTTTTGTTTTGCCTCTTTCACCTTTCTTCCACCTCCCACCATGCCACCACCGTTCAATTCACCACCGTTGAAGCATAGCCTCCCAGCGCCGTTAAACTCACCACCTACAGCCGGAAACTGCTCTACTTCACCCAAAATCGACTAAAAACTGCTCTAAATTACTCAGATCTATGCTTCTCTCCCTCAATTGGGTCGGCGGCGGTTACTCTACCTCACCCCGTGTTCACTTGTGTGTTGATGGAGCCACCGCGGTGTGTGGCTGGGTACCGCTGTTGCTGCTCTTGTCATTCTTCTCTCCCTCAATTGGGTCGGCGGCGGATTTCTCTAAAATCTATGCTTGACGGTGGTGTTGGTGGGGTTTGTGGGTCGATTTTCCAGTGTTTGTGGTATGGGGTGGGTCGATTTTCCGGTGTCTGTGGTAGGGATGGGTCGATTTTGTGGTGGTTGTGATAGGCGTGGGTCGATTTTGTGGTGGTTGTGATAAGGGTGGGTCAGTTTTGTGGTGGTGGTGGTGTGACGTGGGTCGGTTCTGTGGTGGTGGTTTTGTGACGTGGGTCAAAATCTGTGGTGGTGGTGGTGTGAGGTGGGACGGTTTTTGGTGGTGGCGGTGTGACGTGAGAGGTTACGGTGGTCAACAATGGTGAAGTGGGCGGTTGGATAGTCAACAGTGGTTGTTTGAGGGTTGCAGTTGGGTCGGGGATGGTGGAGGGGTGGTGTAATTGGGTGGTCAATGATAGTCAAAGTTGATTATAGAGTAGAGGGAAGAAAGGGTAAGTGAAACCTTAGGGGTAGGTGAGGAATGGTAGTAGAGGACTTTGGGGGTTTGGAGAGGGTAAAGGGAATCATTGATTGCACCTAACAAACAACATATAAGGGAATCCTCTTATTTGATTCTCTTTCCCTTTCCTAAAGACCCCAAAACAAACACCCCCTTAATCTAATCCACCTTGTTTACTAACCCTTGATAATCTCCACACCCTCCCTCCTCCCACCCCAACCACCAGTCAACTACGCAACCACGCCGCCACACTGCCCACCCCCTCCATTTTTTCCGACCATGCCCGCCTCCATTTTTTCCGACCAAGCCCGCCTCCATTTTTTCCGAACAACCATTTCCCCCACTACCCTTGTTTCTCCCCTAAACTAACCCAACCACCAACCGAAATCACCCCATCCACCGAAAACACCACGCTCCAACCTTAAACACCACCTACCGCTGGTAGACTGCCCACATGCCGAAAAACACTAATGTGTCGCCGAATCTGCCGTTACAATCGCTTTTCTTTCTCTTTGATCTATAAACTCTCACTCTCTCTTTGGTGGTAGAGGGTTTTAGGGTTTCAATGATTTTGATCTACTTGGAGTTTTGATCTACTCGGTAGAATGGCATGGATCTCAAAGGTTTCGATATACTTGGAATTTCGGTGGTTGTGGGCTGATGTGGGTTATTTTGGGCTAGTATTGGTTGATTTCGGTGGCTGTAAGGTGGTTTGCAGTGGTTGTGGGGTGGTGTTTGGTTAGATTTGGCGGCTGTAAGGTAGGTTTAGTGGTTGTGAGGCTGGTGTCGGTGGCTCTACGGTGGTTTTCAAGGGTTGTGAGGTGGTTTTGGTGGCGTTAGGTTTTTCTGATGGTCATGGTGGTGGAAGTGGTGGTGGAAACGATGGTCATGGTGGTTGGGTTAAGGATGAGGCTGCTTGCTAATCATTCAATGAAGGTGTAGCTATTTTTGTTATTTTAATTAAATTACCATTTTTTTGCTTAATTGTGGTCCTCAACTTTCTCTCTTTACTTTTCCTTGATTTCCGTCCTCCTTTCTCTCTGTTCCACTTACTTCCTCCGTTTTTTTTAAGTGATACATGTTTGCTTTTACGGTTTTTGAGGCAAAATTTCTTAAACTTGATTAGAGGATTATAAGTGGAAAGTGGGACATATAATTAAAAGTTAATCAAACACTCATTCACCACCCCTTCCCCACTCTCTCTCCTCCTTCCACCACCAGTGCCCCCACTTTACCACATCCACCACCACATCTACCGCCACAACCACCACCAAACCACCACCTAGCACTATCACCACCATCAAACAACCACCCAGCACTACCATCGACCACCAAAACACCACCCAGCACTACCATCGACCACCAAAACACCATCCAACACTACCACCGACCACCAAAACACCATCCAGCACTACCACCCACCACCAAAAATCCCAAAAACTAGCATCAACCACCAAAACACCACCACTAGATTCGACCACCACCAAAAACTAACATTAATCAGCAAAACACCACCACCAGATTCGACCACCACCAAAATCAGAGTTTGGGTTTGCCAAATTCGAATACCAGATTTGACCACCACCACCAGATTCGACCACCACCAAAATCAGAGTTTGGGGTTTGCCAGATTCGACCACCACCACCAGATTCGACCGCCACCCCCACCAAATTCCTTGCCAAATTCGACCCACAACAACACCAAATTATGACCCACAACTCCTCCAACTCTCTCTTACGTGAGAAATAGAAAGGATGGAGAAATGGCCTTTGAGTGTTTGACTTGGGGTTTAGCAAGGGTTTATGTAGGCAGGCATGGCGAATTAATTCGATCAATCAATCTTCAATCTTCTGTGTTCAAACATGGCGAATTTAATATGACCCACTAGTTGTGAGACAGTTGGAGGAAGAGAGAGAGAGGGTGTCGGAAAAGGTTTTTTTTAGGGTGGTCGTTTTTGAGCAGGGTGTTTTTTAGGGTTTATAGGTGGTGGCGGTGGTGGTTGTGTTTCAGATGTGGTTGTAAATTAGGAGAGAGATGGGGAAGGTGGTAGGTTGAGGAGAGAGATTAATTAATAGGGTGGGTAGGTTTAGATGGGTTAATTAGTTTTGTTAATTGTTGTAAAAGTGTGGTTAAATAAGTAAGTAAGGGTAATATTGTAATTTTATAAGGTAAATATTACCAAAGTTAGAAAGTTTTGAAAGTGTATCACTTAAAAAAAATATCCACTTTTGGAAGGTGTATCACTTAGAAAAAAACGAAGGAAGTATTACAGAACGGAGGCAGTATATTCTTGGAAAACATTCTTCCAACCAACCAACGAAGGTGATTCGTTATTATGGGAAGTAAAATAAAATTCATCCTCCATGGTTTATTAATTATAACACTTTTTGTCACGTTTGTCAATATAATTAAACTTCGATAATACTTCCTGTGTTTCTAGAGAAGTGACACACTTATGTTTTGACGTATGCCAATGTATTATTTCAATCATTAATATTTACAATTATCAATAGGTAAAAATTATACAAAGTTGATATTAAAAGAATTCATATTGAGATGAATCTAACAAGATCTTACATCCTACATGACTATGTATTTTCTAAAATGTAAATCACCAAAAGTAATTAAAGTCTAAACTATAAATAGTTAACGCTATGCAAATGTGTCACTTATTTAGAAACGGAGGAATTATATAATTAACAATGAGTAAAAGTTACAAAAAATCTTCATATATATTAAATCATAAGCAAGCATTGCAATCTGACACGTGTCATCATCCCTTTATATGACACACTATCTACTTCATTATCATATATAATAAGAGTTTGTCAACGTAAAGATTCGAACCTGTGACCTTGGGTATGAAATAAGGAGTTTTGAACCAATATGCCAACATACTATTAATTCTTCTTCTATCAAAATCAATGATAATGTATGGATGAAAAAAAAGAGGTAAATTATAACTTTTAAAATCCATATTTTAAATTAGAGAAATTTTTTATATAAATTTTTACACACTACTACATGCCACCAATTATTTTTAACTATTACATAAAATTCTAGAGCATCGTATAGACCTAAGTACTAATTAAGTTTTTAAAAATAGATACTGGAACAAATCAAACAACCATATTGGCAATTAATAAAAGATGAAAGAGTATAAGAATTGGAAAATCCAAAAGATGGCTAGTCATCAATGGCCAAACACCATTGACTATACCAACAAATAACTTTTCAAATTCTTGAGGCCCAAGCAAAACCAGTATAAGTATTATATAGTCATCATTTCATAAACTCTACTCTCAGCTTCATTACTTCCTGGATTGCTGTTCTTTCTTCTCTCCTCCTCCTGTTTCTGAGGTCAGCTCAATATCGCTCTCTTATACTTCTGAGCTTTCATGTATTTTCTTTTTTATTCTTTGTTGAGTTGATGATGATGGTTTTAATTCTGTTCTCATATCAATTTTATCTATTATCTAGAATTATGAGCTATATTGATTTGGATGGTTACTATTTTCTTTCATGAGTCATGGTCCTCATGGATTCAATTTCAGGATCATAGTTACGTGTTTGCTTCGATTTGGGTTTATTACTATGATTATCGTATAAATAATCATTTCGAAGGTTCGTTATTTTCAAATTATTTTGCTTATCTGCATGTAGGAACGTATAGCTTATCTTAACTTTTATTAATGATTCTTATTTGTAAGGGTTAAAACTTATTTTTTTGTTTGTGCTGAACTCAACTTATCACAAACCGAGAACTTCTTTTTCTGATAATGGCTGAAAATAAGTTGAAAAGAATGGCTTTAAGTGGCTTCGTAACAATCCCACTAGTGATAAGTGATGATCTAGGCCTTTTAGATACTCTTCATTTTCTGAAATTCTACTCACTTACTAACAACTTGTTTGGTATTTTTTTTACTAAAGGAAAAGAAAGGTAGAGAAAAGAAAAGAAAGGAAAAAAAAGAGAAGAAAAGGATTTTTTTGTTCAAAACCACCTAAACTTTTCACGTATTTAGAAACTTCCACCTTAATGATTTTTTTTTAAAAATTCCACCTATCATTTCCAATTTTATTAAAAAATCACACCACTTAATGATTTTTGTTAAATTCCGTTGACAAAACCGTTAAGTGGGCTCCACATATGCATTTTATTATTTATTTGAGCTGAAATCAGAGTCAATTTCATCAATTTAAGGGCAAAATCTTAACAAATTTAGAACAAATTACAACTATTTGGAAAAATTTACAAATATTTCAAGTTCGATTTCGTTAACAAAATGTATATGTGAAACCCACTTAACGTGTTAACGAAATTTGACATAAATCGGAAATAGTAGGTGAAATTTTTTTAAAAAATCATTAAAGTGGGAGTTTCTAAAAACGTGAAAAGAGTAGGTGGTAAGAGGCGATTTATCCAAAAGAAAGTAATTATAGTTTCCAGTGTTTGATATTTTTGAGGTATTTGAGAGGAATTATACGTTTGGTTAGTAATTAGTAAAGGAAAGGAACGGTAAGATGGAAAAAATGACAAAAAAACCTATTAACTTGTTTTCTGTCCAAATTCCTCTTATTAGGGGAGGAAAGGAAAGAAAGGAGTTTACAATATTGTTTTCCTTCCCCTTCCTCCATTCCAATCAAATCCCTTTTTAATTATTTTTATCAAACATTGTAGAATGTCTTTTTTCCTTTCTCTTCCTTTAATTTCCAATCAAATCTCGCCTACCAAACACACTGTAAGTTACTATAGCTCCAATAACCAAAGGAAATAGGAAAAATGATCATCGTGTGTACTTTATACTTACTTTTGAGAAGAAAGAGTGAAATAGTAGGGTCTTATATTGCAAATGTGTGTACAACTTACAAAAACGTAGTAAATAGAAAGTTGGTAGAGCTTAGGAAAATGGAGGACTAAGGTCACTTCTCTATACCTTAAAAAGGGGACATTAGGGATTATTAGAGCAATCAATACCATAAGGTGAAATCAACGCTCATTATTTCCAATCAAGTTTAATAAGTTCGTTTAATAAGTTCCTAGAAGGTGCCCATTGAGAATGCAATGATGCGGATGGCACTAGTCTGTTGGTGCGTTTGTTGGTTTGGTGTTGGGAACTGCTCTTGCTGAGTCAGTTTTGTTGTAAATATTATTTTGTTGATAGTATATATAATTTCTTACATTTTTTCCAAAAAAATAAGGGAAGAGAAAGCGCGGTAAGAACTTAATTTATCTGCTAATGATCGTTGTAACTCTTAAGAGTGAAGCCAATGGATAACCCACCATTGGTCTTTGGGGGAGAGAGTAAAAATAATATTTTAAAATTATGAAAGAGAAAAAAAGTGGTGAGAGAATTGGATGAACCGTCTTTAAACAAGGACCAATTTATCTTGATTTTTCAAGTGTCATAAAACATGGGGTATGCCACATAGCACAACAAGAGAGAAATATTGATTAGCGTCGGGCCCACGACTGACAACAAATGAAAAAGTTTATTTATGGTAAAAAGTAAGAGAGATAATATGAAGATCCAACTTGGTAGATCATCCATTGGGGTAAAAATAATAATGGGATTTTCAATAGGGGATCATGCGTGAGGTGGAAGCGTGTGAAATAATAATATAATTGATGGGATCATCCATTGGCTTCACTCTTACATTATGCAACTGGTGTGTCTGCAAATGATCATGGAAATCAGCGTATGCTTAAGATTTTGATGTTAACATAGTTAATTCCTATTGGAAAATCATGTTGGAGGTTCTGGTAAAGATATTATGTAACACAACAAATTATTTCAAATAAAATATCTGGTTAGATATTGTAACACAAAAAAAGGAAATACGATCTGGTTAGATATTGTAACACAAAAAAAGGAAATACGATCTGGTTAGTTCTTTTCTCAATTTTGATAGACCTGAGTGTTCACCACTTGTTGGTGTTTTTAAACTTCAACTCAATGTTCTCTAATTGCAATTTAACAGTACATCAGATATCATGGGTAAGGAAAAGATTCACATCAGCTTGGTGGTCATTGGCCACGTCGACTCTGGGAAGTCAACCACTACTGGTCATTTGATCTACAAGCTTGGTGGTATTGACAAGCGTGTAATTGAGAGATTCGAGAAGGAAGCTGCTGAGATGAACAAGAGGTCCTTCAAGTATGCTTGGGTGCTTGACAAACTCAAAGCAGAGCGTGAGCGTGGTATTACCATTGATATTGCCTTGTGGAAGTTTGAGACTAACAGGTACTACTGCACAGTCATCGATGCCCCTGGACACCGTGACTTTATCAAGAACATGATCACTGGTACTTCCCAGGCTGACTGTGCTATCCTCATTATTGACTCCACCACTGGAGGTTTCGAGGCTGGTATCTCCAAGGATGGTCAGACCCGTGAGCATGCCCTTCTTGCCTTCACCCTTGGTGTGAGGCAAATGATTTGTTGTTGTAACAAGGTATGGTCTTTTTTTTTATAGATTTCATTAATATAGCGCAAGGAAGTTTCTTGGTTGTTTGTTCTTCGGTTGATTAGTTCTGACTGTTTGATTATTTCCTGAAAAATAGATGGATGCCACCACACCCAAGTACTCTAAGGCTAGGTATGATGAAATCGTCAAGGAAGTCTCTTCTTACCTCAAGAAAGTTGGTTACAACCCAGATAAGATCCCATTCGTTCCAATTTCTGGGTTCGAGGGTGACAACATGATTGAGAGGTCCACCAACCTTGACTGGTACAAGGGACCAACCCTTCTTGAGGCCCTTGACTTGATCAATGAGCCAAAGAGACCCTCAGACAAGCCCCTCCGCCTCCCACTCCAGGATGTTTACAAGATTGGGGGCATTGGAACCGTGCCTGTTGGTCGTGTTGAGACTGGTGTCCTGAAGCCTGGTATGGTTGTTACTTTTGGTCCTACTGGACTGACCACTGAAGTTAAGTCAGTGGAGATGCACCATGAGTCTCTTCCAGAGGCTCTCCCTGGGGATAATGTCGGTTTCAATGTGAAGAATGTTGCTGTCAAGGATCTCAAGCGTGGTTTTGTGGCTTCTGATTCCAAGAATGACCCTGCTAAGGAGGCAGCTAACTTTACTGCCCAGGTCATCATCATGAATCACCCTGGACAGATTGGAAATGGTTATGCTCCAGTTCTTGACTGCCACACCTCTCACATTGCTGTCAAGTTTTCTGAGATTTTGACCAAGATTGACAGGCGATCTGGTAAAGAGCTCGAGAAAGAGCCTAAGTTCTTGAAGAATGGTGACGCTGGTATGGTGAAGATGGTTCCCACAAAGCCCATGGTGGTGGAGACTTTCGCAGAGTACTCACCACTTGGTCGTTTCGCCGTGAGGGATATGAGGCAGACTGTTGCTGTGGGTGTCATCAAAAGTGTCGAGAAGAAGGATCCAACTGGCGCCAAGGTCACCAAGGCTGCCCAGAAGAAGAAATGAAGCATATATGAGGAGTATCCAGTAAATAATTGCTATAAAGGCTTGGTCGTCAATGTTATCAGTGTCTATGTTTTACGCTTTAATCATTATCATGTGGTTTGTAGGTTCGTTTTGTCACCAACTTCTAGTTCCTATTTACAGAATTGGGTACTTGATCGTCGGTGGTGAGGTTCTAATCTCAAATAAAAGTCTTGTTTGATTGTGTATTTATATCTACCGAGGAATTTTTTTTTTTTATATTGAAGAACTCTAAAGAGGATAATACATCATGAATTTGAATACATCAAACTAAGTTGTGAGCCACTTTTATGATTGGCATATTGGCTATATATTTATACAAAAGGACTAGGTGACTTACATTAGCTATTAGTCCTGTCAGCAGCTTTGTCATGTTGCCTATTCTTGAAGGAGTAGGAGGGGGAATAGTACAAGTAGGAGCAGGTTTGGGTAATGGGGGAAAGAAATATGTGCTTTTACAATGTTTGTTAGGTTGTGCTCCTTGGTCTGCAGAAGTTGTACTTAGGAAGATCAGGGAGTACAGTCGGCTCAATGGCCGCACCCCTCAGGCCTCAAGTGGAAACTATGGTTGCTAGAATCGGGCAGCTAGAAAGGACCGAGGCAAAGAGTTATGAACTTATGACGGCGAAGCTAACTTATGAGCTTTAAGCAACGAAATGATTAATTAATTGAAATGCTACTTGTAATCCTTGGCTCCAAAACCTGATATCACATGTACAAGTTTCTTGGAAAGTTGGACAGAGAATTTCTCCACTAGGGCTAGAAAGAAAACAACGCGAATCAGACCACAGTCCACAACTAGTATTGGAACCTTTATAACCTCAAAAATCGAGTTACCGATTGTAATATGGGTTGTTCAATATGGACCATAACTAAGAACGTGCATTAGTTTCTCCAGAAATAAGGAAGTAATTGCTACATAATAACCGCAAACGCGTCACGCCACACGCCAACGATCTGCGTGTGTATGCGTTGTTACTAGAGTATACCTTCTAGTCTCTAAAGATAAGTCACAAGCATAAAAGAATAAGCTCATGAAACTACCTATGTGAGACTTTCGATCTTTGTACTCTTTTGAAGCAAAACAACTTGGAGTTATAAGAATACACCAAGTTCCAACATATTTAAATACACTAAATTAAAGAAGAAAGTTAAAGTTCCTATAATTAGTTTAGTTAATTTTTTTTATATTTTCAATAATAGCCATTTATTTCAAACTAATTTCTTTTGGGTGATAAAGCATCAAACGTTTCTTTTTATAATTGTTTCATTTCACTCTTTTACCCCTTCTCTCATTTTCGCTCTAAATGACATCTTTCATTAATCTTTTGGTAGAATTTGTTGTCTTCTTTGATGTTTTAATTTTAGATCATTATTGTTAATCTATTTTCTAAAATTTATTACTCATTTTCTATGATACATTTTTTTGTTTTACTCTTTTAATTCTTTTGACATTATAATTACACCCCTCGAAAAAATAAAATAACCAAAACTTAAAGATTAAATGTTAAAAAATAAGAAAAAGTATACATTCACGGGAGAAAGTATAATACAATTTCTCCAGAATCCTACATTGTCCTATTTCGTAGGCATCATGTATATATATGGATGGAAAGATGACATTTTTTTTCATAAGAAAAACTAAGGTAAAAAGATATGACAAATAAAAGAAAAATCCTTATCTCTATTATATAAGGGAAGGAGAGGACCAGAGGACTTTGTGCCCGTAGGAAATTACAATCTTACCCTTTTTCTGCTGAATTTCTATTCGGTAAGGGAAGAGGGTAAACTATAAAAGAATTTAAAAAATAAAAAAATTATAGACTTGCTTGAAAAGATAGAAAAAAAACAATAGAAGATGGTAATTAATTTATTGGAGGTGCAAATAATTTACAAATTGCGAACTAATTCATATTTTTTGATTGAGACCAAAAACTTTGATCGTTTTGAAAATTTATGGCACGCATCGCGTGCATACAAGACTAGTAATCTTCTAAGGGAACATCATGTTAGCATATAAATGTTGTTTTTTAGACAAATCACTGCCACATCAACGTGTAAGGTGGCACTTAAATAGTTAAATGTCATCTTATTCTATGTATAATTTATTCCCTCTGTTTCTTTTGTTTGTCTTGTTTATTATTGTCGCAAGTACCAAGGAAACTGGTGAAACGATGATATAATTGTCATGTGTGTGGGGTAAAGGGTAAGGAGAGAGAAAGAAATGTTGGAAAAAAAATATGTGGGGCCAATGACGGGAAAAGTAAGTTAAAATAAAAAAATATTAAACAAAAATGTAAGTAGGAAAAACAAAAAGAGATGGACAAAAAAGGAAAATAGAACAAACAAAAAGAAACTCATGGAGTAGAATTTAAAGAATTCCTTAAAAATGAACCATGAAACTATAGTTTTGTATTTATGAAAAAATTACTTTGAAACGATAGTACTCTCTTAATTGTTGACAAACTATTCTTGTTCTAAAATTTTAATTTAAGTCAAAAAAATTATTGATGCATTATAAAAATTTGTAATTTTGAACAAAAAATATAATAATTCAAACACTATTAGAAATGAATTTACATCGTAATTAATTCAATTAAAAATTTAATATCATAATACATATCATAACCCAGGTCACATCGTATGCGCCAAGAACCAATTATATTATATAAACCTAGCCTTTCATTTAAGCCATGCTCGATAAATTGAAAAAAAAAAAGAAAATTAGTTGTACACAACTTATTTATATCATATAAGTGTATAGTTGTAACAAGGCAAGTGATATTTTTTCACCCATGAGAGAAGGGTTTCCTAAGTATTTCTTGTACCAATTAAAAAAGAAGAAAATAATATTTTTAAAAATGATTAGTTTTTTCCCCATATTTTTACAATCAATCATATCCTTAGAAATCTCGAATCAATCACATTTCATAGATAGGATAAAAAAATCTTAAGAAACTTATAAAAAAGCAACACATAAAAGAAAAATTTTGGCGGGCAATTTTATGATGAAAGAGTTATTGGTTTTTCTAATATACTAGTTGTGAAACCGCGCGCGATGCGCACGGTTCCTCAATATGTGAACGTTATTGCATGCAACATCTTGTATGTCAAATGGAGAGAGCTATATTCATAGGAAAATGGAACGAATATACTTTGTTTTATTACGCCAACACATATAAAGAACTAAGTATTACTTATAATCTTGACTATGTAAGATTGAATGTAAATAGATGCTACTCTAATATTTTGAGCCTGTAAAACACATATTTTGATTCAATATTTTATACTGCAAATGTGTCATCTCAATTTCCATAACGTAGAAACGTATCAGAACACTAATAGTAGAAATTGATCATGTTAGGCACTTAATATTGTAAAATACCAACATAAAATTATATTACAATGCTTAGTTTCTTATTGAGTTTGCAAAAGAAGTTACAGGAGGAACCTACAAATAGCATAATGCACTCCATAATGCATGCTAACCCTTGATCCATTGTTTAACACCAATCATTGACATAGAAGGTTGATAACAATTTCCAAAAGAAGGCCTCCCTTTGTTGAACATGAGGGTCTTTTTTAATAGAGGTAGAGTGCCTAATTCCAAAAGGGTTGAAATATGGAGAAAGCTTATTCCATGACTACTGCTCTTACTGTCCATTTGAGCATCTGACTGGTTGATAATGCCGAAGTTGGGCCAAGTTGAAAGAGCACTTCCTTCTCTCTGTGTTGAATGACCTCTTCAGGTAGCACTTCAGACCGCTCCTGCAACAGAAAAGTTATACTATTTATAATTCTTGTTGAATAAATTGTTTTGTGATAAGATAAAGAAGCAACATTGGGTTGATATGGTCATCAAACTTCATTTACGTACTTCAAATAACTAACTAAGCCCCTTAAAATATAGATATATTTTCATCATTGAAGTTCATATATTTGTATATAAATCACTCAAACGAGTGCAATAGGAAATTTTGCAAATTAAGAGCAAAAAGGGTAGCATAGCCAGTTCAACACATTATAAACGAAGCAACCACAAATAAAGGGTTTTAGGTACCCTTGGGACAGAGATTTTTGAATGAGATTTCTTTATTTATTATATAAACGAAAGAGTTTGTGGGGATACTTACAACACGCTTAAGAGCGATTAGATCTTCACAGCTCATCCCAAACAATTGCTCAACATCGTCGTTGAAGATTGTGAACTTCATTGCGCCAGTAGCATCAACAGCATCGAAAGCAAAGTTGACCCTACGCCAACGTATTGTTATAAATCATAAGTATTTTTAAGCAAGTAAACACTCAATGTAAACTGTTGGATACTTTCTATGTTTTGATATTAGTCATAGCTGGTTAGTTGCATTGCTCATGTTGTACGAGCATTATATAAGCTCATACAATAAGATTAAGTTGGACCCCGACAATTCATCTTGATTTAAAATATCTTCCACAAACATTTCCTGACATTACTCTACCCTCAGTATAAATATTTGCCACATTTACCTATTTCACAGGGTGCTAAAACTCGGGCCTTTTGAAGCACTTCCTCTCGCTCTCCCTTCACATAAGTTTGTTGCTACAAATCATCAAACTTACACGGTCCACGAAAAATTAAGCAGACGTGATAAAAACTTCAACTAATAGTCTACGGCCATATAAAGTGCACAACAAAAGGTGGCTAGCTTCATATTAAGACAGACAACTCACATAACCAATCAGCTACATTGGTTTCTAAACAACATAAATTTTCAGTTCATGACCTCTATATCACTTTCCCCCAATGTACACACTGATTTCCTGGCAAGAGGATAAATCCAAAAGACATTTAGGTTTCGTAATTAACTATTTATTAAAAGAATAATGAATGTAGCCCATTAGTTCTTTGGCCTTAAGTATGCAGCCATTTTCTTACTTGGTACTCTGGTTGCGGTAACTCATGAAGTGGATAAGTATCTCTGTAAAAAGCTAAATATTTAGTTTTGCTAATGTAATATGCATTTCTATTGACTCGAAATCATGTCTTATACTTGTTTAATATTCACAAATCAGGGTAATGTACATGTAACATTCACTTTCTTCTTCATGTAAAATGAACAAATAAACCAGAGAATTCACAATATCATATATTATATAAATACATATGTTTCATTAAACACTTACCAGTTACCAATTAACAGCAAAATAGCGAAATATGAAAATCCTAAAGAGCATATTATGTAACTATAGTCATATCTATAAGTCTGTATGATAATAATGGTCATAACTGTAACTCTAGATGAGGTAACAGACGCATTTTAAGGTCATTTTTTCCGTTTCTATCCAAAGCTTGCAAACCAATAATTACATGCGTCTCATTATGGCTTTCAGATTCGGGCTAAGACCCATAACTATTTGTCTCCCTTTTGCCGTAGCTACACTTTTCTCTACTCTTCTTTTGCTCTTATCACACGATTCTCGACCAATATAGCATCAATTTTTTTTTCAACTTTAAAGGAAGTGGGACTTCCACTTCCCTATACTCATCTTTATCTTTCATACTATCTAGAACATCTGCTAATGCCTCTACCAGAAATAGACTTAGTTGCTCATGTGACCCTTCCCCAAATGCATCACTTTCGTAGAACTGTTTTGGGCAAGAAAACCCTTCCCCAAATGACTATGATTTCACGAAGCAAAAGGTACTCTTCATACTGTTTCTATCTTGCAGAGATGATCTATATTAAAAATTTGTTAGCCTTTTCCCATGTGGTTAATTAGATTTCTTACTAATCATTCGAAATTGATGCAAAAATTATGATTCAATCTCTTTAAAAAAAGTAACCCATTAACTACAAACTTAGCAAATAATATGTTAATCTAACGAAATCCCCCCCCCCCCAAAAAAACTTCAGAAAGCCTTAAAACTTGTTCAATTGAAAATACAATGGAGCAACATACCGAGTTCTTGGTATCCAAAGAAAGAAGATGGGAAAGGTAGTTTCCAACAATTTTATCCAAGGAATTGCAATCTATTAAGAAATCTTTTAGCAAAATGATAGTATGATTGGGGTCTCTTGGTGTGCTTAATCATGACATATATTAGGGTGTATACCTCTTTCTTTCTTTTTTTGCTGTTTTTTCTAAAAGATCTTATTGCATCAATTTATTATGTGATCTCAGAAATTACCTTGGAGTAGAAACTGCTCCAGTATTGTTGCAAAAAGAACAATTGAAAGTTGCATTTTCCTCCGATTATGTCCTCCTTCCACAAATGTTGCAGCCAAGGTAGTTGCGCAAGTTTTTCAACAAAGCATCAGGTAGCATGGCTTTGATCCAGAAACGTTCTTGTTGCCATGTATCGCTCGCCTACCAGTAATGAATTAAACAGGCATTAAAGAATAAGAATCAAACAGACGATTTTTAATGTAGAAGTATTCATAAGTGGGTGCGCTGAATAGTGTAATCTAACCTTCTTCGCAAGGACTTGTGCTATTGTAGAGATGATTCTTTCTTCCGATGGAATGCTAATATTCATGGCCTTTGCTTGACGACTGTGCAGAATAGCTTCCTTTTCCTTTGCCCTGTACAGAGGAATAATTTTTTAGACTTCTAATTGAGGTAATTGTAGTTATATCTTTAGACTTCTAATTGAGGTAATTGTAGTTATATATGTAGTTATCTTTGTTCTTAGCGGCATTACTTGGCTAAGCTAACTTTTTAAAGTTTAAGCATGAACTAAAGAATCTGATGTGATTTTAGTTGGACTGTATTTTTTTCCGTGCTCATACAAATCTATTAGACAGTTTTCAGGTAGTACCATTTCCTTAAGGCATGAGCTTTCGGGTCGTCGGGTTCAATGTTGATAGCAGTGGATATTGATGAGCGAAGCGAAAAGCCTTCAAATAAAAAGTGAGAATAAGAGAATGAATTAAAACTTATTACAATTCTTTTCTCAATTGTATGCGATACAACCAAAGCATTAAGAATAGACGAACCTCTATGATTTGAAATTTGCATATTAGTAAATCCAACAACCATAAATGACTGAGCCCATACATTAAGAGCATCCGAGCCACTTCTGGTCAGGTCATCCCATAGTGATATGACCATTGGGCGATCAACGCTTGTTTCAGGATGGTGACAATGTTAATTACTGTAAATAAAGTAACTCTGACAGTGAGTTTATAGGTGTAAATAATATGTTAAGAATGTGTTTTTTCCTTGTAAATATACCTGTGGTCAGTAAGAAGTATTTCTCTAACTTGCTGTTCTCGCTCATTTTTTTGTTGTCCTTGTTTCTTCCGCAAAAAGGACAATGCCGATCAAAGTTGCATATTTTGGCGCTAGAGTCAAGTAACATATTCAAAGTTTTATGTCAAATTGAAAATACACGCAAGGCATATAAGGAAAAGGCAATAACGAAAGCTACCGAAACGTTCAGTAATGTATGAGTTACGAGGAACATAAGTGATGTTATGATACTTTGGAGACAAGACAACATCTTCTGTGTTGATTGGTAATACTTTAACTCGATCATTAAAATTCATCTGGAATTCATTAGGGCGAATTTGATATTGCTCAGGAACTGGGCGAATAGGAACTCGAGATATCTCGTATTCACCATCTGATTGTAAGGCCTGCTCAAACTTTGAAATATCATCTTCGAAGAGCGCACCTCTCATTTCATTTCCCTGGGTGATTGGACGTTAAACGAAATCAATTTGACGTTGGTGCAAGAAAGAAAAGAAATCATGAAGATGAAAGGGCAGACATGGCTTGATTCGGATTAGTTTATTCTAAATATAAGCAAATGCTTTAGTAAAAAGAAGATTAAGTAGTAAACATGTTGTTAAGACAACCTTGTCATCAGCAAATTTAATTCGCTGATAGCGCTTGGTTGGTGACTGCGTTGGTCGAGCTTTTGGATGACCTTAACTTTCACTTTAAAGCCGTGAGATTTATCGGTCAGTTCATCAAGGTAGGTGTACTTTTCCTTCATTGTCGTCTCAAAGTGATCTGCATGGATGAGCCATAAATTTGTAAGCTACATTTTGGGTTAAGAGAATAATTTGTTAATCATTGTTGGAAATCACAATGCAATAATTTAAAAAACCTATTGTTAACCTTCGTTGTGCATTGAACATTTAAGAAATCCTACATGAGTTATGGAGTAGTGCAATCTTTTTTTTACCATAGTTACTATTATGTATAGCCGAGAATTCGAGCTGAAAGAAATTTTAGCGTTCATATTTTAGGCGAGAAAATGTTTACTGCACAGGTTTTGGGTGACAGTTTTAGAGAGGAGCTAACTATCACATGTTTCATAGAAAGTGAATTATATAAAATCCTACATGGGTCATATACGGACGGCGTTGCTTATGTCAAGTTTTGTCTTAAACTTAATGAATTTTATTTTTATAAGTAAAAGAAGTGTTCAATCTATTAATAAATCTAAGTTTCAGGGAAAAGGTTATGGTATGATAAATGAACGACTTGCCAAACTAATTAAGTTGCACGTAACACTTTCTAGGGGTTACATGTAATATTAAATCTCAAGATGTGATGTAGCATATAATATATCACCCAAGTAATGGAGAAGGAGGTAGTGTCTAAAGGAGGTCAAAGAAGTGTAAATAATAGCTAGGGAAATCCATGAAACTTGAATAAAAGTCTGTACAAAAGGTGTTAGTTACCCATGGTCAAAACTTTATAAGCCATGTTCAATAAAAGAAAGAAATTGTGAGGGGAAGGTAACCTTATGGCTCAATAAAGCAATTTTTAGAGCAACAAACTACTTTAACTACTCTTTATTGTTGTATACATAACTATATTGCAACATGAATATAACAAGCAAACCACAATATAAGAAGGAGTAAAATCTAAAAGTCCATATTTTAACTAAGTGTAGGCAAGTACATTAATCTAGACATATATATAACAAGCTCCTACAATTTATTAAGATCTTTCAAACTTTCAGAAATATTAAGAAGCTTGATTAAGTGAAAAAGAAGCGGGTACCTTGAATAATAAGAGACTGAGTTGAAGCTCTAAAGGGCAGAAAGTGGACAAGTATAAAAATAGAAGAATGATATATATATTAGATAGAACCGGTCTTTTTAGAGGGGGGAAAACGGAGGGTTAGAATGTCTATATTGGAAGTTTGTACAATTGAGAACTGTTGTGCAGAGTTGTTGTACTGAAATAGGGAATAGGTGCACAGTAGAAAGTATGGCAGGCAAAAGTAAAACGATTTGAAAGGACAAGGATTGATAATATGTATCTTTTTGGGGCTTTTTACATAGACTTTTAGGCTACTTCTTCCTTATTTGGTACTTACTATATTATAAATAATATTGTATGTAATCTTGTTTTACTCCTTTTCTAGAACTCACTCCCTTAAGATCAGGACTGTATAGGCATATATCCAATAATGTATTATGTTAAAAAAATGTATTAGTTAGCTATAAAATAAATAAGAAGCAAAAGTGATGCCATGCTAAATGGCAGTTTATAAGCACAAGAATAAAGCTAAGAGAGCAAATACCATGAAGGAAAATACATATGCAAGTTCCTCAATCTCCAAAATTGATGCTAATGAAACTGAAATTGAAGAAGTAAGAACCAATAAGTGAGACTGAAATTGACGAATAAAGAACGATAATTCCATCACCCAAGACTGAAATGAAAGAACATTTGCCTAGAAACTGAAATTTAATAGGTGGAGATATGAGAAGTGAGTGAGAGACACAAAGATAGAAAATTAGGACATAAGAGAGAGAAAAGGAATTAAGGGAAAGAATATAGCACATCAACGTGTTATTTCTTAGAATTCATATCTGCGCTAATGTGTGTCTACTGCTGAAGATCGAAGGGGCATTATGTAGCGTCCTATTCCTATAATCTCTGATAACATGTGAACGACGAGATACATTCAAAATATCAATATCTAATGTGTTAGCTTTTAATCTGAGTCGTATTATCATTTTTCTAATCGGAGTATGCAAGACTCTATCTTATTCCTATGACATGTTTTATGCTTTAGTGGTTCCAAAAGGATGATGTTAAGGATTAACCTTTATATATGCAGAGTTTTAGAGAGTTATGTGAGGTAGAATTAGTAGACCAATATATCTCATTCTTTATGTCATCATCTCTTTCACTTAACAGAACGTTTAGTAGCCTTAGACAAAATATCTGCTACACAACGGAGCTCATAAACGTAGAAAACATAGGCTTATTGGATAGGAACGACTTATTTGATAGGAACATTATTTGTAATGGCCTAGAATAGGACATGGGTCACAACTCATTCTCTTTGATCTTAAAAAGGAAACTAATCAGCGCAAGAACAATTTCATTCTGGAAGAATAATAGGCAGATAGTAAACGACCAACCACAGACTTTGGGTGCAGATATTAGGGTGCATTTCTTACCTGACTGTGGTTGCAATGAGTAGAACGGGTAACAGGCTGAGTCACCTCGAAGCTTTGCATCTCTGTAATAATCCAGGTCCAATCGTTTGTAGCGGAAGTTGATAAACTTGCACATCTCACTGCATCCATGAAGCTTTTTAGTGGGATTGACAAATTAAAGAGGCGATTAACGGTCCCCCCAGCCTACAACTGAAAATCAACAGCGTATTAGAAATTGAAAACGCACCTTACACAGCTCCGAATAAGAGTGGCCTGAAACTGGTTCTGCAAAAAGAATGTTTCTAAATTATTGTTTTATCCAAAGGTAGGGTCGGGTGAATCATAATTGTTGCTATGCTAAGATCTCAGCCAGCTTATGGAGTTAAAGGAATCTATTGTAAGAAGTGGAAGATGTCTATTTCAAGATCGCAAAAAAAATTAGAGAAAACCTGTGATAACCAACTTTGTAAATCTTGATGCAAAAACAGGAGCATTGAAAGAAGAATAAGTGAATAACCATACACCTTGTGAATCAGATGTTCATCAACCATATAGCTGGTAAATCTCTTATACAGAACATATAGAGCCTCAACCTCATTCATGGAAACTAATATGCAGTTTTGAAAAGGAAAAAAAAAACATCAGTAGTGACATGAGATCATCCCAAACCTAATTAAGGTAAAACCTATTTCTCTGCTTAACTCAATATCACCAATTTCTTTTTGAGGAGCTTAAATCAATATCACTAATTTCTCTAGCTAGAAGATCAACCAATACCTTGATTCATCATAGATAAAAAAGAGTAACCCATGTTCTAAAACTTCTCTGGCTAGAAGATCAACCAATACCTTGATTGCTCCCGAGCGCCCAAGCTTTAACTTGAAATCTTCAAGAAGAGAGAAACTGAAAGAGCTACAGCTGAGTTTTCTTTAGCTGTATCAGTACCTTGTCTTAAGAACATGTATCAATGGTTCAATTATTCATGCTTCTGCAATCCTTGCTTTAATTTCTTCATTAAGTGAAAGGTTCATAAGGGCTGTCACGGCAAAGAAAAATAAGATTTAAATATAAAAAAGACGTGTGCAGTAAATAAAGTTCAACGACAATAAAATCGAATTAGTCTTATAGAAGAGATAGAAAATGCGCAAACTATTTTAATAGAGAAAATGTGCAAACTATTTTAATAGTGAAATCTCCATAAGCTCCTGGTGAGTTTATTAAGAGTAATTATGCGAAAACCATGATGATCAGCACGTGGCATCATACGCAAAGCAGTAAAAGTGTAATACATAAGCGTGAAGTAATCGCTATTCACAGAGAAGACTTAACGTATACCTCTTGTTACAGCGAATGGATGAAACATTATGTACCTACACAACTTGAACGATTTTTAATATAAGTATGTGTAGTAGAAAAATAACTTGAACTGAAAATTTAGACAGATGCTCTTTCACGTGGAGAGGATATTTTCTGTTTGGATGCTTGTCCACCATGTCCACTCAAAGTAATTTCCAACCAAAAACAGACGATGCAGGTAGCAATTATTATACTTACCAAAGTCAAGGTTCAATTTTCCAGATAAACTTGAAATTCTTGTGAACTTCGCTCAAGCTTACTCAATCGATGCCATGACTGCTTACTTCTCCTCTTCTAGTTCATTGTGGCAATAAATTCTCGCCAAGATTGCCTCTGCTTCTAGACCCTACCTTGATTGAGATGAAGAAAAAGGCATTAGAATCGCGTAGTTGACAAGGTTTGGGAGGTTTAAATAATACACAACTTCGTCATAATTAGTTCATTCTGGTAGTAACATTCTTAGTGAGTTATAAGCCTTTTCTTCACCTCATTTTTACTTAAACTGAAAGTGTTCTTACTGATGCTATAATTTAGAACTGATTTACGTATTTTAGTGTTTTATCTCAGTTTTTGTGTCTCACACAGGTATGTGTCCAACAGCCTAACTCTATTCTTTAAAAGATGCTGGAGAGAACATAATAGGTTGCAATTTTCAGTCAGACATTTATACACTATAAGCTATCTTGGACACTCTGGAAGGACAACATTAAGATAAGGTGCGCAAATTATGGAACTACAGCCATCCCAAACATCCATCTTCAAGTCCCCGGAACCTGTTAAACAATATAGGAATAAAACTTTAGACATACAGATATACTAATGAGTAATAAAAAATAACTGAGGTTATATAGTTAATATTGTACATAAAGACAGATGATTACCTGAGTGAAACCTAAGTTGATGAGGTAAGCCATAATTGGCCTCCAATGATGAGCAAGCCATTCATGCTAACAAGGGCACCTCGGATCCTGCTAGGCGATGTCTCAGAGATGTGTAATGGTGAAGTCATGGAAGCCATCCCGACTCCTAAACCAACGAATATTCTTCCAAGTATGATCACCCATGGAGCAGGAGCAACCGCCATGATTTTAGCACCAATGAAGAATAAAATATCCGTGATTATAATTGGTTAGTTTTCTACCTATCTTATCATTTAGCCACCCTCTAACTCCTGCTCCAATAATAATAAAAGATGGTTAAAGTGTATACTCTTTGACATATTATATTGAACATCAAAGCAACATATTGAAAGAACCCTAAAAAGAGAGAAATCCACAACATGATGGAAGTTGTCAATCTCATCGAAAATCCCATCTTGCCTAACAAAGACAACTTAAAGAGAAAATTGACAACTTAACTGAATGTGTATACATACTATATATTTAAGTGCACCAACTCACGTTGCTCTGTTGTGTTTAGCTTGTTCACTCGACACCTTAGGAAGGCAGAGTCCATTCCAAAGATTGAGTTAAGTAGTTAAGACTTCTGTGTACTACTCCCTCCTTCCCTAGATAATACACCACATTTGATAAGGGGTTATTCTAAAGAGATTGAGTTAGCGGCTTATAAATTTTTACATATCAACCGTGCTACAAGTTCAAGGCTTTCTTGGAGATCTTAGTTAATGGTATCATTAAGGGTGATATGGAAGACTTAAACTCTACTTGCTAATTAGATAATTACAATAGTATGACCTATAATTTAAGAACAGAGGGAGCGAATTAACACCACATACTATTTTTTTTTTTTTTTTGTAGCAACAACTCATCTAACTTCTCATTTCACGATTAACATCCATACAAATATTGGAAGGAGAACCATCCAACCATTCCATGAAAGCATAAACTGTTCTGTAATTCACTCATCGCTAAAAGCAAATCATTGTATAATTGTATCCAAATTTTTTATAGATTTTTCACAAGGAATCAAAAGATTCAGATAAGCTAAGAAGTGACCCATACTTCATAAAGGAAGAGCTTACCAGAGCAGCTGAGCACATCACGGAAGCAGGAGTTCAGGACGCAATCGGGTTGTGAGAGTCAGCCTTTATAGTGATTTGCACATCATGATAGTTTGACAAGCCTTGGTAATTTCTGTTCATATTAGTAGAATGTAGATTGAAATTGCAATTAGGTTGAACCAAGCGCGACATGTAAAAATTTTGTCAGGTAATATTATTAAAAGCTAAAATGAAACTGCAGGCAAGTTTTTATACACCTCACAACAGTACAATTAGCTTAAACTACCATTACGCAAAGGCACTAATTATAAATGTAAACCCAAATGCGCAAAATGAGTGAAAGCAAAAAAGAAAAGCCAAAGTTTAATGAACAAAAGCTGACTACAGATTGAATAACTGAAATATCAGAAAACAGGCGTGACGAAACATGTCTACGCGAATTCAGCAAACTTGATAGCAGCATAGCATTGGATGATTACAATATGAGACCTGAGAAACACGAAAAAGAGAAAATGAAACTATATTCGGATGACATAAACATATTTCTGAAAAAATGTAAAATAGAACAACCTTTTGCATGAGCGAAACTATATGATACCAGCACGACTCAAAACTTCAAAAGAGACTATATTTCTAACGCAAGCTCGGGGACTGTCAGATGCTACTGGCAACATTTCTTTGCTATAGATATGGCAACATATAACTGACCATGCGAGAAGCACGATTGTCTCAAATATATACCAACTCGATGCAGCGTTTGCCCCTGTGATTTGTTTATTGTCATTGCAAAACTAAGCTTAATGGGAAACTGCTTTCGCTGAAATTGAAATGGATAATGAGAAGCTGCTGGCTGCCGAAGGTTGATGCGTGAAAGCATGATTTCCTTACCCTGATAATATCCGTTTGCTATCTCACATATTATAACATTTGGAAAGAAACGTTTACAAGTTAAACGGGTTCCGTTACACAAGCCTGATGACGGATCAATGTTGCGCAGTAAAATCACGGGACAATCTTTTTTCAAGACAAGTTCATGTGGACTCATACCGCCGGGACAAAGTGTGTGAAGGAATTCTGTCAGATAGATGTTGAAGTTATCATCTAAGATGGAATCAAAGCTTTTATACACGAAAGATTCTCCACTGAACTTTTCAATTAATGAACTATTTATTGCATCCACGTCTTCATGTTTTGGAGTTAACACTGCACGGTCAATGAAGATTTGAGGATCACAAATCCCAAAAACTACTTATGGGAAAACAGCTTCCAGAAGATGCTCAACAGGTTCTCGTGAATCCTCAAAAGGAATAATCACTTCATCCGGTAACCGCAAAAGATCTTGCTCAAGCGATTGAAGTCTTCCATCTCCAAGAGCTAGTAAAAACTCGGCAAAGGCTGGATCTTCTCTTGCTCGCATGTTTTCGGTGAGCTGAAGCTTTTCAAATTCAGGCCACAATTCAGAGCACACCAGACTTGCTTCCATAGCCTCTGGTTGTGTTTTTTGAGGAACCACAGGTAACACTTGTCTGAAATCACCGCCAAACACTATTATCTTTCCACCAAAAGGACAGTTTGGAGCACATAAATCTCTTAACCACAAATCTAGTGCATGTATGTTTGCTTTATGCGCCATCAATGATTCATCCCATATGATTAAAGTTGTTTCTTTTAAGAGAGCAGCAAGGCATTTGGACTTCTGTTACTTCATCCAAACACTGTTCTACATAATCAGTTTGCTCAATTAATCCAAGCTTTAACGCCGCCTCATGAAATGTAACATATCTATAACCATCAACCGTCAAAAGATCTTCAAAAGATTTTGGACCACGCACATTTGCAAGTAAGGTGCGTAGGTAAAAGCGTTCACCTTCCGAGGGGTTTGCAAAAGTTAGGCGCCCAATTTTTTGACCTTGCACTCTTTTGCTCCAAGTCTTGGTATCGGAGTGCCAAACATAGTGCTCTGGAAATTCAGCGTAGAGGTATTTTTCTTCCTCGGGACACATTGCATTCATCTTAAAGAACTTGGCTAGAGGAGTTCTCATACTGTAATCATCATTCACAATATTGCGAACACTTTCATGCGGTTTGAACCGAACTGTTTTCTTGTTATCTAAATGAACCTGAAGAGGCATCACAGAAGGGTACACGTCGTAGAGATCGAAACCAAATATTCTCCATGCCGCTTCCGGTGGAGAGATCCATCTTCCCGACTGATAATTCTCAATCTCATCAAACGGTTGGCTCTTGTCTCTCTGAACAACATTAAATGAAATATTATCATGCCCCTTGTACACATATTTGTACAAGTATTTCATTGCCTGGGTTGTATGGTATCACCCATTGATTATTCATCTCCTTTCCTCGAATCATAACCTTTTCTCCGGTGTCTCGGCGCATATAGATTGGATAACCATCGTTATTGTTTGTTGTATGATCTGCAAATGCTTTCGGATATGCACTTTTACATACATGTTGATCACCCCTTTTTTCATGCACGGACAAGTTGGATTTTCCTTACCACAAGGACCGTGCATCATATGGCTCAGCACAACTCTCCTGAGATGAGGATAATCTTCCGATGGAATTTCGGCTGAAACAAATTTGTCAAAATCAGAAGGATCCTTAATTTTGTAATTCGGTTTCAAGATAATGAGAAAATGAGCATGTGGAAGACCCCGCTTTTGAAATTCTACAACATAAATATGTGCTGCAACCTCTCCAAAGATCTTCTCTTGCATAATTTTCTTCTATGCAGTAACTAACTTAGCTCGAAATACCCTTGCTAGAAGATCTGGTCGGTTTTATGCCTTTTCTCCAGGAAGAATTTCTTGCTTGATTTCAGGCCAATTTGGATTACACGTCATTGTTGCAAATAAATCGGGTTTCCCATACTTTTGCACGAGCGCCATGGCATTCAGATATCTACACTTCATATCACGAGGACCACCAATGAAAGAAGGAGGTAAGATCACTCGATGTCCGACATTTGCAGTATTACTTTCACCGGATTCCAGAGTGTCTAACAATCCTTGGTAAAAATCAGCTCGAATAGTTGGTTGATTATTTCTGAAATAATCAAGGCGAGTATTTTCAATCTTCACATACATATCAACTATAAATTGTTGGAGTAGTCTACATGCAAGCAACACACAAGTCGATGTACGGGTCTGGAGAAGGAAAGCGTAATATTCTCGGCAAGAAATTTCTTTTTCAACCTTGCGTCTCTTCGGATGGGCCACTGTATAAAGAATGTCAAATATAGTTTAGGTGAATATAGTATTGTCATCTGTCAAAGTCATTTTAAAAAAAAATTATATCGCCTAACCTTCTTGTTCTCTAGCAATCAAACTCTCTGCATCGAGTATCGAATCCAGATCCAATTTGTGCCGCTTGGTTGAGTTCGAAATCCGGTGGTCCCCTCCTTTAGGCATTTGCTTAAGTCCTTGATGCCACCCACATTCTCCATATGGGAATAAGAGTGGATATTGCAAAGGGTCGTAACATCCATAATAATGCTTGATTCTATGATGTTCACTTGCTTTCCCACACACAACGATGTATGGACCATTTGATTCACTTGATGCTGAAGAATCAGTTAATATCGCCGCAACTTCTTCTGAAGTGGGGGCATTGTACACCCTCTGGTCAATGACAGAACTTTTATTGAGTAAACTTTTAGTTTCTTCCGTAACATTTATCTCTCGTAAACTTTTAAAGAATTTAGCGTACGGATTATCTTTCATGATTTGCATAATCTTTTCTATGACATCGGCACGTAATTCTTTAAAAAAGCAAGCTCGATTTTCTTTTTCATGTTCGGCATCATAGAAGTATAACTGCAAGTATTTTCGCTTTTCATCGGATGGTATTAAGTCCGGAATGAAATGATAAAGTTGATCGTGGAGTCTAAACACATATATTCCTTTTTGCGTTTGTGAATCAAATTTACCACCAAGTGAGCTAAATGCAAATAAGTTATTATATAGCCTTGCATACGTTCTAAAGTGAATAGCGTCTTCATCATCCCATAAGAACAAGCGCAACAATTCAGGGGGGAAGGCATTTGTGCCCACTTTGATTTCACCATTACCGCAACAAAAATGTAACGTCTCATGTTCAAATTTCTTTGCTCCAAATTTGCTGTAAGTAATTGGAGGTGCTAGTACTGAAGCAACGTTTGGTACTGACTGACCAATTGTTGCAGCAGGTGTAGCTGGGCGCATTGATCAAACTCAGTTATGTAAGGAAAGGTGGAAAAACACATTGGTGAAATAATAGTAAGATAATTACGCTGGCAACGATTTGAAGGTTGTCGCTGCCTTCTTCTTCCTTGTGACTGAATATCACTTTGAAAAGCATTAGCACAAGCTTCCAAAGCTGTTACATTTGACGAGGATGCTTCATTTTGATCGCACCTATTAATAAACACCGCAGAGCTTTTGGAGCGGGTTAATTGGACCCGTCTACTGCGATATGGTCGTTTGGACGGCGTTTGTTGGTTTTTTTCTAACATTTTTAAAAATCAAGTACATTCAAGTTGAGGAATTTAGGGAAACTTTAATTAAGGGAATTTTGGGTAAATGAAATTATTGTAGATGAGTGGAACTAACCCATTGTGTTTAAGATGACGACTAAGCAACCTATATCTGCTAGCAGCAAATAAGAAGAACAATTATAACAACACCTAATAAAACAGAAAATACTAATCGTAAAGCAATCATGGTTAACACATAATGCAATTACTAACATACCGTACAGGAAATGGAGCAACTGCTTTAAGTTATGAGCCCCTGCTAGTTATGCAAAATTCATCTAACCTGCAACGAAAACAACAAATGCCAACATTTAACAATGGCAAAGAAAGTTTCTATGAAACAGAAAGAATTTCATTATGAATAATAAAATATAATAGCAATGTAATAAAATAAATGTGTGAAAACTTTATATTAATGTGCAAAGTGTGAAAACTTTGAGGAGCAAGTTGACGAACAAGCTTACTATATTTAGTAATATCATTCTTAACAACCCACAAATCTTTTCCTATTGTTATTTATGAATGACATCAAGATTACCTTAAGAAGAATGTTCTCTTGTAATGCGCAATTGAAGTCCCTCAAAAGAACCTATCACAAGAGATAAATTTGAGTTATTAGTTCACTCCTGCAAAATGGTGAATAACACCTAAGAATTAAGGCGTCATTTGGGTTTAGAGTCCTTTATAGTCAATAAATACCTCATGACTTTTAACTTGTCGATCACAGGTCATAGCACAAATACTTATCAAACTCACACAAGTGACACAACACTGATTTAATGGACCATTGTAACTGTAGGGCAGAACCACATAAAGGGAAAACCAATTAACAAAGGAGTAGCAAATAAAAACCCACATAAGTTATGTGCTGCATCTGCCCACTATCATTCTTCAATATGGTACGCAATGGCTCACACATACCAATCAAGTTTCCTTGATCAAGAGTTTTAGCAAACCCCATCACACATACCAATCGTGTTGTTGCCTGGTCTTTAGAAAGAGCCTACAATGATCACATGATATCAGATTCCAAGTACACCAAGGGATTGTCGCCTCTCATGTTCACTTCATGCATATGTTAAGACTGTGTTTTAGGTGTTACTTGTCTGATGTACTTTTCCCTATGAATTGAATAGTGGAATAAGTCCAGAGACAGTAAGGCTTGTGTACAACCAATATATAGCACATAACAAGTTGAGTCTACCAAAATCACATAAAGTTAGAAGGAAAGATAAAGCCTAAAAAAGGTCTTCAAAGTTGATAATTTCTTCCAAAATTAATCCTTAACAAGATTGTAGTTCCTAATCTAGTTGAATGAGAAAACAGATTTGGTTCGGCTATAAATAGGGCTAAATAGGCTCATTGTGTGAATGTCCATAAATGTGCTGAATCCTAACTAAATGTACAGGAATGTGCATACAACACTTGGTTTACTTAAGGATAACCTAAACATGTAAAAAAAAATCTACTAAGAGGGTGTATGGTTTCTATAGGTAGCAGGTATATAGTTAGGATCGTGTAAACTCATACTTAGTGATTGGTTGTCATATTTCTGAGTTTTAAACCAATACTTCATACCTTACATGTTTCCGGTTTTAAAATCCTTAAGGCGGTAGGGTATTGCTCATAATACATTTATCATTTTTCTCAAAGAAAAGAGTTATGGTTGTCGTACTGATTCATCATTTATATTTTCACCTGTCAAAAATTGATTCCAAGCACTAACAATCAACCCAATAAAGTTTAAAATGAAAAGAATGTCATCGGTTTACAATGCCAAATACAAGGCAACATTATTCAGAGCTAAAATCATCGTAGCCTGATTAAATTCATGACAAATAAAAACCTTCAGCAGGGGAAAAAATTGAATCAAAGTTGCTTAACTTTATAGAATAAGTAGGTGCCAAACATACAAGATAATCACTATTATCATAGCTGCACCTTTCAACAAAAACAAACACGATACAACTTGCATAAAGCCTAGCCTTGAATACAAAGACTAAGCAACAATTGCATACAAAAGACAGACGTTCCCTTTAGAACCTTTGCTAGCCTATAAGAGTTCCCATACTTAGAGGAACCTCACCCTTACAAAAGCACATAGCTATACTATCTAGGCTAACGTTCTGCGTTTGAAGACACTTTCAAGCTCAGGTGGAACGATGACTGAAGGAACAATATCAGAGAACCCCTTTGCAGATTTACGCTTCTTCGGAGGAAGAGGTGGATTCTGCAAAACAGGAATTTTGCACTCTTCACTCCGAGGAGTCAAAGTCTCCTGTACAACAAGGGATGCACGGGGCTCACGAGCATTCTCAAAACGTCAACACGATCTTTCACAACCAAGTAAAATTCCCTATATAGTTTATATGCATATGCACCATATCCCAACACATGATAATTAGCATCCTTAACCTGGAATCCATACCGTGGCATGAGAAACAATATGGCTTTCTTAGCAAGATCTTGCTTCGCCTTAAAAGCAATCTCACTTTTCTCCCCAACAACACATTCATCCAAACAACTACTTCCTTCACAATGCAAAGTCAACCAAGCAATGAAACCTCCTCCTTGAAACTCCACACATTCAATTGGAGTCACGTGAATGTTAAACTTCTTTACAACCTCTCCCAAGATGTGTAGGAAATTAACGGTTATAAACTTTCTATCTTGGATGGCATCTACACACACTTCAGCCAACTTTGGCTTCGGAGGAGGCGTACCCTTCTCAATACGCTCAAGCTCTATACGTAAGCCTGAAAAGCTGAAAACACTGTTGTCCTCTTTCCCTCCTCTCAAGATTAACATCCTCAACACGGATCTTATACGCGTCCATTAGAAACAGAACTCCCTTTTCTGCAGCCTTTTCAGCATACGCCTCTAAGGTAGAGCAAGGTCCACCAGTGAAGGAATAAGAATTTGGCCCATCCCTTGTCTGGAATAAAACTGTGCAGTAGTTAGATTCTAAGTATGTAGTTGTATAAACAGGTTCCGGAAACTTCAAGCATGACACAATAGCCGTGATTACAGGCCGAAACCTAATCGCAATTGTCTCGAGAACACGTGCCATAACCTGTCATTCTGTTAAAACACCTTTAACACTTCAACACGCCTTTAAAGGAAACAAAACCACAACAGATCCATCAATCTCACCATGGACTTACGTATGCAGATCTATATATTCACTTTAAGAGTAACTCAGAACCTCAAGGAGTATTCCTATAGAACCCTTTTGTGCAAATAAACCTTAATTTCCAAAACCTTTCAATCCAAGTGTTGGAACATTTCATGAATCTAGCACACAACTACCATTCAAATAAAACTCTGTAACTCCCTTCAAGACAACATAATTGAGGTCAACCAATTGCAAAGGGCAGCGCAAGCACACAAAACAAAAGCAAAAGTGAAAGCGACGTACATACATATAATCAATCTGTACCATCAACTATCCAAAAAAGTTACTATGGATGACAACATCCATCAAAACTGATAAGAAACGAAAGAAACATGATAACAATGCATCAAAATGAGATCCCCACTCCCAAATCTTTAAAATACATTATGAAAAAGACTAAAAAGAACTATAGTGAATTCAACTCACATGTGTCAAAGTAAAGTCAATACCACATACATGAGCAAGGCATAAAGCGAACTGCTATTGCAAATTCGAATCTGAAAAATTATTTGTTTTAACCTAAATATAACCAAATATCTTACCCTGAACACGACGAATGCCGTTCACGCCTCGCACACCAGCACAACTGAAAGCTTGCAATATCTAAAACAACAATTACCACAGTTTCAGCAGCAAGGCAATTTGAAACACCTAAACCAACCCCCAAAAAAGAAATTTAAAAACCCAATGTTAACATCATTTTCTACGCCGGCAAACTTAGTTTTGTATTTAGCATTGAACAACGACCACTTTCCATAGATGTGATAGATAACTAACATCATTTACTAAATTAAGTTTCGTACTAACATTACATATACCCAACTTAAATTTAACAAACCATTTAACTCCAACCATAATAGTAAATAAACCACACAACTAATTTGATTCTGTAATCACCACTGCCAACTGTGCAGTAACAAGCCCAATAAATCTTCTATAGCTAATGATTAACCATTTATAAAATAACCACTTCCCTCACATAGTCATTATAAGAATATTCCAAACTTAAGCTTTTATATTCAATAGCAACTGTATGTACATTATCAAATAGTTCATAATTCCATCTAGATAGAACTGTCGATAACCAACTATTTTGATTTTGATTTTGCTTTAGATCTCTTAATAGCAAAGTTCTCTTTTTAGTGCAACAAAATCATAATAATCTTGACATTCATTAGTGAGGAAGTTTTTTATATAAATAAATATTTGTAATATTACTGAGTCATTTGTAGCCATCTTGTTTCAGAATATGGTATATTTAGCCCATAGTCATTGATTTAAAGAAGATAGAATTAAGAAACCAACCCTCTTTTTCTTCTTCCTCTAACTCCAAGAGATGAATCTCTGTCTATCTTATGAGACTAAATGGAGACAACAACTATATATATTGAAAATGGCAAGCTGTCCTACAGTTGGAGGAAGAAAATTTTATTTTTCTTTTTTTGAAAGAATGTAACCAAAACATGTGAGGCAACATAGAACCCCAAAAACATAGTCAATTTCATCCCCTAAAACCTGGAAAAGTAAAAGCTGCAACCTAAGTATTTCTATCTGATAAACACTTTATATATATATAATACTCGTATTTTTACACCATATATTAAGAGGGAATACAAATAAACTTTAAAACTGCCACCTAACCATGTTCCAACATTATTTTAGAACCCACAGGACCCACCACTACTTCTACCATACCATTTGTTCGTAAATTCTCCAATTTTACACATACTAATAAATGATAACCTTAAGTATCTGAATTAAATTCAGTAAACTCATCAACAACAAGCATAGAAAAATAAAAGTAACATTATATCCCTCATTAATAAAACAGCTTCAGTAGGTTCCAACTTTGAAATTCAACAATAAAAAGTATAAAACCCTAATCGACAAAAGCAAAAACTGCATCAGCAAAGAGCTGAACCAACCCAGAAAGGAACAAAACAAGGTAGTAAGATTCGAACTAAATTTGACACAAAAAAGAGGTTAATTCATTCCTATTTTCTGCAAACTTGCTGAAAGTTTGCGATAGCAGTGACATTAAAAACGAAGAATAAACCAAAAAAATTCAATGAAAACAATGATTTTAACGAGAATTAGATGAGCACTATTAAGACAGGGAGGATGATGATGATACCTTTGATTATGTGCTCAACCAATCTTCTTCGCTTTAAAGCTGCCATTGTCGTGTTCATCTGCTTCAGATTCATTTAAGAAGGGAGATGGATCGCAGATGATGAACGTTTGGGTAGAGTTTGGACTGAGAGAACTGAAACAAGCAAACTCATGCCAAACAAACAAGGGTAAAACCCGACCCAAATGAGATAGAGGGAACATAAACCGTTCCAGATGAGAAAAAAGGACAATCTTCATGAATTTTTTGCTACTCACCCTCAAACAGATTGATACTTCAAAGTGAGAAAGAGACTGTTTTAGAAAACTGGACCATTGCAACACTTTAACAAAGATGACTTCTATTCTAACCCAAATCAATTCAACTAATCAACCAATGAGTTATCATAATTTTACCTCACTATTGTCATTCCGTACAAATCCAGCAACCAAAACCTCATCATTCTCTTCGATGTAGTTCTAACATCCATCATTAGGTACGAAGGCTGCAATCTTCTTTCCGTTTTTGAGCAATTGAATGCGGGCTCACTTATGAATAGCAGAGTTAGGCTGCGAAAGGCTTCTTCCATTCATTCCCAGGGTGATATGAAAATTCAACTTTTCCTTATGATTAAACTTCATTTTAACTGGTTTTTCTAACTTACTTGTTTTTTATTTTGATAAATTCGAATATAGAACTTAGATTAGAGGGGAAAGAGAGACAAAAGCATGGGTCGCAGATTTATTGTTTTTGATTTTGATAAAGTTCAGCCATGGATGAGCTTGAGAAGATGAAAGGGGTGAGAAGCAAAGGAAGAAGATGAAACCACAGCCAAAAAAAGAGAGGGAAGCAACAGAACATATGTCACTTGTAATGATACGTGGCATTCCACAAGCCCAAAAATATTAAATGCACATTTTCAATTTTTTTCTTTTTTTTTAGGGAAAAATGCACAAGTTACTGTTCATATGAATAGTGCCAATCTATTGGCTTTTTAAGTTGTATAGATTGTACTCAATCTGTTTTTTTTAAATAGGGACTTTTGTATTTTTAACGTTTGTCAATGCATATCTTGTCACGGATATATCTAATTACGCATGAGTAAGCATTATTAAAATTGATATAAAAAAAACTACATATTCAGATGAATCAAACAAGATCCCACGTGACTATATTTTTCCTCGTGTATAAATAAAATAGGATGGTCAAAGATAGAATGTAAATAATAAAAAAAGTTAAAACATCTCTATTAAATAAAAATGGAGGAAGTATATAATTTTAGACCCAGGCATAATGCACGAGAAATTATTTGTTTCAGTATTAGTACATTAAATTTTTGACTTATGCATGGATTTTTTTTTCTTTTAGAATGCTTGCTTATAAATATTACTGAAATTATAACGTAAATTTAGCGAATATTGATAATTTTCATTGTTTATTTGGATTATACTACTATAAATAGGTTGGTAAACTTTAAAGTTCTAAGATGAGTGATTTACAACTTTAGTCAAATTATAAAATGTAATCCAATATGTTTTAGTTATAATCTAGATTTTAGTCCCGTGAAACTGCATGAGAATCTTTTGGGTTTATATTTCATCATTCCCTCTCTAGAGAAATCAGTGAGAAAAAGTCGATTATTGTCATCACAAGATGAACAAGAAAGTTTAGTCGTTTTCTTTGCACACAATAGGGCATAGAACTAACGGAAGACTGAATTAGAGTAGCCTGCTCATGACAGACATAACCTTGGACTTCCAGGCAGCCTACGTCAAGTCGTCCCACCAAATATTTATATTCTCGCTTCGAGGACCTGCCATTAATGTTTGGAACGCAGAGATATTTACCTAAATATGTACCTTCCTCCATTTTGTTGCACAAAATTTCCAGACTCACTATAATAATTTGCGCTTGATCAACAACGGCTTCGTTGAATAAAATTAAGTCGTGGGCAAATGTTAAATTCGAGATTAGAGGGACTTCTCGAATAGCTTTCACTAGATTCCAAGCGCCCAAATGCACTGCCTTCTAAATGAGATGTGCTAACCATTCCATATAAATCAAAAATAGATAAGGGGATGACGGGTCGCCTTGCGAATCCCCTGAGAAGGGAAAATTTTCTCTGTTGGTTCACTTTTACACAATATCTATAGCGAGGAAGATTCCACACATTTAACAATGACCTCAATCATGCGCATCAAAAGACATAACTCAAGCAATGAACGTCCAATGGAGGCAGTCCTATGCCTTCTTGAAGTCTATCTTGATATCCATGTAATTCACTGTCTATAACACCCCGACAATTCTCCCTTTATAAAACATATATTTTTCCCAACTAAAACAGAGAATTATCAAAGCATTATCGCCCGTGTGAAAACGTATCAGCTTACTCAGAGTTTTGCAGTGGAAAAACATTAAATAAAACTTTATTAAATACTTACAACATAATAATTGTCAAACCATTATCCAAACCTCGAAAGAAATTCAAAACCAACTTAAAGCATATAAAATAAATAATCCATAGATTAACTTAATTAAAAGAAATGTAAAGGTAAGAAGCAGTAGAAATAATAAAACAGTCTCTCAACAACGCTTCCTAAGTCCCAAATGAGTAACTGAGACGATGCATCATGCCTTCCAAACCTGTAGGCAAATACTCAATTGAAAACTGCTCGCCAATAAAGGGTCATCACAGGATCAATAGGCACAGTCATGAGACACACAGAAAAGCATGTAATCAGCAAAGTTGAGTACATACATAAATAAAATAAAACACGAAACCTAATCATGATACTAATGAACAACCAAAATATAATCAATAAATATACCTCAAGACTTCAACTCGTAAAATAAGACTTGACTCTACAAGACATACAAAATGATAAATATTAGTAAATTGAATAGTCAATGGATCGAGTTGTCCAACCAAGGCCAGTCTTCAAAATAGAAAGACCGAGTTACAAACACGACTCCGTAACCCCTTAACCAACGATATCGAGGAACCTTTAGAAATAAAAATAGGGTACGGTGATCAATCCGACCCCAAGAAAATTTTGGGCTACCACCATGTACTCCAACTCATGCTAGTTCAGAGCTTCAGACGTGCACAAGTCTAAAGCTATTGCTATTCACTTCCACTTTAAGTGTTAGTAAGTTATTCGATGTTGGACCCTAAACAGACAACCAACACATAACATGAATAAAACAAATATTCCTCTTTTATCTTAGGATTAAATAAGTGATCAAACAATTCTAATTGACCAAGAATTATTCCTCCAAATTTTTTTGTTGACTTAAATCAGCAATCAAATGTCCAATGACAATAAATATATGTACCCTACAAAGCCCTCAATCTTTGCAAAGTAGTAAAATAACCATAACCAATAATAATCCAGTTTACTCACAAAGTCCTCGACCTTTGAAGGGTAATAAAATATCCACTAAGGGAAACAATACCAAATCCATAATCCAATAATGAAATATTATTAATCCCTCATGTGAATTAATAAATAAACTTCCCTTCCCAAACATGCTTGAATCAAACATCCATTCAATCATGTAATAAAACATATAGGCAATTAACATGCTCAACAACACGTAATTTCAATCCAATAGTCATGTATGAACCATAAAAGGGTTCCCTATACATGATACTATAAATATTCCTAATTCTTAGGACATGATACTAGTCTAACACATTGTAAGTAACTTGTATAGACAAAGTGAGAGGCCACTTTAGAATTCTAGAAGTCACCTAAAGTAAATTCTCCGCCTCCCAAAACAATAATACAACAGTGAATTAATATACTAATTAATTCACAGCAATATAATTTATTATAAAACGCTTCAAAACTCGTTTTAGAATACTTTAAAAACATTAAAGTTCCAACCTTTAACAGCCTTTAATACAATACTCATAAACATAGGCTTTAAAACCTCAAAAACCATTACTTTCATGCTTAAAACCACTTTCAATAATAAATAATAAATCTGAAATTATACTTTATATTCACAATAAAAAAAATCATATTTTTAATAATTCGAACAATAAAGTTGTCAACTTTATTTACAAAACATAATAAAATTCTTTAAAACCACAACTTAATATTAAAACCATAATTAAACATTAAAATAGAGGATAAGGGTTATTAAATAACCAAAGAAACCACGAAAAACCGGGAAAACAAAGGAGGAACACACGGTAGGGGGCGCGTGTGGCGGTGGAGACGCATGCAGTCCACGCGTTGCTGCTGTGCGCGTCTGCGGGCAGTCGAGAGAGAGAGAGAGAGGAACGAGTGGTGGTGGCTGCTGTTGCTCGGCAGCGAAGAGGGAGAGAAGGAGAGTGGGTGGCGGTGTGGGTGTGAGGCCGCCGGAAAATAAGAGAGTGAGTGGTGGTGGTGTGCACGGCGTCGGAATACCGAAGGGGAGAAAAAGGGGAGAGGGCGTCGGTTTGTGAAGGAGAGAGAGGAAAATAAAAGTGTACGACTATGGGGTTTGGGGGGTTATTTGTAGTTTTTCCTAAAACCTTTGGCAATTAGTTTAGGTTTAGGTTTAGGTTTGGGCTTCGGGTTGATCATCAAATACTAATTAAAAGCTTTGGACTCCTCAACCCAATATTAAAACCATTTTAAACACAACCCAAAACCTTTAATAAAATATTCAATACTTAAAATTCAACCGAATAAATATTAATGACTATTTAAAATGTTTAAACAATCATTTGACTTTCAAGATAGTCAACACTTAAATAATTAAATGAAATAAATATGAAAAAGATTATAAATATACTTTAAATATATTTATAAAATTCATAAAATTACGGGGGATTACACTGCCCCCCTTTTCTCATGGTATAGTATGAATCATTTCTTGTACAATGATGATATTGTCATATGTCGTCGAGGGACGAAGCGTCACTGAACAGGAGATATAAGTAATGGGAAGACAACCTTAATCTCGTTCACCACCACTTTAGTAGTTGCTTTGAAAACAATATTACACGGTCCGATGAGTCGGAACTCAGTCACAAATTGTGGCGCGTCTACCTTGGGCATCAAGATAAGAAAAGTGTAACCCAAGTTCTCCGGAAAATGGCGTCCATTAAGCACATCAACAACCGTTGTTGTCACACTCGTTCTAAAAACATCCCAATACCTTCAATTAGAAGAGAGGTTGAAATCCATCAGGGCCATGCACTTTAAATGCACTCATAATCGTTATAGCAACCTCCACTACTTCACAGGGGACATAGGAGCAAGTTCATACCACCCCTGGTGCACGTGCACCACATATTTGTTTTTTTAAAAAAAAGTAAGTTGTTTTTATCCATTATTGCTCCTCGATCGCCTCGCACTCTCCCCCACTCTCTGCTCCTTTATTGCTTGCTTGTATTGGGAAAGAAATCTAATTTTCTTCTACACAGAAGAAAGTCTATGTATTTTTAATTACTCAGCAAATCTCCAATTTCAATATCCTTAATTCTAAAAATTTCCAAAGAGAACAAAAACATTGTTGGGATTAGTATGTGTTCGAATTCACTTGATGATTCATATTCCTTCTACTCTTAATTAACAAGTAATTCAACCATGAACAATCATCGTTTTCAAATAACTTTCATATTCACACTTTCAATCCTCTGTGTCAATAAAGATGGAACTCTACTGAATTGGCCGGTGTTCTAACCTTTTGGCTTCCCCTAGTACTTGAAGGTAATTATCTTAGGAAAATTTGGCAAAAAAAACCTTTTAAATGTTCATATTTGCGAAAATAAACCTTTTAAATCATTCTTTGCAATAAAAAACCTTAAACTGAGTTTTTCTTTCAAACTTCAATATCCGACGTTGACTTTGTTTTTTCCGGCAATAACCCCTAATTTTTCCGGTGTTTTTTGCGGAAAGTAAATGGGAGAATCCATTAAAAAGCTCAATTTAACAACAATAACACGTTATTTTATGGTATTTCCTATATAATGATCGTAAAAAATCCCAAAAGGTTATGGGTCAATGCCAAAAAAGTGCAAGTCAACGCTTGAAAATATGGTAAGGTTTCTTCTTGCAAAAAAAAAGAGTTTTGAGATTTTTATTACAAAGAATGCTTTAAAATGTTTTTTTTCGCAAAAATGAACATTTAAAAGATTTTTTTTGGCAAATTAATATCGAATTCTGACATTTTGTTCTTTAGTTGTTTTTTTTTCTTCTGAATTTCAGATTATTCTTTTTGCTATTTGGATTTTTTGTCAAAAACCACCTTTTGTATTACACATTGTAGGTTTAAATACCTTTTCTAATTTTTTTTTTACTTTAATTACCTCTTATAATTAAAATTAATAGGTTTCGTTACCAAAACCACTTTCAGGCCAAATGTTTTTATGAGGATTTTGCCCTTCAGTGGTTAAACCGAGCACCAACTCAAACCATGCTCAGCCTTAATAATAATAGTAATAATAACGAGTAAAGATATAATAACAAAAAAATATAAAAAAAAAATATAAATTAAAAATAATGATAAGTAATTTAAATTAGACCAAATATCAACAAAATGGTTAAATTAAATAATGAATGGAGCTTAACTGAACCGAATTTATTAGAGCTGAACTGAACTGAACTTATTAGAGCTGAACTGAACTTATTGGAACTTAGCTGAACTGAACTTATTAGAGCTGTACTGAACTGAAAATAAGCTGAAAAGAGGTCCTTTATGGACTTTTTGGGTTGATATTTTTTTTTTTTTATGAATTTGTTGATGATTCAGATTTAAGGATTTTGTCTTGCTGTTGAACATTTGTTGCTAATTTGAATGCTACAGGAATTGGTCGACGTTTTATTCAAAGAATAAAGTAGGTCTTGCAATTTGCAATATAGAATGTGTAGTAATATACATCCAATTTTGTTTGGAAAAAAACAACTCCTACTTTCAATATTAATATAATGTTGTCGAGTTTTTTCTACTTGGTGTCTCATTTTGAAATTTAACACAGGGCCCCTAAATTATACGAGACGGCCTTATAGGGGTGTAAATTTCAAAAAGAAAATGAGACCCCCTATAATGCCACCATGCCCTTGGAACCTCAACTTCATC
Organism: Patellifolia procumbens; assembly: GCA_947645195.1. Taxonomy (NCBI): domain Eukaryota; kingdom Viridiplantae; phylum Streptophyta; class Magnoliopsida; order Caryophyllales; family Amaranthaceae; genus Patellifolia; species Patellifolia procumbens. The sequence continues at coordinate 260,756 of CANSGD010000920.1, forward strand.
ATAAACTTCATACGATCTTCTATGACGTCGGGTTGGGGTGTCGAAATTGTTTACAAAGGTCGGGAATCCAACGTGGTGGCGGACGCTCTTGCATTTCAAGGACTTTCTAGACAAGACGAATTCATAGCTTGGCTCTAATATTTGCTCCTAGTCTCATATTGGCAGCGTATTAGCCTATTTTGAACTTAGTAGTCTAATGTAATGCACCTATGAATGTTTTCATTAGTACCTTATACCCATTGGATGAGTAATAATATTGACCAACTTATCAAAAAAAAAGCAAACTCAGGGGCCGCTAAGAAGTGCATAATTTTCTAGTTTTAATATGAATTTTTTATTACTTATGGAATGAAATTTATTACAGAGTTATAATTGGAAAATTCCCAATGGTGGCTTTTAGTTCTTATAAATTCCTATTGGTGGAAATTTCAAAAAAAAAACTTTCCCGTTCTTAGCCCTACTTTACAAATTATTTCCAAACATAACCTTAATCAAGAATATTCTGTTATTAATAAGACATATTTCGTTAGTTAAACATTAAGACGGACAATCGTACTTAAAACGAGGCATTTTGGGTCGTCTTTTGCCAATTTTGACTTCAAAATCAACCATTAAAGTTACATTTAGGGGGTCATTTTTTAGCCCTTAAGGGTCGATTTTGAGGTTAAAATTCGCAAAAAAAAGGCTCAAATGCCACGTTTACGTGTAAGTGACAGTCTTAACCATTAATTAATGTAATATGCTTTAGTATTAGTGGAATATTCTTCATTAAGGTTATATTTGGAAATACTTTGTAAAATAAGGCTACCAACGGGTAAGCTTTTCAGAATTTCCACCACTGGAAAGTGTTGAGAGCTAAGCGTCACCATAGAAAATTTCCCTAAAAAATGATCGATAATCAGTAGTGAACCACCATCCGAAAAATCCTAAATCCGCTACTGGACATACTCTGTGTTCAACAAAACCAACTCATGGTCTAAATCGGAGGAAAACAATTTGCGGCGAGATAAGTGGTCTGGCCTCTGTTGCCCTCTTTCGTGAAGAGACCTTTCCAATAATTAACAACCATGTTTTTAACTTGTTCTGCATCAGAAACCTAAGTTCCATTCTGGTCTTGGAGCATTTCAATACGATTTCTATTTCTCCGAATTACTTTCAAAAGGTGAAAAATTTTGGTATTTCTATCTCCATCACGTATAAACTCCAATTTTGATTTTTGGAACCACAACATTTCCTCTTGATGAAGAACATCATTTAATTCATGACAGAGCTTAGCTTCAAGTGTAATCGATCCCCTCATACGACCATTCGATAATGTTTTTTGTACGCCATTAAGGCCGGCCCACAATTCAGATTTTTTCCTAAAAGTATTATGAAAATTTTCTTTATTCCATTTACTTAGTTTTGAGGCAAATTCAGCTTGGAAGGGATTTAGCGAAGCACTGTTATTCCAATTACCTTGAACAAACTCATCAAAGTCATTATGCTTCATCCACACTCAAATTCTTGTTAAAGAAGAGGAGCCAATTTTATCACTGACTTTTTGAGAAGTACGCTAATATGTGTTTCAACTAATACAAGAATCGTTGATTCGTTAAAAAGAATCAATTCCCTAATAGTCAAGTACGCTTGACTTAATTCCTGCACCCTGAACATTCCAAATCATATTTTTTATCGACAAATTATACTCTTTGAAAATAGGGTACCCATCATATACCTGTCAAAAGAGTATTATGAAGAATTTTCATGAACTCTTCTCGAGAGCATTCATGTGATTCATCAACCTCAACGGGATTTGAATTGTTGCCAGGAGGTCCGGGGATTGTGATCTGGTGGCCAGATCGAACTAGTGGGAGTTCTCCTTTGTTGGCCAACGGGTGAACTGCAATCATGGACGGTCCCTCGATCAAGTAGTCGATGAACACCAAGTATGCCAGTGGAACTTGTTGGAAAATAATGGATCGATTGCAATATTTATGAAGAACAAACAAATAATAAATCTCAATAAACTACAAAAGAATCAGACTTATTTACAGACATCAGGCAGCTCAATGATGTGATGTGGTATGGATGCCACTGCCTTAGAAGCGAAATCCCCAAGATTAACACACCACCCTTGGATCCTACACCCCGAACTCTAGGGTTTGAGTCTCTCAAGAACCGCTCAATTCTCATAAAGGAAATTATGGTTTGTGTTTAGGGTTTCAATAATATGAAAAGAAGTTAATGAATTAATGGGGTAGAAAGGATATATATAAGGCTGGAAATAAACACAAATATATCTCGAAAATAAAAGACAAGAATTCCGGAAAAAGAAAACCGACATGAGCGAGGTGCCAGCTGGAGGCAAAGGTGCGCGAACTTTCTGCTTCGCTGCTGGACGAGCCCTGGCTGGGCTCGTGCGAGAGGTGCGCAAAGTCCCTGTCGCGTGCTCGCTCATTCCTCTTTGCATTGCCAAACACCAACAATCCCCCGCTAATGCAAAAGGAACAACATGCCCTAGAAAATTGAGCGGTAAAAGGAATGCTCAGCACTTACTTAATAGTGTCCAAGGATTGAACTACCATGTTAGTGAGATGGGGTGTTCCCTCACCTAAAAGTATCCTAAGGATTGAACTTGTAGAAAAGAGAAGTGACCCGATAACACATGCTAGATTTTAGAGCTTGAGAAACTCCGCGATAATGATAATAATAATAATAATAATGATAATGATAATGATAATAATGATAATAATAATAATAACAATGATATAATAATAATAATAATAATAATAATAATAATAATAATAATAATAATAATAATAATAACAATAATTATTATCATTATCATTATTAATAATAACAACAACAACAACAACAACAATAATAATAATAATAATAATAATTCTGCTGTTGTTTTGGAACGGATTTCGAGCTTTCCGCGTGGTACGTCTTTTGGATCGGTTTTCGAGCTCAACACCTTATGGATTGTTTGAGTGGAGCTGCGATGGCTATTTCCGATGAGTTAGTTGACTCTATTACTCAGGTGGTTAATCTCTTTCTATCTGGGAAATGTCCCGCGGTTTTGGGTGAGTATATTGCCAGTGCTCCACTCACTCCTCTTGTCAAGCCAGGTGGTGGTATTCGTCCGATAGCTGTGGGTACTATTTGGCGGCGACTAGTTTCGAAGGTTGGAGCTGTTTTGGTTGGGCCATCTTTGGGAGGTTATTTTGATGGTCTTCAGTTTGGTGTTGGGGTTCCTGCAAGTGGTGAGGCGAATCTTCATGCTGTCAATAGGTTGATTGAGGATCGTGGAAATGATGTCGGTCTTTCGATGTTGTTGGTGGATTTTCAAAATGCTTTCAATTTGGTTCATCGTGAGATCATGTTACGTGAAGTTCGTCTTCGGTGTCCGGGCATTTCGCGTTGGGTTGAATTTTGCTACTCTAATCCAGTTAGGTTGTATTATGGAGAACACAACTTATGGTCGTCTCAGGGGGTGCAACAGGGTGATCCCCTCGGTCCTTTGCTTTTTGCTTTGGTTTTACATCCCTTGGTGTGTAAAATTAGAGACTCTTTTGATGTCTGTCTTCAGGCGTGGTATTTGGATGATGGCACCATATTGGTGATACCTTGGTGGTGGGGAAGGTTTTGGAGTTGATTATGGAGGATGGGCCTAGCTTTGGGCTACATCTCAACGTAGCAAAAAATGAAGTTTTTTGGCCTATTGAAGACCCTCGTAGTAGGCTTGTTGGTGTCTTCCCCCTGACATTGCACGACCTTTACGTGGTGTTAAATTGCTTGGTGGTCCGGCCAGTTCCGACTATGCTTTCACTGGGGAGCTTGTGATGCAGAGAGTGTCCAAGACCATTACGCTTTTGGATAAGGTTGCTATGCTTGATGATTCGTAGTGTGAGTTGCTGCTTCTTAGGGCGTGTACGGGCATCTCAAAACTCTATTTTGCCTTGCATACTTGTCCTCCTTGTGTCTTTGATGAGGCTTATCATTATTTCGATGGGGCTCTTCGGTCTTTTTTGGAGCGTATTGTTACTGCTTCGGGGCCTGGTTTTGGCGATTGGTAGTGGCGTCTTGCTACCCTACCTTTTGCCTTTGGAGGACTTGGTGTTTATTGCGCGAGTGATGTTCGGCATTATGCGTATCTCGCGTCTCGTTTGCAGTCTGTTGGTTTACAGGTTTAGCTTCTATGTCCTGCAGGCATTTTTGGTTGTGGACGTGCCTTTGAGGATGCGTTGAGTCTTTTCAATAGAACTGTGGAGTCTGACATTTTGAGTAATCCTAGTGTAGTCGCTGCCCCTAAACTTTTGAATAAATTGGCAGATATATACTTCACAAAGGTTACTACATCTGCAGAATCTACCTTTTCTTTATCTACTCGACAATTAGCTTTGTGGCAGTCACAGCAGGGGGATCACACCTCAGATTGGCTTCGGGCAGTTCCTATTTCAGGGTTGGCTCAGACGATGAACCCTAAGACTTTTCGGAGTGTGTTGTGTTACCGGCTGGGTGTTCCTTTGTTCTCTATTTCGATGTCGTGCTCTGCTTGCTCCAGGGTTTTTTTTGGGGATATTTTTGGTGATCATGCGGTGTCGTGTGCTGGTATTGTGGGTATTAAGCATCGGCATAATGTCGTTCGGGATTCTTTGGTTGATATTTGCTATTGTTCTGGGATTTCAGTAAGAAAGGAGGTTGACATTGGATTGTCTAGGGGGTACGGCGGGGCCCTCAGGCCAACAGATGTGCTTCTTTATTTTTGGGAAGGTGGTCGTGATGTGTGTGTAGACTTGACAGGGTCTTCTCCCTTGACCTAGTCTGGGTTGTCTGACTTTGTTCCTGGACGTTTTGTTGCTGATGCGGCTCATCAAAAGCGGGTCAAATATGAAGCTCGTTGTCGTGCTATTGGGTATGGCTTCCTTCCCTTTTCCTTTTCTTCTCTTGGGGAATTGGATAAGGTGGCTATTGCTTTGCTGAAGCGGATTCAAATTTTCTCGAAGACACAGGATTTAGGGGCACGTGTTGCTGCCCATATTTTCACTAGGATAGGGTTTGCTATAGCTAGAGGAGTGGGTGCCCAAATTGTATCTCGGTTGCCTACTAATTTCTTATAGGTTGTATGATTTTTGTCCTTTTTATAATAATAATAAGGAGTAATTAATACGTCCTTTCCAATAGTTCATCCTACTATCATCTCATAGGAGACAATCCCATACATGGGGCATCACACCCATCCTTAGTAAACTAGACACCAAGCTGTGCATGATTTAACACATTTGCCTCTAGTGCCCCCACATGGCAATGTTTACAAGCACATGAAAAAAACACGTTGCGACTAAAGGACGTCATTACCCCTACAACAGGTAACTTGCCAAAGATTTCCCGATCAACTAGTTTCTTGACTTGACGAGTTCAACTCCGTGAACTCGGTCTCATGGTTGACTTAACAATGCATTTACTTTGTATCTTATGATCAAAGCCACAACAAGTCAAGAATAATCCATCAACATATACGCATATAAGCATGGTCATTTAGAATATTACTTTCTAAATAAATTCATAAGCATAGATAAAAGTTCATACTAGCTCTTCAATACTCTAATTGAATCCATTGAAACACATGCTCAAAACGACATTTGGAATTAGAGGTTTCTTCATCAAACTTTGGTCTTACAACAGTAAGACATGATATTTACCTCATCTCCATATTTTTTCATGGCCCAAGAGATTGTAAGAAGACCAATCACAAGTACATGATCTCTAACGATGTCAATCAACTAAACATCACACAAGCAGATGCAACTATGGCAAGATAAGAGTCAATGAGATCATTGACACTAAACCGGCAATGCCAGTACTATCGATGATAGACTGCCCTCAGATCATTCTAGTCTAGTCACTAAGAATACCTCACTAGGTAACTCCAAATCCTGGAATATCTAATGACTCTTCCTCCTCTAAGATATCATCCAAAGGAGAGCACTATGAAAATCCACATGATATGTAATCAAGCGCAGAGAAGCTAATGCAAAGTCAACCATTAGGCCCCGACAAATTTAGCAATATGTGAGATAGCTAACATAGGTCAAACCAAAGCTCTAGTGAACCTCTTATTCATTTTTTGCCCTTATCCTCTCAAAGATCACAACCTTTAAAAACCAGTAAAGGTTAGGTAACAACCAAAGTCTACACTATGGTTAGTCAAGACTCACACAAAGGTGCATGATACGTCACAAGGATCATGATCATCTACACTTGTTCTTCCCCCAAACTGGTTCCCACATAAGTCATAGTAGCTCCTAGTGACATGTCTGTTACCTCTTGGAGAATACCCTAATGTCTCAATCTCCAATAACTTCTTTCTAAATAAGAAGTCCACCACCAAGATTGGACGTAGCTAGTTTAAGAACAATATTAATTAGTTCGCTACTCCTAGTGAAATACACATCAACCTTGCTTGAGACAAACTAAATGAAAGCAAGTAGCCAACCCATAAACATGACCATAAATTATAGTATCTATACCGGAATGCAACCTAAAAGCATATCATAGTGAATAATCAGATTCAATAAACTAAACCCATTTAATGATAAACAAGCACACTATCAATTTTAGCTTTACTCAACAACCACAAAGAACTAGGTTCTCACAATAAGTGTGGTCCACAAGAGGATAGAAATCCAAACATAGTTAGACAACATCCACAAGAAAACAAACCAAGTTATCGCCATAACCGACTTTGACAGATAAGGAGTGCAACTAATAATTCATAAGATTATTTAACACAAAGCTCTAATTGCTGAAAAAAGCCATCACCCCCCACATGGAATAAGATCCAGAGTGACCTCAAGGATAGTTGTCTTCCTCTTAAAAAATCCTCATGTTCTTTCAACCTTGAATGATCTTTACTCACTTGGCACAAAGATGATAAGCACTTTATTGTGCTTATCCATGCTGCATTTTTAGTGTCGTTGTATATAGATTAGAGAATTTTAGTCTTGCATTGCATGGTTTTGATTACTTTGAGTCAAATTGTCGTTTCACTACTCGTTTAGTTGTTTTGGATGATTTCCAGACTAACTGACAGGTATTTGGAGCACTTTGGGTATTTAGAGACCCTTGAATGGAGGCTAGGGCTTCAAAGAGCTTGAAGCAGCTCTACACGGCCGTGTGGCATTTGACACGACCGTGTAGCTTTTGACTTGGAGGATCAGTTTCGAACTGATTAGAGTTGAAGATTGGAAACCAGGCCTACATGGTCGTGTCATTTTGGACACGACCGTGTAGCACTTTTTCTAGCATGGCAGCAAGTATTGGAGATGCTGAAGATCATTGGACGTCAGGTCTACACGGTCGTGTCATTCTGGACACGACCGTTTAGCCATTTGAGCACACAGGCAGGAACTTTGAGGATGTTGTGGGGCATTTTGGACGTCAGGTCTACACGGTCGTGTCATTCTGGACACGACCGTGTAGTTATTTTTACACTGAGGCAGTAGCTTTGAAGAAACGTTGGAAAACTTGTGTAACAGGTCTACACGGTCGTGTCATTTTGGACACGACCGTGTCGACCTGACTTTGGGTGTTGATCCCTTTTTTCCGTCTTAGTTTAATGAACTTCTTATTTAGTTTGTAGCGTTTTTACTCGACATTATCTCATACACTTAGTCTCTAATTACATTAGCTTAGCCCTAAACTCTCTCTAAACACTTAGTTTTCTCAATTGTTCATCTCTGAAGATCGAATACGTTATTCAATTCAAGTAATTTTCCTTCAATCTCTTTTCTTTATTTCTATTGCATTGTTTATCATGTTTAATTTATTCAATCTCAATTGCTTAGGATCCATGATTAGTGAGTAGTTCATTATCTAGGGTTTGCGCAAAAGTATGAATTAAGGTCTTAATATAGATTGTCTATGCTTTTTATGATTCAATTGTTTGTCTATGCATTGAATGTGGTGTTTTGACGTCCTAGGATAGATCTTGATCACGTTTATGCTAGGGAATTTAGGGTTTCTATAGTTCTTAATCGAACTTTAATCCCTTTTGTCATTCCCATGTTTCGACTTGATTTCTAGACCAAGAGATTGGGTGGGAATTAAAGGGATCCTTAATTAGGGGTTTTCCGATCTCATTGAATTTATTAATCAACGGACCAAAGACCATTCGATTACTCTTGAGGACCATTCGAGAGATGAGTCAAGTAAATTAGAGGGAAACTTAACCTTTGTATTGACTCCGTTGTGAATCACCATAGCGTCGATCATCGTTGTCTAGCCCATGTTCATACGAGTAGCCCAAACTCTAGTGTTTTCCTTATTATATTAATTCTCCTATTTGATTATTAGTTGGTATTCATTAGCTAGTTAATTAGTTGGTATCTTATTCAATCTCAAACCCCAAAAACCCTTCACTTAGGTAGTTGTGGACTTAGTGGACTATAGTCAATCCTAATTTCCTTGTGGTTCGACCCTTGACTTGTCATTACTACGTTCTTAGTAGTTGCTCGTTAGGTTTATAAGTTTCGTTTGCTAAGCGGTTCTTACTGCCTTACCGACACACTACAAACCTCTTATCAAAATGGCGCCATTGCCGGGGAAATTGTGCTATTGATTGAAGTTTACTTGAGTTTAGTATTGCTTAAGTGATTTTTTTTTGTTTTTAGCTGTGTTGTTATTTGCTAACCCTCTGCTTAGCTTTGTTGTGTTACATGAGAAGGAGAGCTCACTGTTCACCCATCTTACCTTTAGATCCGGAAATCAATCGCACCTTGCGAAAGCTTCGGGGAGGTTTGGAACGGTTGACCTTGAGTTCTGCACCATCTTCACCAATCTCAAGTTCGACAAGTGAAAGTGAATCAGACATGGGTGAGGAAAATGGACAGCTTTTCAGGGATTTCGGAAATCCGGGGTCCTATGTTTTACAAGGTGGAATTCGACTCCCCACAACCACTACAAATTTCAGCATTCACCCTCAGTTCACACGGATGGTGAAAGCAGAGCAATTTTGTAAAGGGTCGGATGAGGATCCACTTAATCATCTTGATCGATTTCTGGAGATTTCTGCTATGATAACGACGAATGATGTCGCTCCAGACTACATCAAGATGCATCTTTTCCGATCTTCTCTTTCCAGAAAGGCAAAGTCTTGGCTCAAGAGTTTGCCTGCTAACTCCCTCACTACATGAGAGCAAGTTACATTGGCTTTTCTAAAGAAGTATTTCCCAGAGTCGAAGACCGCAGATATTAAGAGGCAAATTTCCTCTTTCGAGCAAGAATGTGATGAGACACTTGCGGAGGCTTGGGAAAGGTTTAGGGAATTGATTCGTTCGTGCCCTCACCATGAGTTCAATCAAAATCTACTGATGAGGTTCTTCTATGATGGTCTTGATCCTATGTCACGTGCTAACCTTGATGCTGGAGCGGGAGGTCAACTTTCTAAGATCCCGCAAGACCAATTAGAGGCCACCGTAGAAGAAGTAATCAAGAACTACTCATGGGGTGGAAGAAGGAGAGGTGCTCAACCTAAGAAGGGTGGAAAATTTGAGTTGGACCCAATGGACCAAATTCAAGCGAAGATGGATCAACTTGACAAGAAGCTCTCAAAGATCACCCTTGCATCATCTAGTCCCTCGCAAGTGAATGCTTTCTCTTGTGACATTTGTGGTGGTACAAACCATGATACCTCTCATTGTGGAGGATCTCAATCAGAGCATGTAGCGGCGATGAATAGTAGAGGAGAGGGTTATCAAGGTAACCAAGGTTATAAGAGCAATCAATAAGGAGTGTGGAGACAACCTCAACAAGGCTATAACCAAGGGTACAACCAAGCTCAACTAGGGTGGCATCCACCTCAACAAGGCTTTAATCAAGCTCAACAAGGGTTTACTCAAAGCTACAATCAAGGTGGATCCTCCTCTCAAAACTCTAACACTTATCAAGCCCCTCATCAAAGATCCAACTTCCAAAAGGCCCCTCAAAACCCACCATTTCCTAAGCCAAATCCCGAACCTACTCCATCCTCCGACCCTACCTCCCAAATTCTCCAACCATCACCCAAACCCTTGCTCTACAGAGCCAAGCTCTTCAAAGCCATGACCAAAGGTTTCAAGAGTTACAAGTTCACAACAAAATGCTTGAAACCCAATTAGCTCAAGTGGCCGAGAAGAACCCTTCTAACCCCATAAATCAAATTCCAAGCCAATATATTCCCAACCCTAACCTTCATCAAGCTAAAGCCATCCATTTGAGGTCGGGAATGAACTATGAGGGCCCCAAGATGCCCAATGAGTGTGAGGGAAGTGAAGTTGAGGAGGTCGAGAATGATGCTAAAGGGGAAGCAATCGAGAGAGAAGTTAATGTTGAAAGAAGAGAAGAGGACAAGGAAGGAGGAGACTCATGAGCAAGATGTTGACAAATCTCCATTGGCAACACCTGCTCCACCTAAGACCTATGTACCACCGGTCCTATATCCTCAAAGGTTAGTGGAGAGGAAGTTGAGCGACAAATTCACTAAGTTCCTCAACGTCATGAAGAGCCTTCAAATCAACATCCCATTCCTTGAGGCCATGTCTCAAATGCCAGCCTATGCCAAGTTCTTGAAGGAGATCCTCTCCAACAAGTGGAAGTTAGAAGATGAGCTCATTACATTTCCATACCAAGTGAGTGCTCTTGTGCAACGTGCTATTCCCAAGAAGCAAAGGGATCCTGGAAGTTGTACATTGCCTGTGAATATAGGGGACTTTGAGCCTAAGGGTGCGTTGGCCGATTTGGGGGCAAGTGTGAGTTTGATGCCTCTCTCCATAGCCAAGCACCTTCATTTTCCTCTTCTTCCTTCAAGGAAGACGATCCAATTGGCGGACCGAACTGTTAGGGTCCCACATGGGGAGTTGGAAGATGTTCCGATCTAAGTTGGGCATGTGTTTGTGCCTTGTGATTTTGTGGTAATGGACATGGAGGAAGATCCCGAAAATCCTCTGATTCTTAGAAGGGAGGCTCTTAAAACATTGGGCGCCGTGATAAATTGTAGAAATGACACCATCACTGTTGAGGTCGCCAATGAAAAGGTTATCTTTGAGTTCTCCAAGACATTGAGGAAGCCTATGATTGAGAGGGTTTGCTGAGTTAGTCATGTAGAGAATGAGATGGAGGGATTTGAGAGGGAAGTACACACTGAGGATGAGCTTTATGCATCTATCACTGAGGAGCCGAGTTTAGATATGGAAGAGGTGAAAGAGTTCTCTATGCTTCTCGACGGTGCTATCGTTGAGGAAACACTTGGATCGGGATTTGAGGTCCTAGCCACTTCCGTTGCTAAGGAGGAGAGTACTAAGCCTCCTCCCAAGGTAGAGTTCAAACCCCTTCCCCCTCCCTTAAATATGTTTTCCTTGATGATGAATGTGCTTATCCCGTTATTGTCAATTCGGCTCTTGATGACATCTCCGTATATAAGTTGATTGAGATATTGAGAAAATATAGGGATGTCATTGGGTACGCGATTGATGACCTTAAGGGGACAAGTCCTTCTCTTGCTATTCATCATATCCATCTCACCGATAGTAATGCCTCCTTTATTGATCCTCAAAGAAGACTTAATCCCAACCTCAAAGAGGTGGTGAAAAAGGAGATTATGAAATTGCGTGACGCGGGAAACATCTATGCTATTTCCGATAGCAAATGGGTGAGCCCGATTCACGTGGTTCCTAAGAAAGGAGGCATGACTATTGTTGAGAATGAGAAAGGGGAAACTATTTCTACTAGAACTGTGACTGGGTGGAGAGTTTGCATTGATTACACAAAATTGAATAAGTCCACCTGAAAAGATCATTTCCCCCTTCCTTTTATTGACCAAATGTTGGAAAGGCTTGCCCGTCATTCACACTTTTGTTTTCTTGATGGTTATTCCGGATTCTTTCAAATTCCGATTCATCTGGATGACCAAGAGAAAACCACCTTTACTTGTCCATATGGGACATTCGCTTATCGAAAGATGGCTTTTGGTTTGTGTAATGCCCCATGTACTTTTCAAAGGTGTATGACGGCGATCTTTTCTGACATGTTGGAGGATTTAATTGAGGTTTTCATGGATGACTTTAGCTTATGTGGTTCCTTTTTTTACACATGTCTTGCTAATCTTGAACTTGTGTTAAAAAGATGTCAAGAGACGAACCTAGTATTGAATTGGGAAAAGTGTCATTTCATGGTTGAAGAAGGTATTGTGCTTGGTCATAAAGTGTCTAGTAAGGGCATTTAGGTAGATCCGGCAAAGGTTTCGGTGATAGAGAAACTCCCGCCACCAAATTCGGTGACGGGAGTTCGTGCTTTCCTTGGACATGCGGGTTTTTACCGGCGTTTCATCAAGGATTTTTATAAAATTGCCAAACCATTGATGAATCTACTTCAAAAGGAAGTTGAATTTAGTTTTGATGAGTCTTGCATTGAGGCTTTTCAAACCTTGAAAAGAGCCCTTACTTCTGCTCCTATTGTGCAAGCTCCTAATTGGAGCTTGCCTTTTGAACTAATGTGTGATACTAGTGACTTTGCAGTGGGAGTTGTACTTGGGCAACGACAGGAAGGAAAGCTCCATGTGATAGCCTATGCAAGTAGGACTTTGGATGACGCACAACGGAACTATGCCACTACGGAAAGGAGATGTTGGCCGTAGTGTTCGCATTTGATAAGTTTCGTTCATACTTGACTTGCAATAAGGCTATTGTCTACACGGGCCATTCTGCGGTCCGCTACTTGATGAGAAAAAAGGATGCAAAGCCAAGGCTCATTAGGTGGGTCTTACTTCTTCAGGAATATGATTTTGAGATGAACGAGAAGAAGGGGACGGAAAATTTGGTAGCTGACCATCTCTCTCGTCTCTCCCTTGTTGAGAGAGATGTTAATCTAAAGGATGCCCCCATCAATGACTATTTGAAGGAAGAACACCTCTTTGCTATCATAAATAATGAGGTCCCATGGTTCGCGGACTTTGCGAACTACTTGGCTTGTGGGATTGAACCTCATGGTCTTACTTCTCAGCAAAGGAAGAGGTTATTATAGGAGGTGTGTAGATACTATTGGGACGACCCTCTATTGTTCAAGCGGTGTGCTGACTCGGTTTTTAGGAGGTGTGTGCCCAATCATGAGATTCATTATGTGTTTTATTATTGCCATACTTTGGCATGTGGAGGACATGGTGCAGCGGGTAAAACTGTTGCTAAGGCGCTCCAAAGTGGTTTGTTTTGGCCTCACATGCAAAAGGATGCTAGGGGATTTGTCTTGAGTTGTGATAGGTGTCAACAAAGCGGTGGGATCACCAAGAGGAACGAGATGCCGCAACAAAATATTCTTGAGGTTGAGCCCTTTGATATGTGGGGAGTTGACTTCATGGGTACCTTTGTGCCATCTATGGGGAATATGTACATTCTTGTAGCGGTGGACTACGTGTCCAAGTGGGTCGAAGCGATCGCTTCCCCCATTAACGATCACAAGGTTGGCATGAAGCTCTTGAAGAAGATCATTTTTCCCAGATTTGGGGTGCCTCGTGTGTTGATAAGTGATGGTGGTTTGCACTTTGCTAAGAAGCAATTGGAAGCTCTTTTGAAGAAGTATGGGGTCAATCATAAGGTGGGACTTCCATACCATCCCCAAACTCAAGGCCAAGTTGAGGTCTCGAATCGAGAGGTGAAGAATGTGCTTGAGAGAGTGGTGAACAAGACTAGGACGAATTGGTCTACGAGGCTAGATGATACTCTTTGGGCTCATCGCACCGCTTTCAAAACTCCTATAGGCACCACCCCCTATCGTCTTGTGTATAGGAAGGGTTGTCACTTGCCCGTTAAACCTGAACATCGAGCTTGGTGGGCAATCAAAGAGCTTAATATGGATCTTACTTTGGCGGGAGAAGCTCGAAAGGAAATGTTGGTAGAACTAGAGGAGCTCTGCTTTGATGCTTTGATATATTGATTTCTTATAGAGTTTTTCCCTTTCTTTACAAGCTAAATTGTGCGATATTCATGCTCTTAGGATCTATTTATGCTAACTATTTCGATATAGTTGTGGTTTGTGTGTTCCATATCATTTTGCAGGTTTTTAGGGAAAAACTCCTTATTTACTCGATGTTTTGAGCACCACGCTATAGCGGAAGGTTATGAGGCATCTTAGCGGTCTCGAGATGGTATTCGGACCCCATTGTGAAGAAGAAATATTCAAAAGACTTGGTGTCTGAAGCCAAGTGAAGGCAAGAAAGAAAGAAGCCTCGCCCGATCGGGTCGGGCAGTGGTTGCCCGATCGGGTACGAGTAAAATGGCCAAAAGTTCAGATTTTCCGCCCGATCAGGTGGACTTGCCCGATCCCGTCGGGCGGACCTACACTTGGCCATATGTTGCTGGATTTCTGAGCTGAAGAAGAGGTCCACCCGATGGCATCGGGTGGTCTTGCCCGATCGGGTGTTGGGGTTGCGGCCCCGATCGGGTGGATGTTGCCCGATCTCATCAGGTGAAGCCCTATTTGCTGATGCTGGAAACTTGTTCCCTGACCCGATCGGGCGACCCTTTGCCCGATCGGGTGGACGACACGGGGATGCGATTTTCGTTATTTCCCCACTCTATCTTATTGTTTTCTTAGAAACTATAAATACTTTTTAGGTTGTTTTTATTTGTACCTTTTATTCTATTGAACATTTTAGAGAGCTCTTAGCCTAGTTTTTCATTGTCTTCCATTGTAGAAGAGATTCAAGTACTATTTCAATTCAATTAATGTTTCCGCTTTCCGTCAATTTGGTAATCGTCTTTCTTATTGTTTTATTCTTATATCTCAATTGCTTAGGTTTAATTGCTTATTATTCAATTAGTTCATGATGCAATTCTTAGGGTTTTCGATTAGTTTTGTTATTGTTAATTCAATCATGTCTGAGTAGTTCTCTTTCTAGGGTGTTAGTTAGGGAAGCCATGTTTATACCATGATTGTTATTTAGACTTCTATTGATTTCTAGGGCTTGATTAGAGTGATTGTGGTGTGGTTTGTTCTTAATTAGCGATTAATGTTACTGGCCAGTTTCATTGATTGCTTGTGGTTAATAGTTATTTGCACAGATCCGTCTTACGACTAGAGGCCTAGGACACATCAGTAGTTCTGATTACGTTAGTGAACATGCGGCGTATGTTGAACTATGAGCGTTGAGTCTTAACCATAGCTCAACACATGCTCTAATCCCTCGACTCTTGACCTAGGTTATGATAGTTGTTGACCTTGTTTGATTGGTATAAGCATGGTGGACCGACCTAATACCCTAGGCTGTTATTCCATAGTTAAATCCTCGATTTAATTCGTATTCCTTAGCTTACTCATTAGTTTAGTTAATTCTCCCTATTTTCATCTGAAGTAGTTAGTTAATTGAATATTAATATAGAAACTCTGTCTCCCTGCGGATTCGACCCTGATTCCACTGACTACCTTAGTTAGAGGACCGTAGGTTTATCTTTGAATAGGTGATACGACTAAAACCCTATCAAATTTTAGCGCCGTTGCCGGGGAGACGGCTAGTTTTCTAGTTTTTATTCGATTAATTAGCGTACTTCTCTTTGCCTCATTGGAACCTCCCGTTCCAATTGAGGCCGTTCTTACGGTTATCTTGTCGTTTTCTCTTATATGTCCAGGTATCAAAAGAAAACTCACATTATTCCTGGAGATCCTGACACAGAAGCAATACTTCGGGATCTTAGAGCAGAATTTGACCAAGAGAAGCCAGATTCAGAGATTTCTACATTACCAATGGCGAAGTCACTGAAATCTTATGGGGTGCCTAATCCTGAAGGCATACCCACAGGTCCACCGATGCCCACTATTTTTGCGAACAATTTTGAAATCAAACCTTCACTAATTAATATGGTGCAGCAGAATCAGTTTAGTGGGCATCCTTCTGAAGATCCGGCCAACCATCTGCAGAGATTCCAACAACTCTGCAGGACTGTTAAACATCAAGCAGTCACACCTGAGCAGCTGAAGGTTATGTTATTTGAGTTCTCACTCAGAGACATGGCTCAGAGGTGGTTCAGCGATATCACTGAGACAGAATGGCCGGCGATTTCTGCTGCATTTCTACATGAGTATTACCCTCCCACAAAAACAGCAGAAATTAGGAACAAGTTGGCCACGTTTTCCCAAGAGCCAGATGAGACACTGAGGGAAGCGTGGACTAGATTCAGAGACCTACAGAGGGAATGTCCACATCATAATATGGACAAGTGGTTTCTGACGCAGACTTTTTATAATGGTCTGCAGCCTCAGACGAAGAGTATTGTTGATTCGTCTGCCGGAGGAGTCTTTTTAGACAAGGCAGTTGATGAGGGTTATGACTTCCTAGCAAATCTTGCAGCCAATGACCATTCATCATCTAGGAGTTTGACTAAGAATGTACTTGAAGTTGACGCTATTTCATTGCTTACATCTCAGATGGCGCAACTCACTCAGCAGCTAATGAAGTCCTCTAGTTCAACACCTCGGCCTATGAGCATCAACGCTATGTCAGCAGTTGCACCTATCACCTCATCTTACTGCGAGGTGTGTGGTATCCAGGGTCACTTCGGCCATGATTTTCAGTTCAGTCAGAATCAGATGGAGCAGGCTAATGCTTTTCAGCAAAGACAACCCAATAACCCCTACTCCAACACATTCAATCCTGGTTGGAAAGACAACTCACTTCTTTCCTATAGAAGCAACAATGTTCAAAACCCAGCCACAAAATTCCTACCATCCCCCACAAAATTCCTATCAACCTCCACATAACAACCCAAAACCCAACTACTACCACAACCAAGGGAATTTTCACAATCCCCATGGTTTCCAAAGACCTGCCCATCAAAATTATCAGCCAGCACCACAAAATGCAACCTCGCAAGAGCCTAACACTTCTGAACTGATGAAACTAGTATTGTCTATGCAAAAGACAAATGAGGAGGCACAGAAAACTCAAGAGAGACAGTTGTTGGCTATGCCGAAAGCCAATGATGATGCTCAGAGGGCTCAAGAGAAACACATAAAACTTCTTGAGACCCAGATTGCTCAATTGGCAGACACTAATGCACAGAGGCAGCAGGGACAATTGCCAGGGCAACGTACACATAGGGAGCAAGCAAATGCCGTTACTCTTCGTAGTGGCACTGCTTATGCTGCTCCTCCTATGCCCATAGACAATGATACTGTCCCTAGCAAGGAGAAGGAGGTAGTAGAGAAGGAATTGGAGAAGAATTCGACGTCTGATGTCGAAGTGTCTGAAACAGCTGAACAGGCAGAAAAGAAGAAGGAGAAGGAGAAGGTTTCTGATACACCTTTTACACCAAGGTTACCTTTTCCTCATCGAATGCAAAAGTCCAAGGTGGATCAACAACTTGGTAACTTCTTGGCTATGGTCAAGAATCTTGAGGTAACGGTTCCTTTCACTGAACTTATTTCTCAAGTGCCTGTCTATGCTAAGTTTTTGAAGGAGATGATCACAAAAAAGAGAGATTTGGTGGGGTAGATAGATTCGCACTCACTTAAGAGTATAGTGCCGTTTTGCAAAATAAATCTCCACCTAAATTGAAAGATCCGGGTAGTTTTTCCATCCCTTGTCATGTAGGTGCACTTTTTATTGATAAAGCATTATGTGATTTAGGTGCATCTGTGTCTGTCATGCCTTTGTCTGTCTGTAATAAGCTGAATATGGGGGCACTTAAGTGCACTCAAATTACTTTGCAGATGGCTGACCGTTCTATAAAATACCCTCTATGTGTTTTAGAAGACGTACCTGTTAGGGTGGGAAAGTTCTACATTCCTGTGGATTTTGTTGTGTTGGATATGGAAGAGGACTCCCAAATTCCTATTATTTTGGGCAGACCATTTTTGTGCACGGCAGGTGCTGTTATTGATGTAAAGTCAGGATCTTTGACTTTGAGTGTTGGTGATGATACTGTCACTTTTAAACTAACCAATGCTATGAAGTCTCCTATGCTTGAAAAATCTTGTTGCAGGATAGATGTGGTAGACAAAGCTGTGATGTCTGCATTTCAGCAGATACGTGATGCTGACCCATTGGAGGTAGCATTGACTAAAAGTGACTCCTTAGGCAGTGATACTGATGTTGATGCCTGTCTTGCTGATTTAGAGGGTCATGAAGCTGAACAGAAACAGGAAACTGTGATACTTGAAAGTGTATGCTCCAGTTCTACTCCTCATATAACTAAGGTGGAACTCAAACCACTTCCCTCTCATTTGAAGTATGCATTTTTAGATGATAAGGAAGAATGTCCCGTGATTGTCAGTACTAAACTCACTGATAGCCAATTGAAAAGCTTGCTTGCTGTGCTTCGTATACACAAGAAGGCTATTGGGTATAGTATTGATGATCTAAAGGGCATTAGTCCTGATTTTTGTATGCATCGTATTAATCTTAAAGAGGATCACCGACCTTGCATTCAACCTCAGAGACGTTTGACTACTAACATGCAAGAGGTGGTGAATAAAGAAATCATGAAACTATTAGATGCAGGGATCGTTTATCCCATTGCTGTTTCAAAGTGGGTCAGTCCTGTGCAAGTGGTTCCCAAGAAGGGGGGACCACTGTTGATGAAAATGAGAAAGGTGATTTGATTCCCACTAGGACTGTGACAGGGTGGCGTATGTGCATTGATTATCGTAGACTTAATAATGCCACTCTGAAGGACCATTTCCCCCTCCCTTTTATTGATTAGATGTTGGAAAGGATAGCCAAACATAGCTATTTCTGTTATCTGGATGGATATTCTGGTTTTTTCCAAATTCCCATCCATCCAGATGATCAGGAAAAGACTACATTTACATGTCCTTATGGCACCTTCGCATATCGTAGGATGCCATTTGGATTGTGTAACGCTCCTGCTACTTTCCAACGCTGAATGATGGCCATATTCTCTGATTTTATTGAAAATATCATGGAAGTGTTTATGGATGATTTCAGTGTTTATGGTTCTGATTTTGATGTTTGCCTACATAATTTGTCCAAAGTGCTTAAGAGATGTGTTGAGGCAAACCTCGTGCTTAATTGGGAAAAATGTCACTTCATGGTGAATGAAGGTGTCGTTTTAGGTCACTTGATTTCTGAACGTGGCATCCAAGTGGATAGAGCAAAGATTGAGGTGATCGAGAAACTTCCCCCTCCAATGAATGTCAAAGGAGTGAGGAGTTTCCTTGGTCATGCGGGGTTTTATCGCAGGTTTATCAAAGATTTTTCAAAAATTGCGAAACCCCTCACTCAATTGTTGCTAAAGGGTGCCACGTTTGATTTTACTAATAAATGTTTGGAGTCTTTTGACAGGATAAAGACAGCTTTGATCACTGCCCCTATTATACAACCTCCAGATTGGAATCTCCCTTTCGAGATCATGTGTGATGCTAGTGATTATGCGATAGGGACAAGCTACTCCATGTTATTCACTATGCTAGCAAAACCTTGGATCCAGCCCAGGTTAATTATGCCACGACAGAGAAGGAGTTGCTAGCCATAGTCTATGCATTGGACAAATTTCGAACCTATCTGATAGGTTCGAAAGTTATAGTACACACTGATCATGCTGCTTTGAAGTACTTGATGGCCCAGAATGAGGCCAAACCTAGACTCATCAGATGGATTCTTTTGCTGCAAGAGTTCGACTTGGAAATCAAAGATAAGAAGGGTGCTGAGAATGTGGTCGCCGACCACCTTTCTAGGTTGAGGTTTGGATCCCCTTCTGACCCTCCTATAGATGATTCTTTTCCTGACGATCATTTGTTTTCTGTGTCCTCTAAAACTCCTTGGTATGCTGATTTTGCTAACTTCTGTGTTAGTGGTTCTCATTCTCCCAATCTTACATATCAGCAGCGCAAAAAGTTTTATCATGACGCTAGAATGTATTTTTGGGAGGATCCTTTCCTATATAAGAAGTGCTCCGACGGGATGTTTCGTCGATGCATTCCTGATTGGGAAATAGAGGGTGTTTTGCTACATTGTCATAGAATGCCTTCTAGTGGTCATCTAGGTTCCAAAGCGACTGGTTTTAGAGTCCTACATAGTGGTTTCTATTGGCCTTCGATTTTTAAAGATACCCGTGCCTTTTGTTTGTCTTGTGATGCTTGTCAAAGGACGGGTAATATTTCAAAAAGGCAAGATATGCCACAGAGTGGATTTTAGAGGTCGAACCTTTTGATGTGTGGGGGATTGATTTTATGGGACCCTTTCCTACCTCTTGTGGGAATAGGTATATTTTAGTGGCCGTCGACTATGTGACTAAATGGGTAGAAGCTATAGCATCACCAACCAATGATTTCAAGGTTGTGATGAAGATGTTCAAGAAAATAATATTCCCCCGTTTTGGTGTCCCGCGTGTTGTAATTAGTGATGGAGGTTCTCACTTTCATAAGAGCACCTTCAAGGCCCTATTGACAAAACATGGAGTCACCCACAAAGTCGGTCTTGCCTATCACCCTCAAACTAGTGGCCAAGTAGAAGTGTCTAATAGGCAAATTAAGAGGATCCTTGAGAAAGTTGTCACTAAAGCTAGAAAAGATTGGTCATTGAAACTTGATGATACTCTTTGGGCGCTACGCACTGCTTTTAAGACTCCTTTGGGTACCACACCCTATCGATTGGTTTATGGCAAAGCTTGCCATCTACCAGCTGAGATGGAGTATCTTTCTGCGTGGGTGGTCAAAGAAATTAACCTTGATTTTACAGCTACAGGTGAAGCACGACTTCTTCAACTCAATGAGTTGGATGAGCTCCGTTTGGATGCTTATGAGAATCACAGGCTCTATAAAGAGCAAACGAAGAAGTTGCATGATAAGATGATAGGAAAAAGAGAGTTCAAGGTTGGCGACAAGGTCTTATTGTTCAATTCCAGGTTGAGACTGTTTCCTGGAAAGCTCAAATCTCGATGGTCTGGACCATTCGAGGTGACAGAAGTGAAGGCACATGGTTCCATCGAGGTCGCCAACCAAAAAGGAGAGAAGTTTAAGGCAAATGGACAGCGTCTGAAGCTGTACCATGAGGGTGCCTTTGTTGGTTGTGTGGAGGAAATCCGCTTTGATTCATCCCCACTTGATTCATCCTCTTAGAGAGGTAATATGGTCGTGCGGGACCTTCATAAACCAGCGCTTTGCGGGAGGCAACCCGTATCTCTTAGTTAGATTTTCTTTTCTTTTGTTTCGTAGTTTGTAGCATGTGAGAGAGCGTGAGGGTACTAATGTATTCCCAGATCTTGAGTGTTTTGATGTGCAGATATACCATTTGAGGAGAAAACTGAGCTTTGCTTGCCCCATACTTGCAAAAAAAGGCGAGCTACTTACTGAACAGTAGCTCGCCCGATGGCATCGGGCGAACCCTGCCCGATCAGGCGGGCGTAAAACGTTGCTGAAGGAAGAAAATGATGACCACCCGATCTCATCGGGCAAGGTGTGCCCGATCGGGTGCACAACCCTAGCACTCGATCAAAAATACCTTGCTCGATCGGGTGGTCGATCGGGTGAATAAGCAAAGGTCAAAGTCAAAATCTGTCACAATGGACCTCCACCCGACGTGGTCGGGCAACCGTCGCCAGATCGGGCCCGCGACCTGTGCACCCGATCAAAAATTAATTGCCCGATCGGGCGAAGCACAATTTCCTCAGCCAGAAAAAGTTTATTTTCACCCGATCGGGCGGCCTAGTGCCCGATCGGGCCTGCGACCAAAAACCGTCAAAACCCACGGCTATCCTTCATTTTCTCACCACATATTTACTATCCTTTCACTTCAACTCACACTCTCTCTCTCTCTCTCTTCACTCATCTTCAACCTTCAATCCCCAACCTCCATTAAAACTCCATTTTTCTACCTCAAAACTTCATCCTTTCTCCTCCAAACTTCATAAAATCCCTCCCTTTCCTCCTTTCACCCCCCATCTCACAAAATTCCATTTACAAAAATCATCTTCCTTCTCCTTTCTCTTCTCACACTCACCCAAAGCCACATCCTTTGTGTTAGGCAAGGTTACAAGGATTCAATCTACCATGGCAAGCAAGCTCAGAAGGCTCGTTTGAGGTGAAAGCTCGCGCTCTAGGCAAGAAGCAACACCACCACCACCACCACCACAGTTTCCACGGGATCCCCAGTACCCGGAAATCATTTTCCGGGATGATGAACATCGCGAGAAGTTCTTGCGATTTAAAAAACGTGAGGTACTTCCTACCCGTGTTTTAGATCTTGAGCTTTTGTCTAAATTGGGTTTAACTGATGATTTTAAGGATTTTATGAAAACTTTGGGCATGGAGTCACTCTATAATGTGCATGTTAATACGTATCCTCCATTAGTCTATGAGTTTTTTAGCAGTTTCAATCTGACCAAGCCCAGGGCCGGTCCGGTCACCCTTGTTCATTTCAGACTACTAAGTCGAGACCACACCCTCACCCTTAAGGAATTTGTGGGGGTTCTTCGGTTACAGGTACGGGGTGACTACTACCCACCAGACCACTTCAAAATGGCCGATACTTATTTTATACTGACAGGGGACACTACGCCTTTTGACATCCAGCATTGTCATTGGGCGAATTTCCATAAGCCAATTTTTAGCATTTGGATACGGTTCATGGCCCAGACTCTTTTAGGGCGGTTTGAGGGTCACTTGGTCCGGGGGGCCGAGTTAGTTGCTATAGCTAGCTACATTGCCAAAGGGTTAGGGAGCAATTTCAGTACAACTTGGCCCACCATGTAGCTATTCAGTTCGAGCGTATCTCGAACTCGCTCCCTAGGCCAAGGGAAGACGGTAGTTGGACCTCTAGGAGGCTAGTCAACGGGGGGTTGATCACATTGTTTGCCCGGCAAATTGCCGGCTTTGACGAGACTCAGCGTACCCCCATCCTTGGCCCTACCCTCATCGACCTCACATACCTCAACACCCTTAAAGTACTAAACCGTCTGCCTGACCATAGATTCCAGTGGGTGATCAAATCAAAAAAATCCATCATTCTCCCCGACCCTAGAGCCCGAATGCAGCCTCGTCAGGCGAACTACCTACTCCCCATAGAGGGAGTTGATCTTGTTATCGCAGACCCCGAGCCCCCTCGTCATTCCTACCACAGGCGGCATACGCCGATCTTAGACGAGGGCGCCTCCACTTCTGCCCCCCCTCCTCCCCCTCACACGGACACATTTGATTTAACTTCTATGATGTTGACCCTAGGTCGCATGGAGACGGGGATGGGAAGGATGGAAGGGCTGATCAACGCAAACACCGCCACCCTTGCGGGATATGGCACTCGCATCGATCAGCTCTACAAACGTGTAGATCAGATGGGGGGACGGATGGATACCTTGGCCAACGACCAGCACTACGCCCTTTATCCTCTCTATGACGACTATTGTAGGCGTGGCATTATTGAGCAGACTGCTCAACACCCCTCGTGGTACCATTGGAACCCGAGTTATGGCCAGCCTGCCGGTCAGAGTGATGACATGGCAGAGGATGAGGAGGAGGAGCCTGCTCGTCAGTCCGTCTCTTTAGGAGACTTTGGTCTTGGGCCTAGTGGTTTTGGGGGTGGTTTTGATGCAGGTAGTAGCGGCTTTGATGGAGGGGTGAGTGGGTTTTCAGGTGATCCTTCAGGTGGTGGTTACATAGATGGTGGTGGTACTTCTAGTGGTGGCTTCTTTGGTGCCCCCACTGATGATGATATGGGCGGCTGATGCCCTTGTTCTCTCCTCTCCCTCGTTGCAATGAGGACATTGCCTCGTTCAGCTTGGGGGAGGATCTCTCACTGTGAGTACTCTCTTTATTGCTTTCTAGTATAGTTTATTGCTTTTTAGTGTAGTTTAAAGCTTTGATAGAATAGTTTTACAGCTTTGAAAAAATTGAAAAAATGAAAAAAAAAATATGATTGATCATGACTGGTTTGATTGCCTCCCTGTGCCCCTTGTTGTGATGTTATTGAAAATGATTTGACTCTGTTTTCTGGATAGCTGGGCATTTGTGATTCTGAGGCTTTGATTTGATGTTCGACTACTTTGATTTCGAGCGATTTCTGACTATGATATACTACTTTGTGCTGCATACCTGATTTGGTTAGACTGTGAGGCCTTTTTCTATCCTATTGGATTCATACTATTATCCAGTCTATATTTTCGGTGTGTTAGTTCCTCTCTAGCGGATTGATCTTGACTTTGACTTTGTACTCATCTGATGTTTGGTGACTTGTTACATTTGCTATGATAGAGGCGTTCTTTTGACTTATTCTTGAGCCTCAGAGTTAGTTTGATACATTTTTATCCTCCTTAGCCCCGCCGAGCCTAATGACCTTGTTTCATGGTACTTAAACCCTTATTATGAGCCCATGGCCTTTGTTTTAATATTATTTCCAAGCCTAGCTTGGGGGAGCTTTTGTATGGGTTGAGTTTGAAGTTGGTTTCATGATTTGGTTTGGTTGTTGAGGAATCAAAAGTTGTATTTGTTGTGGCTTGATTGTGAGAAAAAGAAAAGAAAAGGCAAGATTAGAGTTGCGTGAATGAAGTTCAGAAAAATGAAAGAAAAAAATGAAATAAAAGTTCAAAAGAATTCAAAGTTCTCTCATTCACGTACGTTCATAAAGAAAAATTCGCTTCATTGCCTAAAAATTGGGTTTGTTGTGAGTGTTCATTGAATTATAAGAGTTGGTTTATTTTTTCGTGGTTATATGGTGTTGATTGGGAGTTGTTTAGGCCATCTTAGGCCTTGTTTGAGTGTTCATGCTCCCCCTTTCTTGGTTCTTCCACCACATTACCCAAAAGAATCCCCTACCTCCTACCTAAGCCCCATTACAACCCGGAAAAGTCCTCTTGAGCTTGTGCCTACAATGTCTATTGGATTGATTTTGAGTCAGTTTGTCAAAGTTAAAGAGTATGTCTGCTAGTTGAGTCGACTTGATTAGGATGAGCGACATTTTACCTTCTTAAACACATGAGAGTGTGAGTGGGAAAGGACATTTATGGTCGGGTCGGTGAGTGTTCGGGCATATTCTTTGCCTGCCACAAAATTGAGAGGAGTGACACCCATTGTGAGCACCTTTTCAAGATTTGTATGCCTAGTAGTCACTTGAAATTGATGAATTGCTTGGATGATTGGTGGTTGGATGGATTTGATTTGCCGAATTTGAATTATGCCTGCTTGAACGATTCTTAGTCTTGAAAATATTTTTGAGCTTGAATTGTTTTATCTATGGGGTGAGGCAATCTATTCCACGATCATGTTCTATTTGCTTGAGGACAAGCAAAAGTTTAGCTTGGGGAATTTTATATATTGATTTCTTATAGAGTTTTTCCCTTTCTTTACAAGCTAAATTGTGCGATATTGATGCTCTTAGGAGCTATTTATGCTAACTATTTCGATATAGTTGTGGTTTGTGTGTTCCATATCATTTTGCAGGTTTTTAGGGGGAAAATCCCTATTTACTCGATGTTTTGAGCACCACGCTATAGCGGAAGGTTATGAGGCATCTTAGCGGTCTCGAGATGGTATTCGGACCCCATTGTGAAGAAGAAATATTCAAAAGACTTGGCGTCTGAAGCCAAGTGAAGGCAAGAAAGAAAGAAGCCTCGCCCGATCGGGTCGGGCAGTGGTTGCCCGATCGGGTACGAGTAAAATGGCCAAAAGTTCGGATTTTCCGCCCGATCGGTTGGACTTGCCCGATCCCGTCGGGCGGACCTACACTTGGCCATATGTTGCTGGAATTCTGAGCTGAAGAAGAGGTCCACCCGATGGCATCGGGTGGTCTTGCCCGATCGGGTGCTGGGGTTGCGGCCCCGATCGGGTGGATGTTGCCCGATCTCATCGGGTGAAGCCCTATTTGCTGATGCTGGAAACTTGTTCCCAGACCCGATCGGGCGACCCTTTGCCCGATCGAATGGACGACACGGGGATGCGATTTTCGTTATTTCCCCACTTTATCTTATTGTTTTCTTAGAAACTATAAATACTTTTTAGGTTGTTTTTATTTGTATCTTTTATTCTATTGAACATTTTAGCGAGCTCTTATCCTAGTTTTTCATTGTCTTCCATTGTAGAAGAGATTCAAGTACTATTTCAATTCAATTAAAGTTTTCGCTTTCCGTCAATTTGGTAATCGTCTTTCTTATTGTTTTATTCTTATATCTCAATTTCTTAGGTTTAATTGCTTATTATTCAATTAGGTCATGATGCAATTCTTAGGGTTTTCGATTAGTTTTGTTATTGTTAATTCAATCATGTCTGAGTAGTTCTCTTTCTAGGGTGTTAGTTAGGGAAGCCATGTTTATACCATGATTGTTATTTAGACTTCTATTGATTTCTAGGGCTTGATTAGAGTGATTGTGGTGTGGTTTGTTCTTAATTAGCGATTAATGTTACTGGCCAATTTCATTGATTGCTTGTGGTTAATAGTTATTTGCACAGATCCGTCTTACGACTAGAGGCCTAGGACACATCAGTAGTTCTGATTACGTTAGTGAACATGCGGCGTATGTTGAACTATGAGCGTTGACTCTTAACCATAGCTCAACACATGCTCTAATCCCTCGACTCTTGACCTAGGTTTTGATAGTTATTGACCTTGTTTGATTGGTATAAGCATGGTGGACCGACCTAATATCCTAGGCTTTTATTCCATAGTTAAATCCTCGATTTAATTCGTATTCCTTAGCTTACTCATTAGTTTAGTTAATTCTCCCTATTTTCATCTGAAGTAGTTAGTTAATTGAATATTAATATAGAAACTCTGTCACCCTGCGGATTCGACCCTGCTTCCACTGACTACCTTAGTTAGAGGACCGTAGGTTTATCTTTGAATAGGTGATACGACTAAAACCCTATCATGCTTATGAGAGTTCGCGTTTGTATAAGGAGCGAACAAAAAAGTGGCACGACCAAAGGATACAACAACGAGAATTTCGGGTTGGGGACAAAGTCTTGTTGTTTAACTCGAGGCTTAAGCTTTTTCCCGGAAAGCTTAAATCAAAATGGTCGGGGCCATTTGAAGTAGTGAAGACTACCCCCTATGGAGCATATGAGATTGTGGGGGATGACCGTCCCTTTTTGGTTAATGGCCAACGCTTGAAGCTCTACCACGACAACCACGTCATTGGTTTCTTTTAGGACTAGGTAGTTGGATTTTTTTTCCTTTATTTTATTTTTTTTATTTATTTAATTTGTCTTGTTTTAGTGTAGTTTATTTACTGTAAAAAAAAGAAAAAAATAGAAAAGAAAAAAAAAAAAAGAGGGGAGGCAAAGCAAAAAAAAAAGAACGAGAGAATGTAAAGCTGCAGGTCTACACGACCGTGTCGAAATTGACACGACCGTGTAGCCATGTAGTTCAAAAGTTCCTACCTCGTGGAAATTTGGGCAACACGGTCGTGTCAAAAACGACACGACCGTGTACCCCTGCTACTGCGGTTATTAAACACGGGCAAGGGCCTTGTTCTTCATATTCCTACCCTCAATATTTTCGAACCTCCTCCCTCTCTCACTCAAAACCTCTCCTTCTCTACTCCAATCTCCCTCATTACTCACTCACTCACCAGTCACCACCAATCCACCATTAAAATCACTCATTGCCTCTCAAATCTTCATCACCTACCTCTATTCATCCTTTTCTCCTCCACAAAACAAATTTTCCACAAACCCTAAATTCTCCAATTTGGGGAAAGTGCTTGGTGAGGGATTTCTTTACAATTGGAGGATAATCTTCACTCAACATCATCATTTAACCACTACCGAAGGTTCATTTGCGGGATTTACTCCCACCATTAGATCGGTATACACTTTCCTCTCTTGATTTCTTACTTTTTGTTTGAAATTTTTTGAAGATTAGTTGTAGTTTGTGGTTTGTTCCTGTTGACAATTGATTTGGTTTGAATTGAGTTGTGTTGCTTGTTGTTTGGTGAGGCACATCTTGTTGTCGATTGTTGTTGTGGTTTGTTGTCTTCTCGGTTTGTAGTGTGGACTTGTGTGCACCTTGTTGTGTTTGTTTGACCCTTTGCTTGTCAATTCATTGTTATCATGGCCTCTAGCAGCGTAGGAACCCGGCAAGGCAAACAAGTACCTCAAACCTCCGCAACCAATCACCACCACCTCCTCCACCACCCATCCATCCTCCACAAATCGATACCCTCGGGATTAATTTCACCAATCCCGACCACCTTAGAGCCTTTATGTGACATTCTAGGAGAACCGTTCGCCCGACAAAATTCTATGATGCGAACGCCGCCGCGGCCCTTTGGGTTCAAGGTGACGTTCAACAACTTTTTTATGGGGTTGGGTGGACAAATTGACTAAACTTGCATGCATACACCTGTAGAAGTCTCACCCTAGAGTTCCTCTCCACCCTTTTCGTTCGTAGAGCGGAATGAAGTAGGAACCCTAGGACCATGACCTTAAACCTACTCGGCCGGACCTACACTATGAACATAGGGGCCGTGAATGATGCATTTGGGTGGCCAAAGGGTGGGGTCATAGGGCCTAAGGGTGCGTGGGTGGGTGTCCTCTTACAATGAGCAATTCTTTTGGCAGCAATTGACTGCCCGTTCTCCATACATTCCTAGCTCGGCCAAGGCCTCCCACATTGTGAGTCTGGGGTTTAGAGTGTCTCATAGGGTAATCAGCACCACCATATTCGCCAGGGGGGATAGCCAGGGAGTGGTTACCGGCCGTGAGCTGTACTTCCTCCACCATATGACTATAGGAGACACCAAACTTAACCTCGGGGCTTGGTTTATGGAGCACCTTGAGGATGTGGCCCGTAAGGGGTCCGGCGACATCATGGTGGTGGATGATTACTTTGATTGCTATTTCTCGTGGTATTGATTGTGCAGGATTTTAACCTGTCCCAGGATCCACTCTGCTCAACCTTAGCTCTTATCAGACTATGGGGTGGATCTCATCCTTGGGCCCGAATGGGGGGTATATTTGGAAGGTAAACCATCAGAATTACGCTATCCTTCCAGATCCTTCAAAAAACCCCATCTATGATCAGGCCAACTGGATTTTTGAGCCGATTATGAGTGGCCCCCGAGGGGCATTGAGGGTGGCGAGGCTAACATAGAGGTTGATGGAGGAAGAAAAGAAGAAGAAGAAGGAGAGATAGCACAGGGTGCACAGGCCCCCCAAGGGGCGTTTGGTTCTATGGAGCAGCAGCTGGCTGACCTCCAACAGGGGATGGGCGGATTACGCATGGACTTTCAGTCCCTCAGGTCAGAGGTCCATTCTTTACAGGAGTCCCAGACCACTACTCAGCAGTACTACCAGTCCTTGCAGGACAGTTTCTCCGCGATGACCTCGGAGTTTCGAGGGCTTCGCTCTGATCTTCAAGATTGGGGTAGGCACAGTGGTTGGTACCCTGGTAGCTCTAGCTCCCACTCCCCTCCCGACCAGTGAGTCGGGATTCTTTTCCCCCTTGCTTATGCTATCCTTAGACTTTTCACAGTGAGGACACTGTGTGGTTTAGCTTGGGGGAGGATGTATATATAGTTTACATTAGTTGCATATTTACTATCATCTTTAGGGTGCATGTAGATTTATTTAGCCTTGCATCTGCATATAGATTGCATTTAGGTCTGGGCTCCGCCCTTGGTACGCTTGTGTTTTTCTTGATGACCTGAAAACAAAAATAAAAAAAAGGAAATGCTTTGATAGTCTCTAGTAGGCCAAGGAATTGTCGAGTTGTGGTATGATTGGTCTCCCTCTTGTGCGGCTCGACTGATGTTGGTAGCTATACCCTTTGTGAGAGCATGTTTTTATAACCTTCTAGACTGACATCTTCTCAGTCTTGTCTGCTTGTTGTGTGTTGCTCTTCCTTGATGAATATTCTCTAGAACTTGCATTGATTCTCCTTGAATACGCTTGACTTGTTTGCGTCTTGAATGTGATTGAGGCTTTCATGTTACTTGAGCTACATTGCCAAAGGCCACCCTCACCAACTTATCCTTCTTTGAAGCCCCTGTCAGCCTAAGCTTGTTTTCTTTGTTAACCACATCTCTAGCTTATTACCTATCTCCTTAGCTAGGGGATTGTGAAACTACTTAGATGGGGTGAAACATATTGATGGGTGTTACGAGAATGACTTGGTGTAGGTGTTCGACTTTGTGTTTAGATAAAACTCATGTGTTGTTTGAGTTCGCCTCCTTACTATACATTGAAATTCTCATTTTCTCCCCTCCTCTAAAATCACCACAATCCACAAAAAATAAAAAGAGAAATAAAAAAATATAGAAAAAATGAATGAAAAAGAGGGGAAAAAAAAGGATTTGTGGTGTGTTCAAAAATCACAATAAGGGAGATTGAGATGCTAAAATAAGAGGAGAGCTTGTGATAGGTTGTGTAGAGCATTCAAATTTGTATAGGGTTGGTTTTGTGCTTTTAGAAATGTGCTAAGTTGGAAGTTTCACTTTCCTCTCTTTAACACCACGATCCCAAATGCTACCACACCCTCATCCTAAGCCTACGTTACAACCTTGACTAAGTCCTCTTGATTCTTGATGCAAACTTTGGTTTTTATGCGACGGGAGTGAGATAATGTGCAAGCTTATGGTAGGATATAGTCGATGGAATTGAGCTTTGAGAGTTCATTTGACCTACTTAAACACACGAGAGAAGTGTGCACGACTAAAGTGAGAGCTACTATCTATATGACTGAGCCAAGCTTGGGGGAGAACTTGTGGTAAGATTGGTTGCTTTTTCTTGTGCTATAAACTTTGAGGCTTGATAGTGTTTTGCATTGGTTGTTGAAAATGTTTGAAGGTCTACATAATTCATCTTGGCATGCGTACCATTGTTAGGGGTCATAGAACTCTTTCCCTATGTCTATCGTTTGTTCGCTTGAGGACAAGCAATCGTACTAGCTTGGGGGAGTTTGATAAGCACTTTATTGTGCTTATCCATGCTGCATTTTTAGTGTCGTTGCATATAGATTAGAGAATTTTAGTCTTGCATTGCATGATTTTTATTACTTTGAGTCAAATTGTCGTTTCACTACTCGTTTAGTTGTTTTGGTTGATTTCCAGGCTAACTAACAAGTATTTGGAGCACTTTGGGTATTTAGAGACCCTTAGATGGAGGCTAGGGCTTGGAAGAGCTTGAAGCAGCTCTACACGGTCGTGTGGCATTTGACACGACCGTGTAGCTTTTGACTTGGAGGATCAGTTTCAAACTGATTAGAGTTGAAGATTGGAAACCAGGCCTACACGGTCGTGTCATTTTGGACACGACCGTGTAGCACTTTTTCTAGCATGGCAGCAAGTATTGGAGATGTTGAAGATCATTGGACGTCAGGTCTACACGGTCGTGTCATTCTGGACACGACCGTTTAGCATTTGAGCACACAGGTAGGAACTTTGAGGATGTTATGGGGCATTTTGGACGTCAGGTCTACACGGTCGTGTCATTCTGGACACGACCGTGTAGTTATTTTTACACTGAGGCAGTATCTTTGAAGAAATGCTGGAAAACTTGTGTAACAGGTCTACATGGTCGTGTCGTTTTGGACACAACCGTGTCGACCTGACTTCGGGTGTTGACCCCGTTTTTCCGTCTTAGTTTAATGAACTTCTTATTTAGTTTGTAGCGTTTTTACTCGACATTATCTCATACACTTAGTATCTAATTACATTAGCTTAGCCCTAAACTCTCTCTAAACACTTAGTTTTCTCAAGTGTTCATCTCTGAAGATCGAATATGTTATTCAATTCAAGTAATTTTCCTTCAATCTCTTTTCTTTATTTCTATTGCTTTGTTTATCATGTTTAATTTATTCAATCTCAATTGCTTAGAATCCATGATTAGTGAGTAGTTCATTATCTAGGATTTGGGCAAAAGTATGAATTAAAGGCTTAATGTAGATTGTCTATGCTTTTTATGATTCAATTGTTTGTCTATGCATTGAATGTGGTGTTTTGACGTCCTAGGATAGATCTTGATCACGTTTATGCTAGGGCACTTAGGGTTCCTATCGTTCTTAATCAAACTTTAATCCCTTTTGTCATTCCCATGTTTCGACTTGATTTCTAGAGCAAGGGATTAGGTAGGAATTAAGGAGATCCTTAATTAGGGGTTTTCCGATCTCATTGAATTTAATAATCAACGGACCAAAGACCATTCGAAAGAGGATTTGGTTGGTTGATTAATCTATTACTCTTGAGGACCATTCGAGAGAGTACTCAAGTAAATTAGAGGGAAACTTAACCTTGTATTGACTCCGTTGTGAATCACCATAGCTTCAATCATCGTTGTCTAGCCCGTGTTCATACGAGTAGCCCGGACTCTAGTGTTTTCCTTATTATATTAATTCTCCTATTTGATTATTAGTTGGTATTCATTACCTAGTTAATTAGTTGGTATCTTATTCAATCTCAAACCCCAAAAACCCTTCACTAAGGTAGTTTTGGACTTAGTGGACTATAGTCAATCCCAATTTCCTTGTGGTTCGACCCTTGACTTGCCATTACTACGTTCTTAGTAGTTGCTCGTTAGGTTTATAAGTTTTGTTTGCTAAGCGGTTCTTAGTGCCTTTAACGACAAACTAAAAACCTCTCATCAAAAGCCACACTTGATTTATAACTTCTGCATAAAAATGGAGTCCCAAATGGTCTCACCTAAAACCTTAAACATGAGAATGCTAAACTCCGATCAATCAACACATGAATCATTATAGCATTCATCAGTCAATACTCCAAGTTTACCAAATAAGCTAAGTCCTCAAGAATTAACGAATATAATTCAATCACCCAAATAGACGCAACTATAGGGTTTAGTTCGAGACGTGACTTAGCACTAGAGTTGCAACTAAAAACCCAAAACTGATCATTTAACCAATCTTCTAGCCCACTCGACTAAGCATGGTCAACGAACTTAGACTCTTCATGAGTACAATTCACAAGAACTCCAAACAAGTAAGGTATGAATGTAATCAACATATACAATACGATATGCAGAAGTATACAATCATAACTCAAAAACATACAAGAGAACCAAACGATATTAAGTCCCACTAAAGATCCTTTACTTTCCCTCAATCTCCACAGTGAGGCTAATACACTAACTTGCCAAACCCATACATTAACATGTTCCCTAATAGACTCAGCTATGGCCAAAGCACATATCTATGTTAAAAATCATAAGGACATATGAAATAAAATAAGTTAGACTGAAAAATCGTCAAAAAGAATTTGGAACTTCCTTTCCTTCAATCCTAGTGCAATTATGGAGTCTTCACAGACTTACAATTTTTCGATTTCTCCACCTTCGCTGCTTAGGTGTCTCTACCTCAAAGCCACACTCTCATTATAAACAAAGTAAATTCACATGGAAGTTTTGTTCTCCAACACTCTCACAAAGAGAGCCCAAACAACATTTCTATTTATTTCAAGCTCTAACTTACCCCCACATTGCAATATAATACAATGATATATATGTAAAATAAAACAAGCATTGATCAATTAATAAATATATTATGCAAGTTTAGAGTTTAATAGCATAAAGGATAAGCATGAACTTCCCTGAGCACATTAACGTCTCGTTAGTAGTCCAGATGCGTTTGATCGCTCTCCTTTCAACCTTTGTCCTTAGAGTCCTTTCATCGAACACTTGGTATGCAATCAATAAAACTATTCCGCGCATTATACCAATGATAATCTAAATAGTCTTGACAAAGATTTATCAAATCATATCCAAATTAAAACATAACTCGAAAAACTAAAACTACTCGAAAAACATCTTTCCTGATTGAATTTGGACTCGACAGGGCAGTGCTCAATAATATGTAGGGATTCTTTCTTAAAACTTTGTTTCCACCGAAAAAACGCTACTTAAAAGCGCAAATCGGAGACGTTTAAGTTTTCCAGATTTTCGCACAATTCGTCAAAAACTTTCGCGAAATAAAATCATTTAAAATAAATTATGAAAAATCATACCACCCCATCAACCTAATAAAATTAGGGTTTCCAAAGCCCTAGCATTTGAAATCAGAACACATTGAAAACCAAATTAAAGAAAATAAGTTTGTTTTCATCCAATTCATGGGTTTTACCAGATAACACAATCAATCATCCAGTTCCAATACTAAATAATGGAACAAGACTCAATTTTTAAGAACCTAACCTTAACCAATAATTAATACTCAAGGAATTCAATCCAAGGTACATCAACAAAAAAAACAAGTTAGTATATATACTCCACTTCAACATGAATACAACAATCAAGAAAATCGCTTCTAAATTGTTGGAAAATAATGGATTTATTGCAATATTCATGAAGAACAAACAAACAATGAATCTCAATAATACTGCAAAAGAATCAGACTTATATGCAGACATCGAAAAACTGAACAATGTGCCATGGTATGGATGCCACCGCCTTAGAAGCGATTTCGCCACCATACCACTGCAGGCCTTTAATGACGAATGCGCCCCAAGGTTAACACACCACCCTTGAATCCCACACCCCGAACTCGAGGGTTGGCATCTCTCAAGAACTGCTCAATTATCATAAAGGAAATTATGGTTTGTGTTTAGGTTTTCAATAATATGAAAAAGAAGTTAATGAATGAATGGGGTAGAAAGGATACATATAAGAATGGAAATAAACCGCAAAAATATATCCCAAAAATAAAAGATAAGAATTCTAGGGGGGAACCCCGACATGCGCGAGGTGCGCGAACTTTCTGCTTCGTTGCTGGACGCTGCCCTGGTTGGGCTCGTGCTCGAGGTGCACGCTGGAGTGCGAGAGGTGCACAAAGTCCATGTCGCGTGCTCGCCCATTCCTCTTTGCATTACCAAACACCAGCAACACTCTGAGTTCTAAGGTGACAAGCAGATGAAGAGTGTTCATGATTCACCTAATGAATTCCAAGCTCTGAATTTCGGTTCACAATGGGAGAAAAGTTTTCCTTCCCTGTTGCTAATGGGTAGGGATATGAATATTTACTAGTGTCGGGTTTCCTTATTCAATTAGATTTCAACACTATTTTCGCGCAGTTACCCATTGCTTGTTTTTTCTCAGTAGGCAACTTAGTAGATAGGATAGGATTGTTGCTACCAAAATTACTACATTCGGATTTTGAGGTTGTCTTTTTTATCTCCTTGCTCGATATTAATGCGCAAATTAAGGGGGAGTTGAATCCCTAGATAAATCAACTGATTGAGGAGTTGGAGACTTGGAGTATTCTCTCCCACCATATCTCAGGAATATATTCATCTCCTAAAAAACCCTTTGTCGAGAAATCATAATCATCTATGGTGCTACGACTTCCGTGTCTGCATACTCTTGATGTAAGACTTCAAACCTTGTTGGATGGTATATGTATATTGGTATTGTCTCTTGTGTATTTGTATTGGGTATGCTAACGGAAAAAAGGGCTGGAAATTATATGACTTAGCTACTGGATATCTTTGTTTCTCGTGATGTTCAATTCCATAAGTTCATTTTCCCTCAAGCTTCTACTATCACCGAATATGACCCCGTCAACCATTCTAGTCAACCTACCCCTCTCCATATCCTGGATGAGTCCCCAGACCCACAGCAGCCCCGTCGACAACCGGACCAGCCCACACATGAGTCCACGCATGATTCCCCCTCTTCTCGTATCCTAGCCCAGCCCACAACAAAACCCATGTGCTTCCTACCGCCACAACCCCAGCCCAGCTCATAAATATACCCTACACTGCCCCAGCCTAGCTCACAAATATACCCTCTTCCACTCCTAATACACCCCAGCCCAGCCCAGATCCTCCTGGCCCGTTGGTTCCAGAACCAGACCACGAGTCCGAAAATGAGCTTGATCCTCCTCCTCTTTTGGGTCGCGGTCATCTACAGAAATGGACTAGTGTTTTGTTAAATGATCATGTTGCACATGAAATTTCTCTTACGAGCCCCCTACCCTTATTATGCTCTCTCACGTTCCTCAGGTACACGTCCTTATCCCATAGCTGATTATGTGAATTGTGCTAATTTTTCGTTGTGCCATCGTGTTTATCTTTTGATGAGGGCGTTGAGTCCAAGAGTTTTAAGCAAGCTATGATGCATTCTGGTTGGCGTGAGGTTATGCACTCTGAGATTCGTGCCCTTGAGGATAACGCCACTTGGGTCATGACTGATCTTCCTCCGGGAAAGAAGGCTCTTGGTTGTAAATGGGTGTACAAAATCAAGTATAATTCTGACAGCAGTGTGGAGCGTTTAAAAGCGCGTCTGGTTATTCTTGGCAATCATGAGGTTGAGGGTATAGACTACAATGAGACATTTTCTCTCGTGGACAAAATGGTCAGAGTTCGTACTTCTCTTGCCGTTGCCGCAGCCCAGAATTGGGATGTCTATCAGATGGATGTTCATAATGCTTTTTTGCATGGTGATTTGACTGAGGAGGTGTACATGCGCCTGCCTTTTGGTTTTAGTAATTGTTCGGGCCAAGTTTAGGCATGGTGATTTGACTGAGGAGGCGTACATGGTGATTTTCCCGCATATTTGTCAAACATGAAATATCCCTCGTGACGTGATGTGATGCTCCGGTATCAATAATCCATTCCGTACAAAAAGATAACTCACCTGACATTCGGTCATTAGTGGAATTGTTTCGCTCACTATTTATCATATTGATGAGCACTTGTACTTACTCAGGTGTGAGATTTGCAACGGGAGGTTACTCTAGCAAGGTTATATTTCTAGCCTATATATTGATGTAATTGGAACGAATCAGAACAAGAACAAATAATATAATCATATATTTCCTCTATACTTAACATGGTATCAGTTTAGGTTTCGATCTTAGCATTTATCTCAATTTTCCTCTCTCTCACCGCCGGTGGGTAGTTGATCCCCTAACACTAACAACCGGCCGGAATCCGTTCTTCTGCGGCGTTTCTGCTATTACAATTAACTTTTTTTTTCTTCTCTCGCACTGGACGAGTCACTCAGTGGTTGCGTCTCCCCTGCCGGACTACAGATCTGGCCGAAATTCTCCATCTTGAAAATACTATTGTTTTGTGTTCGTATGTTGTTTTCAGATCACTCGAGATCTTGCTCTCGCTTCTTTCCTGTTTGTGCAAGCGTGATCTTGATTTCTTGGGTGTTGCTACTTTTGTTGTTTGTCTCCCTCTTTGTGAAAGCTGAAGAGGTGCCTTTTGTCTCTCTTGGTTGCTAACCAAGACATAATGTTGAAATTATGATTAGTGCTACAAAATTTGTTTGTTGTAGCCTATATTTTTGTAGTTACTCTGGTGCATACTATTTATTTATATTGACTCAAGTGAAATCCTACTTGGTCAGGTTTGTTGAACAGAAAAGGGGAGATGAAAAGAAAAGGAGTGTCGTAATTTGGCTGATGTTGGTTTTAGTTGTTTTATCTCATAGGAGACTTGTAATTAAATGATCTAAAGTTTGATGTTGGTTTAACAATTCTCAAGTTTTGAGCACGGGTTTGCTCTAAAAACCCAACAGATTTGAGCTTGGCTGCTCAGGAAAACCAAAATTCTTTACGAGTTCAAAAAGCATGATGTTCCCGTTAAATTGATATTTATGCAGGTTCGAAATGAATGGCGTTCCTGTTTGTTTGAGCACGGGTTTGCTCCGAAAACTCAATGGATTTGAGCACGGGTTTGCTCCGAAAACCCTAATAAACCCTTGAAGAATTGCTACCAACATTGTCGGATTTTGTACATCGACTTTTGCTAAAACTACAACTATCAAAGAATTATTATTATTATTATTGTTATTTTTTGTTATTATTGTTGTTATTTGTCCAATCGTAATATTCTTGTTACTGCCGTTACGATTGTGGGAGGGTGTTAGAGGGCATTGGACCATAAGTTCAAGGCCCATTAGATTACTCTAATAAGGTTATATTTCTAGCCTATATATTAATGTAATTGGAAGATTGAAATGAATCAGAACAAGCACAAATAATATAATCATATATCTCCTCCATTCTTAACAAACCTTAATTCCCCTGTGACCCCTTTTGAAGGCGAACATAGCCAATAGTCTTATTATGACTTAGATCATTTCCCAGTACTGCACTACTGGCAACACCACCCACCCCATTTTCTCTAACTATTGGATTATTTGTTTCGTTTGATTCACTTACCCCCTTGGAGCATTCCTTCTAGTAGCCTGTTGAACCAACATCCAACTCCCATACTTATCACTATCTTTCGGTCTTGTGGCCGGAGCACGATTTCGCACAAGAGAAGCAATAATCTTCCTCTGGATCTTTCGTTGGCATATCTTTAATGATAGTACAACTATCCTCCTTATGCCCAAGATCTCCGCAATTGAAACATATGTATCGTAACCCTTCATGCTTAACCTTCCAAACTCGACCTTTTAATCAAAATTTATATCGTAATGGCTTCGTAAGGTCGACTTCAATACAAAAACGAATGTATTGCCCTCCATCCATGGACTCTGCATTTTGATCTATACGAATCACTTAACCAATCTTATCTCCAATTCCATAAAGAAATTCATGATCAAAGTACTACAGTTAACATAATCATAATCCTCCATTGAAATCGGACTACATAGAACGCACAACCAATAGTTGTAAGGGACATTTCTCCTTTCTAGTTCCACTTAAACTTCATACGTTTAATCAGCATCGCATAACTCACTTTTCTATCAAAATGTTTAACTATTAATGCATCCCTCCATGGTCTCCTCAAACGTTGTTTTTCAACCCTACAGGATAGTCGGGCAATTAACATCAACGTATTCACCATCGGATCCCAAATCATCTTTTGATTCATCATCCTCTTCGTCAACACCTTGTTGCCTACGATTTCTCCATTTTCTGAATGGTTATTCTTCTTCCATGCATGTTACATCTATGTCTTCCTACATCCGATCTGGAGGTACAGTTTTATCAATTCGTTTGAATTTCTTGTTCGATCTATGGAAAGATCTGCTTCTTCCACAAAAAGTGCAGAGTTTTTCGCATTGCTCATTTCAGAAGAGTGCTTTGCTTCTCAAAGAAACCAGCAATATCATAGTTGTAAATATTAGATATTATACACCAACACACCTATTATAACCAAGTAGGAAATAAGATGAGACATCAAGGCTCCGTTTGTTTGAATGGAAAACAATTTTCATGAAAAATTATTTTTCGATGGAAAATATGATTTTAAAAAGAGAAAAGGTAAATAAAGTAAGAAAGATGAAAGTAGAGAATAAAGAAAAATAAGGAGTGAAAAGAAATTGTGGCACCTTCTTTACAAAAGTAAATTGGTTTTCCTGAAATTATTTTCCACCCCTCACACCTTTAAGAAAATTATTTTCCACCACTCACCAAAACAAACAGAGAAAAATGATAGAAGGAGGAATTTCATTTTCTAAGAAAATGGTTTTCCATCAAAACAAATGAAGCCAGAGTGAATTAGGAAATTTCAACCCAACTTAAAACGAGTTATTCCTAGACAAGGCCCTAGTCCCACCCACTCCCACCCATTTGTTTTCTATATATCTAAGCAGAAGTAACATGATGGGAGATACCGAGATAGTATGACTTCTCCAATCTGCTTCTTCTCGGATAGAATTCACCATTAAATGGTCTAAGAATGTCAAGACCAAGTCTTAAATGGTTTTACCATTGTAGCCAATTAGTCTAGCTTTGAGAAAAATGGGGTTGGTCCCAACTGCTAGACCAACATAAGCATTGGATGGTGTGCCTCCACCAATAATATCCATACACGTGGACTCTAAAAAATGAGTGAATTATTTTTTTCTGTTTTGGGCTTAAAACGACGTAGAAAATAGATGTAGGTGTGCGTTTAATAAGAAGAAAAAGGAAAAAAAAATAATTTTGTCAATGGTCTGACGCGCGTCAGGACCAACTGACAGATTTACTTAATTTTAATTCTGGCCATGACGCGTGGAGCAGACCGCATGGAAAGCTGATTTTTTTCTCTCTCTCTCTCTTTTCTATTTACCATTAATATTTTCCTCATATAAACTTTATAAGTGTAATACAAAAAAGTGTGTTAATAATTTTTTTTAAAAAATTATACCAACGGTTATATTTTTTTTTTCTCTATAAATTGAGCCCCAATTTGACATAATTTCACACACTTTTTTCCAACTTGTATTTTTTTCCACTTGTTTTTTCTACTAAAAATCATTTTTTTTTTGAGAGGACCATAAATCTTCTATATTCACCTAGTTAAGCCATTTTTGTTCATATTTCAGCAAACGAATTTTAAATGCTATTTAATTTTAAATCGAATTTTACGTAATCTAATTAAAAAAAGGATTTTTAATAAGCAAATATGAAATATTAAAATACATAATTGATAAATAAAACTCCCACTTGAATGAAAATAATCGTCACATAAAAATAAAGATTTTCATATTATTGGGTAAGAAAGAGAGTATATAATAGGGTATAGTAAAATATGACAGGGAAATTGAAAGACCAATTAAAACTAACTCAACCATTGTGAGTTTAAATGTATGAGTTGGTGTAAAGTTAATGGGATATGAGGTGTAAGAAGGAAGAAATGAGAGAGAATGAAAACACTAGTCTTACCATTGTACATGCTCTAAGCAAAACCCACTTTAGCATATTAATCGTTGTGAGCCACCCAAGACCTGCTTCACTTGTTTTAGGAAAGATTTGTTATAACTTTATCATATGTATAGATTTCCACGATTGATACTACAAAGTATCTAAAACGTTCTTTTTCATAGAATAAAAGGGGTGAACCAAGAGACACAAGACATGAGGCAAACTCTCGTGAAATCAGTGAGAATAAAGCTAAAGAAACAAGGCATCGCAGCTTGAAAACAAGGCATCGCAGCTTGAAAACAAAACTCCGGCTGTCAGCAGAAAAAGAATTTAAGAAAATAAAATCCAAAGCGGTTAATAGAAAGAAACGACTCAGAAATTTCAGAAATGCACAAATATTTGAAGGGGGAGGGGGGGAACAATGCAACAGTTGATCAGGCGCAATATCAAGAAAATTAGCACCAGCCAACAGTGTTTACACTAATACTAAAGCAAAAATATGACACTCAATGTCGCAAATTCCAAAATTCAAGTCTTACACCGACTCATCTATGAAAAAAGTCATCAAAATCCTTTAAAATAAAACAGCGACAGCCAGCCAAACACCTTATTTCTTCTTGAGGGCAGCCTTGGTAACCTTGGCACCAGTAGGATCCTTCTTCTCAACATTCTTGATGACACCAACAGCAACAGTTTGCCTCATGTCTCTCACGGCAAAACGACCAAGGGGTGGGTACTCTGAGAAAGTCTCCACCACCATAGGCTTGGTGGGAATCATCTTAACCATACCAGCGTCACCATTCTTCAAGAACTTGGGCTCCTTCTCAATCTCCTTACCTGAACGTCTGTCAATCTTGGTCACCAACTCAGCAAACTTCACAGCAATGTGAGAGGTGTGGCAGTCCAGCACTGGGGCGTAACCATTTCCGATCTGTCCAGGGTGGTTCATGATGATGACCTGAGCAGTGAAGTTAGCTGCCTCCTTAGCGGGGTCGTTCTTCGAGTCAGAAGCCACGAAACCACGCTTGAGATCCTTGACAGCAACATTCTTAACGTTGAAACCCACATTGTCACCAGGAAGAGCCTCTGGAAGAGACTCGTGGTGCATCTCCACTGACTTAACCTCAGTGGTCAGTCCAGTAGGACCGAAGGTAACAAGCATACCGGGCTTAAGGACACCAGTCTCAACACGTCCAACAGGCACCGTTCCAATACCTCCAATTTTGTAAACATCCTGGAGTGGGAGACGGAGGGGCTTGTCTGAGGGCCTCTTTGGCTCGTTGATCAAGTCAAGAGCCTCAAGAAGGGTTGGTCCCTTGTACCAGTCGAGGTTGGTGGACCTCTCAATCATGTTGTCACCCTCGAACCCAGAAATGGGAACGAATGGGATTTTGTCAGGGTTGTAACCAACCTTCTTCAGGTATGAAGAGACTTCCTTCACGATTTCTTCGAACCTACCCTTTGAGTACTTGGGGGTGGTGGCATCCATCTAATCCAAGAAACAATTCAAGAGTTAGATAAGCCCAATCAAGTAAAACTCAACAAGAAACCAAAAGCAATCACATAGGAGCGATAAAAAATTAAAGACAGTGGTAACCTATACCTTGTTACAGCAACAGATCATTTGCTTGACACCAAGGGTGAAAGCAAGAAGAGCGTGCTCACGGGTCTGTCCATCCTTGGAGATACCAGCCTCAAAACCTCCAGTGGTGGAGTCAATAATGAGGATAGCACAATCAGCCTGGGAGGTACCAGTAATCATGTTCTTGATAAAGTCACGATGTCCGGGGGCATCAATGACAGTGCAGTAGTACTTGTTAGTCTCGAACTTCCACAAGGCAATATCAATGGTAATACCACGCTCACGCTCGGCCTTAAGTTTGTCAAGCACCCAGGCATACTTGAAGGACCTCTTGTTCATCTCAGCAGCCTCCTTCTCGAATCTCTCAATCACACGCTTGTCAATACCACCAAGCTTGTAGATCAAATGTCCAGTAGTAGTCGACTTTCCAGAGTCGACGTGGCCAATGACCACCAAACTGATGTGAATCTTTTCTTTACCCATGATTACCTTTTACTGTAGAGCTGCAGAAAGAACAAAACACTTAGAACATCACTAGAAAACATTCTACCAAACCTCACAAACCACATGTTCATCATCAAAACACAGAATATGAGAACAGATTATTAACTTGTTCTGACACATAAGGAGAGAATTCGCAAACAAAAAACCTACCGCTCATGTCAAAATTCTATTAATGCAAATTCCAATTATCCATGAACTTTTAAATCCATCAAGGTTCGGATAAGGCACAACATATACTGCAACAAAACTTGCAGCTA
Organism: Patellifolia procumbens; assembly: GCA_947645195.1. Lineage (NCBI taxonomy): Eukaryota > Viridiplantae > Streptophyta > Magnoliopsida > Caryophyllales > Amaranthaceae > Patellifolia > Patellifolia procumbens. The sequence continues at coordinate 303,588 of CANSGD010000920.1, forward strand.
AATTATAACAAGAAACTGAAATCATGTAACATGCAACGATAACGTCGAGAATAGATTTGATCTAATAGATTGAAATGAAAATAATATATCTCCTCATCAAGTCATCATGATGACTTTCAAAGTGACAACAGAAATCAGATAATTGATTCAGGCTTATTATACTTAAATTATAACAAGAAACTGAAATCATGTAACATACAACACATACCAAAACCATTTATTCAAACTTTCGACAGATCATAGATAGCTCTTTCTGATATCAAATAAATCATAACCTTAAATAAGACTCTTCATAACCTAAACAGGATACATAAGCATAAAGAGAATGCAACTTCACAAGAACACACATCAAACCATCATAAAGCAATAGCAAAACAAAGTGCAAATAGTTGACTAAAATTGTAATCAACAAAAGCAGGTAAAGTTTAAGATCCTAGGACTCAGCTAATACAACATAAACTTATAAATCTATCAGAATTCTTAGAAAGAGTATCCATAAATCATTTCCATTTCAATTGTACGGGAAGACAAGATCCAAATCACCGAAAATGGAGCAATTATGCGGTATGACCTCATTATCTATACAATTCTATAGCATCTGAAACACATAATTTCAAATCTACACAAAACAACAACATAATCTCATGAAACATTCTACACTTCTTAGCATCAGAGCTAAAGATAAGAAATGCTAGCTTAAATTACATCAGGTAACAACAAGCAGCAAGCAAGATTGGAACAAAAAAACAAATCAAAATACTGAATTAAGGAACAAAATGAAAGCAGATTACTCATAGAACAACAATCTAATTGAGCTAATGAGAGAAAGATAGATGGATCATAGATAGAGAGAGGCTGACATGAGAAATGCTTAAGAAAAACCCTAGCCGCAGTAGAGAGAAATGAAGCGAGGAGGAATAATAGGGTTTGTGAAAGACTTTATAGTACAGCTCTACCTCAGATGAAGTGGAAGAGGAGTGAGCTGTAAAATATTCCCCCAACGGAAATTGTCTCACCACGTCGTTGCTTCATGTGGAGCCGTAAAGATAATCCCTGCATTTTCAAATTAAGTTTAGATTTTTGATACTAGATAAAAGATTATGTCTCAATTTTAAAAAATAAAAGGAAAGTTTGTCAAATAACATATACTTTTAATCCAATTTTGTGAATTAGCACCTTGATTTTATTTATTTGTGAAATGATACCTATTTGTTATCGAACTTTGTGAATTAGCACCTTGATTTTATTTATTTGTGAAATGATACCTATTTGTTATCTAACTTCGTGATCTAGAACCTTGATTTTATTTAATTGTTGTATAGCACGTTATCTATTTTTTGACACCTATGTTTAATTCAAGTTTTTGATCTAGCACCCTAATTTTAATTTATTGTTGCTTAGCACCCTAAACTACCCTAATCTATTTTTCTTGGTACCTTACGGTGTGTTTGGCTAAATAAGTAAACTTTCATGCGATTATTCTATCTCGTCAACACGAGTTTAACCATTTAATAAACGAAAAATTCATTTAAAAGAATTTTTTTGGCAAGCTTATAAGCAAGAAGCTAAAAAGGAAGGCACCTGCGCGCCTGAACAGCAAGGGCATGGGCCTCCCTAACTACACTACGATCAACTTTAACACAAATAAACGAGTTAAAAGATGAAACAAGAGTGAGGATATGACGCTGGAGATTTACAAAGAGTACTTCACATGTCGTTACATCACGAAGGGCGGAGACAACCAATTGAGAATCCACACCTACTACCCATATAGTGGTGCCATGAGCTTGAGCTACCTGCAAACCTGCATACAAAGCCAGCAATTCATCGTGAAAGGGAGATAATGCAAAGACCCTATGACCACCAGAGGCATTGTGGGAAGGAGTGGTGAGATGCCAGCCAATGGCCGCAACAATGGAACCATTCCTTTGCATCTTCCACGCACCATCGACAACCAAACGGACAGTTGGATGCTGGGACGGCTATCCTTTAGAAAAAGCCGGAGATGATGGAAGGGGCTCCGTAGGATACCGAGTAGTCGAGTGGTTGAAACTGAGAGTAGGAAGGCAGCAGTGAATATTGACGAGAAGTTGTTGTATAACTTGCATGGGGCAGCACTTGATTCCCTGAAAAATGATTGTGTTGTAGTAACACCAAATTGTCCAGAACATAGCGGTGAAGACTAGCAAGGTGTAAGGCTCTTTCTGAAATTGACGAGTAAAATAGAGGAAGAAACTTTTAAGCCAGTCGGAAAGACCCATATGACTTATTGTGGAGCGAATTCCAAGAGGGGAAGCCATCAACAAACGAGTAGTAATTGGACAATCTCGGAACAAATGTGCAATTGTTGCTTCAGCAGCATTGCACAGTGGACACAAAGGATAGATATTTAAAGATCTCTTTCTTAAATTATCTTTTGTTGGGAGGTTTTTGTGAAGCAAACGCCACAGGAATATCTGCCACCTTAGGGGGAGTTTCTGTTTCCAAAAAACCTTCCAAAAGCAAGAAGATGGATTATCACCGTGAAGCTGTTGAAAAAACAACCTGTAACCTGATTTTACTATATAAATGCCATTATGAGTTGGACGCCAAATAATCTCATCAGCGAGGGAGTAGGGAGGGTGAGAAAGAGGAAGAGCCAAGATCCTTTGTGCAGTTTGAGAGGTAAAGGTATTCCAAACTAAGGAAGCATTCTACCGATGATTATTATCAATAAGGTCACCCACATATCTGAGGTTAGGTGGAGGCTCATGATGGAACTGAGGAGTGAAATTACCAAGCCACCCCGAGGCAAGAAGGGAAGTGGCTTTACCATCATTAATACCGTACCCATTCCTTGCATGAAAACCCGACTAACATTAACAAGGCTACGAAAACCCTATGAGGGCGGCGTAGAAAAACTTCCTTGATGGAGCAGTGGACTTTGACGATATTTTGCAAGTAGAACCCGACTAACTAATAGCTGAGGTTGATGATGGATATGCAAGCCGTGCGGAAAAGAGTAGCTTTATTCAAAACCTCCATATTTCGAAGCCCAGGACTGTCCGTAGCTTTATGAGATTGCAAAGTACTAGTTTTGCGCCAGTATATAGGACATTTATCCGCAACACCCCACCCACCAGAATCGTAAGAAGGCAGAGCTGACTCTCTTCATAATGATTTTTGGAAGGAGAAAACAGTCATAATATGTGAGGCCATTGTGGCTAAGACATAATTAGCTAGCAATAGAAGACCAGCGGGGAAAGCATGGCAAACATCCACGAGAGTTTCTATTGAACTCGATCACAGAGAAATGAAAATAGGCTACAGACTTACCTGAAACCTCAATCGGAGATCCTAAATAGCTGCTAAAGGATGGAACAGAGTCAACCTCCAATGGTTGTCTCAAATAAGTAATAACGTGCTCACGGGTGTTATGACTAGACTTAACAACTGACTTGGTGAAGCTCACCATTTCCCGTGAAAGCTCACAAAATTCATCTAACAGGACCTTAACTCGTCGACAAGACTGTTGGGTAGCTTGGAAAAAGAGTAAGGCATCGTCTGCAAAGAAAAGGTGAGAAATGGGTGGAGCGTTGTGACTAATTTTAACACCTCGAAGTCTACCCCGAGCTTGTTCCTGCACCAGCTTTCAACCCAACACCTCCATGCACAAAAGAAATAAATATGGTGATAAGGGGTCACCCTAACGAAGCCTAGCTGAAGGGGAGAAGGAGCTAGTAGGAATCCCGTTAACAAGGACCGAAAAGGACACAGTTTCCACACATTGAGTTATCCAGCGAACCTAGAGAGGCGGAAAATGCATATGCTATAACGTTGTGATCAAGAAGTCCCATCTCACTCGATCATAAACCTTGTCGAGATCCAGTTTCAGCGCCGCATATGAATCAAGACCCCGACGTTTATTATTCATCCAATGAATCAACTCATGACCTAAAAGAATACTGTCACCCATCATGCGCCATGGTACAAAAGCATGTTGTTCCTAGCCGACCAACGAAGGGAGAACATCTTTCATGTTGTTGACCAGTATTTTGGAAATGAGCTTGTAGAGCGTGTTACATAAGCTAATAGGACGAAATTGACTCGCAGTAGTCGGGCGTGCAACCTTGGCTATAAGGGCAATAAAGGTTTTATTCAGTTCACGCAATAAATGGCCTCCGCGAAAAAAACAAGCACAACTGATGCAACAACTTGATCCCCAATCATATCCCAATGATGCTTGAAAAACAAAGCTGGAAACCCATCAGGACCGGACGCTTTGAAGGACTTCATACCAAAAAGAGCCTTTTCAACCTCTGTTCGTGTAATAGGTCGGACTAAACTTTCGTGTTGCGGCAGAGAAAGGCTAGGAAGTACTGGGAACCATTGATCCCAATGAGAAATGTGGACACGTCGAGAAGGTGGAGTAAACAATTCCTGAAAATGACCACGAAAGACATCCTGAAGACCTACGTCCGTTGTGATATAAGTATCATCACGTGACAAAATGGCCTTGATGGAATTTCGCCCTATACGTTGCTTAACACTACGATAAAATAATCTGATAGAATGATCACCATAGCGATCCCAAGAGGATTTAGCTCGTTGTTTCCAATACAACCATTTGACGACCACTTGATCTTCATACTGATGTCTAAGACGAAGCTCAAAAGACAGGTTTTCATCCGTAAGATGTTGTTGTACATCAGCAAGATGTTGAGTGATATTACTCCATAGAATGCCCTTATGTCTCTTATAGTCCAAACACCAATTTTTGCATCCATCCTTTATACCCTTAAGTCGACGTAGTAGGATAAACATATGAGAACCCGTCCACTGTTTTTGACATTCTTGTTCAACAAGTTTTGCAATGTCTACAAAATGGAGACATCACGCCTCAATCCTATAAGGGCGGTGAATGGAAGGGGTAGATGGTGCACAGTCCAAGATAATAGGTGCATGGTCGGAGAAGAGTATTGGTAAACGCCAACCATCATCACAATATGCTCTATCAAGGCGTTCATAAATACACTTATCTCCCAATTGATTATTTGTCCATGTAAAAGGTGGTCCAATAAAGGGGATTTCAAAAAGTTGATGTTGTAAACGCCAATTCAAAAAATCCAATGCTCCCGGAATATAGGGAAGTCCACCATGTTTCTGGTCATTGAATTCAAGTTGGCTGAAGTCTCCAATGACCACTATTTCTTGGAGATTAAATAAGCAGGAGCGAGAAAGATGATTCCACAACGGAATTTGGACCTCTCTTCGAGGAGCACCATATAGGAAAACGGCAAAATACTCAAAGTGATGCATTTTTATATTACACAAAATAAAGTTCGAGTTACATTCTACAACCACCAGATCTACGGACGATTTCCAACAAACTATTAATCCTCCACTACTTCCTTCAACATTTACACCAAACGTATTTGGATATCCAAGACGTGTAGCTATAGGAACAAAAGGAGCTACATTGCATAACGTTTCACATAAAAACATCAACCGAGAACAACCTAAACACATAACTAAGGTAAGGGCAATGCATTTATGTCAAAGTGGTTTAAACACTCCGTAGCAGATGAGGTATAAATGAGATAAAGCATTTTTAAATATTGTTAACTCAGTGTTAAGTGAGGTTATTACCTGAAGGGCAATAGAAGAATTTTTAGAGCAAGTAACCTCATTAATGAGCTATAGAGGAGGAATTGAGGAGGTGACACGTTGGCGTTTGGCATGCATAGCATTCAAAGAATGTTGGCCACTCTTACCCAGCGGCAAAGTAGTATGATAATCCATGACGTAATTCATGCCTGTGACAGAAGGAGGAGCGTGAGTCATCACCCTCTCAACCATGTTGTTGATGTGTTGGTGGGATGAATGATCATGATCATCTTCAGATGGTTCCGAGCTGGAGCTGGCATGTGGTGATGGAAGTCTCTTCAAATTTCCAAAAGACGATGGACCTCCAACCTCCCAACCAGGAGGTGTATATCCATCACCGTCGTTGCTTCGAGAGGAAGATGAGGATGTGTCATGATAAAATTCAGATGAGTGAGACTCTTTGGGGAACGTTATATCAACCCTAATAGTGCGAAATCTCTCAATACACTTCAAACCTATGATCTTGGACGAAAATACTGGAACTTCAGCTTCTTCAAGAGCAAATTCTTGGCCAAAAACTCCTAGTTCACGCAACCTAACTTGAACCTTCGCCTCCGTTGCTGGAAAGGAAAGTTTACAGCGGGAGGTAAGGTGACCAATGCATGCACATTTGCGACAGAAGACAAACACACCTTCATAGCGAATATAGACCCAAACTAGGGAACCATCCGGGAGCTCAACAAAAAACCCCCGAATACAGAGGACGATCTAGGTTAATCCACATACCAGCACGTAAAAAAACCAAAGTATCATTCCCGAACGAGATTGATTATCAAATTTGAATATGAAACCAACCTTCTCTAAGGCTCTTCGAGCAACAATTACTGTGTTAAAAATGGTAGGAATGCCTTCCAACTGAACCCATAGAGGAGCATAGTTGAATTTCATATTAGGCAAAGACATTTTTTGAGTGAAAGCATTGAAAACCATCAGCGCACCTTGATAGTTAGCGATACCAAGGTTGTTGAGACCATCCCAATCTTCATAATGGTTAAAAAAAGATGAAAAACTTTCCCACCTTACGAACATTGGTAGGAGCATTTGTTTTCCAATGAAAAGCAACCCATGTAGCTATATCCTCATCAAACTGACGATGGTCGCGAAACTTTCCAACCACCGCAAACTTCATATGATCAACCACAGGCATGTGATCAAAGGACGTAACCTTGATAATGGGACCTAACTTGCATTTCCTACCGTTGTAGTTGCTAAAGATAGGAGGTGTTACCGTGTTGACAGAGGTAGCAGAAGAGGTTTGCATGTACCATTAAACTAGAAAAGGAAAGGATGAGTTTAAAGATGAGTTTGCATGTACTAGTGAAAATAGAAAAGGAAAAGATGCGTTTAAAGATGAGTTAGAAGATGAGGGTTAAAAAAGAAGATGAAATGTTTCTCTTCTTTTAAACGTAGAGGGAGGCTCTCAAAAGTAGATAGGGGTTTCCTACCACAAGCTAAGTGAGATGTAATAAAATTCATAAAAATTGTACATCGTATATCTGCGTCGTCATCTAAAAATGGTCTTTCGATTTTTAGGCTGAATACAACATTTATGGACCGCACCGAGACCGTTGTTTCATTGGGATTCTCGAAGTTCGTGCCCCTTAAGGATCAACACTTAAGTTTGTTTACCCGAAAAATGTCGTATTCGACCTAAAGATCGCCGCAAAAGTCACATCAAAGTATGTGCCTCAAATAACGGTTTATTGGTACTCGTGTAGAAGAGATTCTCGAATTTCATGGCATTGAAGCGAGCGCGAGGTTGACATTTCGAAAAATTTTGTTTAGGGAAAAACCCTAGTTAAAGTCGCCTTAAATTGTGTGCCCATTGCCACTTTCAATTTTCAAATAGATTGGGGTGGTTTAGGATGCTAAGCAACAATAAATTAAAATCAAAGGGCTATATAACTAACTTGAATTAAACCTAGGTATCAAAAAAATAGATTAAAGTAGTTTAAGGTGCTAAACAACAATTAAATAAAATCAATGTGTTTGATCACAAATTTAGATTAAAAGTAGATGTCATTTGACAAATAAATAAAAGGAAAATTCCCTATGGTAGGTCTCTGGTTTTGGGCTTTGTCAATGGTAGGTCTTAGGTTTTTTTAATCTCGTTGATAGAAGTGAGTTTTAATTCATTTCCTAAATAGTATAGGTTAATCACCTTAATTTAAATATTAAAATTAAAATTAAACCTTAATTAACGAATTAAAATTTTTTAAAAAAGGAAAAAAATTGAAAAACAGTAATTAGGAGAGGGGGTGGCTGCTGGGTGGTTATGGGGGTGGGGTGGAGTTTGGGGGGGTTGCGATGGGGTGGGGGTCGTCGAAATGGGGCGGCGATGGGCTGAAGATGGTCGTCGGGAGTGGGGGTGTCGGTGGTTAGGGTTTGGGGTGGGGGTTTCGAGGGGGGGGGGTTACGGGGGACAGGGTTTCGAGGGTGAGAGAGGGTCGGGGATGGGGTGGAGGGGGTGGGGGGATCGGGGAGGGGGTGGAGGGGTGGGGGGTTAGTTGGGGGGGTGGCTGGGGGAGGTGGGTGGGGCGGCGAGGTTGGTGGGGGAGGGGGAGACGGGTAGTTGTTTTTTTTTTTGTTCCTGTTTTTTCTTTTGTTTTTTTAATTTTTCCTTTTTTTAATTTTAATTTGTTAATTAAGGTTTAATTTTAATTTTAATGTTTAAATTAAGGTAATTAACCTATAATTAGAAAATGAATTAAAACTCAACCCTACCAATGGGATTAAAAAAAACTAGGACCTACTATTGACTAAGCCCAAAATCAAGGACCTACCTTTGGGAATGTCCCTAAATAAAATCAAGGTGTTAGTTCACAAAGTTAGACTAAGGCCCTGTTTGTTTTAATGGAAAACAATTTTCATGGAAAATTTCTTTTCAAGGAAAATAATTATCAATGGAAAACATAATGGAAAAATTGTTTTAAATAAGCCAACCTTTGCTCTGTCTTCTAATAATAAGTCAACCTACTCGAAATATCAGAATAAGTAAACCTTGTTAACTGATCTTCCAAAATTGAGTCATGACCGGTTAGTAACTTGTTTAATAGGTTAGATATAACATGTGTCGCTATGTAATTGATCAGGCTATTTTATATTAAATTTACTTTATTTAGTTTAATTTGTATCTCTTTCCTCCCTCCTAAACACCACCTTTTCCACCACCCTTCCCAGCCAACCACCCCAACCTCAATTTTCATCCCCGCAAAACACGTCCCCTACCCCATCTCAGTTTTCCTCCCTCCTACACCCTCTCTTCCAAACCTCCATCATCTCCTCCTTCAGTTTCCTTACTGAAACAAATACATCAAATCCACCAATTTGCCTCCGCTTTCAAACACACAATCCATCAAATCCACATTCTTTTATAAGCCAAACCTCCATCATCTCCTCCTTCACTTTCCTCACTACAACAACTAAATCGTCACCGCCAATTCGACTTCGCCTTCAACTCGGCTTTCAAACATGCAATACATCAAATCCACATTGTTTATAAATCAAGGACTATTTCTTGGGACTAATCACAATTTCACAATCAACACTAACCTGAACACCAGGAGAATCAAACATAATAATCCTTATCTTAGCACTAACATCACCTAAAACCCTAAGTTCAACCTTATCATACATCGGCGCATCCTTAACCAAATCTGACGCATTCGCTTGCATAAAATTTACATGATTAACTCCTCCGCCGTCGGAAATGTTGGAGATGTGATTGTCTAAGGTGGAGAGGATGAGAAGCATGTCACCGATGACGTCTTTGGAGGTTTTTGTGGTTTTTTGGCAGGGTGGGTTCTGTTTTAGGAGTTGATGGTGGTTTGCCGTTCGGGTGGGGATGGTTTTTCGTTGGTCTAGGTGGTTTTTGGGGTGGTTTGGTGTTGTTACAGGTGATTTAAGGCGGTGTTTTGGGTGGGATGTTGGAGGATTTGTGGTGGGGGTTGGGAGGTGGGTTGTGGAGTGGGTTAAGGTGGACGGTTGGGGAGTACAGGGGGAGGAGGGGGAGGGAGGGGAAGAAGGTTAGAGAGAAAATTTAAAAAAAAGCAAAATAAAATAAGATGACTTGTTATACAGGTTGTAGGTCTTTTGACTTGTTTAAATTTAAGTGAGCAACAAGCTTTACTTATTCTAGGATTTCGAGTAGGTTGACTTATTATTAGAAGACGGGGCAAAGGTTGGCTTATTTAAAATAATTTTTCCAAACATAATTATGGAAAAAGTTTCCTTTGTTTGTTTGATTGGAGGAAAAACTAGGGAGAAAAGGTAAATTAAGTAAAAGGAGAAGGAAATATGGGAGGAGAGAATAAAGAGAAGTAAGGAGTGAAAAGGAAATAGTGGCATACCTTATTTACACAAGGAAATTGGTTTTCTTCTTCTAAGAGCATTTTCCACCTTTAAAAAAATTATTTTTCACTCCTTACCAAAAGAAACAAAGAAAATGTAGAGATGGATGGAAAACCTTTTTGCATCCGGCATGGCAAGTTGCCAAACATCTACCCCTTCCAATTGAGCTGATAGGCTTATGATGATACAGTAACACTACAAATTATTCCGTACTTATTCACAAGCAAGTCGAGCACACACCAATAAATTAAAAATAGAGATCACTAGATACATGACTCAAAATCACTAATGAACTAACTAGTGTATCACCCATCAACACAACATCTCCAGCTTAAAGACAAGAAAAAACAGAGATTAAAGATTTTCAACAATATATGCATAATGCTAAAACAAAAGATGCATAATTTCCCAACTACATGTGCGTAATTCCAAAACCAAAGATGCATAATTTTCTAGCTATTGCGGCATAATTTCAAAACTGGAGATGAAAAAACTTTCAACTATATGCGCTTTTTTACAAATGTAGGTATTATTCTTCTTGCTTAACATCATTAAAAATCAGCAACATGGGTTTAAGAACCAATTTATGGTTTTATTTTAATCATTCTATTTTGCTTATGTCCATCTCATGTAAACCTATACTAAGTTTTTTATCCTACAAAAAAGAATCATTAATCTCTGAATAATATCCCAAACTAGTTGACTTTTGTGATGAAGTAAAGACAATAACATTGAATTCTCCTAATACTAAGCTAAATGAAAAAAATAGTTGTAGGTTTAAAACAATTTTTCCTTCCTAGATAGAAGATAGGCTAAATGTTGGCTTATTAAAAACAATTTTTGCTAAACGGTTTCAAACTTTAGGTTGAAATTTAAAGAAAAAAATTCTAAATTAGTGTAAGTCAAAGGTGATTTTATGCAAAAAAATCCTTATTAAAACAAAGATTCATCTGCAACTTTCAAGCAAGTAAAGAAAAACGCGAAGGAGCTAATGAAAGAAGGGCCAAGCAGTGATGACGTACAACGATGGAGCAAAATGGACTACAGTCTCCAACGCAAATAAGCATTTGCAAAACTAACTTCATAAGGCTAGCAACAAAATAACCATGAGTGAAGTTAGGCGGAGCAACAAGATACTCCACTATAGGCATAGCCTTGCCCCTCCATGCAACAAAATTCATACATCACAGATGCGAAGATTCATAGTAGCAGTTTGTGCTGCTGATCACGGAAACACTGTAATTCAGGCCTCGCAAAACACTGTAATGCGAAGCAAAACAAAAAGCGCAGCACAAAGAAACAAATTAAAGTCATAACAGAAACCATCTACTATCATTGACCAGGAAATGTAATACTTGACAAACTTCAATTTGATAATGGCAAAAGCAACATGATATCTAGGAGACTACCTCAAATAGTACAGGACATCAGGAGACTAAAGCCGACAGGTTCGAAATAGGACCAAACAGAGGACTGCAGACCAAAATCATGCCACCGTCTATCCAGCACCCAATTCTGAGAATAAGTGCCGGAAGACGCTGACGACAAAAGTTTACGACAACGAGAAAAAAACACTAAACAAAACACACAGCAACTACAGATAAACAGCAAGTCCGTTCACTTCTTCTTGAGGGCAGCCTTGGTAACCTTGGCACCAGTAGGATCCTTCTTCTCAACGTTCTTGATGACACCAACAGCAACAGTCTGCCTCATGTCCCTCACAGCGAAACGACCAAGAGGTGGGTACTCTGCGAAAGTCTCCACCACCATAGGCTTGGTGGGAATCATCTTAACCATACCAGCGTCACCATTCTTCAAGAACTTGGGCTCCTTCTCAATCTCCTTACCTGAACGCCTGTCAATCTTGGTCACCAACTCAGCAAACTTAACAGCAATGTGAGAGGTGTGACAGTCCAACACTGGGGCGTAACCATTTCCGATCTGTCCAGGGTGGTTCATGATGATGACCTGAGCAGTGAAGTTAGCTGCCTCCTTAGCGGGGTCGTTCTTCGAGTCAGAAGCCACGAAACCACGCTTGAGATCCTTGACAGCAACATTCTTAACGTTGAAACCCACATTGTCACCAGGAAGAGCCTCTGGAAGAGACTCGTGGTGCATCTCCACTGACTTAACCTCAGTGGTCAGTCCAGTAGGACCGAAGGTAACAAGCATACCGGGCTTAAGGACACCAGTCTCAACACGTCCAACAGGCACCGTTCCAATACCTCCAATTTTGTAAACATCCTGGAGTGGGAGACGGAGGGGCTTGTCTGAGGGCCTCTTTGGCTCGTTGATCAAGTCAAGAGCCTCAAGAAGGGTTGGTCCCTTGTACCAGTCGAGGTTGGTGGACCTCTCAATCATGTTGTCACCCTCGAACCCAGAAATGGGAACGAATGGGATTTTGTCAGGGTTGTAACCAACCTTCTTCAGGTATGAAGAGACTTCCTGTTTCTGTCCAGAAGTCTACTCCTCCTGTCCAGAGGCCTACTCCTCCTGGTAGGAAGGCTGCTCCTCCTCCTCCCAGAGGCTTTAAGCAGGTCCTTGCCCCTACTCCTAAGGATCTGGCGCGTGTGGTTAGTGTTTTCTTTTCCTCTCTTCCCTCTTGTGGAGTCAATTCGTTCTGTGCCTTACTTTGCTGACGGCATTTTTTACCTTTTGTTTTCTTCAGCAGCAATTGAGGGCTAGGAAGGTGCAGTCTGCTGCGGCTCTTCAGACCTCTGCTCCCACTGCAGGCCAGCTTAAACCCCTTGCAGAGGGTGCTCAGCAGACTACGGCTGAGCCTGAGGTCTCTTCTCATTCCCAGAAGAGGCCAGCAGAGAGGCAGAGTGAGGAAGGAGCTCCTCCTCAGAAGAAGACTCGTCTCCCTGCTGACTCCCCTCGGATCGTTGTTGTTGAGGACGACGTCGCCACCAAAGGTGTGTATCCCTTACCTGGTCTTAGCTCCGGCCTTTTCCCTTCTGTGGAACTGACTGGACTTTCTTTTGGCTCAGGTTCTCTGCAGAGGGAATCGGCGGACGACCAGCACGAGGCTCAGGGGCGGGAGCAGATGTCCGTGGCCTTCCCTGATCCCAGTGAGTGGTTGAAGCTTCTGGCAAGTCGCTTCTCACCGGACTATGCTGTTCAAGATGTCCCCCTGGTGAGTTGTCTGTCCTTTTTACAGTCATCTGCTTATGACATTAAGATTTCTTTCTGATCTGCTTTTTCCTTGATTACAGGCTGCGCGGGCCGGCGCCTTCATTGGGGAGTTCTGCCATGCTGTAGGGCTGGGTAGACATGAGGCAGATCTCCCTGAACTGCAGAAGCTTAAGGCTCAGGTAGCACAGCAGAGAGCAGAGTATGCCAAGCTGAAAGCCCAGAACTCTCTGATTGTGTCCACCTGCCGCGAAACTGAGGAGGAGAGGGATGCTCTGATTGTGGAGCGCGACACCTTGCGGACCGTCAACCAACGCATGGAGGGTCAGGCGACACAAGCAGAGGCTATCGCGGCTGAGCATTCCCGGCTCTCTTCCCAGCTTAGTGAGGCGTTGTCTCGTGCTTCGACGGTGGAGACTAAGCTGAAGACCTCCGAGGCCCGACTGCAGGCAGCGTTGAAGGAGCAGGAGCAGCTCAGGGGTCAGCTCTCTGCTATACGGGCTGAACATGAAGGCTGCTCTGCTAAATTGGCTCTGCAAGCCAAGGAGGCTGAGGCAGCTCTAAGACAGAAGGAGGAGGAGCTAGGGGCAGAGTTCTCCAAGTTGCTTTCTGAGAGGGAGGCTCAGCAGGCTAAGGAGGCTGAGGTAGCCCTAAAGCAGAAAGAGGCTTAGCTGCTGGCGGAGGAGGCTGCCCGGGCTGCGCAGATGGAGGAGGCGTTTGGGAACAAGTACTGGGAGGACTACAAAGTTGCGGTCCGCAGGGTTCTCTGGCATTTGCAGCCCTCTTTCAACTGGGATGCCTTTGAGGACGCCTACGCCAGTCAGGTGCATATGCGACCTCCGGTGACTCAGGAGCTCAGAGATCTGGAGTTGCTCTACTCTCTGCCTTCAGAGGGAGAGTCTTCAGAGCAGCAAGTTGATGGGAGCTCTGCAAAGGATGGCAGCTCCGTTCCTAAGCAATAGGAACTCGGGCGGCTATCTCATGCTTCGCCTCAGTCTTCTTGTGACTCCTGTCTGAGCTGCTGAGGTAGGTGAGCTGGGAGCCTGTGCTGAACTGATTGCAGTCCTTCGTTTTTGCCCTCCGATGATATCCTAATTGACTTATCTTGTAATATTTGTAACTAAATAGTCAAACATTTCCTTTTCATCTGTATTTGCTCCCTTCTTTTGATTAGGTAGCCGCCGTTGTTGTAGTACTATGTAGCACTCTGATTTGGCTTATAGCCAGATCTTCTTATGTAAGATTCAATTATTTTTCCTGCAATGCGAGTTGCGTTCTTCTGTTGATTTTAGTGCTTTTTATTTGATGCATACCAAGTTTTGTTATTTCTGCTAAGTACTTGCGTTCTGCTCTGATGATGAGTCTGCCGTGCCATCAAGCAATATATCTGGGCGATTTTGTTTACTTGGCTTGGTGGCCGGTGAGATTTGCTCAGAGCTGGGACTTTAGGGGCCCTTTACTCTTCTGCTCTGCCTTATGTATGACAAAGGTTCAACAACAGCAGAGCAGAGGAGGTATTTTGACGCCCTAAGTCATGATGGTTCTGGGAGTTTTGGGGTTCGCCCTTTAGCTCCTTCTGCCATCTTTTTCGTGTCGGGGTACGCTTTGGTTCTTAGGAACTCTCGCGTCCCCATTAGCCTTAGGTGTCTATGACTTATCCTTGCTGCTTTTTGGGTCTTCGGCCCCGCAGGTTTAGAGGTAGAGGTCTATGACATCGGTAAGTCGAGTCGGCATCCGATCACTCTGCGGGCCTCGGGCTCTTGGACAGAGTTAACCTTTTGGCCGACTCCTTTTCTTCGTTATATAGTTTACTTTTGTGTCTGAAGAGCCTCTTCAGCCTTCAGTCTGACTCAGACCCTGTTTTCTTTTACCAGACTGTGGTATTTTTTCTCAGTCTGCTAAGGGTGTATCTGATTTTGGCATTTTGTTTATCATAAAGAATTGATAAGGGGACGGGGGTTTAATGAGAAATGGAGAGTGGTGGACAAAGAGTGGCTCAAAGGCCTTTCATTCATGGGCGTTTTGATACAATCTGGGTTACACGAAGTATTTTTTCAATATTCGGGCGTTCCAGTTGCTTTTCAGTTCACTTCCATCCATTCTTTTCAGTCTGTAGGTTCTGGGGTGTAGCTCTTCACTAACCTGGTAGGGTCCCTCCCACTTAGCCGACAGCTTTCCGTGTATTTTGTCTTTTTGCACAGCTGCTGCATTTCTGAGTACCAGATCCCCTACCTCCAGAGGCCTGGCCCTCACTTTCCGGTTATAGTATCTGCTGACTCTGGCTTTGTAGGCTTCCATTCTGAACCTAGCTTCGTTTCTGTATTCATCCAGCAGATCTAGATTTGTCCTCAGGGCCTCGTCATTCAGACCTGGCTCAAATAGGCTGATCCTCAGACTCTCGGACCCGATCTCAACAGGCATGACAGCTTCAGAACCATATACCAGGTGGAAGGGGGTCTGCCCAGTTGATACTTTGATTGTGGTTCTGATCGACCACAGAGTGTTAGGCAGCTCCTCTAGCCACTTGCTTTTTTGCTCCTCCAGCTTCTTCTGTAGGCCTATCAGGATCTGCTTGTTAGCGGCTTCGGCCTGACCGTTGCACTGAGGGTTGCAGACTGAAGATAGGGCATTTTTGATCCCAAACTGCTCCAACCACCCTGATAGGGGCATGTTGTCAAACTGTCTCCCGTGGTCGAAGACGAAAGCCTTCGGAATCCCGTATCTAGTGATGATGTTCTGCCACAAAAATTTTCTGACGGCTGCTTCTGTGATGGTGGATAGGGCTTCTGCCTCTATCCACTTAGTGAAGTAATCTACCCCCACAATTAACCATCTCTTCTTATATTGGGCCGTTGTGAAGGGTCCCAGGATGTCTAGCCCCCATTGGGCGAATGGGATAGGGTTGTAGATTGGCATGAGGTCGTTTGCGGGTAGCTTGATGTTCGGTGCAAACCTCTGGCAGCTGTCGCATTTTTTCACCAGAGCTTCAGGGTCAGCTTTCATTGTGGGCCAATAATAACCGGCTCTGAGAGCTTTATGGGCCAGAGCTCTTGGTCCGATATGGTGTCCGCAGAGTCCCTCATGAATCTCCCTCAATATGTAGTCTGCATCTCTCTGCCCTACGCATTTAAGTAGGGGCAGAGAAAAAGACTTCCTGTATAGCTCGTCCCCGATCAGGCAGTATCTGCATGCTGTCAGCTTGAGTTTTCTTGCTTTCATTTTTCCTTCTGGTAATTTGCCAGTCTGTTTATACTCAGCGATCTCCTTGATCCACTCTGGCATATCTTCCAGTTCCAAAACTCGCTCTGCATCCTCGCAGATTGCACTGGTGGGTCTGACTTCCACCAGAACAAACCTATTCAGCTCTTGCAGACTGCTGCTTCCCAATTTGGACAGGGCATCTGCTTGTGTGTTCTGTGCTCTAGGCACTTGTTCAATTCTAAAAGTTTCAAAATTTGAAATCAGAGACCTCATCCTGGCTAGGTAGCTCTGCATCGTCGGCTCCTTGGCCTCATACTCCCCCTTGACTTGGTTGGTTACCAACTGAGAGTCAATTTTGAGGTGGACGTGCTTGGCTTCCAGGGTCTGGCAGAGCTGCAGTCCAGCGATGGCCGCTTCGTACTCTGATTCATTATTGGTTGCCGAAAACATGAACTTCAAGGCATATTCAATGATTTTCCCCTCTGGGGTTCTGATGACCACGCCTGCCCCAGAGCCGTTGATGGTTGCAGACCCATCTGTAAAGGCTTCCCAGGCTCTGGGCTCTCCTACTGATTCCTGATAGGCACACTCTGCTAGGAAGTCAGCTAGAGCTTGTGCTTTTATGGCGGTTCGTGGGGCGAATTTGATACCGAACCCTGTCAGCTCCAGGGCCCAGTTCATGATTCTCCCTGATTTGTCTACCTTCTCCATTGCCTTTTCCAGAGGCATATTTGTCAGCACAGTGACGGGATGTGCGTCAAAATATGGCCTCAGCTTTCTGGTGGCCAGCACTACTGCGTAGGCTGCCCTCTCTATCAATGGGTAGCGTGTTTCTGCACCCGTGAGGGTGTGGCTTACAAAATATACCGGCTGCTGCTTCTTGTTCTCTTCCTTCAGCAGGACTGCACTCACAGTTGCAGCTGTAACGGCAATGTATAGGAAGAGAGCTTCCCCTGTCTTGGGTCTGGCCAGTGTTGGCAGGCCAGAGAGGTGTGACTTCAACTTCTGGAATGCCTCCTTTTGCTCTGCTTCCCACCTGAACTCTTTGTTCCCCTTCAATATTTTTAAGAATGGGAGAGCTTTCTCTGCAGACTGAGCTATGAATCTGGACAGGGCTGTCATTCTGCCTGTCAGCCTCTGGATGTCTCTGATGCTTTTAGGCTCTGGCAGATCCATAGCTGCTTTTACTTTGTCGGGATTCGCGTCGATCCCCCTTTCGCTGACAAGATAGCCCAGGAATTTCCCTGACCGTACTCCAAACACGCATTTCTTAGGATTCAGTTTCATGCTGTGTTTGCGGAGGTTGGCGAAGGTCTCCTTTAGGTCTGCTATGTGGTCAATCTCAGATTTGCTCTTGGTGATGACGTCATCAACGTACACCTCCAAATTCCTTCCCCTTTGACCGGCAAAGACCTGATCCATCAGCCTTTGATAGGTGGCGCCTGCGTTCTTCAGCCCGAAGGGCATCATGACATAGCAGAATACCCCGATAGGGGTGATGAATGCCGTCTTCTCCTTGTCTGCAGGGTCCATGAAGATCTGATGGTATCCGCTGAACGCGTCCATGAAGCTGAGCAGAGCGTGCCCACTGGTAGAGTCTACTAGCTGGTCGATTCTTGGCAAGGGATAGCAGTCCTTGGGGCAGGCTTTGTTGAGGTCTGTGAAGTCAACGCACATCCTCCAGCTCCCGTTCGTCTTCTTAACCATTACCACATTGGCCAACCATTCTGGATATTTGCAGGGCCCTATGAACCCTGCCTCAAGCAGCTTCTGAACTTCTTCCTCGATGGCTTTATTTTTCTCCGCAGAGTAGTTCCTCCTCTTCTGCTTCACAGGTCTGTATCCTGCAGCGGTGTTTAACTTGTGGTTGATGGTGGCTGGGTCCACCCCAGGCATCTCAGCTGCCGAGAAAGCGAACACATCTGCATTCTCTTTCAGCAGACTGATTAGGTTGACTCTGGTTTCAGGATCCAGGTCTTTGCCTATCCTGACTGCCCTGCCTTCTTCCGGTCCCAAGAGTACCTCTTCGGTCTCTTCCCCCGGTTCAGGCTTATTTGCCTCCTGCTCTGCTTCTGGCCGAGCATCGGCCTCACTAATAGCAGCACACTCTTCTTCAGCCTGGTCCTTCTTGGCTTCTTCGGCCTCTTTCCTCTTTCCTCTTTCCTTCTTTCTTTTCTTTTCTCCTCTTTCTCCTGGACCCAGAGTGGTCAGGAGGAGGAGGTCTTTTATCCTTCTTTAGGGCGGTCAGATTGCATGACCTAGCTGCTCTCTGGTCTCCCTTCAGTCTGCCCACTTCTCCAGTACTGCTTAAGAAAAGCATGGTCTGATGATGGGTTGACGGGATTCCCTGTACTGCCTCGATGAACTTCCTTCCCATCAGAGCGTTGTATGGTGACGGGAGGTCTACCACCAGAAACTCTTGTACTACTGCTCTCTTCACTCCGTTCTGCCCCTCTGTGGTCACTGTCAGATGTATTTTCCCCTCTGGGATGATGGAATTCCCCGTGAATCCGACGATTGGAGTTCCTCCTTGCTTCAGCATTGAACGATCTAGCTCCATTTTATCGAAGGTATCCTTATAAAGGATATTCACGGCGCTCCCGCCATCTACCAGTATTCTTCGTACATCTATCCTGCTAATCTCCAGAGTGACCACAAGAGGGTCAGAGTGCGGGAAACTGATGCCTTTGCAGTCTTCTGCTGTGAAGGTCATGTTTGGTAGATCTGGGCTCAGCTCTGCCTGGTTGATGGAGTAGAGGTTGGGGTGGGTGAGTTGCCTTAGATGAGCCCTCTCTCCCCTATCGAGCTAGAGCTGCCAAATATGACGTATACCGTCTTCTTTTTCCCTTCCTTGATCTCTGCTCGCTTGTCCTGCAATGTCTGCCCTTCGCTCTGTTTCTCCTTCTCCTTGATCCCCTGATTCCAGGCGAGGTACTCTTTGAAGTAGCCTCGTCTGATCAGGCTTTCCAGATCGTTTTTCAGGATTATGCAGTCTTCTGTATTGTGGCCCGGCGCCTCATGGAAAGCGCATAACTCTGCCATGTTTGAGCCTAGGCTTCTCTTCTTGGTGGGTGGTGGTCTGTGCCACCTGCTGTCATCTCTGTGGGTCAGAAAGATCTCAGCCCTTGGCGCGCTGAGGTTGCTATAGTTGTTATATTTCTCTTGGGCCTTCAGCCGGTCTGCTTCTCTCTCTGCTTCTTTTTGTTTTTCTCTCCCTCTGCTCTGATGGGACCTGGGGCCTCCAAAATTCAGTCTGCCTCCCATGAACTGGTGCTCATTCTGCCTGGTATCCTGTCTAGCAGGTCTGCCTGTTTCTGCTCCGTGTGTCGATGCTTTGTTGAAATCTTCGACGGCTATGTATTTTTCTGCCAGGGCCAGGGCCTCGCTGAGTTCTTTCATGGTGACCCATTTAAGATCATCTCTGAATTTACTGGTGTGGGGTAGGGCGTTCCTCAGAGCGTGCAGAGCGAGCTTCTGCTCCAACTCTGGGATATGCACCAGCTCTTTGTTGAACCTCCCTATGAAATCCCGCAAGCTTTCATTCTGAGTCTGCTTCAGCAATAGCAGCTCATGTGTGGATTTGTTCCTCCTACTTTCGCTAACGAAATGCTCTTTGAATCTCTTCTTCAGTTCATCAAAGTTAGCAATCGTTCCCTGGGGAATAGTCCTGAACCAGGTTTGTGCTATCCCTGTCAGAGTGGCAGGGAAGTGTCTGCACCATGTGGCCTCATTGTAATTTCCTAGTTCCATGTGGGTCTCAAAGGCTGCCACATGCTCCTTTGGGTCTCCCCCCCTTCGAACTTGAGATTGGACGGGAGCTTCGCTTTTGACACTCTGGCCGCAATGATTTCAGGTGTGAAGGGAGACTTGGAAGGAGATCTAATCTCCTCTGCAGGTGAGACCACAATGGGTCTGGAGTTGACTCTATGGGCTATGAGTCCTCTGAGGTCTGTGGGGGCTCCATTATCGCCAGAGCCCTCCTCTGGTATTGTTCCTAATCTCAGGCTGACATGCCTTCGGACCGTTCCGCCACCAGGCGCAGACAGGGCCTCTTCAGCTCCTGAGTTGTGCCTGGTTCTGGGTCGCGGCTGGACATTCTGGGTTACGCCCCTTGGACTTCCTCTGTGGACAGATCTCCGACTTGAGCCTGCCGTATACCCTGTGGGTGTCGGTTCTTTGAACATACTGGGATGATCTTGCTGCATTATTTCAGTATCCCACTCTGCTTCCTGCCAGCCCCTCCTGATGTACCCGGGTCCAGAGCGGCTAGATAGGCCATACTCCGACGTCGGGGTGGGTGTAATGTTCGTCATATTGTACCCACATAAGGGGTCTGCTGTAGCTGTCTCCTCTGCAGATGACAGCCGCAGGTGCCTTCGAACTGAATCGTGTGTTCCGGTTCTTTTTCTCTTTCGAGCAGGTTGGCTTCCAACAGTTTGCATAAACTGTTGAGCAGACTGCAGCACTTGAAAAGCTGCTTGAAGTTGCTCCGGTGTGGGCATGACCACTAAGCTGCTTGGTTGTGGGGTCTGCCTGGTTTCACGGTGAGGGGTGATGGTGTTTTCCCTCCTGCCTGATCTGGTGGTAGCAGCACTACCCCTTCTTGTTGATCTCGTGTTTGTTTCTCTCAGTGGAGAGTTGCTTTCTCCTCCTGAACTGTCGGAACCGAGCGTTTCTGAGGTTGGAACCACCATTGCGAAGTTGTAGATTGGGCTTTTCTACTCTTCCCCTCCTTCTAGCGCCAAATTGTTTCTGTCCAAGACAGCAACAGTGAATGTGGTGGTGGGTACTAGGTGGAATCGTGGCTCCCAAACGTCCTTCGTGGTGGTGGTTACCTGCAAAACAAGGAGAAACCTCGGGGGTGGTTCCGAGGATCGCCTCTCCGATGCCTAAGTCAGTCCAAATTGAGCACAAGATCTCTAGTAGAGAGAAAACGAGTATCAAGTGCAAGTATTTTGTGAGTGTTTTATTGAACGTACCTTACCCATGCATAGGCATGGGTATTTATATGAGACATGGACTTCTAACTGACCTAGTAAAGTGAGTGGGCCTCTTTGAAAGTGGGCCAAGGTGGAACGAGGCCTTCATTAAACTCCAGCCTAAAGGCTATGTCCGGAGCGGTCTGCCTGAGGAGGTCTGCTCTGCTCCAGGCGCTCTGACGTGGAGTGGCAGGCTGCTGCCAGCTGGAGGTCTGCTAGGTAGACCCCATACAATTCCTTCACGATTTCTTCGTACCTACCCTTTGAGTACTTGGGGGTGGTGGCATCCATCTAATCCAAGAAACAATTCAAGAGTTAGATAAGCCCAATCAAGTAAAACTCAACAAGAAACCAAAAGCAATCACATAGGAGCGATAAAAAATTAAAGACAGTGGTAACCTATACCTTGTTACAGCAACAGATCATTTGCTTTACACCAAGGGTGAAAGCAAGAAGAGCGTGCTCACGGGTCTGTCCATCCTTGGAGATACCAGCCTCAAAACCTCCAGTGGTGGAGTCAATAATGAGGATAGCACAATCAGCCTGGGAGGTACCAGTAATCATGTTCTTGATAAAGTCACGATGTCCGGGGGCATCAATGACAGTGCAGTAGTACTTGTTAGTCTCGAACTTCCACAAGGCAATACCAATGGTAATACCACGCTCATGCTCGGCCTTAAGTTTGTCAAGCACCCAGGCATACTTGAAGGACCTCTTGTTCATCTCAGCAGCCTCCTTCTCGAATCTCTCAATCACACGCTTGTCAATACCACCAAGCTTGTAGATCAAATGTCCAGTAGTAGTCGACTTTCCAGAGTCGACGTGGCCAATGACCACCAAACTGATGTGAATCTTTTCTTTACCCATGATTACCTTTTACTGTAGAGCTGCAGAAAGAGCAAAACACTTAGAACATCACTAGAAAACATTCTACCAAACCTCACAAACCACATGTTCATCAAAACACAGAATATGAGAACAGATTATTAACTTGTTCTGACACATAAGGAGAGAATTCGCAAACAAAAACCTACCGCTCATGTCAAAATTCTATTAATGCAAATTCCAATTATCCATGAACTTTTAAATCCATCAAGGTTCGGATAAGGCACAACATATACTGCAACAAAACTTGCAGCTAAATTATAACAAGAAACTGAAATCATGTAACATGCAACGATAACGTCGAGAATAGATTTGATCTAATAGATTGAAATGAAAATAATATATCGCCTCATCAAGTCATCATGGTGGTCAGGGTGGGCCAGCGAATTTGTGGTGGTGGTGGTTAGGGTTTGTAGAAGTGGTGGAGGTTAGGGTTTTGACGTGGGGCGGAGGTGGTTAAGGTTTCATGGTAGTGGTGTTTAGGGTTGAACATGGTGTTGGGTGACGATGGGTGGTTGCGGGTGAATTTAAGTTGAATTTGGAGTAATTGTGTTAGGAGTTGAAGGAAATCATTAATTTTAATTAATAGTCCACCCGTTTCTTTTTGTTTGTCCTACTTTCCGTTTTTGTCCGTTTCTTTTTGTTTGTCCTACTTTTTCATCTTTCCTTATATGGAAATATTATATTACTCATTTATCCTTACTTTATCACTTTTTGGTCCCACATGTACCTTATAACCTTCTCTCACCTACTTTAATTACCCATTTACTATAAAATAAGTAAACTTTTTAATTGTTGTCCCCACCAACATGCCTATGACATCACTCTTATTGGCATTTGGAGCTACAATAAATGGGACAAACAAAAAGAAACGGAGGGAGTATGTGGTTAAACTATAATGATCATTTGAGATATTGTAATTATGGTTAAGTAAGGACATTCTTGTAATTATAACAAAGAAAAATTACCTAAAATGGAAAATTTTCAATTGTTGCGTTTACTTTGTTACGACCAAATTAGCAAAAAGGGGCATTCTTTCCGTTACGGAGGAAGTAGAATCACTTATAAAATCAAAATTTCGACTATGCCCTTCAGTTCATGATATAACACGAAAACAAGTAGCTCCAAGAAGACCTTGCTACATCCTTCATATCAATGAATCATATCAAAACACTTTTTATCTAATACCTTAAGGCTAGCAATTTCATTGCTTTACTCTTAAAAAGGACAACCCAGAGTTTTTTTGTAGGATTTCACTAAATTAGAAGCATATTAAAGTTTTCCATAATTTTCCAATAGAGTTTAACTACCCGTCAATAGATCTGACTCAATCATCAACACAAAAAAAACTCAGACACTTTTCATGAACCTTTTCTGATCAAAATACTTCTTACCCAAGACCATCAAAAAGAAGGAAAGTAAGTGCTCGATATAATTCCTTTGTTGGTCAATGTCTTATCTAATCATTAAGTAAGATTATTTGTCATTCTTATACTTTATCAGATATGTTCCTTAATCTATAAGCTCGACCATTAAAATAAGTGACCGACTAATGATCCATTGAGCTATCCAAGTATTTTTCAGCATTGCTCCAATGTCAAATAAACACCAAGCCTGTGAAATAGGAGGATAACTCTATCTTATCTAACCACAAAATTATATCCCTTTTTACGACATAAGGACGACAACACGAAAGCATACCAATCCTCACACAAGTAGTAGTGTTGAATTAAAGTTAAGAGTAATGTTACTTATACGATTTAGAGTTATTCTCATGACATTCTTATTCGTAATAATTATCACTAGGAGCGGTTGTCCAATTTATGTTCCTAAATATAAACCAATGTTATCGATGAGACATCTTTATCATCCATCAACTTACATACCTACATAAATTTGTCATTGGGTAACTTAGTAAATACTAGGGGTGTTCATCTCGGATTATCCAAAGATTTTATATCGGGAGAAGTGTGATCCGAATCTGAAAATTTCGGATACCCGAATTATCCGATCAGTGTTTTTGGAATAAAAGTATAAAATCAATTTTATTTAATGAAATTTTTTACAGATATTTCGGATTGGATATTTATCGATTTTTTAAACATATTTCGGATATCCGAAAAGGCCAAAAGGGTAAAAAAGTTTCAGATTGGATCGATCGGACCGTGGATCGGATCAATCAAATCGGATATTTATGAACACCCCTAGTAAATACTACTCCCTCCGTCCCTCAAAAGTTTTCCCATTTCTTTCGGGCACAAAGTTTAAGGAGAGAAGTTTGTGTATGGCCCAATTTTTATTTTAAACTGCAAAGTAAGGTAGTAAGTACTCCCTCCGTCCCCCAAAGGATTTCCCATTTGATTTTTGTACGGTCTCCAATGCACATCTTTGACCGCTTATATCTCCTATTATTTATTAATAAAAATGATAAAATGTTGATATCTTGAATGTACCTGTTAATACAAATCTAACAAGATCACCTATGACAATTATTTATATTATATACTCCATCCGTCCCACAATTATCTTCCCACTTCTTGAATATATGTGAGGTATAAAATAATGAAATGGGAAGATAATTATGGGACGGAGGGAGTATTATTTAGGGCGTGTTCGGCAAGTAGTGGTAGAGGTAGAGGTAGTGGTTAAAGTAGAGTTCCAATTTATAATTTATAAATTTAAGTGTTTGGCAAGCTAGTGGTTAAGGTAGCTGTTAGAGGTAGAGTTTAGGTAGTGATTGTAGAAAGCTAAAAAAAGTAGTAGATGAAGGTAGAGGTAGAGGTTGGAAAATATATAATAAAGTTTTTAATAAATAATAAAGGAAATATTTATTAACAGCTACTCCAACCGCTACTTTTACCGAACATTAATATTTTACTCAGTTACTTTGACAGCTAATAACTCACACCTACTACTACAGCTGACAGCTACCCAGACAGCTGACAACTACCCCTACAGCTGACAACTACCTTCACCGCTATTGTTGCCGAACAGACCCTTAGAATTGGTTATTAAGGGAAAGTGTGTGGGGTCAAATGTTTTTGTAATACTTCACCGTTCGTTAATAAGTGACACACTTGCATAATGTTCACTATTCACAGTTTAATCTTTGATTAGATTTGGTGATTTACCTTTTAGGAAAAACATAATCATGATCTTGTTAGTTTCGTCTCAATGTGTAATTTGTTAATATCAACTTTTTATAATACTTATTGATACTTATAGATATTAAGGTTTAAAATAACACATTGGTAAACGTGCAAATATGAATTGTGTCTCTTATTAAAGAACGGATGAAGTATTATAGTTAGTGAATCATATCCAAGAAAGAAAATAAAAGGTGTAATGTATAAAACAAAAGTGAAAAATAATGAAAAACGGAGAAAGTATACCTTTTCCAATCTAAGTCATATTGGAATTCGGAGGGTGGGGGGCGTTTGACTTGTAATAGCCTTTAAAAAGGGTCATGTGTAAAGACAGCCCAAAAAATTATTATTCTTATTTTTCCAGTAATCTCATATCTATAAATGAATGAGATTATAGTATTTTTTTATAAGAAAAATCCAATACTCATTTCCTGACCTAATATTTCCTGGCCCATGTCCTCCTTTTCCCCTTCCCTAGGAGGCTAGGTCGGTATAACCCGTATAGACCCGGCAGCTCTCCGGATAGATCCACATCTAAAAACAGATGACCTAATTGTGTGCACAAAATGTAACCAAAATGAGATGATCTGTGGGCAATACAGTCATTTCAGTGAGTCGCCACAGCACACTCTGAGCAGTATAAGATGTGTCATCCACCATTTGCAAACCCTATTCTTCTTCCCTACTCTCTCTCTCTCATTTTCTTCTCATCACTGCGGCTAGGGTTTTTTCTCATCCTCTAAGGTCCTCTTTCTCTCCATTACTCTCTCTTTTTGTTTGCTAATCAACTAATATGATCATATCATCTATTTGAATTTTGTTGTTATATTACAAAATTCATGATAAAACAATGATCTGTTAATATCTCTGTGTTAAATTTACTTCAATCGTCTTTGATCTGTTAAAGTATGTTTCTATGTTAAATTTGTTCTTATATTAAAAAATTCAAGCTGAATGAATGATCTGTTAAGAGTATGTTTCTGTGCATAATTTTGTACTATTGTTTTGATCTGTTAAAGTTTTACCGATTTGCCGTTGTGGATTGATGCATGTTTAGTTTGTTGATTTAGTGTTCATGTCTTAGCTCTACTATCTTTTAATTTTATTTTTTATATTCTAAAATTCATGCTGAATCAATGATCTGTTAATATCTCTGTGCTAAATTTCCTTAAGTCATCTTTGATCTATTACTTTCGCATTTGATCTGTTAAAAATGTATGTTTATATGTTAAATTTGAATTAGAAATTTCATGCTGAATGAATGATCTGTGATTATGTTAATATTTGAAAATTCGTACAATCGTTTTTGATCTATTACTTTTTCTTTTGATCTGTTAAAGTATGTTCCGATGTGAAGTTTCTACCAATTTGAAGTTGCGGATTGATGCATGTCTAGGTTGCTGATTACTTTTAATGTGTCTTTTCTATCTAGTTTGCATCAAATTTTCTTTTTCTTACTGTGTTGAAATGAGTTTTTGATTTATACATCTGTTAAAGTTACTGTGTATATAGATTTATACATCTTCTGTTAATCTGTTTTCGTAGTCTTCATTTTGATGTCTTTTTTTCAATTTGTGTTATGTTAATCGAGTCTTAGTAGATTGTTGTATTTGCCGACCAATAGTTTATTTGCTTGATGAAGGTTGTTTCTCAATTATGGCTGTTAAATTATCTAAATTTTGTGAGCTATTATCATATTTATGGTCGAGGTTTATTAGCAAGATCTGTAAGAGAATTGCACTTACAGAGTGATAGCTTTTTGTAAAAATTTTCCGCTGTGTAATGTCAAATAGATTTATAAACACAAGATTTCATGGTCAGGATAGCTCAGCTGGCAGAGCAGAGGATTAAAAGTCCTTGAGTCATCAGTTCAAATCTGGTTCCTGGCATTTCTCTAATTTTACCATATCTTTTTTACAGAGAATTTGCGATATATTCTTATTAAAATTTAGTAGTTTTGATCCGCTATTTAAATTTTAATTCTTTTCTTAAAAACATTTTATACTTTTTCTTATAGTCCTCAACCACTCTCTAGGATATGCATTTGGAAGTCTGTGGTGGCGTACGTTCTCTAGACAGAATTCTGATGTCACTGTTTTGTGCTAAAAGATACCTTTCTGTTTGCAGTTGTATTCTTAAGATAACATGGGTAAAGAAAAGATTCATATCAGTTTGGTGGTCATTGGCCACGTCGACTCTGGGAAGTCGACCACAACTGGTCATTTGATCTACAAGCTTGGTGGTATTGACAAGCGTGTGATCGAGAGATTCGAGAAGGAGGCTGCTGAGATGAACAAGAGGTCCTTCAAGTACGCCTGGGTGCTTGACAAACTTAAGGCTGAGCGTGAGCGTGGTATTACCATTGATATTGCCTTGTGGAAGTTTGAGACTAACAAGTACTACTGCACTGTCATTGATGCCCCCGGACATCGTGATTTTATCAAGAACATGATTACTGGTACTTCCCAGGCTGATTGTGCTATCCTCATTATTGACTCCACCACTGGAGGATTTGAGGCTGGTATTTCCAAGGATGGACAGACCCGTGAGCATGCTCTTCTTGCCTTTACCCTTGGTGTCAAGCAAATGATTTGCTGCTGTAACAAGGTATAACCTTTAACCTTATTTTTTTCTAAGGATCTGTAGTTAATCTTTGTGATTGCTCTTAAGTTTTCCTTGAGTGGGTTAATTTAACTCTTGGTTTATTTCTTTAATAGATGGATGCCACCACCCCCAAGTACTCAAAGGCTAGGTACGAAGAAATTGTGAAGGAAGTTTCTTCATACCTGAAGAAGGTTGGTTACAACCCTGACAAAATCCCATTTGTTCCCATTTCTGGGTTTGAGGGTGACAACATGATTGAGAGGTCCACCAACCTTGACTGGTACAAGGGACCAACCCTTCTTGAGGCTCTTGACTTGATCAATGAGCCCAAGAGGCCCTCAGACAAGCCCCTCCGTCTCCCACTCCAGGATGTCTACAAGATTGGAGGTATTGGAACGGTGCCTGTTGGACGTGTTGAGACTGGTGTCCTTAAGCCCGGTATGCTTGTTACCTTCGGTCCTACTGGACTGACCACTGAGGTTAAGTCAGTGGAGATGCACCACGAGTCTCTTCCAGAGGCTCTTCCTGGTGACAATGTTGGATTCAACGTGAAGAATGTTGCTGTGAAGGATCTCAAGCGTGGTTTCGTTGCTTCTGACTCGAAGAACGATCCTGCTAAGGAGGCTGCTAACTTCACTGCCCAGGTCATCATCATGAACCACCCTGGACAGATCGGAAATGGTTACGCCCCAGTGTTGGACTGTCACACCTCTCACATTGCTGTTAAGTTTGCTGAGTTGGTGACCAAGATTGACAGGCGTTCAGGTAAGGAGATTGAGAAGGAGCCCAAGTTCTTGAAGAATGGTGACGCTGGTATGGTTAAGATGATTCCCACCAAGCCTATGGTGGTGGAGACTTTCGCAGAGTACCCACCTCTTGGTCGTTTCGCTGTGAGGGACATGAGGCAGACTGTTGCTGTTGGTGTCATCAAGAACGTTGAGAAGAAGGATCCTACTGGTGCCAAGGTTACCAAGGCTGCCCTCAAGAAGAAGTGAACGGACTTGCTGTTTATCTGTAGTTGCTGTGTGTTTTGTTTAGTGTTTTTTTCTCGTTGTCGTAAACTTTTGTCGTCAGCGTCTTCCGGCACTTATTCTCAGAATTGGGTGCTGGATAGACGGTGGCATGATTTTGGTCTGCAGTCCTCTGTTTGGTCCTATTTCGAACCTGTCGGCTTTAGTCTCCTGATGTCCTGTACTATTTGAGGTAGTCTCCTAGATATCATGTTGCTTTTGCCATTATCAAATTGAAGTTTGTCAAGTATTACATTTCCTGGTCAATGATAGTAGATGGTTTCTGTTATGACTTTAATTTGTTTCTTTGTGCTGCGCTTTTTGTTTTGCTTCGCATTACAGTGTTTTGCGAGGCCTGAATTACAGTGTTTCCGTGATCAGCAGCACAAACTGCTACTATGAATCTTCGCATCTGTGATGTATGAATTTTGTTGCATGGAGGGGCAAGGCTATGCCTATAGTGGAGTATCTTGTTGCTCCGCCTAACTTCACTCATGGTTATTTTGTTGCTAGCCTTATGAAGTTAGTTTTGCAAATGCTTATTTGCGTTGGAGACTGTAGTCCATTTTGCTCCATCGTTGTACGTCATCACTGCTTGGCCCTTCTTTCATTAGCTCCTTCGCGTTTTTCTTTACTTGCTTGAAAGTTGCAGATGAATCTTTGTTTTAATAAGGATTTTTTTTTGCATAAAATCACCTTTAACTTACACTAATTTAGAATTTTTTTCTTTAAATTTCAACCTAAAGTTTGAAACCGTTTAGCAAAAATTGTTTTTAATAAGCCAACCTTTAGCCTATCTTCTATCTAGGAAGGAAAAATTGTTTTAGACCTACAACTATTTTTTTCATTTAGCTTAGTATTAGGAGAATTCAATGTTATTGTTTTTACTTCATCACAAAAGTCAACTAGTTTGGGATATTATTCAGAGATTAATGGTTCTTTTTTGTAGGATAAAAAACTTAGTATAGGTTTACATGAGATGGACATAAGCAAAATAGAATGATTAAAATAAAACCATAAATTGGTTCTTAAACCCATGTTGCTGATTTTTAATGATGTTAAGCAAGAAGAATAATACCTACATTTGTAAAAAAGTGCATATAGTTGAAAGTTTTTTCATCTCCAGTTTTGAAATTATGCCGCAATAGCTAGAAAATTATGCATCTTTGGTTTTGGAATTACGCACATGTAGTTGGGAAATTATGCATCTTTTGTTTTCGCATTATGCATATATTGTTGAAAATCTTTAATCTCTGTTTTTTCTTGTCTTTAAGCTGGAGATGTTGTGTTGATGGGTGATACACTAGTTAGTTCATTAGTGATTTTGAGTCATGTATCTAGTGATCTCTATTTTTAATTTATTGGTGTGTGCTTGACTTGCTTGTGAATAAGTACGGAATAATTTGTAGTGTTACTGTATCATCATAAGCCTATCAGCTCAATTGGAAGGGGTAGATGTTTGGCAACTTGCAATGCCGGATGCAAAAAGGTTTTCCATCCATCTCTACATTTTCTTTGTTTCTTTTGGTAAGGAGTGAAAAATAATTTTTTTAAAGGTGGAAAATGCTCTTAGAAGAAGAAAACCAATTTCCTTGTGTAAATAAGGTATGCCACTATTTCCTTTTCACTCCTTACTTCACTTTATTCTCTCCTCCCATATTTCCTTCTCCTTTTACTTAATTTACCTTTTCTCCCTAGTTTTTCCTCCAATCAAACAAACAAAGGAAACTTTTTCCATAATTATGTTTGGAAAAATTGTTTTAAATAAGCCAACCTTTGCCCCGTCTTCTAATAATAAGTCAACCTACTCGAAATCCTAGAATAAGTAAAGCTTGTTGCTCACTTAAATTTAAACAAGTCAAAAGACCTACAACCTGTATAACAAGTCATCTTATTTTATTTTGCTTTTTTTTAAATTTTCTCTCTAACCTTCTTCCCCTCCCTCCCCCTCCTCCCTGTACTCCCCAACCGTCCACCTTAACCCACTCCACAACCCACCTCCCAACCCCCACCACAAATCCTCCAACATCCCACCCAAAACACCGCCTTAAATCACCTGTAACAACACCAAACCACCCCAAAAACCACCTAGACCAACGAAAAACCATCCCCACCCGAACGGCAAACCACCATCAACTCCTAAAACAGAACCCACCCTGCCAAAAAACCACAAAAACCTCCAAAGACGTCATCGGTGACATGCTTCTCATCCTCTCCACCTTAGACAATCACATCTCCAACATTTCCGACGGCGGAGGAGTTAATCATGTAAATTTTATGCAAGCGAATGCGTCAGATTTGGTTAAGGATGCGCCGATGTATGATAAGGTTGAACTTAGGGTTTTAGGTGATGTTAGTGCTAAGATAAGGATTATTATGTTTGATTCTCCTGGTGTTCAGGTTAGTGTTGATTGTGAAATTGTGATTAGTCCCAAGAAATAGTCCTTGATTTATAAACAATGTGGATTTGATGTATTGCATGTTTGAAAGCCGAGTTGAAGGCGAAGTCGAATTGGCGGTGACGATTTAGTTGTTGTAGTGAGGAAAGTGAAGGAGGAGATGATGGAGGTTTGGCTTATAAAAGAATGTGGATTTGATGGATTGTGTGTTTGAAAGCGGAGGCAAATTGGTGGATTTGATGTATTTGTTTCAGTAAGGAAACTGAAGGAGGAGATGATGGAGGTTTGGAAGAGAGGGTGTAGGAGGGAGGAAAACTGAGATGGGGTAGGGGACGTGTTTTGCGGGGATGAAAATTGAGGTTGGGGTGGTTGGCTGGGAAGGGTGGTGGAAAAGGTGGTGTTTAGGAGGGAGGAAAGAGATACAAATTAAACTAAATAAAGTAAATTTAATATAAAATAGCCTGATCAATTACATAGCGACACATGTTATATCTAACCTATTAAACAAGTTACTAACCGGTCATGACTCAATTTTGGAAGATCAGTTAACAAGGTTTACTTATTCTGATATTTCGAGTAGGTTGACTTATTATTAGAAGACAGAGCAAAGGTTGGCTTATTTAAAACAATTTTTCCATTATGTTTTCCATTGATAATTATTTTCCTTGAAAAGAAATTTTCCATGAAAATTGTTTTCCATTAAAACAAACGGGGCCTTAGTCTAACTTTGTGAACTAACACCTTGATTTTATTTAGGGACATTCCCAAAGGTAGGTCCTTGATTTTGGGCTTAGTCAATAGTAGGTCCTAGTTTTTTTTAATCCCATTGGTAGGGTTGAGTTTTAATTCATTTTCTAATTATAGGTTAATTACCTTAATTTAAACATTAAAATTAAAATTAAACCTTAATTAACAAATTAAAATTAAAAAAAGGAAAAATTAAAAAAACAAAAGAAAAAACAGGAACAAAAAAAAAAACAACTACCCGTCTCCCCTCCCCCACCAACCTCGCCGCCCCACCCACCTCCCCAGCCACCCCCCCCAAACTAACCCCCCACCCCTCCACCCCCTCCCCGATCCCCCCCCCCCCTCCACCCCATCCCCGACCCTCTCTCACCCTCGAAACCCTGTCCCCCGTAACCCCCCACCCTCGAAACCCCCACCCCAAACCCTAACCACCGACACCCCCACTCCCGACGACCATCTTCAGCCCATCGCCGCCCCATTTCGACGACCCCCACCCCATCGCAACCCCCCCAAACTCCACCCCACCCCATAACCACCCAGCAGCCACCCCCTCTCCTAATTACTGTTTTTCAATTTTTTTCCTTTTTTAAAAAATTTTAATTCGTTAATTAAGGTTTAATTTTAATTTTAATATTTAAATTAAGGTGATTAACCTATACTATTTAGGAAATGAATTAAAACTCACTTCTATCAACGAGATTAAAAAAACCTAAGACCTACCATTGACAAAGCCCAAAACCAGAGACCTACCATAGGGAATTTTCCTTTTATTTATTTGTCAAATGACATCTACTTTTAATCTAAATTTGTGATCAAACACATTGATTTTATTTAATTGTTGTTTAGCACCTTAAACTACTTTAATCTATTTTTTTGATACCTAGGTTTAATTCAAGTTAGTTATATAGCCCTTTGATTTTAATTTATTGTTGCTTAGCATCCTAAACTACCCCAATCTATTTGAAAATTGAAAGTGGCAATGGGCACACAATTTAAGGCGACTTTAACTAGGGTTTTTCCCTAAACAAAATTTTTCGAAATGTCAACCTCGCGCTCGCTTCAATGCCATGAAATTCGAGAATCTCTTCTACACGAGTACCAATAAACCGTTATTTGAGGCACATACTTTGATGTGACTTTTGCGGCGATCTTTAGGTCGAATACGACATTTTTCGGGTAAACAAACTTAAGTGTTGATCCTTAAGGGGCACGAACTTCGAGAATCCCAATGAAACAACGGTCTCGGTGCGGTCCATAAATGTTGTATTCAGCCTAAAAATCGAAAGACCATTTTTAGATGACGACGCAGATATACGATGTACAATTTTTATGAATTTTATTACATCTCACTTAGCTTGTGGTAGGAAACCCCTATCTACTTTTGAGAGCCTCCCTCTACGTTTAAAAGAAGAGAAACATTTCATCTTCTTTTTTAACCCTCATCTTCTAACTCATCTTTAAACGCATCTTTTCCTTTTCTATTTTCACTAGTACATGCAAACTCATCTTTAAACTCATCCTTTCCTTTTCTAGTTTAATGGTACATGCAAACCTCTTCTGCTACCTCTGTCAACACGGTAACACCTCCTATCTTTAGCAACTACAACGGTAGGAAATGCAAGTTAGGTCCCATTATCAAGGTTACGTCCTTTGATCACATGCCTGTGGTTGATCATATGAAGTTTGCGGTGGTTGGAAAGTTTCGCGACCATCGTCAGTTTGATGAGGATATAGCTACATGGGTTGCTTTTCATTGGAAAACAAATGCTCCTACCAATGTTCGTAAGGTGGGAAAGTTTTTCATCTTTTTTTAACCATTATGAAGATTGGGATGGTCTCAACAACCTTGGTATCGCTAACTATCAAGGTGCGCTGATGGTTTTCAATGCTTTCACTCAAAAAATGTCTTTGCCTAATATGAAATTCAACTATGCTCCTCTATGGGTTCAGTTGGAAGGCATTCCTACCATTTTTAACACAGTAATTGTTGCTCGAAGAGCCTTAGAGAAGGTTGGTTTCATATTCAAATTTGATAATCAATCTCGTTCGGGAATGATACTTCGGTTTTTTTACGTGCTGGTATGTGGATTAACCTAGATCGTCCTCTGTATTCGGGGGTTTTTTGTTGAGCTCCCGGATGGTTCCCTAGTTTGGGTCTATATTCGCTATGAAGGTGTGTTTGTCTTCTGTCGCAAATGTGCATGCATTGGTCACCTTACCTCCCGCTGTAAACTTTCCTTTCCAGCAACGGAGGCGAAGGTTCAAGTTAGGTTGCGTGAACTAGGAGTTTTTGGCCAAGAATTTGCTCTTGAAGAAGCTGAAGTTCCAGTATTTTCGTCCAAGATCATAGGTTTGAAGTGTATTGAGAGATTTCGCACTATTAGGGTTGATATAACGTTCCCCAAAGAGTCTCACTCATCTGAATTTTATCATGACACATCCTCATCTTCCTCTCGAAGCAACGACGGTGATGGATATACACCTCCTGGTTGGGAGGTTGGAGGTCCATCGTCTTTTGGAAATTTGAAGAGACTTCCATCACCACATGCCAGCTCCAGCTCGGAACCATCTGAAGATGATCATGATCATTCATCCCACCAACACATCAACAACATGGTTGAGAGGGTGATGACTCACGCTCCTCCTTCTGTCACAGGCATGAATTACGTCATGGATTATCATACTACTTTGCCGCTGGGTAAGAGTGGCCAACATTCTTTGAATGCTATGCATGCCAAACGCCAACGTGTCACCTCCTCAATTCCTCCTCTATAGCTCATTAATGAGGTTACTTGCTCTAAAAATTCTTCTATTGCCCTTCAGGTAATAACCTCACTTAACACTGAGTTAACAATATTTAAAAATGCTTTATCTCATTTATACCTCATCTGCTACGGAGTGTTTAAACCACTTTGACATAAATGCATTGCCCTTACCTTAGTTATGTGTTTAGGTTGTTCTCGGTTGATGTTTTTATGTGAAACGTTATGCAATGTAGCTCCTTTTGTTCCTATAGCTACACGTCTTGGATATCCAAATACGTTTGGTGTAAATGTTGAAGGACGTAGTGGAGGATTAATAGTTTGTTGGAAATCGTCCGTAGATCTGGTGGTTGTAGAATGTAACTCGAACTTTATTTTGTGTAATATAAAAATGCATCACTTTGAGTATTTTGCCGTTTTCCTATATGGTGCTCCTCGAAGAGAGGTCCAAATTCCGTTGTGGAATCATCTTTCTCGCTCCTGCTTATTTAATCTCCAAGAAATAGTGGTCATTGGAGACTTCAGCCAACTTGAATTCAATGACCAGAAACATGGTGGACTTCCCTATATTTCGGGAGCATTGGATTTTTTGAATTGGCGTTTACAACATCAACTTTTTGAAATCCCCTTTATTGGACCACCTTTTACATGGACAAATAATCAATTGGGAGATAAGTGTATTTATGAACGCCTTGATAGAGCATATTGTGATGATGGTTGGCGTTTACCAATACTCTTCTCCGACCATGCACCTATTATCTTGGACTGTGCACCATCTACCCCTTCCATTCACCGCCCTTATAGGATTGAGGCGTGATGTCTCCATTTTGTAGACATTGCAAAACTTGTTGAACAAGAATGTCAAAAACAGTGGACGGGTTCTCATATGTTTATCCTACTACGTCGACTTAAGGGTATAAAGGATGGATGCAAAAATTGGTGTTTGGACTATAAGAGACATAAGGGCATTCTATGGAGTAATATCACTCAACATCTTGCTGATGTACAACAACATCTTACGGATGAAAACCTGTCTTTTGAGCTTCGTCTTAGACATCAGTATGAAGATCAAGTGGTCGTCAAATGGTTGTATTGGAAACAACGAGCTAAATCCTCTTGGGATCGCTATGGTGATCATTCTATCAGATTATTTTATCGTAGTGTTAAGCAACGTATAGGGCGAAATTCCATCAAGGCCATTTTGTCACGTGATGATACTTATATCACAACGGACGTAGGTCTTCAGGATGTCTTTCGTGGTCATTTTCAGGAATTGTTTACTCCACCTTCTCGACGTGTCCACATTTCTCATTGGGATCAATGGTTCCCAGTACTTCCTAGCCTTTCTCTGCCGCAACACGAAAGTTTAGTCCGACCTATTACACGAACAGAGGTTGAAAAGGCTCTTTTTGGTATGAAGTCCTTCAAAGCGTCCGGTCCTGATGGGTTTACAGCTTTGTTTTTCAAGCATCATTGGGATATGATTGGGGATCAAGTTGTTGCATCAGTTGTGCTTGTTTTTTTCGCGGAGGCCATTTATTGCGTGAACTGAATAAAACCTTTATTGCCCTTATAGCCAAGGTTGCACGCCCGACTACTGCGAGTCAATTTCGTCCTATTAGCTTATGTAACACGCTCTACAAGCTCATTTCCAAAATACTGGTCAACAACATGAAAGATGTTCTCCCTTCGTTGGTCGGCCAGGAACAACATGCTTTTGTACCATGGCGCATGATGGGTGACAGTATTCTTTTAGGTCATGAGTTGATTCATTGGATGAATAATAAACGTCGGGGTCTTGATTCATATGCGGCGCTGAAACTGGATCTCGACAAGGTTTATGATCGAGTGAGATGGGACTTCTTGATCACAACGTTATAGCATATGCATTTTCCGCCTCTCTAGGTTCGCTGGATAACTCAATGTGTGGAAACTGTGTCCTTTTCGGTCCTTGTTAACGGGATTCCTACTAGCTCCTTCTCCCCTTCAGCTAGGCTTCGTTAGGGTGACCCCTTATCACCATATTTATTTCTTTTGTGCATGGAGGTGTTGGGTTGAAAGCTGGTGCAGGAACAAGCTCGGGGTAGACTTCGAGGTGTTAAAATTAGTCACAACGCTCCACCCATTTCTCACCTTTTCTTTGCAGACGATGCCTTACTCTTTTTCCAAGCTACCCAACAGTCTTGTCGACGAGTTAAGGTCCTGTTAGATGAATTTTGTGAGCTTTCACGGGAAATGGTGAGCTTCACCAAGTCAGTTGTTAAGTCTAGTCATAACACCCGTGAGCACGTTATTACTTATTTGAGACAACCATTGGAGGTTGACTCTGTTCCATCCTTTAGCAGCTATTTAGGATCTCCGATTGAGGTTTCAGGTAAGTCTGTAGCCTATTTTCATTTCTCTGTGATCGAGTTCAATAGAAACTCTCGTGGATGTTTGCCATGCTTTCCCCGCTGGTCTTCTATTGCTAGCTAATTATGTCTTAGCCACAATGGCCTCACATATTATGACTGTTTTCTCCTTCCAAAAATCATTATGAAGAGAGTCAGCTCTGCCTTCTTACGATTCTGGTGGGTGGGGTGTTGCGGATAAATGTCCTATATACTGGCGCAAAACTAGTACTTTGCAATCTCATAAAGCTACGGACAATCCTGGGCTTCGAAATATGGAGGTTTTGAATAAAGCTACTCTTTTCCGCACGGCTTGCATATCCATCATCAACCTCAGCTATTAGTTAGTCGGGTTCTACTTGCAAAATATCGTCAAAGTCCACTGCTCCATCAAGGAAGTTTTTCTACGCCGCCCTCATAGGGTTTTCGTAGCCTTGTTAATGTTAGTCGGGTTTTCATGCAAGGAATGGGTACGGTATTAATGATGGTAAAGCCACTTCCCTTCTTGCCTCGGGGTGGCTTGGTAATTTCACTCCTCAGTTCCATCATGAGCCTCCACCTAACCTCAGATATGTGGGTGACCTTATTGATAATAATCATCGGTAGAATGCTTCCTTAGTTTGGAATACCTTTACCTCTCAAACTGCACAAAGGATCTTGGCTCTTCCTCTTTCTCACCCTCCCTACTCCCTCGCTGATGAGATTATTTGGCGTCCAACTCATAATGGCATTTATATAGTAAAATCAGGTTACAGGTTGTTTTTTCAACAGCTTCACGGTGATAATC
Organism: Patellifolia procumbens; assembly: GCA_947645195.1. Classification (NCBI taxonomy): domain Eukaryota; kingdom Viridiplantae; phylum Streptophyta; class Magnoliopsida; order Caryophyllales; family Amaranthaceae; genus Patellifolia; species Patellifolia procumbens. The sequence goes on from CANSGD010000920.1 coordinate 341,626, forward strand.
CATCTTCTTGCTTTTGGAAGGTTTTTTGGAAACAGAAACTCCCCCTAAGGTGGCAGATATTCCTGTGGCGTTTGCTTCACAAAAACCTCCCAACAAAAGATAATTTAAGAAAGAGATCTTTAAATATCTATCCTTTGTGTCCACTGTGCAATGCTGCTGAAGCAACAATTGCACATTTGTTCCGAGATTGTCCAATTACTACTCGTTTGTTGATGGCTTCCCCTCTTGGAATTCGCTCCACAATAAGTCATATGGGTCTTTCCGACTGGCTTAAAAGTTTCTTCCTCTATTTTACTCGTCAATTTCAGAAAGAGCCTTACACCTTGCTAGTCTTCACCGCTATGTTCTGGACAATTTGGTGTTACTACAACACAATCATTTTTCAGGGAATCAAGTGCTGCCCCATGCAAGTTATACAACAACTTCTCGTCAATATTCACTGCTGCCTTCCTACTCTCAGTTTCAACCACTCGACTACTCGGTATCCTACGGAGCCCCTTCCATCATCTCCGGCTTTTTCTAAAGGATAGCCGTCCCAGCATCCAACTGTCCGTTTGGTTGTCGATGGTGCGTGGAAGATGCAAAGGAATGGTTCCATTGTTGCGGCCATTGGCTGGCATCTCACCACTCCTTCCCACAATGCCTCTGGTGGTCATAGGGTCTTTGCATTATCTCCCTTTCACGATGAATTGCTGGCTTTGTATGCAGGTTTGCAGGTAGCTCAAGCTCATGGCACCACTATATGGGTAGTAGGTGTGGATTCTCAATTGGTTGTCTCCGCCCTTCGTGATGTAACGACATGTGAAGTACTCTTTGTAAATCTCCAGCGTCATATCCTCACTCTTGTTTCATCTTTTAACTCGTTTATTTGTGTTAAAGTTGATCGTAGTGTAGTTAGGGAGGCCCATGCCCTTGCTGTTCAGGCGCGCAGGTGCCTTCCTTTTTAGCTTCTTGCTTATAAGCTTGCCAAAAAAAATTCTTTTAAATGAATTTTTCGTTTATTAAATGGTTAAACTCGTGTTGACGAGATAGAATAATCGCATGAAAGTTTACTTATTTAGCCAAACACACCGTAAGGTACCAAGAAAAATAGATTAGGGTAGTTTAGGGTGCTAAGCAACAATAAATTAAAATTAGGGTGCTAGATCAAAAACTTGAATTAAACATAGGTGTCAAAAAATAGATAACGTGCTATACAACAATTAAATAAAATCAAGGTTCTAGATCACGAAGTTAGATAACAAATAGGTATCATTTCACAAATAAATAAAATCAAGGTGCTAATTCACAAAGTTCGATAACAAATAGGTATCATTTCACAAATAAATAAAATCAAGGTGCTAATTCACAAAATTGGATTAAAAGTATATGTTATTTGACAAACTTTCCTTTTATTTTTTAAAATTGAGACATAATCTTTTATCTAGTATCAAAAATCTAAACTTAATTTGAAAATGCAGGGATTATCTTTACGGCTCCACATGAAGCAACGACGTGGTGAGACAATTTCCGTTGGGGGAATATTTTACAGCTCACTCCTCTTCCACTTCATCTGAGGTAGAGCTGTACTATAAAGTCTTTCACAAACCCTATTATTCCTCCTCGCTTCATTTCTCTCTACTGCGGCTAGGGTTTTTCTTAAGCATTTCTCATGTCAGCCTCTCTCTATCTATGATCCATCTATCTTTCTCTCATTAGCTCAATTAGATTGTTGTTCTATGAGTAATCTGCTTTCATTTTGTTCCTTAATTCAGTATTTTGATTTGTTTTTTTGTTCCAATCTTGCTTGCTGCTTGTTGTTACCTGATGTAATTTAAGCTAGCATTTCTTATCTTTAGCTCTGATGCTAAGAAGTGTAGAATGTTTCATGAGATTATGTTGTTGTTTTGTGTAGATTTGAAATTATGTGTTTCAGATGCTATAGAATTGTATAGATAATGAGGTCATACCGCATAATTGCTCCATTTTCGGTGATTTGGATCTTGTCTTCCCGTACAATTGAAATGGAAATGATTTATGGATACTCTTTCTAAGAATTCTGATAGATTTATAAGTTTATGTTGTATTAGCTGAGTCCTAGGATCTTAAACTTTACCTGCTTTTGTTGATTACAATTTTAGTCAACTATTTGCACTTTGTTTTGCTATTGCTTTATGATGGTTTGATGTGTGTTCTTGTGAAGTTGCATTCTCTTTATGCTTATGTATCCTGTTTAGGTTATGAAGAGTCTTATTTAAGGTTATGATTTATTTGATATCAGAAAGAGCTATCTATGATCTGTCGAAAGTTTGAATAAATGGTTTTGGTATGTGTTGTATGTTACATGATTTCAGTTTCTTGTTATAATTTAAGTATAATAAGCCTGAATCAATTATCTGATTTCTGTTGTCACTTTGAAAGTCATCATGATGACTTGATGAGGAGATATATTATTTTCATTTCAATCTATTAGATCAAATCTATTCTCGACGTTATCGTTGCATGTTACATGATTTCAGTTTCTTGTTATAATTTAGCTGCAAGTTTTGTTGCAGTATATGTTGTGCCTTATCCGAACCTTGATGGATTTAAAAGTTCATGGATAATTGGAATTTGCATTAATAGAATTTTGACATGAGCGGTAGGTTTTTTGTTTGCGAATTCTCTCCTTATGTGTCAGAACAAGTTAATAATCTGTTCTCATATTCTGTGTTTTGATGATGAACATGTGGTTTGTGAGGTTTGGTAGAATGTTTTCTAGTGATGTTCTAAGTGTTTTGTTCTTTCTGCAGCTCTACAGTAAAAGGTAATCATGGGTAAAGAAAAGATTCACATCAGTTTGGTGGTCATTGGCCACGTCGACTCTGGAAAGTCGACTACTACTGGACATTTGATCTACAAGCTTGGTGGTATTGACAAGCGTGTGATTGAGAGATTCGAGAAGGAGGCTGCTGAGATGAACAAGAGGTCCTTCAAGTATGCCTGGGTGCTTGACAAACTTAAGGCCGAGCGTGAGCGTGGTATTACCATTGATATTGCCTTGTGGAAGTTCGAGACTAACAAGTACTACTGCACTGTCATTGATGCCCCCGGACATCGTGACTTTATCAAGAACATGATTACTGGTACCTCCCAGGCTGATTGTGCTATCCTCATTATTGACTCCACCACTGGAGGTTTTGAGGCTGGTATCTCCAAGGATGGACAGACCCGTGAGCACGCTCTTCTTGCTTTCACCCTTGGTGTCAAGCAAATGATCTGTTGCTGTAACAAGGTATAGGTTACCACTGTCTTTAATTTTTTATCGCTCCTATGTGATTGCTTTTGGTTTCTTGTTGAGTTTTACTTGATTGGGCTTATCTAACTCTTGAATTGTTTCTTGGATTAGATGGATGCCACCACCCCCAAGTACTCAAAGGGTAGGTACGAAGAAATCGTGAAGGAAGTCTCTTCATACCTGAAGAAGGTTGGTTACAACCCTGACAAAATCCCATTCGTTCCCATTTCTGGGTTCGAGGGTGACAACATGATTGAGAGGTCCACCAACCTCGACTGGTACAAGGGACCAACCCTTCTTGAGGCTCTTGACTTGATCAACGAGCCAAAGAGGCCCTCAGACAAGCCCCTCCGTCTCCCACTCCAGGATGTTTACAAAATTGGAGGTATTGGAACGGTGCCTGTTGGACGTGTTGAGACTGGTGTCCTTAAGCCCGGTATGCTTGTTACCTTCGGTCCTACTGGACTGACCACTGAGGTTAAGTCAGTGGAGATGCACCACGAGTCTCTTCCAGAGGCTCTTCCTGGTGACAATGTTGGATTCAACGTGAAGAATGTTGCTGTGAAGGATCTCAAGCGTGGTTTCGTTGCTTCTGACTCGAAGAACGATCCTGCTAAGGAGGCTGCTAACTTCACTGCCCAGGTCATCATCATGAACCACCCTGGACAGATCGGAAATGGTTACGCCCCAGTGTTGGACTGTCACACCTCTCACATTGCTGTTAAGTTTGCTGAGTTGGTGACCAAGATTGACAGGCGTTCAGGTAAGGAGATTGAGAAGGAGCCCAAGTTCTTGAAGAATGGTGACGCTGGTATGGTTAAGATGATTCCCACCAAGCCTATGGTGGTGGAGACTTTCGCAGAGTACCCACCTCTTGGTCGTTTCGCTGTGAGGGACATGAGGCAGACTGTTGCTGTTGGTGTCATCAAGAACGTTGAGAAGAAGGATCCTACTGGTGCCAAGGTTACCAAGGCTGCCCTCAAGAAGAAGTGAACGGACTTGCTGTTTATCTGTAGTTGCTGTGTGTTTTGTTTAGTGTTTTTTTCTCGTTGTCGTAAACTTTTGTCGTCAGCGTCTTCCGGCACTTATTCTCAGAATTGGGTGCTGGATAGACGGTGGCATGATTTTGGTCTGCAGTCCTCTGTTTGGTCCTATTTCGAACCTGTCGGCTTTAGTCTCCTGATGTCCTGTACTATTTGAGGTAGTCTCCTAGATATCATGTTGCTTTTGCCATTATCAAATTGAAGTTTGTCAAGTATTACATTTCCTGGTCAATGATAGTAGATGGTTTCTGTTATGACTTTAATTTGTTTCTTTGTGCTGCGCTTTTTGTTTTGCTTCGCATTACAGTGTTTTGCGAGGCCTGAATTACAGTGTTTCCGTGATCAGCAGCACAAACTGCTACTATGAATCTTCGCATCTGTGATGTATGAATTTTGTTGCATGGAGGGGCAAGGCTATGCCTATAGTGGAGTATCTTGTTGCTCCGCCTAACTTCACTCATGGTTATTTTGTTGCTAGCCTTATGAAGTTAGTTTTGCAAATGCTTATTTGCGTTGGAGACTGTAGTCCATTTTGCTCCATCGTTGTACGTCATCACTGCTTGGCCCTTCTTTCATTAGCTCCTTCGCGTTTTTCTTTACTTGCTTGAAAGTTGCAGATGAATCTTTGTTTTAATAAGGATTTTTTTTGCATAAAATCACCTTTAACTTACACTAATTTAGAATTTTTTTCTATAAATTTCAACCTAATGTTTGAAACCGTTTAGGGAAAATTGTTTTTAATAAGCCAACCTTTAGCCTATCTTCTATCTAGGAAGGAAAAATTGTTTTAAATAAGTCAACCTTTACTCCGTTTTCTAATATTAAGTCAATCTTTTCAAAATCCTAGAATAAGTAAACCTTATTCCTCACTTGAATTTGAACAAGTCAAAAAGCCTACAACCTACACAACAAGTCATTTAATTTAATTTTACTTTTACTTTAATTAATTTCCTCTTAAATTTGATAATCTGCTCCAAGCTCCAGCTCTCTCCCTCCTTGACCCAGCCGACCACCCTCCCTGAATAACCCCCACCACCCTTAACACCACTGTCATTAACAAAACCGACAATCTGCCACCTAACTCCCCCGCAATCGCCAATCACAAACACACCACCACCAATCACAAACACTATCACCACCATCGATGCAATCTCTGTCCTCCATTCCATCTAATCGAATTATAAGCAAATTCTAAGCTATTAATTAAAGAAAAACCAGCAAATTAAGGGAAATCTGAAATTTCAATAGATATAGAAACAGAGTTTTCTTGTGGTTGGGTGGATTTCGTGTTTTCGTGGCTGGGTTGCGGGATTTCTAAGCGATTAACTAAAAAAACCCAGCAAATTAAGCGAAATCCGCCACCAATCATAATTTGCACGTGTTTTCGTGTGGTTGGGTGGGTGGATTTCATGGCTAGCTACAGGTGTCGTTTCATGGCTAGCTACAGGTGTCGTTTTATGGCTGGATTGGGTGGTTTCTGGTTGATAAGGGATGCTTGGTTGGGTACAATTTACTCTTGATCAATTCGATGGTGGAAACATTATTGTTTGATTCTACCACAATAAGTGTCCTTAAACAAGTCACCATTGTTGTTGTAAGAATAAAAAGATGGAAAGAAAGACCTGATTAAGTTGGTGGAAGTTGAAAGTTGAAGAAGCAAGGGGATTGTTGATGAAGAAATCATAGTCAGACATGGGGTCTCAATAATGGAGAAAGGGTGGCAAGGTTGGAGATAATTTTGTTTATATTTAATATATGAAATTAAATAAAACATCTTTAATATAAAACAACTTGACCAATCGCACATTGACACATGTTAAATTAACCTATCAAACAAGTTACCAACCGGTCATGACTTATTTTAGAAAGATAACCATATAGGCTTGACTTATTGCAGAATAATCCAAATGTTAACTTATTTTGGGAAGACAGGCTAAAGGTTAACTTATTTAAAACAATTTTTCCATCTAGGAATAAGTAAACCTTGTATGCATTTTAACTTTTAATGAGTTTAGGTGATCGGTGACTTGAACAATGGGCAATTTTTTTTGGACTTAATTTCGCCTGTTAACCGCCAGCAAAACCACCAACGCCCCAGTTTGCCTCCTCCACCGCCACACCTCACCACTCCCACCACCTAGCCACCATTTACACCACCGCCACACCTCACCTCTCCCACCACCTAGCCACCATTTACACCACCGCCCAACTCCTCTCACTCTCCTCTGGTGCCACCATTCCTAACCACCATCACTAGACCACCTTACACCACCAGACCACCAAGCAACTCAACTCCCAACACAACACCACCATGCCTAACACCACGCAAATCCCTTCTCTCTCTCCTTGGTGCCCAACAGAACACCAAACTAAACCACCCAAGCAAACACCAGACGAAACCACCCACCGCCGAACACCACCACACCAAACACCACCACGCCCAATACCAAAATAAAATGCTCAACACCACACCACCGCCAACTCCACTACCAACACCACTCCCGACGCCCAAAACCACCACCACTCCCGACGCCCAAAACCACCACACCCACCACGCCCAAAACCACCGCACTCACCACGCCTAACGCGCGTTTCGACCGGACAGAAGTTCCGGCTCCCCTCCGAGACGGTTGGACAAAAGGTTGCGGCTGGTCAGGAGGGTGTATGCCGGTGGATGGTTGTGGTTGGGCGGTTGTTGTTGGCAGTGGTTGTGGTCTGTTGGCAAGGGAGGGAGAGGTCACGGGGAGGAGAGAGATGGGGAAAGGGAGGAACTCTTAAACTTCAAAAATAAATAAAATTAAACCACTTATATTGCGCCACGTGTACCGTGTACCTATAATAACAGGTTACCAACAGGTCATGACTTAATTTTGGAAGATCGGTTTACAAGGTTTACTTATTCCTGGATTACTCAAAGGTTAACTTAATATTAGAAGATAGGCTAAAGGTTGACTTATTAAAAACAATTTTTCCAACCGTTTATAAACCTCCACCACTTTACAAACTCTGTTAAGTGGTGGGCCCAACTTCAGATTTGTTATACTTCCTCCGTTTTTTTTTAATCGCTACACTTCTCATTTCACGGACTCCTTGGCACAACTTTGGTGAATGAGTAAAAGTGTGTAAGAAAAAGTGGTAGGAGAGAGATAGAGAGAAAAAGTTACTAATAAGGGAAAAAAGGAGAAGTGTAGCAATTAATTTTAAACTTCCTAGAAAGAAAAGTGTAGCGATTAAAAAAAAACGGAGGAAGTATAATTTTCCATCCAACACTTTCATCTCCCTCTTCCTTTATCCAACATCTTTATCTCCCTTTTTCTCTTGAATGTTTCTGTATTTCCCTGTCATAAAAACTGATAAAGCTTCAATTTTACTTACATGGCTGACTTCTTCCCTCTCTCTCCTCTCCGCACCTTTATTTATCCTCAATCCATAATAAACAAAACCAAGGTATTGTTTGATTGCCATGAGATTGCGGTGCATTGAAAATTCCCAGGAAATGGAAAATTGTAGGGGTGTTTGGTTGAAAGAAAATTCTCATGGATGTATGTAATCAAACTTTTGGTGGAAATGAGAATTCCCACTAGTACAGGAAGTTTCTCACCCAACCTTCATGGTCTATCCAAATTTCCATGGTTATTTATGAATAAAGAATTATTTTACACTTCAACCAACTTGTAATTGTTTCCACAAAAATTACTTATCATTTCCTGATAATATGCATCTAAGCATATTTATCACCATCACATGTGCACTATGTAACACCCCAACTCCCCAATAATCATTTGATTTTGTAAAATTAAATTTTTGGGAAAATCTGAAAATTTTAAATTTTGATTAAGAACTTAACTGAAATTGTAATATCTGATTTTATGAAAAATTATGATGAGATTTGAGCTCTTGTAGCTCGGTAGCTCTGGTAAATCATCTACAGAAAGAAAGAATAGAAAGAAAGGGAGGTGGAGAGGTGCAAAGGAGGAGATAAAGGGAAAAAGGCAGTCATGGAAATAAAGATTGAAACTTTATCAGATTTTATAAAGTGAAATGCAAAGATGTCCAAGAGAAAGTTTTTGGGAGAAGGGAGATGAAGGTGTTGGATAGAGAAAGAGGGAGATGAGGTGTTGGAGGGAAAATTGAATAACAAAACTAAAGTTGAGCCTACAACTTAATGGAGTTTGTGAAAAATTGTTAAGTGGTGGAAGTTTATAAACGATTTGAAAACTATAGGTGGAAATTTAGGAAAAAATTCATAAAGATGAGAGTTTCTAAATTAGTGATAAATCAAAGTTATTTTGTGTGAAAAATCCTTTTAATTAAGCTAATTATGGTTCAAATTTTTGGTCACCGGTGTTTTCTATTTCCTATACTATCTAAGCTGACCAACTCTTACCTTTTTTCATCTTACTTTTTGTCTAGATAAATGAAATTGACATTAAAATGTCTTTTGATGATTTAACCTCAAACTTCTATACCAGAACAAAGGCTAAATAAATCAATAATTAGCTAATTAACCAATTCTTAATGAAATACTTTTATAACTTTACATTTACCAATGGCATTTTTCAGACGTCTTATCCTAGGTCCAGAAGCATCTTTCACACGTCTCAACCTAAGACGATATGTGCGTTCCACACGTCTCATCCTAAAAGGAGACATGTGAAATCCATAGTTGTCATAGGTTTAGGGGTGTTATTCACATGTATCGTCCTAAGATGAAACGTGTAGAATACACGTTTGCCGAACTTTGAACTTATTTGAAAAGAGAGTATATCGATATATCAACATTTTTAATTTAAATTATTAATGAAATCTGATTTAATTAGATTTTATTTTGATATGTCAATTTAATTATAGTTCATAAAAAATATTTGTTGTAGTTTTCATTAATTTAGAAAACTATTTAAATAATCAATTTTTTAATAAAATTTTCAATATTTAAAATAATTTGCATTTCTTTAAGAGTCATAGTGTAGTTAGGTATATAAATGTATTGGTAGTTATATGACACTAATCATCTAATGAGAGAGAATGGAGTAAGAAAGTATGTGAGAGAGCATCCATATCATTCTAAAAAAGTTTGAGAAATAAAATCTTAATTTGATCTTATAGACTGTTGATGAATAATCGATATCAATTTTAAATTCAGACAATAGAACATACTCTATAGATCTCCTTCCTGTGAAATTTGAACATCTAGATGCATGTAAACCTTACATACCACCAACACTCATCAAAAGTTGGGACATGAATTCTTATAAAGGAGAAGCAAAATCTGTTAACCTATAAAACACAACTATTCATACTAAAAAATGAATTTGAATTTGAATTTGGATTGAAAGTCTCAACCCTTTAAATTTTTATAAGGCTATTTTTGGAGAGAGGAGAGGAAGAGAGGCTAGAAAAAATTTAGTTCTTTTGAAGCAAGATCACCACAAAATATTTCCTCCATATTCATTACTTATTGTAACCGATTTCTTTTTTGAAAAATGTCATATTACTTGCAACCAAATTTAATGTTTTTTCTTTCTTTTTTACGAATATCTTATCTAAGTGATAATTAATCATCCATACTTATCATCTTATTTTGCTAATTACCAACCCTACTTCCTCTCATCACTCAAACCCCCCCAACCAGCCAACAAACCCCAACCCTCTCCTTCCATTGAAATCCCCTCCCCTTTCCATTGAAACTAACACCACCAGTTTCTCCTACATCCATCCTCCCCTTCCATGAAAATCGATGACCTCCTCTTCAGCCCCACCTCTTTTGTTTGAATTCCTCGCCCCCTTCCATGAAAGCACAATTGGAAGTTCAAAAGTTCTTATAGAAATTCAATGAGTCCCATATAGGAAAACCATCAAACTTTTATTTTGTATACACAATAAGGGAGAAAAGGCAAAAAAAATATATGTCAAAAGCCCTTTGTTTCACATTGGAATATTAGTGATTGTTTCATGCATGTTCTTATAACTAAAGAGCCATATATTACATTGCTTGCAAAAGAGAAGGATGCATGGGTACGACAATCAGACACATGCAACTTTTGTGTCTTAACTCTTTTTATGCTCCAACCATTTTAGTTATCTTGCTAATTGCAATGATATTGTCTTGATGCTATTACGATTTCGACTATTAGCTCCTTGATTTTAGACATTGCCCTTTTTTTGCTTCCTCTGACCTCCTTGATTTTAGCCCTTTTGCCCCTTTTTGCTTTATGTGACTTCGGAGTCCTACTCAACATATTTAATAATTTTATAATACCTCTATTAGTGGTAGGTAACCTACCCAGTGAATAGATGTAGCATTGCCCGTTCAAATTTTCATTTGTCGATTGTCAGTAGACATAACTATCGAATACGTGCTAATCCTCGAGGGAGATTGCAGATGTCCTACAACACCCGTGTAGTGTGAAATCGGCTTTAGGACAATAGTATTTGCTACTTCAATTAAGTATTATTTGTAACCATCACGACCACCACCACTTTCTCTTCTCCTCTTCTGTGAAACCTCTATCGCACAAGCCCGCTCTCCTCTCTCACACCCTCCTCCCTTTTTAGATTGAATAGCACCATACCATCACCCTCGCTCTTCTTTCGGGCTGAACTCCATCACCAACCTTCTCAACTCTCACACCCTTCCTCCCCTTTTATGAAATTCTCCATTCTCTCTCTCTTATCTCTTAAATCAAATTCGAGTCTCTTGAAGTTCAATACTGAACACCGAAGATGAAGGCCACCACTGATAATTGTTACTTAATTACTTTTTATATTCTTTTGATCTTCAACATCATAGCAATGTCTTTAGGGGTGGTTGTAAGGCAACATTGGTGCATGAATGTGGTGGTTTAATTTCGGATTCTCGATTTAGGGCAACATTTTGTGGTGGCTAGATGTGGATTGGCTTGTGGCGGTTATGGTGTTTCTTGCATTGATTTTAGCAGTGGCGGTGGCGTGGTGGTGGTTAGATATGGATGCTGTTGGTTTTTAATAGTAGTGACAATGGCGACGATTCTTGGTGGTGTCGGTGGTTAATTTTTCTTGGTAGGTCACTTGTTTCGGTAGGAATGAGACTAATGAAACGAAATACATATTTAGTCTTGATTTATTAATGGGACTAGTTTTTTTAGACCCGTGCAAAAATGTACGGGAATTTTTTTTTTTAAATAGATTTTGAGTTATTATTTAAGTGATCGTAAGATTACAAACTAAGTTGAAGATAAATAATGTAAATTGATCTAATAAAAAAATTAATCAAGTTAACAATATAAATAGACACAAACAATAATTCTGGTTCATTATATATAACCTTTTCACAATATATAAGATAAGGTCGAATAAGGATTAATTAAATTCAATCGGTTTTACAAACTATTTTCAATACAGTGTCGGTTTAATATAATAATAACTATTCTTGCAGATTCAAAAACTCTTCGGGAGTTTTGTTAACCAACTCACGAACTACCCTGTCATACAAAATACAACACTCATTCTTTGTTCCGTCAGATACAATAATCTTCAACCTAGATCTTTTGTGATAAAAAAAAATATCTAAAGTTATGAGGAGTATTTTGTACATTGAAAGTTTCAAAAAAGTAATGCAAATAGATAGTTACTAAGATTGGTTCTCTGAACAATGTATCTATCTTTTGGACAAAATTTGTCTTAACTCTTTATCATCATTAATAACTTTAGTAGCACATCTTATGCAAGCTTGATACCACCACCCAAAATCAAAAATCAATGTCCACTATAGTTGCCAAACAAATAACTTTCCCAATTAATTAGTTTTTTTTTTTGTAATTTTAAAGTCATAAATTTAACTAATACCTTTGAATTTCATATATTTCGCTAAGGCAACTAATTTCGGGATCATCTCGTATGCAAAAAATTGAATGTCAACTGAACGGGGTATAAAATCATTTCTTACTTCTTGGCTATAAAGCTCCCTCGTTTCGCAAACAATAAACAAACGCGCGATAAATCTCATATTTGTCACATATATATCACCTATTTATGTAAGGGATAACTATTATTGTATTTAAACAAAACGGTAGTATATTCAAACAGAATATTATACACATTAGACGATGATTTTATGGCAAAAGGATAGGTAATATGCTGATTGTACGTTTTGTTAACTCGTCATCAATACTTCCCACTTCAGTAGGAGTGACATAGTCATTCCTTTCCCATACACGTATTAGTCGAACCCTTATGGTATAAAATTTCTTCTCTTTGCTTATTTCATCTATACTCATTATTTGACATAGACGATCCATTGTAGTTTTATTTTGAAAGAACTTAAATATGATTCTTGTAAAGTTGGAAAAATGAAAAACAAATTTGTTAAAAATATTATCATATTTATACATAATATTAAGTAGGTAGTGACTTAATTAAAGGAAAAAACTTCAAATAAGGAAATCCGAAAAAGTACGGAAAATTTGTAAAAGTAAAATAACAAAAAAGATAGCATGTTCATATAAAATTTCAGAAAATAATATGGATATTATGTTCTTCTAGAAAAATTAGATTATCTTAATTGCATTTAGTAGTCTTAATCTATTAGACACTCCTAAAATCTTCCTTAATTAAAGGAAAAAACTTTAAATAAGGAAATCCTAAAATGTGACATGTAGTATTGATAAATATGTTGATTATTATGGTGATTTTTTTGTAGGGGAATCGTTAAATATGGATATTAACTATTAAGTAGTGAAAAGTCAGATTATCTTAATTGTATTTAATAGTCCTAATCTATTGGATACTCCTAAAATCTTCAATAAGTAAAGGAAAAAACTTGAAATAAGGAAATCCTAAAACGTATAATAATAAATTGACAGATATGGTGATTTTATAAGTGATTTTTTGTATGGGAATCTTTATTTATGTTTTTTTAGAATTATTATTTATGGTGATTTATCTTATTACTACATAAGTTATGAGAATCTTTATTTTGTGCGTGTTGCATTGTAATAATTATGCTGGAAATTTAGGAAAATACTTAATGAGGGTCATACAATTGCTTCAATTTTCCCTTTCAGTGTAAAAATATTTTTTATTCTTTGATAATAAAATTTGAAACAACATCTGATAGTAACATTTTTTTATTCTTTGTATCAAATGTTATTATCGAAGAATTAAAAAATATGTTATTATCAAATGTTAACCTAAATAAAATTATAACGTCCATAATTAAACTAAATAAAATCAAGATACTCGAGGAAAAAATTTAAGCAGATGTATTATTATGGTTAATTGACCTAATAAAAAGATTATGGGCTTGAATATCAAAAGCTAACGGCTAAATATTATTATTAATAAGTTATGACGACTTTATGTTTGATTATACTATAATATATTATATGATTATATTGTATGATATGATTTGAAACAATATAGGTGATTAGGAAACTTATTAATCATATGATAATCAATCACATTTTGAATGACGACTATATACATATTATCTCCGTCTTTTTCATAGGGACGTTTGTCTTTCCACACGGTTCAAGAAAAATGTGCAAAAGTAAGAGAGAAGGATGGTAAAAGTAAGGAAAAAGTAAAAAAAAGGTAGAAAGAAGGAGAGAAGTGTAATAATTAAGTGAACCAACCTATCATCTATGGTAAAAGGTAGAAGTGTCTCAATTGAATAAAAAGACCTCTAAATGAAAAAATATCCCTATTATAAAAATGGAGGTAGTATTATATAATTAATCTATATAGACTACATGGTTGCTAATCAATCTATATATATATATATAAGTGGATAGATTATAGTTAATTGACCTTATAAAAAGACAGTGGGCTTGAAAATCAAAATAGGAATTTTAGTTGTTTAATGGATTGATAAATATCATCTATAAAAATATATAATTTCCTTTAAATTAAAGTATAAGAATGTGATTGATAAAAAATAGGAAGTTTAGTTTGATTGATAATTATCATTTAGAAAGTTGATAATGTCATTTAAATTAAACTCTAAAGATCATTTATAAATGGTAAAGATAAGTATAATCTATGACACAACCATGGAAAATTGTAAATGCTTAAGTTTAGGTTTGAATTTAAAATTTGAACTTAAGTGGATAAAAACGAACTTAGATTATGGTTAATTGACCTAATAAAAATATTATGGGCATGTATATCACAAGATAACGACTAAATATTATGTATCTAAATTATATTATTATTAATAAGTTACGATTTTATAATTGGTTATATAATAATATATTAAATGATTATATTATATGATCGGATTTAAATCAATATAATGAGATTTCATTACTATATTTACTTAAAAAGATATACATAAGAACTAAGTGATTAGTCAACTTATTAATCCATTGGCAGCCAATCACTCTCTTAATGGCAATTTAATACATATTTTAAAAAACAAATTTAAATTATTATAATTACAATATTTAAAATATTATAATCATTTTTTATAATAGGAGTAGGATTACAATTGTTGATTGATTGATTATGTGATAATTTGATTGAATTATGGAATGTTTGGTTGATTTAATTTATTAGTTGATTCAACTTAATCAATCAATATCCTATCAAATTGATTGATTTAATTGAAACCGTGATTGATTTCTTGATAGGAAGTTTAGTTTTTTAGTTGAATGATAATTACCATTTATAATACTTGATTGATTGAGTCCATGATTGATCTAATTTGATAGGTTATTGATTGATTGGGATAAGCTAAATGATTGATTGATATCATATTTCAAAACGTGATTGATATAAAAAGAGGCAAGTGTTTTATGTTATTCTCAAACAGATTCATTTATAAGACTATTAAAATTTTATTTATTTTACAATATTTAAACATGATTGATATCAGAATAGGAAGTTTAGTTGTTTAATTGATTGATAATTACCATTTATAAAACCAAATTAATTTCCTATAAATTAAATTCTAAAGATCGTTTATAAATGGTAAAGATAAGATAATATCGTTTGTAAATGGTAAAGACGTTCATTTAAATTTATGGGTTAGTCAAATTTGAATGCATGAATACAGTTAAGGAATATATTATCTAATTAACTTGAGAAATATTTGTTAAGATATTTTGCTACAAAAACGAAAATTTATAAAGTTAGTCAAATTTGAATAAATATAATCAGTTAAGGTAAAGGGTGTCTAATTAATTAAGGAGATTTTTGACAAAAATAGGCGTTATTGAATGGTTTACCAAAGAAAAAAATCCCAGAAATATTTGTCGTAATCTTTTGTTTGAGATTTTAATCTACTGATTTCTTTACATAACCGAATTTAAAAATATTTTAAACAGAAAAACAAAAAAGATACAAATTTGGAGAAGAAAAGATGTTAGTCATATTTGACTACTTTGACAACAAAAAAGGAAATTTATGGGTTAGTCAAATTTGAATACATGAAATAAGTTAAGGAAAATATTATCTAAATTATTTGGGAAATATTTGCTAAGATATTTTCCTATAAAAACAGAAATTTACAAAGTTAGCCAAATTTGAATAAATATAATCAGTTAAGGAAAACGATGTCTAATTAATTAAGGAGATTTTTGACAAAATAGGTGTTATTGAATGGTTTACCAAAGAAAAAAATCCCAGAAAGATTTGTCGTAATTTTTTGTTAGAGATTTTAATCTACTGATTTCTTTACATAACCGAATTTAAAAATATTTTAAACACAAAAGCAGAAAATATTTTAGTCAAATTTGACTACTTTTACAATTAAAAAGGAAAGTTATGGATAGTCAAATTTAAATACATGAAATTAGTTAAGGAAAATATTATCGAATTAACTTGGGAAAAATTTGTTAAGATATTTTGTAAAAATTTATTCTATTGATTTCAATGTATAACCGAATTTAAAAAGATTTTAAACCAAAAATCAAAAAAGATAAAAATGGAAGGGAAAAAATGTCAATGGATAAATGATTATTTTAACAAAATATGATTATAATTTTTAAAATGAAAAGTAAAAAATATTACGAAAAGTACTGTGAATATTTTCAAATAAAATCAATTTATTACTTGGGTTAACGTAAACTTCAAAATAGTATATAATAATGATTTAATAAATCGGTTGGCTACATCAAGATATTGTATTCAACAAATGCAAAGAAAATTAAAAATTACTCCAACAAAACACTACAATTTACTAATACTCAAAAAATAATTAGGTAAAAATCTAGAATAAGTTTGAGATAGCATAAAGAACAAACAAAATGTATACTCGAATAATCGAATTATAATATAAATACGAAAAAAGAATAAAAAAAATAAATTTATTATTATTCAATAAAGATAAGGATTACATTTGATGAAATAACAAACAATAAAATACATAAAGAAATGACAATACAAAAAAAAACCGATTAGATCGATGATACTGTCATGAAAATATTCAAAACCTCCATTGTGATGTTTTGTGATGATGATTATGAAACTTTCTTAATCGCATTCAGAGACTTCATCCAATATTCTTCGAATCTGAGAAATAAAACAATGTAACAATCTTCTTTCAATCGAAATTTGTCAAACCACTCCAATATTCTTGAATGATTTTATTGAATGGAGCCATGTTTTCATTTTGAGAGAGAAACATTTAGAATGAGAGAGGCTAGATTTAATTTCGATTGAAATGAGCTATCTTGTTATATGTATTTATAGTGGCATATTTATGAAACAGTGAGCTAACTTTCTTAAAAAAACATTGGTCCTTTTCATTCTATGATGATTCTTTCCTATAATTACTCTTCCCTATAATTAAGATTAAATTTAAAAACATTGATATATTCAATTTTGATTTGTTAAAATTCCTAAAACATGAAAGCAGATCTTAACTTTTGATTTGTTATTTTAAGCAATTATGTAATTAAGCGAATTGATTAAGGAACCTAATTGATTAAGGAACCTAATTTTAGGCAGTTATATCGAATTGATCTCAATTAACCCTTTTAATATCAACGATTTTTTAGGAATTTTTTAATTGCCGGATTTCTTAGCAGATTTTATTCAATTAAGGCATTTATGATCAAAGCTTTTTTAGAAAATGATTGAAGATATGATTTCCTAAATAAACCAGCTATCTAATTCAAAAAAACATAAAGCTATAATGCTGACACGTGGAAAAAAAAAACGCTATGAGGCATGTTAGTGTAATTTTATTTTGCAGATCTAAATTTATTTTGCTTTATAGATAGTATGTCCGAAAATAATATAGGAATGTTAATTATGGCAAGTAATATTAATTGATATTATAAGCTTATGGAATAATCATTGAAATCTATATAATTTAAATATTATGAATGCAATATACTTTACAAATTTAGATTATGGCAGAAGAAATATTAAAAGTGATCAAGTACATATAAATGCAATTCGTTTTTTAAAAATAATGCACAGGGATTTTATTGGATCATCCCATACGTGGGCTATATAATTGCCAAATCTTATGGGATTTGAGAAGAATAATTCTTACTGAAATTAAGCCAAATAATTGCCACAATATTTAGGAAGATAATGAAAAATCAAATCTATTCCTTAATTAAAGGAATAACCGAATAAAATTTAGGAATCTATTTAATGAAGGATTTGAAAATCACGTTAATTTAGGAATAGATTAAGGGACTGATTTTTATTTTTTTGAAGATCCTTTAATTAAGGAATCAACCGCATAAATGGAAGTAAATGGGTAATTCTTAATGAAATTAAGCCAAATAAATGCCAAAATATTTAGGAAGATAATAAAGAATCAAACGCTAATTTAGGAATAGATTAAGGGACTGATTTTCGGTATATGAAATTCCTTTAATTAAGGAATCAACCGCATAAATGGAAGTAAATGGGTTGTTAATTGTTGCCCAATTAAACGGAAATATTTTTTTTTAAAAAAAGCAAAACAACACCAAGTTGACACGTTGGTATTTTAATTGCTATAATGAATTTAAAAAAAAGCAAAAAAAATCTGTTGCTGACACGTGGCTTCTATAAACGCTAGGATGCTTGGGGGATCAAGGTTTGCTTTGGATTCATCTGGTGATAACACGTGGCAAAACCCATTTTGCTTTAATGTAATATATAGGTAGATGGAATAATAATTGAAATCTATATATGATAAAAATTATGAATGCAAACAACCCGTTAATTTTTTTTTGAAAAATCCACTAATATAGGAATAGATTAAGTGGGTAATTCATATAGCAAGCAACCGATTTTATTTAGGAATATGATGCTCTTCTGGCGTTTTTATTTAGGAAGATAATGAAAAACAAATCTTTTCCTTAATTAAAGCAATCAACCTATACGTGGTTTTGGTAAGTCCACTAATTTAGGAATAGATTAAGGATTTGAATTTCATTTTATTGAGTACCATTTAATTTAAGCAATCAACCGAATCAAATTTTCATTGTTAATGAAAATAAAGCCACACTTAATTAGCTAATATTTAAGAAGATATTAAAAGTCAAACGCTAATTTAGGCATAGATAAAGGGCATTATTTTCGGAAATTTGTATTCCTTTAATTAAGGGAAATCGATGGCTAATTACCACGGAATTACTATTAAAAAAAATGCAAAATAACACCAATTTGACACGTATATTTTTTAACTGGTTTAATGCATTTTAAAAAAAGGTAAAACATATTTGGCTGACACGTGGCGACTTAAATGCAAGATTGCATAAGAAATCAAGGTTTGCTTTGGATTAATCTAATGACGACACGTGGCGAAAACCATTTTGCTTTAATGTTATATATAGATAGATTACCTATCACTTTCACATTCTCTCTCGTCTTTTTTAAGAAAGTGCTTTAGTCTTGATTTATTAATGAGATTACCTATCACTTTCTCATTCTCTCTCGTCTTTTTTAAGAAAGTGCGCAAAATCCCTTGGTTGCAGATAATTCGAAAGAGAAAGTGTTAATATAATAGGAAGACATGAGCACATGAAAAAGTTAGGTGGAACTAATTGGAAGAAAGACACCATGGGAATATTGCATGTTTTGTTCTATCATTAAGTATAGATATATATTTGACTTTTAAACTGAAGGTGTAGAATTTAAAGTATGATATATAAAAATAATTGAGTATTAAAAATCTTTTTTTAAAACCTCCATATCAATATAGTATAGTTATTTGTTATATTACTTGACAAAAAAGAACACAAGATTACACGGTATTGCCACCATATTATACAATTTCAAGGGTTCTTATTAATCAACAAACAAAAAAGTATTTCCATCTAAATTAGTTATCACTACTTCTTAGTTCTATTTTTTTTGGATGGATACAAAAAAAAGTATTAGGTGACCCTTCTCTCAAGGGTGATAAGCTATCTAAAAGAGAAAGTTGATACAACGTTTTATCTGTTTGGACGTCATACTCCTTAGCCTTTTGAGTTATGAGATGTCCTTAATTGGAGATATGTATTATCCTTGTAGACTTGAAAGTAGTGAGAATCTGTCGAATATCGTCAATGAGAGTCTGAATGCACCATGGAATGTTGTATTTTCATTGCAAGATGTTGATGACTATTAAGTTATCTCCTTCAATGACTAAAGTCCGTAATCTTCATATTTTGGGACTTCTTAGTTCAAATTGTAAAATCATAAAACTATTACACTCCCATTTTTATGGCAGCTTACAAGTTACAATCAGTTACACAATGCTATTTCTATATCTTGTCACTTTACATGGGGCATTGGGCAATTCAATGTTATGCAATTCAATTTGCAGCAAACAAAATGGTGACACTTCTTTTCTACTCCTAAATCGGTTTTGAGGACAAGAACATTAATGCCATACTTACTACCATCTCTCTGACAAATTCAAAAGTTCTCTCATGTGCCATTAATCGTCCATCACAACAAAAAACAAATATTGCAAAAATTATAAAGCGGAGGAGATAATATATTTTAGGGTTCGATGGTTAGATGCTTGGTAAGAGTAAGAAACATCCTCCTTCAAAACTAAAACCCCCTCATTTGTGAAATAGAGATGGTCCACAACTCCACAGTACTAGAGTAGTATTTTGCAGAAGACGTCGGTGAAGTTGACTAAATAAAGCCTATTAGTATTATCCAATTCCCATATTTTGACTTAAACTGAATCTTCTCATTTGTCATTTAATGTTCCCTCCACAGCCCCAACGGTTCGACGCGCACCTCACCAATCATAATTAATATCGATCTCCAATGTAGTTTTTAGCCAATGGCAACACCCTATATAAACCATACTCCTTTCCTTCAGTGGAAAAACAACCCTGAGTTGTGAGAGAAAGAAAAGGGGTTCGTCTTTAATTATAAGTTTTCCACTCAAGTATTGCATTTTATCTATCTATTTTAGAGAGTAAGTTAATGGGTCATCCTCCAAAATGGTTTGTTGTAACGTTGTTACTTCTTGGCATTGTGCTTAGTTTGAGTGTAGTGAGTTTTGGAGATGTTGAGCGTAAGACTGAAAGATATGATGATGATGATTGTGGTTATAGAGGATGTTATGGTGGACCAAGAGGGCCAAGAGGTGGACGGTTTGGTGGTCCGGGACATTGGGGTGGACCAAGAGGTGGACGTTTTGGTGGTCCTGGACGTTTTGGTGGACCTAGAGGTCCACGATTTGGTGGTCCAGGAGGAGGTGGTGGTCTAGGAGGCGGTGGTGGACTAGGTGGTGGAGGTGGATTAGGAGGAGGTGGTGGACTAGGTGGTGGAGGTGGATTAGGAGGAGGTCTAGGAGGTGGTGCTGGAGGAGGACTAGGAGGTGGTGGTGGTGGAGGATTAGGAGGTGGTGGTGGAGGTGGTCTTGGCGGTGGTGGGGGAGGAGGTTTAGGTGGTGGTGGTGGTGGTGGTGCTGGAGGAGGACTTGGAGGCGGGGCTGGAGGTGGCCTTGGTGGAGGTGCAGGAGGAGGTTTAGGAGGAGGTGGAGGAGGTGGTCTAGGTGGAGGTGGGGGACTAGGAGGTGGTGCTGGAGGTGGTATTGGTGGAGGAGGTGGTCTAGGTGGAGGTGGAGGACTAGGAGGAGGTGGTGGTGCTGGTGGAGGGCTAGGAGGCGGGAAAGGAGGTGGTCTCGGTGGAGGTGTAGGCGGTGGTGCTGGTGGTGGAGCTGGAGGTGGTTTTGGTGGTGGAGCCGGAGGTGGTCTTGGTGGTGGAGGTGGTGGGGGAGGTCTTGGAGGTGGTGCTGGTCATGGTGGAGGATTTGGTGCCGGTGGAGGAGTTGGAGGCGGTCTTGGTGGTGGTGCCGGAGGCGGAGGTGGTGCGGGAGGAGGCGGTGGTGTTGGAGGTGGTGCAGGTGCTGGTGGAGGATTTGGAGCCGGTGGAGGAGTTGGAGGAGGTGTAGGAGGAGGACTTGGAGGCGGTGGAGGTGCCGGTGGAGGTGGTGGACTCGGTGGTGGTTCAGGCCATGGTGGAGGATTTGGTGCTGGCGGTGGAGTTGGCGGTGGTGCAGGAGGGGGTCTTGGAGGTGGTGGTGGGGCTGGAGGAGGTGGTGGTGGAGGTCTAGGCGGTGGTTCGGGACATGGAGGTGGATTTGGTGCAGGTGGAGGTGTAGGTGATGGAATTGCTGGTGCTGGAGGTGGTGGTGGAGGTGGCGGTGGAGGCGGAGGTGGAGGAGGTGGTCTTGGTGGAGGCTCTGGTCATGGTGGCGGATTCGGTGCTGGAGGAGGCGTTGGTGGAGGACTTGGAGGAGGCGCTGGTGGCGGCTTAGGTGGTGGTCATGGACTTGGTGGTGGAGGAGGAGTCGGTGTAGGAATTGGAATCGGGATCGGAGTTGGTGCGGGTGCTAAAGGAGTAGGCACTGGTGTTGGTGTTGGTGGCGGCGGTAGACGCTAGATAAAGAAGCCCCTTTTCCTCTTATCAAGTTTTTTAGTTTGCCATGTAAAATCCAATATGTTCAAGTACATGTTTTTGGGTAAAATTTTATTATTAGACGCACAAGATGCATCAATTTATTGAAAATCAATATATCCTCAATTGTAATCTCAATCAACTTTACCTAACTAACCGAGTTTATACTCTTTCAAGCATAAATTAAAAATGCCTGCTAACAGACCTAACTTTATACTTCCTCCGTTCTTTAATACTCGCACCATTGAAACAGTTTACGCAACCCAATGCACAATTTAGCTGTTAAATATCTTTAATTATACGCAATAAAAAATTATGCAAATTAGATTTTAATAATCTATACATTGAGATGAATCTAACAAGATCCCACATGACTATATTTTTTCTTACATATAAGACACAATATTAATTTAAGTGGACATGTGTGAATAGTGTGAAAGATAGAAATTGTGCGACTATTAAAAAACGAAGGAAGTAATAGTTATTTCCATAACATAATTTTAGACGTTCTAACTTTCCATATTTGCATCTGAACTCCAACTTTAGCATTAACTCCAAGTTGCATTGATCAAGAATACCGTGAACAACAATTATAGTGTTGTAGTTTGGCCTCACAAGTCACAGCATGCTAGTGTACAGTAAGCCTCAACTTGCAGATGATTGGTGCTGGTAGCAGATCAATCTGCAGAGATCCCAGATACACACATTTGAAAAAGCTCAGCTTAAATTTCCATTTTCTCATCAATGAGAAAGTGAATAGACTATATAAGTAGATAGGAACATCTAATGACACGTGAAATAAAGAAGAAAAGTAGGGTGTTTATGCCAAATTTTACACAACTAAAATCTAGCTAGAGACCTACAACTAGCTAATGAATATGGATGGCTAATCAAGATGAACAAAGCAAAGAAGAACGAAAGAAAGCGAAAAAGAGAAAGAGACACCACGAATGGTGACGCGGAAAACCCGTGGAATAAGAGAAAAACCGCGGGTGGCTTTGAGTCCACCAATCCACTATAATCTCAGTTACAGCCCTAGTGTTTTATGTATCAACGTAGTTCGTATGCTAAGAACAATGTTTGCTTTTAGAATGTAAAATGCTGAAGTGCGTAGAGCTTGTGTGTTTCTATACAATCATTGTGCTATTTATACTGAGATGAGTATCCGTTTTAATCAGCCTTCACAACGGCTTGTAACTGCCCCTTGATTCTCGCCCACGTCCGTATTTAATGGCTTTGAATGAGTCTTCATCCGCATTTATCTCTCTGTATCTTTGACTTTAGTCTTTGCGAGATTTTAGGCCTTGGCAATAACTGATCCATAACGTTTTTAGCAAAGTTGACCTTCCATATCCGGAGGTCCTAAGCTGGCCTTTCGTAGCTGGAGAGCTCTAGCTGGAGAATCCTAGCTGCAACAATCATTTAACCTATATCTTAGGCTATTGTTGAGTCATGCGTTGACCTGTTCCAAGCTGGTGATTGGTAGCTGCAAGCTGCAACCTGGAAGCTGGTAGCTGCAAGCTGCAACCTGGAAGCTGGAAGCTGGAAGCTGGTAGCTTACATCTAGTAGCTAGTAGTAGCTAGCTGGAAGCTAATACTCGGAAGCTATAGCTGGAACCTATGATCGTGGAACCTGCGAACCTGCAGAACTAGCTTAGGAAAATCTGGACATAACAATTGCCCCTAACTTGGACCTTGCATGCGCAACAGCTTGGAAGGTGCAAGTTACCATTCAACTAGCTAATCTAGCTACATCGAGAAACGTTAGTAAAAATACAGTCATTTCGTTTGTCTTTTGATACTTGGGATATAACCACTTGTGCTTAGAACCTTAGACTTGTGACTTATGTTCATTTGTGTGTATGTGGCCACTTCGTTTGATCATAATCTGCTGCCTAGTGAGCCTTAGCTTTTGTATGCGCATTATCTAGACGTATAAGTCTTATGGATTCTGACGTTTATGTCCTGGCGTACAAGCCTCTTTGTTAGCTTAGATGAATCTGACGTACAGGTCAATCTGTTAGCTTTGGTGGACCTAGTGTGCAAACCTCTTCGTTAGCTTAGTTAATCCTGCATTACATCTCGGTTTGAGATGGTCGTTGGTATGGCCAACGGCCCTCCGATGCTTAAGTCAGTAAGCGTTCCATGAGGTAAAAACAGACTCATAGATAATTTTAAAAACTTAGAGATTTTTACTCGATTTATTAGAGGTGGTACAACCTTAATATATTAGAATGCTAGGCGATATGCCCCTTTCTAGCTAACCATAGCTAGCCTGGATCTAGCTTATGACTGCTTCATCTTCTTCAACTCTAATTTCAGCCATGGCTCTCTCCCTCACATCTTCAAAGGTGCTGCAAGGGTACCTGGTTAATTCGTAATACAACCTAGATTCATAGGTTAGCCCTATCCGGAATGCTTCAATTGCGGTTGGAACGTCCAGATTCTTGACAGCTATTATTTCCTTGTTGAACCTATCCAGGTATTGACGGACACCTTCATTCTTCCCCTGGGTGATGCGGTAGAGGTCGCCAGTATGCTTTTCCATAACCCTGCTGCTAGAAAATTGCTGGTTAAATTTGTTAATTAAAGTAGAAAAGTTAGATATTGAAGCTGGTTTTAGACTAATAAGCCATTGTAAAGCTGGGCCAGCTAGAGTAGCTCCAAATAATTTGCACATAGTGGCTTCAAGGAGATGCTCGGGAATAGGCAGGGTCCACATCTTCTGCTTATATTGGTTCACGTGATCGTATGGATCTGTTGCCCCATCGTATAGCTTGGACGATGGAGTCAGGTGCAGCTTCTTGGGAATCCTGGATTTAGCAATCTCGTCTATAAAAGGCGATTGAGCGTAGCCATCTACTACTTCCTGGGTTGCAGGTGTAGGTGCCCCAGGTAGCTTGGCCAGCATGCGCATCATCTTCTTGTTTTGTGCTTCTAGGACAGCTAACCTGCTAGCTGTCGAATCAGCTTCCCTGTTCTCCAGGTTAGGATCTTCCCTGATCTCCTCTTCTTCACTGCTACTTTCAGAATGAGATAAATTAGAGAAGCGAGATGTGCTGCCAATGTCGCGTCGTTTGGACTTCCTGCTATCTCTCTTGGCAGATTCTAACTCCTTTCTTAGATTCTCGATGGTGTGACGTGACTCAGTTTGAGCACGTTGGAGATCTAGTAAAGCAGCCTTCATTTGTTCAAGGGTAAGATCAGCCATCTTGTTCGAGATTTTGTGAGAGAATGGATTTTAAAGACAAAATCTAGTTGTAGGCCCCACGGTGGGCGCCAAACTGTTTATGCCAAATTTTACACAAGTAAAATCTAGCTAGAGACCTACAACTAGCTAATGAATATGGATGGCTAATCAAGATGAACAAAGCAAAGAAGAACGAAAGAAAGCGAAAAAGAGAAAGAGACACCACGAATGGTGACGCGGAAAACCCGTGGAATAAGGGAAAAACCGCGGGTGGCTTTGAGTCCACCAATCCACTATAATCTCAGTTACAGCCCTAGTGTTTTATGTATCAACGTAGTTCGTATGCTAAGAACAATGTTTGCTTTTAGAATGTAAAATGCTGAAGTGCGTAGAGCTTGTGTGTTTCTATACAATCATTGTGCTATTTATACTGAGATGAGTATCCGTTTTAATCAGCCTTCACAACGGCTTGTAACTGCCCCTTGATTCTCGCCCACGTCCGTATTTAATGGCTTTGAATGAGTCTTCATCCGCATTTATCTCTCTGTATCTTTGACTTTAGTCTTTGCGAGATTTTAGGCCTTGGCAATAACTGATCCATAACGTTTTTAGCAAAATTGACCTTCCATATCCGGAGGTCCTAAGCTGGCCTTCCGTAGCTGGAGAGCTCTAGCTGGAGAATCCTAGCTGCAACAATCATTTAACCTATATCTTAGGCTATTGTTGAGTCATGCGTTGACCTGTTCCAAGCTGGTGATTGGTAGCTGCAAGCTGCAACCTGGAAGCTGGTAGCTGCAAGCTGCAACCTGGAAGCTGGAAGCTGGTAGCTTACATCTAGTAGCTAGTAGCTTACATCTAGTAGCTAGTAGCTTACATCTAGTAGCTAGTAGTAGCTAGCTGGAAGCTAATACTCGGAAGCTATAGCTGGAACCTATGATCGTGGAACCTGCGAACCTGCAGAACTAGCTTAGGAAAATCTGGACATAACATAGGGTATAAAGCATAAATGAACAACTTGACCAAACTATGTAAATACAGTTGAATCTCTCTTTCAAGTTTCAACAAGCTGTTCAAAATTCTATCCATACTTTTTGTGGGACGAGTTTATTTATTCGTATCAAATAATTATCCATTTCAAAAATGAGAAATCATAGAAGTATTTATTTAGTTTTTGTTATGATATAATTGGTCACTTCATTTTAGTAAGCTACAATTTGAGCTTTTACACAAGTAACACAACTATCAGTAGCTTTTTTGCCGTTTCTTATTTGGATACTTGAAAAGGATAAGTTTTTTTTAGATGAGAAGAAGGACATGTTTTTATAGTTAATAGAAGTACATTGATTTGAGCTCACATTAACTTTAGACAATAAATGTCAAATAGAATAAATCTTACCGACATACTCCCACTTCTAATTTTATTTGCTAGATATTGACTTTGAGCATTTTTACACTGCAACTTTGACCATCACTAAATTTATATTCGTAACGAAAAACATATTCATGTGTGATCTTGATTGATATGTGTATTTTCCATATATATAGTTTTTGTAGTTGTTTCCTATACCTAATTTGAGATATTAGTTCTTTAAATTGTATCTTGAAAACTGTGAAAAAATATAGGTGGTAGATTGGAGACAAATGAAGTAATTTATACTCAATTTATGGGAGTTCGTTCATCCTATACTCAAGTGTAGAATGAGCATCCTACACCCAAAGATAATTTTTTCTCATATGAAAATCTCTTATAATATGAATTTTGTTTAGTTAGGCCTTGTTCTCGTACTCAAGTGTAGAATGAGCATCCTACACCCAAAGATAATTTTTGCTCATGTGAAAATCTCTTATAATATGAATTTTGTTTAGTTAGGCCTTGTTCTCGTCAACTTATTTTAATAAGTTTCAGTAAAAATAAGTTCAGTTTAGTAAAGTAATAATAAGTCCAGTTCAGTAAAAATCAATAGTGCAAAGAAGGAAAAACAACATGAATCAGTAAAAATAAGTTCAGTTCAGTAGTAATAAGTTCAGTTTAGTGAAAATAAGTTCAGTTTAGTGAAAATAAGTTCAGTTCAGTACCAATAAGTTCAGTTCAGTAAAAATAAGTTCAGTTCAATAAAAATAAGTTCAGTTCAGCAAAATTCAGTTGACGAGAACATGGCCTTAGAATTTCTCAAATAAGCATGAGCAAGAAAATAGTTGTAGGATGAGGATTAAAGTTTTACAATGTATGATTTTCTAGTTGTTTGACTCTATTGTACAAATCTTATGTATAAATGTGGTTTTGCGATGGAATAAATATATGAGTAATATCTTCAAATATATTAGTACTTATTTTTTCAAAAGTGGTTCCAGAATTCTAAAAGGCAAGGGAGAGAAAGAAATAACACAAAAAAAGAAATTATAATATAAAGTCAACAAAGTTCTAACTTTGAATTATTAACATTTAAATAAAAGTAAAGAAATGAAAATTAAAATAGAATAAGGGAGAGAAGGAGTGGATTGGCGGTAGCAAAGGAGGAGGAGGAAGGGCGGTGAGGCAGCAGGTGGCTAGCGGCAGGCTGGAAAGCAGGGTTGGGCTAACAGACTCAGTCGAGCTAGCTGAGCGAATGATAGGGCGAAGGAAGAGGAAACAGAGAGTCGAGCGAGTGAGAGGAAAGAGAAATTTTTTTAATGAGACTGGGTTACTAAAATTATGATGGTCATTGTGTGTTTCTTGGTGACAACTTGCTTTCGTGGTCGTCCAAATGACAAGCTACTATGTCACGTTATAGTGCTGAATCCGAGTACCCTGGTGTTGCCAATGTGGTTATTGAATCGTGTGGGCTATGAAATTTACTACTGGAACTTCATTGTCCTATTCGAAAGGCAACATTGGTTTGTTGTGATGATGTGAGTGCGATTTACTTGTCCACCAATCTTGTAATACCCCTATTTTTAAAGAATATTTTATTAATAGCTAAGTATGATTTATTCGGCTGATTATATATTAATAGTCCTCAACTTTAATTAAAGGAAATTAGATTTGATTATAGAATTATGGAAAAGTTAATTATATTACTTTAGTTAATTATTTTGACGTTTTAATGGAATAATTTCAAGAAATATTGAGTTTAATTCTTTTAGCGAGTATGAGTTATTGTTTTATATGAAGTTGTATTAATATTGAAATTATATATTTAAAAAGGTAAATACTTGTATTTAGATATATGTAGAAGTAGAGGAATTTAAGGTAATTAGACATATTAGATTAAAAGGGGTAGATTATATTAAATTTAATGGAAAGAATAAGAAAACAGAAGAGAGGGGTTTGACAGTAAAACAGAAGGAAAAAGAAAAGAGGAATAGAGAAAGTAGAGAGGGAGAAGGAAGAGGAAAAGAAGAAACGTGAAGGAAGGGTGGTGGTGGTGCTTTGCCGACCACGAAGCTCCGGCGAGTCATCTATGGTGTCGAAAGTGTCGAGGAAGATGCACATAAGCACACAAAGGGATAAGAGAAAGATGGCGCACAAGGAGAAAGAGGAATAAGGCTCGTTCTAGTTTGTTTTAGGGCGTTTAGGGCTCGTTTGAGGGGCGATTTGATAACTATTCTTCATCCCTAATCTTCCATAGGAATGGGTAAGTTGAATTCCTTACTTAATTTCAGTTTTTCTTTAAGTTTATAAAGTTAGGGTTTTGAATTTGAAATTGAATTGGGGGTTTTGTTTCAAAGGGTTTGTGTATGAATTGATTGAGTAGAATAGTTACTTTAGATTGCTAAAATGATTATTAAACTTGTTAGTGTGAGTTTGGGATTGCTTGAGGTTTGATTCAATGGAAAGAACAAATAAAGTGCTGTAATTCGTAGGCTACACAGACCAGTTTCATAACTTGCATTTTTGGACAGTTTCTAGGCATTTTTAGCAAAAATACTATTTCATAAAAGTTGTTCGTATTGAAATTTTACTCAAGATAGGATCAAGAAACGCTTGATTTGGACTTCGTAGGAGGGAGTTATGCTCATTTTAAGTTTCTGCCCAAAATTCATATTTTCTATAGTTGATTTTAAAACTCTACATCTTTGTATAATCGTTTCATAATGAACTTTTGAGTATCAAAATGTATATATGATTCTTAAAGGTTGATTTTATATAAAGTAAGATGTTTAATTAATTTGGGGAAGAGTTTTAGTTAGGCGGCTATCAAGATTAAGTGGAAGTTTAAGTTAGAGTAGTAAAGTTCTTGTATGGTTTATTTTGTTGGGTGTTTCATGTCAAATTAGGAAAGATTGCTTTCTTTATAAAACTAGAGTTACTTAAAGCCAAGTATATCATTATTTACGAAGTACATACATGTTATATTGTAGCTTTTGGTAATTGAGGAGCTGCTTGGACTAAGATAGTTGTTTTGCTGGGCTTCGTAAAAGGTAAGATTTCATATTCAGATATTTACAGTTTACGTTAAAAGCTCAAAGAGGTAAGATTTCCTGCGTAAAAAGTTTAAAAGGTAAGATTTGAAAACTTTATAGTTACGAGAAGAGTTTTGTAAGGTTTTAAACTCATTTTGGTTGAGTATGTTTCAAAAGATAGAAGTTTAGTTTTGAAAGGATCTTGCATAGTTTACTAGAAGTGTTTTAAAAGGCTTTTATCTCGGTTTTGTTGAGAATGGATTGAATGGGAGGATGTTTCTCCAAATATAGAAAGTTGGTTTCCGAACCTCCATTGAAGGAAAGATTATAGAAAGATATTTCGAATAGTTTTATGTTTTGAAAGTTGATGGGATTGCCTATGTGGTATCCCACGAGAATAGTTTTATGTTTTCAAAGTTGTGGGGATTACCTAAGTGGTATCTCAAGGAATTGGAACTTGGTCGAGTTTGTCTCAGCTTTACAGATACAGAATAGAATAGTTGTGGGGGTACGTTGATCAGTACCTCAAGACTTTGATCTTCTACTGCGGTTTGGCCGTATGTAGGGTGTGCACACTAGGGGTCTTTGACTATAGTTATCCGGAGGGCCTAGCTAGCCCAAAGGTAAAGGAAAGTTCGTTCCATTCCCTAGATTTATGATTCTTTCTTCGTGAAAGAAAAAGGAAAGAAAGGATTGGTTATGAGAAGGAAAAAGGAAAGATTTGAAAAAGAGAAAAACAAAGGATTTGATTTAAAGACAGCAATAGAAAGGATTTGATTTAAAGACAGCAATAGAAAGGATTTGATTTGGGAATAGAAAATGAACGGTTTTGTTTTATAAAAAGAAATATGGAAAAAGGTTTTATAAAGTTACTTATTATTTGGTTTTAAAAGAAACTGATTTGTAGGATGTATATATTTAATATATATCCTACCTGCATATATGTTTGGCTTTTCAGTATGAAATCTTGCTGATACTACGTGCCGGTATATGCAGGTAGTATTGTTGAAAAAGTCTCGAATGTGTTATCCCTACTGTTTGTATTGCGGCGAGGACGATCGACTTTGTAATAGTTAAATTGTAATTAAATTAAAAGAATTTGAGTTTGTTAAGTTTAGACTTGTTTGGGTTGCTGAATATTGAGGATACAGGTTTATAAGTGGACGCGAGTCCTAAAGTAAGTTTTAGGCGGTCTGTTTTACAAACGGAACTCTGCCGGATTTTCAGTAGAATTTTTAATAACAAATCTAGTTATTTAGAGTGTTTTAGGATCACTTAATATAGTTTATTATAGTTAAAGGTTTTAATATAGTCATTACAATATAGAAGTTTTAAAAAGTCAAGGTTTTTGAGCTCCACACTCGTGGTGAGTGTGATGGTAATAGCCCGGATTAGATTTTCCGCTGCATTTAAGTCTTAATTAGGTTGGTTGTATATCCGGGTTGTTACAAATCTAGTCCATCATCAGTGTACTAACCACATTGAAATAGATATTCTTTTTGTTAAGAAAAAAGTTGCACGTGGTGAGATGTGTGTTATATATGTTCCGTCTCTATACCAGATTGCAGATATTTTCACTAAAGGTCTTCCCTTGATTTTCTTTGAAGACTTTTGGGACAACCTCAGGATTCGTCCTCCTCCTGTTTCGACTGCGGGGGTGTGATAGATTATGTAATTGCAAAAATGAATATATTTTAATTACTAATTAGTTAGTTTGTTATGTTAGGCAAGTGTATATGTTTTGTTCCTAAATATTAGCTTGTAATCTTGACTTGTAATCTTTAGCCTAGTATATAAGCTTAGTTTGTAAAAATTATTAATCAAGGAATATATCTATTCAATAAATAGTTTTTATCTCTATTATATAAGGGAACGAGTGGGGGGACACTAAATATAGAAAAAGAAAAAAAGAAGAAAAACCATAAATTTACATTAGGCAGTTATTACGCTTAATATTTGGAAAATCCGTTTCTATCCTTCTCTTCTTTCTCTCTCTTCTAACTTCTTTCCATCAAAAATTGATGAGCGAGATATTTGGAAAATCTGTTTTACTCATCCATCCCATATCAAAACGGTTATGGAAATCTGTTTCCATGATACTCCACCAATTTTCTTGATTGGTTCTCCAATTTTGCTTCCTTTTCATCATATATAATTAGTTTCTCTTATCTTTTGGATTTTCAAAACCTATCTTATGGAATTTCAAAACCCTTTTGTCTGGTAATTTTTCGAATTCTTCAATTTTTTTAGTATCTCATCTTTATTGCAGAGTCATGAAGGCACGAGAAAGATAAAGAGACCTATTTGCACCATACTTATGAGGTATATTGAATTGGTTCTTTTAATCTTTTACTATTCTTATTGTTTAATGCTAATTGAAAGTTGGCTAAAATGAAATGGATTAAAGGTGAGATTTTTGTTTAACCTGGATTGCCATTGTTATAGAAGGGACTAGGGATTAGGGAGGAGTTTTTTTTACAATTCTAATTTAACTTGAATTGACCTAATTAATAACAATTGGTGCTGAAAAAAACTTCTAATTTTTGCTTATAATGAACAGTGTCTCTTGGCAATTGTTAGAGTTCTAATCAAGAAAGTGATGGATTTAGAGGAAGGATTACGAGGATGGTGGTGGGTGATTTCTTTCATTTGTATTTGTATGAATGGTGGCTGATGAGTGAGATTTATTGCACTCATGGGATAGCTTTTTGGTCCATTTTATTGCTTCTTCTTGGCGTTTCCTTACTTCATACACATATTTCCATCATCTCTATCCTATTTGCAGATTTTCAATATTTCCCTTGATTTTCCTCATTTCCATGGTTTTTCCCTTCTTATTTTCTATTCTATGTGCTTTGGATTGTGTTTTTCTTATATATGTCTAACATGTGATGTAGGAAGAAGAAGCTTGCAAAGCAAAGAGGATTGGAAAGGAAGAAGTTGGAGTCCAACCCAAATGAAGAAGGAAAGAAAGAAAGGAAAGAGGAGAGCCCAGGTCCAAGTCCAAAGAAGAGAAATGGAAGAGAAGAAAGAAAAAGGAAAAGAGTGAAGAGGAAGCCCAAGCCCAAAAAGGAAGGAAAAGAGGAGAAGAAAACAAAGCACATGCGGAATTTAGTGGATCGCTCGATCCACATAGTAATCGGTCGGGCGATCGCCCGATCCACTTTGGTGATCGGCCGATCACTTCTGCTGATTTTCCCACAGAGTTCCTGCTTCGTGGTATCGAGCGATCACCACTATGGATCATCCGATCACTGCGGGTTTGAGAAAACGTCTATTTTATTTCTTTTTCCCTTTTTGCCCTTAGTTGGGGGTTGTATAAATACTATTTTGCCCTAAAATTAGAGAGATTCTGATTTCCTTTTTTGAACTCTATAGAGCCATTGAGAGGATAGACTTTTTGAGTAAGCTTTGGGTGTTTTTCAAGGTCTTTAATGGTGATTTGAAGAAGAATTTCAGATTTTTGAAGCTTTAGTAATTCCTTTTCTCTCTATTCTCATTTATTGCTTTGCCTTTTCATTTATTTTGCTTTTGCTTGGTTAGTTGCTTAAACCCCATCTGCTCATTAGTTTCCCATTTTTTTGTTGTTCCTTTTTCACATGTTCTATGCTCTTTTCATTATTTCTCTTCATATGGCCACTTCAAGATTAAATATGAATGATAAAAATTTGGTCTTCGGCTTTTTAATCTCCCATTGGTATTGTAGAATTAGTTTTGTTAATATGAGAACCAACTTTGAGTAGTCTTTTACTTAGGGGGTGGGTGAAGGTGCAATGGATATTGTTCCATGATATGAGGCCCTAAATTAGTGTGTTTAGTGGGTTGAATTAGCAAATCAATTGATTGGTTGACTAAGGTGAAGTTAAAAGGCCTAACCGTAACTCAATAAATCAATGAATTGCCCTTTTGATGTAGATTGTTGAGATTGACAATGAAGTTGGAATTGCTATATCTAAGTAAGGTTGAGTGAAAAATCAAACCTTTTTTGGAGTCTCAAACCGTTCAACATCCGAAGGGCGAGATTGGGTTGAACTTAGCTAACTTCAACCTCATGTTCCATCATCGACTATTTAACCCCTAATTGAGAGTGTTGTCTCATCTCGAGCATCCTTGAAAGAGGAGTTCGTGGTTGCAACGTCTAAATTCAATCTCCTATCACATACTTCTTTAATCTCATTTTATAAATCAACCTCATTGGCTCATTGCATTGGATCCCTATCACCCCCTAACGCCTTTTTCAAACGTCTTACAACCCCTTGCATTTGACTTTATTAGCAATAATTGAGTTCGAAATCAATCAACTTATTCTCTTCGGTTTAGCTTACATGCTCACTTACGTGCTTAGTGTCTAGTCTAGTCTCTGAGGATCTTGACCCTTACTTACCATGTACTCGTATCTGGTTAGTTAGATTTGATTTGGAGTTTTTGTTTAGAGACACAAAAATTCTCTATCAGTGGCAGATGGACATTAGTAGTTCTCCATGCTCATGTAATTTGGGAATGCATTGGATTGTTTGTTCATAAATTGTTTAGTTTTCATTATTAGTTGAGTTTGAATTGTTAAATACAAAGCTTTAAAATTTCTTCTAAAATTAATGAAAAAATTGCAACAGGGCATCAAATAATTCAGAACCCCACTAAGGGAACAATTTTTTTTTCTAAGATCAATCCAAAAAATAAATGATATGAAGCAGTTCATCAAATACGGTAATAGCTTTTATGTTGATGATGGAGGAGGAAGAGGGGGATGTTGCACTACATCTTATATTTTTGTTGTTGTTTCATGTTCTTAATTTTCTATTATATAGTATTATGTAAGTAGTTTATTAGAATTTTCAATAATTAATGTGTAGTACGAACATATTCTCTTAAGTAGATTTTACTGAACTACGTTGTTGTTGTTTAAATCATATTCAGGGAAAAGAAGCAAGAAGAGAGGAGCGAGTACAAATCGACGACAGAGACAAAGGGGCAATATCATTGTTGCTTTAATTTTTTTTGCAATTTTTTCGGTTACCATTTTGGTCTAAATTTTGTTGGCAAATATGTAATCAACCTCTACCTATCAGACCAAATTGCTTGGCATAATTTTGAGACTAATGCATTTTTTTTAGGAATAATTGCTTCTAATAATGCAACCTTTTGGCGATTCGCAAATAATAATGCAACCTTTCGATTATTCTGGAATAATGCAACCTTCATACCCCATTTATTTTAAATAAGTCAGGTGACCCGTGACCTGAATAACCGGTAATTTTTTAATTAAAATTTTTAGCTTTAATTAATAATTAAATAAACTTAAAAAAATCTAAACTAAACCCACCCCAACCCACCCCCACCAACCTACACACCTCCATCCACTGCCACGACCACACATGAACACCGCCTGCCCTCCCCACGAAACACCCCCTACCCCGTGAAACACCACGAAATCACCTTCCCGACCGCTTTCTTGGCCTCTAAACTCTATCTAACCCTCTTTCCTCCACCGATTTCCCCGATTACAAACTCAGCGACGCCGCCTCTTCTGGACAGAACTCAGTAACTCGTTCAATTCAACTGGGTGGAGAAGAGAGGAGGATGTATTGAAGGTGGGGAAAAAAGGAGAGAGGAGGAAGCGGCGGCGTTGTTTGGGTGTGGTGAATGAAGAACACCAGAAGTGCCGTCGGGGAATTGAAGGGGGCGGTAGTGGCTGGGGGAGGGTTGGTAGAGGAGAGAGAGGGGTCAGGGGATGGGTAGCGTGGGAATTCTGTGGCACGGGTTAGGGCCTTAGGGGAGGGGGGTAAATTTTTTTTTTGTTTTATCTTTTTTTATAAATTTGTTTATTAGAACCATTTACTAGCTGACACGTGTTCCACTAAACCTATTCTTCAGGTTATAATTGGTTTTATCCGGTTTTAACCTATTTAAAATAAATGGGGTATAAAGGTTGCATTATTCCAGAATAATCGAAAGGTTGCATTATTATTTGCGAATTGTCCAAAGGTTGCATTATTAGAAGCAATTTTTCCTTTTTTTTATTCTATACCCATGTTTTAAGTCACTCTTCGCATTATCTGCTCTAATGACTCTTAATTTTGAAGTGTCGTTGAGTTTCAATACTTACAAACTCATGTTTTTATTGATTCATGTTGATTTCTAAAACATTGAGGTTCTAAAACTGTTGGATTTCTTAGTTTTTGTTTTAAATTTACAAAATTTTATTAATCTTAAGTTTGAATGTCGTAACTCTTAAATTTTTACATTTTATAATTTATTTTTCGGTTCTTATATCTACATTTTGGACAGATATTTAATTCACTCTATCCCTTCTAGCATTTTAGACAACTATCTATATTTTGTGCACTACTAAGATGTTTTTTTAACCTTTGTTATCATTTTGTCTTATATTTTGTTACAAGTTATAAAATTCAACTAGCTTGTTGCCCCGACGATGCTCCAGATTTATTTTTATGTTTAATTGAGTTAGAATAATGTTCTTCATAAGAGTATCACTTTTTTCATTTTCACTAAAGATGTTACACTTTCCATTTTAAGAAGTTTTTAATTAGATGTTACATTTTCTTTTTTTGCAAAAAGTTCTCTCTATCTCTTTCCAATCACATGGTCCCCACTTACTTTTTCTCTCTACTTCTCTCCTACCCAAAAATTGCCTAGGAGTTCGTGAAAAAAAGTGTAACATCTTTAGTGAAACGGAGGTAGTAGTTAAAAAAATTAGACACACAATTTAAAAACTAATTAAACAATCTAAAAGGGTCATGAGAGATTGCAATGAAGCATATCTCTTCAATTTTTACTAAATCTTGATTAAGATAAAATAAATTGTTGATTGCAATTTGACAACAAATAGGGATATGGTTTTGTGGTAGTGCCTATGACATTCCAACTAAGAGGTCGTGTATTCAAACATATTACTTGCATTTTGAAAACATTTATAAAGAAATCCGGCGATGCTGCGGGATTTTTGTTACTTGCAATTTAATTATAGTTAAAAAATAATTGATAGCATGTAGTGTGAAATATTATTAAACATCTCATTTGCATTATGAATTTTGAAAAATTGCAACTTAAATATTAGTTTACATTTATACATCATTATTGATTTGGATAGAAGAAGCACTAATAACATGTTAGCGTGGTGGTTGGAACTCCTTATTTCATACTTAAGGTCATATGTTCGAATCTTCACGTTGGCATTTTATATATATATAAGAGAATAAAGTGGATAGAGTCTCATTCAAAGAGGGATGGTGACACGTGGCGGATTGCAGTTCTTGCTTACGCTTTTTAATATATATATATATATATATATAGATTACGCTATTATTACAACATCTAGTAGTTTTATACTCTATCACCATCTACTCCTAATTAGTCATCAAATCAACCAATGAATTACTTTCATAGATGCCTACCAGACGCCAGAACTTTTAAAACACATCGAGCTTGATAGCCTTTGCCCTTAAGTACACCCTTAAAAAAGAATATTATAAGACTTTTCTTATATCTTTTCAAAGTAACTATATATATACATAAATTTTAACCATCATATCCCCTTATTATCGTGGCCCCTTGAGGAATCATAGTGAGAGAGAAATAAATTTGTCTACAATTACATGTGTAAAAGTATGACAAAGTAATAGCCTAATTTCCACTAGTCTTATATGCATGTGATGCATGCAAATTTTATAAAAAAATGAATTTATTGTATAATGACATCTAAAACGACGATATAGTATATAAGAAAAAATATTCACAAAATTTTGTCAAAAGACCTATTAATAATACAATAATAAAATAAAAACGAAAGTATTAAAAATGCAGAAGTTGAATTCTTTGCAGGTTATGTAATCAATCAAATGCTAATTGGTGAACTACATCAGCATTCTTAATAAAACCTTAGGATTCAACATAACATAGAACAATACTTCTAAGTAAGAATCTAATTAGTTATTAAAGATGCATTTTAGATCTACAAAACGAACTCCAAACATCAAATGGTTAGAACTTTGTCAAAGAAAACCCTTAAGAAATACACAAAAGTAGATTGGGAAGAGTGGGTTTGACGAAGTAAATGCTCGGGAATCTGAAGTTATTCTCTTAGTTGCTAGAAATTTTACCGCCTAAGATATTTAAGGTTGAATCTCTTCCGTGAGGAATTGGATGATTGATCAGAAATTCGAGGCTTCGACGACTATGGGTTTCGGGGAAAAATCGAGCAAATGAGAACGAATCTGTATTTAGTAATCTCTTTGGGATAGAATCACCACAATCCAATGCATCAGCCTATGCCATCTTTAACCCCTATTCTCTCAGCACCTCTAAAAGTTCCGCTCCCATTCTTAAATTTCACCTCCACTTCAAACATTGCCAATTATTATTCTCAGATTACTAAATCAAAGAAGAAAAAAACAATAATTAATCAAACGTGATTATTTTACCAATTTGAAAAAATAACTGCTTCAAAGTCTATATATTAGGTGCAAAAATTACACAAAAATTAGCATTTTTCCTTCAAATTTGTTCTTCAACACCCAACTTTGTCTAACATGTACAACAAATTCCCAGTAAAAATCCTATTATAAAAAAAATTCACTTAAAATTGTTTCACCAAAACCCTAAAAATCGCACTTAGTAATACCTCACTGAAGTTTGAAATTCTGCAATTGACCTTCAATAATCCTTTCTCTTCGAAATTCTTCCATTAACCTGTAAAGAGTGAAGATTTGAGTTAATAAAGAATGATTTCAGAAACCAAATTGTAAAAGGTGAATTACAATAATAATAATAAAAAAAGAGAATAAGTGAATGATTCTATTATGATTTTTTTATATTTCGGAGAGAATTTGAGAAGAAAATATGGAGAAATGTACATGTACCTTGGATTTAATTTTGGGGGAAAAGAGAGTTGGTGGTGAGGAGAAATGGGTGATAGCAGTTGAAGCATTTGAAATTTGAATCAATCGTAGAAGCAAGTTTTATTTTTTTTACCGTTTTTTTTTTCAAAAAATAAAAGCTCAAACTACCTCATTTTTAGGAGTGGATCGTGGGTAAGTGATCTTTTGTGAAATAAGTTTGACTTTTTTTAATTTTTGATTTGTTTTTGAAGTATTTTTGGTGTCCCCTAATCTTTCCTTATATAATAGAGATTCTTGAAAAGCCTACATGATAGATAGTCGTTACTTCAACATTTTAACATAGAAAGAGCTTCACAAAATATCCCACATCAGAGAATTGCAAAAGATACGAGAAGAAACTACTATAAGAAGGAGTTGAGTGTCATCAAGCAACATACTTACCTGGACGGGGTCAATGGGCGATCAAGAAGACTCATGGCCTAGAGTGATGGCTTCCATTGCACTTAGGAAGAGCATCAGCCTAAGATCTCCCCAAGTGGGAGAGTCTACGTCATAATTTGTGATAGCGGGGGCCTGCGTTCGCGCGGCGCCTGTCTAATTCTATTTAAAGTTTATTTCTATCGGCTACCCTGATTGGCAATAATCATTTTTGGGATGAATAAGTCCTAGATTAGATTCGCCTTGCACTGATCTTTTCCCTAAATAGAAAAAATCATAGTATATCAGTATGTGTCTACATAAGAAATCAGTGAAGATTAGATGCTCCTTCAATAGTCTTTTATTATGCTACCTAAGTTTTTACGGAAGTATGTGTTTTGCTTCTCAGTGGTTAAGTACATGATCAAAGTCCTTTCTTTTCTCGTCTGTCTTTCTTCTCGTGAAATCGATGCCTAGAGGCACAGCTACGGCCTAAGAAAAATGGTTTCAATGCCTCAGGCACAGCTTACGGCCTAAGACACATGGTTTCGATGCCTAGAGGCACGACCAATCACGGCCTAGGTCACTGTATGGACACATTTGTTTCATTACTAAAAAGTCACTGTATGGACACATTTGTTTCATTACTAAAAAGTCTGAACCGTCTGCGGTAATCAATGTCAATTAGCAAGTTTTGGTAACACGACTAAAAGCGGCAAATAGGTAGAGATGCCATAGATCAACAGCAGAAGACCAAGATCAAATACGTAGAAATAAAGTATTAAAACCACATGTCTAAAATGTGACATTTTGAGACATCAGCATAAACAAACAACTTCATAACTGACATTTACTAGCAGATGATTAAAGATTTTCATATGAATGGTCTAAATTTAAGGAAGTATGGTAGCTGTGCTATAACATTTAGTGATACCTTACGAGACTACTTAGTTATGCTCACAAAAAAATCACTTTAGGAAATAAGATTTCCAAATGAATGTCGTATTTGTTAAGAAAGATGAGAAACAAGAAGAGAGAAAAACCAATGAATTGTATTGATCTTACTCTTGGTGCAAATGTTACATTTACCTCTCCTCTATTTATAATAGGAGATTTTACTATTTACATAACCTAAAGTCAACAATAGGTTAATTTAGGTGCATGGAGGGAAGAAAATTTTGCCATGCATTGAATGCATGTACATGTGCATAGGTGGGCATTCACATTACTTTGATATAATTCATAACACTCCCCCTTGAATGTCCACTGAATAGTATATATAGTTGTCTCGTTAAAAACCTTGTCAAGTAAAACCCAGTGGGATGAAAAACTTGATCGAAGGGAAAAAGAGTACAACTTTTATTCCCTTTATATGCTTAAACAAACTGCCTCATTAAAAACCTTGTTAGGAAAAACCCAATGGGATAAAAACCTGATCGAAGGGAAAAAGAGTGCAGTGCATATAATACTCCCCCTGAATCATAGGTCACGAAGATGTCGCATTCCGATCTTGTGCACCAGTTGTTCAAATTTCTTCGAGGGAAGGGATTTCGTAAATAGGTCAGCAAGATTTTCACATGACTTGATTTGTTGGATGTTTATCTTCCCTTCTTTCTGTAGATCATGTGTGAAAAAGAGTTTTGGAGATAAATGTTTAGTTCTATCTCCTTTGATATACCCTTCGCTGACTTGGGTGATACAAGCTGTATTATCTTCATAAATCAATGTTGGATTGTCTGTAACCGCGTTCATCCCGCATTCTTCTTGGATATTACGGATCATTGACCTGAGCCAAACGCATTCTCGCCCAGCTTCATAAAGGGCGATCAATTCAGCATGATTTGATGATGTCGCAGTTAATGTCTGTTTCGTCGATTTCCATGATATTGCCGTATCTCCGTAAGTAAATACATACCCAGATTGTGATTTAGCCTTCTGAGGATCTGATAAGTATCCAGCATCTGCGTAGCCTATGAGTGATGCATTTTGCTTTGATTGATAGAATAATCCTAGGTCATGCGTTCCTCGGAGATAACGGAGTAAGTGTCGGATGCCGCTCCAATGTCTCTTTGTTGGTGAATTACTATATCTGGCCAACAGGTTTATTGAGAAAGCTATGTCCGGTCGAGTGTTGTTAGCCAGATACATCAAGGCACCAATTGCACTTAGGTATGGTACCTCAGGTTCGAGAACTTCTTCACCTTCTTCTCGAGGTCGGAATGGATCGTCTTTCACATTCAGAGATCGGACTACCATTGGAGAACTTATCGGGTGTGACTTATCCATATGAAAACGTTTCAGAACCTTTTCAGTATAATTTGATTGATGGACAAAGATCCCATCTCTCAAATGTTCTATTTGTAAGCCAAGACAAAATTTTGTCCTCCCAAGATCTTTCATTTCAAATTCTTTCATCAGGTACCTTGCAGTTATTTCGAGTTCTTTAGGAGTTCCAATGATGTTCAGATCGTCCACATAAACTGCAATTATAGCAAATCCAGATTGAGATCGTTTAATGAAAACACAAGGACTGATTTGATTATTCTTGAATCCTTCTTTCATAAGGTATTCACTGAGACGATTGTACCACATTCTTCCAGATTGTTTGAGTCCATACAGTGATTTTTTCAACTTTATCGAGAGCATTTCTCTGGATGTATGTTTCTCTGGTAGTTTAAGCCCATCAGGGACCTTCATATAAATATCAGTATCTAGTGACCCATATAAGTATGCAGTCACGACATCCATCAACCTCATTTGGAGTCTTTCAGAAACTGATAAACTTACCAGGAACCTTAGCGTAGTTGCATCAACTACTGGAGAATACGTCTCGTCATAATCAATCCCTGGCATTTGGGAGAAACCTTGAGCAACGAGTCTTGCTTTGTATCTAACAATTTCATTTCTCTCGTTGCGCTTTCTGACAAATACCCACTTATGTCCCACAGGTCTTACACCCGTTGGTGTATGGGTTATTTCTCCGAAAACTTCTCGCTTTTCAAGCGATTTTAGTTCTGCTTGGATTGCTTCTTTCCATTTTGGCCAATCTTGTCTTCGGCGACATTCGTCTACGGTTTTTGGTTCTATATCATCCTCATTAGATACCATTTCAACCGCTATGGAGTAAGTAAAGATTTCATTTATGACAACATTCTTTCGATTCCACTGTTTCTTTGTATAGGCATAATTAATCGAAATTTCATTGTTGTCGATGCTTTCATGTTCCTCGCTATTTGGAACAACTTCATCTTTTTCTCCATTTTGAATTTCATGGTTCTCAATTGGAGGAACAATCATTTGTTCATCTCGCCTTTTATTTTTTCTTGGTTTCGAATCTTTCGAACCAGGTGGCCTTCCACGCTTTCGGCGTGCCATAGATTCATTTTCAATTGCCTTATTATCTATAGGAATTTCAATACGTGCAGGAGCATTCTCTGCTGGTATATGCGACTTTGTCACTTTCTTACTATCAATGAATGCATCAGGCAATTGATTTGCAACACCTTGTAAATGAACAATTTTCTTAACTTCTTGCTCACAAGAATTTGTTCGTGGATCTAGAAAAGATAATTGTGTTGCATTCCATATGATTTCTATATCTTTCTTGTTTGGGTCCACTTTCTCTCCCCCTAAGGCTGGGAATAGGCTTTCATCAAAATGACAATCGGCAAAACGAGCCGTGAATAAATCACCTGTCATTGGTTCAATGTATTTTATAATAGATGGTGATTCAAAACCAACATATATTCCCAGCCTTCGTTGTGGACCCATATTTGTACGCAGGGGTGGAGCAATAGGGACATACACTGCGCATCCAAAAATCTTTAAATGTGAGATGTTTGGTTCTCGACCAGATACTAATTGTAATGGTGAGAATTTATGATACGCAGTTGGTCTCAATCGAATTAACGATGCTGCATGTATTATGGCATGACCCCAAGCAGATGAAGGCAATTTTGATTTCATTAATAGTGGCCTTGCAATTAATTGCAATCTTTTTATTAATGATTCAGCAAGACCATTTTGTGTATGAACATGAGCCACTGGGTGCTCCACATCAATCCCAATGGACATACAATATTCATTAAATGTTTGGGATGTAAATTCCCCAGCATTATCAAGTCTTATTCTTTTAATTATATAATCCGGGAATTGAGTTCTCAATCGAATGATTTGAGCAAGAAGCTTTGCAAATGCAATGTTTCTGCTTGACAAAAGGCTTACATGTGACCATCGTGTTGAAGCATCTATCAATACCATAAAGTATCGAAATGGTCCACATGGGGGATTAATTGGCCCACAAATGTCTCCTTGAATTCTTTCTAAGAATGATGGAGATTCTGTTGCAATCTTATTTATAGAAGGCCTTATTATCATTTTGCCAAGAGAACATGCAACACATGCTAATTCATTTGACTTGGGGATCCTCACATTACTTATTGAATGCCCGGTCGAATTGCCAATTATTTTATGCATCATGCCTGTTCCAGGATGACCCAAACGGTCATGCCATAGATCAAATAATGTTTTATTGTCTAACTTCCGGTTAGATATCATATTTATCTCAATAGGACGTATATCAATCCGATATAATCCCGATGTATATGCTGGCAATTTTTCACATATATATTTCTTGCCATGTCTATCCTTTGTGATGCACAAGTACTCAATTTCATTTTCTGTCATAGTTTCCAAATGAAAACCATTTTGACGTATGTCTCGAAAACTTATGAGGTTTCTTCGAGATTTGCTTGAGTATAATGCATCGTTAATGGTTAACTTTGTTCCATTCGGGAGCATTATGTGAGCCTTTCCGGATCCTTCTATCAATTTAGCTGATCCCGAGATAGTGTTGACATTACCTTGAAACATCATAAGCTCTGAAAAATACTCTTTATTTTTCAATATTGTATGCGTTGTTCCACTATCCAGGAGGCATTGGTATCCAGATCCATTTTCTGGTAGATCCATATCTTCATAATAAGAAGCAAGTTTAGGAATTAATGAGAAAATGCATATTTCATTAATAATAAGAGAGTAGTACAATACTTAAATAAAGCACACAGAAAAGAAATACA
Organism: Patellifolia procumbens; assembly: GCA_947645195.1. NCBI lineage: Eukaryota > Viridiplantae > Streptophyta > Magnoliopsida > Caryophyllales > Amaranthaceae > Patellifolia > Patellifolia procumbens. Next base: position 385,686 of record CANSGD010000920.1, read on the forward strand.
TGATTACTTAAATAAAGCATACAGAGAGGAAATACATGATTTGATTAACAAGAAAATAGGTAGTTTTAAACTTTGTTAATTTCCCCCCAAAGTAAAGTCATTTTCAATTTCGGCTCCATCCATGAAAAAATCAGAAGCATCAAGGCTAGGCAAAGAGGTATTTGCCTTATTCACAAAATTCGCTTCAGCATCTTTTCCTTTATTTCTTTTGGAAGCTTGGTAGAGTTCTGTCAAATGTTTGGTCGTACGACATGTACGTGCCCAATGTCCAGTCATACCACACTTGTGGCATGTATCTTTCCCTTTGTGATTATTTTTGTGGTTGCCTTGATGCCCCCATTCTGTATTTTTAAAATTATTATTATTTCGGGGGAAATACTGGCCTTTACCACGTCCTCGTCCTCGACCACGGTTATTACCGCGTCCTCTACCACGGCCATGGTGATTTCCCCTTCCACCTTTGTGTATAGCATTTGCTTCTGGATCATTATTTTCAATTGCATTAGCCTCATGAGAGGCTAAAGATCCAGCAGGCCTGAGGTTATGATTTTTCAACAGGAGATCATTGTTTTGTTCCGCCACTAGTAGTACAGAGATTAACTCAGAATTTTTTTAAAACCTCTTTCCCGATATTGTTGTTGGAGTATTATATTTGTGGCATGAAACGTTGAGAGCGTTTTTTCTATCATTTGCTCTTCTGTAATGGGATGGCCACATTGTCTCAAGGTCGAGGCAATTTTAAATAATGCTAAGTTATAATCACTGACGGATTTGAAATCCTGGAACCTCAGATTGGTCCAGTCAAAACATGCCTTAGGAAGGAGCACATGTTTGTGGTGCCCATACCTTTCACGTAGGCTGTCCCAAAGTTCATTGGGATCTTCTAGTAAAAGATATTCAGTTTTTAAACTCTCATGCAAGTGATGCCTTAGAAAGACTAAGGCTTTTGCCTTTTCTTGTTCACTTGCTATTTTTTCTATGTTTGTTCCGCCTTGGCCTGCTTCAGTGGTAAGTTCTTTAATAGTATGATCTAATCCTTGAGCCTTTAGATTGATTTTGGCATCTGCAATCCAATCCGAAAAATTTTGTCCAGAAAGGTCCAGGATGTTGAATTGTCTTTTTATTAGATCTCCCATTTTAACTATAACCAGATAATAATATAAAATCAGTAAATGATAATAAATCATATATAATATCTCCCCCTGATTTATATCATTACATTTACACATGAATACTTAAAACAAAAAAAAAAAACAATAAAACATAATAATAAGAATGCTAAAGAAAACAAAGACAAAAAAACTTCCTAAATGAACAACAATAAAAACATACAATAATAATAAGGCAAAAAATGCAAAAAAATACACTTGAAGACAAAAGTGATGATAATCACGTGCATTTTCGCCAATTTACCGGGGAGAATTTAGGCGGTGTTTAGGTTCCTACTTGTGCATTAGGAGAAAGAGCATTAACGCCATGAGAAGGATAAATAAACCGGCTATAATGAATAGGTAGAGTTTTATTTTCCTAAAATCTTCCTCAAAAGAAGAAGATGAGGGTGGAGGGCGGTTGTTGTCGGCGTTAAACATGGTGGCCGGAAAAAAATGGAGGAAAGAAAGAAAATTTTTGTGGGTTTGAGCAAAAGATGGAAAGAAGATAAGAGATATGTGGTGAAATTGGGAGTGGGTAATCCGCTTTTATAGAGGATTATCCTTAACTGTGCAGTTTGTTGTATATTTATCTACAGTTATTCAAAGAATATAATGCAATAAAAATTTTAGTTGGAGTATTTATAGGTACTAAATATAATTTGTTCACTATTATGCATGTCGGTAAGTGTAAAAATGATAATAAATGTAACTACAAATGTCATATAAAGGAAATAGCACATAGTAAGAAATAAATATGTACTAGGGTTCTAGGTTAGCTACTCCTGCATATATTGACAATAATGCATGTGAATAGGCAAAAGGTATCAATAATTTTACTACTGTCAGCCAGCCATATAGGCGGCAAATTTCAAAAAAATCCTGCCATATAGGCGGTGATTTCAAACAATAACCTGCCATATAGGCGGTTCAACAGAAAAATAAAATAACATAAAGTAAAATGTCCTTGCCCTCCATAAAGGTGGCGTTATTATCAAATTATTTATTATTTATTTTAGGGGCTAGTGGCATGGTGACGTTTGCCACTAGTTCCTTCCTGTTCCTCTCTGTTTCTTTTATTATTTGGTGGTGGTGGATTTTCAGTTGGTGGTGCTGGAGGATTAGTATTGGTGTTAGGAACAGGGCTTTGTGGATTTTCACCGGTACGAACATTAGTACCATTGTTGAGGTCAGTGCGAAAAGGATGACTTACTGTCCCCCTTGCTGGGTTAGTAGCAAAAGGGACGGTGTTACGCTCTACAATTAAATGTACACAACAGAGAGAAACATTGTGGAAACTAACGTTGATCCCGTTACTTTGTTGATCCATGTTAGGATAGTGAAAGGTTGAGACAAAAAAATGGATACCGGAGTTTGAAAGATTGAAGGTTGAAAATACCTTTCGGTTTTTTTTGTAAGCAAACTCGTGCTGATAACGTGTTAAGAAAGATGAGAAACAAGAAGAGAGAAAAACCAATGAATTGTATTGATCTTACTCTTGGTGCAAATGTTACATTTACCTCTCCTCTATTTATAGTAGGAGATTTTACTATTTACATAACCTAAAGTCAACAATAGGTTAATTTAGGTGCATGGAGGGAAGAAAATTTTGCCATGCATTGAATGCATGTACATGTGCATAGGTGGGCATTCACATTACTTTGATATAATTCATAACAGTATTCCTATAATATGTAATTGTTCAAGTAAATTAAGCATTGTGTGTATTTTTCTCGCCTCCAAAAATAAACAAATTGATTTAGTAGTTTCAAACAATTACATAAATTAGTCTATGCGTGTCTTCATTTTATCATAATCGCATAGTCTCTTACCTTGTTTATTTAGACTATATCAAGACTAAGCTGAACTTAGCTAAAATTTTAAAAATAAACTAAGTTAATTCAAATTAACTGAACTAAATTAATTATAGACATTAGACTTATTTAAATGATCTAACAATTCCACGGTAGATTGTAATCACATTTTAACAACGCATATGTCGCGCATATGAATTAGGACTCATATCCCTCTTTCCCAAATGTTTTGTCGATTCTCAATTTTCTCGGCTATTTAATCCTTGTGCTCTAAAGAAAATCCTATAGACCCTATTGCTGGGAGTATTGCATGAGGGCTCATTACCGAAGAGGTCACTATAAAGTGCATTGGCAGACGTTAGTAATTACCATACGGTTTAACATTTAACAGAAACGCATAGTCTCATACATTGTCATATACATGAATATAAAATTATTGAAGCGTGTAGCTGTTAACTTTGAAATAATGAAAGAGAGAAAAAGAGAGAAGGAAGACTGAGAGAATTTAGTGTAGATTTCTGTTTTCTTATTGATTGAATGAATACATCATTGAGATATTGCTATATATATACAAGATGTAGAGAGGATAAGAATCTAACAAACTCAACTCTCATCAATTCTAACTAATTAACAAACTACCTATATGTACAAAAGTTTGTTAGAAACTAAAATATCTTGGTAACAACACCCCCCCCCCCAAAAAAAAAAAACTTGGGATGGGTGAATGAGAAACCATGCCAAGTACCCATCCCAAGTTTGGAAGAGAGGGAGATTGTGTTGAGAACTAGGGAGTATCCTAGTGAATATATCAGCAAGCTGATTTTGAGTAGGCAAATAACTAAGTTGTATTAGCCCCTCTAGAACTTTATCCCTAGTGAAGTGGCAATTCACTTCGATATGCTTAGTTCTTTCATGGAAGATGGGGTTTTTAGCTATGTGAACAGCTGGATTATTACAATGCAAGGTAACAGGTGTAAGAGAAGTATCTCCAAATTCTTCAAGTAGCCTGACAACCCAAGTCACCTCACTAGCAGGTTGAGCCATAGCCCAATTCTCAGCTGCTGGAGATAGTGCTTTGTTTCTTGGACTTCCAGCTAATACGAGAGGTGCCAAGTAGGAGAATATAACCAGTTACATACCTCTTTGTAGTAGGACAAGTAGCCCAATCCGAATCAGTGAAAGATTGAATAGAAATCTTAGAGCTAGCTTGAAGAAAAATGCCTTGGCCTACTGTATGTTTTAATGTATCTCAAAGTATGTGTGAGAGCCTGGATATGAGATAATCTGGGGCTGTGCATAAATTGGCTTAAAGATTGAACAACAAAGGCAATATCAGGCCTTGTATGGGGCAAGAAAATGAGCTTACCAACAAAGCATCTATACAGTTCAGGATCAGAATATAAGGGAGAAGAATCATGAGTGAGTTTAAGATTGAGAGGAAAGGGAGTGATGGCTGGTTTGGAAAGATCTAGAGAACAAGAACTAAGAAGCTCTTTGGTAAATTTACTTTGAGTAAGTATATAACCATTCTGAGAGGGAGTAATTTCAATCCCTAAGAAGTAATGAAGAGCACCTAGATATTTGATGCTGAAAGCAGAATGAAGGTGAGCTTTGATTGACTAAATAAGAGTGGTGTTAGATCCAGTGATGATAATATCATCAACATAGACAGCCAAGATAATAGTATCTCCATTTTCTTTTAAGGAAAAGAGAATAATCATTTTTAGATTATAGGAAACCAAGAGAAAGAAGCTCATCAACCAATCTAAGAAACCATTGTCTTGATGCTTAGTTTAAGGCCATAAAGAGATCTTTTAAGCTTGCAAACAGTGTTTGGAGAAGCAATAACACCTTCAGAAACTTTCATGTAGACTTCTTCATGTAGGAAACCATGAAGGAATGTATTGTTTACATCTAGTTGAAAGCGTGGCCATTGTTGACTAAATGCTTATAATATAAGGCATCTAACAGTGGACATCTTAACAACAGGAGAAAAAGTCTCTTCATAATCCAGCCCATATTTCTGAGTAAAACCCTTGGAAACTAATCTGGCTTTGTATCTCTCAATAGAGCCATCTGCATGCTTCTTAACTTTGTAAACCCATTTACACCCAATAGTTTTCTTTCCTTTGGGTAAAGAAACAAAATCCCATGTGCCATTGTCTTGTAAAGCTGAGATTTCTTTATTCATAGCTTCAATCCAGAGTGGATTATGAGCAACTTGTTGATAGGTAGAGGGTTGAAGAGAACCAGTATGAGAGGCTATGAGAGCCTAATGAAGAGGTGAAATAGAGTTAAAAGAAACTAATTAAGTTGCATCAATGAGAAATAGAAGTAGAAGCTGTTTTAGGTTTTCTTTGTTTAGAGACAGGTTTGGTACAATGAAAATCATTAAGATAAAAGGGAGTTTTAATAGGTCTAGAGGTTCTTCTTAATGGTGGAGGTGGTAGTGGTGTTGGTATATTAAAGGAAGAAGATGGAGAATGTGGTAAAAGAGGAGAATCAGATCGATTTGAGATTGGAGAAACAGGCTGAGGTAAAAGATCAGGTTGTATAAGAGAAGAATCAGAAGATGTAGTAGAGGGAATAAAAGAGTGTTAAAAAATGGGATGATTATGATCAAAATCAATCATATTATCATTGGTAGAAATAGGAAGAAAAAATTTAGTGGTGTAATCATTGAGAGCAGAGGTAGAATGATGAAAGAGAAAGTGTTTTTCATGGAAAGTAACAGCTCTTGAAATGAGAATTTTGTTAGTAAAAATATCAAGAACTTTGTAGGCTTTGTGAGAATTAGGATATCCTAAGAAAACACAAGGGTGTGCTCTATGATCAAATTTTGTTCTCTTAATAGAAGAAGTAGAATAATAACAAAGGCAACCAAAAATCCTCAAATGAGAGAGATCAGGTTTGATGTTGAACAACTTTTTATAGGGTGTAGAAAAATTGATGCTCTTAAGAGGCATCCTATATATAAGATAGGTAGCTGTAAGTATACACTGATTCCAATTAAAAATGGCTCTTGCTGTCTCTAAGAGATGCTTGTGCTTCCTTTCAACAACTCCATTCTGTGTTGGAGTGTTACTATAACTTTTTTTGCTGAAAAACACCATATTTATCAAGCAAAATTTTCATATCCCCCTCATTTAAATCAGGTGAATTATCAGACCTCACAACTTTCACCTTTAAACTGAACTGTGTATCAACATATTTGGGGAAATGAGTCATAATAGAAACTAAATCAGTTTTATTTCTCATAACATGAGTCAAAGTCATCCTTGTGTAATCATCTATAATAGTGAGAAACTGATTACAACCAAAGAAATCACTAATCAAGTATGGACCCCATACATCCAAGTGAAGTAACTCAAAAGGCTTACTAGTTTTGATTGTACTAGTAGAAAAGGATTTTCTTGTTTGCTTAGCTAGAGCACATATATTACAGAAATACTCTGCTAAACAACCTTGTACATCAAGATCTTCTATTCCTTTTATCTTGCCAAAAAAATATGACCTAATCTTAAATGCCAGAGTTTAGCTGCTTCAATAACCTTGGATCTTGAAGAGCTGAGGGCAACAGGAGCATAAGAGGGTTTTGATTGATCAACTGTAGCAGGTGTGAGATCAGAGTCCAGGATATAGAGTTGATGTATCACATTTATATATAGTTTTTAGATGCATTTAGATTGCATTTAGAACTCCTTTTTGAGCATTTAGGTGCATAATGACATGAATTACATAAGTTGTACTCTACTACTCCCCGTTTGTGTGTTTCGATGATTTTCAGGTTATTATGATACAAAGTGATCATGACTACCAAGGATGTAGCCTATTAATCATTGAAGATGAAGGTAGCTTGCACAAGGATCACAATGCTTCCGTTTGGGACGATTTTGAGTTGGAATGAAGCAAAGAGTTAGTGAAACAAAAGCCAAATCTGACACACCTTCACTATTTTTAATATAACTTTTGATATAAAATTGATAATTAAGAAATTCCAATTGGGTTGGATTCTAGACTTCAAGAGATTTCCAATGATATGTCACACGCCCCAATAGGACTTCTGGTTTGAGAGATACGGCCTTTGCAAGTTGATGCAGAATTGCAGTTTAGCCACACGATCGGGCGGGATTTGACCCGATCGGGCCTGGAGCACGGACAGCTCTTTTTCCCGAAATTCTATCTTTTTCTATTCATTTTTTATTAGATTTTGGGGCTATTATAAATAGTTATTCCTCATATTTTTAGAGACATCTTTTTATTCTAGTTTTTCCATAGTTCTTAGTTTAGCTTTATTTAGTTTAAACACTTTAAATTAGATTAAAGGTGATTGAACCTATTCGATTTCAATAAAAGTTCCTGCTTTCTGTCAATTGGTATTCTTCTTTGCCCTAATCTCTTTTATTATTCTCATTTGCTTAGTTTATTTATTCAATTATTCTTGATGCAATTATTAGGGTTTCATATTAGATTGTTTATCGTTGACTCAATTATGAGTGAGTAGTTCAATTTCTAGGGATTTAGAGAGGGAAGCCATGTTTATACCATGATTATTTGAATTGCTATTAGTTTCTAGGGTTTGATGAGATAGGTTATGGTGTGATTTGTTCTTATTGAGTAATTAACGTTATTGCGCAATTTCTTTGATTACTTGAGGTTAATAATCGTTTGCACAGATCCGTCTTACTTTTAGAGGCCTAGTACACACCAGTAATTCTGATTATGTTTGTGAACATGCTGCATATGTTGAATTATGGACGTTGAGACTTAACCATAGCTTGACACGTGTTCTAATCTATCGATTCTCGACCTAGGTTCTGATAGTTGTTTGATCCTTTGATTGGTATAAGCATGGTGGACCGAACTAATTCCCTAGACCTTTAATTCATAGTTAAATTCCGATCTTTATATTGCTTTCTAGTAGTTAATTATTAGTTCAGCTGATTTCTATCTGATTTTTGTCTGAAGTAGCTTTTTAGCTGAATATTAACTTAGAACTCCGTCTCTCTGTGGATTCGACCCTACTTCCCTTGACTACTATTGTTAGAGGACTTAGGTTTATTTTTGATTAGGTGACACGACTAAATCCTATCAAGAGTCCCCTTTCTAGTTTACCAAGCACAATTTTCTTGTACAAAGAAGGGCCTTGAAGTAAACACTGACTATTAATAAAGTTGACTGAATATAGAGCACCTTGACATAACTTGGATATTGAAATTAGGTTAAACTGAAAACCAGGGACATGTAACACATTTTCTAGGGTAATATATCTTTTCAATGTGATGATGCCTTTGTAATCTTTGATCCATCAGGAATAGTGATCATAGGAAAAAGTGCAACTAGTGTTGTATATGAATCAAACATGTGTAAATCTGAACACATGTGATTAGTTGCTCTAGAGTCTAGAATCCAGGTTTTGTAAAAACTCGAGAGTAAACAAAAATTACCTGCTAACTGAGAGCTTGCAGCCAAACTGATAGATCCTGAACCAGTTTGTTCAATATTTTATTTCTCTAAGTATTGAAGAAATTGTTTGTGTTGATCATGAGTGAAAGTAGCATGTATCACTTCATTGTCTTCAGATTGAATGTTGTGTTGATCATCAGTAGCTGATACAGCAGCTACTCTTCTTTCTTTGTTTCTGAAATCCTTAGGATATCCATGTAAGTTCACAATTATCAACAATGTGAATTTTCATCTTGCAATGCTCATAAAACAGATTGTTTCTTGTATTTGTTCTTCCATTTCCACTAGTATTCATCTTGGAAAAACGAAAATTAGAGTTAAAACTCTTATCAGTAGCAAAAGCAAGGTTTTCATTCACAAATGGTGATTTGAAAGAGCTCAACTCTTTGTGTTTCTTCTTGTAACAATAAGCTATAAGCTTTGAAAATTGTAGGTAAAGGATTCATCATCAATATAGTAAACTTATCATTTATCTTCATGAGAAACTGAATTAGCCTTTGTTGTTGCTGTGATATCTCCAATTTCTGTGAGATAGTACATGTGCAGCCTGCACATTCACAAGCAGGTAGGGGATCTAAGTTATCCACTTGATCCCATAGTAGCTTGATTTTAGTAAAGAAACTTGAAATGCTTTCATCATCTCCTTGTGAAAGATCTCCTAGTTGTTGTTGAACTGAAAAGACTTGTGGTCTTGAAGATTGACCAAATCTTTCTTGAAGATCAAGCCAAATTTCTTTTGCTGTATTGAGATAAAGAACACTTCGACTAATTGAAGGTTCAAGAATTTAGAATCCAAGAAATCACCAAATCATTGCATCTACACCACAATCTATAATTTGCTGAACTTGCAGCTGGTTTGGTTAAGCTTCCATCAACAAAACCAATTTTGTTTCTAGCTGAGAGTGTTATGATCATTGATCTACGCCAATCATTAAAACCACTTTCATTGAATGTGACATTCTAATTTTGATGAATTGACATCAGATTGTTCAAGTAATATTCTAATCTAGGATCTTGAGATGCATATAATCTACTATAGTTTGATTCATTCTCAGAAGACATTTTTGAAAATTTTAAATCTGAAATGAACTGATCAAGAACTTTCTGAAATGAAGAGAAACTGACAGTTCTTGAATCTATAAAATGAATTGTAGTATGAACTTGAATGAGATTGATCAATCTTCGATCAATTGAGAGGAGTAGAAGAGATTGAAATGTAACAAAATTGTTGCTGCTCTGATACCATGTTAACTTTCATGTTTTCACATGAAATAATGAATGAGAGGAAAAGAGAAAGAAGAAAATGAGAGAATTTAGTGTAGCTTTTTGTTTTCTTATTGATTATACATCATTGAGATATTGCTATATATATATACAAGATGTACTAAAGATGAGAATCTAACAAACTCAACTCTCATCAATTCTAATTAACAAACTAATTATAATGATAAAGTTTGATAGAAGATATTTCTAACTAAAATATCTAGGTACCAGCAGTAGCTTACCAATTTTCAAAAAATAAACAGTAGCTTACCATTTGACACGTACATTTACACTTACACTTGAGTTAATGGGAGCTCTTTGAAGAACTCCCTCCAAAAATAAACGTATGCCACTCAATGCAGCGAGCACACGGTATTCTTTAGTAAAAGGCGAAAGAATAGTTCGCTTTGTGCTCACTGCGTGGCTGCGTGAGGATTACTGGCATGAGGCGGGCTGATTTATAACAGTTTTGTCATCTGGTTCTTTCTATTAGTCGAGGTGGGACTGGTCTACCCCCTTTCACGTAGCAATAACAGATTGGCACTTGACTACCTGAATGGCACAGAGCTCACTGCTTAAGTAACAAATAACCTAAAATTCTGATATTATTATAATTTATCCCTGACAATCAACAGCAAATACTTTGTTAGATCCAGGAAATTTATGAAAAGTTACTCAATTATTAATCAAAAGCTCTAAGTTACGGACATATGCACCACCAAAATTCGCACTATCAAATCAGTTTCCCGCAAAACATAATGCTCCTTTCATTTTTAACATAAGGCACATGATTGAGTATTTGACTATAAGGCCGCATAAGGTATTAGGAATTCTATTGTAATCAGGATTCTAGTTATTTCGGAAGTTTTCATATATGTATACTAGTCATATATGCACGCGATGCGTGTGAAAAAAATCATTTAAAATTTTGCATAAATATGTAAGTTTGTTTATGATGTTTTGTATTTCTTTTTTCAAAATTTAAAAATATGAAAAGTGTTATATATTGAGAAAGATATTCCATTTAATTAGGATTAAAAAAAGATAAATATTAATTTTTGGTGTCCCCCTACTCTTCACTTATAGAATAGAGATAAGCAACATTGTTAGGAGTTTTAAGTTGTAAGGTATATATTGGTATACTGTAATTAATGAAGGCAAGACATTTACTCCTAAAATTATTCCCTGTTTTACACAAGGCACCAGACCACTAATGCAATGACCTAGGGCCCCAAAAATCATGCTAAAGTATACGCAATCAATTTGAGTTTAGCAAAGAAAAAATACCTTGTTAGTTGCAAAATAAAAAGGAAAATGTTATACGTAGCCTTTAGAGTTATGTATAAGCATTTAATACTTTACTTACCTAGTGAAACAAATAACAACTAATAACGATTGACGCATGATTTGCCAAATGTTTAAACATACCCTTAAAAGGGCTACGAATAGCGACATCTAAATAAAAAATCATAATTATGTCTTACAATATCACATGCCACAACTTAGACAAAAAACAAGCAAGTAGAAGTATTTAATATTCTCTACCATGGTTTCATCATTTTATTTACTAAATTCAACAAGATCTATGCATCCCTAAATATTCAATATACTGTTTCATACCCACTTTTAAACTCATTGCTAGTTTGTTACCTCAGTCTACTACTAATTGACGTAAATACTAGACAGTAATACATTGTCATGCTTATTACATCAAATAGGATATGCAATCCTCTATCGAGTTTGGCACAGGGAAAAAAAAGAACTATGACAACTGACAAGTTATGAAAGTTAAGACCCAATGTACAGCTTCGTCCTGGACCGAACCTCATATCTGTTAATAACACCATAGATAAAAAGAAGTGATGCTGTTAATAATATTATCTCAGAGTATAATCCTTCACTATATGTTTCTTATAATTTAAATTATGAAATGGTTCTAGACTACAAGAAATACATAACTTTTCACACTTATTCTATTTTAAACTTGATAATATTTATGTTTAGAATTGTAGAGCTTTACCCTTAAAAAGGGAGCCCTTCCAGAAATTCTCGACGGCCAAGGTCAAGCCCAGGCCGAAGAGGGGGTTTGGAAATAGTTTTCAACCAGCAATTGACGCGCCTCGGTTATTACCTCACTAGCTGCGTCATTGCCCCAAGCGCAAAGATAAATTGAAACATAGGAATTATTGGATTATATGGTATCCTCATCATATGCTTATTCCATAAGCGTACAATGTGGGACGAAAATTGAGGTAACCTTGTGGTCTTACTCTGATATAATCCCCAATTTTGCAATATTGCACCTTGTTCAGGATACCTAAAAGGCTAAAACTTGTAACTTGACGAAACTATGGAGGGTGTTAGCCATTTGACATATTTTCATTTCTCTCTAATGTTCATCATCCTCTTTCCTTATCTTACTGACAAGCTGATAAGATGTAATATTACATGATGCAACATATCTTTTCTTCGAATGTGCTTTCTCCTATATGTGGCAAAGAATTTTGCATCTGTTTCTGGTTCAAAGATTAGCTAGCAGTTTACATTTTGAGTTCAGTCAAGCTATTCGGATCACTAGGTCGAGTGGACGTCTACAGAAGCAGCTTAAGGTGTTCGCCTCAACACTAAAATATTCACTGAAGTTGTTTACAGCATGTGGACTTGTAGGAATACTAGACATTTCCAGCAAGTTTAGCAGGAGCAAATTTATAGAGAAACTATTTTTAGATCCTCTTGTAGATGTTCAGATAACAAGTTGGTTCATGTTTTCCCAAAGGGAATGGTGAGTCTATGAGATACTGATGCTTCTGTGTTGACTCTTGAGTTCCCTTTTTTTTTCTTCTCTTTATTTCCCTCCTCTTCTTATAAGACGTGCCCAATCTTAATGGCGCAACTATAAAAAAACGGAGGATTTATATTGCAAAACTCTATAAACATCCTTTAAATGATTCCGGTCTATGACGAGTATGATTGCAGAAGATGAAGATTACTAATATCATTCGGTCACTTATTTTTCATGGCAGTTTAGTGGTTACTCTGACTCTTAGTACATATACATTATAAATTCAACGAAAGTGATAATCACATGATATAAGCGGTGAGTTCCATGATTAACACACAAGATTCCCATTATATTCATCACTTAATTTCGATCACACATAATTTACATTGTGGCACAACAAATTCAAACTGTCAAATATTCTATCAAATTTAAACTAAATCCTAAGACCAACTTCACTTGCCAGGGACAAAGTTTGTGGCATAAGCCCAAGCATTGTTGTTAACTGGATCAGCAAGGTGATCGGCGAGGTTCTCCAATGGGCCTTTTCCGGTAACAATAGCTTGAACAAAGAATCCGAACATCGAAAACATGGCCAACCTACCATTTTTAATCTCCTTTACCTTCAACTCGGCGAAGGCTTCCGGGTCTTCAGCCAAGCCCAACGGGTCAAAGCTACCACCAGGATAAAGTGGGTCAACTACCTCACCAAGAGGCCCACCAGCAACACGATAGCCCTCAACAGCACCCATTAAAATAACTTGGCAGGCCCAAATAGCAAGAATACTTTGAGCATGGACCAAACTTGGGTTACCCAAGTAATCAAGCCCACCCTCACTAAATATTTGGGAGCCTGCTTTAAACCAAACGGCCTCACCAAACTTTACGCCGTTACGGGCCAAGAGCTCTGGGAAAACACAGCCCAAAGCACCCAACATGGCCCAACGGCAATGGATCACTTCAAGCTCACGGTTTTTAGCAAAAGTTTCAGGGTCAGCTGAAAGCCCAGCAGTGTCCCAACCGTAATCACCAGGGAATTCACCAGTAAGGTATGATGGGGATTCACCAGAAAATGGGCCCAAGTACTTAACACGGTCTGGGCCGTACCATGGGCTGTTTGATGCAACAGGCTTTGGTTTACCAGCAGTTTTTCTCATGGTAATTCTTCCCTCTCCAACAATTTCGGAGGCGGTCGGGCCGAGCTTTACGGCCTTTCCGGCAAGAGAAGGAGAAGAAAGAGCCATGGTGGAGGAAGCCATTTTTGGATAGGAAAGAGATAGAGAGAAATGTAGTGGGTTTGATGGTGTTTGAAGTGAATGTGATGAATGGAGTTTACATGTTTGGGTTGTTTAAGTAAGGGAAAATGGGGGTATCTTCTTATCTGCCCAATATCTTTATTTGCTTTCTTATTGGCTTAGCTAGATTTTGGACGTGGTGTCCTAGCTGGCCATTTCTAAGCCATGAAGTTGCTAGATTTTTTTGGCTTTGGAGTACACTTGTGGGGTTGGTGGGATCTTTAAAAATCTACTTTATGAGGTCGAAAATAGTTGAAGGATGGTACGAAAAATCGAAAATTCTACGGTACATCGTGTATTTGTATATCGTTATGTATCATTATTTGGTAAATGATGTGTACCATACCGCTATTCACTACTATGAATCTTAACCATTACATTTTATTAACTTATAAAATCTTGACCATCTTATTCTAAAAATAAATATACTTCCTCCGTTTTTTATTAATTGTGACACTTTTAATTTCACGGACTCCTAGGCAATTTTTGGAGAGGAAAGAGATAGAGAGAAAGAAAGAAGGAACCCATGTGATAGGAGAGAGATAGAGAGAAAGATTTACCCAAAAAAGAAAGTGTCACAACTAATTCCAAACTTCCTTATATAGAAAGTGTCACATTTAAAAAAAACGGAGGAAGTAGGAAATTTTAGTAGAGACAACCTTAAAAATTTCTTTTTTTTGTCAATTTTTTAGCAAGAAACAACCTTATATAACAAAATGTTTGTTAAATGAAACCTTGAGTGATTTTCCGATCATTGATTAATAAGCTCCAGCGTTGACGATGTTGTTGTTATTGATGTTCATGGAAAGAAGAACGAGAAGCAATGGAAAAGAGATGGCCAAAGTTTATAAATCAATTGCCGGAAAATCACTTAAGGTTTTATCTAATAAAATTTTTGTTATATAAGGTTGTTTATTGCCAAAAATTATATAAGGTTGTTTCTGACAAAAAAATAATAAATCTATACACATTAAAATGGCAAAAGAAGAGTTCAGTAACATGGTGACTCAGCTGTTTGTGGGCTTGACATATCCCTCTTCATTACCAGCTGTTCTAATTTCTTCCCCATTTTTTCACACTTTGGTTTCAATCCTCTCACCACCCTCTGTAGAGAAGCAAGTTTGGATGTATCTTCTGCCTCATCTATGGCCGATTTTAATGCAGATTCAGGTTCATCAATCTGCGACCCATGCTTCCACCTTTCATTACTTTCTGATCTAATCTTCTTCTTTGCTTCACAATCCATTATTTCAACCTTGAGGAACAACCAGGCGGTGGGAAAGTGGAAAAGAATGAGAAAGTTGCTTTGAACACATTTGCGTTCGATTTTTGATAAAATCCCCAAATATTCTGAATTTGAAACCCTAATTCATTCGCAATTGTCAGAAAACTTCTTCATTTATCTTTTATACCCAGACCCAAAATCCCATCTTCCAAGTTCCACCACCCCTGAAAGCATTAAACCCTTTAGTATTTGATGGCTTAGGCGTTGGTCTGGTTGGAGTCTTAGTGAATTGTTGATGGCTTGGTGCGTTGGCGAACTGATGGTTTCACCCATCGGATTTCCGTGTCGTGCCGTTTGACTGTTCGAAGTAAAGAAACGGTGGTTCTGAATGAAGTTGAGGCATTCAGGAGGACAACGTAACAGGTTAGTTTTTGAATTATGAATTGTGAACGTGACTTGGTGCTTATTAGTGAAATTGCTAGATTATTAATGGTTGATTAATTATGTACTATAAGTTTTTTTAAATTGTGATTGCTGGTTGGCGAGTAATGAACTGACTTGTTGGCTATTAGTGGTATCTATGAATTAGTGCTTAAGTTTTGATTGTTGCTTTATAGTGATTTGATGAAGTGTGAATTTTTTGTTCATAGTGAATGTTGATTTTTGGTTAAATTGTGAGTTCTAAATGTGGATTTTCTGTGAATGTTAAATTTTTGAGATTGTTTTTATTTAAGTTGCCATTTGTTAAGTTATAATGAGCGTAGAATCAGTTGCGTTGATAATTAGTAAATTCTTAGTTGCAGGAGTGTTATGTGGAAGAACATGAGGTGGATGTTAAAATTTTCCTCAATATCCAACTATGATTTTTTTTATATAGATGACAGAGATTTGGTTAGGAAATGTTTAGTTATTGTATCTGGTATTCCTTTTAATGAA
The DNA here is from genome assembly GCA_947645195.1 of Patellifolia procumbens. Taxonomy (NCBI): domain Eukaryota; kingdom Viridiplantae; phylum Streptophyta; class Magnoliopsida; order Caryophyllales; family Amaranthaceae; genus Patellifolia; species Patellifolia procumbens. The sequence goes on from CANSGD010000920.1 coordinate 401,612, forward strand.
GGAAAGGAAAAGAAAGGGAGAGAAAAGAAAAGAAAGGAAAAGAAAGGGAGAGAAAAGAAAAGAAAGGAAAAGAAGTGAAAAGAAAGTAATTGTAGTTTCCAGTGTTTGGTATTTTTGGGGGATTTGGGAGGAATCACTTGTTTGGTTAGTTTTAGTAAGGGAAAGGAACAGTAAGGAACAGGAAAAAAGGCAAAAAACCTATTAGCTTTCCTTCCTTTTGATTTTGGGAGGAAATGAAAGGAAGGATTTGAAGGTATTCTTTTCCATCCACTTCGTCTCATTTCCAGCCAAATCCCTCTTATTTAATTTTACCGAACATAGGAAAATGTCTTTTTTTTTCCTTTCTCTTTCTTTCTTTTCCATCCAAATCCCCGCTATCAAACACATTGAAAGAGTTTGAGAAGTATTTTTAGAAAACTTTCTTTTTAAATGTAAATCTTAGATGCAATTGTAATGCTCTTCTATTAAACTACATTTTGGATTTGAGGAAGCAGAAAGAAAGATGGGAGAACGGAAGGTGTTGAACAAATATTGTCCTCCTCATTTCGATCCCACAAAAATTTCAAGGCGAAGGCAACCCAGAAATCAAGCAATTAAGTACGAATGATGTATTGGCGAGGATTGGTTGGGCGGCTAAAATTCTTCATTTATTGCAATTCTTGTACTCCTCTATAACCCGTGACCATGGCCATGACTGTAACTGTAACTGTAACTATGTAACGCAGTGCAAGCTCCCAAATCCAATCCTTCAATTATTGACATTAATCACATGCCTTTCAAGTTCCAAGGGATAAGGAACTCTTTCCAATCTACCTTATTAATTTTTTTTTTGTGAAGGGTTTCATTTTCATTTGTTGGGTATCTACTGCCATCTCTATAATTGATGGGAAATTTGCTCTATTGAACTTCATTTTTGGTAAATTTGTGCCTAAATTCTTCTTCTTTTTTTGGGTGTGAAAAATGGGTGGAAAGGAGATAGAAGAGAGCAGCAGTAATCTGAGATGGGTTGGAAGTGGTGGAAGTGGAACTTCAAGGTGAGTAGATGGGAGTGAAGTTAGTTATGAAGAAGCACCAGTTTGGTCTAAAATGGAGGAAGAACATTTTAGGAGAAGATATGGGTCTCCTTCTGGGTCTGTTAAAAGAAGGCTTGTTAAGAAACCTATGAGGGTTGATTCTTTGGATGTTGAAGCTATGGAAATTGCTGCTTCTCATGCTCATCATTCAAAGGTCTAATTTTTGCTGCTTTAATTTAATCATTCTTGGTTAAATTTACTGTCTTTGATGCTTCTGTTATCTATGGAATGGTCAAGTTTGTTACCTGTTTTCTTATGGATTGGTTGTCTCAGCAATGCCTGTCTAATTGGTTCTCGGTCTGAATTGATTAGGTCGTGTTAATATCTTGTGCAAAAATGCAGAAATATTTGAATTTGATGGAGCAAATCTAGAGAAGCGAAGGAGTCACGCAAGTCAAGCAAATTCTTCAGCAGAAAGGGAAAGACTCGTCCACAATTCAAGATGAAGCTGAGGTTGCTGAAGCTCATGAAGCTAAACCATTGATTTGACGATACGGTAATTAGGCTCGAGCCCCCATCTCTGCGTGACTGTTTGTTTGCCTAAATCCCCTATCTAGATTGCTCTGAAATGTCCTAAATTGATCGTAATCAGAGATATAGATTCATCCTTGAATATTGAATTATTTGCTTAAGAGGGATGCCAAATTCAATCAGATTCTGACTTGAAAAGAATTAATTTGTCTTCAACTTCTGAATTTCTTTTTGAGGTCATATAGATAATTAGTTAATCAAATGTTAATCTAATATAGTTTGCAGAAAACATTGCAATGGCCTTGGAAAGAAATTGAACGAGAAACCGCAGAAGCCAACAGGAGAGGTCAACTTTTAGGCTATGGGCTCACGGGGAACAAGATTCGGATGGCCTGCATTCTGTTGTAAAATCCGAGAGGCGGATTGGTGACTATACTCACGCTAATTAGGCCATTGTGTCGTGGTCATCTTTTGATGTAAACAACACGATGTAAACAACATAAGCAGTGCAAGTAGTTGTGGAAGTGGAAGCAACAATATCTTAAATAAATTGGATATCCTAATTCTTCAGAATACTATGAAATCTTGTGGAGGACTTAACAATCGGCAAGCAAATAGGACAAGGTAAGATGCTTGTTTCCTATAGAGTTGAGCAGCCCTTTGCATTGCTCTCTTCCATTTTGATTTCTTGTGCTCTCTTTTGAACTTCGTGTACCTGACTTTACTAGACTGTTCCTAGATTCACATTATTGCTTCTTAAAACTGAACTATGCGCTCCTTATGTTTAATATTGTGGGTAATTTGAACAACGCTATGCATTCTTTAATTTAGTGCCTAATTTCTGAGTTTGTTCAGTTAGCGGTATCTTTACTCAATATAGGACATAAATTTGCTCGACTTCTATGACTAACACTTTTCCTTGCATGAAAGTTGTAGCATTAACCTTTAATTGGATATTGGATAACTACCCCTAGGAACAACGTTTATGATATTGATGGATAATCAGAGTTCTGGTTCGTCTTGTGACAATGATGGATTTAAAATTTCTGACTAGCTGTTGCTTTAGATACATGACATATTTCTTCTCTCGTCGAAGATATGGGTTTAAGTGATGGAATCACCACTATATGCCATGGAAAACCTAGAAATCCAAATGTGATGCTGATGAAGCTCAATGGAAATCTTCTTTAATCGTAAAAGATTATCATCTTAGGAAACTTTTTTTTTATCTTTACAAAACCCTAACAAAAAAGTGCGCGTTTTCGCTACGTTTATGTATGTCTATCTCCTTTGTTTTTGGCTTCGTGTACGTTTTTTCCCGATTTGTTTTTTATGGCGAAGGCTTATTCAAGTTGAATTTTATGTGGGTTTATAGTATGTGTTAATGTTTATTGCTAAACAAAGGATCTAAAGCCAGCGTAGCGCTTATTTGGATTGTCTTATGTTGCTCCTGTGATAGATTGCTCTTATGATGTATTTTGCCAACGCGGTTATGAACTAGCTCTTGTAATATAACTTTTATGCTACTGCGGCTTACTAGCTATCTTGAGTGCCTAATATTATCAACTACTATCATCATTATTCTTAGTTGTCATTGCGAAGTATGCTACTCTTATAAGAGTACAAATAATTGTCTGTGTCTGTGCTATTAATTCTGTTACAAATTATGCATCCAAAAGCGAGAATTCGCAAAACAAGAAAACACATCTTGGTATTAGTCCCTTTTTTTTTCAAATCCAAAATGTGGTGGTTTAAGTTCACTAAATATCGATTTTGCAGTAAACATGGTGGTTTGATTGGAAATGTGTGATTTGCAATCTCAAAATTTCAAACATTTAATCATATCCAATTCTACACAATCGTAGCTATCTTTGAAGCTAAAATTAGAGGATTAACATGTTCGTAAGCCAATGAAACAAACTACATTAGCACCATTTCGCTATAAATATAGTTCTCTCTATTTTGCATATAATATATTGCATATAAATGAAGTTCACCTTTTGAGGAACCGCACGCGTTGGTTCCACAACTAGTATATTAAAAGATTAAAAATGATAATCAAAGATAACCTCATGATAATCAAAAATTATAGAAACATATTTCTGCTAATTTGCTCCCATCTTTGTCTCCAGTGAAGTAAAAGAATAGTTGGTTCAACATCATTTTCGTTCTTTCTTTAGAGTAGCAAACTTATTAATTACATGAACATTAATCAATGGAGGTCAATTGTTTTGGACAAATTTCTTCACGTACTCAATTTGTCAATAGGAAAAAAGGGGTCAATGATTAAATGATAAAATGACAAAAATAGTAATAAAGATGATGAGCAATAAGGAAATAATAGAAGATGTCACCGTAGCTAATCGGAGATAGAATTGAGATGACGAATTGACTAACTACTTAGTCGATGGTCGGGCCAACGAACTGAAAATGGTTCTTCGACTAGAACGACGTCAAGGTGGTCCATCAGGGCGACGTCTTGGAGGTGTTGGACGACGATGTAGGACGACATTATCGGGCATCGACGGGTCGGAGGCGTCGGACTTCTACGGGTGAAACAAGTTGAAAATTAACGAACCAAAACAAATAAAATATACTCCCTTCGTCCCCACATTACTTGATACACTTCTCATATTCGTCGATCCCATATCACTTGATACACTTCTAAAAATGGCATGGTCCCACTTTTGCATTCTCTCTCTTTTTGCTTTATATTTTATTTTTGCAATACCCTCATGGCCCACTTTTGGCCCACATTGTACGTTATGGATTTAAATAATACCAACAACTAACTACTCACAATAAAATAAACAAGTCAATAACACTCCTAAAGCTCTGTGCCGGTCAAACTGTATCAAGTAATATGGAACGGAGGGAATAATATGAAAAACGAATGATATAAAAAGAATAAGAAAGAGAGAATAATAAGCGAAGAGAGTACATAGAAGTTTTTAGAGTGAGAGGGAGTGAATCAATGAATAAACAATGGATTACATCTCCTTTAATAGGCAACTAAACTAGCCGTTAGGAAGTTAGAATTTGTTGAGGAGATATCTCAACAACCTCATTGTTCTGTGGGACTTTGACTGATGGGCTGTCGACATTCTAGACTTAGTCAATCTGTTGGATGTCTTCCTTGGATTGCTGACATCCTGCAAACTTGGTCTTTGTTTGTTGAGAAGATCAAGCAACCACCTTTTTATCTTGTGGATCTTTGACTGACTAGCTGCTGGAATGTTGGACTTAGTTAGTTTGACATGTGCTGTAATGTCAAACCAGACTGCTGAGGTGTCACAGCTCTGGGCGTCGGCTGAAAGTGTCATGTCATCAATCCATGCTTTTTCCAATGCTCCTTTCACAGCTCACCACGTGATCAATATGATAAATGGTAAATTTTACCCCACAACATCAATCAATCATCAAACTCCATAGATACATAATCAAAGGAAAAATCTTATCTTCATTGGAATCATTGCAATGAAAAATCTAATAATAAAACCCCAAAATACTTAAGAGATACCCCATGAAGACCAAAATAGTATTCCCCTTTATGATGTTGATCGATGATAAAATGTTACATTTTTCTCTATATAAGGCAAAGTTTCATATATTAATCTCTCTGCATTAATGAAGCACCATTGTAAAAGAAAATTTTCAATTATCGCGGCTCTAATTGTTTAAAGGAGAAAGTTAAGCAATTAGTTGGCTCAAAAAAAATTAGCTGAGGAAACTTGTCAATTTCTACCGTAATTTGTCTGCGATGTCATCAAGCAGAGATATAGAGGTACTCTTATAGAAGGAGGAGATGCCATAGAACAATATAGAAATGGAATGTTTGTAATTTTTTATTTTAAAAAAAATCAATTTTAAAATACAGTATTAAATAGCCATTTTTTTTTTTGAAAAGATAAAGTGTGGAGTAGGAGAACGTCAGGAGCCCCTCCGCACGAGGGTCTCTCCTAACGCATCAGACAAGAGGATAGAGTGTAAACTAGATACATGATCATCGGAAATGATAAAGGAATCTGGTATTAGGTGGCCCACATTAGCCACCCAATCAGCCGCTCTGTTTCCTTCTCTGAAGACGTGTCGTATCTCGCAGTGCTGGAAGTTGCTAATGATTTGTTGTGAATCCTTGATGATGTGCGAAATCTGCCAGGGGGCAGGCCAAACATTTTTGAGCGTGTTGACAACTAGGAGATTGTCGCCTTCGATGATGACTGAGCTGGCCCCTATTCTGAGGAGGTGTTGTAGGCCTTTGTGAAGTGCCGTGACTTCTGCTACCATGATGTTTGTGCTTCCGAGGTTGAAAGCTTGTGCTGCTTGGAGGTTGGTGTGGTGGTCACGGATGACGTAGCCAGCTGCTGCAGATTGTGATTTGACGGAGCCGTCGAAGTTGAGTTTGAGGGACCCCAGAGGAGGTGGAGCCCAGCTGACGTGGATGATGTTGTGGGAAGAGTTGTCCTGGGAGGGTGGGGGAGGGGGGATATCCCCTTGCGGGGAGATCCAGGACATGGTGGTGTCCAAAACCGTTCGACAATTCCATTCGTGTTGGTGGAAAGTCGCCAGATGACTAACTTTGTGTTCGTTGAAATTGGTTCCTTAGAAGATAGTCGCGTTCCTTTCTTTCCAAATATGCCAAAGAAGGAATATGTAGTTAATAAGATTGCTTCCTTTTTGTTTGAGAGCTAAGAATATTTCAGGCGTTGTGAGGCGAGGAGGGGTGAAAGTCTGTGGGAGGAGCCACACTTTCTTGGTTATTGGGCAGTTATTGAAAAGGTGGTCGATTGTTTCAGGAAGATTCCCGCAGAGGGCACAAATATTCGAAGGAGCTATATGTCTTCGATGAAGCGTGTCTTTGACGGGTAGGCTATTGTGTAACAGTTGCCAGATGAAAATAAGGAGTTTGGGTGGAATATCGAGTTTCCAGATCCAATGGAATTTCCATTTGGGTTTGTTCTTGGGAATGTCATGTGCTAGCCATGTAGCGGATTTGACTGTGAAAAGACCCTGGGGTGAGGGGCCCCAAATAGGGACGTCCTCTAAGTCGCTACGAGGAATGGGGATGCCTTTAATTTGAAGGCCGATGGCACTTGGTAGGACTAGGTGGAGCTTGGGTAGATCCCAAAGCTTATTAGCAGTTATATAGTCAGAAAGCTTTTGGTGAATGTTAACTGTTTCGGGGTTTAAGTTTAGGATTTCAATAAGGTTTCTACTATCAAACTAGTTATCTAGCCAGAAGAGGATGTCCTTTCCGGTACCTATTTTCCATCGGATCCCTTTTCTTAGAATTTCTCTTTGGCCCAAGATTTGCCTCCAAATTGTTGAATCAGAGGGTTTAGGTTTACATTCGAAAAAAGATTTATGTTTCAGATATTTGGCCCGAATAAGCTGCACCCATAGGCTGCTAGGGTTGGAGATGATTTGCCAGCCTAGTTTTGCTATAAATGCTTTATTTAGCTGTTGTGTACGCCTCAGACCTAGGCCCCCTAAGTGTTTTGGGGTGCAGATTTTATCCCAAGAAATAAGAGGGATGGCATTCTTGTCCAGCTGCTGTTGGCAGAAGAATTTCCTATGTAGGGTGTCTATTGCGTTTATGGTGCCGGTGGGAAGGAGGAAGGAGGAGCAAGTATTAAATAGCCATGCATGGCATGTATTGTAGACTCTTCCTTAACTTTGTATTGCCCCATCCTTTTCCATTTGTATATTGGTTAAAATATCATCTCACTGCTGAGATAAATTTTGAGATGGAGATTTAAGTACAGAAGGCCGCTGGGCTTGCTTAACCTATCCCACCCGTGGCTGCCAAGCTCGCCTTCACCTAACCTTGTCCATTTTATTTTGTGTATTCGTCAATGTGTCACAAAATTCCAGCCCGATCCAGCAATCGAAGACCGTCTATTCTCATTGCCCCTCCTCCCACTTCGACCCAATTCAACCCGTTAGCTACCTACAGCAAGTATCTTACACGAGCCAATTCAAGGTTGGCGTAATTCGTACGTGGCCATCACTGGAGCACTCTACTGGAGAGCAACTTCACAATAGATATGCTATTCATAGTGTCATAACTCATACGTGCCTGTAGTTGGTGCCAAGTCAAATTCAAGTATATTGGAGAGCCAAGTGGCATAAAGAGGGTTCAGAATAACTCTAAATACGCCTAGCATGGCACCAGCCAAGGATCCTCTGAAGTCACAAACTCACAACTCAACAACCAACCAGTGTCATACATTGACAAAGTAAGTAATCCCCCAACTCTTCAGATCTGTATGAAGGTTTAATCCTGTAAAATACACTGCTATTCTAGAATAACAAAGCACCGATAAGTAGTTCCAAAGTTAGAGGTAGGTAACTCAAACTTCAAAATTTAAATTAAGACTTCAATATCAAAGTATGAATATTGTCCAGACTGAAACAGCTAGAGCACAGTAAAACAAGTTTGTAAGAAATTTAACACTGCTCATAAAACGAGAGCTCATAAATCTCAAGACACAAAAACAGGACTCATAAATATTCCTTCGAACAGCCTAAATGTCTCACAATAACCTAACCACAAGAACAAACACTCAGTTTAGAAAATTAACACCTCATTTCTTCTTGAGGGCAGCCTTGGTGACCTTAGCACCGGTAGGATCCTTCTTCTCAACATTCTTGATGACACCAACAGCAACAGTTTGCCTCATGTCCCTCACGGCAAAACGACCAAGGGGTGGGTACTCTGCGAAAGTCTCCACCACCATAGGCTTGGTGGGAATCATCTTAACCATACCAGCATCACCATTCTTCAAGAACTTGGGCTCCTTCTCAATCTCCTTACCTGAACGCCTGTCAATCTTGGTCACCAACTCAGCAAACTTAACAGCAATGTGAGAGGTGTGGCAGTCCAGCACTGGGGCGTAACCATTTCCAATCTGTCCAGGATGGTTCATGATGATGACCTGGGCAGTGAAGTTAGCTGCCTCCTTAGCAGGGTCGTTCTTTGAGTCAGAAGCAACGAAACCACGCTTGAGATCCTTGACAGCAACATTCTTCACGTTGAAACCCACATTGTCACCAGGGAGAGCCTCTGGAAGAGACTCGTGGTGCATCTCCACTGACTTAACTTCAGTGGTCAGACCAGTAGGACCAAAGGTAACAAGCATACCGGGCTTAAGGACACCAGTCTCAACACGTCCAACAGGCACCGTTCCAATACCTCCAATCTTGTAAACATCCTGGAGTGGGAGACGGAGGGGCTTGTCTGAGGGCCTCTTTGGCTCGTTGATCAGGTCAAGAGCCTCAAGAAGGGTTGGTCCCTTGTACCAATCAAGGTTGGTGGACCTCTCAATCATGTTGTCACCCTCAAACCCAGAAATGGGAACGAATGGGATTTTGTCTGGGTTGTAACCAACCTTCTTGAGGTATGAAGAAACTTCCTTCACAATTTCCTCGTATCTACCCTTTGAGTACTTGGGGGTGGTGGCATCCATCTATTAACAGAAACCAGCTAAGAGTCAGAATAATCCAATTACTGAATACTCAACATTACTAAATAAGCAATCACAGAGAACACATCAATAAAACATATCGAAAGACAGTGGTGAATTATACCTTGTTACAGCAGCAAATCATCTGCTTGACACCGAGGGTAAAGGCAAGAAGAGCGTGCTCACGAGTCTGACCATCTTTGGAAATACCAGCCTCAAAACCTCCAGTGGTGGAGTCAATAATGAGGATAGCACAATCAGCCTGGGAGGTACCAGTAATCATGTTCTTGATAAAGTCACGATGTCCAGGGGCATCGATGACAGTGCAGTAATACTTGTTGGTCTCAAACTTCCACAAGGCAATATCAATGGTAATACCACGCTCACGCTCGGCCTTAAGTTTGTCAAGCACCCAGGCATACTTGAAGGACCTCTTGTTCATCTCAGCAGCTTCCTTCTCGAATCTCTCAATCACACGCTTGTCAATACCACCAAGCTTGTAGATCAAGTGACCAGTGGTGGTCGACTTTCCAGAGTCGACGTGGCCAATGACCACCAAACTGATGTGAATCTTTTCTTTACCCATGATTAATTTTTTGAAGCTGCACAAACAAAGTAGTAAAAACAAGAATTCGATCAATATTAGCATCCGATGTTTACCAAGGACCAAATAAAACCAAAAAAAGGCCAAATTCAAACCAAAAGACTAACATGTATTACAAGGAATCCTAATTTCACTACATAATTAAATAACTAATCAAACATTGCATTACAATCACTGCTAAGTTTCCTACATAACTGAATGATAAATCGAGCAATGAATTACAAAAAAATGCTAAACTTACTACATAATTGAATAGTAATCAAACAGCTAGCAACTTATGAACCACCGCAATCATAATTCATATCAGCTCTACCAGTGTAAATAAAGCTACAAAATTAACTCAGCATCACATTTTGAAGTCAAAATCGCGTAAGACTGTCTAGTGAATCAAATAAAAAGATCTAGATGAAATCTATCATCAGCACCCAAAATCCAAATCATGTAAAACTAACACCAGACAAAATTAGTTCATCCCAGCGAAATCCACTCAATTTCAACACCTCAAAGTTCGTTCCTACAACAATAAATCTCAAAACATTGGCTAAAGCAAACAAAAAGAGGATGAACAATAACTTCATTATCACAACAAAGAAATGGCAGCATATCACAAGATCTGAAAGAGTATCATCAACAAACACATGAAAGAAGTAAGCTGAACATTTTTACAGATCTGAGAAGGTAAGAATCAAAAGCATAAAACATCAAAGTAATAAGAAAAACAAACATAAACAGATCACATCGAAAAACAAAAGCATACAACTCAAATCTAGTAACATAACTGAGAAGAAATGAATATTAATTCAACAATTTTGCAACAGAAATGGAATCTGATTATCAAAGAAGAACTAGATTGAATCTATTTGTATAAGATCATCACTGATAGGTGAATGAAACAAAGGGATTTGTGATGAGAGACATACCTGAAACAAACTGAGCCAAAACCCTAACCGCAGTTGGAAAATGTAGCAACGAAGCAAAGAGGGTTTGTGCTGGATAAGAAATTAGGGTTTTATAGAAGAGAGAGAATTGCATAAAGTGGGTCACCATGCTTATGACGTAAATATCCTCCAACCTGAGATTCGGATTTACCGAACTATCCATGTCACATTTCCAGGATCTGGATCCGGATAGGGTCATGATCTTAGAGCCTGTTCATTTCAACTTAATTTCAGTTCAGTTCAGCTCCAATCAGTTCAGTTTAGTTCAGCTCAGTTCAGTTCAATTCAGTTCAATTCAGCTCCATTATTTTATAATCAGTTTGTCAAATATTATTATGTTGGTCTAATTTATTTTACGAATTGCTCTTATTATTATTGTTATTATTATTATATTATTATATTATTGTTATTTATTTTTATATCATTATTATGAAGTATTAGTATTATTATCTATATATTAAATTATTTATTATAGCTTTATTCATTATTATTATTAATCATTAGGGAGGAACATGGTTTAGGTTAAAGGCACAAATAAACCCACGTTTTCAGCCCATAATCCAATCAAATCACGTCAAAACGATTTATGATGTAATATTGCAGGTCCGACACAATTATTATTTTATTACTAAATATTAATATATAATTAATCTAATTATTAAAATATTAATATTAATTTAATTCTTAGATATTATTGTTATTATATAATCATCATCAGGTATTAATATATTAATACAAAGAATATAAAATAATTGTTATTAATTATCATTATAATCATTAATAATTATTATTATTAATTTATGATTATTAATATTATTTATTTATAATTATCATTTAAAAATATCCAAAATATAATTATTATCATTCATTAATAATTATTCATTATTATTACCTATCATCATAATTATTATTTAATATTCATATTATTATTGTTTAAATATTATTTATATATTTATTCAATTCAATTCAATTCAGTTCAGTTTAGTTCAGTTCAGTTCAGTTCAGCGCCAATCAGTTCAGTTCAGCACCAATCAGTTCAGTTCAGTTCAGCTGTTTTCAGTAAATCTAAACAGGCCCTTAGATGGCCAAAAATGCCAAATGGGGTTGAAGATGACCATTTCTAATGGATGATTCATCACCCGCTCTATTCGAAAAATAGAAAGGGTGAAAAATGAGTTAAATGAGTGATAAATGGGTGACGGGTGATGAGTGATGAGTGATGGGTGATGGATGGAATTAGGGTGAGAAAGTTTCATCTATCACCCTACCAAAAAGTATATATGTGCCTTCAAGATGAGCAATTTAAAGCTTTGGGGTAGAAGTCACCACAACTCATGACCTTGCTCCTAAAGACGGTGAAGGCTCATCAAATCTCCATGTAGAGCTGAAGTTTAATGATCAGATAATTCGTACTAGCACCACAGAAAAAGACTTAGACCCCGTTTGAAATAAGACATTCTATTTTAACAAAGCTAATGAAAACAGTCTTCGAGATCTTGATCTCGAAGCCCTGATGTATAGCTACAACAAATCAACCAACTCCAAGGCCTTCCTTGGCAAAGTCAGCATCAACGGATCATCCTTTGTCTCTTACTCGGATGCTGCTGAGTTTTACTTTCCCTTGGAGAAGCGGCATATGTTCTTTCGTGTCAAAGGAGAACTTGGCTTGAAAGTGTTCGAAACTGATAATTCATCTGTGAGAATCTCCATGCCACCTCCTACAGTGGAACATGAATCACAATATTCTGAAAGCCGAGTAGAAGAAGTTTACATCCCAAAATCATCTTCTAGGGATAAAACATTAGGCACAGGACGTACCTTCTGGCACCTTCCGAAGGAGGAAAACACTCAGAACTCTCATAATAAAGTAACTCCCATTTATTCCGTTTTTAAGTCCGGGTCACAAGCTCAAAAAAGTATGCAATTCAGTTCGGGAGCTCCTACACAAGCGTATGATTACAAGCTAACACTACAACAAAGTTGGCTTTAGGTAACATTTTGGTAACAGTTTTTAAAGGGCAAACTAGTATTTATGCCATTCACAGTTCATATCCCTTGAGCATGGTTGGTCAAGAGCCGGTGTTTGTGAAAGCTGCTCTCAATAGACTTGGGTGGTTGCATAGCATGTATTTGTATCATAAGGAGGCAAATCAAATATATCATAATTAGATCAATAAGCGGTGTGGTGTTTTGAAAATCAAGAGGAGGTTGAATAGGGTTAGGGTTAGTAGGCCTAACTAAGGCCCTGTGCAGGGTGAGCGCCCGCACAGTGCGCTGCCCGGATATGGGGCCCCAGACCAGATTGAGTTTACGTACAATAATATATTGCTGCAAGCCTGTACTTTCATCTTGCATATTACTCGTTGGCTCAGTGGTATAAGCGTCAATTTGGGGGAATGGTTAGCGGATCTTGCTTCGAGTCCCAACCCTTTCAAACTTTTTTTTTCCCTTTTGACTTTGGTTTTGCTTTGTAACTTGTAAGCGACACATTTCTCACCTATTTTTTCTTTTGACTTTTATTTTTTCACTTCCTAAGCCACTTTTTTATTTTTTATTTTGTTTATATTTTAAAGAGATAATTTTCCATTATCTTTCTCTTTTTTTTTCGGAGATGTTTTTTTTAATTTAATTGGAACACACTTTTATTACACTTTCCTTTACATTTATCATTATGCAAAATCAAAAATACTATTTTTGTTTCATGTTTTTGTGTATTAGTTTCCAACTTTAAAGTTGTTATGAATGGCACATTTTGTTTAAAAAGGCAAGAAACACTCTTGTGTATTTTGATATAGAAACTTATATAACTAATATTACTTTATTCTATCAGAGCATATATGAGGTTCTACAATTTCATAGATTGGGCTATGCTGAGGGGGGAAATATCGATGATTTTTTAAGACGATTGTATTTGCGAAAATAAACTTTAAAAGTATATATGTTCTTCTATTGTTTTAATATTGTAGGGGTCTAAGGTTTATTTTGCACAGGCCCCGCTTTCTACGAGACGACTCTGAGGGTTAGGGTTAGGAAGAGGAAATCGACTGTAATCAATTCGGCTACACGATCTTGGAAAAGATTGTCCACTGATCTTTCTACATATCAATTGCTTAATCCCAAATTGATGAACGCGACAATACCTTATGCTGTTGCAAACTCTGAGTCGACTCTCGACAATCTTCATATTTATACATATGGAGATTACTTGGTTGGAAGGTTGATGATTGATATGGGTCGGTGGACAGGGAACATGAGGATGAATCCCGATTTTCACAGCAAGGGTTTGGTCGGAGAAGTTCTTTATTAAGCCAAACGCGATAACTTAACTTCATCGGATAATCTTTGATGGGGTCTCATCAAAATTGATCGTGACGTGGGTTATAATTCTGATTACTCTGATGATGATCATCAGGGGAACGATCTTCCATAGGGCCCAACAGGGGCATGGTCCCTATTTTAAACACGAAAATAAAAATTTATTTCAATTTTCGATTTATGATGTTTAATCGAAATTCGGTCGTTTGGACTAAAACGGATCACTCTTAAAATCTTTCGATTTTTCATGTTTATATTATATCAAGTCAATTCGGTTTATGTTGTATTAAATTGAATTTTTAATCGGGTCATATTGATTAATGTAGAAATTTTATTCAAATCGAGTTTATGTCGATTAAATTTGAGTTTGATTTCGGTTTAGCTTAATTTAGATTTCGGGTAAGAATCGGTTTGAGTTAATTTCTTTCGAGTTATTTGGATATTGAGTCATTTTGAATCGAGTTAGTTTTTTAATCGGATTAGATTAATTTTGTCACGTATATATTTTTATTCTAATTATTTAAATCATATATTCTCAAAATTTCGGCCCCTAAACAAAAAATTCAAGATCCGCCACTGATGATAATGATGCCGATGGTGGGGCATCCGACGGCGACAATGATGGAGGTGTAGTTACTGACAACGAGTGAGACCAAAATGACGATGATGATGCACTCGAGCAATGTGATGCTGGCTATCGCTTTTCCTTCCACCCCCTCAAATGAGGAAACATTCTTGATGGTAATACCCTACTTTTGTACTCCCCGTAATTTTATTAATTCTATAAATATATTTTTAATTAGTTTTCATGTTTATTTAATTAAATTATTTAAGTGTTGACTATTTTGAAACTCAAACGATTATCTAAACGTTTTAAATAATCATAAATATTTTATTGAGTTGAACTTTTAAGTTATTAAATAGTTTAATTGGGTTTTGGGTCACGTTTTACACGAATATAAATATGTGTTGAGGAGCCTAAACATTCTTTAGACTTGATGATCAACTTAAGCCCAAACTAAAGCCCTAAACCGATCTGCCTTAGGTTTCTAAGCAAACTTATAATTACCCATCAAACCCCAATTTTTTAACACTCTTATTTTCTCTCTTTCTCTACCTCTCACACCGGCTCCCCTTTCTCCCTTTCTCGCACTCGTTCTCACCGGCTGTCCGACACCCACAACACTACTCACTCTTTTTTCCTCTTTCCCGGCAGCAACCACCATTGTCGTTTTTCCTCCTTGCATGCTGCCACGCAACACTCTTTCTCTTTTTCCTCCGGCTCATGCGAGCCCAGCGCGTGTTGCCACGCGCCACCTAGCCAGCCACACGCGCGTCTCTTCCTCCATTGTTTTCCGATTTAAGTGTTTTTATTCCAGTTAATTCTTATCCCTTTTCCCTATATTTATAATTATTTATTATTTTGGTTATTAAAATTATGATATATATGTTTTGTAATTAAAGTTTAAAACTTTATGGTTTAAGTAATTAAAAATCTGATTTTTATTATTTATAAATGGAAAATTTTCAACAATACACTCCTAGAATTGGATTCTCTCACTGGTACACTTCTATCTTTTTGACTTCTTAATGATACACCTGTAGTTTGAAATTTTTCCTATCGTAAACATTCCGTTAAATAAAATGTTAGTTTAGGGTTAATTTTGGTTAATTAGGGTTAGGGGTTTGCCTCATTTTGCGTGCTTTGCTTTTTTTTAGGTGAAGATGATGTTTTTTCGAAAAACAGACACCACCGTGCACCCTTTATGGGTAATAATTTCGATAATCCTACAAAACGGGTACTGATATCACGTATTTATATAGAGTTTTCTCCCTTATTTACAAGCTAATTTGTGCGTCATTGGAGCTCTTGGGAGCTATTTTGTGCTAACTTTCGTATATATTTGTGGTTTCGTGTTTTAGTGTTGAATTGCAGGTCTTATGGACTTTTCTCCTTATTCCCGAACCATTTGGAAGTAACCACGGCTTTACGAGATGTTACGAGGCACGTAGGATGGCTCACGAGCTTTATGGGTAGTTTAGGAGGTCCCAAGACCCCTAAACGTGAAGATTAGAAAGCCAAAGAGTCAAAAAGGAGGTTTTCGCGCACTGATCGGGCAGAAATGGCCCGATCGGGCGAAGATTTATTGATCGGGTATGAAAGTTGCAGACCCGATCGGGCGAGGGTTGCCCGATCCGATCGGGCGAGGAAGCAAGTCCCCCAGACCCGATCGGGTGCCCACCGCCCGACCCGATCGGGTGGAGTGTTGCTTGGTCTCGTTGCGATGCTACAGCTGGGCTCAATTTGCTCCCAGGCCCGATCGGGTGGATGCCCAAGGCCCGATCGGGTGGGCTATATCAGTTTCCTACGCTGTTGCTGTTACGCTAAGGGAGCTGCTGGGCCAATACGTTGAGGACCCGATCCTAGACCCGACCGGGTGCTGGATCGGGTTGACCGTATTTTTGCATAATTGACGCTGCTGCTGTTACGCTAACCAAGGAACAAAGTTGGGCTGAATTTGTATTTGACCCGATCGGGTACTGTGCTCGGGCCCGATCGGGTCTGGTGCTTAAATCGCACTTTTTCGCTTTCTTATTTCCGTTTTTAGTGAACTTGAGGGGTATTATAAATACCTTTTTCCTCATTATTTAGATCTATCTTTTGATTATCTTTTTACTGCTTTTATTCTAGTTTATTTCTCATAGTTCTTAGCTTAGTTTAAACACTTTAGATTAGATTAAAGGTGATTGAACCTATTCGATTTCAATAAAAGTTCCTGCTTTCTGTCAATTGGTATTCTTCTTTACCCTAATCTCTTTTATTATTCTTAATTGCTTAGCTTAAGTATTTAATCATTCATGATGCAATTGTTAGGGTTTCATATTAGTTTTGTTGTTGTTAATTCGATTATGAGTGAGTAGTTTAATTTCTAGGGATTTAGAGAGAGAAGCCATGTTTATACCATGATTGTTTGAATTATTATTAGTTTCTAGGGTTTGATGAGATAGGTTATGGTGTGATTTGTTCTTATTGAGTAATTAACGTTATTGCGCAGTTTCATTGATTACTTGAGGTTAATAATCGTTTGCACAGATCCGTCTTACTTTTAGAGGCCTAGTACACATCAGTAATTCTGATTATGTTTGTGAACATGCTGCATATGTTGAATTATGGACGTTGAGACTTAACCATAGCTTCACATTGTTCTAATCTATCGATTCTTGGCCTAGGTTCTGATAGTTGTTTGATCCTTTGATTGGTATAAGCATGGTGGACCGAACTAATTCCCTAGACCTTTAATTCATAGTTAATTTCCGATCTTTATATTGCTTTCTAGTAGTTATTTATTAGTTCAGCTGAATTCTATCTGATTTTTGTCTGAAGTAGCTTTCTGGCTGGATATTAACTTAGATCTCCGTCTCTCTGTGGATTCGACCCTACTTCCCTTGACTGCCATTGTTAGAGGACTTAGGTTTATCTTTGATTAGGTGATACGACTAAAACCTATCAGGTACCTACAAGTCGGGTTTTCGAGCATGTACTTCGAGGGGGCATTTTCAGGTATCAAAAAGCCATCTTGAGGTACGTTATTGGTACTCATTTCGTCGGAATTCTTACCCATCAAGGGTGAATAGTGGTGTCCGTTTTTCGAATAAAACATCATCTTAACCTTCAAAAAGTTAAAGCACGCAAAAAGAGACAAATCCCTAACCCTAAACTAACTTTTTATTTAACGGAATGATCACGGTAGGGAAGATTTCAAACTATAGGTGTACCATGAAGAAGTCAAAAGGTGGAAATGTACCACTAAGAGAAGCCAATTCTAAGAGTGTACCGTCGGAAATTTCCCCTTAAAAATTTAAGTTTTAATTTCATAGTTATATTTTTATATTTAAATTTAATTTTAAATATAAAAGTAAATTTTTTAAGGTTTTTAATGCCTAGTTTGTTAGTATTATATCAAAGGTTGCTAAATGTTGAAACTTTAGTGTTAAAGTATTTTACAATGAGTTTTGAAGCATTTTAAAATAATTAATATTGTTGTGAATTAA
The DNA here is from genome assembly GCA_947645195.1 of Patellifolia procumbens. Taxonomy (NCBI): domain Eukaryota; kingdom Viridiplantae; phylum Streptophyta; class Magnoliopsida; order Caryophyllales; family Amaranthaceae; genus Patellifolia; species Patellifolia procumbens. The sequence continues at coordinate 419,532 of CANSGD010000920.1, forward strand.
TCTAATACTACCTCCGTATCAAATTAGTCGCTATATTTTTTTTTCACGCTTATCATGGAAGCGGTTTAAGGGTGTAAACGAGCAAATTAATCAATGAAATTTTAACACAAGTAATATAGAATTGTTAAGATTAGAGAAGAAGATAAGAAAGATGAGGAGTACTCAAGAAGATAGAATACTTCTCACTGCATTCCATTGCTCATCACAGCTCCGTATTTATAGTACTACATTACTGTTTTTTAACATTGATTTTTACTATTGTAATAGTACTTGGTGAATTATTCACCATTCATCCAGATACGAAGAGATATTACAACACTCCCCCTTGAATAATCACCAAGCAATAAAATCACTTAGCTAAGGGAAAAAGAGTTCAACGATTGTATGCTATGATGAACTGCCTCATTAAAAACCTTGTCAGGAAAAACCCAATGGGATAAAAACCTGAACGAAGGAAAAAAGAGTACAGTTACATTCTACTCCCCCTGAAGTCAACATAGGTCGCGAAGACGACGCGTTCCGATCTTGTGTACCAATTGTTCAAACTTCTTTGATGGAAGGGACTTGGTAAAAAGGTCAGCAGGATTTTCACTTGACTGGATCTGTTCAACATGTATCTTGCCTTCTTTCTGTAGATCGTGCGTGAAGAATAGTTTTAAAGACAAGTGTTTGGTCCTGTCTCCTTTGATATATCCTTCACTTACTTGGTTAATGCAAGCAGTATTGTCTTCGTATATTGTAGTTGGAGATTTGGTAATTGCATTTAATCCATAATCTTCCTGAATTTGACTGATCATTGACCTTAACCATACACATTCTCGACTGGCTTCATAGAGCGCAATTAATTCTGCATAGTTTGATGATGTAGCTGTCAAAGTCTGCTTTGTCGATCTCCAAGATATTGCGGTACCTCCATATGTAAATAGATAGCCAGAGTGTGACTTGGCTTTGTGTGGGTCAGACATATATCCTGCATCTGCATATCCAACAAGGGTGGCTTCTTGTCTTGATTGATAGAACAATCCATAATCTGTCGTTCCTCTGAGATAGCGAAATAAATATTTTATCCCTTTCCAATGTCTCTTTGTTGGTGTATTACTATATCGAGCTAGTAGGTTTACAGAAAAGGCTATATCAGGTCTTGTATTATTTGCTAAGTATATCAAAGCGCCTATTGCACTTAAATATGGCACCTCTGGTCCAATAATTTCCTCATTGTCTTCACGGGGTCGAAAAGGATCTTCTTTCACATTCAGACTTCGAACTACCATTGGTGAACTTAGTGGATGAGCTTTGTTCATATAGAATCGCTTTAAAATCTTTTCGGTATAGTTTGATTGGTGGACAAATATTCCATTTCTTAAATATTCGATTTTTAATCCAAGACAAAACTTGGTTTTTCCTAGATCTTTCATCTCAAATTCTTTCATTAAATGTTTCGCCGTTACTTCAAGCTCCTTAGGTCTTCCAATTATGTTCAAGTCGTCGACATAAACTGCGATAATAACGAATCCTGAACGAGACCTTTTGATGAACACACATGGGCTTATTTGATTGTTTTTGAACCCTCCTTTTATAAGGTATTCACTTAGACGGTTATACCACATTCTCCCAGATTGTTTCAATCCATAAAGTGATTTCTTCAACTTTATGGAAAATGCCTCTCTAGGAGTATTTTTTATTGGTAAGTTTAGTCCTTCAGGTACTTTCATATAAATATTTGTATCAAGTGACCCATATAAATATGCGGTCACAACATCCATTAATCTCATCTTAAATCCCTCAATAATAGTTAAACTTACCAAAAACCTCAGTGTCGTTGCGTCAACTACTGGTGAATATGTCTCTTCGTAATCGATTCTTGGCATCTGAGAGAAGCCTTGCGCTACAAGCCTTGCCTTATACCTGACGACCTCATTTTTCTCGTTTGTTTTCTTCACGAATACCCATTTGTACCCGACTGGTTTCACACCTTTTGGTGTTTGAGTAATCTGTCCAAAAACTTCTCGTTTCTCTAATGAATTTAATTCTGCTTGAATTGCTTCCTTCCATTTTGGCCAGTCTTGTCTTTGTCGACATTCTTCTACTGTTCTTGGCTCAATGTCATTTTCATCATTCAATATATCACTCGCAATGGAATACACAAATATGTCATCGATAATAACTTTTTCTCTATTCCATTGTCTCTTGGTGTATGAATAATTTATCGATATTTCATTGTTTTGATTTTCTTGTTTTTCTTCTAAAGACTTATCTATATTTTCAGATTTGTCATCATCTTTACTATGTTTTCATGTTTTTCTGTTGCGGGGGAAACAATAGTTGTAGCTTCTTTCGGTTTCCTCATTTTTCTTGGTTTCGAGTCTTTAGAACCATGTGGCCTTCCACGCTTTCGTCTAGCAATTAATTCATTCTCTTTTGCCTTATTATCATTAGAGATTTCAATTCGTACAGGAGCATTCACTGCTGGTATGTGTGATTTTGTAACTTTCTTGGTATCCGTGAATGCGTCAGGTAATTGGTTAGCAATGCTTTGTAGATGAACAATTTTCTGAACTTCTTGTTCACAAGAACTTGTTCTTGGATCTAGGAAATCTAGATGTGTTGCCCTCCACGTAAGTTCAATATTCCTTTTATTTGGGCCCACTTTCTCTCCCCCTAAGGATGGGAATATTGTTTCATTAAAGTGACAATCAGCAAATCTAGCTGTGAATAGATCACCAGTCATCGGTTCTAGATATTTGATGATTGATGGTGATTCAAAACCCACGTATATTCCCATTCTTCTTTGTGGACCCATTTTTGTACGCTGGGGTGGGGCGATGGGTACATATACTGCACACCCAAAAATCTTGAGGTGTGAGATATTGGGTTCTCGACCAGAAACTAGTTGCATGGGTGAATATTTGTGATAAGCTGTTGGTCTCAACCTGATTAATGATGCTGCATGTAGAATGACATGCCCCCACGCTGATGCAGGTAATTTTGATTTCATTAATAGTGGTCTTGCAATTAATTGTAATCTCTTGATTAATGATTCAGCAAGACCATTTTGTGTGTGGACATGTGGTACAAGATGCTCTACATCAATCCCAAGGGACATTCAATAATCATTAAAAGTTTGAGATGTGAATTCTCCAGCATTGTCTAATCTAATTTTCTTTATTGTATGGTCCGGGAATTGATTTCTTAGACGTATAATTTGAGCAAGTAGCTTAGCAAAAGCCGTGCTTCTAATTGACAAGAGGCTTACATGCGACCATCGTGTAGAGGCATCTATTAAGACCATAAAGTATCTAAATGGTCCGCACGCTGGATTGATCGGTCCACATGTATCTCCTTGAATTCTTTCAAGAAATGTTGGAGATTCAATTGCAACTTTATGTATCGATGGCCGAATTATCAATTTGCCGAGAGAACAAGCAGTGCATGATAATTCATTTGATTGAGGGACTTTGATATTTCTCAATGAATGTCCAACCGAATTTTCTATAATCTTGTTCATCATTCCTGTCCCAGGGTGACCAAGGCGGTCATGCCATAAAGTGAAGAATTCTTCATTATCTAACTTTTGGTTAGATATCATGTTATATGAGTGAGGTACAGTCCTGAGGAATATGCCGACAATCTTTCATAAATGACTTTCTTGCCATTGTTTTCTGCCGTAATGCATAAGTATTCCTTTTGATTTATTGTCATAGTTTCTATGTGATAACCATTTTGTCGTATAGCTTTGAAACTAATAAGGTTTCTTCGAGATTTGCTCGAATATAGTGCATCATTTATCATTAATTTTGTACCCATAGGTAGGATTATGCACGCCTTTCCAGATCCTTCAATTAACTTGGATGTTCCTGATATGGTATTGACGTTTGCTTGAAGCATTTTCAAATCCGAAAAAAATTCTTGATCCTTTAAAATAGTGTGCGTTGTTCCACTATCCAATAGGCAATAGTATTTTGACTCATTTTCCGACATGTTCGTATCTTCATAGAAAGAAGAAAATACTTCAGATTGATTGATAAATAAACAAAGATTACATTTTGTTGAAGAGAGAAACTTATTAAAAGTGCATGGAAAAAACAAACTAATAAAACTAATAAATTAAAGATAACAATGATTCAGGACTTAGATGTTTTAAGAATCATTTCTAAGGTCGAAATCATCCATGAAGAAGTCTGATACGTCTAAGTTGGGCATAGAAGTGGTTGCTTCATTCACAAAATTAGCCTCTGCCCTCTTCCCTTTATTTTTCTGGGAAGCTTGGTACAGCTCCGCTAGATGTTTGGCGGTACGACATGTCCTCTCCCAATGCCCAGTCATGCCACATCTGTAGCATGTGTTTTTACCCCTTTGAGGCTTTGATCCATTGTCTTGTTGCTGTCCTTGTTAACTTGTGTTGTGGTTGTTTCTTGGGGCGAATTGGCTTCGTCCATGGCCACGGCCGCTCCCACGACCTCGACCACCTCCTTTGCCACGGAAACTACCACGTCCTCGGCCGTGGTAATTTCCACGACCTCTTTCATATCTGTTCTGACTTGGATTTGAGCTCTTAACTGCATTTGCTTCTTGAAATGCCATAGACCCTGTAGGCCTACGATTATGGTTCTTGATTAGGAGCTCATTATTTTGTTCAGTAACAAGTAACGTCCTCAAGAGTTCATGATATTTCTCAAATCTCCTTTCACGATATTGTTGTTGTAATAAAATATTATTAGCGTGAAAGGTGGAGAGTGTTTTGTCAATCATATCTTTATCAGTAACTGTTTGTCCACAATACACCAACTTTGATTTAATGAGGTGTAATGTTGAATTATAGTCACTGATAGATTTGAAATCTTGAAATCTCAAATCTCTCCATTCATCTTGGGCCTTAGGGAGTAGGACACTTTTATCATGTCCATATCTTTCTTGGAGCTCTTCCCATAATGCTTTTGGATCTTCAATAATCATGTATTCTGTTTTAAGACTATCTGTTTTAAGACTATCATTTAGGTGATGTCTTAGAAACACTAATGCTTTGGCCTTGTCCTCAGACAATTTTATGGCATCCTTTTCAGGTGCCTTTGGATCATCTATTATTGTATATAGTAGGCCTTGGCCCTTTAATTGTAGTTTAGCATCTGCTGCCCATTGTAAAAAGTTGTCTCCTGCCAAGTCTAGGATGTTGAAATATCTCTTTGCAAGTTCGCCCATTCTCCTCTTTTATTTATTTATTTGATTATTTGACTACAATGAAATAAATAAGTGTTTAATTAATGTTTGATATTAAATCACAATTAGTACTTTCTCCCCCTGATTTAATATCTCAAAAAAAAAAAAAAATTCAACAAGGTATTAATAATAATAATAATAACAAACAATAATAATAACAATAACAACATCAGTAATAATAATAATAATAATAACAATAATAATAACAATGATAATAATGGAGAAGTATAGGCACGTGCCATTACAAACAAACTAAAATGCACCTTAAGTTATAAGTACCGTGTACCCCCTCATTTACAATCTGTGATTAATTTATTTTTTGAGCAAAATATAGACCATTAACGCCACTAACAGGAAGAACAATGCCATAATAATTAAGAGGGATTCATTAATTTTTCTTAAATTTTCCTCAATTGAGGAATGGTTGGACGAAGAAGAAGAAGGGGAGGTGGTGTCGGTCGCCATTGTTGGTTGAAGAAGAGTAAAAAAAATTATTTAGAGGATAAGGGATTAGTGGTGGTGGATTGCGGTCGGGTAAGTGACCCCCTATTATATAGGGTGAAGAATACTGTTTGGGTAAAATATCTATTTATCGTAAAGTATACCGGAAAAAAAATTGCAGCTCCCCCCTCCTTTTTTTATTATACTTATCATCTCGGTTCCGGATCGAACCCCTGACTTCTTATATGAGTCAGTTTATTTCGGACCACTGCGGCTTTGATTCCGTAGTGATAACCTTTTAGAAAATAAAATTAATATTATTTGCCTAATTCAAAAAAAACAGCTAAATAATTGTTTACTTAGAGTAGGGGAACCCCTTTTTATTATTATACATATGTAAAGCTATTTTCAAAACTTCAAAGATATTGTCAAAGTAAAATTTGAAAATTAACTTAGGAGATAAGAAAAATTAGAAGTATAGGGAGTTGGATGGGGAATTGGCAAGTTGACATACATTGATATAATCTTCCAATGGGGTTTTTATTATTTATTGATTTTTAAAAAACAAAACCCAAAAAATTGTCATGCATTTGACAAAGAAAAAAACTGGCATCCATGCATTTGACCAAAAAAGTTATCATCCTGCTATGCATGTATGCCTGCTGCGCTGCGCCACTTGCAGAATTTAATTTTTTTTTCGTTTTTTTGTTGTTGTTGTATTTAAGTGAAAAAAGTTGTCATCCTGCTATGCGTGTATGCCTGCTGCGCTGCGCCACTTGCAGTTTTTATTTTATTTGTTTTTTTGTTTTTTGTTGTTGTTGTTGTTGTTGTTGTTGTTGTATTTAAGTGAAGAAAGAGTATGGAACGGTTTGTCACATTCTCATACTTATCACTACCTCTATTATTCCTCCTTCAACATCAGTTTTTCCTCCTTCATTAACACCTTTCTCTTTTTTTTCTCTATTCTTCTTCCCCCCCCCTTTTTCAAAAAAATTACTCAAAAACTGTGAAATTCATAATATTCTCAAAAAAATAGTACTTCATGCTACAAAAAAATCACAATAAAGGTTGAAGATTTTTTTTTTTGAGTTTCTGATACAGAAGATCCGGATTTTCCGGCGACTGTAGAGCATACTCCTCAATTAGTTCTAGTAAGTTTAGTTCTTTTCTTCTCTGGGTAGCATATTTGGGAGGCTTCAGTTATATCAACCGCTTTTCTCGTTGTTTAGCGGTCTTTGCCGCTTGTTCCTGCTCCGTCATCCCTACTTCTTTTATTTGGTGGGAGGCGGTTTTCATTTGTTTGTTCTGGGGGATTATCATTTAACTTAGGGATCAGGCCTTGTGTATTATTGCCACCACGGGCACCGGCGTCGGCATTGGGGTTACCACGTTGGGGCTGAGATACAGGCCCTCTCGCCGGATTGGTAGTAAATGGTACGTTATTATGCTCTATAATAAAATATATACTTGAAAAATGTGAATTATTAACAATTATTAACAATGGTGTTTATACCATTACTTTGTTGGTCCATTTGAATAGAAGAAAATAATATTTTGAGGAGATGAATAAGAGTATTGAGGGAAAATAGAGGAAAAGACTACCTCACCAGAAAAACTTTGAAAAAAGGGAGCAATTCGTGCTGATAACGTGTTAAGATTAGAGAAGAAGATAAGAAAGATGAGGAGTACTCAAGAAGATAGAATACTTCTTACTGCATTCCATTGCTCATCACAACTCCGTATTTATAGTACTACATTACTGTTTTTTAATATTGATTTTTACTGTTGTAATAGTACTTGGTGAATTATTCAACATTCATCCAGATACGAAGAGATATTACAACAAGAATCTCATTCTTTTTAGGGGGAGAGAGAAATATGATATTGGGGATATTCCAATTCTCGCTAGCCGTATTTAGAAACCATCGATGAAATAAGGAAAATAATATATTCATTCGTCTCATTATACTCTTGACACTCAGTCACACACATGCATTTAGATGATACTGTCTCCTTGCCAAATAATTTGCTACAAAGAGATTTGACACATAGGTAGAGCATGTGACTAATGTGAGAGTAAATGGGACCATTTTTCATTTGTTAATGTAACTCATAAAACACTTTTTTTTGGTGGGGCTAGAGACTAATTGTGGGAAGAAGACAAAAAAAAAGTAATGAAATGACAAGTATAATGGGACCATAAGCCAAAAAAATGGTGCTAATATATTGGGACACCAATTTATGGTGTATGTAGAAAATAATTTGAAATGTAATTAGTAGGTTGTTGTTTAATTATCAATTTAATATTATTAAAGTAAAATAGTTAGGGAGTTAGACTTATTCCAAATGCATATTGTTGTCCTCCTATTGCATAACCCAAAAAAATGTAAATCGATTTTTATTATCGAAAGTACAACTATATATTAATTTTTTACTAAAATATGTACTAGGTACTATGCTTTCTATATTTCACGTTTATTCAATTGAATGTCGTTTACAAGGCATAAAGTGCAAATATTGATGATACTTTAAATTGGATTTTTTTTTTCCTTTTCCTTTTGGGTTAATTAGGGAGTAAAATTAGCTAGGTACAAGATTAACTATATGTATAAAAAACTTTAGCCACCATAAGAGGCATTGAAGTTTTCACTTACAAAGCCTTAGTCATGGAGGCCATGATTTTAATTTTAAAACTACCAAATTTCAGATTGGGCTTGATTGTTCAATCTCGTCAATAAATCCACTCCCAATATCATTATTTTGCCTATAAATATATTTTGAATTAGATGGAGTGCAATGTTCTTTTTTAGTTTTATAATATTAAATATGCCGTGCATGAGCACGAGCATGCATGGACTAGTTAGAGTATTAATTCATTGTTATTCTATTATTTCGTAGGCAGAGAATTTGCCTTAAGTGGCTTCTAGTGTTTCTAAAGTGGCCCCTCATTTTGTCTACACAAGGTACGTACATGTCCTTATGTGTTAGACTAATATCATGTCCTAAGATTAGGATTATGTATAAGATCATGTATAGGGAACCCTTTTTATAGTTCACACGTGGCTATTTTTTTTATGGAATTACGTGTTGTTGAGCATGTTAATTGCCTATTATGTTTATTACATGATTGAATGAATATTTGATTCAAGCATGTTTGGGAAGAGAAGTTTATTTATAAATTCTCATGAAGGGTTTATAAATATGTTTATAGATTTTTGGTATTGTTGCCCTTGTGATGTAACACCCCTGGATTTCCGCTACTTCCAAAATATAATGTAATGAAAATTCCAAAGGTGCTACGCGATAATTAATAATAATCACCGTAAGACAAAAGGTTTTAACTGAAATAAATAGGTCACATTGTTTAAATAATTAAACTAACTAGAATCTAAATAATTATTACAGACTGAAATAAAATACTAAAGTCAAATAAATAACAACGGATGTCTTATTAAACCTACTAAAGCATAAATAAAACCATCGCACTCTTTAACCCAACCTTGAGTTAAGTACCTTCAAGTCCCTGTGTACATTGAACACTATAGTATCATCCAAAAGGCTGAGCAAGATTTCATCTGTAATAAAACAAAATTATCCAATGTGCAGGTAAGATATATATTGGAATATCTTACAAATTCATTTCAAAGCTGTACAAATCAAATATACAAAATAAAACAACTTTCCATTGATGTCAACTTTTAATCTTTGTCTTTCTGAAACAATTCTGTAAATACATTTAAAAGGTAACTATTTTGAAACCTGTAAGTAGAAAGTATTAAAGTCCAATGAGCTAGCTAGGCTCACGAGACAGGTAAACACCAAATCCCCTAGTATGCATACCCCTAACTTGATGACGAACCAAGAATGAAGACAAATGGCAAGTGTATTGATCAACATACACCCAACTACTAAATAATGGTTGAGACAAAACTCAACCTACTTCAAAAGCCGAGGAATACCGCTTACCGGCAACCCCATAAAACATTCTTATAAAACATCATAAATCAAAATTAAGGAAAAATAGAAACATTCTAGTTTACTCAAAACCCGTGGCAATGAGTAACATCCTCCTTTTAAAGCTCATCATGGCATATTCCTTCTTTTTGAATTTCATAAATAATCTCATAATTTTCTTTCACTATAAATATCGTCAAAACAATTTAAATCTCATTATATAAACAATGTAAAACCCCTTTTAATTCTCAAGATATAAACCACATAAAACCTTTTTAAATATCAGTATCGCTTTCAAACCAATATAAACCATTTTCTAAAATTATTTGTACAAGTCTTAGTAAGAAATCTTACCTTATCAGCAACCACAATCAATCAAACCAATCTCAAGTTAATAAGGTTCTTCTACGAACCCACAATCTACAATATAATATAGTATAGTATAAGTCACTTGACTATACTTCACATAATTCACATACAAATAACTTAGCCTAGTTAATGAGGTTTGACTAATTTTGAAAACGACTCAATGTCAATAAAACACAGAAGTCAACAAAAAACAAATTGGTGAAGTTTGGTCAACAAAAGTCAAACTGGTCAAGTTTGGTTAACAAAAGTCAAACTGGTCAAGTTTGGTCACAAAAGTCAAACTGATTTTGACTCCAATATCATCTATATTGTTTTCCACCAACTAACTCCTTCTCCTTCACCCTAACAACAACAAGAACAACAACAACCATATTCTCGATAATACTTTGATATGAATTTCTACCCGGAAAACGCACGTCCAAAACCTTATTTTCCCTCTTTAAAACGACCATAAATCGAGAGGTGAAGATGGTTGTAAATGATGGTACTTGATAACTAATGGTTAATTGTAACTTTTTGATTTGTGCTAGAGCATTGAATTGGAACTATAAAGGCCAAGAGGAAAAATGGAATTGCCGTGAAGATGCTGTGGTCTTCTAAATCACACAGTAGGTAAGGGCGTAAGGCTTCTTTATATTGTTTCCTTTTTGCTTTTTTTTCTTTCTAACTTATCTTTACTATTTCTTTTACTAACTAAGGCATCGTTTGGTTCGCTAATTTCAGGTATCAGGTACGGGTTTAGAATGGACTAAACCCATACCATTTGTTTGGATAGTAATGGGTATCTAATCTAATAAGTCTAGGAATAGATTTTTGACTAAATCTAAGATAAAGTCAAAGTATAGAAGGAAGATAATTTAATAAAAGATTAATTTAAAATAATTTTCATAATATAACTAAATATAAATACTTACTAACAATATATAAAAATACGGGGTGTTACATGTTATTATTTTTATTACTTCTCAAAGGCCGAAAACTTTGTGAGTAAGTTGGCTTGGTATTATTATTATTATTTTACTACTTTGGAAAGACCGAGGGTTTTGCAGGTTATGTATATCTATTATCTTTGGACACTTCAATTGTTGATTTAAGTCAACAAATAAATTAAGGATCTATCTCTTGGTCAATTGGAATTATTTGATCACGTTATGTAATCCTAAGAAAAAAGCGAAATATTTGTTGTATCCATGTTATGTGTTGGTTGTCTTGTTAGGGTCCAACATCGAATAACATATTAATACTTAAAGTGAAAGTGAATAGCAATAGCTTTAGACTTGTGCACGTCTAAAGTTTTTGGATTAGTATGAGTTGGAGTTCATGGTGGTAGCCCATGGCTTTTCTTGGGGCTGAATTGATCATCATGCCCTATTTTAATTAAAAGGTTCCTCGACATCATTGGTCAAGCCGTCAAGGGGATTATGGATCGCGCCCGTAATTTGTATTCTGAATTGAAGACAAGATTTGGTTGGACAAGTCGATCCATTGACTATTCAATTGACTAAATGAATTATTAATTGTAGTCTTGCGAGGTCGAGTCTTATCTTATGAGTTGATGTTTTAGAGTATTGTTTTTTTTTAAAAGGTAAAGAAATTTATATTCACAATCAAGGGGCAAGCCCAACAAGAACTTGGACATAAGCCCACAAAAACAGAAAACAAAAGAAGGAACAACATCAAACAAACAAGAGAACTAAAGCTGAGTGCAGAGGCATCATTATGCTATCTGTTGCCACCTTATAGGAAGGGTTCAAGAGAAGCATTAATCATCTGCAGCACCAGCATATAGACTTAGATCATTTAGCCACCTCCTATTACAATTACTAGTAGAATTAGACATAACCAATCTTATTCTCTTGCAAGCTGTTTTGATCATCTCCCTTGTTGCTGTTTCAGGATTCTGCAGCTTATGATGCCAGACAGACAGGTTTCTTTGATGCCAAATAAGGTATAAAAGCCCTGCATAGCAGGCCTGAAAAGTCCTCTTTCTAAATCTGCCTTTGACAGTAGTGAGGTAATCTTGACATTGAGTCAAGTCCACTGGGTAGAATTGCCCTTGAAGGATTCTGTTGACTTCATTACAACATCTCCTACTGTAATCACAAGAAAAGTAAAGGTGGTCTACAGTTTCAGGAGAGGTTCCACACAGAGGGCAAGTATCATCATCCGTACATCCAAATTTCTTAAGTCTCTCCTTAACCCTAATTCTTTTCCAAAGAATTATCCAACAAATGAATTTATGCTTTGGAACATTAAAACGGTTTCAAACCCAATCACTCCAACCTATTTTAGGGTGCTTAGTTTTAAGCCATTTATAACCCTCAGAGACAGAGTAACCTTTTAGATTCTGAAGCTAAACATTCTTTCTGTAACCACCCTTGAATTTCTCCTTAATTGCCCATAGTTGCTTCCAGTTCCAACTAGAGGAAGACTTACAGGGGATTTTCTTCCAATTTTTATCCTTAATATAAAGATGATTAATCCAAAGCCAAAGAGAGTCCTGCTTCCTTGCTATATCCCAGATATGCTTCCCTAGAACAGCCAGGTTCCAAAGAAAACAGTCTTGAACACCCAGACCTCCTTGATTTTTAGGTCTACAAATAATATCCCAAGAGATAGGGGGGATCCTGGTAGAAATTGCTTTTCCATCCCATAAAAAGTTTCTGCAAATAGTAGAAATCTGCTGCAAGACACATTTTGGCAAAACAAAGATGTTTGCCCAGTAGGAGTGCATGGTCATTAGAACCGAATGAACCAGGATTGTTCTACCAGTGTAACTCAGAGTCTTGCAACCCCAAGTCTTTATTTTACTTGTGATTTTATCAACTAGATATTGACAGTCATCTTTGGAGAGTTTTTTATTACTCACCTTTACTCCCAGATATTTGAAGGGGAGGCAGTCTTCCTTGAAGCCAGAAGAACTAATAATTTCCTCCTTTATAACTGGATCAATGTTACAGCAGTATATGTTGGACTTGCTTGAGTTTGCAATTAGTCCAGAAGCAGCAGCAAAGGTTGCTAGGCATCTTAATAAGAGAGTGACAGAAGATTTGTCACCTTTGCTGAAAAGGATCAAATCATCTGCAAAAACCAGATGATTGAGCTGAAGCTTTCTGCATTTCTGATGAAACTGGAAGCTTTGAGACTTCCCAGCCTGATTCAAAAGCCTGGATAAATACTCCATGGCTATCACAAAAGGCAAGGGGGACATAGGGTCCCCTTGCCTAAGACCTTTACCTCCTGCAAAAAAACCTTACAGGCTTCCATTCAGATTTAGGGAGAAGGTTGGAGAGGAAACACAGACCATGATGAGCTTGATGAGGTGATCAGGGAAATCCAAAGCATTTAACATCTCCTCAACAAATTCCCACCTAACAGAGTCGAAAGCTTTTTTTGATGTCAACTTTAAGAAGACAACCACTTGGGGAATTTTTCCTTCCATAACCATAGACTAAATCCTGAATAATGCTGATATTATGAATGATTTTCCTGCCTTCAACAAACCCTGTCTGATTGGGTGAGATGATATTAGGAAGCACCCCTTTCAATCTCTTAGAAATTAGCTTGGTTATACATTTGTAGACCACATTGCAGCATGCAATGGGTCTAAAATCTGTCACTGAAAGAGGGAAGTCAACCTTTGGGATTAGAGAAAGGGTGGTGCAGTTGACCTCCTTAAGAAGTTTTCCATTGTGGAGGAAGTGTAAGATAGCCTGGGTCACTTCATTACCTACAATGCCCCAAGTCTTTTTGAAAAATAAGCTTGAATAACCATCTGGCCCCGGGGATTTCTCATTGGGAATTGAGAAAATTGCTTGTCTGACCTCATCCTCAGAAAAAGGAGAGTTCAAAAAGCTTTTTTTAACATCTGAGATAACAGGGCCCATCTTCACAATATCACTCTGGACCTGAATCCTTTCACCATTGCCAGATCCCAAAAGGGCTTTGTAATAGTTCACAAAGGCATCTGCAATTGTATCTGGAGATTGACACCATTGATCCTTCATATCTTTGATAGAAATGATCTTTTTCCTATACTGATGAAGTTTGATACTTCTATGAAAGAAGTTGGTGTTATCATCTCTAACTTTTAACCAATTGATTTTTGCTTTTTGCTGAAGAGAAGCATAATATTGGGTTTTAATCTCCTTGAACTCCTGCAGAATTTGCTCTTCTGCATTAAACAACTCAATAGAAGGATCAGATTGAATGTTCTTTTGGACCTCCATAAGTTGGTGCTTCACTTTCTCAAATCTGATTTCAATATCTGTACCTGAGCTTCTGTGAAAAACTTTGAGTTTATTCTTAAGATATTTAAGCTTTTGAACCAGCTTGAACATATTACAACCTGCAAAATCTTGCTGCCAAGCATCCCTGACTATCTCAGAAAAACCTTCCTGCATTGCCCACATGGCCTGAAACCTGAAGGGCTTTTTCCTGAAATCCTTTGTATTGTCCAAATGAATAACTGCAGGGCAATGATCAAACCAACCCTCTGGCATATAATGCACATAAGAGCTGTCCATAACCATGGCCCAATCCTCATTGATTAATGTTCTGTCTATCTTACTGTACACTCTTTCGTTTTAGAGTATTGTTATGGATCACGTTTTATTGCTTAGTAATATCATGCTGGGTTTTCGTGTATTATGTTGTAATGTATGTACTCAGCTTTGCTGATTACGTGCTTTTCTGTGTGTCAATCATGGCTGTGCCTATTGATCCTGTTATGACCTTTAATTGGCGAGCAATCTATAAATTGAGTATTTGCCTACAGGTTTGAAGATGATGCATCCATACTCATTTGGGATTTGGGAGATGTTGATGATAGATCGTTTTATCACTTTTGTTGCTTAATTTATTTATGTTTCTTTCATTGAGGTACTTTGTGGATTATCTATTTTAAGTTGTTTAAGTTAGTTCTAAAGTACGTTGAGGTTTGGATAATGTTTTGATAATTAATATTGTTTTAAGTATTTATTAAATTTTTATTTAAATGTTTTCCGCTGCAAAATTCTGAGTAAGCCGATACGTTATCACAGGGCGATAATACTTTGATAATTCTCTGTTTTAAGTAGGAAAATACATATTTTATAAAAGAGAGAATTGTCGGGGTGTTACAAAGTGGTATCAGAGCTTAGGTGTTTATTGTCTTTTCGTGCCAAAACTATTTTTTTAGGCGCCTAGTTACTTTCAAAGATATTTTGTTTTATGAAAACAAGCTCCTATTTATTCATTTTCTTAAATTTATTTTGAAGAATTTGAGGTTTAATTTTATAAAAGGTTCGAATTACATTTTCAATCAAACTTTTATTTTAATTTTATTATTTTTGGTTTTATTTTATTTTTCGGAAAAATTAGAGTTTCGACTTTTTTTCAGTTTTTATTTGAATTTTCGAAAATCATTTATTTTTGTTTAGTTTTATTTTCGACTTTCAGAAATTTATTTCCAATTTTTATTTTATCCGATTTATTTTTAATTTTTCGGTATTTATGAGTAGTTTTCGAATTTTTTTGAGATTTTAAAAAATTATTTTGTCTTGCTTATTTATTTTAGGAAAAATTGACAAGAAAAATCCCACATTTGGCCGGTCTTCCGCCACTGGTACCACGTTCAATTAAGCAGTAATCCCACCTTTGACCCTCATATTCTCCCATTGGTCCGTCACCTGTTGGTGACCTACAAGTACAGGTTAACTCTCTTAATGACGTGATTAATACCTAATTAAATATAATTTAAACCTAAATTCTTAATCAACCACTAATTAAGTATGATTTATAAATTAACTTTATTACACAAAAAAATTAAAAAAAGAACTCCCACCCCACCCCCGCCAGCCTATTCTCCCTGACCTCAACCGCCACCCCTCCCCACCGCCGCCAGCCCATTCTCCCCTGACCTCAACCGCCACCCCTCCCCCACCCCACAAGCCCATCTCCCTCACCTCAACTGTCATCCCTCCACACCCCAGCCTAGACGCCAGCCCATCCACCTCAAACGCAAATAATCTCGCAAGCGTGACTACGAACTCAGCCTCTAGTAGCTCCGCCACGCTCGCGGTGTTAATCTTATCACCGTCGTCAGAGCTCCGAAGCAGAAATCATCATCATCAAAGTCCATTGTTGAATCGAAATCATAATCACCTCAGCTGTCATCCCTCCCCTGCCCCTCCCCCCACCACCCTATGTGATGTCCATCAATGCATCCTACCTTCACCCATCTCTCTTTCGTCCCCAAAGCCACCTCTGAACCCGAGCCTGAACTCGAATCCGACCCACAATCCCCTTCCCCTTCGACGAGGACTTTGGGTACCCAATCTCCCAAGTCCGGCTTAGGTACAAATCCGGAACCAGGAAAAGGCCAAAATTCGAAAGACAAAGAAAGTAAAGCAACAAACTGGGTCTGGTTCAGGTGGAAGCGGAGTTTCCCTCCCTCCAGTTTAATTAAAAGAACCGGTTTCTGGGTTCAGCCCGTATTCACAGCGGGTTCAGCCCGGGGAAGGGGGAGGGAGGCAGGGGAGGGGAGGAGGGGTGGGGGGTTGGCTGGGAGGGAGGGTGTTCCTTTTATTTTTTAAGTTTTTTTTGAAAAGTCAACGGTAATTTTGGCCGGTCAAACAGGTTGTCATCATCTCGTACCAATGGGAGAATATGGGGTCAAAGGTGGGATTATTGCTGGATTAATTGAAGGTGGTACCAGTGGTGGAAGACCGACCAATAAAGGTGGATTTTTCTGTCAATTATTCCTTTATTTTATTTAAGTGAGATGGGTTTATTAGGATGGGCATATAGGATAGAATTATCAAACGTCTGCACTTAAATGTTGTGTTCAGTTTATTTCCTATCTACTCATCTGTTCAGCTGCTTTATGTCTGTTCAGTTAGTTCAGTAATATTAGTCTGTTCAGCTACTCTTGTCTGTTCAGCTATTTTTAGTTTGCATACATGTTCAGTTGTTTTGGTCTAAATGTCTGATTTGTGTATGATTGTCTGAATTTCTGAATCATGTTAACGTGTTTAATTACATGTTTCTTCCATGATTGATTGCCTATTTATTTATTTTGTAGCTTTAAATTTATTCGTCTATTTATTTATCGTTGGGGATTTATGCTAAGATAGAGCATTGTTCATTGTAGATTTCTTGCTCAACAGTAGATGGACTATTAGGCATGACTGGTAGTGAAGCTGACCGAGTGGGAAGCTATTCCAACCCCATCATACTTAGTGACGATGAGTCTGACACCGAGTCTGAGATTGAGAGCTACGCCAGTTTATATATTGGGTTACGTCATGTTATGAGGATATGTGCTGATAGTGATGATGAAGTATTACAAGAGTTTGACCAAGCTAGAGGTCAAACCCGTAAAGATATCTATGTTGCTTATATGACCGCTTTATTGGATAGCTTGAGGATTTTGATGAACGTTCACCTAAACGAGTCAAGCGGACGACTAGGGCCGAAGAGCCAAACTATCATTGTGTCATTGAGGATATGGAAGACTTCGAAGATGAGATTTTCACTCCCGAAAAATACAAGGAGAATAAGGATAGGAATCATAATGTTAGGCCTTGAAAATTATTTATGTTATTTTTTTAGAGTATTTTGTCGAATAAGGTAGCTAAGCTAACTAGTTATTTATTTTAGTGTATTTTATCGAGGAATTACTTAGTGAATTTTTGTTATGGATTGAGGAAATATCTATTATTTTTGGAGAAATAAAAAATCCTTTTTGTTATACAAGTTGGGCAATATTTATTAAGGGCCTGTTCATTTCAGCTTAATATCAGTTCAGTTTAGTTCAGTTTAGTTCAGTTCAGTTCAGTTCAGCTCTAATCAGTTCAGTTAGTTCAGTTCAGTTCAGTTCAGTTCAGCTCCAATCAGTTCAGTTCAGTTCAGCTCCATTCATTTATAACCATTTTGTTAAATATTATCATGTTGGTCTAATTTATTTTACTAATTGCTCTTATATTATTATTATTTATTTTTATATCATTATTATTATCTGTATATTATGATGCAATTATCATTATTACTAAGTATTAGTATTATTATTATTATTATTATTATTATTATTATTATATGTATTATTATTATTATTGATTTTTATATAATTATGATGTTAAAGGCACAAATAAACCCGCATTTTTCAGCCCATACGTCAAAACGGTTTATGATGTAATTTTGCACGGTCTGACCCAACTATTATTTATTACTAAATATTAATATATAATTAAATATAATTATTAAAATAGTAATATTAATTTAATTATTAGATATTATTATTATATAATCATCATCAGATATTAATATATTAACACAAAGACTATAAAATAATTGTTTTTAATTATCATTATAATCATTAATTATTATTAGTATTAATTTATGATTATTAATATTATTTATTTATAATTATCATTTAAAAATATCCAAAACACAATTATTATTATTCATTAATAATTATTTATTATTATTAATTATTATTATAATTATTATTTAATATTCTAATTATTATTGTTTAAATATTATTTATAATATATTTATTATCAATTTGATTCAATTCAATTCAATTCAATTCAGTTCAGTTCAGTTCAGTTCAGCTCGAATCAGTTCAGTTCAGTTCAATTGTTTTCAATAAATCTAAACAGGCCCTAAGTACGCGATTGGGAATGATTTTTTTCTTTTATTATTTCTCGTGATTGGTTATTTAATTCTTGCGTGATTGTCTAACGTGAATGATTATGCATTCGAATCTAATCTAAAGTGTTTAACTATGAAAAGCTCTAAAACTAAACTAATGGACGATAAAATAAAAGTATATGACAAAATAAATGAGTTCACTATTTATAATAACCTCCTAAGACTAATAAAAACACGTAATAAAATATAGGATTTGGCTTCTGAGCTCCCTGCCCGATCGAGCCATTATGCCTGACCCAATCGGGCTATACACAACCAAGCACAAAATATTTCCCTTTGTACGAAGAAACTTACAGCAGCATGAATAGCAGGACGCCCGATGCTATCGGGCTATGTCACCCGATTGGGCCAATTACGCACAATGCCTTTTCTTCCTTTGCAGACCAGCAACATCATGCAATATTAGGCCGCCCGATGGCTTCGGGCAAACACGCCCGATCGGGCCCGTGACTACGCTGATGGATGCAATTAATTTCGCCCGATCGAGCTAATTGGCTGATGGCTTCAGGCTAAATTCCAATTTCTCATATAATGACAAAAAAACTAGCCCGATGCTTTCGGGCCATCCTGCCCGATCGGGCCTAGCACATATTGACTCGTTTTCTTGGTTTTCTTTACATTTCGAGCTCAAACTTCACATCCAACAACCTCAGAACCTCCTAATTCATCACACGTGCCTCGTAACTACTCGTAAAAGCTGCGATTGCCTCAAAATAGCTCATAATAGGGGGGAAACCTCCTAAAACCTGCAATTAAGCACAAAACAACAAAAACAACAACTATATAGAGTAATTAGCACAAAATAGCTCCTAAGACCTCCAATAACGCACGCTTTAGCTCATAAACACAGTTAATGGTGTGGCCTTTTTTTTAAACTCATACAATACTTTTTCACTTTTCAAACTCACCAAAAACTGCCGGTAACCCCTTCCCTTAATAGTCAGTAACCCCCACCCTCCAAAATAGTCTGTAACCCTCGTTCAAATAGTAGGTAAACCCTCTCCAAAGAGTTAGTAATCCCTAAAACAGTTAGTACCCCCCAAACAATTAGTAACCCCCTTAAAATAGTTAGTAATCCCCCTAAAACAGTTAGTTTCCCTCTACAACAGTTAGTATCCCGCTTAATAGTCAATAACCCCCACAACACCTGGTAAACCCACTAGAATAGTTGGTAACCTCCTCTAAAATAGTCAGTGTGTGCGCCACACGGTTTGTTACTCGTGAGGCAAGCTGCACACAAGACTTGCTGCATAAACTAGAAAGTCTTGTGTGTAGCTTGCCACACGATTAACAAAGCATGTGGCTCGTACATAATGACTATTCTAGGGGGTTATCAAGTGGTTTAGGAGGGGTTTCCAAGTGTTTTGCGGGTTATTGATTACTAAGGAGTTAGGGGGGTTACCAACGGTTTATGGGTTACTAACTCTTTAGGGAGGGGATTACTGACTTTTTGGACGAGGGTTAGTAATTATTTTGGGGGGAAGGTTACTAACTACTAATAGGAGGGGTTACCTACTGCTTTGGGTGGGTATGGGGAGTGAAAGCCGCATATAAGAATTTGTGTTTCATCTAAGCCCCTTCTTTCGCAAATAAGATATCCATGAAAAATGTAAGAGCTTCACTTTCCAAATATTTTGCTTTAGGCATAGGAGCTAGTCGTATACGAGATCGCCTAATTTTAATTTTAAATTAGGCAATAGCCCAAGCCCAATAGAAAGAAAAGAATGAAGCACCTTTTTAATAAAGTGATGGGCTATTTGAATCAAATGATGGGATTTTTGAATATAGTAATGGGTTTAAGTTAGTCTAATTTAATTATAAAATTTAACTAATCTCTTTTATTAACTTTTGTAGGCATTAATAATATTTGTGGTAAAATTATGACCACAATAGTCCAGTTGCATCAACATTGAGCCTGAGTTGGTGTTCAATTTATTTTCATATTTATTTCTAATCAGATTCAGATGTATAAGATATTGTTTTCAAGTGTATTCTAAGGTATAGGTAGAAATCTATATGAAGTATATATTGAAAAGTGTAGGTAAGACTTGGAATCTGTCACGTGTCACCATCCCTCTTTCAACAATATTCTATCAACGTCATTCTCATATATTAAAAAAAATATCGTTGTGAAGATTTGAACCCGCAACCTCAAGTATGGAATAAGATCTCTAACCATCCTTCCATCATACTATCATTGATTATTTCATCAAAATCAAATGTTAATATATGAATGAAAACTAAGAGTTATAAGTGACTTTTTGAAATCCATATTATAAGTGACTTTTTTAATGATATTTTTTCTACACAGTGACATTAATTATATAACACTTACTAAATTGTAATATACAAAACCCCGGAGCATCGTCCATACCTAAGTTATAAAAGATAAAAAGGTAGAATCTACATATCAAAAAGTTTAAGCAAGGATTGCAATCCGTCACATGTCGCTATTCCTCTTTGAGTGTCACTCTATCCACTTCATCTCACATAATAAAAAAATATGTAAACGTGAATATTCGAACCCATGACCTTGAGTATGTAATAAGGAGTTTCAACCACCACTCCAACATATTATTAGTGCTTCTTCTATCAAAATCAACAATAATGTATGAATAGAAACCAAGAGTTAAGTTGTCAAATTTTAAAATGCATATTGTAAATAAGATGGCTTTTTTGATTAATATTCACACTACATGACATTAATTATTTTAACTATTATTAAATTCAATGCATAAAAATCTCGGAGGATCGCCAGGGCCTAAATACTAGTTCTAGTTTTAAAAAGAGTTGTTGAGGTTTTGGGTATAAAAAAAACTCAGTAATTTATAAGTAAAATAAAGTCGATTTGAGCTCCTAAGAGTATTAAAATTATCATCTTTAAATTAATTACATAATAGTATATGGACAAATGTCTATCTTTTATTAATCATCATCATTAATTATAGGATATCATAATTTGAGTATTATATGAGTTATATGGCCTTATTGGGGGTACTTTATTTTCTTTGATACCTCTATTATTGAAGATCTTCTAAAATCATTTCCTAAAATATACTCCTACAACAACATCTTAGAACAATGACCCCTCAATATATTTTAGAAGATACCTACCCTTCACAAGTACCTACTAGCCTCCATAGCCAATTAGCCATCACCAAAATTGTTGACCCAACTAACACTAGTGACTAGTGAGCATCGACCTAAGCACAATAATTGCATAAATACAAAATAAACTCTCCATAATCATGCCACTAAAATACCTCAAATCCTTAATATATCTAGAAATCATGCAACTAACAATACAAAAACATAGGACCCCACATTTCAACTTTTGCACTTTGAATATTTTGCTATTCTAGAACACCATTCTTTCCACTCATCTAGAAAATAAATAAACTTTAAGTCAAATTGAAAGGCCAAAACGCTTTTTTTTCTTTGCCAATGTAAATTTACAAGAATTTTTACCAGTTTATTGCATATATATATATTGGCTTGTTCAACCTTCTATTTTAGAACCTCAAACATCACTTCATTTCATATAAACTATTTCATTTCCTATGTTTTCCCTTAAAGATTTTTACCATTATACACCAATGGATCACCAAACAAAGTGTTTTTCACAACAAGAAGATGAAGAAGATCAAGCAGACGACATCCTTTCCCTATGTGATCTTCCCATTTACAGTGATGATTCCTCTGATTATTCACTCACCAATTCTTCCATTGAATCAAATGATACTTGTAACGAGTCGTTCGAGTTCTTGAGAACAGATTTCCCTCTCAACTCTCACCCAAAAATGGACCATATCATGTTCTGTGGTAAGTCCATACCAAGTAGGGGAACATCTATGTACAATGATCATGCAAATCATAAAAAATGTACCCGTTTTTATTTCTTCAATAGGATCAAACATTTTTCTTCATCTAAAACAAAGATTAATGGGAAGTTAGCCAATACTCCTAGGTTAGAAAGGAATGAGTCGAAATCGAAGTGGTGCTTGTTCGTGTTCGGATTGCAAAGATTTTCGGTCCCAACAAAGATGGAGATAGCTGATATGAAGCTTAGACAAAGCAAGAGTAGCACAAAATCATTGGAAATGTTAGCAAGAAATAATAGTACTGCTAGTAGTAATAGTAGAACAGAAAAAGGTTTATCATACTTGTTAAGATCTTTGAGTTGTAAAAGTAAGAGTTCTCTTAATGTTCTAGATTAGAAGTAGTTAGAGATTAGTTACTGTATATAGTAATTGGCAGCTTTTATTTGAATAGTTTTAGGGTATGACTATTTTGGTATCCTTTGAAGTCCATGGTCATGGTGCATACCTTGTCTTGTTGAGATGATCTTGTTACCACTCTGAATAAAAGTCTACGAGTACTATTTCTTCCCAATGAGTGTGTTATTTTGCATATCTAATCAAGGTATCATAGGAAAATCTTACATTTAAAAAAATAGAACCCCTTTTTTCATTGTCCAGCCAGTTTGTTAATGCATAACTTTAACCCTCTAATAATATCTATGTGTGATGAGTAAATATGAGGTAGAGCGTCTAATAAGGTTAACTTAAAATCTTAGTTCGCAAAGTGTTAAAATTCATTTAAAATCTCGAAGTTCTAACTTAAAAAAGTTACGTACAGTCTATCAATTTACTCATGAATAACGCAAGTTTTTGTAATATTTCACTATTAGTAAAAATTATACTATATATTTTAAGTGGAAGAAGGAAAAAGGAGGGAGTATATGTAAGAAGGTAAGGTGTATTTTTTTTTCTAATAAAACATTGTCCCTTGAGGTCTATTTGATAAATGGCAATAATAATTGTAGTTTTGTTTTTGAAGCATCATGTCAATGTTTATTAATGTTTGTGCATCCCAAACTAGTGATTTTCTTCCTATAATTTTATTACCATACATTACAAATTTGAATGAAGTATTGAGTGAAAATGAAATTTGTGAAGAAATTTACATATGCGAACAAGTGTATCGTGTAAGCACGGGACACAAACGCCTAAAATTAAGGGAAAAAACATTTCTAAAATGGGAAAGCCTCGATTTCTTAATGTTTTCAATAGGATAGAACTATAGAAGGTAAACGTATAAAAAATCGCCTCCATGTAAGGAAGATAACTTTGGTGCTTCAGGGTGTATACTAGTATTTAAATGAGATTACCAAGTTTTCTAATGTGGCGAACATTTGAATAAGCTTAACCTTCTAGTGATAGCTTTCCTTCCTACTCGTTTGACGGTTTGAAATAATTCTATGAATATAGAATTAAGTATGTTTTGAAGTCCTTCAGAAAGCGAAATGAGTTGAACTAGGTCTAGGATCTATGCGTAGCCCACTTTTGCTAGAGGGATAGACATTTCCACAATGAAGGGTATTCATGTTATTTTTCTACGATTGTCTCATTAGGGAAATGGGAGACAGACAAACTATGCAATTCCACGTTCAATAGTCCGAGTCATATATCATGGCAATCGATTTTTCAGATTATTGATTACTTGTTATGGGTGTATTATGTGACCTACCCTAGAGTGAAGAGGGTTTCAAATTTTGATAGTATTGTTTATTTTAGTTTTATTGTCTTAATCTCATGCTTTAGAACTTTTTTTTTGTAAATATTAATATGAGGTAGGATCCGGTGAGAAAGATCTTGAAATAAGAATGGTGAGAATGATCAATGTGTATATTTTTTGAACTAGATATGAATATTTTTTGAAATGGATATGCATATTGCACTTTTTGGCCTGTACATATATGCTCTTAAATGGTAAAATGCACATTTAGTTCAAAAAATGCACATCATACAAAAGTTGCACATTTAGTTTAAAAAATATGTACAATTAGTTCAAAAAATATGCACATAAAATCCTTCTCACCCTTCTTATTTTAAGAATCTTTTTATTTGATCTTAATTCTATTAATATTATTATGATACTTTATAAACAAACATAATCTAAAATTAAATTTATGCACGATAATATTACGTTTGAAACTAATTTTAGTAACTATTATTCCTCAAAATGGGCTCCTAACATGTTTAAGAGTTGGAAAAGAACTAGAAATTAACCCAAATTCTAAATCAATATGCTTACCTTTTTTTTGAAGAAGTATATGACAAGATTAAAAAACTCTTCTTAAACGGTATATTACTAAACTATCTAAGAAAAGTAGAATGGACAAGAGTTGGTTACAAGGGGATCTCAGTGGAAACTTCTTGTTATAATTGACGACCCAATTTAAAGAGAAAATCAGTTAAGTCGTTGGCTTCTCTAGTAAAAAACATAGCTCCCACTCATGCTCCAAAAATATACATCCCATGTATTATTGATCATCAACCAAAAAAAAATACATGGGATGATTTAAATCATCAAACAATTCATAAGCGTGAGCCCCACAACAGTGCATATAAAATTAAATTTTTTTGGCTGACAACAGATCAAAACGCTGAGTTTTGATCTGGACAGCTGAGACCCAGATCTCACCAACGGTCTTATTTTTTGTGCCTTATAAAATGACATGCATTTGGATTTATTTTGACACACTTGAAAATTTTCATTTTCTCTCTTTAAATCCAAAAAATAGAGTAATTGGGTGCATTTTATACAAAAATTATGAGATTTTCATCATATAAATTGAGGTAAGTATTCAATTACTTTACATTTTTTATTTCTCTTATTTTAAGTATATTGATATATATAAATTTTGATGAAAATGATGATATTAATATTCTATAATATGTGTTCAATTGTTGTAATGTAATTGAGATGTTTACATGTTGTAATTTTTGTTTAATAGTATGTCATTATTTATATTCAAATATATACTATTGTTAGCATTGTTATAATACTATAATCATTATACTAATAATAATTAATAATGTGATATTTGGTATGATAAAAAAATACTAATATTGTTGACTATATGATGAAAATATAATTGTTGTTATTAGCATGTAAAAAAGGATGTTTAATTTTATGCATCTTAATGGTTACATTGGTATTGGTATGATAAAAAGAATTGCTATAATTATGGTATATTAAAAATGTTGCTATTGTAATTTTATAAAATATTCCTTTTGTTCCTATTATGACAAAAAAAGTGTGTATGCTTATGTAGTTAATAATTTTGTAATTGTTTACTTGTTATTAAAATATTTAAATATTTTGTGTGATCCTCAACATTTGGAATCAGTATTAGTTATCATAATTAAATTTCTTTTATTTTAGGTATGGTTGTTATTATTAATAAGAGTATTGTTGTTAAATATTGGTAGGTGAAACCTCAATGGACCCAAACAACAAAGATTTCGTATCTGATCCCGACTTCAAACAACAAAGATTTCGTACTTGATCACGACTTTAGGTCGCACCCAAACTTTAATGCCATAATGCAAAAGGTTAGGGGGGATTTAAACTTTGGGTCGGGTAACAATCGTCCACCAACTCCTGGTTTACAAGGTAGTAGTAGCCATATGTCCTCCGAGTTTAATGAAGGCGATGATGGAGGTGATGAAGATAACAACTACGTGCAGCCTAACTTTGAGAAAGAAAACACCGAAGACCCCATCTTTGAATCTGCAACTGAGCCAATTCTTACACCTTCAATGCCTCGTTCTTGATATCACGTATTTATATAGAGTTTTCTCCCTTATTTACAAGCTAATTTGTGCGTCATTGGAGCTCTTGGGAGCTATTTTGTGCTAACTTTCGTATGTAGTTGTGGTTTCGTGTTTTAGTATTGAATTGCAGGTTTTATGGAGTTTTCTCCTTATTCCCGAGCCATTTGGAAGCAACCACGGCTTTACGAGATGTTATGAGGCACGTAGGGTGGCTCACGAGCTTTATGGATAGTTTAGGAGGTCCCAAGACCCCTAAACGTGAAGATTAGAGAGCAAAGGAGTCAAAAGGAGTTTTCCGTGCACTGATCGGGCAGAAATAGCCCGATCGGGCGAAGTATTTATGATCGGGTATAAAAGTTGCGGACCCGATCGGGCGATGTTTGCCCGATCGAATCGGGCGAGCACACATGTGCCCAGACCCGATCGGGTGACAACCGCCCGACCCAATCGGGTGGAGTGCTGCTTGGTCTCATTCTGCTGCTGCTTTCGAGAGGAACTTGCTGACACATTTCGTCGCCTAGCCCGATCGGGTGACTACCGCCCGACCCGATCGGGTGGGCCGTTATTCTAGCCTTATTGCTGCACTGCTGCTGCCAGAGCCAGAAGTGAAGTTGGGAGAATTTGTATGTGGACCCGATCGGGTACTGTGCTCGGGCCCGATCGGGTCTGGTGCTTTATCGCGCTTTTTCACTTTTTTGTTCCCGTTTTTAGTGAACTTGAGGGGTATTATAAATACCTATTCCTCATATTTTTAGAGACATCTTTTCATTCTAGTTTTTTCATAGTTCTTAGATTAGCTCTATTTTAGTCTAAACACTTTAGATTAGATTAAAGGTGATTGAACCTATTCGATTTCAATAAAAGTTCCTGCTTTCTGTCAATTGGTATTCTTCTCTACTCTTTATCTCTTTAATTACTTTGATTGCTTAGTTTAATTATTTAATTGTTCATGATGCAATTCTTAGGGTTTCATATTAGATTGTTTATTGTTGCCAATTCGATTATGAGTGAGTAGTTCTCTTTCTAGGGTGTTAGATAGGAAAGCCATGTTTATACCATGATTGTGATTTAGCTTTCTTTCAATTTCTAGGGCTTGATTAGGGTGATTGTGATGTGGTTTGTTCTTATTGAGTAATTAATGTCAGTGTACAATTTCATTGATTGCTTGTGGTTAATAGTTGTTTGCACAGATCCGTCTTACGACTAGAGGCTTAGGACACGTCAGTAGTTCTGATTACGTTAGTGAATATGTGGCGTATGTTGAACTATGAGCGTTGAGTCTTAACCATAGATCAACATAGGCTCTAATCCCCCGACTCTTGACTTAGGTTTTGATAGTAGTTGACCCTATTTGATTGGTATAAGCATGGTGGACCGACCTAATACCCTAGACTTTTATTCCATAGTTTAATCCTCGATTTATTCAGACTTCCGTAGTCTATTCCTTAGTTTAATTAATTCCTTCCTGATTTCATCTGGAGTAGCTGAATTGGTTGAATTTTGATTTAGAAACTCTGTCTCCCTGTGGATTCGACCCTGCTTCCACTGACTACCTAGTTAGAGGTCCGTAGGTTTATTTTTGATTAGGTGACACGACTAAAACCTATCAGTTCTTCATCACAAAGAACGGCAACACGAGCTCCTTCAATTGGCAAAAAGAATTGGTCAAAGAGACAGGATGAGGCCCTCATTGCTAGCTTCTTTGAGAATTGTACGGATGAAATTTAGTACTAACGTAAACTTATGGAGAAATGTCTATGCATCTTACTGTGCAGCTCGAGAATCTAGGCCTCAAGAATTTCCTGAACGCAATTCGGATATGATGAAGAGTCGTTGGAGAAGAATGGGTGAAAATGTGATGAAATGGTTAGGATGTCACGACGAAGCAACTCGTATGAAGAAAAGTGGTATGAATGATATGGATGTAACAACTAGGAATGCTCACATACTTTATGTGCAAACTACCGGAGATGATTGGGTTTAGAGTCCTACAAATGAAGATTTAGAGAGGCTTCTTTGGCAAGGCGAGCAACGTGGGTTCCCGGGGATGATTGGAAGCTTTGACTGTATGCATTGAGAGTGGAAGAACTGTCCTACCGCTTAGAAAGGTCAGTACCAAGGGCATAGTGGAAAAGCAACCTTAATCCTAGAAGCAATGGCCTCTCAAGATCTATGGATTTGGCATGCCTTTTCGGTATCCCCGGTTCGTGCAATGATCTTAATGTACTTTATCGTTCCCCTGTTTTTTATGATGTCTTGCATGGTCGGGCCCCAAAAGTGAATTTTAGTGTAAATGGACAAGAGTACAACATGGGATATTACCATACAGATGGTATTTATCCTCAATGGGCGGCATTTATACAAGGATTTACTCTTCCTTAGTCTAATAAGCAAAGGTTATTTGCTGAACATCAAGCTGCAGTCCGCAAGGATGTTGAGCGGGCGTTTGGAATCCTACATTCTCGATTTGCAATTATACGGAAACCATCGCTTGCCTGGGATGAAGACATTTTGAGCAACATTATCGTTGCCTGTATAATAATGCACAATATGATAGTTGAGGATAAGCGAAAAATGTATCTTCGATATGCTGATCCAACATAAATCAATAAAGACCGCCCTCCTAGGGTTACACCAGGAACAAACGTTGGAACAAATGATGAAGAGCCGTTTGAATACAACGTCGAACGTCCATTTGACATGGACAGATACTTGGCTAAAAGGGCAGCATTACGCAATAAATCAACACATGTCTCTCTGAAATTAAATTTGATAGAGAAAATTTGGCAACGATTTGGACCTAATGCTCAACAATAGTTAATAATACTAGAGCGTGATCTCGTAATTTATTTCTTATTGTTCTCTTCATTTTAGTTATTACTTGAGTGTAATTGTAAGCTATGTTATACGCTATGTTCAGTTTCACTTTGTAGTCTTAATCTAATTTTAATAAAATATTCGTATCCATGAATTAATTTTATTAACAACAATAATATTAATTAAATTTTTTAAGTATAATTACTGAAAATAATTAGTCATGCAAAAACAAAACTAATACCCAATATTATACTTCCTCCGTTTTTTTTTAGTTGACACGTTTTGACTTTTAAAACTATTCACATAATCTATTTTGACTATCTTTTGTGATTTATACATAAGAGAAAATATAGTCATGTGGGATCTTGTTAGATTCGTCTCATTATATATTTTCAAAATATCATATTTTTATAATTTTTACTCATCAATTTTCCAGGATAAAAGAGATTGAAATCACGCGTTGGCAAACGTGATAAAAGAAACAGGTCAACTAATAAAAAACGGAGGAAGTATTATTTAGTGAATTTCATAATGAAAAAAATTAAACATAAAATAAAAATTAATAATACGAAGTTTAAACTATACGAAATTAATTATTCGATTTTTTTAAGAATATTCAAGAATGAATGAATTAATTAAACGAATTTAATTAAAAAATTAATTCAACGAATTTAATTAAAAAAATTAATTAAACGGATTTAATTAAAAAATTAGTAAAACGAAATTAATGATAAATTTAATAAAACGAAATTAATTTTTCCTAAAAGTATTTCATCACACGATATAATGTTTTTATTACTTACTTATATATGAATTTAATATCATATTATATGAATTTATGAAATATAAGAGAGAAAAGTTTGGTGGGGTATGGTAAAAAAATTAAGAGATAAAGGGATGGATAACTTTTTGTATGTCATGATTAGGAAGATTTTATGTTTATGTCATGAATTATGATATTTTTTATAAAGACGAAAGAGAAAGTGGTAGAGAGAGAGGATCACAATATTTATTGTTCATGAGTGACAATGGTCTAAGAGTAAGGACAAACAAAAGAAAACAGATAAAAACGGAAAGTAGGACAAAAAAACGAAAGGAGCATATTTGTATTACACAAATGAAAGGTTAATCCCATTACATTCTAACCAAACAACACCATTACCCTAACAGCATTACATCCAATATTGTGTAAGCAACACTAATCTACCAAAAAGATTATTCAAAATTCCATGAACATGGAAACTGAGATGCAACCGGCTCGCTTCAAAAATGCATCATTTATGCGTGATTGTATTCACCAATCTTACAAGTTACAACATCCTCAAGTTCTCTGTTTCTTTCTCTTCACAACCTGCTGACTTTTGGCCGACGAATCGCCACTGATATTAGCAACTTCTTTGTCACCGTCAGCATTCACACTGTTTTGTGGCAGCTTTCGCTTTCTTCCTTTTACTTTTTTCTGATTGAGCTCACTACACCATTAGTATAATGAAGGCAGGTTAATGTCTAGTAGGATTGCAGTTCTTATGTCATAGTTTTTAACTTCATGGGAGCAACTCGTCTCATAACACAGAAACATGAATGCACAGCCACAGTATAACAGATCGGTCAACAGTCTAAAAAAAAGGCAGGTAAAAGAGACAAAAGAATAAGGGGATGCTGAATACTCACAGCTACGCTGGTATACACAAGGTTTATGGAGATTAGAATATAGAGTGACACAAAATTCTACCTCTACAACGCTTAAACATCTATCTTCTTCAGTTCTTCTCGGTCGCTTTAGAACCTTATCATCAGAAGTGCAACCTACCTAAAGGATATACCGTGTTTTATCAAAAGACCGAATTTGTATTTACAAGTTTGTGCCCACGAGGAAAAACTTCCAGTAAAAAATCACCCTTACAAAATCACTCGACTCCATAATAGTACATCTTTTTTAAAATATACACAGCTAGACGCTCAGACTTGCTGACGCAGACCTTTGCGATTCGTAATTTTGTATTATCAATATAAAAAATTGATATTTCAAAATATTAAATATATATTGAGACTACCTGAAGGCTAAACAAGATTCCACATGAGTATATTGTTTCTTACATGTAGATCGCAAACCATGGCCAAAGTGGCATACATATATAGTGCAAGTGTGTAAAGATTAGTTAAGAACAGAGGGAGTACTCTTAATACAGATAAATTATACGTTAAGATTAATATGGAAAAGAAATTATCCACTTAATGGGCAATTAAGAGTTACCTTGTCTGCTTATCTGTGCTGAGTTTCCTGGGCAAGCCATTTTGAGCAATACTTTTGTAGTACTGAATATATGGGAAATTGTCATTGTGCTTTTCACCCTGCATATTATTCAATCCGTCAGCAAGACCAAATTACAACCACAAGGTTCATGATAAACATTCTACAGATGCCAAGGACAAATTTAAAACCTGAAGAAATGAATCTGCAGATGCTTGGTCTATTGGTGAAAATGAAACATCCTCTCTCTTTCTCTGGACATAATCGATGTTCTTCTCCACCTGTCAGAAGAGATTATAATAATAAAGGCAAATGTTTACAGCTTATACTCCCTCCGTTTTTTTTTTAATATGCACATTTCTCCATTTTGGGGTGTTTTTTTTTTAATTGGTACCTTTGTACCTTTTGCCATAAATGGAAGGTTGGCCCACCCAATTATTACACTTCTCTCCTACTTTTTCTTTCCTTCTCTCTACCTTTTTAACTTTTTCCTTACTTTTACTAACTTTCTCTCTTACTTTTACGCTTTTTCATTGGTTCTAGTGCAAAGCCTTAGGTGCATATTAAAAAAAACGGAGGGAGTAATAATAATAAAAAGGCAAATGTATACGTTTGAACTAGTGTAAACCAGAAAAGAGAAACATGTTCAGCACATCTCTGGCACCCAATAGTAGCCACATCTCTTGCACACAATAGTAGCCATGCAGATGCCAATCAACTCTCGCTTCCCCAATATCCCAAAGAAATGCAAGAGGAAGTACAACAGACAATGAAACACCACATGATAGTTAACTAATGCAACATAATTGTTGACTATCAAGCATCCAATATAATGGAGCGAGTAACACCGAACGAAGTTAATTTCGCAGCTCAATTAGCCACGTTCGTTTCTGCTAAAGATCACAAAGACTTCATGCCTTTCAATCTATGTCTCTTTCTCCCTTCCCAAGGCAATCTCCCTTAGCCAAACAATGGCAGTGTGGAAAACCCTAAACCCCAATTTCTGCATCTTTGAACTTCTCCCTCTCCCAGTTTCTGCATTTTCGAAGTTCCGACCCTCGTTTCCCGATTTCCGCATCTTCGAACTCCTCCCTCCCCAATTTCTGCAGCGTCGTTCTGGATCTTCGAACTCCTCCCTTAAAGATCTGCGCCGTCTGCGTCTTCGAACGCCATTCTTTGTCTCTTTCTTCCTTCCCCATGGAAATTTTCCTCGGCAGTGTGGGAAATTCCTAAAGCCCGATTTCTGCATCTTTAAACTCCTTCCCTTCCAATTTCTGCAGCGTTGATCTGGATCTTCGAACTCCTTCATCCAGATCTGCATTATCTGCATCTTCGAACGCCATCGTCTACTTTTCTTCTGTCCACCATCACCGCCACCACCGATTTGCACCACTTCTCCATCACTCGCTGGTGGTTTGTTGCGCTTATCTTCAGATATGTTTATTTTCTTCATTTCTGACTATCTTTTTAATCTTCTTTTCTGTTCTAAGAGTGAATTTGGAAAGAGGAGTGAGAAATGGGGATTGGTGGAGAGTTCTTGGATTAGCCATGGGAGAGAGAGAATGCAAGTTCTGGTGGTCGGCAAGTGTTTTGTTTTTGGTAGGTGCGGTGGTGATAGTGGTGGTTTGGTGGTGGTGGTGGTGGTGGTGGTGTTTCCAGTGGGTTGTGTGATAATTCCCATATGCTAGTGCCGTTCCGGCGGGTTGGCTAGTGTTTCCGATGGGTTGATGATGGGTGCGGTGGTGCTATAGTGGTTTACGGTGGATTTTGTGGTGAGTTTGGTGGTGGTGGTGGTGGTTCACCAAATTGGTTGAGGAGATGAATTGAGGAGAGAGAGAAATGGGTTTCCTCGGAGGAGGATAGGTTGAGGAGAGAGAGAAGTGGGTGGGTTAATTGGGTGGGTTGATTATTTCTTTAATCAAGTGGTAGTTAGGCGGATTACAACTCTTATTCTACGTTCGGGTGTAGGGCTATTTTTTTCTCATTACTCATTTGAGATCAAATGAGCAACATTCAAACTATATAAGAGTTCCAAATGAACACACGAGCAATAGACAACCTTAGAGCGTAGAATCCTCATCCTACACCCGGGTTTTAGGACGAATGGACTCTTAGGTGGATTTGCGCCACTTCGTCGTGCAAGTTCCTTAATTGCTTTAAATTTTCTCAACTGCAAAACAAACTCCCTCTTTGAAGTTCCCGATGTAAAGAAAAAACTACTAAACTACGGGATTCAGTTCCAACTTCAAAATCTTCTTCTTCCTCCTTTTGATTGTAAGTAAGTTACTAACTGGGTTTAATTATTTACAAGTTCAGGAATTCCAAGTAGTTTTAATTGCTAACAACTCCATTCTTTTCCGATATTGTGAGGAATATCGATGGCCTGGACTTGAGGGCGTTGAATACTGCTTAAGTGCTTGGCCTAATCCACCTATATCGTGTAAAGAGGTGGTAGCGGCGGCGACAGTCATGTGTCGGTTTCTCCGCTGCAATTGGGTGGTGGAGATGATAGCTGCCGGTGGTTGTAGAATAGGTGTTAATGGGATTAAAGTTGGGATGAAGGGTTGAGTTTGAGTGGCGGTGGTTTTGATTGCATGATTTTCTCAACCCATGGTCTAAGGATGTCATAAACTTGGCACGAAAAGGTAGGTTGATATTTTTATCTTTGTTTCATCAGTATTGGTTTTTGTCTATTTAGGAATTGGTCCAGTCATGCAGGCAGTGAAAGTTAAAGCAATTGAAGTCTTTCTTTGGGTTCTTGCATTATTTTTCTTTTGATATTAAGTTAAGCTTGGTTTTATTGGAAATTGATAAACATGTGGGTTATTCTTGTGTTTTTTAGACCCGATTTATATGAGACCCATTTCGTAATTGTCTATGGATCTCTTGTAAGAGGTTAAGCATGATATTGTTTCTGATTTAATGAGTTAGTCAATAAATCTCTAATTCATGTTAGTTCAAATTCTAGACATAAATTAGTGTTCTGAATAGTTCCAAGTGAGATAATTATTGAAGTTGCATATCTATACGACTCAAAAAATTGAAATCTTGAAATTATCTTAAAGTTTTCCTCAACACAGTCAATTATCAATTCTGAAGATTCAAATTTTGATATCAGGAGTAATATCTTAAAGTAAAAAAAATATTTTATTCAGCACGTCATAAAATAAATTATAATAAACTTACCTCATGTTTTCGTACGCATCGCGTGCATATAAATCTAGTGTAGTTAATTGAAAGAAGTTTGCATAAGTTACTTATTTTCAAATGTGGTAATTCAATAATTAGTTTTTGACAAAAAAAATCTAACTTCATAGGTTCTTTTGCAGCCAGTCTTACCATCACTGGTCCACTGATTGACATATGTTCTTGATTCATTAACTTAATGGCCTGTTTGGGAAGTTGATTTCATTTCGAAATGCAGATTTGACTCAAATCCCTTGTTTGGCAACCCAAAGAATTTGGATTTGGATTTGATCCAAATTCTAGCACACTCATGTATTTGGGTCACTTCAAACGACACCAAATTAGCTGTCATTTGAGAATTCTTTTGCCACAAAACTGATCCACTTCTCTCTTCTATCTCTCTCGCTCTCCACAACTAACTCAACTACCAATGCATCAATAAAAAAATTGGGTAAAATCAAACAATTTCATCAACAGAATTAATCAACAATAGGAAAAACCACCTCATGAGCCATGCCCGGCCACGCTCACGGCTTCCCTCTCTTTTTGCGTCCTCTTCTCTTCCTAACCCCAACCACCACCGACTCTTCCACCTAAGTTGTGGCGACAGATTGATGTGAGTGAAGAACGGAGGGAAATAGAGGTGTTTTTTGTATTATTTAGGGTTTCGTCGTGGGTTGTGAACGACACAGAGGCAATGCTCAATGGTGGTAGGGTGGAGGTCGTGGGAGGGAGGTGAGCTCCACGCCTGTGATTTGGGGTGCTCAGGTGCTGGTTGGTGATAGGCGCAGTGGTCGCAGGTGGCTGCTTGGTGGTTGCAATTAGGGTTAGGCGAGGGGAGAGAGGAAGGGGGGTTGAAAGATAGGGACTTAAGGTTGTTGGTAGTCTTGGATTTCTGTTTTTTGTTGTTAATTTGTCATTTTGCACTTACAAGTTACGAATATAATTTTGGATTTGTAAATTCTATGGGAAGCCAAACACTGGATTAGGAATTGAAAACCCTAAATTTGAAATTCTTAAGTTTACCAAACAATGGATTTGGATTTAGATTTCATGATTTGAGAACACATATTTCAAATGAAATCCAGGTTCCCAAACGCTACCTAAGAGGCTAAGATTGTCTTCTCAAAGTTGTTATTCCCCTATTAGAGGAGAACTTAGGAGAAAGAGAAACAGATCTTCAGATGTTTTTTGTTCTTGGGTCATGCATGAACATTGAATAACAGCACATCAAACATACCTAAAAATCAGCATTCTCTTAGTTCATCTTATTACTCAATCCAAAGACAGTCGGCAAAGCTTAAACATCGGGACCAACAAAGGTATCCCACATGTTTCAATCTTCCCATCATCTATTCTATTGTGAAAGGCCGAAGCCAACACAAAAAGAAGGCAAACAAAAGAAGATAGATTCCTTGCTGAACAATAACCAAGACATCAAGTAAACCATGTGAAATCAAATGTATTAGAGCCAATGAAATACCTGATCAATCAGGCGCTGTACTGGTCGACGAAGGCTTTCAATAGTGGATCTCTCCTGAAATTGCTTCAAGCGGATGACAGGAACAGTAGCAAGTTCAGGGAAAGATATATGGTGACTCCACTGAATAAAATGTGCACAAAGCAACTCCACAGTAGCAAAAACACATTCCTCTTGAAAATCCCGTGACTTGAGCCAAAATTTGGGTAACTGCTCCATGACAACCAGCAATTTTATGATTATCCTGATGATAAACTATCTAGTCCAAAAATGTAAACCTCTTTTACAGATTAAACAGATGAATGATGCCAAAAAAAATGTACAAAATTCCAGTTATTACACACCACTATTAGAGATATAGGGAAATTAAACACAAAGAGGTTGTATACTCTACATAGTCCACAACTAAGAGTAACCATCTCACAGTAAAAATAAAATTAAATACAAAAACACCAGCTGGACTTTATAAAGCATTCAGAATCTAAGATTCGGCATAAAGAACAGCCAAAGTTTACCTGACATGCACACCCAAAAGCTCTACAATCGTTGGACTACTAATTTTTTATTAGTTTCAATATCTACCTTTAGATTTGCTAGTCAACGACTTCAAAAACAGACACCAACCTATATGTAAAAGTTGCAACAAGTTTAAAAAGCAACACTTAAGATATTTCGGCGAAAGAGATGGCGATAATTCACTTTTTGTCTACAACAGACTACTCGTATCATAGATTTTCACATCAGAAGCAAGCAGACTAGACAAGACCAGGTCATCTTTTGTATTTATACAGCAAGGTTTACCAAAAAATAAACATATAATGGGAAGTACTAGAGATGTGAGTCTTTCTACAACCCATACCTGCAAAACAGTTGATAAGTTAAAGTCCCCCTTTACAGGCTTCCCAACCTCCAGGGCTTTACAGCTTTCCAATATATCCAGCGCCAACGAAGAGATGGGGATGAAGATTTCACTAGATGCAGAGAGTTGATTCAACCATTGTATGCATTTAACTTTCAGAGGCAGATATCTGGGAGCAGCATAGAGTTGGGCCACTCCATTTATGACTTGAATGAATGGATATAGTAGGCCATGAAGATCATTATCTTTAATACTGACAGACATAAACTTAACCCAGAGATCAATGCACAAAACATACTCCCAGCTGCAAATCTTCTTAAGAGGTTCCTGCCAGACATCAATACAACTTCTTTTATTTCACCGATATGTTGGCTTCAATTCTAATATTCTCATTTTTCATGCAAAAGCAGGGTCTTAACACTGATCTTAGAGCAATAAGATAAGTACAAATTTCTCATCTTTTACAAACTACAATAAAGTTTTAAGCACCAATGACAGTAAGTGTATCATATACCTCCTTACTTTGCAAGCCCAACTGGAGGATCGTAGCTAGTTTCTGAACGGATGCCAAAGCCAATTTAACTGATTTCTGCAAATCTATAGAACATAGCTCAACAAAGGAGTTTTTGATGTATTCTATATGATTTAAACTAGTATGGTCCATGACTTTGCAGCGTGAAATGATGGCTTTATATGTTTTCTTCAAGCATATATCGTAGGATTTATGACCAGAGAGAGAAGCCAGGTCACGCAAGACGAGAAAGGAGCATGATGAAAGAGTCCCTCCACCAGTTGCCCAAAGGTGAACAGCAACCTGCAATGCGCCTTAGTTAGTCAAGAAAACATCAAGGCCATAGTTGGAGGCCTCGGGTATAAGAATACATAATCAGTTCTAGATTCACAAATGAGCTCTTATATGTCAACATAATATCACATTGAGAAACGAAAAATATATAAGTCCAATAGGAGAGGGCAAACAACGACCATAATTACACCATCAAGTTCTTATCTATCACAAGACCGAACGGATTGGAGAGGCAAACAACTGATGAGAAAGAAGAGGCAGATTTAAGAGCTAAAGACATTGAACAGTCATATTTTCACAATATCAAGAATCTGGCTACTTACTGAACAATATTAGAGCAAAGAAGCTTGAATTAGGCAATTTGTAATGAAGTACATACATAGCGGGCTGGGGAAACAACAACGGCAACAGCCCCATATGCAAGGCTTTGAGAGGTAAATACATAAGCAAACTTACTCCCCGTCAATTGAGACTGTCAGAGTTCATTTCTTAGAGACTGCAAAAAAACTCTCTTGAGAAAGTGATTTTTGTGTATAGAAAGCCGCAAAGGCATGATGATGATGCTCTAACCAACTTAGATATCCCTCACTCTCTAAGGGAGAGATTAGTTAATTGGTAATAAAGCAAACACACTTGAAAACTACACAAAAAGAGAAAGACAAACATTCATAGTGAGTAAATTATCCTACACTAGCTATGATGGAGTGAGGTCTTTGTGGCACTACGACGAGCACCAATCCAACTTAATGAATTATGGGAAGAAAAGTTAAGCTTTCACTTTTCTTAATAATTAACACTTGCAAAGAAAATGATGTTGACACATGAGAATATCGGATCACTAAGTTTAGAGGAAAAAATTTAAGAAAGGTCTTGTTAAAATGATTACCTCGATGAGCTTGCTCTGCAAAGATGGAAATGCAGCAAAATATACCAATGAAACTCTCAAACGTCTCAAGGAGTAAGCCAAAATGTCGACATCAGTAAACTGATTCAAGAGGAACACAGTACTAGACAGATATGACTTGACCATCGGCTTTGCAGTTTCCCATTTTGAAGAATTTTTCAGATCTTGCATGGTCTTGCACTGGGAGGATATTCCCAATAAATCCCGAAAAAGTTTATCAGCTTCAGAAAGCATAAACATCAAAATGCTGCAAAAGGCCTCCTTGCTTTGTATTATTGGAGGGGACATGGACACTTTAGATACAGTTGATTCCACTCCATAATGGCATGCTGCATTATAGGCATTTAGCAGACCCCGCAGAACAGGCAGATTTTGCTGATCTATAACTCTTTGACACCAGCTCTTGATGGTAGAGGTACATAACAATCTGCCTGCTTTTGGACTCGGAGTAATGCCAGAAGGAGACTGAATATAGCCATTACTCGTCTCATCTTCATCAGACTTGTCAACAAAACAAATCACTTGTCATGGACAAAAACATACAAAAAGTTCAAAGGATAAATTGTGGAATAGCAACCAATAACACAAGACTTCATAAGAACTTCTTAAAAGATGCTATTATGACGTCAGCTCAAACTATAAATTTTAACAAAAAAGAAGGATCGACTTAGCACTCACCATAGCCTCGTCAAGTGATTCATGACCTTTAATGTGTTCTTGCAAAAAGACCGCAAAGCGAGGATCCTGAGATAATTCCCACAAAAATAGTAAAAAAATAATAGATAGATAAACTAAAAAAACAGAAAGTATATGTCTATACTCTATACGAGGGATAGGACCTCAAGTGCAATACTGGTATCCTAATAAGATTTCTCAAAGAACAATTCTTTTTTCCAATGGATTTTACTGGCTGCAGAAAAGATACCACTACAGTCCCAACGAGTACTACCTTGAGGTATCATGGGAGAGATGGCAATTTTCAGAGGGTATTAATAACCCGAGCCTTCTGTTTTTAATCAAAGGATGAACTGGATGACAAATTTGGGTTCAATTTCGGGTGATGATTTCCCGGTCATTAGTCGATACATCACCCGTTTATCACCAGAGAGCAGACCCATCATCTATCCGTTTTAATATCACACACATACATACATATATATATATACACACACGACACATATATAATTCAAACATACATATATGTATATTAGCCAAA
This sequence comes from Patellifolia procumbens, assembly GCA_947645195.1. Classification (NCBI taxonomy): domain Eukaryota; kingdom Viridiplantae; phylum Streptophyta; class Magnoliopsida; order Caryophyllales; family Amaranthaceae; genus Patellifolia; species Patellifolia procumbens. The sequence goes on from CANSGD010000920.1 coordinate 459,344, forward strand.
TTATGTAGACTTCTTTATGGCTTCTGTCTACTGCCTAGTGTCTACTCAAAGTTCTAATGATGCAATGTTGAGCATTGATTTTTTAGATTGTGAACAATTATGGTGTTACGAGAGTTCATTTTGTTGTACGTTGAAACGTCAATTACCCAATAGCTAATAATTTATCTTGGCAGCTAGAGTTATCTTGGAGCATAGAGATTACTATATTGGCAGTTTGAACATTAAGCAATAGGAGAATTAGAAAACTGAGTTGTTATAATGTATTATACTCTAGAGGTTGTCTTACATTTTGTGATCTATGAGAGTTTTTTGACCCAATAACCCGTGAACAAACCCATCCAAATCACTCGTAGATGATGGATCTATTGATTTCAGGTGATAGGTAAACCGGAGATGGATGAACCAGCTGAGGAATGACAATGATGCTCCACCCAATTCATTGACATCCCTTGCACACCAGGAGTGTTAGTGCATGGTGATACTATGATAGATTATGGTAGGAGTGGACTCTTTGGGTTCGTATAGTACCTTTTACTCGATTTGTCTTTGAGAACTATTGGTCAATCTTTAGAAGGGATTTAGAAGAAAGACAGGAGAGAAGAGTTAGCATCAATAAGCTTTCAGAATCCATTATTCTCCCAATTAGAATTACCTTAAGTTTTAAAGCCTCCAGTCTATTCTTTTTCTCCAGAAGTTGCGATAAAATTGTTTGGTTCTGAATTGATAATTCGCTGCCTTGGTTAGCATCTGCAAACAAACACGCTAGCCAATGATAAGATACTCAAATGCATAAAATACCCATTCATGTAATAAATGCGAACAGGAATGCATAAGGAATGTTCTTTCTACCGTTTGAATGAAGCTCAGTTTCACTCCCACCAACATATGAGCAACTAGAGTCCTGTTAAAATTAATTTTATGCATTAGAAATTTTTTATAAAAAATGAAATGCATAATTACAGAAAAGCATGGCCAATGCAGAACCTCAGAAAGATATCCATCACAGTCTGAACCATCTTCAAACATATCATCGTCTTCTTCACTTGAGAATACATCAAGAGACACATCCTCTATAACTTCGACAAGTGGCTCCCTAACAAGTTTGAAAATTTCATGAAGTGCTTGCAAACAAGTAAGAAGTCCATGCAAATGATCGACAAATTCAAGAAATGTTTCACTCGCAGATGTTACAATACATACAGTAAAACCCATTCATATGCATGATGCAGCAAAGTCAATGGTTCCGCTTTTTAAATTTCAGCATGCACGTGTGTCAAAAAATAGAAAAAGTAGAGTTGCTCTTCCCGCCTAATAAGGAACAAGGGAAGAAAATTAGTAAAGCAGAATGCATAGGCACCCACCTAATGGCCCCGGGTTCCCCAATCATCGAAAAATGCAAACAGCCAAACACCCATCAGCTACCAAATGCACGAATCCGAATATGCACAAAGAGTGCATCGAAAATTCTACAGTCAAAAGTAAAATATTAAAATCCCCTAATTTGTGTTGGATGCTTTTCACCCTATCCACAATGATGAGTCAAAGCTTAGAGCTTCTTCTCAAGCTGCCTAATTTACATGTGAGTTAACTATTGATCGAATAATTCAATAACGTCCGGGTACAATAAGACTTTCAAAACACTATTTTTGCAGGCGGAATAGACGAATTTCATGCACAGAGACATAGAGCACAAAATGGCAAAGATGCCCATGATCATGTCTCATGGAACATGTCTACCTGTACAAGGCCACAGGACATCTCCTATTGCCAATTTTTCAATAATACATCCTGCTCACTTATTTCATACTTGCCACGTTCTTAATAAATTTAAACATTTTGACATCCTCTTATCTAATACGTGACTTTGACCATTAATACCTTTATTATACATTTGTAAATAATCTAAAATTTTGAAAAGTTATACTCCCTCCGTCCCCCAAAGGATTTCCCATTTGCTTTTTGCGCGGTCTCCAATGCACATCTTTGACCGCTTATATCTCCTATTATTTATTAATAAAAATGATAAAATGTTGATATTTTGAATGTACCTATTAATGCAAATCTAACAAGATCACCTATGACAATTATTTATATTATATATTAGTTATAATTTATGGTCAAAGTTTATAAAGTTTGACTTCAAGAAAAGCAAATGGGAAATCCTTTGGGGGACGGAGGGAGTATATAGATACATCAAACAACTTACATACTAACATATTTCATATCTTCAAATAAAACGGACACACCCAAGATTAGCCTATGAGTAGTGCAAAAATCAAAGTTTTTAAAAACTTCAAGATCAATATACTTGTTATATAAGTCAGCATATTTGGAGCTCAGCCAATTAGGCAGTGAACATTTTCTAGGAAAAATGGTTTCTCCATGATCTTTTGTTTTATTTGTAAAGGGTGGAAAGTAGTTTTTCACATGGTGCGAAATAGTTACGTAGTGGAAAACCTTTTCTTTTGTTAAAGAAATAATGCCACATTTTCCTCCCTTTTTCTTACGTTTTGTTGTTAGTCGTCTCTTCCCTTTCGTTCTTCCTTATTTCTGAAACTGAGTAACTTCTAATGTAAACAAGCATACAAGGGAACACTAATTACAACTATGTTTTGACCGTTGAATATGTTTTTCGTCTAGCCAAACAAAGCCTAATAGCTAAACTAAAAAAATTATCAGCAAAATAAATCAAAGATAAACAGTGTACAAGGAGCTTGTCAGAGGACCAATGCAAAATTAAAGAAAAGATCTTTAATTTCCTTGCGATCAACATTTGGTTTAGCGTATTTACCTTCCAGTAGAAGTAGTCTCTCCTGGTTGGTCTCCAGGACGGTCAATTTCAGCCCCTAGGAGGTGAAAATGATCCAATAAGATACATAAAACATGAAATATCAACTAAAAAGAATCTATAAGAGAATAAATCACAAAAATTAATAGAGGAGATACATCATTTTTTTCATAAACACAATCAAAGTCCATAAACATTATGCAATGCAATGTTAGGCTTTCTTCATCACAATTTCACATTTGCGTTGCAAATAATTTGTATGACAGTTGTTGTCAAAGTCACAGTTGTTGTGGACTGAATTAATGGAAGTTACATTCGGTTAGATTGAGTTACATTCAAGTTATTTCAGTTCATTTAAGTCCATTTTTGTTCAGGTATATTAAGTTTTGTTAATGGAGCATATTTAACCATACAATAAAAAAAAAAGCTGGAAAGAATAAGCAAAGAAAGATATAGAGAAGTGGATACTTGAAGGCTTTTTCTTCTTGGACATGGATTTGGCATTGAACTTCCTTTTCTGTTTCATAACAGATTGCAAATTCTTCTTCGCAAACTTCCTCGCCTTCTTTCCGAGTTTTCCCATTGTTTCCTTCTAACACCGGAAGGAAGTAATCAAATAAAGTGAACCAATAATAGAAATGATGAAGAGAAAAGAAGGAATTAAAAAGGTAAAATCAATCACCGGAAAATGGGTTGGTAAGTAGTAAGTACTAGTAAGAAATGGTAGGAGTGCAGCAAAGCAAGTCTGTATTAAGCTGTTACCAAAAAACAATTAATCAAGTACCTGAGCCTGCGGCTGCTACCCGAAATTCAAAGAAAAGGGAGAGATAAGGAAGGAGGATTTGGGTGACGGGGGGCTGCTTCAGAGTTTCGGTGCAGAGGCCAGAGGGGGCAGCAGGGGAGTTGGAAGTAATTTAGGGCTTTTTAAATTAATTACTACTACACTATAATTTAATAAGTAATTACATTTTTTTAGGGAGAAATTAAGGTGCTCTACTATTTTTTTTTTTATTAAATAAGGTGTTTAAATAAATCTATATATATTAGTATATATTAAAAAACGTAAGTAAGGGTTGTAATCCTCCGTGAGTTCGAACCAACAACTAGGGCTGAGTAGAACTTGGGCTAGACCGCACCAAACTGCAATGTTTATGAGATCAAAAAATGGGTTGGTTTGTGTTTTTTAGGGTTATTATATTTCTAAACCAAACCGCCTAAGTGTCTTTAATATTTGACTAACCAATAATCTTTTACCTTAAGTAGTAATATTTATAGCAACTTTATAAATTTTTAGTGTTTTCTAGCTTCTTTTGTAGTTTATTTTATGTTTTTAACAACAAATGTGTAGTTGGTAAAATAAAGCAACAATTACAAATTAGAAAAAAATTATTGAGATAAAATATGGGAAAATCGCACCGCACCAAACCGTTTATGTGGTGCGGTTTGGGTTGGTTTTAAAAAACGTCAAACCGTTGTTGTTTGGGTTGGTTTGGGTTATGTACTAAATCGCACCAACCTAACCCATGCTCAGTCCTACCAACAACCTTAAGTATGAGAAGAAAAAGCTCCAATCATTCATCCACTACAACATTATTGTCACTTTTGTCAAAATTAATAATGATAAATAGATAAAAATGAATAATTATGTTGCAACTTTTGATATCCGTATATATAAATGTTTATTTCTTAATGATACTTTCCACATTTGTTGTCTTTAACCACTAATAAATTATAAAGTACGAAAACTCAAGGGAATTGTCGGGGCCTAATACTAGTGCTAGTTTATTTATATATATAAATTGACAACAATAACTAACCTTTGTGTTGATCGTTTCTAACAAGTCAACCGAACGATATTACAAGAATAAGTAAACTTTGTATACCCCTCCACTCTTAACAAGTTTTTTTTACTGGTTACATTTACATGTTATCAACTTGTTAACTTGGGTGACTTATCCACATGTCTTGTTCCACTTAGTTTAATTTAAGTAATTATTTTTTATTTTATATCTTTCCCTTCTTTCTACCTCTCTCCTATTCCTCCCTCCTCCACAACCACCATTGTAACCATTGTACAGTGTATTCCACCCAACTCCAACCACCTACTTCCCTTTCTTTGTTCTTGTGCTTTTCTGCCACCTATTCCACCCGAAACCACTCCTCTACCCTCTGGAAACAACCCCTCTCAAAAACAGCCCCCACCCTTTCTCCGGCCTTGCTCTTTTGGACTGTAATGAACTTAAATTAAGGTCAATTCAATTCAATTAATTTGACTTCAGTCTAGATCATTGTAGGCCAGAAAACATGTTTAAGTCCAACTGATCCGCATAATACTGCATAAGTTCATATACACCTATTTTGCAACCATAAAAATTTGCATATACATGATACAAATAGGAAAGTAATGCACAACATTGCAGACTACAACTCTGTTCTTTTGGTCTGCAATGAATTTAAATTAAATTCGTTTTAGTGTTGTCTAGTTTATTTAATTTTAGTTCAGCTTGGTCCAGTTCAACTCCTGCTAAGTTAGGAGTTGTAGTTAGATGCATTTCAGTTCAGTTCACTTCATGAAAGTTTGATTAATACCGTTCACGTACGCTCAAGCAAGAACGAACATTTTTTTAGCTTCAGCACAAAGTAGCAAGATTGCTTTAGAACTTACACTTTAAGCAACATGTTTATACTGTTATTTTTTTAAATTTGTGTATTTTGTACGAAGCAATACCCATAAACTGACATGGATTGGGAAATTAATTTCAAAGTTACGTGAAGCATGAAATTCTACCATAAAATGATGAAATACACGAGTTTTATGTTATTCTTTATTTTTGATGATGATCACACTTCAATACAAGGGATGATAAATCAATAACAATTATTGAGGTTGTCCAATAACACAAAAAAAATTAAAAATATATAGTGTTTTTAGATTTTGATGACATACTATGAAATTACACAAAACTATACGAGACTTCATTAACGTCATAACTTTGAAAATATTGATTGAGTTATTGAGCAATCTTGGTCAATTGTTATTGATTAATCACTCCTCATTATTAGGGATGACGAAATAGTCTGGAAGTGACAAGTAATTGAAGCAAATCTAACTCTCAAAGGCTATTGATATGATTTCCTTGTAGCCAATTGGTGCGCCTAAATCTATATATAGAAGGTGTTGAGATAAACATACATCTTGAGAAGAAATCTTAAGCCAAGCAGGTGGAGTGCGCTTGTAGGGGATTGCAGAGGAAGAGATACCCTTACTGAAAACAAATAACACCAATACAATACAATTATGAACAAATTCAATTCAGATTTCCGCCATTAAAGAGCATAGATTGAAGAAGAAAGGATGAATGGATACCCGCGGCTGTGCATACGACCCATGGTGACGGCGGAGATGAGGGAGAACTGCTGCTCTCTCTTTCTGTTTCTTCTTCTTCTTCAACTTACCTTCAAAAACCCTACTTCGCCCTTTAATTGGGTTCTTTTTTTGGCTTTTATAGTATCCTCTTCGGGCACCCGTATTCACTTAGTATAGCTTATGTATTGCTCATATCCAATAGTCAGGCCCATTGGATATATCCAAGTATGACCTTCTCCAATATCATCACCGCACCCTAACTACTTGCAAGGGATGACAGACGGGTAAATTTAGGTGGATTTCGCATTGTACTCGTCCTAAATTGGGTGAAGATGGTTATTGTTTGGTGGGTATGGTTCTTCTTTCATAAGGGGGATCCGTGAAACCCAAGGTAGGTGCCTCCCCACCAACTGGGGAAGCGTTTCCGCCACCCGGTTGACGGCTTGGACCCCCTTTTCTGGATCCTTCCAAGGCGAGACAATGGAAGCAAAGGTTGAGAAATCCACTCGTTTAGCTAATTTTATAATCTTAGATAAATTAAAGAGGGACAACCAAATCTTTACTAGCATATCTGCCTTATCATCCTTCTTATACTTCTGACGACGGATAAAAGAAGGGATAATAAACCATACCCACCAAACAATAACCATCTTCACCCAATTTAGGACGAGTACAATGCGAAATCCACCTAAATTTACCCGTCTGTCATCCCTTGCAAGTAGTTAGGGTGCGGTGATGATATTGGAGAAGGTCATACTTGGATATATCCAATGGGCCTGACTATTGGATATGAGCAATACATAAGCTATACTAAGTGAATACGGGTGCCCGAAGAGGATACTATAAAAGCCAAAAAAAAGAACCCAATTAAAGGGCGAAGTAGGGTTTTTGAAGGTAAGTTGAAGAAGAAGAAGAAACAGAAAGAGAGAGCAGCAGTTCTCCCTCATCTCCGCCGTCACCATGGGTCGTATGCACAGCCGCGGGTATCCATTCATCCTTTCTTCTTCAATCTATGCTCTTTAATGGCGGAAATCTGAATTGAATTTGTTCATAATTGTATTGTATTGGTGTTATTTGTTTTCAGTAAGGGTATCTCTTCCTCTGCAATCCCCTACAAGCGCACTCCACCTGCTTGGCTTAAGATTTCTTCTCAAGATGTATGTTTATCTCAACATTTCCTCTTCTTTTTTCGCCATGATTGGAATAAATGTATGTGATTTGATTTTGGTATTGTTATGTTATGGAAATTGCAGGTGGATGATAACATTTGTAAGTTTGCTAAGAAAGGACTCACACCTTCTCAAATTGGTGTGATCCTTAGGGATTCTCATGGTATTGCTCAAGTTAGGAGTGTTACCGGCAGCAAGATCCTTCGTATCCTCAAGGCTCATGGTATCAATCTTTTCATCAACTTGTATCATTTTATAATATTAATTGTTTTGTTTGCTTCGTATTTCCGGCATTGCATATTGTAAACAGTGGTAGATCTTGAATTTTATAATAATTAGTGAAGGCCGAACCCCTATACACATCTCCCCTTGAATGTAACTTAATAGAAATGGAACATTGTAGATGCTAAAATGGCTGAGATAGTGACTGCATTATGCTGGCTATTAGTTTTCAAATTTACTTGTGATTCTTCAATTTGTCGCCGGTTCAATGGTTATTGTGCATTAAATTGGTCTAACTTCTTTGTGGATTATGTTGATGAACTTTATTTCCTGAACTGCTGGCTGTGTAGTTCTTATGACTTGTAAATTATTACTTTGGAGTTCGAAGTTCCACTTCGAGAGGCTTAGGCATTTTCGACATGTCATGTTATCTTTTATCACTGGCTAGGCAGTTGGATTTTGGCCTTTCCTTTTCCTTTTTGCTTAATGGGAAACATTTTTTGAGAAGGCATAGATATCCTTTGGAATTAGGTGGAAGATATGGTTTTTCTTCATTGTTAGAACTATTTTTGTATTGTGGGATACTATATTTTGCCTTTACATTTCAACCCCAAGATATTTCAAATTAGCTTTTCCGAAAATCAAACTCTTTTTGAGAGGCTTGGGTATTTTCCTTCACATATCATATTGATTTTACCTTGGGTTAAATACTAATCCCTCCTCTTTAAACCGTTCTTCTCTTTACCTTTTGCATTGTGTCCAATGCATATTATTACCCTGAATATCTCAAATTATGCACAAGTGAAAGTACAAGTTGGTATGTATCTTACAAAAGCCCGTGTTTTCTTGTGATATTAAACTAATGAGAGTTTAAAATTGAAGTTTTGGCTAATTGTTAAGACATTCCTAATAGGGAAAACAAAAGGAAATGGAGGGATTTGGATATTTGCCTTCTTTTTACCCTTTTTGTTTGATATGGTTATTTGCCGAGGGGTAGAATGGGAAGCAAAGTAAGTGAAAATTCGAGGCAAGCTAGGATAAGGGGATAAGGCAATGAGCATTTGATGAACGAGGGAAGTTGGGTAATGAATGATCTCTATTATATCTAGATTCTAGCATATACTGTTAAGATCATGTTTTTTTCACCTTTCACTTATTCTTGTGAAAACCACACCAGCTGAGACGAGAATGATTCAGATACCTTCATACATTTTTATTTCGATATCAGTAAATATGAAAACTGGATCTTTGTAAAGTAACTACTGACATGAATCCAACAAAATCTTATATAATGTGTTTTCTTAAGAAATGGCGTAAAAATATGGTCATTCCTCAATCCAGTCATACTACGAGACATAATGAAATTGAACTAAAAAAATTTAGACCAAACCACACGAGATGTTTCAAAATACAAACTAGAACACTTGGTTTAAGGTATAAAGAACATAGCTTAGGAATTGAAATTGGGATGCAAATCAAGTTGACTGTGCTTGACGATTGACTATCTACTGTATTGGGTCGGTTTCTATGTGAACTTAAGTAGTGATATCAGTGGATTTACTTGATCGCTATGTACTTTTTGTTTAGGTCTTGCTCCTGAAATCCCTGAGGATCTTTACCACCTTATCAAGAAGGCCGTGGCAATTCGTAAGCATTTGGAGAGGAACAGAAAGGACAAAGACTCCAAGTTTAGGTTGATTTTGGTTGAGAGCAGGATTCACAGACTTGCTCGTTACTACAAGAAAACAAAGAAGCTTCCACCAGTCTGGAAATAGTGAGTTTCTAATCTTTGTTTAGATTGCTCTACATTCTTGTTCCGTTGCGAAATTGTTGCATCTTGCTCGACCTGTTTGTCGATGTTTTGACCGTTAACTTGTGCTTTAAATCTTCTCTTCTTGCAGCGAGTCTACAACTGCAAGCACCCTCGTGGCTTGATTTTGGTGGTAGAAAGAGGCTAGCTTCTGGCTTTTTTTCTTTGTAATGGAATTATAACTTGCATCCCAATTTGTGGTTCTGATCAGAACTTTACCTTCTCCATAGGAAGTGATGTAGTACTACTTGAGATCTTCTATTCATACTTGGTTCATTTTTGTGCCTGAAGGCTTTCAGAGTTTAATTTTGTTTGCGCTTGAGATTTCGTTGAATTGATGTTTGCTGTACTAAGAAAGTATGAACTGCTCAAGACATTCTGAGAGCTGTAGTGCTACTGGCGCAGTCCCTATTATACGAGGAAAGAGGGGGTGGACATCACGAAAGGAAAAACATTAAAACTGCTTTGCTAATTTGATAATTAATCGTTTATTCATTAAATTTTTAATTAATGCGTGAATTTTATGCAAGTTGATGAGAAATTAAGACCAGACAACCAGATTAGTAAACAAAAGGTGCAACTGTAACACCAAGCCAGCAACTCAACCATAATTCTCTCCATCAAAGCCCACTGCGTTTACTAATTCACTTAGATCACCTGTTTGTCCCCTGAGCATTCTTGCTGTTAGGTTTTTGGATTAATTTGGCATAATCTTCTTTCGATTTTTGTTGAGTTTTCCGTCCAATCAAACAGAATCTTAGTAATGGACATAATCTTGTGAAACGGAGGACCATTCTTGAAGTTTTGAACATTATACAAATTCTAGAGAAATATTGGAGCACTGTGTTTTCTTGCAACTGACAAAAATCCGGTGAGATGTTCATAGCCCATAAAACTCAGCCGGGGAAGGAACAAGAAATGGGGAAAATCGGACGACTGATGTTTGTAGCCCACGAGATAGAGCAAGCCAATGACAAGATACAACAACGGGAGATGTTTGTAACAAGTGAAAGATCAAGAAAATGGCAAAATTTGCGGTTTTAGGAAGAATTGAAAAATCCTAGTTCATGAAAGCATAGAAAGAGAGAGATAAGTCTATAAATGAGTTTAACCAGTAGAAGCAGAATCTTCTAGGTGAAAGCTGTTGAATTTAAGGTTTAGTGGATTAATTTGTGAGGGATCAGTTAGTAATGTAAAGTTCAAATAGGGAACATTAGTATCAATGCTTCATTTGGTTGAGCGGAAAACATTTTTTTCAAAAATATATATTTTCGGTTTTCTTTGTTTGGTTTGTTAATGGTGAAAAGTAGCTTTTCGGAAGATTGGAAATAATTTTTCTCGAGGTTAAAACACTTATTTCGAAAAATGTTTCTTATCTTCTTCTTTCCTATTTCTCATATGTCCTCACATTTCGTTTTTGTCCCTCCTTTTTCATTTAACTTCTCAAATTAGAAATCAAATAAAGGAAAATTAATCTACTTTATCCTGGAAAAAAAAGAATTTCCAACCATCTAAAGGTAGTCTAAATGTAAAACTCATTTGCACCATAGAGTAAGTAAGGGTAATATTTACATACACAACTTAATAAAAGAGGAAGTATTGCATTTATAATTGTGTTCTAGTTTACACATTTTCCCGTCACTCATTGAAGGGTGTAATAATGGATAAAGTTTCTACTCACTGCTTTATACTCACCTTTCCAAGCAGAACCTTTTCTAGCGAATTCGTACCAAAACCTTAATTAAATTTTAGAGCATCTCACTAGAGTTGTTGCTTGAATTCGATTATAAAGAATTTCATGGGATTTCATTATTTCACTATGGGAGGTTCCTAGAGGCGTCAAGCTCAGGAAGAAAACAATATATGAGGTTATCATTGTTTCTTTCACTTCGACTCCTTTTCTTCTTCAAATGGGTTGTTTCAGTTTATTTCCCTATTTTAATTTTGTCCTTAGTAAGTTTTGGATTATCATTATTGAAGTAGTAGTTCTGTGCAAATCAATGTCCTCCGTTTCAGCTGCCATGGCACCCAACAAAAGACCCCTTGTTAAAGTTGGAATCTTTGATAGACTTATCCTAATTTCAGTCATTTTGATATCTATGCTTTTATGGTCTGCCTCACTAATTAATACTAATTCTGCATCAAATTATGCAATTGGGTCTGATCAAAGTTTACATGAAAGTATACATTCGGCCGCTTTCGCCCGTAAACGCGTAAGCTTTATATTGCCTGGTGAGAATGAGCTTTCGAAGTCCCTGGATGGACAAAACCATTTGCCAGATATGATCCGGAGCACTTGATATCGGTATTTCAGAAGATGCAAAATCTCCCATTTCTTCATCCCACTCAGGTCTGTACCTCACTATTTCTCCAACAGGTTTAACAGAACTACCTGATTCTTGCTGATTTTGCTTTAGAAACTTCTTTTTCGTTCTTAGAGAAACAGTGCATTTTGCTGATTTTGCCTCTTTTTTTCCTTATATTCAAGCTATATCTTACAGATTTCTTCTTGTAATTTTACAGATTTCTTCTTGTAATTTTACAGATTTCTGGGTCATCATTGTTCAGCTTTATCATTTATCTCTTTCCGGGAATCATTCTCTGATAGATTCACCTTGGTAAGTTTTTTTTTTTGCATTTTCCTTACTCTTTAATTAAGAGCAAGAAGTTCCTTGATTTCATACGTGGCTTCCTTTCTTCTTCAATGTAATCAATCACTCTCCCTCTCTTGGAATTTGAGGTCGGTTCTGAAGACTTATTAGGTAATTTTGAGGATTGTTGGTGCTTGATGCTTATGTTTTTATCATTGTTTTGTAACTTTTGTTGTTGAAAGTTTTGAATAGAAACATCATCTAATGCACTTGCTGAATATTTATTACTAGGAGCTAAAGAATATTGTTAAGTTTGAAGAATCAAGAAAGAAAAAATGTCTTTCACAATACAAATGGAAGAAGGTTAAGTATTATGAACTAACCATCGGACATATCTTAAAATCATGCATAAACATAAGACTTGGACATTGTCGTCAGCCATCGAATTTTCTTGCTCCATTTAGCGTTCCTATCATGCATTAGTGGCGCTGCACATCAAATGTTTGATTATTGCATCAAAGAGAAATTTGTTAGTGTATTTTTTGGGTTATTAATTATATATAATCTAATGGGTTAGGTTTGGCACCTGGGCAACTGCTTAATCAAATTGGTCATTCAGTATCATACTCTTCCAATTCCTGTGTTTAGATGCTCTTAAAGGAAGAGACTAATTATGTTTGAGGCTTGCTGGTAAAAGAATGTGATCAAGTAAACTACTCCACTCTTACTTGGATTCACTTCATGCTCAATTACATCATTAATATTAGTTTTTTTTTTAATATCGTTTTGGTTCTTTGCTTGCAAGTATTTGCTAGAACAATTTCAGAATATAGTGGAGGATAACAATGTAAGTCCTTTTCTACACTAAGTTGTAAGTATATGCTACAACATGGTTTACTTAGCAATCATCTTCTGAGCTCCTACATGGATTTGAACATTAGACCTTCTAAAAGTTAGTGTTCATGTTATTATGGCAATAGTGAAAGCCTCCCTTGCTTGTTAAAGGTCATGGATTCAATCTCTCTATGTACATATCATCTATGTAGTTATTCAGTCTTCATAAATTTAAAACTACGTATAATAGTTGTTTATTAGTTTGATCAATAACTCCTTTTACCCTAATCTCAAACCTATAGAAAAATTACAACAATCATAGCATCCAACCTTTAATGTAAACCAAGCTACATTGATCCAGCAAAGGACCGGTAAAAAAGGACTTATATTGTTACTTACCGAGGGTCATCGAATTCAGTTTTCGGTTTTCAGAAGATTATTTAGCTCCTTGTTCATTAAGCTTGCGCGAGTTAATTAGTTTGTCGGTCAAGAAACATTTCATGGATTTTTTAAAGTCAAATTTCATGGATTATGAGGTGCATTTATTTTGAATGGAATGAGTTCATTAGTTCATGGCTTCATGCATATGTCAAATAATTTTTCTATTATTAGCAAAATTTTGAAAAATGTAACAGCTATATAACAATGCCTATATGCTATAACTTATGGCATAAAAGCTTATATTAGGACTCAACAAGTATGGGTTAGCAAAATTCTTAACCTTTAACAAATCAGTACATTATGTAATGTTGAATCTTCGGATAGTAAGGAGCACATTAGAAAGCATCAAGCATATTTGTATATGTTCGTTAACATAGGTAATGTTGCTCATTGTCCGGGCAGAGTCGGGCCAAAGCTCATGTTATTTAACTTGACAGACACATCTATGCTATAAGGTTGTCCCAAACTCGGCGAGTGGGTTACGCCCAGGTAAGAACGCAATCTATAAGATTGAGTATCGGGTCAGAACTATAGCCCAAACCTAAAAGACCTCGTCTGAATTATATCTAGCCATTTCATGTATTTTATCTCTATTTATTTTTGGAAAGCAAAAACCCGAGCTTGTGTTGTGTTGGTGCATTCTTGGTAGTTGATTGGATATGTGGAGTATGGTGAAATATAAGTGATTTTTCCTCCATACTATCAAATTACCAAAAGTAGAGGTTTTTTTAAAAGTGAAGAGTGATTCGCGGCCCTAATATATTTGCACGACGTCCTATTTTGCCTTTTGAATTCTTGAATGCCCATTGCCCTTCAATTATTTCCCAATCTTTCACACCCTAAAATATAAATGAGGTATTTTATATAAAAAAAAATCCGATGAGTGAGGCGTGTCAAAAAAAATACTCATTCGGGCATAGGCCAGGGCGTGTAAAACACGTCTCTATCTAGGATAGGATGTGTTTTTCACACGTCCATGCTAGCGTGCTTTTCACATGCCTATGTCAATTCGAATTCAGAAAACAAGAAAATCTATTGCCTACGAGATCTCGTCACCAGCCATTGCTTTGAACTTCTAATTAGTTACAAAATATATTTTTCAATAACCTCTGGCGCTTGAGTAAAGCTTCTATGGTGCAATTTTGGATAGGTTTAAGTATAGCCTGGAGTGTCTGCTACTTTTTTATTAGGATTTTCATTTTGGGCTGAATGGTTTAAGGTTTGCCGGGAGATTTGCTGGCCTTTTTTTAGTTCTGCTATTCAGGTATGCAGGTATGTCGTCTTTTGGTGTGTCAGATTAGGGCTGGCCCCAGATTTGATATGTATAGGCTGGATAAGGGTTTGGCTACGCTGTCCTGATGCTTGCCTGTGGGCTTAAATTGCTGCTGCTGGTTGAGCTGATACAGTGAGACTATGCTCATATTGTTCCTGTCAGGTGTGCTGCTGGTAGTTGGGTTCAAGATCAGGTGTGTTGTATAGATGACTCTTCTTTGTTCATATTTTGTCATCATAGTGTTGTTTGTAATGTGGAATGTTCTGGTGCAATGAATAATATGAGAATGGGGATACCATTTTCGTCTAATTGTAGGACTAGCATGAAGCATTACAACTGTTCAACTATAAGGAAACCAACGACTTCAACCTTTAATATTACTCATATAGTCGTATGAATGAAGTCTAAATTAAGCTATTCATAAGTTGGAGGGAATTGACCAGCCTGATATTCTTTATCTTCTAAGATGGTTCATACCTATTATATGAGAAGATATCGCTCTAAAATTTGGACCTGTCATAATAGGTTTATCACCTAATTATAGTTATAAATATCAATTCCAATTGTATCCATTGCTTTATGATGTAGAGTTTCTTCAAGCTTTTAAGAGATAGGGTGTGTTGTAAGGGTTATGCTTCCTTGTCGCAGATATGCAAGGAAGAAATGCTTATCTTACTTAGGCTCTATACATGAGGCTTGCAATTTTGATGTATTTTGGCCAGTGTTCTTTTGTTTTTTCTAATCTTTAGTATGGATATTGTGAGGAATGGTTGATGTTGATCCTACTTGGCTAATATGTATTTATTATGATCAGGACCTCGGCCTTTTCAAGGAATACTTGAAAAGATATGGCTAGGATAGATAGTTGAATTCTGAAATTTCGCACATCTAGCCTCACATATATCACTAAATTTCCTTTTGGATCATTTAGCCTTGCAAGTCTACCTTACACACAAAATTTCAGAGGTCTCGTTATTCATTGTAGTTACCTAACGGTTTCTTTTCTCTCAATAACAGGAAAAACTAATAACAGGAAAAAACAGCAGAGGACTTGCTAGAAGAGGTGCGTAAAATGTTGACGAAAGAAGTGTTGTTACAGGTCGGTCTCACTATTGGACTATCAACAAGTCAAGTGCTAAAGAAAACTATCAGTTCCATTGTCCTCAAATAAGAGTATGAGATCGTTCTATGCTTTTGGTTACGAAACAGCCATAGCCCCTCAATGAAACTACACCTTGGATTTATATCCTCAAAAATTACACTGCTTTCCACCTTCTTAGACTATGTGTTTCATGAAGGAGTATAGAAGAAAAAAGGCTATGTATGCTTAGTTTCATGTATGTATGTAGTTGGTCAGTGACGTTTATTGTAGCGTTTGCTACCTTTGGACTATTACTCTTGTCCTTATGTTTAATGTGATTTCACTCGAACTAAACGTTATAGCTTAACAATTATGTATTTCAGAAGGTGTATTTAGTAGCTATATTATAGTTTATCTACGATATATTTTTGCATTGCTCTTAAATGCATCACACTGGAATCACTAGCCTACACTATCAAATTCCTACTATGATCTTCATTCTTAAACCTATATTCTTTTCCACCCTTAGTGCTCTATTATACTCTTACTTATTCGTGTATGACTTTAATCACTAATATTATAAATCTATGTCACTTTGACATATATATTAGTATGATATGATAGTGAAATCAAATGCTAGATCATCAAGTGAATGCATACATATCCCAAGATGTTTTGAATCGTGAAATTTGATTTTCAAAGAAAGGAATTAACATTACCATGAGTCAATTTAGGCTCTTGTTGTTACAGGCGAACGTTGTTCACCACATAAATTTTCATTTGTGTTAAGATACTTTGGTCTTTCTGATTTAACCTTAGATATTACTCTAGCTATGTAAGATTCTCCTTTGCTTCAATATATCTATTGGATGAATTCTTACATATTGCATTTGCTATTTTCAACAAAGACTATTTACACAACTTAGGAATGACTAATTAAACGACAAGTAATATGGCCTAACCAATTACATAAGCATATTGGGGGGCCGCGCGCTAACGCGCGCGGTCCAACAACTAGTTTGTTAAAGTATAGATATTAGGTTGTTAGTAACTCTCTTAAATCAAGCATAGTTTGTTAAGTGTTGTAATTAGTATGAATAGGTTGATATTGTAATTGTGCATTAACAACAATAATAATAACAATGTAGTCTCCTACTTCTCTCTGCTTCTATCTCTTCTTGCCTTTATCTCTTCTTTCCTTCAATCTCCATCAATGGAGTAAAGTATCAAATTCTAACAATATTACTTATACGATATAGGCTGAAAAGGATGGAACGTCTTATTATTATCATAGACCCATAAAAGATTTATGAGATTGCCGGTATATGTAACTCAATCAAACTTAGGATTTGATTCATAAAAAGTATGATGAATGAAACACCTCAAACTTGGAAATGAGAATGGTTAGATCTTAGGTAAGTTTAGATTATACTCCTATTGAAGAAATGTTACTAGTAGAGCAGGCTGGTTGCACTGTTGCAGCATGGGGTGAGCAGGACTAGAGTGAGACCACCTCGATTTTGTTTGGCAGCCTTGAATAACAAATTACTCCAAAAGGGTCTTTACTCTTTAGTCTTTACATTGAGGTTGTGTGGCATGTGATCATAATTATTTCTACCACACTAGACAATTGACATGCTCCTTCACATTCTTGCATACTCTGACAAGGATGATTTTATTAACTTCATGCTTTTCTTACAAACTTTCACTTTGCAGCAACCCCCAGTTAAAAAAGATAAAGAAAATATAATCCCTGATGCATTATAATCAAAGGATCACAATCAATGTAATGGCTAATTGGATCTTTCAAAATAAAAAAAAAAAATGTAATGGCTAATTGGTTCTAATAACTTATTACTGTAATTGTCATGATAATGTAACTGGTATTTGCTTCATTGGGATGGAGAACTTGTGAGAAGTCAAATCTAATTGGATGATTAATCGTATTATTTACTCTTATAGCCTGTTTTCAGGAGTATTTAAAGGTGAAAAGTGAATAAAAAAGTGTATGTATAATCATATATAAATGAGATAAGTAACCTAAAAATAATGGGACAACTGAAAAGAAATTTCACGAAAAAAAATTGAACTTATCTAAAAGATAACGAAAAAAGTATCTTAAAGAAAAGTAAGTCAACTTGTTCACAATTTTCAAAGAAAAAAACCATTTAATTTGTATCCAAATGTATTTACCAGGTTAGTACTTAGTACATTATTACTTTCATCAAGTTATAGTTTTAATATAACTATAACTTTTGTCAAGATGTATACAATAGGAAAAATTGACAAGAATAGGCCAAACTATTGGCCATCTTCTATAAACAGGCCAGACTATGGATAATCCATGAACAGTCCCAACTATCACCCCCGTCTTCCATAAACAGGCCCAGTGACCTGTTAACCTGCTACAACAGGTAAAACTGATTTTTTTATTTCTCTTTTTCTTTTTAGTTTTAATAACCTTTTTCATTAACTTTAAAAAACAAAAAAAATATCCCTCCCCACCCCAGCCCTGCCAGCCACCCCCACCCATTCCCACACCCAAAGCCCATTGCTAACCATCGCTGGCCTTCTACAGATCTCCGGCGCCGTTTAACGTTCACTCTCTTCGACAAGTTTCCATTTCTCCCCCTCTCTTCTTTTTGCGAGTCTGTGCGACCATTTGCAGATCTACAGATCAAGGAGGGTTGTAATGAGGGTGTTTTTGTGGGTAGAGGTTCGCGATGGAGGATTTCGGTGGTGTTCTGGAGGGTTTCGGTGGTGTTTAGGGTGGATTCGCTGGTGTCTGGGTGATTTCGCGCGTGTTCAGGGTGGTTGTGGTGGTGTTTTGGGTGATTTTGATGGTGTTTAGGGTGGTTTTGTTGGTGTTTGGGTGGTTTCGCGCGTGTTTTGGGTGGTAGTTGTGGTGTTTTGGGTGATTTTGGTGGTGTTTAGGGTGGTTTCGTTGGTGTTTGAGTGGTTTTAATTGTGTTCTGGGTGGTTTTAGTGGTGTTCTGGGCGTGGAGGTGGGTTTGGTGTGGTGGTTATGGAGGTGGGTGGGTGTGGGAAGGGGTGGGGGTGGAGGTTTTTCTGATTACCGCCGGCAGAGGGGGATTGGAGGCATGTTGGGGTTTTTTTAGAGAAAGGTGGTTGGCAGGGAGTGGTGGGGGGGGAAGGTTTTTTTTTGTTTGTGCGTGAGTGTTCAGGTGGGGGAGAGTGGTGGTGAGTGGTGGCAGCTTGGGTGGGCTGCGGGATTGGGTGTTGGCAGCTCTGTGCGTGAGTGCTGCCAGTGGTCAGAGTTCCGGCGAAGATTGAGGGAGAAATGGGGTGATTGGTGGTGGCGGTGGTGTGTGAATGGGCGGGGGGTGGCTGGCAGGGCTGGGTGGTGGCAGGCTGGGGTTTTGTTTTTTTTTTTTTAAGTTAATTAAAAAGGTTATTAATACTAAAAAGAAAAAGAAAAAAAAGGTTTACCTGATGTAACAGGTCAACAAGTCACTGGGCTTGTATATGGAAGATGGGGGTGATAGTTGGGACTGTTCATGGATTATCCATAGTCTGGCCTGTTTATAGAAGATGGCCAATAGTTTGGCCTGTTCTTGTCAATTTTTCCTATACAATATACTGCATGTATCTTCACCTAGCTAGCATGGAGATATACATATATTTTATGCTTGCTCACATAACTAATTAATATGTGATGGATATGTTTTCGATCGTATAGATTTTTATATATAAGTTCATTTTAATTTCTTCTTGTTCGGATATGGGCCGGAACAATTGATTTTTTTCTATATGTACCAACTCTAACTGATCCGGCCCAAAAAGGATCAGTTAAGGCTCAAAAAGCTGGATCAATTAGAATTTTCTCCACTAATTGTGATTGATGGGCAAAAGTTAAAAGAGTATGTTAATCATAACCCTTAGGATTTTTCTCATAAACAAAAATAATATATATTTTCTACATGGCACCTAAGTTGGCATCTATGCCATAATCATTATTATCATGAAAATGTAAATAAGCTCATATATATATGAGTTGTTGGGATAAAGTAAAAAGGAGGAAGTCACACCCTAGGTGTTATGAAAACCAGTTGGTTGTGGAATGTTATGAAAACCATTTAGTTATATATGATTATATGAGATGAACATGACAAAAGTCTGATCTGATCTTATATTTATATTTTTTTTGGTACTAATACGAGGAGTTTCCCACTGGCTTAGGCGAGTGGACTAATCTCCTGCCGGAGTTTGAATGGGTACCTCGATGGGCAACATCCTTCTCAGCTGAGATTTTTTCCATTCCCAATACTCGATCCCGAGACCTTGGTTAAGGAGCAAGAGGCCCTTAACCACTCATGCTAACCTCAGTTGGTTATATTTAACCATGGTATAGTTAGTAACTTAGTATAGCTTACTTCTATAGTTAGTATAGCTTACTTCTATTCTTTATTACAACTTTTCCTCATTTATTGAGTATTATTTTCCTTTGATCACTTTCATCGTTATTAGGGGTTATTCTCATAGTTATAACTAAGTTTCAACCTCTTCAATGCTTTTGATTTTATGATCTTCTAGGCTTGATGAGGGAGGTTACAATGTATGTATTGGATTCTCTCCAAGGATGATGATGACTCTTCCTTTTCTAAGTCATATGTAAATGTTGTAGCTCAGATATTTGATAAGGATCTAATCTTTTTCACTGCTCTTTAATTTTTTCCCCTGTCTTCTTCAATATTTGACACAAGTTCATGTGACCCAACCTATCACACAAAGTGGTGTGTTAAAAACGTATCGGCACATGCAATCAAGCGTCGTGTGGTTGCGCACTTGCGCCGCATTATCTTTTTCAAGCCAATGATTCCATAATGCCAGGATACACCGAATTCTAAACTTCTAATTTCTAATTCATATGCGGCCTTCAAAATATATCTTATTTTCCATACTTGTAATAAACAAACTACCATATTATTCAAGGCTTTGATCAAGAAATCTTTAGTCAGATGCCAAAACAAAAAGACATAATTGTTATCAATGTTACCAACAACATTATATTAGAGAAACAATTATATCTGGGATCAAGGAAAGCTAATTTGCTTTGAAAAATAAAATTACAGTAGTGTTCACTGATTAAATTACTTAAAAACTACTTTGCAGGGGTTTAAGTACCGGGCATATTTGTATTAGGTAAATTGGACTTCATTGCAACAATAACTTGAACTTTCACTTGCTGTATTATCCACTATGTTCTGTCTTCTATAGGCATACATGTTTTATGTTTATAGTATAGCTCATTATGACTATGTAGCCATATTGACGGATGATTTTATGGTGCTATTATTGCGATTAATATTAGATAGGGGAGGATATTACTTCTTGTGTTTTACAATACTTGTTTTTAGCAAAATTTCACAATATTCACAACCAAATTTTACATGATAGAGTTGATGATAATAAAGACTATTTTAGCCTTATTTATTATACCCTTCTATCCCATTTGAGAATATGTAACTTCTTGCATGTTGAATGAAGCAACTTTTTTTAAACGCAAGCAGAGAAAAACTATTAAATTAATGTTAACATTATTAAAGTGATTGAGTGAATGCCAAGCCACAGCTCGGTTTGCTTTACTGTTTCATGGAAAGATATTCAGTCAAAGAAATTTTAAAACACTAAACTTATAACGCCACTTTTTCTATGTTTCTAAAGCAAAAAATATAGTACTTCATATAAATATGAAAAACAAAAACTTAGCAAGACAGAAATGTGTTCATAATTAGTTCGTCAGTGGACCACCCTGGCTATAAAATCATGAACATGTGCCGATCATATCAATGAGATATTATTTTTGGTGCATATCAACGAGATATATAAATGCATATAATTCAAATTTTACAATTTTGACTTTCATTAGAAGTACTTCATATGGTATGGTTATATATATACTCCCTCCGTAATGGTTTAATAGAAACAATTGATTTTACATGCATTTTAAGAAAGAGATTTAATGATCTAAATAAATAAATTATTTAAAAATATTTTCAAGATTAATAACCTCTAATCTCATTTTTGATTATGTTAAAACTATTTTGATTAATTTGTTCATTTACGCCCTTAAATTGTTTTATTAAAATGCGTGCAAAATCAGTTGTTACCATTAAATCGTTATGGAGGGAGTACATATATATATATAGAAAGAGGATCTGGTGAAACTGTTTTCACCGTGAAAATCAAGTAAAAGAGGTACATGCTAACATAAAGGATCGTGCTTTCATTAATGACATTTTGTAAATACCAATAATTTTGATGTTAACAACACAACTTTTATATTAGAAGCACACATACCTTTTAATCGTAACATGTACCCTTGTAAATCTTATATGTACCCCTTTTTTCCAATTAAGAATGTTAATTTCCACTTTTCAGTAAAGTATAGCTTTTAGCAGAACCTGACTCTATATGTAAAAAGGGGTACATATAAGATTTAAAAGGGTACATATTACTATTAAAGGGTACACGTACTTCTTACATCAAAGTTGTCGGTATATACAAAAATGTCATTAATGAAAGCACGCGCACCCCTTTACTTGATTTTCATGGTGAAAACAAATTTCACCAGATCCTCTTACTATAGTATATGATCAAGTGAAAATTATTTTCATCGTCAAAACCAATTGAAAGGGGTACATGTTAACATAAAGGGGGTACACATGCATTAATTAATGACATTTTTGTAAATACTGACAACTTTGATGTTAGCAGCACAATGTTAGAAGCACGCGTACCCTTTTATTCGCAATATGTACCCTTCTAAACCTTATATGTGCCCCCTTTTTCCAATCAGAATTGTTAGTTTTCAGTTCACAGCAAAGTATAGGTTTTTATCAGAACCCGACTCTCTCTATATATATAGATACCCTAAACTATATAAAGTAATAAGCTTGTATAACTCGGGATCCTTCTGGACATCGATAGTAAAACTCTTTTGGTAGATGTAATGCCCCAACTTGGAGATGTAGTCCGCAACTCGATTTCCTTCTATGAAAATATACGTGATGATAAATGAGTCGAAAATAGGTTGTTGATGTCGATCACCAGAGTATCTATGTTCCACGGTGTGCGAAAAATTCCTTCGATAGAATTAATGAGAATCAAGTTATCTCCTTCTATGATGAGGTTCTTGATGTGCATATTTCTCGCTCGTTTAATTCCATTTCGTAAAGAAATAACTTCTGCAATAAGCGAAGTAGTTTGATATAATTTGAATGTTGCAGCGATAAAAGTATTACCTTTTGAATTTCTGAGGACAATATCGACTGCTGATGAAGAGTGAGTGGAAGAGCCATCAATGTTAGAGCTTAACAAGATTTGAGGGAGGAGGCAACCATCCTACTTGTTTAATTTTCCGCGACCTGCAAGGGGGGGGAAAGGATGTGTTTAGGGTGTCATATGTGGAACGAAAATTCCATTCCATGATTGCCTTTAGATCAAAACGTGATTTGTTGTGGGTTATAAGATTCATTTTGAAAAACTATTAAGTTCCTTTCTTTCCAAATACTCCATAGGGTTTGATGAATTGTAAGAATGTTGTGTGTATTCAATTTTCTGTTTTCGATGAGAAAAGCTTGAATATTAGTATCCGGGTTTATGTGGATTATGGAAAGACTGATCTTTTTAGATTCCAAAATAAATTTATTATTGGGATGGTCAAGTCTTGTCATTTTTACAAAATGGACATCCGGTAGTAGTAGAAATTTGTTTTACTACAAGATTACCTTTTGTTGGTTGTTCATTATGGAGCATTTTCCAAATAAATATTTTAATTTTTGTTGGACATTAACATTCCAAATCTACCGTTCGTCCTACTTCGGAAGTTGGAAGGATAATAAGTTATGAGACAGCCAAGTGGATGACTTAACTGAAAAATCTTCGGTAGTCGTTAAGCCCCCAACAAGGTGCGTCTTTTGTGGAGTTGAGGGCAATGGGATACTTGCAATAATATTGCATTTATGGTGGGAACTAGAGTTTGCTTTTTGTTCATATCCCAAGACATGTCCGGGCAAATAACTTCCCGGACTTTAAGATTTATATGGTATGTTTATATGATACTTCATCATTGCTTGCAAATGGTTTTTCTAGGTTTCTGGAGTTGAGACAATGGCTAATATATTTAGTGTTTATTTGATTAATATGAAATAATAGCGAAAATAAAAATTTATGGAAAATTTAAAACTTTGGAGTTGTTTGTTTGATAAAAACATAAGAAGTTCCATTTTCTGGAAATTCTCCTTCTAACAAAATAGAGGAATTAACTTATCTAATTCCACGATTTATAGTTTTCTTGGCATTGAAACTTTCTAAGAACATGTATATCTCACATTCAACCAAACAATATACCTTGAATTTGATAAGATAAGGGTTAAATAAGTTGAAATAAAGTCTTGCACATTTATATATGGGCCAGTAGAGCCAACATAAGGCTATATATATTGTTCTCACAAATAAAGTCTGTGATAAAGAGAATCACATACTTCTCAGAAACAAAAATATAGTAATGTGAAATTTTATTAAGTTTATATTAATTTTTTATATTTTCTAAAAGTAAGAACATTTATTTGAACAAAAATATAGTAATGTGAAATTTTATTAAGTTTATAATATTATTTATCCAATTATTCCATATTTGAACAAGTAGGGGGATCACCACACTTTTGGAAAATTAAGTTTCAGTTCTGATTAGGATAAGGTTCAATCTGGTGTGATATATATTAGGTGAACTGAAAATTGGTCAAATTCAAATCAGGTGTATATAACGAAATTATTAATTAAGGAATGAAGCTGGACTAAACTGAATCGAATGAAGTTGAACTAAACTGGAAAAAGTCTAAGATAACACACCATTACTATAACAATAATAATAAATTAAGGGTTGTTTGGTTGGAAGCTATTTCCCTTTGAAATAAAAATCCTAGGAAATACAATATGACTATATGAGTGTTGTGTTTGGTTGGACAGAAATGAGAGAAGCACGAGAAATACAAACTCTAAGGAAAATATAATATCCTCTGGAACATGGGAACTCACTCACCAAGCCCCCTTGGTGAGTAATTTCCTTGAAAAATAATTTCCTATGGTGTCAACCAAACAATTTTGTCTATTTCCTGATTTCATGGGAAATAGATTTTCATGTGAACCAAACGAGGCCTATGAATAAGACTGAAAATGATCAAACTGATAATAATGAGTTGAACTGAAACTAATAAAGTTGAACTGAAACTAATAAAGTTGAACTAAACTGAGTTGAACTGAAATTAATAGAGTGGAACTGAAATCGCAAAGGCTACACATACACTTGGTGTATGTGGGCCACACATACACTGGGTATATGTGTTGCTACTAAAAGGTATATTGTTATTAAAAAACTACAAACTTACAATATTTCGACAGATAATTTTATTTTTAATGATGTTTCTTTATCTTTGTTTAAAGATCTGTTTTATGAAGTTTTCCCAGATTTATTCATATATTAGCTTCATATTGTTCATCTTGACCATTTTTCTACTATTAATTTCTAATAAATTTTCCTGTTGTTTTCAATTTAATTTGTTTGTAGAAAAATAATGTTATGTTTTCATCCATACCATATACTTCATCCGTATCAAATTAGTTGCTACACTTTTTTGCGGACTCCAATGCAGTTTTTTGATGTGAGAGAGATAGAGGGTAAAAGTCATGTGGTAGGAGAAAGATAGAGAGAAGGAAAAGCCAAATAAAGAAGTGTAGCATCTAATAAGAAATTTCTTTATTTGGAAAGTGTAGCAACTAATTTGATATGGAGGAAGTAATAAAATTCAATTCGAATGTAGTATTTCAAACGTCAATATATTATGTAAGTTCAAATATCGTTAATTAACAAAACAAGTGCAAACAATTGTAAGTTTTGTAATTTTTTATTAACAATATGCATTTTAGTAGTAACATATATCCAATTTACGTGTTGCCCATATACATCCAGTGTATGTGTATAATCTGTCAACGGAAATTAATAGAATTGAAATCAGTTACAAACTTACAATCAATCTCTATACTGTAAGGGAAGAGGGGTAGGACACCAAACTTAATGTATTGCTTAATTTACCCTTTGTTGTTTAATTAATAATTTACATAAAAAAAATAATTTATCACAAAAAATAAATAAAAAATTAATGAGAAAAATTGCATAAATAAACCACATATAATCATCCCACAATCTCACTACATTATAAAAAATAACTACCCATCACTCACTCACCCAGCCTCAATAAATAAATAACATAAAAAAAACTGATTCAAAATACTAAAACTACTATAATATAATTTTTGCACACATTATATGCGTATAAGGCTATATACTCCAATAGAACATAACCTTAACAAACTTTACCTCGAAAAACTCATTCTAAATATTGATAGAGTATTTTGGAGCTATGCTATATGCCATATAGTCAATCATTTGAAAACAAACTTATACCTAAGCAATGGAATTTTTGGTAACAAGTCTATTTGTTTCACTTTATTAGATGCATGTCATCATGACCCGATGAAATTTAACTATCTTCATAATTACATAATGTTTATCCAATACTCCTTGGCTTCATTTATTAGTGTAACGGTTACTAAAAATGCTGAGTTGGCGTTCAATAACAGATGAGAAGAAAAACAAATCACAAGTACGAAGAAAGCTCACAAAAAAGTGGCAGTTATACTTGCCACCAGAAATTAAAAAAAAAAACATAAATAACAGTGAAACCAGCGAAGCTATTCGTTGTTGTCGGTTGTTGTTTGATTAGAGAAGCCAAAAATGAAGGGTGAAGATTCAATCAATTATCCAAAAATTCCAAATTAAGAAATTGAGTATGTGCTAGATAATAAGACATAGTATATTCTAATATCTAATTGCTCTTGAAATGATAGTAATCTAGAATTTTATACTAATACACTAGTATTGCTATTACTAGTTAAAATTTTCTATTATAGATTGTATGTACCGCCCTAATGATATATATATAAATATATATATATATTTTTTGAACAAATAAAGTGTGGGATAGGAAAACGTCAGAAACCCTCCACACCAGAGCTTCTCCTAACGCATCAGACATGAGGATGGAGTGGAGACTAGATACAAGATCTAAAGTAATATTGTGGGAATCTAGGATTAGGTGGCCTACATTAGCCACCCAATCTGCTGCCCTAATGATATATTGGAATATGGAATGTATAACATTAACAAGTAGTTTTTACATCATTTTTCATTGATTTTGTCTATTTGCTTTTTTTTTGTCATACTGCCACACATCCATTAGTCTTGTAAGAGACCGAATACTTTTTAAACTAAAATTAGACAATGACTTAAATTCAATATTAAAAAGAAAACAAACCGCCGTTTTGAAAAAAGTGACTTTGGATCCATTTCGTAACTCATTTAATCCATCGAATGACCTATTTAATTCATTCAATAATCTCAGTGTTCAATTCATCCAGTGAGTAGTATAATTAATTTAGTGACTGGTTTAATTGAAGCGGTAAGTGTGATGGTCTTTTAAAAATTGCTTGATGTAGTTCGAGACTAAAAGTGACATAAAGGAGAAGAGAATGAACGACTTGATTGGTATATAATGTCTATAAATAGTGTTGCGTTAGAGTGAGACGAATGAGCTTGCTAGTATGTGGACTTAGATAGGTCCTCTTCTCTTTTAGTAATTTGTGAAAAGTGTTCGGTAAATGGTTTTAGTAGTAGCTGAAAGAATATTTTTTTTATATTACTAACTTTTAGTGTTGGCTTTGCCTTTTATTTTCCATTTTCACCAAACAATCAAGCGCTTTTAACAAACATTTTCATAAACAACTACTAACAGCACAACGCGTCAAACGAACCCATATAAAAGACCGATTAATTAACCTGCCACTAGGGGTGTGCAAAATTCGGTCCATACCTGATTTTAGACCAGTCCGGACCTCAATTTGGAACGGACCGGCCCGTAAATTCAGGTCCAGTATTCGATCCATAAAATATTGAGATTCCGAGTTTCAGGCCCCGTCCAAACCAAGACTTGAAAAAACCGGGTCAGACCTGAAATAATCTATTTTTATTTTTAAATTTTTTATAATGAATTTAATGGTTGCTATGTTACATTGCATTAATAAATTTAAGATAGATTTTCGTTTAGAGGAATTATACATGTATATCTAAAAAACCATACAAGAATTCGTTAAATTTAAAACTTTAGTACAAATCTGGAAGATGGAATATGGTTAGTCCTTTTGTGTCTACATTGGAGTCTATGATATTAGATAGATATGAGTAATATGGTGATCTTCATAAAACATGTCGAAAACTTTGGAAAAGAAAATATAAGATTTTAAAAAAATATATACATGAAAAATCACAAAATTGGTCCAGACCTGGACCGAACCTGAATTTTTCAGTCCGTCCCCGGTCCACCAAAATCGAAAATTTCGGTCCGCAGGTCCAACCGAATCTGGTCCGGTCGTGGACCTGTGCACAACCTTACCTACCACCACAAAAAGTGGTCAACCAACTGCCACCAACCAATTGACAAACACCCCGAATTCATTATCCATTTAATGTATCCTTTTTTTATTTAACACTACATATTCTTCTTAGGCAAAATCTTATAAAAGACCGTCTTACATTAAGCTTAATGTAAGACTAGCCCAATAAGCCAACTAAAGCCCAATTACGCGTGTCACACTATAAGGAGTCCAGACAAATTGATTTTTTAACTTTTCGACCTAAAACCTTAACTTTTGCGTTTTTTTTAACTTTTCAACCTAAAATCTCAATTTTTGCATAAAAAACCATAACTAATAGGGCTAATAGAGTGAAGGGAATGGCGGGGATGGTGGGAAGAAGGCTGGCTTGAAAAAATGCCTATTAGGCCTATTGGACACTTTTAAACAAAATAACTTATGTTAATATTAAAAGTTCAAGGTTTTAGGTTCAAAAGTTTAGTTTTTAATTTAAATTTAACAATTTTAGCATATTTATTAATATCGATTCCACTTATGAATTTTTATGCAAAAGTTAAGATTTTAGGGCGAAAAGTTAAAAAAGGCAAAAAGTTAAGGTTTTGGGTTGGAAAGTTAAAAAAGTCAAATTAACTGGGCTGCTTAGCGTGTGGTGCGCGTCATGAGCTTCTCTAAAGCTTATTGGGCTGATCTGAGGTTAAGGATTAACCTAAAACCGTAATATAGTAAACCAACTCTTCTTCTTATCGAACAACTTTTATTAGCTTTTGCCTTTAAAATTGAAGATTAATCAAGTGGGTCCCAATTTTCCTCCCAAATTCGTTGATGTGGGTCCCACCCTCCAGATAACCCCAGCTGTTACTCGCACTCGCCCCCTTCATATTTCTCTCTCGTTATTTCACTTTCTCTCTCCTCTTCTTCCTCTTTCTTTTCCTTTCTTTTCTTCCCAGATTTTTTTCCTCTTTGGCAAGATCTGGGCTTTATTGTTCTTATCTTGCCAGGAGAAGGAAAGGGCAAACTTTAATAAAGTTATAATCTTTATTCGTTTATATTGGATAATTTGAGGATAAATAAACAAATTTAGTAGAAATTTTGACCGAGATCTTGCCAAAGAGATAAAAAATATCTCAGGTAAATATTTTTATTTGAATTTTTTTGCTTGCGTTATAGTTTATTTTGGTGGTAGCAATTACATTATTACATTGCTGAAGGTTTCTAACTTTGCAATGTTTTATATTGTTTAATTACTATGATTTTCATTAATTGGGTTTAGATCTTGGCATTTTCATTTCTGGGCACCTCATTTTCTTCAAAAATTGGGTTTTTTGTTAATTAATTTTGTGAAAGAATATAGTATTGATTTATTAATGTGATGGGTCTGGTATTGTATATGAAGATATGAGGGTATGTAATTTGTTGGGGTTTTTAAGAAACTTATCAGTTAGATTTTTGGGTTTGGTTGAAGTCAGTGTAAACTGTAAAGTGGGAATGTTGCTATATTGGGTTCTTCATTGCATTTAGCCATTTATGATTATGGTATCTTATTTTTCATAGATCTTTTCCTAGGTTGATAATTTAAGTAGATATTATATGGTTTTGATTCTTTTGAATAAGTCAATTAATAATCGAATATCCTCTTTAATATTGAAGTTTTCATTGGGTATCTATGTTACGAAAAAGCTTAGTTCATATCTGATAGATGTGAACTAAACATCTATGATACAAATATACTACGATTTTTTATAAGTATACTACAGTTTCTATATATATACTACAAGTTCAGTAAGTTCTAAATTTATTAAGAAAATATACTAGCTTAAACTTTTTATAAATATACTACATTATTTATAAAATATACTACATGTACCTAAAAATATACTACGAACAAATTGATAGATGCCAAATTTCCTATCTATCTGATAGGAATTGGGCAGCCCTCATCTATGTTACTCCAACTCTGGTTTGTATGTGTTCAGGTGTCCGACTTGTCCCTTTTACGAAAAATTTCTTGATTTTGGCTCAAAATTAAGTGAAAAGTTATCCATACTCACGTCCAAGTTTTGAGGATTCGAAGGGTCCTAGTAACATAGTTTAGTATTGTTTCAATCTTCAATATTTACCATGTTATCCTAGTTCATTTGGAGTAAAACTAGATCAGTTGAGGTGATTCGGATCCCAAAATAATTTTTTTTTTGGGATTTTGTGAAGGTTGATGAGTTAAAATGGGGAAGAAAGGGGGTTGGTTTTCTGCTGTGAAGAAAGCCTTAAGCCCTCAATCCAAGAAGAACCAGGTGTGGAACTATACAACTCTCATTTTTCCTCTTTTTTTTTTCCCTAGTTAATGGCACTTACGTAAGGTTTTTCCCTTGTTCTCTTCTTTAATAGAAAGCTAAATCCAAAAAGAAATGTTCCGAGGAAAGCAAGAGCTCCGAGGCAGTCGTTTCATCTGAGCAAGTGGTTGCTCCTCCTCCTCCTTCCTCTCCTCCTCCTTTGTCTCCACCTGTTGAGACAAAGTCAACTGAAATTGACGATGTTAATGAGCAGAACAAACATGCTTATTCTGTTGCACTTGCCACAGCTGCTGCAGCAGAGGCGGCTGTTGCAGCTGCCCATGCTGCTGCTGAGGTTGTTCGTTTAACGACTATACCTCGTTTCGTGGGAAAATCAAAGGAGGAAATTGCAGCTATCAAAATTCAAACTGCTTTCCGAGGATATCTGGTATAATTTCTTTTCTTGTGTGTTTCTTCTGCTGCATTTTTTTTAAATGACTTTAAAATGTTAAGTGTCATTTACACTTGAAGGGCGTAATCAAGTTTATTGCTTTTAGTGATTGTGGTTTGCTTTTGGAAAGTATTTCATTTACGACCTCATTGGTATGTGTATACTAACGTAATGGTGGTAATGGTAACAAAAATTCATGATTTGCAAGAAATCAAATGATTTTCTTCCCCACATCTAAAGTGATATTGGATGTTAATGTAAATATAGGAAGAAAAACATATGTTTGGTGATGGGTTTTGCACGACCACGGGACATGAGTTATTTCTCTCAAAACTCCACTATAGTTCCTTGCCATAACCTCTTTGTTGTATATATTGCCTACCAAATGGGCCGTTTTGGGTAGTACATGTGCTTAAGTTACTCTGGTAACTGGGAATTTGTTTTGAATGAATTATGCATTCTATTCAGATCAATGTGTAAAATAAGGCTCTTCACATATTATGGAAATCATAGGTGCTTTTCTTTTTCAGGCAAGGAGAGCGCTACGAGCTTTGAGAGGACTGGTAAGGCTTAAATCACTAATTGAAGGGCAGTCTGTGAAACGGCAGGCAGCAACAACCCTAAGATGCATGCAGACACTTGCTCGTGTGCAATCTCAAATTCGTGCAAGGAGAATGAGGATGTCGGAGGAAAACCAGGCTCTTCAACGGCAACTGCAGCAGAAGCATGAGAAAGAGCTTGAGAAGTTGCGAGTGAGTTTGTCAAACCTCTTCTTTTTTTATTCACCAATCTCGTCTAAGTAATAACAGAATTGGTGTCCTCAAATAAGCTTCCTTTTTGATATTGGCATGCATGGAGATTAAGAATTTCATATGACTAACTTATTTATGAGGTTCCGATTTTCTCCACAATAAAGTTTTTGATATTTTAATCATTAAATATAAGGTCGACAGCAGGGGTTTCCAATTTCTTTATTATAACCTGATAAGGTTGTCGTTTTGTGCATTGGTAAGAGTCCATATATAGCTTAACTAGGTTTCGTTGCTGTGCAAAGTGGCAAGAATAACCCAGTATCATTCATTATATTGTTCTTGCTTTGAGGAAAAATCCATGAAGTTACATGCTAGTGAGATGATTTGAATTATCATTTAATGAAATGAGGTTTGGAAGTTAACTAAACTCAGTTATTCCCCAATTCAGATGGACGAAATATGGGACGATAGTACACAGTCTAAAGAGCAGCTCGAAGCGAGTATACAGAGCAAGCAGGAGGCTGCTATGCGAAGAGAAAGGGCATTAGCTTACGCATTCACTCATCAGGTATCACATTTATCTTATATGAAGTATGTCACTTGCTTAGATGTTTCTCTTATTTACGCATGTGTGGTAGAAGATTTTGAATGAAATGGCCGAGTGCTGCTCTACAATCTAAAAGGAGCCAGAAAATTCTCCCCTTAATATCCCTGGCAATGACTTCTAAATTTACGAATTCAATGTGAATGGATATGGTAATGTGTTCAACGAGCTAAGAACAAACCTAGTAGTAATGAAAACTCTTACCTAGGGAGGATCCCTCTGTTAGCATTACAACTGTATGTTTTTTCAAGTATCATTTTGATTTTTGGTGACTGACTTAGAGCCTCCACTTTTTGCAGCAACTTAAGAAAAACAACAAAAATTCAAACCCAACATTCATGGACCCGAATAATCCTCAGTGGGGATGGAGTTGGTTGGAACGATGGATGGCTGCTCGACCATGGGAGGCAAGAAACACGGCGATGGAAAAGGACAATGACCATGGCTCAGTGAAGAGCTTTCGCACACTCTCGGTTGCGGGTGAAATAAACCGGGCTTATGCTCTTCGAGACCTTAGTATCGACAAGCCTTCTCCAACAGCCCAAAGGTCAAGCCGACCTCCAAGTCGCCAGTCCCCATCAACCCCTGCGCGTGCCCCATCCTCAACTCCAGGATCTGGAAAACCAAGACCCGAGAGCCCTAAGGTAAATGGGTGGGTCCCC
Source organism: Patellifolia procumbens (assembly GCA_947645195.1). Lineage (NCBI taxonomy): Eukaryota > Viridiplantae > Streptophyta > Magnoliopsida > Caryophyllales > Amaranthaceae > Patellifolia > Patellifolia procumbens. Next base: position 492,166 of record CANSGD010000920.1, read on the forward strand.
GATGATGACACGAAGAGCATGATGAGCATTCAGTCAGAAAGATACAGGAGGCACAGCATTGCTGGTTCATCAGTGAGAGATGATGAGAGCCTTGCAAGCTCTCCTGCTGTTCCGAGCTATATGGCACCAACAAAATCAGCAAAGGCTAAGACAAAACTGCCTAGTCCGTTGGGGGTAGTTGAGAATATTGGTACACCACCTGATCAGAAGCCACCATCCGTGGTTGGGTCTGCCAAGAAGAGGCTGTCTTTCCCTGCCTCTCCAGGTGGGCCCCGGAGGCATTCGGTCCCTGGAAAATTTGAGAGCACCCCGGTGAAAGATGTCTTGGTTCATTCGGAGATAGCCGTCAGCAATGGCGGGAGCCGGTAATCAATGATAACCTGAATTCTATTCCAAACCATTTGAAGATTTATTAACAGGTTGAGCTATTACGACACAATACAGAATCTGAATTCTCGTCTTCTTTCAAGTTTTCATGTGCAGAACTGCAGGAGATTGAATAAGAAAAGATCACTGTAGGGGGTTGTTTGGTGAATTCTTTGTATTTGTTGATTTGTTCTTTCATCACAAAACAGCTCTTTCCAATAGTGTTGTATTTCTCATTGTTAGGGAGAGTTATGGTGCAATTATCAAGCTGGTCAAATATGTATTGTATTAATTTATATAATATGTTTGGATTAAAATTTGTTGTTTTTATCAATGCTACTGCAATTCCACATGGAAGATGACATACTTTCTCCGTTTTTTTATACTCGCATTATTGAGCATGTGCACATGAATTAAGGAGATGAGAGAGATAGAGAGAGGGAAAAAAATGGGACCCATGTGATTAGAGAGAGGTAGAGATAAAATATTTTCATAAAATGAAATGATGCAAGTAATTTACAACTTTTAAAAATGGGAAATGATGCAAGTATAAAAAAACGGAGGAAGTAATAAATTATGACAATGGTAATAATTATGGGGTTTGCCCCATAATAACTCCTACCTCAAGGTTTCACGACTCTTTTTTTAAAAATATAATCTCATACGTAAGAAGGGGTTGCCTCTCATAGGGTCTCCACCCAGAGGCCCATTACAAGTCATAAACCCTCCAATCCCCCCAAATCTCAAGCAAATGCTTGGAGTAAGAATTGATCCCTAGACCAAGCTAGAGAAGATGGGAAGTCTCACCACTTGAGTCAACCCCATTCCTTTTTCACGACTCTTGTCTACCATGTTTATTCACAACTGGTTTATGTACTATACAAAAATACAATACGAGAGGGGCTGTTGAAGGCTAATAATTTACACCGCATTCTAACAATTTATACAAAGGAAAATATGTTTAGACTTCAGAGTTGCAATAGTATGATTATTAACATTTGAACTATTTTTTTGCTAGCTAAAGCATTATTTTTAAAGAAATAGACACAAGTATTCCAACTTCGGGAGTAATTCCACCTTGGAGATAGATTTGCTCAAAATAAGCTTTTTAAATTTATAAGGGCCCGTTTGGTAACAGTCACTCTTTTACTTTAATGATTTTAGAGTCATATGATATTAGTGGTATTATAAACTTGAATTTGGTGATGTAGTAATAATGCTTATTTTGAAAACTAATAACTAAAAACTGAATACGATTTTTCTAGTTTTCATATTTTGGTTCTTGATTTAAAAAAAAACGATAACAAACAGGCTAAAACTATTTGACCGGCCAATAACCCCCTTTGACCTTTTTTTTCTTTAAAAAAATTATTAGATAACTTTTTACAAGAAGATAGAAAAAACTAAACTAACCCACCTCCTCTCCTCCCCCACCCTCATCTCTTGCCATTGTTAGGGGATATGTAACGAGGATTCTGTTAAGAATAAAGTTAAGACTACAATTTAGCAATTTGCAAGTATTGAAATATTCCCATAGTGCAATATTTACATTTCATGTTGCACCTATTTTGAAACAGAGCAATTATCTTCCTTTCATATTATATTTCTAAAGAGAGATTATCATTGGGTATTTGCATACATCAACTGCCGCAAAATTTTTGTCCTATAAGAACATGAATAAGCAAATAAATACAACCTCGCTGCTTCCCAAATACAATAATTTCCAATTACAATGGTGCATGGATAACACATCCATGAGAAAACCTAATTGTTAACATGTGCTTCCTGACTTATCTATAAGCTACAACTTTAAGCTCGAGGTGCCTCTAGCTCTATCTTTGACCATGCTCTGAACAAAGAGCTCTCCAGCTCGGTATGATGAACGAACCTACAAAAGGAAAAGGAAATCATGATCCATTCGATCCAGTATAATGGCCACATAAAACACAATATGACATAACTAGCAGAATAACAGGGCTGGTAGCCGTGGTAGGCCATATCACTTGAATATTTACAATTAGAGTCAGGGATGGAGCATATTTAAGGTTTAACAGATATAACGAAAAAATTCAATAGTTGTTCAGAGGACGTTGAACACTTCTGATTTCAGGTTTTTAATCAATACATGAGATGCGAGTATCATTTTACAAAATCACACAAAGAATGGTATTAAACTTACGAGTGGTCCACTAGCAACGTAGCGGAAACCTATAGCTTCTCCATACTCCTTCCAGAAAGCAAATTTCTCGGGACTAACATATTCTTTGACTGAAAGGTGCAATGGTGTTGGCTGCAAGAATATAAATGAACTTAAGTTGCTAGCGTAGTATAGAATATGAAATCTCAGAGATACCCATGATGAACAAACTGGGATAGGTGAATTGGGGATTAAGATGTACGTAATAAGATTTGAATTTCGACAAATTAAGAACTAGGCACAAAACCATGGAGCCAATATAATTTCTCACCTGTAAATACTGCCCAAGCGTCAAAATATCAACATCGATGGCCCGAAGATCATCCATGGCTTCCTTTAATTCATCATCGGTTTCCCCAAGCCCTAGCATGATTGAAGTTTTTGTAATCATCCCTTCCTTGCTAATTTTTGCATGCTTCAGTACAGAAAAGCTCTGCTCGTACCTACATCATCGACTCGAATCACTACAACAACTATACATATGTCTCGGAAAACAAAGCAACACCTGATCTCAAACTATGCCCCACCTCACTATATGTGGATTAGGAATGTTAACTAAAGGGTTTTCATAAACATAACCAAGCATAAAAAGTAGAAGCGATAATGTTTCTTAGACATCCCAAATACCTACTGCTGAAGTTTATTTTATGATACATAAATAAGACCTACTTTTAGAAAACATTAACAATTTCAATGATCATTACGCCCGTCAATATTAGGGATTGAAGGATTCACGGCGAAGTTAAGAACCCTGTGAGAGGTCTGTAAATAAATTCTGCAAGACTTGAGAAAATACAAAAGCAGGCCCCTCCGAACATCCACATTAGGCTGGTGTACACGATTACGCAAAATTTTGATGCTAAGAACAGAAGAACAAGAAACTGACCCTGCCCGAGGATCTCTAACAATTCGCTGAAGTCGCTTAACAGTTTCAATGTTGTGAGCAAAAACATCTAATCCTGAGTGTACCAGAGTATCTACAGCCTTTAAGTCTCCCCTGAAATCAGATGTTAAACATTCAACCATGATTTCAGGCTTGAGTTTCTGCAGCATCAAAAGTTCCTTGTCAAGCATTCTTCTTCTTGGAAAACTGACAGAAAGCTCTACAAAAGGCACTAGAAAGTTCTACGTACCTTCATCGCTTTGACTGTTTGCGCAAAATGACCACTTCCGCCATCAGGCAAATCATCCCGGTCAACACTTGTCAAAACAATGTAATCAACCCTACGAAGTACAAGCCCAACTGATATCAGTATACATATCTAAACGTTTACCACAGAAGACACAGATGATAGCGTTATGTAATAGACCGGAAATGATGGACAAGGAAGATGATAATGTAATGAAAGAAATAGTGATTTTTATGGTGATATAAGAACTTGAAATGAGAGATTGATAGGATGGAAATATTACATAAACCCTAAGAAATAATACAATCTAAGTACTACACTACAAAACATTCATTCTCTCATCAATATTTATCATGACTACTCTCTCCGACTTAGCTCTACTTAGTTCCCAGTCCCTAAATTATTATAAACTACCTAAAGTACCCTTATCCCAGAAATATCGGTTCATTACACGTTATTCTGAATTTTTTATCAGCAAACTAAAAAACTTTTTTCCAGAAATATAAGAGCCTATTATTATTCCTTGAGTAATGATTTCGGACGTGCAAAGCTATAATGATTCAGATGTAGACCTCCTTACCCCAGACCAGCTGATCTGATATTAGAGGGACAATGGTCCTATGATACATCATACATCTTCCTCCTAAATCCTCAACCCATGTTTTAAGGGTATGAGAAAATGAATATACTGTAAAATAATTAGGTATCAGGCTGCAGATATGCCAAGACTTCCATGTAAATATGTGGTAGTTATAAAACCTGATTGGTTAAAACATAGCTATAGGCCTATAGCATTTAAGGCATTTTTGGAGAGATCTTCAATAAAATCTGACAGAACATGTAGTGTAGTCGAGAAACATAAAAACCTATATTTTTTCAAAAATACTTAGACTTCTACAAGTGCTTGTCGATTGGACAAGCTGAGCATTATGAAGACATGGCTGGAATAAAAGTAACACTACGATGGGGCAGTGAAAACTTGAAGATGAAATAAAATTGACTTTTCATGTTCTTAGACAACATCCGCACACTACTAAATCTAGGAAACAGCCCTATCTAAACTACAAGATATGAGAACGTAGACAAGCTGGAAAAAAAAAGTGTTCTTAAAATCATTAAGAGACTTGGTCAGCATATCTTCGCTACGGCACGGAACCTTCAAAATCACCAGGCATTAGGGCCTATCACTGCATATGCTAGTTTCTTGAGACTAATTGCCCACTGTACCATTCTTATATTAGGACCAAATTGTTATAGAACAATAGGAATGCACTTCCCAAAAGCTAGCTCAAGGGGAGGAGAGCCCATTGTTCTATATAAACCCCACACCAACCTCCCATACGATCGATGTGGGATCCTTTCCCTGGAATCAGTCCATAACATTCGCCCCCCCATAAGGACCAACGTCCTCGTTGGTCACGGCCACGTTGGTCGCGGCTGGCTGGTTCCAGGCCACCACTCTGTGGGCCACCACTCCGAGGTTTGGCTCTCATACCATTTGTTATAGAACAATAGGAATGCACTTCCCAAAAGCTAGCTCAAGGGGAGGAGAGCCCATTGTTCTATATAAACCCCACACCAACCTCCCATACGATCGATGTGGGATCCTTTCCCTGGAATCAGTCCATAACACAAATATATGGTCTGTGCCAAGAATCCGTACGGTTAACAAGAATCAAAGGAAAACCATATTGCATACTATGATTACTATGGACAACATGCTGAAATCTAATAGCTACAGCCTACAGCACTCACCTAACCAGCAAACATGTTTAAGAGACCAAACTCATTAAGCTCTCCTTTGCCTTGACTGTAAATAAAGCACAAGAGTCGATGATAATTGTAGGCAACTACGTTGCACTTATGACAGTGAGGTGCCAAAACAATGCTTCTAAACTCCAACAATTTACAAGAATAGGGAAAAGAGTTAGCTAAAAGAACATTGTCTACAAAAAATATAACTACCTCAGCTAAACATGGCAAAGTATGATGACTTTACTACATCAAAAGGTATCTTCTTTTAGATTACAAAGCATCAAAGTTTATTTCAAAGAGCAAAACTACAAAGACAAAATTGTAGAACCTGTGGACAAAACGAGAAAATATTTCAAAAACAAATAGATGCCCAGAATAATTTGGGAAAGCTTCAACTCGCTCACACATGTGATAAGGATAAATTTCAAAAATATTAAGTTGGTGGGTTGTGTTCGTCTTAAGTTAGCCTTTAGTAAAAAGGATATCAGCTTCAACTCCCTCCCTTAGAGGACCTAATTATCTTCCTAAACAGGTCTTCAAAAACAAATAGATAATTTGGGAAAGCTTCAACTCGCTTGCACATATGATAAGGATAAATTTCAAAAATATTAAGTTGGCGGGTTGTGTTCGTCTTAAGTTAGCCTTTAGTAAAAAGGACATCAGCTTCAACTCCCTCCCTTAGAGGACCTAATTATCTTCCTAAACAGGTCTTCACATGTGATAAAACAATGAAAAGAATATCCAAACAAATAGCGGGTTATGGGAGGCCTCTCATGTAAACATTGAACTGGCGGAAGTATAATTAATTTCTTCTCTTCTTTTCTTTAATTATACTGATGTAGTTTTTATGACACACTCCCACCTTACCGTATAAGTCTAGGTCTGAGGTCTTTTTGTAATGGATCATAAACCCAATCATGTTCCTTTTCTTCTTCTAAAATATGCAATAATTATAAGAGTAGAAATTGACATTCCATTTGATATTTAGTTTCAGACTACATATTTTAAAAAAATAGTAAATTCCAGGTCATTTTAACTTGTCACTTTGTGTCATAACTTCTCCATGATGTATTGGAAATGTATGACAAAGATTAGTTGAATTTGTGGTAATTTGATAAAGCCTACCATTAGATGTTAGTCTCTATGAACTACAACCACAAACCCTAACATCCATTTCGAGATGATACCCATGGTAGACAAGAATCGTGAAACCTGAGATAGGAGTTATTCTGGGGCAAATTGCATAATTATTACCATTGTCATAATTTATTATGTAAATGATACCGCCACCTCACCATGACACCAGCTTCACCAATCTCCGGTTCCTAAATTTGTATACCTCGAATCCAAACTTGTTGATCTGACCCCTAAACCACATATTGTCATCAGATGTACTCCTAACCATAACTAGTAGTCTAAACATAAATTTGAGCAAGCATCGTAAGAAATTGCAGCAGATTGTATACCTGCGAAATTTGCAATATTGAAACCTTAAGCCCTCAATTCACCCCTCAATATTTCAACCCTTGTACTAATTGACTTTATCCTAATGATCAAAATACCCTCAATCGATTCAAGGAAGTCCAATCCATTCAAGCCCCAATTGAATCAGATCTTATTTCAAACAAATCCTAAGTGCAAACTAGTGATTTTAATTTTCCCCTACTCCCCTTTCCCATCCTAACTCCTAATGCCCTTTTCCACCCCCCAATCACCTTTCTTGCTAATCATCTTGAACCTTTAAGTTGTCTTAAATCGATGCACCACTTCTTACCATTAAAGAGCAACTCGGAAGTGTTTTAGCAATAGATAAGGGGTCTGAAGACATAATCCTACATCTCATTCTTCCTTCCAGTAGTTGTGATAAATTAATAGGCCTAACAACAGTTGACATTCATACTTCAAATGAAGCATCCTGATAAACTTAGCTAATAATCTAGCAAGTCTTTTCTACTTTCTGAGTTACAGTGTATTTGGATAAAAAATGGGAAGGAAAAGAAGGGGAGGGAAGGGAAGGGGAGGGAAGATAAAGGGAGGGGAAGAAAGAAGGTTGAATTTTCCTTCCAAATCTCCCTATTGTTGGAGGGAGGAATTTCTAATAAATTGATCCTTCCATTTCCCTCCCCTCCAAATCCCTCACCCCCTCACTTGTTATCCAAACAGTGGATTTTTGACATCTTCCTTCCCCTCCCCTCCCCTTCCCTCCTATTTTGGCTATCCAAACATGTTGTTAGTCTAACGCTGACCTAAATCTTATCATAAACATTAGTGAAACTAGTTAGAGTTTGTGAGAGATTCCGTGATCTTTATCAATGGATCCTAGATTTGAATTTCCAACTAGTAATTAGGCTAACTAAAGAGAGTGTTTCTTCAAACATAAAAACTAGATCTCTAACTTTTGTAACCTGGCTATTGTTAAGGCTTAAACTGGTATGCCTCATGAAGAACAAAGAAATAGGTTATACATATACAAAGTCACTTCAAGTGAAAGCCCAATATTTCATACAAGGTTCCCAAATAAGAAAATTCGAGATTATGGGATTCAAATCCCTAAGAAACTTTTGAGGACTCCCAACCCCATAGATACACTTGGCAGACAGTAGCACTTCCAATGATGTTTGCTTGACTACTACGCTTTTCTCCGAGAGTACCTTATCTCTTTTACACATGCATACAGACCACTACTTTAGCCAAATTATTAGAGTCTATTTGAGTAGCATGCCATTGGTTCTAAAAAGTGCACAGTGCACATAGAGGCTTTAGCTTCATCACTTTAAGCAAGCGCTGAAGCAGTGAGAACAATAAGGAAGCCAGTTGAGAACCTGCGGAAGGTGCAATGATAAGGTAGCTAAAATATTTTCGTTATTGATTCTTCTTTGACCTCCCAGGCCCCACCTAACTCAAAATTTCTTCTTTACACTGTAAAAAGAACCCCCACCTTCCAAGAGCATTAATATTCCCCAAATGCTTAACACATATGCTTCCCACCTTTCCATAATAACTACAAGCATGACAACAAAAGTAACAAAAAACACCTCATGCTAGTAATTACACTTAGAACCTTACCTTTAGGGAGCGTCTGGTTTCCAGTACAACATATTTTCCTACTTCCCTTTGTTTCGTTTGTAAGAGTGAAAAATAGTTTTCCTATTTGCGGAAAATAGATTTCCTTGGAGTGTAAAACATTTTCCTGCCTAGATGAAGGGAAAGCAATCTTCCTCCTATTCCTCATCTTCCTCTTTCCTCCTCCATCAACCTTCCCATTTCTTTTCTACTCTTCCTTTTCCCTCTAACTTTATAGGAAAGAAACCAAAGAAAGAAAAACTAATCTACAATTGGTATTTTCCTTGGAAATTTGTTTTCATGGAAATTTGTTTTCCATTAAAAAAGTTTTCCGTCCAACCAAACGGAGTCCTAATCTTTAATGGAAAAAAGGGCGGTGTATGATACGCCTACATTAGAAAGAATTCTCACATGTACGAAATCAATGCAAGTTGGTTAGAGGATGCTACAGAAAAGACCTTCAGTTTTCCTATATGTGTTCTGTCATAAAACAAACGGGAACTTGTGTGTCAGTTTTGAGTGTCAAGGAGGATGTTAACACATATATTTGGAGTCTTAAAATGCCTTTTCCCTCACTTCAGCTCCCATTTCCTAGCCTACTTTTCAAGGCTTTTCAACCCTGTGATCTTAAAGTAAGTCATATTTGCTCCAAGATTCAATGCCCTAACACAATCCCTCTCATGCATTTCTAAAGTAGGAGTAGATCACAAATAACATAGGAGGAAAAAAGGTAGTCCGGGTTTGTAATAGGTTTGAAATATTGTTCACTCCGAGAATCAATTTAGAAAAGTGCATTAGACTTGTAAAATTCACTTAACTCCCTACTAGTTAGTTTCAAAAGGTAAGCAAACGAAACAAGAAAGCAAGACTACTAGATTAATCGCAAAATTCAATGTACTTGTTCATTACATTCAAAGAGATATATGCTAAGAGTTCTAGATGCTTCTGAATGAATGTTTTATAGACCTTCTTAGTGAGAGAAGACAGGAGAGAGCTCGTATTTTATAATGAGTCCCCCTCTTGAACTTGATGGATGGAGTCCTGTCTACTTCCCACTTCATAGTTGTTGCGCTCGCTCCATTGAGTCATTTGATTTGGGTCAGTATCATGGAGCAACACAAATAATTTAGAGTCCAAATTACATGTCTATGATTCGGGCTGGTTTGGCCCCCATGTTTAAATGGGCTTAAATTAGTACAGAGTTGATCACAATTTTTGAACTCACATAAATAATACAGAACACACTAATAATTTTCAGTATTTGTATACCAATCAAAAGCAATAAAGCATCATTGAATGCAACCAGAAATAGTAAGAGCAGAATCGATAAAATACGTATACAACTACCAAAAACAAGTGTATTATACATACCCCCAACTTGCCACAGCATTGGCTGTATTCTCTGGTTCCATAGGATCAGGTGGTGCAGGATTTCTGCTCGTTTTCACAGCACAAAATCTGCAACCACGAGTGCATGTATCGCCAAGAACCATGATTGTGGCAGTTGCAATTCCATCCCCACCCCCATTCCAACACTGCCAATAGATTCCAGGTAGATGGTTAATGATCCTTCAAGTTTGAATGCTAAACAAGCACATAATAAAGCTATTAACTGTTTTGTTCCAACCTAATCCTTTTGTACTGCTACCAACATTACTTCTCAGTTGGAAATGAAATTTACTGAATACATTTTAAAGACTGATTACACCACACATAGAAGAACCTCAAATTTATAACCACAAAAAAACAATATAAAAATGTCAAGATTTTGAGCATACAATTTTAGTGCTAATAACCTTTGAATAAGCAATCAACTTTTTATCTACCCTCAGGCCTCAAAACAACAACATTACCTTATTTCCAAAATGATTTCCAGTCGTCTAACATGAATCGTCATCATGAGACACAAATTTGCATATCATTAGACATTTGTTTCAAGCATACAATGACACAAATATACAATTTATGAAAATAATATACAATAAAATTTGTTACATGCTCTCTCTGTTCCTTGACATTCTTCCAAATTTCACTTTTTTCTTAGATTTGGTGATGTTTTATTCATTTCTACCATCTCTTGTTTAAATTGACTGGCCTTGCTCAAAGCTCTACTCTCTCTCTCCAAACCCCAATCCTTCTCTTATCCAAAAAAAAGAAAAAGAAGAGGACCTACTTTCAAAATCTATCAACTCCCTTCCTCAGAGTCCACGACTATGGTAACCACGTAGATCTTAAAGAAGTAATATAAACTTGACAACTATTCTACGGAGGAATCACAAATTCATAATCGTGACAAACATAATAATAAACATCAAAGTTTCAGATATAGAGTTATACGGAAGTATATTAACAACGATCAAATGCAACCAAAAATACTTAGCCTGTTGCAAAAATACATGTAATATCACCAAGCTACATCAGTTATTCTCAAAGCCGCAACAGTTAATCAAAAAGATACACCCAAATTTAAAAAAAAAGAAAGGTGAGAGAGATACCTCCCCAATGTTGGGGCACTGGGCTTCCTCACAAACAGTGTGGAGATTCAAGCGCGAAAGAGACTCCTTGACCTCTTCAAACTTCTTCCCTTGAGGAGCTCTTTGCCTCAACCAACTCGGTTTCTTCACATTTGGGTCCCTTCCAGTGTATGGGCCCATCCCGCCGGGGTAAGGATTTGTACTTACTTTCATCTCTATCTTCTCCTCTGATTCCAACTCCGAAATTTTCACCGTTGATGACGAAGAATTCGCCTTCGGAGTGATTTCACACCTTATTTTAGGTGGCGCATAGCAGCGATTCATGTAATTGAATTTGTGTATTACTTGTCTTGGTATTGGCATTGACATTGGAGGCTTGATCACAGTTTGACTCATTTTATAGGCTTGAGTTTGTGAAAGTTTCGGAATCACAACAAAAAAAAGTGAGATTGTTAGGATGATCATATGGCAGACATATGAAAATGTGTTGAATTTAGCAATGTGGTGGATATAACTTTTAATTATATAACACAAAGTACAATATCAAAATTCAATATAGTACAAAAGATTACAATTGCATTATTCAACCATCCTATTTCTAACGATTAACCAAAAATAAAAAATTGTTAATAATAAATACCGAATAACAAAGCATTAAACTATGCAATCATATCTGAAATCTAATCTATGATAAATTAACAAGCATCAATGCGTGCAATTATATGAGTACCTTAACGGGAAGACTGAAGTTTGCGGTAATGGTGACATAGGCGGATCCAGGATATTTCAGATGGTGGTTCACCACCAATCGCCGATAACATATTAAAATCAATTTTTTTTTTCACCTTAGAGCAACACACTTTGGCTAAGACACGAACAATTACAAACTGAACACCAAAAAACTTTTGTGCTGAAGATGATGGAACATAGTCTACAAGTTATCTCAGATTTCAACAATTTGCCTTATTCATTACCCTTAGAGTTGAACTAGCATAGTATTCGAATAGTTGAACAAATGCATTGTGGAAAAGTGTTGACTGATTATTTTATATATCAGTTATGTAGAATAGAATGTAACATCAAACAACTTGCTAATTAATTTAGCACTGCAAGCAAAGATAACAAATTGTAATATTTAAAGAAAATTGATGAAGTTCACTTTGAGCAAGTATAAAAGATTAATTCAGCTACATCTAACATAGCATGATTTTCGAACAATTTAGAGCAATCTAGAGCAAATACATAGCGTAATTTCAAGCAATTTAGGGCAAAAGTGAGCCATAAAATTACCTCAGTCGGTCAGTCCGTCGGTGGCCTTTATCTTCGCCGCCACGTCGGATTCCGGCGTCGTTCAGGAGTGGTGATCCTTCGCCGTGGTCAGATGACTGCGAATAGGGAGAAGGGAGACGCGTACGAACAGGTTTTCTGTTTTGGTTTTTTAAAAAAATTCGCTTGGTGATGTTTCCGAAGTCCGAAGTATGAGCTTCCTACTGACAGATGACCGACCCTTGACTGCGGGGCTAATTTTTCAATCTGATGATGTTTCCAACACGCGACCTGTGACTGTCACTATGTGAGGGAGTGGTGGGAAATGGGAATGGGCAAAGTAGACATAGCAATCGGAACATTCGAAACCGTGTCGAATCGGGTTGATTCAGATTGGGTTCTTTCGGGTTTTTGGGTGCTTGCTTCGGGTCTCTCCATGTTTTAAGATTGATTGCTCGGTTTGGTTTCAAAATTTGTCTTTTCAGGTATCAAGTTATTTTCGGGTTGGGTGGTTATTCGGGTTGTTTCAACTATTTAACTTCTTTTCGAGTTCGGATTGAAATCGGAACAGACCGGATAACATTTCGTATCTTCTAGCTTTTGTATTTGTTTAATGTTTGGTTATTTCGAGTTAGATTGATCAACGTTGAATTTTTTTCGCGTCATATAGAACTCGATGATGTTATTATATCATTTATATATAAGAGTATTATTTAATTAATATCTTTAACACTAATAATTCTAGCAATCTCAGAAAATATTAAAATTTGTTAATACCATCAATTTAACTAGGTTATAATTATTTTATATCATACTCAGACGACTTAAATGAGTTGTGATGAGTCACACTAAGTTCAAAGATAAATTACGATAACTTTTGAGTTTTGACGAGTTTCGATCTGCTAAGTCAGGTTTGATGAATAGAATAAACTCTTAAACTCAAGTTTTAATAAAATCAAATAATTATCAATAAGTTTCAATTACAAGGTTTGACAATAGGTTCTAATAAGTATAATAGTGTGTAATTCACTAACTTGTAATAGAGGTGAGATAATTAATTAAATTGCATATTCAAACATGATTATCATTCATATAGTGGTATGTTTGATTTAGTTTATATAAATTCGATTAGATTCCAATGATTTCTAATGAATTCTAACAAGTTGTGATAATCATATAGTTTTAATAACTTCAAATAATTTCTAATACATTTTAGACTTTCAATCTCAATGTAAAAATATGTTATTAACGTAAAAGCTTTATATAATACCTTGATATAAACAAATAAGTTACGATATTAACATAAAAGTTTCATATAATACTTAACTAAGTCAAGCTAAATTATGATGAGTTATAGACAACTAGTAAGGTCAAAGAAGTCCGGACATATTTCAATTAAATTTGGGTCAATACCGGATCGAGTTAATTCAAGTCAATATCGCATCGGGTTGATTGGGATGTCAGGTATACTCGAATCAGATCAATTTGGGTATCAGGTCAAGCTAGTTTCGGCTCGAGTTTGGTTAGGATCAGTTCATTTCGGGTGATTAACAGATCATTATGTCCAAGTCCATTTCGTGTCACAAATCAGGTCATTCGGGTCAATCAGATCGTATCAGTTTTGTCAGGTCTAGCAAAGAGTGACCTGTGGACATGGATCAAAATGTAGTGGAAAGTTGGAAACAAAACAAAATGTGGGCCAACTCCCCTGACACGGAATGAACAAACGTTCATCATGAATGGACCTGAAAAAACCAGAAACAGGATTTGGTTTTCTATCTCCTCTAAAAGTTCATTTTTATATATATAAAAAAAACTTTCCCCCTCCCTCTCCTTCTTCCCAAGAAAAATTGTCTCTTTGAAAGCATTTGCTTCTACCAAACCCTTTCGTCTTCCATCTTCTCTTTTTCTCTCCGCCATATTCACCCTGAAATTCGAAAAATATACACAACTTTCTCCGCACCACTCGAAATTCACTGATTTTTCGATCCCATTTCAATAAAATATTATAGGAGAAATACAGCTTCTCTAGAACAACAACCTCTTGAAGTCGTCCCTATTTCGGTGCTACACTGCTACCACTAGAGGGCCAAAATTCGTTTATTGGCGTTTGTTCATTTTCAAAATTGTAGTTAATGTACCTTTGATTCTTGCATGCAGTTTTCGTTTCTCCTTTGTTTTTGTCTGTATAGAGTAGATCATCACTCGTCTCTTTTGAACTACACATGAAAAAAACGCGTAATTTGACTTTCCCTTAAAGACATTCATGAAAAAGAAAATAAAAGGAAAGCCGGGCAAAACTCAATTTATTTTTCGGGGCGCCCTTAGTGAACCTGCAAATTTTAAAACAATTTCAAGAACAAGATGGAGATGAAACTGACAAGTAAGCTTCTTTTTTTTTTTGTAGTTCAATGACATGAAAATTTCAACTCCATGCCTATGGACATGAGCGCGACTCAAATTAGTCAAGAATTTATGCTCGTTACTAAGGAGATTAATGTCCTACCTCCTGCTATAATAGAAGATGATCACGGTATGGAAGTCGAGTCTAGTGCTCATATATTGCCCCTTAGGCAGTGTCTTACGCGTGCATTTTTCCTCCTAAACATCTAATCATCCGGTTTTCTCATTCCATGGCTCGTCGATGCAAACACCAAGCTACTACTGTGACACATAAAATTACAATGACTCCATCTACATTTCTACACAGGAAGAAGAATCATCAAAAACTTCAGTATTCTTTTTATCAGAGGTGTTAGGAGCAAACACAAATTGTCTTCATCCTTCTTTAACCCCCCTGTTATTGTAAGAGCTAACAAGTCTCACAGTAATACTATTGATTTATGTGGTTTGTCTAATAGTTTGTATGTTGGATGTTAAGCTTAAGTCAAAGATAATAATAATTGAAATTTGAAGCATTTTGGTTTTTAAGGTTGGGTAAAATAAATAATAATGTTGTATGTTTGACGTTAAATTTGTGAAATGATGTCTTAGTACGGTAAATTATTACATTAATGTCTAAATTTATGATATTGTCGGATTAGATCCAACCAATCGGACTAGTTTAGCAATTATGTGTTATTTTAAGGATTTTTTGGCAAAAACCACCTATTCTAATAAACAATATAGGTTTAACCATCTTTTGTAATATTTTTTAAAAATAACTACCTTTTATGTTTAAAACCTGTAGGAATCACTACCAAAACCACTTTCAGGCCAAAATTTTTTTGATCGTTTTGCCCTTCCCTTGTTTTCAGTCAATTGTTTGAAATAAAACCTAATTTCTTTCGATTTTTCCCTCTTTCTTCTTCATTTACTCACTGCTTTTACTCTCCCCAACTTCCCTCTGTCATCTTCATCTCTTTCTTTACTCTTCTCTGCCATTTTTTTTACAGTTGCTTATGTCAATCAACTGATTAAACTATTAGCTTGTGGGGTCCTTGGAAGAAGATTCTTCTAGGAAACAACATTGAGGAGGGGACCATTAACAGTGGTGAAAGGTAAGAAATCCTATTTATTCACTAACTTTGGATAATTCATCCATTTTTATTTGCTTAAAACGTAATTAACATAGATTTGTAGTATAAAAAAGTGGACTAACAGATTAATTTATTGATTCAATGAGTAATTTCGTTCAATTACATCCTACTTATGAACCCTAATTGTGCTAAGTTATTTACATTAGATTGTCTATATAGTCTAAATTCCTATGATTGATTGTTGCTTTGCTTGCTTTAATCCCAGAATGGAGTCAAGTACTTTAGAAGTAAACCTGAAATTGCAAATTGGGGGTCATTTTGTGAAAAGGACACTTAGGGGGAGGGACAGTGCTGACTATGTTGGAGGTTGGGTTTACTTTAGAAGCCAACTTCCAACTGTGGCAGTAAGTTGTAAGTGTTTAAGGGATTATGTTGCAAGCTCATACAGATTAGCCAAGCTCCCTATGCCTTCCATGATTAGGTTCTGGTTTATCTTGAAAGGAAAAGTAAAGGAGGTAGAATCAGATGATGATGTGCCTGAGTTACTGAAAGGGAGGGATAAATATGGATATGTGTGTGTGCTTGTCACTGGGGGTGATCCATTCATTGACACTCAGCCCATTCAACCAACTCAGCCCACTATACTTAGGCCCGAACAACCTTCACATAAAGGCCCACCAATCAAAATACCCCAAAAGCCCACCATTAACAAGTTGCAAACACGAAGCAGATCATCCATTCACATACCCCCTGCACCCCATCCCAAAGTAAGCCAGCTTAGTTGTGTTACAAGAAGCTCCCAACAATCTGTCAATGATGAGCCCATTACCAAAAGATCTGCTGTAGTTAAGCTTCAGAGAAGTAGGCATGCAAGCTTGCAGGTTCCTGAGGTTTCAATAATCAACAGAAGAGCTTTTAAAGCATCCTCCCTCAAGACTCCAGAGAAACCAAAGGTTCCTATTACAGTAAGGTCAACACCTAGGGTAAAGCAAGAGGCTATAAAAGGGAAAAGTGTGACCAACAAAGAGGAAAGCACAGCAACACAGACAACAAATAAGCAACCTAAAAGCAAGGCCATCAAGAAGAAAACTGCAAAGAGAAAGTTGGAATCTGAGTTTTCTGGATCTTCAAGTTCTGAAGATAGTGACCTTGAACTAGAGTGGAGGGCTGGTGAGGAAGACAAAGCTGATGATGAAGAAGATGGCTTCATTAGGCAGAGGCAGGTTGACAAGGGGTTGACTGAGAAGACAGAGGGTGTTGACAAGGGTTTGACTGTGAAGAAAAAGGGGAAGAAGATTGTTAAAAAGGCTGCACAGAATACTGATAAGCTGTCTTTGACAAGCTTGAAAGGGTCTGATGTTGATGACAGAAGGTTGATTCAAGGGACTGAGACTAATGAAGCTCAACTAGGTTTGAATGAGGTTGAGACTGATGTTGATGATGAAGAATTGACAAGTTTGAAAGGGTCTGATGATGAGGTTGACATACATCACACATTCAATGAGGAACAAGATTTCAAGAACAAGGTAAAGTTGTTTGTTGGTTTGAAGTTTAATTCTGTAGCAATTACAAGAAAAGCATTAGCATGTCATGCTATAGAAAATGGATATGATTGTTACTTTATGCATAATTGTAAGGAAAAATTGAACTTTCCCACCTTTTTAAATCACGAATTTCAAAACTCCCACCTTTGTTTTTTTTTTTTAAAACTCCCACCTTAAAACTACCAAACGTTTTAAAACTCCCACCTGTTAAGGGAAACCGTCAAATAATCTATTTTGTGGGGCTCACTTTTGTCTAAGTTTGTTTTCACCCGTAAACCTTCACCTACAAAGTCACGATTCTCTCTCTCTCCTCTACTCTCTCTTTCTCTCTCTTCTACTTCACCGTCAAAACACAAGTAAACATCAAAATTTTATTGCTAATCTTGTCATTTTCCCTCCATCTACATATGAGAAGCATCTCCATCATCATCAACTTCTCCGAACATGGTAATCCTTCAATCAAACAACAAAGAATAAAAATTTATGCACAATTATGGTTTTAATTACCTAAACAGACCTCTAATTGCTAAATTAGGGTTTCAAACTAACTCAAATAAACTCAATTGAAAAGTACTTAAAGAGACCATAAGAAACCCTAAATCTGTGAACAACAAAAATCTCAGCAAATATTAAAAATTACTTCAATAAATTGTAGTAAATCCTCCGAAATATGATGCGCAATCTCCTACTCACAAATACCCTAAATTCAATTGCAATTTTCCCCTTAATTTCTCACTTTAATGCATTATTGACTGAAGATAAGCTCTAATTCGAGACCTTGAACGAGATATGAACAAACTTAGACAAAAGTGGGCCCCACAAAACAGATTATTTGACGGATTCCGTTAACAGGTGGGAGTTTTAAAACTTTTGGTAGTTTTAAGGTGGGAGTTTAAAAAAAAAATAAAGGTGGGAGTTTTGAAATTCGTGATTTAAAAAGGTGGGAAAGTTCAATTTATCCTAATTGTAATAGTAGAATCACAATTCATTGTAAGCAAAGATGTGATTGTCCATGGGACAAAAAACATAGTAAGTTAGGGCAGTGTGTATGTAAGAAAGAGAACAAGTGTCCCTTTAAGGTTTATGTGAAGAAGACTCCAGGAGATAGTGCAATGCAGATTAAAAGCATGATATTAGAGCATAAATGTGTTAGACCTGTGAATAACACTAGGGTTACTGCTGAGTATTTGGGGGACAGGTATTTGGATATGTGGAGATCAGAGCCCGCTATGAGTTTGAAGAGATTTAGGGTTGTTGTGTACAGAGATTTGGGGGTGCAGGTTAATTATTGGAAACTGTGGCAGGGGTAGGGCAAGGGCAAAGATGATAATTTATGGAAATTCAGCTGAGGAGTATGGTAGGGTGTGGGATTATGGGAAGGCTGTGTTAAAATACAATGAAGGATCCTTTGTTTTCATTGTTGTAGATGGTATTGAAAGGCCACCACCCTATTTCCTTAGGATGTATGTGTGTTTAGCTGCTTTGAAAACAGGATTTAAAGCTGGATGTAGGCCCTTAATTGGAGTGGATGGATGTCATTTAAAAGGGGCATATCCAGGGCAGTTGTTGGTGGCTGTTGGGAAGGATGACAATAATCAGATTTATCCAATTGCTTGGGCAATTGTTGAGGTTGAGAACCAGGACACTTGGAACTGGTTCATTCAGTTGTTGCTGAGGGATATTGAATCTATTGATGGGAATGGATGGACCTTCATGTCAGATAGGCAAAAGGTAATTCCATTATACATTACTTGTGTGTTTAGTTGTTTTAATTTTCTTCATTTGTTTGTTTTTAACCTTAATCTGATTGGTTGTGGTAGGGACTTATTGATGCATTACAATCGAAGTGTCCCAAGGCTGAGATCAGATTTTGTGCTAGGCACATATGGGCCAATTTCAAGCTATACCATGGACAATCATTCAAGGAGTTGTTCTGGAAAGCTGCTAGGGCCACAACTTTGGTATGCAATTATGTTTAGGTTTATAGGATATTCATTATGCAATTCTGTCTGATTGTTTACTATATTTGTTTGTCCCTATGTGAGTTACGTTTTCCTTCTCAGCATGACTTTGAATGTCAAATGGCATCTATTAAATTCTGTTCTGAAGATGCATTCAATTACTTGAACAACATACCTGCTAAGTTTTGGTCAAGGCATGCTTTTTCAACTAACTGCAAATCCAACATGTTGTTGAATAATATTTGTGAAACTTTCAATGCTGTAATAAGGGATGCTAGGGATAAACCTGTCTTGACTTGTATGGAGTGGTTGAGGAAGTATATGATGAAAAGGGTGTTTGATAAGTATGAGAATGCAATGAAAATGGAGGGTAGGTTTACCCCTTATGTAAAGAAGGTACTGGCATAATTGGATGATAAAACTAGGTATGCTGATGTTAGTCCTTCCAGATTGGGGATTTTTGAGGTTTACATCAAGGGGGATCAGTTTGTTGTGGATTTAGGGCATAGGTCATGTACATGCTATTCATGGGACCTAACTGGCATTCCATGTGTTCATGCATTGGCTTGTATACAGAGCAAGAGAGAGAATCCTGAAGACTTTGTTGATGATTGTTATTCCCTACAAAAGTTAGTCCATGCATATGAGCCAACAATCACCCCAATGCCAGGTATAAAGCATTGGGAGAAGGTGACTGATATGCCAACACCACAACCTCCAAAAAGTAGAACAATGCCAGGGAGGCCTCCACTCAAGAAAAGGAAGAAAGAGGCAGGAGAGGAGGGTCCCAAGTCAATGGGTTTGAAGAGGCCTTTTAAGCAAAGATCTTGTGGTAAATGTGGCCAACTGGGACACAATAAGAGAAAGTGCAACAACCCAGCTGCACCAAAGGTTATTCTTAAGAAAAGTAAAGGTGGAAGGCCTCCAAGTGACTCTGTTTGGACTAAGTATCAGAGGGAAAAAAATGCATCAAGGGTTCAAGATAAGATACATTCTTACTTTACACATATTCCTTTACACGTTTGACTTTACACATATTTGTGCATGTTTCATTGATATATGATGGTGTTTTATGTAGGCTGGAAGCTTATAGAACTATCAACAGTCAAACACAATCCCATGCACATCAAGCCAAACCACTCAACCAAGCCAAACTGTGCAACTCTCTCAGTGTAGTAGGGTTACAAGACAACAGCAAACACCCAAGCCTCCAACTGTTTCAATCACAACAAAGCTCCCTCCTAGCAAGCCAGTTACAAGTAGGAAGAAGATGATCCCCACAGGTGGGAAAATGAAGAAGTTGTCCTCTATTTGATGAATTTGTTATTGTACTGTCTTTGAACTTGGCCATTGAGCCTTTTTAGGTTTGTTTTGAACTTGGCCATTGAGCCTTTTGTAGTTTACTTTTAACTTGGCCATTGAGCCTTATGTAATGAATTCCTAATATGTCAACAATTTGAATTACTTTGGATATGAATTTGGAATGTATGACAACCAACTTATTGGTACTTGACAGACATGTGGTTGTTGCTGTTGGTTTGTTATTGTGTTCAGTCAAGTTACAGGTTAATATTGCTTCAAATGTTGGATATTGGTAGCTCATATTTTAGAGGAAACTATGGCAAAATTTTTGTAGAAAACAAAGCTATATATATAGCAAACATCTTTCATTCATAATGGGCATACTTCAATACACTTGATAGCCAAACCTAATGAACTATTACATCAAACTGATTTAACGTACCATCACAGGTTCATGCCAAAACAAAGCAAAAACATCTAACCTAGCCTAATTAATCTAGTACAACAGCAAACTGATCAGTATAATGATCAGAATACAACGCACAACCATCCAGTTGGTGATTGAACCTTTATTCTTGCCTTCCTTCTTCAATTTTTTAACCACTGCCTTCAACTCCTTCATCTCTATCTTCAGCTTCTCATTTTCAGAAACCATGAACCTCCAATGACCATCACCTATATTCTTATTCAAAATGGCCATTTCATTAGCAACCAATTTCTTCTCAACAATCAGTTGGTTAATAATACCCTTTTGCCATTCAGTCATCTCCTTATCAAACCACTCAAATAGCTCACATCCACGCCTCCCTGAATTTGGATCATAAAACTTACAAGCAAAAAAACGCCTCCCTGGATTTTCAGAGGTCCATGACTTTCTTATGGCAGCTGGAATACCACAATTACACTTCATACATCCAGGTAGACTTTGAGATGTTGAAGAGGAAGCCATTTCCTGTTTTAAACATAACAAAATTAGGATTAAATTGGGTGCAAATGCATTTTCAATTTAAATGAGAGAATTGTACTTACCTCCTTAATTTTTCGATGCATCACGAGATTTGTGAAAGGTATGACAGTTGATGAAGAAGAAGGTGAGGATATGAAGAAGAAGGTGAAATTAGGGTTTCTAATTGGGGAGAGTAAAAGCAGTGAGTGACTGAAGAAGAAAGAGGGAAAAATCGAAAGAAATTAGGTCTTATTTCAAACAATTGACTGAAAACAAGGGAAGGGCAAAAAGGTCAAAAAAAATTTGGCCTGAAAGTGATTTTGGTAGTGATTCCTACAGGTTTTAAACATAAAAGGTATTTATTTTTAAAAAAATTACAAAAGGTGGTTAAACCTATATTGTCTATTAGAATAGGTGGTTTTTGCCAAAAAATCCTTATTTTAATTATATTGTATTTCGTATGCATCAATTATTTATTTATTCACATTGTAAAATAATAAATACAGTAACTTATGTTATAAATGGAAACCAAAAAGACGGTCTAAACAACTCTAATACGAACAATGTAGGCTACGATCAAGGATTTGCCGATTTGATATTAAAGTTGACTTGAATAAAAATCAACCCAAATCTATAAAGAAATGACTCATTTAACCTTAATGACTGAATTGGGGTGGAGAGTGAATAAGGGCATTTAAATAAAATCACCATTTTAATCCGAACTTGTTCCCAATTCATACCAAACAAGGGATATATACTATTTTATCCTTATCCCACCCACCAATTCCCACTCTCTATCCCTCACTCTAATCTCCGAACTCCCATTCCCACATACCAGACGCTCCGTAATAGTCTTAATACTAATACTCGGGCAATGCTCTAGGGTTTTTGTGCATCATATTTAAAAAGAGCTAAAATAATCAATGTCATAACGTGCGAGAAAACTATCATTTCAGAAAAGAGAAAGAATTTGAAAGGAGATCTAAATACCGACTAAAGCGAGATTCCCCCCTGTTAGCTCTTCTTATTTGCGTTCGCCACAAAGAAAGTTTTAGCAACTACATCACCAATTTATTATCGACTTAGAAAAGTTATAACTTCTAATCGTGGGTTGTTATTTTCTTCCTTTTTTCCGAAGCCTGTAAACCAGCTAAGAGACACTTTCATTGTGACCGTATGCTCTGCCATTTATTCCAAGTTTAGAACCTAGGTAATAGTATCCCGATTCATGGTTAGCATTCATGTATCATCGTTATTTGATTTTGATAGAAAAGGCAATAATAGTATGTTAGCATGATGGTTGGAGTTCTTTCTTCTATACTTGAGGTTGTAGGTTCAAATCTTCACGTTGACAATTTTCTTTCAAAATAAAGAGCATGAAGCATAGATTAAATTAGGGATAATAACAGATACTGAACCTGGTCGAAATCCGATGGATCTTCATATTTTGGATCTGTTGGATCCTTGTTTTGAAAAAATAATACGATCCAAAGCCGACCCGACCAACTGTTTTGGCAGGTCTAGTTAAAGAGTAAAGACTATTATGCCAATAGCCAATAGCCAAAGTAATTGGAATGCTTCACCTACTCGCGGAGTTCCAATCGCACCCCCCAATTTCGTGAAGCTGTATTCAGTAACTACTAACTAGTGACATTTTGTAGCAGCACAGAAGAACATCGAAGTCAAAGCCAGCCCTGAATACAAATCTAAAGCTTCAGTTCTCCATCTTCAATTCCTTATACCAATGGTTAGTAGCTTCGTTTCATTTACTTTTTTTTTTCTTTTTTTTTTCTTTTTTCCATCACTCTTTGAATTGTTCTTTTTTATTCATAAATGTAATGAAATGTTCATGAATCCACCTATTGTGAACATTTTTTCTGTAGATTAAGTAGTTTTTGTTGCTTCATTTTGTTTGGCGGAAGGTAGAAGTATAAATTCTGAATGTGTTGAGGAATTAGTAAGATTGGCTGTTTAATTAGTCAATGACTACTAGTATACAACTACTACAAACTGCAGCAATTGAATCATAAACCTTATTATTGTTTCATTATTTTAGGCATCTTTGTTAGGGTTTCAATTGATGTCAATTGGATTTATTTATCATATGTTGAGTTCCAAGTGTCTTTTGGGAAAGTTGAATGTTCACTAATCAAAGAAAAGAATACAAACACCAATTGACTACAAAGCAAAGAGCGCACCTAGATTGCATCAGTATTCTCTAATCCCCACGTTGTAGGAAGGGTTGGAACTTGGAAGCGAGAACCTATCATGTGCAAATTACTGAAACTTCTATGGCTTACTTTGAATATAAGAGACTGATACCATATATTAGATATAGCTGTAACAAAGATCACCCATTGAACTTGTTTTTTGCACTTTTCTTTCTAACATGCTTGATAAGCTATTTGGTGTCAATATCCTAGACAGCGAGTGAGTGATAGGCCTATCCATTTGAAGGTTTCTTTAATACTGTGACGAGACAGAGAGTGAGTTTTCTTACAATACATAGAGACCATCATTATCGATACTCTAGAGTTTGTCTTTGGTAGCCAAATACTACCCAAACAACAAAAATACTTTTAGGACTAGCTAGATTATCACACATCAAGCCTCTTCCGAGGAATAGCTTCAAAATCCTCGTTGATGTAAAGATAAAGTTTCTGGATATTATCTTTGCCTCTGAATACAAAAGATTGCAGCTGTGAGCCTGTGAGGCATCTATAATGATCTCTCTGCATTTCGAAATTTCTTTGTTTTCCGGGAGAGATTTTGAGGAACATTCATTTCCCACTAGCTTCTATTCTCTATGTAATGTGAGTGAAGCCTTTTCACCCACAATTTGTCTTTCTTTTCTCCTACAGCCTGAAATGTTTAGCAAAGCTAGCACTCTAGAAGTATTCTAAATGTTGACGTCTTTCAGATTCCACCCATTGCTGATCTTGGAAGGCATGTATTATTCCCAATGTTTTGACCCTAGGACGTGCAACACGTCCTTGCCTTCAAGTGCACTAGCCTTTATGCGGAAATGAGACTTTGGAGGCTCGTAGAAGCATGAGCACTTGTGTCTAAAAGCTCACTCTTGCCTATAGGCGACAAGAGTGAGGGACGAGGGTCTATAGGGCATTCGTGTGCATAAGGCAGGCACGTGCGGGGCTGATGACCAACGACAACACACATTATGATAGAATAAGGCAACAGTGGGTAGGAGGCTTATCTTTCATTCATTCATCCATGTCCCCTAAAAGCGTTGATTAGGAAACGTGTATACTATATACACTGTATTTACTCCTTAATTGAAGCTAAAGTGAAAAAGATAACATAAAAGAAAGACTAGAAAGCATAAACTTTGTTAAGGCGGTTGGATTTTAACACCAAGGAACCAAAGCCCTTTTAGAAGGTATTACCTGCCCATCAGGGCCGTCCAATGACTTTGGAAGGCCTTGTGCGAAAACTCAAATGGGGCCTTAATTATAAAAAATACGATTATTAGCAATTTCACACTAAAAAATTGGGATATATCAAATAGCAGATTTTCGACAATAAAAAAATAAAAATTGGGATATTAGCAATTTAACAACAGATTTTCGACACTTAAAAATAAAAACTGGGATATGGTAAACAACAGATTTTCGACACTAAAAAATAAAAATTGGGATATAGCAACTTGACAACATTCAATCTTCAACCAAAGCAATTCGACATCAATTCAACAGCATTCAAAAAAAAATCGATAGGAGATATCTGAAAGAAAAGATGAAAATTTTACCTTTCAACCAAATCAATTACAATTACTAACCGCCAATTCGTATTCGACAAATAATAAGAATGATTTCCAACTCAATCTAGTCTTTTTAGAGGAATTTTGAGCAGAATTATAAAAAAAAATCGGAATTTTGAGTGAAGGAAATTATGGAAGAATTGGAGAAAGAGATGTGGGAAGAATATTAGAAATTGGGAGAAAACTTTCCTAATTTCTTCAAACTCAAGCGTGATTCACTACATCAGTTCCGCTTCAGTTGAGTCTCTTCTTCCTCAACGCTATATTGTCAGCCAGCAAGCAGACCCGTTTCTTTTTATTTTTAGGCTTTTATTGCTATTTGGGCTTTTGAAATTGGGGTCCCTGAGCAAATGTTCACTTTGCTCTCCCTCATGGCCGGCTCTGCTGCCCATAGAAAGTTTTCACAAAGGGTTTGAACAAATTTTATGACTTTTTTGGAAGGATAAAAGATCGTTCTAGTTAGCTTGATATACAAAAAGGTTGATGTAATCAGTTGAAGGCTTGAAGCCTCTCTGCATATGACAAGTGTTTGGAAGACCAGGATTTAATATTAGCTCCAATTCTTTCAATCATAGATTTACATTCAGTGAATTGGAGTTTAATTGTTGCTAAAAGAACTCCTAGATATTTGAAAGCCATTTCATCCCTGATTCATCATGAGATGTGTCCTGAGAACAGTATCTTCAGATTCTATTTAGATACCTCTAAAATGTACATGACTTTTGTTTAGGTTTTCTCCAAGGGCAGAGCAGAAATTTTAAGAAATGTAGCCAAAAGTAACTTTACTGACTTCATGTCAGCTCCAGCAAACATATGGCTGATTTTAAGTTTCTCACATCTTGAATGGTAGTTCTAATTTAGATTATTACTGATGTCAGCAAGAAGTCTTGATAAGTATTCCATGCCAAGGGTTAAGAGGAAGGGTGAATAAGTTTCTTAGCAGGAAAGGGGTACTAGGAAGGCCACTAATCAAAAGGGAATAAGATAAAGTGGTAACCGGACCATAACCCACTATGTCAAGGAAGCATATTCAATGAGATTGGTTGAATAAACTTCTATTGTATCATAGGCTTTATTCAGGTCAACTTTGATCAAGCATCTTGGAGAGACGTTTGTCCTGCCATACTCCTTTATCAGCTCTGTAGCAATTAAGATATTATCACAGATGATCGGCATGCGCTTTGGCCTTTGAGGAATAAATCCTGTTTGAGCATGATCAACAACTTCGTCAATAACTTGCGAGAGCATATCACATTATTGTAGATCTTAGTGCAAAAGGCTATAGGTGTGAAATCTTTAACGAAGAATAGCTTTTTTCATTTGTTTTGGGGGCCAAAGTGAGAGTGGCACAGTTAGCTTGTTTCAGTAATGACCAGTGTCAAAGAGATCCATTATTGCATTGCAAACCTCTCCTTTAGTAACCTGCCAAGCTTGTTTGAAGAACACAGAACTTATCCCTTATAGGCCTGGAGCATTATCATATCCAATACCCTTTAAGCAGCATCAAACAGCGTAGTTATGAGCTTGGTTAGTGTATCACAAGCTGCCTTACCGAGCTGATTACCTTTTATGAGAACATTAATATGACTCCAATCAAGATATTGCTGGTAGAAACCATAAGCTTACAATAGAAACCCACAAGTTCAGCCTCAATGTCTTTCTCATCAGCTTTTTACCTAAAGAATACCAATGCTGTTTGGAGAATATCTTTCCTACATTGCAGAGAAAAAGAAGTTGTTTTGTTGTCACCTAGTTTGTGGCTTACTAACTTGATTCCATTCTTTAGCTATGTACCTAGTTATAACTTTAATAGATGGGATTTCATCAAAAACATACATTACCAGAGAAGCAGCCCAAATGTCAGAGTTTTGCCACTTCATTTTTCTCTAAGTTTCATTCTTAATACTTGCAGAAACAAATTGGAGAGAAATACTTTTTTCAGCAAGTTTGCTGTTCTGAGTAGATCATTCCAAGTGTTTCAGCATCTCCTCCAATTGTATTGTTCGCTCCACTGGTACCTCCTTGGTTTCACTTTGTCATTGCTTCCACCCCTTGCTGGCTAGCATGAGTCCTGAGACTGCAACGACTTATGAATCTGCTCAGTAGCTGCTTGAAGTTCTGGTGAGATTTGTCCAGCGCTAGGGTGAGGAGTATAGAAGCATAGGCACCAAAACTTAATTTATTCAATTCATGTTTTCAGCAGTCTAAGTAATTATCTGCCTGTCTTTAGCAAACTGGGCTTGTGTTCTTTTGATACTTGCATTGTGATCTAGATGTTATGTGCAATTGATATCAGCATTCTGGTGTAGAATTCTTATTCTGAACTTTTAGAGTTTTGAATTGAATGCGTTGCTAGATGTTACCAGGCAACGCCATTAATTGCTGGGCTTGCTGTTGCTGCTGCTGCTCTCGCTGGTAGGTATGGAATTCAAGCATGGCAATCATTCAAGGCACGTCCGCCTAAACCCCGAAGATTCTATGAAGGTGGCTTCCAAGCTACGATGACCAGGAGGGAAGCGGCTCTCATTCTTGGCATTAGGTAGTTAAAATTTTGATCCTTATGCATTTAAAGTTTTGGTGTATGGGTCGAGGAGCTGGTCTCCATCACAACCAAACAATGATTCTAGGGTTTGTGCACAATTGGCTTGCTGAAACATGAGTTAAAAGTTATCTGAAAGACAAAAATGAATCTGAATAGCTAATACCTGGTGAGCTACCCAGCTAGGTTATTGTGCACACTACTTTGCAAAATTGATAATCTAACTGCTTGCAAAGTTGAAATAAACTTAAAAAGACATGTTTATACCAGATTGTTGGATGAAATGAAGGGGTCAAAAAGAAGAGTTAATTTATTTGAAGCTATAATGATCTAGTTTTGGATTACTGATATCAAAACTATGTTTCATGTCAATTGAAGCTCAATTCATCAGATTTTCTAAAATTTAGCTATGGCACTAACTGACAATAGTCTTGACATCATTTTATTCGAATTCTCGATGGAATTGTAAAGTCTATTTCTGATCATATTGATGTGGAAGCTAATGTCAACAAACAATATGCATGTGTTAGTAATATCAATTATGTGTTGTAAGTCTGTAACATATCACTAACTTTCTTTTCCTATTTCACTTTTCGCCCATTTCTTCTTCTTCTCCCCTAAAATCAAATTTCACTACCATGTTCGGGCAAGAATAGTTTTTCTACCTTAAGACTGGGACTAGCTGTAGTATTGAAAAGTCACTTCGTAAGTTTCGTGTAACTCCAAATGATTTGTTGTTTTGTATTTGCATTTTCCAATTTATAGTCTGTGTCTCTGTGACCTCACAACTTTTTATAATCATTGCGTTTGTTTGTAAGCATTTTAAATGGTACTGCTGTCAGCCTGCCGTTCCTTACACTGTCTAGCATTTGCCTTTTAGCAATATCAAAGAATGTTAACGGTTACTCATTGACACTCCAGAATATAATTTATTCACTCATTTGATATATCCTCCATGTATGCTTGACTCTAAATAGTCTCATATATGTATCTTGGGCTATTTTTCAACTTTGTTTTTACTGGATAAATCTGATTTTAATTAAATGCTCCTCATTTTTTTCTTTCTTTCTGCTTTGCTTCAATATCTTCTCTTTTGATGTGGTAATATTTGTCATGTTTCTCTGAAAACCTTGCAATGCCAGGGAGAGTGCAGCTACAGAAAAGGTCAAAGAAGCTCATAGAAAGGTTATGATTGCAAACCATCCGGATGCTGGTGGAAGCCATTATCTTGCATCTAAAATCAATGAAGCTAAGGATGTGATGCTCGGGAAGCCCAAAGACAATGGCTCCGCCTTCTAATGTCATTGAGGAAATCGGTTAGCCACTCTTAAATAAGATAGCTTTCCTGCCCCTAAAAAATGAATTAAGTTTGTGAAGGAACTTAGAACCCTTTGGTTTTCTTTGGCACGTCTGAAAATCAAAACTCTACTCTCTGAATTGTTTTGGACAAATAGGAAGGTGAATGATATTATAGGCTACGTTTGTATTCTCTGGAGCTGTTGTCTGCAATTTTTGGAGCATGTGTATTGACTCGTATATGGAATTGATAGGACATCGTTTTCATCTGCAACTATTTTGGTACACCGGGTTGTATCATACACTATGTACACTTGGAGATATTTCAACCGTCTTCATAACTTAAACGCGTGAATAAATAAGAACAATTGTGGGTTGGCTTGGTGGGGATTTTTTTTCCCTTCTGCGAAGAGATTGGCTTGGTTGGCTTTGGTGGTTTCATGGTTTGGCAAGTGCAAGATCAAGAAAGTCTCATCTATCTGAATATTTTGGAAATGATTAGAATTTATTGGAACTTATTGAAATTTATGAAGTTGAAGAGAATATCGCATTTTCGTAGAAGTTCCAATATATTCTACTAGCATCATATGCACGCGATGCGTGCGAAACAATTAAAAAATTAATTTTTGGAGTAGAAAACTTAATTTATTAAGTGATTAATTATCTATTATTGGTACATCGGTTAAGATTTTTATCATGATCAATTTGATCAAATGCATCTTCATTCATGAGCAATCAATTATTCATGTATTTAAAAATTTTAAAAATTCAAAAGTATATAAAAATATAGCAAAGTGAGTGTCTATTTATAGATCTCAAGAGAAATATAATCATTGATATTTGTTTAAAAAAATTTGACTCTGTAGATTTTTAGATATTTTAGTTTTAAGTTTTAAACATTTTTTGCTAAAAATCTGATGGCTAAATTTGGAAATAAAACTTAATTACTTAATGACTTTTTTAATTTTTTTAATTTTTTTTTATTTTCTTAATTTTGGTGTCCACCCCCTCTTCCCTTATAGTATAGAGATAAAGTTAAGATTATATGGAGATTATATAATATATTCTGAAATAAATTGGGTGTTGTCAATGCTTACTAGCTTATAACCTGTATTCCTCGTTATGTTCTCGGTAATGCCCTTGGCTCTCCCCATCTACCAAACCTTAATAGTACAATATATTTTCTCACTCTCCTTCAACCCTCCTCCAAACACCACTAGCCTGAAAGCTGAAACCCCTCTACCATCGCCAACCATCACTATTACCTTAAACACTATCAACAACAACACCTTTGCCAATGACCATTGCCTCTAACACCTTTGCCTCCACCACCAATGACACCCCTCCACCAGCCATTACCATGATGGGCACCACTCCGCCTTACTACGGCTGATCTGAAATGTTCAGAACTAAATTGAACTGTAATTGTGATACAAAACATAGGTGATGAAATGTTTTAAACTGATCTGAAATGTTCTGAACTGAACTGAAATTAATGGAGATAAACTGGACTGAACTGCACTGAACTGAAATGCTTTTCAATTAATCCAGTCCAAAAGAAAAGAGCCTACATCCATCACAACTTTCGACCCTAACACCTCTCCCAACTTAGACTTCACATGGCTTACTAATTCTGGAAGCAATGTTCGAAGCTAAACAATGCCGAGTATTAATGGGTGAGCGTCAATGTAGCCAAGGGGATCACTAAGTTCCTTTGTTTTTGCATCACCTTGTTAATTTGTGCACGAGTCGTCCAACCCCTAAATTAACAAAGAAAAAAGGGTTTTGAGGAAGGAAGAGAGTAAGAGAGGTGGCTCCATCTTAATATTTGTTTAAATTTTTATGTAAAAAATATATATAATCAAAAACTGTTACAAAACAAAGGGAAAGATAAGAGAGAGAGTAGAATTGATCATCTTATTCAACCACTAAAGGGGTATATATATACATAGGAACTAGGGTTTCCTTGGATCACAGAATATCCTAGAAGATATTTGGGGATGAATAATGGACATCCATATAATTATTTATAACACTCCCCCTTGGATGTCCATTATTTAATTACGCCTCATTAAAACTTTACTAGGAAAAACCCTGTGGGATAAAAATTTAGTGAAGTAAAAATGAGTACATAATTATACGCTTCAGATGCTGCCTCATTAAAAACCTTTCCTTGGAAAACCCAGTGGGACAAAACCAAGGATAAGGGAAAAAGAGTGCAGCGCGTATTTACTCCCCCTAATGAATACATCACTTGAGATCTCTGAGACGACGCATCCCAATGTAGTGTGTTAGCTTCTCAAATACAGATGTTGGTAGTGCCTTGGTAAACAAATCTGCCAAATTCTCACTTGAACTAATCTGCTCAACTTTAATATCTCCATTCTTCTGAAGGTCATGAGTGAAGAAGAATTTTGGTGCAATATGCTTTGTTCGATCGCCTTTGATGTACCCTTCCTTAAGTTGTGTAATGCATGCAGTGTTATCTTCATACAGGATAGTTGCAGCTTCATCTCCAGATGACAAACCACAGTTCTTACGTATGTGATGAATCATAGATCTTAACCATACACATTCACGACTAGCTTCATGGATTGCCAATATTTCTGAATGATTAGAAGAGGTAGCCGCAATAGTTTGTTTCATGGATCGCCAAGAGATGGCTGTACCACCATAGGTAAACACATATCCAGTTTGAGACTTACCATTATGAGGATCAGACATAAAACCTGCATCTGCAAAACCAATTAAATCTTTTTGGGATTGATAAGCGAAGAACAAACCCATATCCTTTGTGCCTTGGAGATAACGAAATACTTGTTTAACTCCATTCCAATGTCTTCGAGTTGGGCATGAGCTAAATCTTGCTAACAAATTTACAGAAAACGAAATATCAGGTCGGGTATGGCTAGCAAGATACATCAATGCCCCAATTGCACTTAGGTATGATACTTCAGGACCAAGTAAATCTTCATTATCTTCCCGGGGACGAAAAGGATCTTTATTTACCTCAAGTGCTCTTACAACCATTGGAGTAGTTATTGGATGTGACTTATCCATATAAAAACGCTTTAGCACCTTTTCTATATATGTGGACTGATGCACAAGGATTCCTTCTTTTAGGTGCTCAATTTGTAATCCCAAACAAAACTTCGTTTTTCCAAGGTCGTTCATCTCAAATTCTTTCTTCAAATAATCAACAACAACTTGAATCTCTTCAGGAGTTCCAATGATATTCAAATCATCAACGTATACTGCAATAATGACATAACCAGATCTAGACTTCTTAATGAAAATACATGGGCAAATAGGATCATTGTTATAGCCTTCTTTCAACAGATACTCGCTCAGGCGATTATACCACATGCGTCCAGATTGTTTCAATCCATACAGGGATCTATTCAGTTTAATTGAGTAATGTTCTCGAGAACTCAAATTAGCTGCCAGAGTAAATCCCTCTGGGAGTTTCATATAAATGTTAGTATCAAGTGGGCCATACAAATAAGCTGTAACTACATCCATAAGGCGTAAATCAAGCCTTTCTCTTACTGCCAGACTTATCAAAAATCTAAATGTAGTTGCATCCACCACAGGAGAGTATGTCTCCTCATAATCAATACCAGGTCTTTGTGAGAATCCTTGTGCTACTAAACGCGCTTTATATCTTACAATTTCTCCCATTTCATTTCTTTCACGCACAAAGACCCATTTGTATCCCACTGGTTTCACACCTGCAGGTGTACGGACTGCTGGTCCAAATACTTTTCTTTTCGTTAGCGATTTCAATTCAGCATCAATCGCTTCTTTCCATTTTTCCCAATCATCTCTTTGTCTACATTCTTCTAGAGATTTTGGTTCATGATTCTCTTTATCATTCATAACATCTAGTGCTACATTGCATGCAAATACATCATCGACGTCGATTTGATTTCGATTCCATTTAATCCCAGACATGATGTAATCTATAGAGATTTCTTCATTTTCAGGTACCTGAGTTTCTTCTGAAACATTATTTTCATTCATGTCTAAGGTCTCTTCAGGAGATCTACCTAAAATAATTTGTTCCTCGATTTGGCCATCATCATTCTTTGCTCCTTTTTTCTTTCGAGGATTCTTATCTTTGGAACCGATTGGTCTACCACGCTTCATGCGTACATAAGACTCATTAGCAACTAGATTTGGTCCTTTCGGGACATCAATTTTAATTGGAGCATTTGCAGCTGGTATGTGTGACTTAGTCACTCTTTTTGGGTCAGTAAATGCGTCTGGCAATTCATTGGCTAGACTTTGTAAATGAATAATCTTTTGAACTTCCAGTTCACATTGCTTAGTCCGAGGATCAAGATGAGCCAATGATAACTCTTTCCAATTAATTTCCTTTTCCAACTGTTTTATTTCTCCCCCTATTGTTGGAAAAACTGACTCGTCAAAATGACAATCTGCAAAACGAGCCGTAAATAGATCCCCAGTGGATGGTTCTAAATATTTAATTATTGATGGGGATTCAAATCCAACATAAATACCCAACCTTCTTTGGGGGCCCATCTTAGTTCGTTGTGGTGGAGCGATTGGAACATATACTGCACATCCAAAAGTTCTAAGATGGGAAATATTTGGTTCCTGACCATGAACCATTTGTGATGGGGAGATTTTATGATAACTTGTTGGCCTAATGTGAATTAGTGCTGCTGCATGTAAAATTGCATGTCCCCAAGCAATAATTGGGAGTTTCGACTTCATTAGTAATGGTCTTGCTATTAACTGGAGATGCTTAATCAAGGATTCCGCCAGACCATTTTGTGTGTGAACATGAGCTACAGGATGTTCAACATTTATCCCAATAGACATGCAATAGTCATTAAAAGATTGAGAAGTGAATTCACCAGCGTTGTCAAGACGAATAGTCTTGATTGGAAAATCTGGAAAATTTGCTCGCAATCGAATCAATTGAGCAAGTAATCTCGCAAACGCCAGGTTGCGAGAGGATAACAAGGATACTTGGGACCATCTAGTCGATGCATCAATTAGGACCATAAAGTATCTAAATGGCCCACACGAGGGATGTATAGGTCCGCATATATCTCCTTGAATTCTTTCCAGAAAATTGATTGATTCATAATTTATCTTGGCTGGCGATGGCTGAATTATTAATTTGCCAAGTGAGCATGCAGCGCATGAAAAATTATTATGAAGAATCTGCTGGCTCTTCAATGAATGTCCACATGAACTTTCAATTATCTTTCGCATCATAGTTGAACCGGGATGGCCTAGCCGGTCATGCCAAACAATAAAGTTATCTATAAACTTATGGTTTATTACAATATGTGTTTCAATTGCATTAATTTTTGTGTAGTACAAACCAGTGGAGAGTGCAGGCAACTTCTCCAAAACTTGTTTAGTATCTTGAGTTATATTGTTGATGTAAAGGTATTCATTATTTCCCTCACTTATTGTTTCAATATGATATCCATTTCGGCGAATATCCTTAAAACTCAATAGATTTCTTTGAGACTTAGGGGAATATAATGCATCAACAATTTCAAACTTTGTCCCATTTGGTAATAATATATTTGCTCTTCCGGAGCCTTCTATAATATTTGTACTACCAGAAATCGTACTCACACTACTTTCTTTCATTGTCAATTGAGAAAAATATATCCTGTCTTTTAGTATAGTATGAGTAGTTGCACTGTCTGCTAGGCATAAATCTCCGTTATTCATTGCTAACTTTCCTTGAGAGTTAATCATAATATTCTTCAAAGAAACAAAATAATTGTCAACAAATAGGTATATCATCCAAAATTTTTAATTATTCAAAATAAATAACCAAACTCAAAATTAAATATCCAATAAAATAAACTATAAACGAGAAAATGTCCCATAAAGTCTAAAAACCAAAGTAATTCAAAATAAAATAAACTAAAGAACAAAAATTAACATAAGCATAATAGTCTAATTAATAACATGAGTTGTGTGGCTAATTATTCCCTTCGGGGGTGGAGTAAAAATCAGATGCTTCCAAGTGGGTGGCATTGCCTGAATCAAAATCACCTTCGCCATCGTACACAAGATTGGTCTCTACTTTCTTTCCCTTTTGCTTCAATGATTGTTGATAAAGGTCAACAAGATGTTTTGGTGTACGACATATACGAGACCAGTGGCCTTTTCCTCCACAACGAAAGCATTCATTGGTAACATTATCATTTTTGTTTTTGTCTTGCTTGTTACCATCTCTATTATCCCACTTCTGGTGGGAATGCGAGTTTCTAAAATAACCACCCCGACCTCGGCCATATCCAAGACCATTTCCGCGGCCACGACCACGACCGTGGCCACGACCACGACCACCACTACGACCACGACCACGGCCATTGTTGTCATGGGATGTCACATTCGCTTCAGGGAATGGAGTAGAACCAGTTGGTCGTGATTCATAATTTTTCATTAAAAGCTCGTTGTTTTGCTCAGCCAAAAGGAGATAGGATATTAGTTCAGAATACTTTTTAAAACCTTTCTCACGGTATTGTGTCTGTAGGACAATGTTATTTGCGTGAAAGGTGGAGTATGTTTTTTCTAACATTTCTGCGTCAGTAACCTTTTCTCCACATAATGTCAATTGAGAAGTAATTCTGAACATAGCTGAGTTATATTCACTTACGGATTTAAAGTCTTGTAACCTTAAATTTAGCCAATCATAACGAGCTTTAGGTAGTGTTATAGTTTTCTGGTGGTTATATCTATCCTTTAAATTACTCCAAAGAGTTTGAGGGTCTTTGATAGTCAAATATTGAATTTTGAGTCCCTCATCAAGATGATGGCGAAGAAATATCATAGCTTTGGCCTTATCTTGACTTGATTCTTTATTTCCAGGTTTGATAGTTTCACCAAGCCCTTTAGCATCTAGGTGTATTTCAGCATCTAACACCCATGACAAATAGTTGTCTCCAGTAATATTAAGTGCCACAAATTCAAGTTTCGCTAAATTCGACATAATGCACTATACGAAATAATATTTCATAATTAGCTTTAATAAATAATAAACATACTCATATCAAAACATGTTTTGGAAATAAAAATGATAGCGTGAGACTAGACATTTAACAAATATTAAATTAATGTCTATATAGAAGATAAAACAATTTATGAAACTATTCACGCAAGATATACATAGCCACTATCAAAATACTATATCATAAAACAAAGATAAAATATATACTGTAAGATTGATAGCAAATAAAACGTTCAAAGTCTAAAGGAATTAAAGTAAAGTTAGAATTCCTTTCCAAAAAAAAAACAACTCCAAAACACTCTCAGTCAATCGAACTACATGTCTACATGATAACCAAATACAAATACCACACTTTTATTTGGTGAAACAAAGGCATGAAGTAGAGTAAAACATACTATCAGTCTATCACCATTATCCAAAGCATATCAGGAGATAACAAGCTTTTGGCAATCAAACACAATGATAAAAAGTCATACTTTCATTGTGTTTGATGGTGGCCTATACAGGCGAATGATTATCAGGGAGCAATTAAAAAAAACAATTCTACAAGGTTAAAACTGAAGACATAAATATTAGTGAACAATTCAGATTAAACCAATTAACAATGCTCCAAATAATGAGAAAACATTCACATTAGCCACACAATTCATATGACAACGGCTATGAAAACATGAAACTGTAGTGGCAGTGTATATAAATATTAGTGCACACCAACTGTTTGTTTTAATTCCTCACATAAACAATCGAAATTCAATCAGCCAATTACCCAATTCAAAAACATCAATTTTGAAAACAAAATAGATCAAACCATCAAAAACTAACATATAACTATAAAGATCACAACTTTACTGTTACACACTACAAAATTCAACTACCCAGATATATAATTCCAACATATAAGCAATTAAAATTCAATTCAACAAAGTATCCAATTCAAAACATCAAATTTCAACACAATAACAGAGCAATTATAGAGGACTTACCACGTTTGTATTGAAGGGGAGATGAACTAGTGTCTCAGGAAGCTTTTTTAAAAAAACGATTTTTTTTTCTTTATTTGTTTTGTAGAGGTATGGTGCTGATAACGTGTTACAAAACAAAGGGAAAGATAAGAGAGAGAGTAGAATTGATCATCTTATTCAACCACTAAAGGGGTATATATATACATAGGAACTAGGGTTTCCTTGGATCACAGAATATCCTAGAAGATATTTGGGGATGGATAATGGACATCCATATAATTATTTATAACAAAAACTAAATAATGACTTTGGTTAATTACTTATTAATTTATTCAACAATAGCAACTTTTTTTAATTAAAAAATTGTATAATTAAGTAAGTGAACTAAATAGTTAATGGTAATTGATCGATATGTAAATTTGTTTTTAAATTAATTACTAATTAATTATTAAATTAATTTTAATACTATTTTTGTTTGTTTTAACAGGGGTAAATTTAAATGGATACTTCTACCTTTTCTCCTAAATGGTAGCAGACAATTGCTACATCTATCCACCGCATAGTTTACGCACTAATACAATATTAAAATATTATTAAATATATTGAGTAGGATTCTATTATCACTACTCTCTATTAGAGGTGGGTAGTCCCCCAGTGGATAGTCCAAGTTTTTTACAATGGTAGGTTGACCACCTAATTATTAAACTTCTTTATTATTTTTTCTCTCCTTCTCTCTTAATTTTTTTCATTTTTTTTTTGACTTTTACTATCATTCTCTTCATCTTTTGCATTTTTCTTTGGCCTGCATGCAAAAACAAACGTCTATATTAAAAAAAAAACGAAGGGAGTATTTAATAACTTTCAATCAAACAACTAAAACTAGGATTATCCACAAATTGCAATTGTGCTATAGTGAAATCATAAACTACCATGATTGACTAGTTAGTTAACTCTACAAAATAGAGTTGTGCTAATCTCATCCTCACGCTACATCTAAGGGCTAAGTTGGCTCTATGACAAAAGAAAGATAAATAAAAGAAAAAAAGAAAAAAGATATTGTTAAATGTATTTTTTGTGTAACTAACATTTTTTTTTGGAAATATAAAGTGTGGGGTAAGAGAACGTCAGGAGCCCTTCCGCACGAGGGCTTCTCCTAGATACATGAGACAAGAGAACAGAATGAAAACTAGATACATGATCTTCGGTAATGTTATGAGAGTCTAGAATTAGGTGGCCTACGTTCACCATCCAATCTGCCGCTCTGTTTCCTTCCCTGAAGACGTGTCGATTTCGCAATGTTGAAAGTTGTTGATGAGTTGTTGTGAGTCCTTGATGATGTGGGCTATCTGCCAGGGGGCTGGCCAAATATTTTTGAGTGTGTTGACAACAAGGAGGTTGTCGCCTTCGATAATGACGGAGTTGGGGGATAGGCTGACAAAGTGTTGGAGGCCTTTATGGAATGTCGTAGCTTCTGCTACCATAATGTTGGTTTTGCCGAGGTTGGGAGCATGTGCTGCTTGGAGGTTGGCTTGGTGGTCGCGGATGACGTAACCAGTAGCTGCAGTGTTTGATTTGACGGAGCCGTCTAAGTTCAGTTTGAGGGACCCCTCGGGGGGTGGAATCCAGCTAACTTGGAGGTTTTTGAGAGTAGGGTTGTTGTGAGGGGAAGTGGGGGTGGGGGTATCCCCTTGCGGGGAGTACCGAGAAAATCTAGTGTCCAAAGCTGTTCGACATTTCCATTCGTGTTGGTGGAATCTAGCTAGATGACTAACTTTGTATTCATTGAATGTTGTGCCTTAGAAGATGGTTGCGTTCCGTTCTTTCCAGATGTGCCAGAGTAAGAAAATGTAGTTAACGAGATTGCTGCCTTTTTGCTTGAGGGCTAGGAATGTATTATTAGTGGTGAGACGAGGAGGGGTGGGGGTTTGTGGAAGAAACCACACTTTTTTGGTTATTGGACAGTTGGTGAAGAGGTGGTCAACTGTCTCGGGAAGGGTCCCACAAAGGGCGCAAAGGTTTGAAGGAGCTATATGTCTTCGATGAAGAGTGTCCATGACGGGCAGATTATTGTGTAATAGTTGCCAGATGAAAATAATGAGCTTTGGGGGGATGTCTAGTTTCCAAATCTAATGGAACTCCCATCTGGGTTCGTCCTTGGGGATGTCATGCGCTAACCAAGTAGCGGATTTTAATGTGAAGGTACCCTGTGGTGAGGGACCCCATATAGGAATGTCATCTAATTCACTCCGAGGGATGGGGATGCCTTTGATTTGGAGGCAGATGGCAGGCGGTAGGACTAGTTGGAGCTTGGGGAGGTCCCAAGACTTATTTGATGTTATGAAGTCGGAAAGTTTTTGGTTAACGTTCACTGTGTCGGGGTTTAAATTTAGTATTTCAACAAGGTTTCTATTATCAAACCAGTTATCAAGCCAAAGAGAATGTCCATTCCCGTGTGTATCTTCCATCGGATGCCTTTTCTTAGAATTTCTCTTTGGGCCAAGATTTGTCTCCATATTGTTGAATCAGTGGGTTTAGGCTTACAATCGAAGAAGGAATTTTGTTTCAAGTATTTGGCCCGAATGTGTTGCAGTCATAGGCTGATCGGGTTGGAGATGATCTGCCAGCCTAGTTTGGCTATAAATGCTTTATTTAGCGGTTGTGTACGCCTCAGACTTAGACCCCCTAAGTCCTTTGGGGTGCAGATCTTATCTCAAGAGATAAGAGGGATGGCATTATTATCCAGTTGTTGTTGCCAGAAGAATTTCCTATGGAGGGTGTTTATAGAATTTGTAGTACTGGTGGCTTAGTTTAAAAAAGCGCGAGGCGCACCGAGGTGCAAAAGGTCCCTGGAGCCTAGGCGCAAGGTGAAGGCGCGCGCCTTTCGTAGGCGAGGCGCACTTAAAGTGCCAAAAACCTTGAAAAACATTTGTAAAACATATATTGAACTTAAAAGAACATAAACATTCATTCATCATGCATCAAAAGACATAAAAAAGCGTTTTTAATAGAAAATCGCCGAAAACTCACATGTTCTAAGCAAAAAATAAAAAACTTAAGACCCAACCTTGAAGTTTATGGAAAAAAAATGTTTTGTTGATAGCCTAAAACACTAGAAATCCTCCTCCTCCTCCTCATCATCATCACTATCATCACAATATTGCTCATCCTCCACGCCAACATCATCGTGATCATCCCCATAATTTTCTTCCATCTCATCCTCCTCATCCAATAGCACTATTCTACGAGATGCTTTAAGAGTAGAGCTACTAGCAACACCTTTTCCCTTGTCAAATCTATATGAGGGCCCGGATCCATCTGTTACTAGCCTTGATCCTCTAGTTACATAGATTGGGTCATGGGCTCCGACCGCTCTACCAACCTCACTCCATGTCAAATCTTCACCATCAAAGACAAGATCACCATCTTCATCATCTTCATCCATTCTCCCAAGTAGCCATTCGTTGCTCTCATCAATGTCCTTCAAAAGGATGGGATCAATGGTATCTTTCCTATTATATCGCCGCTCACAAGCACGATTGTATTTCACATATACCATATCATTCAACCGATTTTGATCCATTCGGTTTCTCTTCTTGGTGTGAAGCTAGTGGAAGAGAAAAACTAGTAAGTTAGGTTATCAATTTAAGTCATATTATACAAGATAATATTAAATAAATAAAGCTACTTACAAGTTGAAAGACATCCCAATTTCTCTCACAACCGGTGGCACAACAAGTGAGGCTAAGGACCTTTATGACAAATTTTTGGAGGCTAGGTGTTGAAGCTCCATACCAAGACCACCAATCCGCTATTAAAGACATTTATTATAAAATTTTAGTGCTTTGAAGACAACAAAAATATTGGGAATAAACTAATTTAAGAAAGAGATTAGTGTTTACCCGGAGATTTTAACTTCCTATGCCTTATTGCCATAGGTATGCCGAAGAGTGCACATGCATTTTTGTACTCATCCAATTCAAGTATAATCTTGTCTTGTACCTCTAACTCCGGTACTAATCTTCCTATGCAATAATACAAACCCTGAATCACTTCTTGACAACCTACTTCCTCGGGGTTGTCATAGTAGCTTTCCAGATTAAGAAAATAGCCGGCCGCATGCAAGGGTCGATGGGGTTGACAATCCCACCTTGTATCAATGTACTCAAAGGCCTTCTTGTAATTTTCCTCCTTCATTGCAAAGCTCTTAGCAATAGTCTCCTTAGCCCTATCCATGGCTTCATATATGTAACCCATATGAGGCTTCCTTTCTCCATCAACCATCCTAAGAACTTTGACAAGAGGGCCGGTCAACTTGAGTGTGTAAAGGATATTCCTCCATAGAGTATCTTGTAAAAGATAGGAGGCTACTTTCTTCCCTCCCGCTTCTTTAGGCCACTTAGATTCATTCCACTCCGGGGAAGTGGCCATCTTCCTCAAGTTGTTTTTTTGCCTATGAAATTGTTCAAGAGTGATGCACGATTGATAAGAGGTACGGTTTTTAGTGTGTCGTTAAGGCACTAAGAGCCGCTTAGAAAACGAAACTTATAAACCTAACGAGCAACTACGAAGAACGTAGTAATGGCAAGTCAAGGGTCGAACCACAAGGAAATTGGGACTGACTTTTGTCTACTAAGTCCAAAACTACCCAAGTGAAGGATTTTTGGGGTTTAAGATTGAATTAGGTACCAACTAATCAACTAGCTATCGAATACCAACAAATAATCAAACAAGAGAATTAATATAATAAGGAAAACACTAGAGTTCGGGCTACTCGTATGAACTTGGGCTAGACAACGATAATCAACACTATAGTGATTCACAACGATGACAATACAAGGTTAAGTTTCCCTCTAATTTACTTGAGTCCTCTCTCGAATGGTCCTCAAGAGTAATCGATTAATCAACCAACCAAATCCTCTTTCGAATGGTCTTTGGTCAATTGATTAATAAATTCAATGAGATCGGAAAACCCCTAATTAAAGGATCCCCTTAATTCCTACCCAATCCCTTGGTCTAAAAATCAAGTCGAAAAATGGGAATGACA
Organism: Patellifolia procumbens; assembly: GCA_947645195.1. Lineage (NCBI taxonomy): Eukaryota > Viridiplantae > Streptophyta > Magnoliopsida > Caryophyllales > Amaranthaceae > Patellifolia > Patellifolia procumbens. The sequence continues at coordinate 534,277 of CANSGD010000920.1, forward strand.
AAAGGGATTAAAGTTCGATTAAGAACAATAGTATCCCTAAGTGCCCTAGCATAAACGTGATCAAGATCTATCATAGGGTGTCAAAACACCACATCCAATGCATAAACATTCAATTGATCATAAAAAGCATTAACAATCTACATTAAGCCCTTAATTCATACTTTCACCCAAACCCTAGATAATGAACTACTCACTAATCATGGATTCTAAGCAATAGAGATTAAATAAATTAAACATGATTAACAAAGCAATATAAATAGAGAAAAGAGATTGAAAGAAAATTACTTGAATTGAATTAACAATGAATCTTCAAAGTTGCAATAATGAGAAAACTAATGGTTTGAGAGAGTTTAGAGGAGTTCACTAAGTAATTAGCGAGTAAAATATGAGATAATAATCGACAAAAACCCCTAAAACTAAATATAAGGTTCATTAAACTAAGACGGAAAAACGGGGTCAAAACCCGAAGTCAGGTCGCCACGGTCGTGTCGCCTCAAAATTGTTTAGGTAGCAGCTAATCTCCAAACGGACTGACTCGACGAAGTCAGGTCACCACGGCCGTGGTGATTTTCCCACGACCGTGGCCCCTGACTTTCATAGGATCAGTTTCAAATCTTCAACAGTCTGTCTTGCTTGCTACAGGTCCCCACGACCGTTGTGACCTACTAATCAGCAGACAACTTAACTTTGAACGATCATATCTCTCTTGTCTCTTATTGGAATTGGGCTCATGGCCAGTTGTTGGAAAGCTAACGAAACGAGCTAACACCTCCCGCTAGAATCACCTTAATCTGATTTATGGATCAAACGTTATGTCTATTTCAAGTTCAATAGTCCACAACTAGTCTTCCAATGATCATATGACTTCAAAAACCTGCTAGTTAGCCTGGAAATCATCCAAAAACAACTAAACAAATAATGAAGCGATAATATAACTCAAAAGTGACAAAAACCATGCAATGCTAGGCTTAAATGCTCTAAACTACATGCAAGGACACTAAAAATGACCTACAAATAAGCACACTAAAATGCTTATAAACTCCCCCAAGCTAGTCCAATTGCTTGTCCTCAAGCAATGCAAATCAAATTCAAGGGTAAGAGTTCAATGACTCCTCACAATAATATGCATGCCAAGATAGAGAATAAACACCTTTCAGACCTTTTCATCAATAAATGCAAAAAACTATCAAGCCTCAAAGTTTATAGCACAAGGAAAAGCATCCAATATTACCACAAGTTCTCCCCCAAACTTGGCTCAGTCATATGGATAGTAGCTCTCACTTTAGTCGTGCTCAAGGTCTCTCATGTGTTTGTAAGGTCGCAATAATCGCTCAAGGCTCAATTTCGTTGACTAAATCCCACCATAGGCTTGCATATCTTCTCACTCTCAATCGCGTGAGACATAAGTTCTTTTCAAGAATCATGAGGACTTTATCGAGGTTGTAATGAAGGCTAAAGGTAAGGGTGTGGATACATTTAGGAATTTGGTGCTATATAGGGGAAAGTGAAGCTTTCTAAATCAACACCAACTAGACAAACGCTAACCCAAAACCATAAAACTTCGTTACAACCACTCAACCAACCAACAATACCTCCTCCAATAGCATCTCCTAATCTCTTTATTAAGCACTAAGAACAAAAACCACATTTTTTTTTGTTGGGATGTTTGATGTTCCCATTTTTTTTCTTTTCCTATTTTTTTTTGTTTGTTTTTTTATTTGTTTTGATAACTAATAAGGGAGAGAGATAGGAGATCAACAAGAATTAGGGAGAAGGTGAACTCAACACAAAACGTGAGTTCAATCACAACACACATCATCCAACCAACTCATATCACTAACAAAGCACTGAATCACAAGATACACCACTCTCCAATCTTGCTTCACAATCCCCTAGGTTAGGAAATCGGTAATAGGCTAAGGGTGCGGTTAAACAAGAAAGCAGGCTCAGGCTCACGAGGGTGACAAAGGAGATAAGATAATGTGGGTGGCATTTGGCAATGTAGTTCAAATATATATCGAACGGCTCAATCATATTCAAGAATCAAACTAGTCAATGCAATTTCAAGGAGAATCAATGCAAGTTCTAGAGAACATTCCTCAAGGAAGAGCATCACACAACAAGCAGATAAGACTGAAAAGATGTCAGTCTATAAGGCTATAAAAACAAACTCTCACAAAGGGTATAGCTACCAACATCGGTCGAGCCGCACAAGAGGGAGACCAATCATACCACAACCCAACAATTCCTTGGCCTACTAGAGATTATCAAAACATTTCACTTTTTTTTTGGTTTTCATGTCATCAAGAAAAGACACATGCGTACCAAAGGCGGAGTTCAGACCTAAATGCACTCTATATGCACATGCAAGGCTAAAGAAATCTACATGCACCCTAAACATGATACTAAATACTAAAATGCAACCTAAACATGACACTAATATGCAACTAATGCAAACTATATGCAACTAATATATACATCCTCCCCCAAGCTAAACTACACAGTGTCCTCACTGTGAAAAGTCTAATGATAACAATAGCAAGGGAGGGGAAAAATCCCGCCTCAATGGTCGGGAGGGGGGTCGGGAACCACGTGAGTAGAGCTTAGCCCCTTAAGATCATCAATCGAGCTCCTAATGACATCTTTATATTTTTGCAATATCTTAATCAATTCTGGTATAGAGATGTCATCAAGAGCGAAGTCAACAATAACAGGATAAGTACATGCATCATCAAGGAAGACATACTTAAGGGAGGGGGGAAGGGGTTTGAACTCTACCTTGGGAGGAGGCTTAGTACTCTCCTCCTTAGCAACGGAAGTGGCTAGGACCTCAAATCCCGACCCAAGTGTTTCCTCAACGGTAGCACCGTCGAGAAGCATAGATAACTCTTGCACCTCTTCCATATCTAAACTCGGCTCCTCAGTGATAGAAGTATAGGGCTCATCATCAGTGTGAGCTTCTCTCTCAAAACCTTCCATTTCACTCTCCACATGACCAACCCGACAAACTCTCTCTATCATGGGTCTCTTCAAGGTTTTGGAGAATTTAAACACAACCTTCTCATTGGCTACCTCAACTGTGATTGTATCATTTCTGCAATTTATTACGGCACCCAATGTCTTAAGAGCTTCTCTTCCAAGAATGAGAGGAGTCTCCAGATCTTCCTCCATATCCATCACCACAAAATCACGCGGCACCAAGACATGCCCAACTTGTATCGGAACATCCTCCAACTCACCATGCGGCGCTCTCAAAGATCGATCCGCCAATTGAATAGTCTTCCTTGTAGGAAGAAGAGGGAAGTTTAGGCGCTTAGCTATGGATATAGGCATCAAACTCACACTCGCACCCAAATCGGCTAATGCACCCTTAGGCTCGAGGTCACCTATCTTCACCGGCAAAGTGAAGCTTCTGGGGTCTCTTTGCTTCTTAGGAATACCTCGTTGCACTAGAGCACTTACTTGGTATGGCAATTTGATAACCTCATCTTCAACCTTTCGTTTGTTGGATAGGATCTCCTTCATGAACTTGGCATAGGCTGGCATTTGAGACATGGCCTCAAGGAATGGAATGTGTATTTGAAGCCCTTTCATAACTTGGAGGAACGTAATGAATTTGTCGCTCAACTTCCTCTCCATCAACCTTTGAGGATATGGTACTGGTGGCACATAGGTCTTAGGTGGAGGAGGTGTTGACAATTGAGCTTTGTCACCAAACTGTTCATGAGTTTCCTTATCTTCTCTTCCTTTCTCAACATCAACCTACCTTTCATCTTCATCAACTTGATTGTCCTTCACAACCACCTCAACTTCACTTTCTTCAAACTCATTAGGCATCTTGGGGCCCTCATAGTTTGTTCCCGACCTCAAATGGATAGCTTTGACTTAATGTAGGTTGGGGTTAGGAATGGGTTGGCTTTATAGTTGGTTTGTGGGGTTAGAGGGGTTTTTCTCGGCCACTTGAGCCAATTGGGTTTCAAGCATTTTGGTGTGAGCTTGTAACTCTTGAAACCTTTGTTCGTGACTTTGAAGAGCTTGGCTTTGAAGAGCAAGGGCTTGGGTTATGTTTTGAAGTTGTTGAAGAATCTGGGAGGTAGGATCGGAAGAATAAGTAGGTTCGGGGTTTGGTTTAGGAAATGGGGGATTTAGAGGGGCTTTTTGAAAGTGGGTCTTTGGTGAGGGGCTTGGTAAGCATTACAACCTTGAGAGGAGGATCCACCTTGATTGTAGTTTTGAGTGAACCCTTGTTGAGGTTGATTAAAGCCTTGTTGAGATGGATTCCAACCTTGTTGAGGTTGGTTTAAGCCTTGATTGTATCCTTGTTGAGGTTGTCTCCAACCTCCTTGTTGATTGCTTCTATACCCTTGGTTACCTTGATAACCTTCTCCTCTAGAATTCATGGCCGCCACATGCTCTGACTGAGATCCTCCACAGTAAGAGGTATCATGGTTTGTACCACCACATATGTCACAAGAGAAAACATTTACTTGTTGAGGGACTTGATGATGCAAGGGTGATCTTTGAGAGCTTCTTGTCTAGTTGATCCATCTTCGCTTGAATTTGATCCATTGGGTCCAACTCAAACTTTCCACCCTTCTTAGTTTGAGCACCTCTCCTTCTTCCACCCCATGAGTAGTTCTTGATCACTTCTTCTATGGTGGCTTCTAATTGGTCTTGCGGGATCTTAGAAAGTTGACCTCCCGCTCCAGCATCAAGGTTAGCACGTGACATAGGATCAAGACCATCATAGAAGAACCTCATGAGAATGTGATTGAACTCATGGTGAGGGCACGAACTAATCAACTTCCTAAACCTTTCCCAAGCCTCCGCAAGCGTCTCATCACATTCTGGCTCAAATGAGGAGATTTTCCTCCTAATATCAGCGGTTTTAGACTCTGGGAAGTACTTCTTCAAAAAGGCCAATGTAACTTGCTCCCATGTAGTGAGGGAGTTAGCAGGTAAGCTCTTGAGCCAAGACTTTGCCTTTCCGGAAAGAGAAGACCGGAAGAGATGCATCTTGATATAGTCTGGAGAGACATCATTTATGTCTGATTCACTTTCACTTGTCGAACTTGAGATTGGTGAAGCTGGTGCAGAACTCAAGGTCAACCGTTCCAAACCTCCCCGAAGCTTTCGTAATGTGCGATTGATTTCCAGATCTAAAGGTAAGATGGGTGAACCGTGATCTCTCCTTCTCATGTAACACAACAAAGCTAAGCAGAGGGTTAGCAAATAACAACACAGTCAAAAACAAAAGAAAAATCACTTAAGCAATACTAAACTCAAGTAAACTTCAATCAATAGCACGATCTCCCCGGCAACGACGCCATTTTGATAAGAGGTTTTTAGTGTGTCGTTAAGGCACTAAGAACCGGTTAGCAAACAAAACTTATAAACCTAACGAACAACTACTAATTAAAGGATCCCCTTAATTCCTACCCAATCCCTTGGTCTAGAAATCAAGTCGAATCATGGGAATGACAAAAGGGATTAAAGTTCGATTAAGAACAATAGAAACCCTAAAAGCCCTAGCATAAACGTGATCAAGATCTATCCTACGGTGTCAAAACACCACATCCAATGTATAAACATTCAATTGAATCATAAAAAGCATTAACAATCTACATTAAGCCCTTAATTCATACTTTCTGTAACATCCCGTCCTTTAACAGTAAATAAAATAAAGATAAACTAAAATAAAATGAAGTAAACTAATAAATAAAGGGTCAGTGGCAGCGGAAATACCACTGGGACGGAAATGTTATTCTAAAACACGAAATAGAATAATAATCCCAAATCAAAATAATCCTCAAATAATTAAGGAAATGAGGTCCCATACCCTCATTCCACAAAAACATACTAAAATCCCAAAATAACGCATCAAACCATAAATCTAAACTAGAGCATAATCCAAAAGATAAGAACATCCATGACAAAACTACTTAAGACCCACTAGGAAGGTGGTCTTAATCTTCCTATCATAGTGCTCATCTACAACTACTAGGACCATGTCCTTCCTCACAGGACCATGTCTCACAGCCCCAGTCCAGACAGTAACGATCCTAAAGTTCCACATCTGCAAAGATATACAACAAAAATCCACAATCAGTGGGGAGTAACTAACAGCTCTCCCAGTCCAATCAGGATTCAATTAACAATTTAAAATATGAAGAATAAAGTCAGGCATACACAGTAAACATACAAAGCATAAATAAAACATACAATATGCAAAGTAGGAGACTATAAGACAAGAGCAACATTAATAGTCATCAAGAAGGATAAGTATAAAAGTTTCCATAAATAGATCGTCAAAAGAAAAAGGCTTCAAAAGAAAAAGAGACTTCAAAATAGTAAGTGAAATCAATAAAGAAATCATCAAATGAAATAATATGAGTGAGATGAACGCTAGTGACCCGCAGCCCACTTCCTAAGAGTATGTCAGATCGCAACCTCCAAAACGGCCTATGGGTTACGTTCCCTACCGTCTGTGTCTAAGAATGACCAAACTCCCGATGCAGGATAGTATGCGCAGTACCTCCTGACCTCTCGGACGACAACATATCCTAAGTTTCTCCAATGTAGGGTAGCACCCTGCTCAGTGCCCCCTCACCTCTCGGAGTGCATGTTCAGTATCTTTGGGATAAAATAATCCCTTAGACTACTCAACTCAAAGTAAAACAATTAAACCAAATAAGTTCTTCAAAACTCAAATATTCAACAAACATCAAACATTCTTCAAATATTCTTCAAACCATCAAATACTTCAAATACTTCAAATACTTCAAATAGAAATAAAATCATAATTCTTCAAATAAATACTTCAAAATCAATTCTTCAAAATAAAGTAATTAAATCAAATGCTCTTCAAAACAAGGTTTAGAAAATATATATATTAAAACTCCTTCAAATCACAATTTAAATATAAATCCATCAAAGTCGTTATCTGAGTTTGGGTACGAGGTTGATTATAAATTTTAATTATAAATCTTCTCTGTACATAACTCTTGGCGAAATAATGCTAAGGACAGTATTATTCTCCCCCGAGCATTACGACGTCGATAACTCAAATTTATAAAAGTACTAAATGCGGTTTCACAATAACATACAACACCACATTACAAGAATTAAATCATTCAACCATACTTCCAACATTTAATGCAACAAAACTGCAGTAATAAAATAAAATAAAATACTACAACAGTGCTGCCAATACCCAACAAGACAAAGCAGTAGGCCAAAAAGAAAAAAAGGAGGAGCAGCACTGGGTCGCGGGCTGCGACCCAGCTCGCGGGCCGCGATCGGGCCTCGCGAGGCGCGACGCTGCTCGCGGGTCGCGAGCGGCTACTGCCCTCTTCTTCGTCCGTTTTTGGTATTTACGAAATCAATTAAATTCACATCAAACATGCTCTCAATACTCATGGAAAAATTTAAATATAACCATAACATCAAATTAGGCATGCTCGAAATTAATACTTCAAAGAATTAAAGAACAAAATAATTACAAGTCGCTTAGCTAATAAAATTCCAATTATGAACATGCTCAAAACATAAATAATCAAATCCATTTAACCCAACTAAAATTCCAGCAATTTAATAATCAAAATAAACCATTTAAAAACATTAAAGAACAATCCCAAAAGCATATACATCAAACTATAAGAATTAGGGCATGCTTAGAAGTCAAGAACTACTCAATTAAATTCATTCACTTCACGAAATTAAATTCCAGCAATATTAAAATAAATAGAAAGGCTTAAAGAACAACTAAAAACATGCTAAATCATAATCCAAGTTACCATAACAATTCTATCATCAAATACACTTCAACTAAAACATCAAAAACAATAATTTCATAATTTAAAATGAATTACAGCATTAATAAAATAAATAAAATCATGAATTAAACATACCAATCAATGAAGTAAACAAAAAGTAACAACCCTAACATGTTACTACTCAATACTAACCATTCTAACATCATAAACAACAATTTTAAGTACTCCAAACATGAAATAAAACAATAAAACAACCTAACATGAATTCTGATAAAATAATAATACTAACATCGTAGATCTAACATTTAAAACACATCCTAACATGATTCTAACATACTTAAACAATTAATTAAATACTAAAGTACTAGAAGGGATGTTAGTTACCTCGATCTACCCAAAGAGTAATGAAAACCGAAAAATAAGAGTAAAGAAATGGCCTAGAAAATCGCCACTTGAGAGAAATACCAAGAGAAAATAAAACCCGAACTTGAGTCTTGAATTAATGCTTGAATAAGAATTTTTAGGTCACTAGGAAGTAGGAAATTGTGAAGAACAAGTGGGAAAACCTTTTCCCCTTTTTTCTTTGTAATAGGCGTGTGATAGGGGGATTAGGAGGGGTGTTTAATTGCTGTAATTTAGTGTTAGGACAGCAAATAAGAGAATAGGAGTAAGAATAAATAGTGACCAAAATAAGGAGGAAGAATAAGGGAGAAAGGGTTCTCATTGGTGGAAGAGATTCTACCCAAAAATAAAATAGGCAAGATATAAAATTCAAACAAAATCCCCCCTTTCCAAGCTCCCCTTGGCCGGCCACCCTTAAACACACAACCAAGTGGGTCGGCCCACTTAAACGGTAAATGGAACCTTCAATTAGTTTAGCCCAATCAATAAAATAACAAGGCTCCAACTAAAAATAAATACTAAGTACCAACACTACAAAAATATAAATAATAATACTACCTCTATAAAAATATAAAAATTCAAATAATCACAACACATTAATCATAAACATTTAATCACAACAAATAATTATAAACACTCAATACTTAAGAAAATAATAATAAGTTATATATAAATTTAGTTTTCAAATATAAACATATATAATTATACACAACAACACTCAAATAATTATATATATATATATAAAGAATATATAAATAATAAAGGATATAAATAAATATAATGTAATAAATAAATAATTAAAGCGCGAAATTTCTAGTGAAATTACGGGGTGTTACACTTTCGCTCAAACCCCAAATAATGAACTACTCACTAATCATGGATTCTAAGCAATAGAGATTAAATAAATTAAACATGATTAACAAAACAATATAAATAAAGAAAAGAGATTGAAAGAAAATTACTTGAATTGAATTAACAATTGAATCTTCAAAGTTGCAATAATGAGAAAACTAATGGTAAACTAATGGTTTGAGAGAGTTTAGAGGAGTTCACTAAGTAATTAGCGAGTAAAGTATGAGATAATAATCGACAAAAACCCGTAAAAATTAAATATAAGGTTCCTTAAACTAAGACGGAAAAACGGGGTCAAAACCCGAAGTCACGTCGCCACGGTCGTGGCGCCTTAAAATTGTCTAGGCAACAGCTAATCTCCAAACGGACTGACTCGAGGTCACCACGACCGTGGCCCCTGACTTTCTTAGGATCAGTTCCAAATCTTCAACAGTCTGTCTTGCTTGCTACAGGTCCCCACGACCGTGGTGACCTACTGGTCAGCGGGCAACTCAATTTCGAACGACCATATCTCTCTCTTTTCTTATCGGAATTGGGCTCATGACCAGTCGTTGGAAAGCTATCAAAACAAGCTAACACCTCCCGTTGGAATCACCTTAATCCGATTTATGGATCAAATGTTATGTCTATTTCAAATTCAACAGTCCACATCTAGTCTTCCAATGATTATATGACTTCAAAAACCTGCTAGTTAGCCTGGAAATCATCCAAAAATAACTAAACAAATAATGAAGCGATAATATAACTCAAAGGTGAAAAAAACCATGCAATTAAGCTTAAATGCTCTAAACTACATGCAAGGAAACTAAAAATGACCTACAAATAAGCACATAAAGTGCTTATCAACGATGTAGCAAATCGAGTAATCGCCGGCCTATGCAAGTTAGCTTGGTTAGTGAACTTTCTCATCAAGTTCACAAGTGAAATGTGGCTATTGATATAGCCATTCATAAACATGCACTTCTTGAGTGCAATCTTGACCTTTGGGATTTTTCCAATATCCTCCAACATAAGGTCAAGACAATGTGCGGCACATGGCGTCCAATAAAGATGTTGTCTTGCGGCCTCAAGTAACTTTCCTAAAAAGAAGTAAAACAAAAACATTAGAAAATTATTCGATTTAAATTAGTATTAGTATCTCAATGAAAGAATAGAGAGATAGAATTTTCTTACCCAGCTTAACATAATTGGATGCATTATCCGTTACTACTTGAATGACATTTTTCTCTCCAATCTCCTCCACCATGTCATCAAGCAAATAGTAACAATTACCACCTTTTGTTTTCAATTCTTTTAATCTTGTTACTTACCACCTTTTATAAACCACTTTTTGTAAATTACCACCTTAAGATTTTATTTTTTTAAATTACCACATTTTGTTTTCAATTCTTTTAATCTTCCCACCACTTAACGTTTTCTATCTAAGAAATCGTTAAGTGGGGCCCACTCTTATACCTAATGTCAATTTCCCTCCATTTCTCATTCTTCTTTTCATTTCTCAACCACGACCCTCTCTCTCTTCTTCTCTTCTCTGATTTTCCTTTTCATTTACCACCAAAACTAGGGTTTTTTTTACCCAAATCTCTCTCTCCTACTCATGCAAATCTATTTGTGTCTTCTTCTTCATTACTAAGCAACTAAGTGGACCCCAAGAGAGCATCTTCATTTTCGAATAAGGTGGACTGAGAGGACAAAATTAACCTCCTTTTTGGTCAAATTTGGGTTCTTTACAAGGGCAATTGAGGTAATCTTCTATTCCAAAATTGGCCTTAATTCACCCCCAAAAAAAACCTAGCAATGAAGCCCTAATTTTGGCACATATATGCCTTTTTCTGGAAATTGAATAACTTTTCTTAAGTGAAAACAACATTCCTACATTCGAATATGACCTAATGGAATGAAATTGCCAGAAATTTTAAGTTTTGAACAAATTCGATGAACTATTGCTTCACAATTCGATTTTGAAATTGTTAGGGTTAGGGTTCACTATTTGCAATTGAATTGGGGTTCTTTGGGTTAGTTATAACCTTAGGTTGGCAGTTAGAGTGGGCCCCACTTAACGATTTATTAGACGGAAAACGTTAAGTGGTGGGAAGATTAAAAGAATTGAAAATAAAAGGTGGTAATTTAAAAAAAAAATTCTAAAGGTGGTAATTTAGAAAAAGTGGTTTATAAAAGGTGGTAATTAACAATTTTTCCAAACAATAAATTAGCATCCTTCACAATATTGGATACATCCATTGATTTAATGAACACGGTCCCTCTAGGAGAGTTCACAAGAAAGTTGATTATGTCCTTTGAGGCTACGGAGTCACGCCATCCATCGGATAAGATAGAATAACCTTTTGCTTCCTTTCTCCCTTTTAAAACATCTTTGGGAGTTGGAGCAATATACTTGTCCAATGGACCTCTTTGTCTTGACCTCTTAGGAACACGCTTGTCCTCGGAGTTAATTATCTCCACTTCCTCTTCCTCCTCGTCATCATCAACAACATATTGAGGAACCCTTGGTAACATTTGACTATCTTCATTTGCTTGTGCTTTCATCTTCATATAGTCTTCTATTTCCTCCCTCACATGCCCGGGACAACTAGAGCATTTAACCACATTCCTAAAACCTCCAACCAAGTGTTGTTTCATTCGACAAGCCCTTCCTTTGCAAACTTTATTGCAAAACCAATTAGTCTTTTTGGTAGGATCCACACTTACGTATTTTCGAGCGGGATCCAAATTATTCGATGATGATCCCGTGGGAGCATTAGCAACATTTGACATCTCAAATGTTCAATCAACAACAAGCTGAAAATATTAAAGTATTTAGAAACTGACAAAAATATAAATTTCTAAGTTATTCATAAAGTAGTAAAATATTTCCTGCCAACTTATTCCCACTAAGTAACTACTACTATTTTTTATTAAAAACCCATTGTTAGTTGTTACTGATTAAAAAACAATAATTTTTGGCCTTAAGCATTAAAAAGATCAACTTGTTATAAATTACTAAGTTAGTAAAGTATTAAAAGATCTCCTGCCAACTTATTCCCACTAAGTAACTACTACTATTTTTTTATTAAAAACCCATTGTTGACTTGTTGCTGATTCAAAAATAATACTTTTTGGCCTTAAGCATTAAAAACATCCATTTGTGAAGTCAATGACTTTATTTAAGAAGAGAAAAGAAGAAAGAGAAACTGAAACAGGTTGCCAACAACTCTGCCATTAACAGATAAGAAAAGAAGAATGAAGAAGAAAAGAAGAACGAAGAAACAAGAAGGAGAAAGAAAGGGAATGACAAACAACTACTCTATTAACAGAGAAGGAGAAAGAAAGGGAACAAAAAAACCTCTCTGCCATTAACAGAGCAGAAGGAGGAAAGAAGAAGAAAGAGAAAAGAAGAAAAAGGAAAAAGAAGAAATAGAAAGAAGAAGAAAAAGGAACTTACTGGAGCTCCGTCGTTGGTGGCCGGTAAAAAAGGTACGAACTTGCAGCAGTGACTTTCCGTCGAGTTTTGTTAGGGTAGAGGCATAGAACAGAGTCCAGCAGTGATCTTTATTTTCTCTTTTTTTTCCCTTCTTTTCGAACTTGCAGCAGCTTTCTTTTCTCTTTTTTTGTCCCTTCTTTTTCGAGTCCAATTAGCAGTTGGATCCAATGGCTAAATGGGCCAATTGTTATAAGTTAAGTGACCCAGAATATTGAAAGGCAACAAATGTACAGAAGGCGCCATAAGCGCATGCCTTGCGCTTCTTCTAAAGCGCACCAAAAGCGCGCTTCCGTGCGCCTAGGGAAAAACGCTTCGCCTCAGGTGGTAAAAGCTCCACCCTCATCGCTTCGCCTCGCTTGCCGCCTAAGCGCACTTTTTTAAACTAATACTGGTGGGCAGGAGGAGGGAGGAGCAAGTGTACCTCGTAAGTGCTTCCAGATTTGATTGGATCAGCATATGTCTACCAGCCTTTGAAAGAAAAGTATTTTCCAATAGGTGATCCTGTTTTCTGTTTTGGCTAGAAGGTGAGCCATGTCGTTTTTAGTTGGGCAGAATGAGCTGAAATGAATGCCTAGGTATCTCCCTAGATTACCTTTGGGCGTGATATTAAAGTGACTAGCTAACGAGTGTTTTTGGAGTTGGGAATGTTTTTTGAGAAGATCAAGGCAGATTTGTGGTAATTGACCAATTGACCTGAGTGAGTACAAAAATCATCAATCAATTTTTTGAGATTTGTACAGGCTGTGGTAGTTGCTTTACAGAAGAGAAGGCTGTCGTCAGCAAACATGAGACAAGGGTTACGGATGGAGTTAGGACAGAGTTGAAGCCTATTCCAGTATTTGAGAGGGAGCTCTGGATCGACAATTTACCGATGAAGACTTCCATGCAAATTATAAATAGGTATGGTGAGAGGGGGCACCCTGAAGGTTACCACGAGATGGTTTAAACCATTCAGTAGTTAGGCCATTAACTTTTATGGAATATTCATATGATTGAAGGAATTTCCAGATAAAGTCCCATTCTAATCTTTCATAATCTTTCTCTATATCGAGCTTTAAGGCACACCAACTCGTCTTATTCTTTGATTTTTGGAAGGTATTTAAGACTTCTTGGACTATTAAGGTATTGTCGTGAATAAACCGCCCTTTCGTGAACGCATTTTGGAAGGGACTGATGATATCGTTGAGAACCCTAGAAAGTCTATTGACTAGTATCTTTGAGATGGCTTTGTAGATTGAGTTAATGAGGCTAATAGGTCGAAATTCATTTGTAGTCTATGGGTTGTCTTTCTTAGGTATGAGAGTTGGGGAAAGTTTGCGGTGGTGAAAGAATCCCTTTATATCTTAGGAGATTTCCGTTTCGATAATGGGCCAGTATGCTTGGTAAGAAACCAGCACCAAAACCATCGGAACCCGGGGCTTTGTGGGGGTTCATGTCAAAGAAGGCATTTCTAATTTCTTCATCCGAAACTGGGGCGAGGAGGTCGGTACACTGCTGATGGTTTAAGGTCGGGGCGATGCTATCTAGTGAGAGATCCCTTGATTGAGGATGAGGAGAAGAAAATCTGTTTTTGAATAATCGTACAAATTCAAGATTGATCTCTTTCTCATCATGGAGCCAAATGTCTCCCTGGGTCCTTATTTTATAAATCTTTGAATGGATGATCCTTTTGTTCATTCTATTATGGAAGAATCTAAAGTTCCTGTCACCTTGGGTTAGCCAAGTTTTTCCTGCTATGGAAGCCTCATTGTTGTTGCTTAAATAACAACAATTTCTCCCGTTGGTGGATAAGCCTTCGTATGTGGTTGATGTAGGGTTGTAAGGTTGGTTCCATAATTTAGTTTCTAATTCTTGGATCTTGTCTTGATTCTGGGCTAATTTATTGGCATAGTGGTTGTATTTTTTTCTTAGCCCATTCCTTCATTAGTTGCTTAGTACTTTGACAACTCTTATTATTGTTATGAAATATTATGGTGGATGTTTATTAGGAGATATTATCTTGTATATACTAGTTATCGTCTACTTTTATTGTAATTAGGTCACTTGTTCCCCAAGCAAGCTACCTACATATTATTTGTACTATATATAGACCCCTTATATGGAATAAGAGAAGATACGACTATAATTCCCATACATCTCTCTATCTCCCTAACCCTAATTTCACAACACGTTATCAACACGATTGTTTAACCGACAAATTTAATAATGGAGATCGGGTAATACCACATCACGGTAAATAAAATAGCCTATGGCTTCACTGGCTTGCACCTTCAATACGAGTACCACCATCAACACCATGTCTGCAACCTCAAACGGGGAATCGAAAATCTCATCAATCTATCTGACTCAACTTGTAAGTCTTTCATTAAATTCCAAGTAGACACATGTCAAAAGCCTTTGTTTTTTTAAACTTTAATTCATCATTTAAAACTATATGCCACCCGCGTTGCTGCATCTAGAATTTATGTGACTTATTGTTTCCTGATTCCATGATTTTACATCCATGATCATGAATTCAATTTCCCCGATTCCATGATTTGGTTACAACTCGGTTGATATCGATGCAATACTCATATATCAGTGGCGGACCCAGGAATTTGACAGTGGGGGGACAATTTATATAATCCAATACAAAACTATTTAGCAACAAAAAATTGGGTACACAATTAAAAAAAGTCGAGTACATACTCTAATTCAATAATCAATTCAATTTACAAAGTAATTAACCAAATCACACTCTAATTCACAAATATTAAACATCGACAATTGATAAATTCACAAATTAATTATTCAACATTTGTAAAATAGAATTTTAAAAATATAAAAAACAAAAAAAAACTTACCTCGTCTCCGTCGTCTGCCGCAAATTAACCCATAAATTAGAATTCTACTAAAATAAAAACCCAAAAAAGGAAAAGAAAGAACTAAGAAATGAAAAAAAGAATATAGAAAGGGGGTATGAACAATTGAACACAATAGGCGGAACCGCGGAAGGAAAGGAAATCTGTGAGAGAAAGAAAGTAAGTGGGCCCCACTTCTGACCTTTTCACCTTCTCACTCCCACGTGGGCCCCGCTTTTGACCATTTCTACCTAGTTTGTTGTTCTTTTTTCTCTTTCCTTTCTTTTCTTTAGCTTATATGTGTATCTTGGTGATAGTGGACCCCACTTCTATCCTTTTCTCTCCCTTGTCCCTGCTGACCCGTTTTTCTCTTCTTCTTTTTTGAAAGTGTGGGGGGGGGGACAGTGGTCCCCCTTGTTCCTTTGTAGGTCCGCCACTACACATATGCTGATTTGTTTGCTTGTAACAAATCTGATATTATATATTTGTTTACTTGCAAGCAATTTGATGGGTTTCGTTTCTTGATTGTTACAAGCAAGCAATTTGATGGTATCTGTTGCTTGATTTCATAATAATCGGGATGAAACTATACCTATCCATCAGAGTAGTGGACAAGCAATGGAAAAATAATTTTTTTTGTTTAATTTATTTAGTTCTTAGTCGAATTACTCGTGGCTTGGCTCTGGTAGTAATGTTCTCTATTGGGTTTTGTAAAAAAAAATTAACTACCGAGCGAGGCTTTTCTTTGTTGCAATTTTATTGCTTCTCACAACCCATGTATTAATACTTCCTCCATTTATTTTTATTTGGAAGATAGAGAAAAATACACAAACCAAAGAATATAGAGAGAGAAAGAGGGGACCACTTGTTAATGAAGAAAAAGCACACATACCAAGGACAAAGTTGTAAATAAATGAAAAAAAAACTATCTATTTTAAGTAATGTTCCAATTAATATGACATTTCCTTAAAAGGAATATGTTGCAAATAAAAAGAAACGGAGGAAGTATGTTTTTGATTCAGACTATTCCTTCATATACTCAATTCTGCCAATTTCCTTCGATTGTTGATTTTGCATAGTTCCTCTTTCAACTCATATGTTAGAGTTTAAGGGTTCTAGTGTTTGAAGTTTGAATTATGTGATTAGTGTTTCTAGTTTTCAAAATGAATCTAAGAGGAATTCTTTGTTTGATACATGACATTGTCAAAAGAATTCATATCTTACAAGGTGTGAGGGATTTTAAAAGTTGTTGGACTAATTTCATACCCCCATATGCAAGAATTAGGGGGAGATTCTATTATTCAATTATATATTTTATATAATCCTTGCACATGAGTAATATAATACATTGATGATCAGTTTAATATATAAATTAGCTTAAATATCAATTATCTATTTAATAGTGGTGGCCACATAATTATCAATTATTTAGAATGATTCATCCTGAAGATAGATGTGAATAGATTTCATTGATCATATACTAACTTTTAGTGCCCCAATTAAAATTGATGTACCAGAAGAACAACATCAATCGCTAATGAGTATAGAGCACGCTTGAAGCGTGGTAATTAAAATAATAGGTTACAATGTTAAGAATCCTCTGAAGAGGAAAGGGGCAATAATTGACAATGACAATTCGAGAAACTAATAAATTTTGATGGATCTCTTGAAGAGATAATCTAGTAAAAAACAATATGTTTTATGATTATATAAAGCGCTCGAGAAGAGTATAAAATGTCCAACAAGATTATCATGTATCAAGATTATAATCAATACTCTAGTAGAGTATGAGTTTGAATCAAGTAGTAGTTGATTGTCTTGCCAATTGATGTTGGTGTCTTTATATCACGTCACATTCATGGCTATGCATAAAGTATGTCTAATAAGGTGATCGCCGATGTTGAAATAGTGACCAGAATTTAAATTCAACATAAAAGTGATTAGATGTGATAATTAAATTAGGCCATCCAGGTTTACTAATTACCCGTCATGGAAACTTGAAGTTTCATTTGGTATGAAAAAAATATTGGTATGACGTTCTCTCATGTTAGATATATGAAACGAATTGGATGACAAGACATAACATTGAGATTGAGCTATATTTGAATTGTGATATTAATAGTTTATTTTGAAGAAAATTTCAAGAAATAAGTTTCTAACAACTTTGTATGAGCATATGTAATAGCTAACCAGAAGTTAACTAGAATAGTTTATATATTGTTAAGTATTAGGTGGCTAGAAGTTCACCAAAACAACTTGTACGTGGATATTTTGAGTATCTAGTATCTCAATATCAAAGTTTTTGATGATCTAGAAGATCACTATCTAGTGGAATCATATACAAGTTATTTATGCCTATATTAGTAAAAAGCCATCTCCTGCTTTTGAATTGTCGAAACAAGAACTTTATGTAAGAGTCGAAGCCCCAAAGGGAGAATTAGGAATATTTTTGATAGGAGATAACAGCGTTTTTCCTTGGAGATGGAAAATACGCCCCCCGGGTTTTATCAATTTGCAAATTCTTCCTCAGTTAGTTAAAAAAATGAAATTGGCTGATATTATGACGATACTAGGTAGCATAGATATCATTATGGGAGAAGTTGATCGTTGAAATGATAATTAATACAACAGAAGTACAAGCTATCAATTCCTATTCCATATTGGAATCCTTAAAAGAGGTTTATGGTACCGTATGGATGCTTTTCCCTATTTTGATTCTCGTATTGGGAATCACAATAGGTGTATTAGTAATTGTGTGGTTAGAAAGAGAAATATCCGCAGCTATACAACAACGTATTGGACCTGAATATGCCGGACCTTTGGGAATTCTTCAAGCTCTAGCGGACGGAACAAAACTACTTTTTAAAGAAAATCTTCTTCCATCTAGAGGGGATAAACATTTATTTAGTATTGGACCTTCTATAGCAGTCACATCAATTATACTAAGTTATTCAGTAATTCCTTTTGCTTCTCGCCTTGTTCTAGCGGATCTCAGTATTGGTGTTTTTTTATGGATCGCTATTTCAAGTATTGCTCCTATTGGACTTCTTATGTCAGGATATGGATCAAATAATAAATATTCCTTTTTAGGTGATCTACGGGCTGCTGCCCAATCAATTAGTTATGAAATACCATTAACTCTATGTGTGTTATCAATATCTCTACGTGTGATTCGTTGAGACATAGGTCTTCACCCTCCCCCATTTCTTTTTAGGTTTCTAAGAATAAAAATGAAATGTATTGAATAACAATCTCTTGATGGCGCTATTATCGGTCAGCACAATGAATAAAGAAAATAAATGATGAACAACTGCACAATTTACTCCTCCCCATGGGTAACATTCTCCAGAAGAGACAAATTTCAATATATATGTCCTCACAATGAAATGAATTTTATTACAAATTATACACTAAGTTGGTTAAGAATTTCGATGCCCCTATATTTGAGTTTTTACCAACTTAGGTGGAGAGGAATTGGAATAAGTTGGCTAAATTGTAAAATTTGGAATTATTTGAAATGACAAATTGATGATCCCTATAATGTAAATGTGAAAAGTTATATGCCAACTTTTCTCTATGTGTTATCAAGATATGTTGCACATCTATAATTTGATTTGTATCTAGTTATGACTCATGTTGCATAGCGTTGAAGATACACTTTGGTCATAGGAATACCATGTGTATACATTGAGATAAATCTTGCCAATTTTACTTGAATTGCTACACTTGAAGTGTAAATTGTATGATCGGTTCCAATAGATATATATGATACATGGCAAGATAGTGCAGTTGACACTTTTAAAGTGGAATAATACTAAATTAATATCATAGTGTATGAAATAACCCAAAAGCAATATAGATATCTGAATTATAGTAGATGGCCTATTATATAAGAAAAGTTATAATGGTACTTATTGGAAATGTATTCAGATATCGTTGCAAAATAGCTTGCAGGATGTATATTGAGGAATAGTATGATAACGATATATATGATGGAACCGATGAATAGTTTACAGGCTAAAGTCGTATCACCTAGTCAAAGATAAATCCTAAGTCCTCTAACAATGATAGTCAAGGGAAGTAGGGTTGAATCCACAGAGAGACGGAGTTCGAAGTTAATATTTAGCTAAACAGTTACTTCAGATAAAATCAAATAGAAACAACTGAACTACTAATTATCTACTAGAAAACAATATAAAATGGATTTTTACTCTATGATATAAAGGTCTAGGGAATTAGTTCGGTCCACCATGCTTATACCAATCAAAGGATCAAACAACTATCAGAACCTAGGTCGAGAATCGATAGATTAGAGCAGTGTCAAGCTATGGTTAAGTCTCAACGCCTATAATTCCACATATGCAACATGCTCACAAACTTAATCAGAATTACTGATGCGTACTAGGCCTCTAAAAGTAAGACGGATCTGTGCAAACAATTATTAACCTCAAGTAATCAAAGAAACTGCGCAATAACGTTAATTACTGAATAAGAACAAATCACACCATAACCTATCTCATCAAACCCTAGAAACTAATAGCAATTCAAATAATCAAGGTATAAACATGGCTTACCTCACTAAATCCCTAGAAAATAAACTACTCAGACATAATTGAATCAATAATAACAGTTCTAATAAGAAACCCTAATTTCAACATCATGAATAAATTGAATAATTAAACTAAGCAATCAAAATAATTAAAGAGATTAAAGTAGAGAAGAATACCAATTGACGGAAAGCAAGAACTTTTATTGAAATCAAATCCGAGGTTCAATCACCTTTAATCTAATCTAAAGTGTTTAATGTAAATAAAACTAAGCTAAGAACTATGGAAATAAAAACAGAATAAAAAGTTCTCCCTAAAAATATGAGGAAAAGGTATTTATAATACCCCAAAAGTCTAATTAAAAACGAAAATAAAAAATGAAAAATCGCGACATCGAGTGCGGGACCCGATCGGGCAAAGGGCCACCCGATCGGGCCCACACTAAAAAACAAAACTTTTCTTCTCTTGTTTTACGCAACCCCAGCCACAATTGGGGGAACTTGGGCTCCACCCGATCACTGGCCCGATTAGGCAGTGGATCGGGCTCATATAAAGGTGGCAGCGCTTGGTCCTCTTGTACGCAGTAGCAGAATAATGGTTAGTGGGCCACTTGGTTTGTCCTCTTGCACGCAGCAATTTATTTGGAGAGTCAAGGCCCAAGCCTCCATTCATTTGACACGCAGCGCAGCAACAACAACAATTGGCTGAACTTGGACCTCCCACCCGATGGGCTTCGGGCAGCAGTACCCAATCGGGTGGGTTTGAACTTTTGGCCCAGAAACGCTGCTCTCCTCAGCGCACAGCAGCAGCAGTAATGTGGCACTTTGAATATTTTATTTGGGCCAGCCCGATCAGGTGGGCCTTGCCCGATCGGGTCCGATCGGGTTGGTAGTAAAAATGCCAATTATAATTTCTTTGTTTTTCCACCCGATTGGATCGGGTGATGTCCGTCCGATCGGGTGCGTAACTTTACCACCCGATCAATAAATCATCGCCCGATCGAGCCATTTCTTGCCCGATTATTGTACGGGAAGCTCCTTTTTGACTATTTAGCTCTCAATATCTCACGTTTAGAGGTCTTGGGACCTCCTAAACTATCCATAAAGCTCGTGAGTTATCCTACGTGCCTCGTAACCTCTCGTAAAGCCGTGGTTCCTTCCAAATAGCTCAAAAATAAGGAAAAAACTCCCTAAAACCTGCAATTCAACACTAAAACACAAAACCACAACTATATACGATAGTTAGCATAAAATAGCTCCGAAGAGCTCCAATGACGCACAAATTAGCTCATAAATAGGGGAGAAAACTCTATATAAATGCGTGATATCAATAGTATGAATATGCAGAAGGAGTAGACTTGAGAATAAGGGATCTGAAATAAATGTCCACTTTGATGTCGACATATTAAAGCTTATTATGGATCAGAAGTGCAACAAAATGTGAATGATGATGATCAAAAGTTTGTCATGGACCAGAAGTCCGGCGTAAAAAATGGATTTCTAAAATCTACACTGTACAATGTCTTGCATTTTGCGTCTTACAATCATGTGCATGTAGATAGATTAATTGCTTCATACATCATTATTTTTCATATCTATTTATATGATTTCTTCATAATGCATGCATATTTAGTACTTTATACATTGCAAGTAATATTTATAAGAAGGATTATTTATTCATATAATCCAATGGTTATCGAATTACTAATCTCATAGTAAAGATATGGTAATATCATGGTCTAGCATATATATATATACAATGTATTTTTGAATAAGTGAAAAGTTCCAGAAGAACTATATATGAAATATATGAACCTCTAGTGAAATGCATACGCATACATATTAAAGTATGTAATGCAGACCATGGATAATTATACATATATATATGGTTGAAATGATCAACATATTTTGAAGAGTGAATTTGGTTATTAACATGTCAACCAACAGTTTGAGTACTTAAAATCAATACCCATTTCAATTGAAGGATATCTTATGCAAAAAGTAACGTTTTGCAAAGGAAGTATCATAAATTAGATTATTGATGGTCCAAAAGTGCCACAATATCTAGAAGCCACATATTACTATTTATGTACCATCAATTCCAAAAGTGTTAGATGATAATATGGATATTTTACATTAACGTAAATTTATTATCATAAAGGACTTGATTTTTGGTTATTTGATAAAGCATTGATTATTCTTGATATTCGATGACCTCTAGATGTAGGTTCCATTCTATTTGTTTTAAACACATACAAGAAGATTGTGATCCATTTTAGGAAGAGAAGCTCTCACATACGCAACATTCATCATGAAAATGAAGAACAATAATGGTGATTTAGTTGTGCAGCAAATTCCAATCAAGTGAAGATTCATCTTTATTATCAACAGAGTACTTCTTGATAACTATATTTGAGAAGCTCGTTTGATCACAACATATTGCATCTTCCAGAATTTTAACGGATGTAATCAAGAGGGGGAGTAAATACGCGCTGCACTCTTTTTCCCTTGACCATGGTTCTGTCTCACTGGGTTTTCCTGGCAAGGTTTTTAATGAGGCAGCATCTCAAATGTATTATGAAGAATTATGAACTCTTTTTCCTTCACTAGAATTTTTCCCACAGGATTTTTATTAGTAAGGTTTTAACGAGGCATAATCTTCATGAATAGACATCCAAGGGGGAGTGTTATGAAATATTATGATGGATGTTTATTAGGAGATACTATCTTGTATATACTAGTTTTCGCGTACTCCTATTGTAGTTAGGTCACTTGTTCCCCAAGCAAGCTACCTACATATTGTACTATATATTACCCCTTATATGGAATAAGAGAAGATACGACTATAATTCCCATACAACTCTCTATCTCCCTAACCCTAATTTCACAACAATTATCATCTAAAATAAAGCTTTATTATCTAAAAAAAAGAAAACTATGTTATTGCATTTGTTCTTTTGGCGACATCACTGGCAAACTGCATTTGTTATTTGCTCCCAGAAACTCCATTGAAGGTTCTTTAATGTTTGTTCCTCCGACATCACATTCATCAAATAACACCGCCTATGAGTGTATATGACATTCACTGCCTGGCTCAAGCCCGGATAAAGGAGGAGAGTTGCGGTAAGTTTGGGGCGTCCCCTACTGAGTGACGCGCCACACTTCATGGTAATGATAAATGTGCAAGTGTTTGCTAGGTCGTCGCCCAGAAGCAGTGTGCCATCCCGGCGCCTGGGAATGATGTCAAATATGAAAGGGTTTTGGCATCAGGACGGGTGCGGCTAAAGAAGCTAGTCTAAGGTACTGGTAGGGGTAATAGGATGCGTTTTGGAACGTGGAACATTGGCTCTTTGATGGGAAGATCGGCAGAGATGGCAGAGGCTATGAGAAGGCGAAAGATTCACATAATGTCCCTTTAAGAGACTAAGTGGGTTGGTGGAAAAGTAAGATAATTATCTTCATGGGGTTATAAGTTTTGGTACGTTGGAAAGTATAAAAGTAGGATTGGAGTAGGCATCATCATTGATAATGAAAATATTGATGATGTGATGGAAGTTTTGTGGAAGAGTGACCACTTATGAGTTTTAGGTTAGCATTAGGGGATGAGGCTTGTGATTATCATAAGCGCATATGCACCGCAAGTAGGATTTGAGGCATCTATTAAACAAAATTTTTGGAGGATTTAGAGAAGGTTGTGAAACGAGTGCCTATTAGTGAAAAATTGATCATTGGCGGGGATCTTAACGGACATGTGGGTAATAGTCGAGTTAGCTTTGAGAGCATTCATTGAGGTTTTGGGTATGGGGAGAGAGATGAATTTGGAAGTGGTTCTTGGATTTTGCTCTAGCATAGGGTCTTAGTATCATGAACACTTTGTTTGAGAAAAGAGAATCTCACCTTGCAACGTATAGGAATGGATGTAGCGCGAGTCAAATTGACTTCTTTTTAGTAAGGAATGCTTGACGAAAGAGTTATACAAACTGTTAGGTGATACCGGGTGGAAGCGCAACCACCCAACATAGACTAGTGGTGCTTGATTTTTCAGGGTAGGTAGTCTTTAAGAAAGTGAAGACCCAACGTGGAGTCGCAATTAAGTGATGGAAGCTCCAAGGGGAGCACAAAGAGATTTTCTTAGCCAAGATGACTAGTGAATATATTTGGTCTTGTAGTACGGAAATGGATTTAGATTCGACATGGACTATGATAGAACATTTATAAAGGAAGCGGCGAGAAAGGTTGAAGAATCTAAAAGAACTGTATCATCAAGTAACGACACATCTTGGTGGAGTGAGGAGGTGAGACAAGTAATAAATAGCAAACGAGAAGGTTATAAACTATTGGGAAAAGACAAAAGTGGATGTGAACCATGAAAAGTACAAAGAAGCTATAAGAGAAGCGAAGAAGACAGTAGGAGAAGCCAAAGTAAAGGCAAATCAAGAGTTTTATGCAAGATTGGATGCGAAAGAAGGAGAAAAAGACATTTATAGAATTGCACGTGTGAGGGAGAGGAAGACAAGAGACATAAGATGATAAACTGTGGTGTATGATGTTTGCGGATGATGTTGTGTTGATTGATGAGACAAAAGGAAGGTGTTGAATGTAAGTTGGAATTGTGGAGGTATACGTTAGAAGCTCGTGGTTTTACATTGAGCAGAATCAAGACAGATTATCTGGAGTGGTTAAGGATCGAACATCTTCCGTTACCTTGGATCTATTCTCCAACAGGATGGAGAACTCGATGGAGATGTGGCTCATAGAATTAGTGCGAGTTTGTTAAAGTGGAAAAGCGTCATCGGGTTCCTTTGTGATTTTGGAATTCCCCAGATTACAGGGATATTCTAACCACGACAATTAAGTTTTGCTTTGTTATTTGGCACCTAGACACCTAGAGGAAGACAAGGAATAATAAAAAAGAATATACTCCGTCTCGATTAAGCGTTTGTAAGTCTTTTTTTAGTCTTTTTTTTTATTATCATCTTATTTATCCTTCTTTTTATTGTTCAACCATCTACGCCCTTGAATGTAGCTCATGGATAAGATTGGCCCAATTCTATTTACTGGAGTTAACTAACTACTCCAGGGGATGCCGTCTCATTGTAGAGTTAGCTCAACGCCCCAACATGCAAGTGTTGCTAAGGTGGTTGGACGAAGGTGGTGCTACTACGGTGGCCTAACTATGTTTAGAGTTAAAAAGGGGATGAGGGAAGAGAGAGAAAGAATTAGGGCTTAGTTGCCGAGCCACCAACTAATGAAATAAGGCACTATGTAAAATTTCAAAAACTTGTTAGTCACTTCCTATAATAAATTGACCTGTTACCATATAGACAAATTAAAATTTGAAGGTGGCCATATAGAATTTCCCAAATATAAAATATTATTTTGATCCTACGAAATGTCAAACAATAAATAACTCGAGGATCATCAGAACCATAAACTAGTATGATGGGAACTTAATAGACATTTGGTGCACAAAGGTACATATTAACTTATTGCGTGTAAAGTCAATAAGTCTCGTGTTTTATGAGCCATGGAGACTCACAAATATATTGATCTCGGATCGGTTAAATATTGGTCAAGCTCAACTTAATGAGGATCGCTAGGGCTCCAGCTCGACTCGAGACATTTACAAGTCGAGCTTGAGCCTCTTTAAATTGAGCTCGAAAGCTCGCGAACAGACTCGAAGCTCGATTATGTTTTAATAAATTATATTGATTTCTTGAATTTCAAATTTATTTTATTTTAAGTCTAAATATGATATTTCCTTTAATGAAAAATTGTGATTAAACAAAATAGAAATCTAATGCTGCTACAAGTTTGCTAAGAATCAATTTTGATCTCATATCAAACACGAGCAGCTGTCGGGCCAAGCCTTTACTAAGTACTCTCGAGTTCGAGCCGAACCTCTACTTCGTACCCTCGAGTTCAAATCGAGCCCGAAATTTTATGCTCGACTAGTTTCGAGCTCGAGCCGAGCCGGAACTAAGGCGAACTAGAGCCGAGCCTGCTTGATTTTGGTCCGACTCGTTAATACCCCTATGCTTGAACGAAAAAGTAAAACCCAAATGACCCCCTTATAAACCAAAGTGACTGACAACTAATGTTAAAAATGTATCTTTTCCAAGATAGAACTATCCATATCTTTACAACACAATGATCCATCTATATAACTATAAATTTATCCTTTTTCATTGTGGTAACCTCTCGAGTTCTCAACATAGCAAGGACTTGAAACACACATACTTACTCCTTGGTTGCACATTAAATTATTTATGTATCCAGTATATTATAGACTTTATACTTCCTTTGTTTCATACTAGGCTCCATTTGGTTGTGCTGCTGTAAATTTACGAGAAGATCTTTCGTCTTGTCCTAGAAGCGTAAAACATTTTCAATATAAATTGAATTTTACGGAAAACAATTGCAATGGAGAACGCAATTGTAAAATTAGTTTTCTAATAATTTTGTACCATGTAAGAAAGAAGATGGAAAAAAGGAAAATGAAAGGGAAAGTAAGGATATGGTGGGAGGAGTGTAAAGGGAGATAAGGAAAAAGAAGGAAAATAGTTTTCCTTCATTTTGAAGGGAAAATGGTTTTCCATCATAAGAAGAGATTCGTTTGGTAGGGTGTAAAACATTTTTCTAGAAAAACTGTTTTCCTCTATTCTTAGTTTTACATTGTTTGGTTGACAAAGGAGTATAAAACCATTTTTCCTTGGAATAAACTAGATCTTCTAATTATGAAAAACCATTTTCCTTTCAAAATGAAGGGAAAACTGTTTTCCTCCCACCACGTCCTTACTTTCCCATTTCATTTTTCTTTTTTCCATCATCTTTCTTACATGGAACCAAACAATGTAAAACTAATTTTGCAATTGTATTTTTCATTGAAATTGAAAATCATTTTACATTGAAAATGTTTTACACCCTACCAAACAGAGTCTAAGGGAAAATGATTTTACACTCCATTGTCAACAAACTATGTAAAACTCAAAAGAGGAAAACAAATTTTCACGAAAATGTTTTGCACCTTACCAAACGGAACCTTAGTAGCAACAACTTGACTTTGAGCCATTCACATATCTTACACTAACCATGATCGTTAGCTAATAGATATAACCAAATATTAGTCTGTGCGATTTTCTTAGATTTATCTCTATGTGTAATTGCCATTTATCATTTTTTTCATAATTTTACTGATTGATAGATATCTTAATTGTCAAAATTGCCTAACAATATATATATTAGTCAAACTGTTGAAACTAATGTAGAACTATCTCTATGGGTGAAAAATGAGGAGGAGAACACCAAAAATCAGCATGGATTTTTTAAATTCCTAACTGAATAGCACAACTCCCTCTAATGCTATAAGTTTTTAATTTTGAATATATGCCCTAAACAAACTATTGATTCTTTTGATAATTTTTTTCTTCTCGCTTCCAGTTAAAGTTATATTTTTATGCACAACTGTATATGAGTTCGCACAAATCACGTGTGTTTTAGGCCATGTTATTTTGGACTGGATTAAATATTTAAGTTCAGTTTAGCTCCATTGATTACAGTTCAACTCCTCATCTTTGTCTAACAGTTACATTTCAATCATTTTATTATACTTCCTTCATTTCTCAATACTTGCAACATTAGCGTAGTAACCACTATTCATCTACGAATCTTATGTTATATTTTTTCTCAAGTGTACAAGATAAATATATAGTCAAGTAAAGTCTTATTTTATTCGTCTTAATGCATACTATCATAATATCAACTTTTTATAATTTTTACTTATCATTCGATCCGAGATCTTGGAAGAACTACAATCCCAGGGAGCTTATATACAATATCTGAGTCTTTTTTATGATTTGACTCAAAATTTTCTAGTTAGGATTTTCGTGTTGTAAAAGAGACGCGAGTGATATATTGATCTCCACATGAATATGCATTTTAGGGAGAATGACACGAATTACTAGTAAAATTTACTTATTTCAAATAAGAATAAAACGTTCAATAAAGAAAAACAGTTTCTTTTTTTCTTTATACTTTTTCTTACTTTAACGATTTAAACTTAAAGATCATAATATGACTCTAGATCATTATTATGATCTAAATTTCCATTTCTCGGAGCAAACAAATAAAAAAATAGGGTATATATATATATATAACAGAAAATTGGATTCTTTTATTACGCGTGTTTGGGCCCTTCCAGTCATGTCCCACCTAACCGGTAAAATGACTGAAATATCCTTAGGGGGCAAAATTACCATTTTACCCCTAAGGATCTCACAGGCTGGGAAGTACAGGCCTTCAATCAGGTCCACTAACTAAAAGGCTTTCATGTCATCATCATCTTCACCAGATGACGTCACCTCAGTACTACCTATAAATAGTACTCTCATCTGATCATTCAGGTAAGTTTTTTCATATATTGCAGAGCATTTACTAGTACCATTCTCTCTAACTTCTAAGATCAGATCTGACTTAAGCATCGGAGAGCCAATCCCGGGAACATCATCGGGGTAGTTCACGGTGCTCGGTTTTGCAGGTGCCGGAATTCGAAGACCTTGGACTCATTTGGTTACAACCCTAGTTGGAAATTGGACTTCCCCGAATTACAAATTCACTGTGTTTCTTGTACCCGAAACAGTTGGCGCCGTCTGTGGGGATCTAACATAACAGCTACGTTTTCGAACACTATGACACGAGGACAAGGTAATCGCGGTACTGCTGCTCGAAGAACTGCCTCTGAGAACGCTCAGACTACTCTGCTGAACCAAGGAGGTGTTATCGTGGAGGACGAGACCGACGTCCTAGAAACCGGAAGCTAGGCTGACATGGCTATCGAAGCACCGCCACCAGCAGTGACTTACTCGGATCTTTGACAACTCGAACTCCGAATGGAAAGACTTATGACTACTGTCATGCAACAGCTCGTTTCAGTAATGAAGACTCAATAGACTACTCCCTCTGACCGAGGGACAGTCCTGGATCAACCACAGGCTCATCGAAGGGCAGCTCAACCAAAACGTGCCCTAACCGAGCATGTTGTTGGTGGCCCTTCGAGAAAGATACTTGCTGCTTCGAAAGGAAAATATGTCATGTCACCTAGCCAGGATGATGCTCGACATATAATACAACAGAAGCAGATGAGGGGTAAAAACTTCGACGCCCGAGAGATCATCGAAAAGATAAGAGAACAATCCCAGGGAGGAAATTCGAAGTATTCAATGGCCACGCGAACCACGGGACAATCTCACCCCGTGACTAGCCGTCACACTCTAAGAATAGTGAACCCACAACAGAGCGAGGAGCCCGGGGAGGTAGCTGAATCAGGCTTTCGAATGGGTTCAGCAGTGCCACATAAATCACCATTCAGCCAACACATCATGGAAACCCCTAACCCGGGCAAAGTCAAGATCCCTTTGATAGAGCACTACTCAGGGATCACGGATCCTGCTGACCATTTGGCAGCATACAAAGCTCAAATGAGCGTCTAGACGTTTTGCGAGGCGACGTGGTGCAGGTATTTCCCGACCACCCTGAAAGGCTTGGCCCTCAATTGGTTCACAAGCTTACCAAACGGCATCATAACCAGCTTCTCGGCTCTCGAAGCTCTCTTCTCTCAGCACTTCATAGCAGCAAAACGTCACAAAAAGACTAGTGTCCACCTGATGTCCGTTTCCCAGTAGAAAGGGGAAAGTCTGAGCTGCTACATTAAGCGATTCAACGAGGAGTCCCTCAAGGTCTCCGACCTCCAGGATGGAGTTGCTGTTATGGCCTTAATGAACGGCCTTCATCCTGGACGCTTCAAGTTCGAACTCGCCATGAGAGAGACTCTCACTTTGGCTGATGCCATGCGACAGGCACAAAAGTATATCTAAGCGTCAGACATCTGTAAGAATGTTAATGAAGAAGGAGGCAACAAAAGGAGAAATGAGCCATCGAATCAGAAAGACGTGGCAGACAGGCTAAAGAGGCATCGACCATCCGATGGAGGTCATGACCCTCGTTTCAATGTTAACCGGCGGGAAATATACTTGGACATAAAAGAGAAATCTATGTTGCATCGACCTAACCCAATCAAAACGTCGAGTTATCGCAGAGACAAAAAGCTGTGGTGCGAATACCATAAAGACTATGGTCACACGACCAAGGACTGTAGAGAATTGAAGAAAGCTCTCGACAAGTTGGCTGATGAAGGGAAGTTGAATAGATATCTCAAGGAACCTCAGGGTGATCGAAGAAGAGATAAGGGAAAAGAGAAACAAGCTAGAAGCAATGAAACCGAAGGCTATGTAGGCGTCATAGCTGGGGGCTTCGCTTCGGGAGGCCTAACCGGCAACGCAAGGAAGAATCACCTATACCATCTGAAGGATGGTAAGAGAATGAAAAGGCCGGACACTCCCACCATGGTGTTCGGAGAAAGTTCGAAGGAGATACAGACCCCCATGATGACCCTCTGGTCATCGAACTAAAAGTGGCCAACCATAGGGTTGGTCGAGTGTTGATAGACAGTGGGAGCTCGGCAGACATCATTACCTAGGAGTGCTTGCAAAAGCTCAAATACGAAAAGAAGGACATCAAGGCCATTGACCAACCTTTGGTCGGATTCGGAGGGCAATCCGTTCACCCCCTTGGAGTCATCAATTTGCCTAGCCGGTTTGGTGACAAGGGAAAAGGACGATGCCTTCCAATCAACTTTCTATTCGTTGACATCGACCTCCCATACAACATCATCATAGGGAGGCTCACGTTGAATAGAATAAAAGCTGCAATCTCGACCTACCAGCTCCTGTTGTAGTTTGAAGCAGATGATGGGACGGTCGGAAGGTTGCATGGGGACCAAAAGTCTGCCCGAGAATGTTATGTCAATAGCTTGAGGAGAGGCAAGCCAGTCGAAGCAAGCTCAGGAAAAAGGAAAAGAGAAGAAACTGACAAGATTTCACCCCCACCATTGGGTTTGTTCTATAACGAGAACCCAATCAATTACAATCTACCTCAGCCGGTCGATGAAGATGAAGAAATACAACTCGGACCTGATCCTAACCGGACAGTTCGAATTGGCAAGGACCTTAACCAGGTCGTTCGAAAAGAAATAGTGGATCTCCTCCAAGAATATCAAGAGGTGTTCGCATTTTCAGCTGATGAGATGCCAGGGATAGACCCCTCGGTCACCAAACATCAGCTAAACATCAAGTCAAAATTCAGGCCCATCAAACAGAAATTAAGACATCAGGGTTCTGAAAGGAACAAGGCCGCAGCTGAAGAGGTGAAAAGGTTGTTAAGTGCCGGGATGATAAAAGAATGTCAATACACAGATTGGCTGTCAAACGTAGTACTAGTTCGAAAGCCCAATGGATCATGGCGCATGTGCGTGGATTTCACCGATCTTAACAAAGCGTGTCCTAAAGATGATTTCCCCCTCCCTAAGATCGACAAGCTGGTCGACTCCACAGCAGGACATGCACTCTCTAGCTTCATGGACGCAAATGCTGGTTACCACCAAATTCCCCTCGTCGAGGAAGACTAGGTGCATACCGCATTCATTACGAGTTCCGGGATTTATTATTTTGTGGTCATGCCGTTCGGACTTTAGAACGCAGGGGCTACATATTAGACGCTCGTTAATAAAATGTTCGAGAAGCAGTTGGGGCGTAATGTTGAAGTCTATGTTGACGACATGATAGTCAAGAGTAAGCTAGTCGATGATCATGTCCAAGATCTGCGGGAAACTTTGTCTACCCTACGATCTTACAACATGAAATTAAATCCTAAGAAATGCGTCTTTGGCGTTCGAGGAGGGAAATGCCTAGGGTTCTTAGTGGATGAAAGGGGCATCGAAGCTAACCCTGACAAGATAGAAGCCATCATCAACATGAAGTGTCCTCGAACTGTGAAGGAGGTCCAAAGGCTCACAGGGTGTATGACTGCCCAAAGAAGATTTCTATCAAGATCAGCTGACAAGAGCTTACACTTCTTCAATATATTGAAGAAACCGTGCTTCGAATGGGACTGTGAAGCAGAAAAAGCCTTTCAACAGTTAAAGACCCACTTAGCTTCATTACCGAAGCTTGTCTCACCCTTGCCGGGAGAGACATTATTTGTTTATCTAGCGGTATCTGAAACCGCTCTAAGTATTGTGCTCGTTGCTGAAAGAGAAAAGCTACAACACCCAGTATATTTCGTTAGTCATGCCTTTCGAGGGGCTGAGAGTAGATACCCCCCGTCGGAGAAAATGATATATGGCCTGGTGATGGCCAGTCGAAAATTGAAGCCTTATTTTCAAGCTCATCCAATCAAAGTACTCACTAGTCAGCCACTAAGAAAGCTCATTGAAAGTAGAAATGGCTCTAGTCGAGTTATCGAATGGGCTAATCAATTGTCAGACTATGGTCTAGAGTTCGAACCAAGAAGAGCAATTAAAGCACAAGCCTTAGCTGATTTCATCGCTGAGTGCCCAACCGAAGTCGAGACTGCCACCCTAACCGGGACATGCCAACTCTATGTTGATGGCTTTTCATCTAAAGCAGGTTGCGGAGCTGGTCTACTGATCATAGACCCTCTTGAAAATAAAATGGAATATGCAATAAAATTTGACTTTGCTGCCTCAAATAACGAAGCAGAATACGAAGCCCTTTTGCCGGGATTAAAACTATGCCTCTCGAATGGGGCTAATAAAATAACAGTCAAGACAGATTCACAGTTGGTCGTGGGTCATGTCAAAGGAGAATTCGAGGCAAAGGAGGATAGTATGAGGATGTACCTAGGCAAGGTAAAAGAACAGCAACAAAAGTTCACCAAATTCTCAATACAACACATCCCACGGTCCGAAAACCAGCAGGAAGACGCTTTATCTCGAATGGCCAGCTCAGCATATGGGTTGGAACCTCGAACCATTTCTTGGGAGGTGTTGTATAGACCAAGTATCAACAGCCAACTTCTCATTTGCAGCATAGACCGCTCGAACAATTGGATGCAAAGTATCCGCCTGTACTTCGAAGAAGGAAAATTACCAGAAGATGAAAAAGAAGCAGAAAGAGTGCGACGCCGTGCAAGTTGGTTTTTGTTGCACGACCACCTGCTATACAAAAAGTCCTTCACACATCCCCTTTTAAGATGTGTGACGCTCGAAGAGGGCTAGCAGATACTTCGAGAGATACATGAAGGCACCTGTGGGAGTCATCAGGGGGCTCGAACTATAGCCGGTAAAGCTCTTCGAGCAGGGTACTATTGGCCAACAGTGATGAAGGATGCCAAGGACATGGTTAAAAAATGCCACAACTGTCAAGTATATGCCCATGTACATCGACAATCAGTCTCTCTTCTCACCACAATGCAAGTTGTCCTACCATTCGACCAGTGGGGGATGGACATCCTCGGGCCCTTCCAAGTTGCGTCTGGTGGAAGAAAATTCTTGTTGGTAGCTGTCAGCTACTTCACCAAGTGGATCGAGGCTGAACCCTTAGCCACCATCACAGATAACAAAGTGCAGGACTTCATCTGGAAAAACATAATCACTCGTTTTGGCATACCCTGAGCACTCATATCAGACAACGGTCGACAATTCAACAGTGGTCCTACCAAAGCTTACTGCGCTCGATTTGACATACAAATAAATTTTTCTGCCGTCAGTCGACCGCAAACCAACAGGCAGGCAGAGGCAGCCAACAAAGTCATCCTCAAAGGGTTAAAGAAGATGTTAGATGGAGCGAAAGGGTCATGGGTTGAAGACTTACCAGGAATACTATGGTCAGCTCGAACCACGGTAAAAGAGGCCACTGGACATACACCTTTTAACTTGGTTTATGGAAGTGAAGCCGTGCTGCCAGTCGAAGTAGATATCCCCTCACCAAGGATAACATTCTTTGACTACGGGCAAAACGAAGAAGAAAAAAGCGTCAATCTCGACCTCCTACCAGAGACAAGAGGAAATGCACTGCTCAAATCAATGGCTCAGAAGGCTAGAATGACCACGCTGTACAATCGAGGGGTCAAGGAAAGAAAGTTCGAGGTCGGAGACCTAGTACTTCGAAATATTGAAGCAACAGGAAAGAAGATGGACCTTGGCAAGCTAAGTCCAAATTGGGAAGGACCATATCGAGTAACGGAGGTTATTCATCCTGGAACATACAGACTCGAGAACATGGATGGTGATCCTTTGTTTCGTCCCTTGAATATCGACAACTTGAGGAAGTTCTACATTTAAAGCCAACCACAACAACTTAAGGGGCTAATATGACAGCAAGATAGATAGTTCTTGTACTACTTCGACCTCACCGGTCTTGTTAAGTTGTTGTGATAAGCATTGGAATAATTGTAGTGATCTGGAACTTGTGGACCTTGCCGGTACAAATAGATTTGTTAAGATTATGAATGAAATATGACCTCACCGGTCTTTCGAAATTGTCATCTAAATTATTTATGAATCATGATTCAAATTATTAATACCTAACAGGTTCAAAATGAATTCATAACCTCACCGGTCTCGAATTTCATGAATTAATGCGACTCCTCTAAAGATGGTCTTCGAATTAAATAGACCCTCCTTGAGGATGCTCGAATTTTGTCATACAAAAAGACCTAGCAGGTCGAAAAAAGATGCAAGAAACATTAGACAAGATGATCAAAAAGTTTTCTTTTCATTCCATTAAAAGAAAAATTACAAACTTGAACGGAACAAAAAGGAGAGTAACTAAGTTACAAAAAGCAAAATACGAGTGCTGGAATTACAAATGTCAAGGGGCTTCAATATCAACATCCTCCTCCTTAGACGAGGACTCGAATGAAGAGCTCACATCTTCGGCTTCACCTCCCTCGGGCTCCTCGACAGCTTCAGAAGCAGCTTTACCGGCTTGAACTTCGCTTTCCCTTGCAGGAGAAAGGTCGGCAGGGGCTTCATCTTCAGCGGCCTCAGCGACCTCCTCAGGGATAGAGGAGGAAGCTTCACAAGCTCCTCGTTTACCCTTTGCCTTCTCTTTTTCCGTATAGGCATCCAGGGCCTTCTGCTCATACTCAGTATACTTGGCCAGAACTTGTTGGAAATCAAGTCCCAGAGCCAAGTCTTTCAGAGTCTGCTCGAAAAAACCCTGGATTTCGCCTCGAGCAGATTGAAAGCCCTCGACCATTTTCTGATCAGCGAAGTTCTTACCCTCTTGCGATCGCTTCCAGCGGCGGATGTACTTGTCCCTCTTCTGCTTGAAGTCCTTGACGGACTTATCATATTGCTGCTGCAAGTCATCCCGCTGAGCTTGAACCCGTTGAAGCAGCTCCTTGTGGCCCCTCAGCTGTCCCTCGAGGTCAGCAACCTCTTTGCGTGAGGCATCGAGCTTCTTCTCAGCAGATTTAAGCTGGTTGGACAGCTCATCTCTGTTAATCATCAGACTTGTCCTCTCGCTGTTAAAAGCCTCGAGGTTGTCAACATTCAACCTCTTGGCCGCATCGAGTTCAGCCTCGAGAGAGCAGACCTTTCGAGAAGCCTCCCACAGCTCCTGTTTGCACTTATCAAGCTCCTCGGCCAGCTTACCCGAATCGCGACCTTCCTTTTCCGTAAGGCAGGCCATTCGGATAGACATCTGCAACAACAAATAAAGAAAAGGTTAAGTTAAGCTACAGAAATGGGATATGGACAATAAGGGAAAACAAAAAGGCTCACCTGTAACCAGCACTCATTGAGCGCCTCGATCTCCTTCGCTGCACTCAGCTTAGAGATATCCTCCTTATCCCCGGGCACCAACAATGCCTCTCGAACTCGTTGGTAACGAGCTTGAAGAGCCTTTCAGCTGGCATTCTCGATGCTTACGGCGCCGGACTGACGGTATACGTCGTCAAGCCAAGAAGTTTTGGTCTTCTTGACCAGGGGCTCTTCATTGTCCTCCTCAGCCAGAGGACTTGAACCCGCACCCTGGTGAAAACTAAGATCCGGTATTAACGGATCAACATAGGGAGAGGTGCAGGCCTTCCTTTTTAAACCCTCAGGAGCCTCGATCGCTGGAGGAGGGGGGTCAGGCAGAGTTGCAGGAGGAGCAGGTAAAGGCTTCGGTGTTACCGATTTCACCTTTAGTTTATGTTTTGGATTCTGTCAAAGAAAAGACAAGTTAGAGGAAGCAGATAAAACCAAAATCCAACAAAAGGGCGTTCGAACTTACAACAGGAGGTTTGGGAACTTTGAGTTCCCCCGAGTTCAGCGACAGCCTGGCCATGGCCGCCATACCACTCTTAGCAGTGTTCTTCTTCATCTCCTCGTCGAGATTATTGTAAGAAAGTACTACAAAAGCAGAGAAATAAAGTCAAACAAGGTTGATATCACAAACAAAAGAAATAGATAAGTGATAGACCCCTACATTGGTCATATGCCGGGGACACGCCGAAAGCCGACAGGAAGTTCTCGTTGGCTAAGTCCTTATCATTAGGCAGCCAGTGATCAGTCTTGTATTTAGGCTTCCCATCGACATGAAACGACGTGGCTTGACAATGAATGGCCACAATAGCCTCCTCGGCGTCCATTTCAGGCACATTAAGATTCATGCCAAAGTTAGGAGGACTATCGGACAGAGTAATAGGTACGTCCCACGGCTGATCCCCTCGGAAGATGAAGAGAAACTCCCCGCGAAAAAGGGCGTGGTTGGCTGGCATCTCTGTTGTGACCTTGTATGATTTCTCATCTCTAAGGCCATTCTTCATCATTATGAGATGCCTGGCCTGAAAAGAGTACCAGCCAAGCCCATGGCGAAGCTCGGAGACTTCTTGTATCCGGAACATACTGCGCCAAAGGCGCAAGGACGGTCGCACTCCAAGCATGCGACAGATACACAAAAATTCAACGATCGTCCCAACCGAGTTAGGCATAAGTTGACATAAGGCTATGTTGTATGCCTCTAAAATCTCCTTAAAAAGTGGGTGCAAGGGAAAGCGCAAACCCAGTTCGAAATATGATTTATATACACCGATGCATCCGGGAGGTGGTGATACCACCAAGTCCGTGAATTGTGGTGGATACATAATATAGGGCAGCTTTATATGGTACAGGGTCGAAAAAAACGACAGCCCTCCCTGAAGATCCTTTCGCCACTTCCCCGTTGACCAGTGGCCACTTATTCCCAATCTCATGTTGGGGGAAGGACAGGGCTCGATATGGTCGGATGTCGAAGTTCCCTCATCCGTCGTCTCCATTATTTGCACTACACCAAGGGAAATAAAAGAATCTAAGTAACTCCTCTTAGAAGGAGGGAAGGCTATTGTTACTTTATTAGGATGATCTAAAAATTCCTCAGGCCCCTCAAAATCCTCCTCACACTCCTCTTCCTCAATAGGAATGGCGTCGAGCAAAATATCAGAATTTGGGACCCAATAAGCTATTGATACAACAGGAGCCCTATCTACCCTTGTTTCTACCCAAGGCATATAAGGAAGGGGCAAGGCATATGAGGCACTCAGTTCGAAAACAGGGTTCATTATTTATATTACAGAGACCCCTATCGAATTTATTAAAAGCAAGGAAAAGAGTCAAGGATGAGAAATCATACCTTTGTCGAATTACACGAAGGAGATTCCTCGCTATCTTGACGCACTCTGAGCAGCACACAGGAAGCAAAAGGCTTCTTAAAAAGGGAGAGAAAATTAGAGAGAGAAAGTAGAGAGAGAAATTGCAAAGTGAGTAAATGAGGAAAGAAGTAAAAAATTTATATCTCACCTACCCTGAACAGTAACCTCTCTAATGTGAACAGTAACCCAACATGGGAGTTCGTGCCAGAAGAGTAGAGGGAGGTTTGTTTCAATACGGTATTTATATAATTCAAACGTATAAAAAACGGTCAAATACGGTTGACCACCCAAAAAGTTGACCTTTAAACGTTGACCTTCACCGGGCCTACCTCGAAGAAAGTCAGCTATGCAAACACTTCCCTCACCGGGGCTACCTCGAACTCTTAAAAAGGATAAACCCTTTGACTGAGTTACCTCGAGTAGATTCAAGGATGTTCTTTGGATCCATACTTAGAAATATTTCAAAGTATGCCAAGCCCTTCATAAGGCATCCCCTTTCGAGTAATTGAGTATTAAACTCAATTAGCCCTTACCAGGCCACCTCGAAATCACCCAATTGAGTATTGGACTCAATTAGCCCTTACCAGGCCTTCTCGAATTATCAAAATTGAGTATTGAACTCAATTAGCCCTAACCAGGCACCTCGAAGAATTCAAGATCATCCAATGGTGGATGTTTATAATTTTTATCGAAAACCCTATAGAAGGGTGTTCGAATTCTGTCTGTCATAAAGAACCACTCCAAGTATGGCGTTCGAATTCTGTTACATAAACAACTAATGGTGGGAATTCCGTTTATAATTCTGTATCGAACACCTCTTCTGGGAGGGCGTTCGAGTTTTCATTTGAACCTCTTAAAATAGGATGGTGTTCGAATTTTTGAAGCCTCCTTAATATGAGGGCGTTCGAATTTTAGAAACCTCTCTTTTAGGAGGGCGCTCGAATTCTATAAGTGATTCTCCTAGGAGGGCGTTCGAGTTCTATTAGTTGTTCCTCTGAGTGGGTTCTCGGATTTTATGACCAACCCTTCCAAAAAGGGATCTAGAAATTTATAAAGAAAAACATCAAATATCTAAAGTCCTTAACACGCCTCCTAGCAGGACGCTCGAATTCTATGAGCTCTTCTCCTGGGAGGGCGTTCGAATTTTCCTTAAAACACCTCCTAGGAGGATGCTCGAGTTCTATGAGCTATTCTCCTGGGAGGGCGTTCGAATTCTCCTTAAAAACACCTCTTGGCAGGGCGCTCGAATTCTATAAGCTTTCTCTTGGGACTTGGATGAGGGCGTTCGAATTCTCAATTAGCCCCTTGGATGAGGGCGTTCGAATTCTCAAATTAGCCCCTTGGATGAGGGCGTTCGAATTCTCAATTAGCCCCTTGGATGAGGGCGTTCGAATTCTCAATTTAGCCCCTTGGATGAGGGCGTTCGAATTCTCAATTAAGCCCCTTGGATGAGGGCGTTCGAATTCTCAAATAGCCCCTTGGGTGAGGGCGTTCGAATTCTCAATTAGCCCCTTGGATGAGGGCATTCAAATTCTCAATTAAGCCCCTTGGATGAGGGCGTTCGAATTCTCAAATAGCCCCTTGGGTGAAGGCGTTCGAATTCTCAAATAGCCCCTTGGGTAAGGGTGTTCGAATTCTCAATTAGCCCCTTGGGTGAGGGCGTTCAAATTCTCAAATAGCCCCTTGGGTGAGGGCGTTCGAATTCTCAATTAGCCCCTTAGGTGAGGGCGTTCGAATTCTCAATTAGCCCCTTGGAAGAGGGCGCTCGAATTCTCACCTCCTTAGGATGAGGGCGCTCGAATTTTGCAAGGATAATCCCACCTTGGAACACGTCGAATTTTTAAAAAAGCAACTAAAGCAGATTATTCCGCTCCACATCGCAGTTTTGTCATGGTCTGATACTACGACATAGAGCGTGGGGCTAATGTTTGGGCTCCTTCCAGTCATGGCCCACCTAACCGGTGAAATGACTAAAATACCCTTAGGGGGCAAATTTACCATTTTACCCCTAAGGATCTCACAGGCTGGGAAGTACAGGCCTTCAGTCAGGCCCA
Source organism: Patellifolia procumbens (assembly GCA_947645195.1). Lineage (NCBI taxonomy): Eukaryota > Viridiplantae > Streptophyta > Magnoliopsida > Caryophyllales > Amaranthaceae > Patellifolia > Patellifolia procumbens. The sequence continues at coordinate 573,759 of CANSGD010000920.1, forward strand.
CTGACTAAAAGGCTTTCATGACATCATTATCTTCACCAAATGACGTAGTACTACCTATAAATAGTACTCTCATCTGATCATTCAGGTACGTTTTTTCATATATTGCAGAGCATTTACTAGTACCATTCTCTCTGACTTCTAAGATCAGATCTGACTTAAGCATCGGATAGCCGATCCCGAGAACATCCCGGGGTAGTTCACGGTGCTCGGTTTTGCAGGTGCCGGAATTCGAAGACCTTGGACTCATTTGGTTACTACCCTAGCTGAAAATTGGACTTCCCCGAATTACAAATTCACTGTGTTTCTTGTACCCGAAACAACGTGTATCAGCCGTTTCGGAGGACAAGTATCTTCATCTCAAAATGGATGAGCAAATTATTAGGCCAAGCTGGATTTGAACCAGCGTAGACATATTGCCAATGGATTTACAGTCCATCCTCATTAACCGCTCGGGCATCGACCTAGGAAGAATCAATTCAATTTAGAGAAGGTATTGGATCAGACGCGTCCGACCATAACATTTGGTTGGACGACTTTCAGTTGGTTTCATTTTTTTCCAGTTGGTTTCATTTTTTTCAGTTGGTTTCAATTTTTGTTCAGTTGATCTTTTTTATTTCAGTTGGATGTCTTTTAAGTTACTTATCTTATTGTTTCATTTATGTGTTTTAGTCTAACTGAAAAGAAAACTTAAGTAAATGAAACAAAATAAGTTATAAATGAAAGCAAATTAGAAGCAAATAAAAAAAAAGGGAGTAACGAAAAGTCTAAAACCTTCATCCTTTTAACTGAAACACTAAGAGCCTGTTCTGTTCAGCTTATTTTCAGTTCAGTTCAGTTCAATTCAGTTCAGCTCTAATAAGTTCAGTTCAGTTTAGTTCAGCTCTAATAGTTCAGTTCAGTTCAGTTCAGCTCCAATAAGTTCAGTTCAGCTCTAATAAGTTCATTTCAGTTCAGTTCAGATCCAATAAGTTTAGTTCAGTTCATTTCAGCTCCATTCATTATTTAACCATTTTGTTTAATATATTACTATTGGTCTAATTTATTTTACTTATTATTATTATTGTTATTATTATTATTATTATTATTATTTATATATATTATTTTTGTTATTATATCTTTACTCATTATTATTACTATTATTATTATGGCTGAGCAAGGTTTGGGTTGGTGCACGATTTAACCAAATTTCATGTCAATACGACTATTCTAATTTGCAATTATTGTTTTATTTTACCGACTAAATATTTCCACTACATTATACAAGTAAGCTAGAAGATATGAAAAAAATTACAAAGTTGCTAATAATACTGTCGTACTATTTATGGTACAACATTGTCGTTACGTTGCATATATTAAAGATATTTTGTAGGTTTGTGGTGGGGTTTGGCGTATCTCTATCATAGACCAACCCACCACAAATCGTGGTTTGGTTAGAAGCACACATCAACCCATGTTTAAAACTAATTATTATTATAATGGTAATATTAATTTACTTCTTAGACATTATTGTTATTATATCATCATCATCAAGTATTAATATATTAATACTAATAATAGTAATTACTTATTATTAATTATTATATTATTATCAGTAATTATTATTTTTAAAATTAATTTATCATTATCATTATTATTTATTTATTTATAACTATCATTTAATAACATCAAAAATAATATTATCATTATTCATTTGATATTATTCTAAATTATTTAGTTTAACTATTAGTACTTAGAATTATTATTACTTATTATTGAATATTCATAATAATAATTATTTACTTATTATTTATATATTTATTACAATTTAATTCAACAATTCAGTTCAGTTCAGTTTAGTTCAGCTCCAATAAGTTCAGTTCAGTTCAGTTCAGTTCAGCTCTAATAAGTTCAGTTCAGTTCAGTTCAGCTCCAATAAGTTCAGTTCAGCTCCAATAAGTTCAGTTCAGTTCAGCTAGAATTAGCCGAAGTGAACATACCCTAATCCTTTTAACTAAAATCATACCTGAACTCTAGTCACTCCTCATTGTCAACAAATCCTGCAACTTCTTTCACAAATGCTCATCTTCATTTTTGGGATTCCAAAAGCGTTTATTTACTCTCTCCCTTTTTTCTGGGTTTTTGTTGTAAATTATGAATTTTGATTTGAGCAGCCATGAATTGACGAACTGAGAAGCACCGCACTCGACTCGTGAAGAAGGAGAACTCACTGGCTGGTTGCGGCGGCGGCGGAGGAAGAAGATGAAGAAGAAGGAGCAGCGGCGCCGTTCTCGCGGCTTCGTTCGACGAAACATATTGGGTCAGACGGTCTGACCCAAGAGTTTCACTTCAATTTATTAGAGGTATTAAGATTTAAAATATTATATTAAATAATGTACAAATAGAAAATATTGTGAGTATTGCAAAACAGAGGATGTATTCAGTTCCTTCAATCCGATTCAGTTAAAATATCTAGTGAACTATTGATCCAACACTTCCCCAATGGGCAATGCTTGCATTGGATAAAGATGGAGGTTGGGTTGCTGAAAATAAAAAACTGCAACCGTCAACCTTTTTGATCCTACGTGTCATTTCATCATGTACTTTCATGTCTATCCAATCATCCCTATTAAAATACACACTTTGATGTATTTTTTTTAAATTTCTCCTTATTTCAATTAATTCTGTATTAGGTTACTTCTCTCTACAAGAAAACAAACAGTAATAAAAGAAAAAAAAAAGGAGTTGAAAAAGAATTAAAATTCCCCAAAAAACAAACAAAAATCAGAAAAGTTACGCCAAAAAAATGGATTGATCTATCTCACTCTCCAGCCACCACAATTCTCATTTTAAACATTCATTTTTGTCTCAATTTTTCTGGGTAATTGTTATTTATCATCACAGCTTTCTCTTCTCTCATAACCTCAGAACTTATCAGATACCTTTCCTTCATGAAAATTAAGAATAAAATCACCAAAAAAGAAGAAAATTACAGTATTTATGACTTGGGTTCTTCAATCTGCTTGAGATTATAGTCAGATTAAAGCTCAATACTTTCCATTTCCTTCAATTTCAGGTGTGCCCTTTTCTTATTTTATCAACATAAGTTGATTCTTGCAGTTTATGAGCTTTACTTAGCTTCTCGATTGAAATGGGGAATTTTTTTCCTGGGATTTAAGTAATAGTTACATTGATATTGAATTGCATTAGCTTCTTTCAATCTCAATCCTTAATGGGTTTTTTCTATTTTGTTTGATTTTGCTGCCAAGATCTTATTTTTTTGAATTTTTGGGGTTTTGAATTGAATGAGGATATTGGAATGTGTTTGGTGATTATAGTTCATTGATTTGATTAATCCGTGAAGGGTTTGTTGGTATTTACTTTGTTTGGATTAATAGAGGGGGTAAAATTGTAGGGTTTTAGGGATGGTGTCCAGGAATGACCCTGTTGAATCATTGCTTAATTCAATCCAAGTTGTTAAAGATGCTTTCTCGCCGCTAGAAGCGGGTATTAAGAAGGCGACAAAGGAGTTTGAGTTAACTTGGTTGAACACAAAGAGTGAGACCCGTAATGCCGAACTTTTAGGTCAGTTGAATAATCCTGGCATTGCCAGTGTCAACAGTAAGAATAGTAAACTTCATTCATCTTCGTCCAAGAAGAAAAGTATCCCTTCCCCTTGTAGTAATGAGGACAAGAGAAAAGGGTCATCAATTAAGCTCCCGATAAAGACCATATTGGGCATGCTCTCGCTGAATTGTGCTGGTGGTGATTCTAAGGTCAATGTGCTGAAGGAAAGGGCGAAAGAAAGGGAGTTGGGGAAAAAGGATGGATCGTGCTTGAACTGTTTGCAGTTTGCAATGACATGGTCGGTGTTTCTTAACGGTTTTGCCCAGGCATTTCCCACGCCTTTTAAACTGGGAAAGAAGCGGTGCTCAAAGGTAAGTGATGAGGAAAGGGCATCATGTGTCCGCTCGCCAAAATCTTCCGTCTTATCTGACTCTAAGAAGAAAGAAACAAATAAGGGAATGTTTGTTATGATGTTGCCAACGGAGGATAATAAATGCAATGAAGGGAAGCATTTAAGCCTTGAGCTGGTGGTAGCTCTAATTTTTGACCAGATAACACAAAATCTCCAAAAGCTTGATCATAGTGTTAAACAAAATGAGGAGAAGTTTTATGAATCTCCACCAACGCAACCTCCACCCCCCTCTCACTTCGATCATTGGAAGGCAGTCACTAGTATGTTAGAGGGTAAGAAGGCAGATATGAATGTCTTTTTGGGAAATTTGAACTTTGCCAGGGTGGGTGGAGCACCATCGACACTTGTTGGAGTTGCATCTCCAATGAAAGATGACGGGGATGATAGTACGACTGCGAGCAATAGTGAAGAATCAGGAGGCTTATCAGCTCAAAAACTGGCCAGTGGGCTGCTTAATATCCCCTTGTCCAATGTCGAGCGCTTGAAATCAACACTGTCAACTGTGTCAATTACAGAACTTATGGAGCTTATACCTCAACTTGGACGTTCTCCTAAAGACATTCCTGACAAGAAGAAGTTGATTTCCGTGCAAGACTTCTTCAGATACACTGAGGCAGAAGGTATGTTTTAAATAATTTCTTTTCCGCTTCATTATTTAGACACAAAACATTAGATACCTTAGCTTCTGTAGTTATGATTTTTCTCCATTGATGCATCAGGTATTAAATCATACCATGTAATAATCATTATTGCTTTTGAGCTCTCTCCATTGATATATGAAGTTTTGCAGAATAAATTAACCTCCGCTAGGAATGACGAGGCTTAAGTTAGTCTTGTTTTCATGCCTTGTTGCTCATTGTTTCTTCCACTGCAATGAGGAAAGAACAAATATGCAAGCACAATAAATTGCTTTTAGAGGCTTTTACAGGATTGAGGCGTTGTGTGTTGGAATATTTTTTTGCCATTATGGTGGATATTTTGAGTCAGTATCTTGAGGGAAGTGTTTTTTTATGTCTGTTTGGGGTTGCCTCTGCTGCTCTTGTTTAATGGTCTTAATGAATTTTCGACTTAGGGGGTGATTTTAGGGCCTCTTCACGCTCGTGGTATGAGTGTACTCTATCTTTTTTTTTTTTGGTGCTTGCCTTTATGATGGATGTCTCCGAGTCGTGATAATGAGGGGAGTGGATATGTGTTTTGCCGTTGTGGTGGTTAAGTGTGTGGCAGTGTTGGAAAGTAATTTTGGCATTCATTTGCAATCTAGGGATTCTTCTTTGGTTCCTCTTCAATGATATGGAGAAATTTCAGTGTGATTTCACATTTTGCAGATCACTGAGTTTGTCTCATTGTTGCTTATCGTGGCAGATTGGGGTTTTAACATCTTGGGATTCCTTCCAAAAGATAATTCTTGGAGGAGTCTTTTCTAGAATCTAGCCGTCAAGAAAGTCTCTCATTGTCTAGATAAGCAGAGAAGGGCTTATATAGGTTGCGGGACCATGTTGTAGTTAGTCAAATTTGTCTTGCTGTTATTCCTTTTGGACTACCCAATGAATCATGAGAGAATCTTCTAGGTTTTGGGCGTGGGGAAGCTATGCAATTTCTTTTTTCAATTTGGATCTAGTTTATGGGGCCTAAACTCTGTGGGCCTATGTTATTTTAACTTGGGTACTTGTGTCAGACACAGGTTTGTGTCCAACAGTCCAACTATTTTACTGAGTCTATTTACGAAAAGTTTCCATGATTTTCCGGTGCCATTGATGATGGGTGCTAGTGGTGGGCATCTAGTGGAGGAGGTGGGTTTTGGTGAAGGTTGGGGTTGGTGGAGGTCTTGATGGTGGAGATGATGATGGTGATGGTAGATTATGTGGAGGTGATTGACTTGGGGGGGGGTAATGTGATCTTGGGGTTAATTAATTAGAGGTTCAGTTTGATGCTCAGTTAAATGGATGGATAGTAATTTGGGTATTTTACCACATTAACTTACCAAACTTAGAAATGTTGTAACTATTTTAGACTTTTAAACAAGGGAAAAGTGTTGCATCTAAAATATGGAGAAATCCACACAAAAAAAAAGAACTTGAACAACTATAAAAAATCACGTTTCCTCTTCCTTCTAACTATTATTGAAACTAAAAGTGCCTGGAAGGATAAAGGCTCATGATGGGTTAATGGTAGATTATAGACTTAAGTAAGCTCAATCTTTGTATAAATCGCCATTAGGAGGCCAAACAGAACCCTAAAAGTTTATTATGTGTATGGCTGGCAGAGAGAGTGGATTGCATTGCAAGCTTGCATTTATCTTGAAATAGGTTCCTTGAGGTGGTGGGATATAATGAGTTAGTCAGTCTCCTTTTGGTGCATGTGGGTGTCCCTTATTACATGATAGAAATAAGGGGAGGACTTCAGCAGTCAACATGTACATTAATCTTTGCGAGTGCTGCAAGCGGAACAATTTAACCTGTCAGTTTCTTGATGAGGCCATCTGCAGACAGGATCTCTTTCTTGCTCTGTTCAGTTTCATGGGTTTTGTGGCATTTGCCTGATCAATCAATTTTTGATGCTTAACACAATTGGTGTAGTTTAATGTACATATCGGCTGGACTCTCGCCTTTGCTGCAGTCGTTCTTATTTTTCATTAATGATGAATCTATCTATTTTTTTGAAATGTTCGTGAAATTGTTCTTTGTATTTTAATAAAGAAGTACGAGAACCAAACTGAGTTTCATATAGAAGGGTAAAGTAAGAATAGAAAGAACGGACAGTAAGAAAATGTAACAATTTTGCATGTCGCCTTACTACATCTATCATGAATGTAAATTCAAAATTGTGGTTTTGAGCTTGTGGAGATCACAAGTCTTTTCTTTTTTACTCAATCTCATTGGTTTTGAGGGTTCCCCTTTGCATTTCCGGACCATAAGAAAAGTTATACTTTTGGGGAGGGGGTTATGGTTAGGAAGGATCACTGAAAGCTAAGGGTCATGAACTTTTACAGGAAGGAGATTCTTTGAGGAGCTGGACCGGGATGGGGATGGCCAGGTAAACCTAGAAGATCTTGAGATCGCGATGAGGAAAAGAAAACTACCTCGCAGATATGCAAGAGAATTTCTACGACGTGCTAGAAGTCACCTATTTGCAAAATCTTTTGGCTGGAAGCAGCTTCTGACTTTGATGGAACAGAGGGAAGCAACAATTCTTCGTGCTTATACTTCTCTATGCCTGAGCAAGTCTGGCACGCTCCAGAAAAGTGAAATTTTAGCATCTTTAAAAAATGCCGGACTTCCTGCTAATGAAGACAATGCAGTTGCCATGATGAGATTTTTGAATGCTGACACTGGAGGGTCCATCTCTTATGGACATTTTCGCAATTTTATGATGTTGCTACCTTCTGATCGTTTGCAAGATGATCCTCGGTGAGAGAACTTTTCGTTTACACAGTTTTTTATATAACTGAATATGTTATCTGCTTTTAGAATAAATCATAATGGAAGCCTGGTTGTCTTTTACCAAAGCTAGGTCTGAAAGCCCTTATGCTGCCAGTTACTTCACAGAAGTGATTTATGTCCCGAATTACCCATCATCCCGATCAATCCTTCCCCTTACATCATGTTGTGGCCAAGTATGAGCTTACAGCTTCTCTAAGGAAGAGAAAAAAATGAACCAATCAACTCTTACTTATTGACGTTTGCGAGTACAATTTATGACCAGAATCTTGGGAAAGAGAAAAATAACAATGTCAGAAACAGTATCTTGAGAAAGAAAAATGCGAATGTCTTACACACTCTTCATCCAAGGAAGAAACGAAAAAAAGTAAAACATAACCATTGGTTGACACAGTCTAGTTTCTCAGAGGGCTTCAGGATATAACAACCTCCAATGTTTGTAGCATAGCCAATACACGCAGGAACTACGGTTGATTAGGTGCCGTAATGTTCATATAGTATCACATAAGAATGAAAGACACTGAACGTCTAGAAAATGCTGTCCTTGGTATATTGTATGTGCAGAGAAGGTACCCTGATGATTGTACTTTTTGTTTTTATTTCATGAGACAATTTATTACTGCAGAATCTTGGGATACGCACAGCGCCTAGTATCCATCGTTTACGGCTAGGACTACTGGGGTATCTAGTCCCATTCGCTCCCCTAGCTTTCGTCTCTCAGTGTCAGTGTCGGAAAGAGAAAAATATATGTCAGAATCTTGAGAAAGAGAAAATTGCGAATGTCTTATGCACTGCTACCAAAGGAAAAGACAAAGAAAAGTAAAATAACAACTGGATGGCACAGTTAGTTACTGAGAGGGTTTCAGGATGTAACAACCTCCACATAGCCAATACAAGCAGGAATTATAGTTGAGTAGGTGCCGTAATTTGTGTAAAGTATGAAAAGCTAGAGAGAATGAAAATTTGAAAGTGTTACTGAACATCCAGATGCCGTCCTTGGTATATAGTATGCCTGGGAGAAACCCTGGTGGTTGTAACTTTGTCTTTGCTTCCTGAGTGTTGGGATGTTGTGCTTTTCAAAGAGAACTTATGTTAACTGTTTTTAAAGAGAATGAGGTGGTGAAGGTGGATGAATTTGGCACAACTGTCATTTCAAACTTATTGAAGTGCCAAATGGTTGGGGGGGGGGGTTCAGTAGGATATTAAATTATTGATGCAAGAGAGAGAAATTTCGGGGAGTCCTCATATCTTGAATAGTGAGGGTTGTACTGTGATTCTTAGTCCAGGAATTCAATACAATAAGTATCTGGTTACCTATATCTGGTTGTATTTTGCTTGGTCCTAGCAGATTCCTTGTGCGAGTCTCCCACTTTATTGGGGTTTGTTGTAGGGAGAACTTAACAAGCATTAATCGTTGGGTTGTGTTGGCTAAGAGATTTTGGGGAAGATTGAATGGACGGTAGTTGTCTCATGTATCTCTGTGATTGCATCATCCTTATCTATGTCGTGTTCTATTAAGCTCAAATAAGGTGATTATTATGTATGATGTCGTTCAAGTTTGACCTTATTTGTACATTGATATAAGAGAAAAACTATGTCATGTGGGGATATCGCAAGATTCAACCTTACTTTTATCGCTTTAGGCAAGGAGATTTGCAGGAGGCGCAGTAAGGTGCGTGCTTTTGGACCTTTTGCAGCTTGGGAGGGGTCGTGAGACGCGTTGCCTCCAACGCTTTTGTGGGTGAGGCGCAAATTACATAGTTCTGAATTGACAACAAAAAAAAATTATGCCTTTTCTTCGAGTTGATGCGTACCTAGGTTTTAGAACTCAGATTTGGGCAAAACCCCTCGATTAATTTCGATAAATTGCTTCTAATTGAATGCCAAAATTAAAACCATAATTTCACAGAAACCCTAATTTCAAGAAATCCTAGTTCAAGTTATTGCATTTCTGTGGTTGCATCATGGAAGAAATTCCTTGATTAACTGAAGGCCGTTGCTGCCCTGGTCATGGCAGAGATTGTCGACGAGATGCCTGTGGCAATTTCTAGCACCAGATGTGGAAGTGTTCGGTTGTGGTGAAGAGTTTTAGGTGACTTACTGTTCCTCCTCACTCTTTGACCTTCAACCTTAACAGGGAGGTGTTTAATGTCTTTTCTTTTTCCATTTTTCCCCCTTGTCTCACATTTTGTTTTGAATCGAAAAGGTGTATGAACTACGAAGTTACCCCACCCACCTGATGATACTGACTCAGTGTATGATTCCCCTTCCGCCTTCTGATTTTAAAAATGGCCTTGTTTTAAGTTGTGGAAGTTTTTATAATCAATAAGTGGTGCTATCTACTGAAAAAGTCTGTAGCTAAAACACAGATAGGTAAGAACTAATTATTAAAAATAATCCTGCGAGATGTATAGGATACCCTTCCCTTTGTGTCTTGGCCGCTCGGGCCTTTTAAAACTAGGATTTAACTCGTATTTTTATGGAACCAAAATTTGACATTATAAATTAATGGGAGTTTTGGAAATATGCCTTGAAAAAAGTTCCATATATATGGCAATTATGTATTTTAGATCAAAGTGCTATTTTATCTGAAACAACAAAATACATAGTAGAATATCACTCTATTCTTATTAGATAATATGAATTACATCAGGAATAGGATTATATTACTATAAATCTATATTAGAATCATGGTTTTTCTAATTTCTTTTTATTTAATGTTATATATCAATCACATGAAGCGAGACACTCCCATAAGTACACACATATAAATATAATAAAATGTATAAGAAATGTAGTAATTAGGTCGCATATTTCGCTTTTAATCTTTACTTGTAGCCCGTGCATTGCATAAGATTGAAAACTAGTAGATGAGTTTATATGCCTTATCCAGGATGATTATCGTGGTGTATGTTTTGCCAATTATATTATATTGGTGAAAGAGTCTAGAGATTTGGGGTTAATGCTAAATTGAAGAGATGGAGGAAACCATTAAAATCTAAGGGTTCACGCCTAGTCGGAGTAAACAACGTACATGGAGTGCAGTCATAGTAATGAGAGGGATCCAATCAAGGATGTCGTAACATTGGATGGTAAGGAGTTGCCCCTGAGTAGGTATTCTAATAACTTCGGTCAAATTTTACAATGGAATCGTGGATCAAAAGGAGAGGTCCTATCTGATTTATGTGCAACCCTAGCGCCCTTTAAGGTTAGGGGAAATGGCCTATCTTTATAATTGGGCTTTACATCTGTAACCGTGGGTTACTTGGTGGAGGTTCTTAGGGGTTGAGAGGGGGAGGGGGAAGGGGCAATTGAAGAATCCTTATAGTATTCTTTGTCCATTAAATCTTATATGAATGATGTATGTGCTTTATAAACTAGGGGTTCAGATCAGCTGCTTGCACGTATTCTCTGGCCGTGGAACTCTGATAAAATTTTTAAACAGGAATGATGTTGAGATGTTGCTTTTTAGAATAAATATCTTTGTCAATTGTGTGCTGCTTGAAAGTTTTCTTTAACCAGGAATGATGTTGAGATGTGGATATTTGCAATGTCGTGTCTTCCCTTTAACGTTTTCTTTTGGTTGCCGTTGCCATATTGTGTTTGCTTTGCTGAGAAGGATATTGGTTATGTACTTCCATGGAAAAGTGATAACGTGAGTGCTTTTTAGGAAAAGAGTGGACCTTAAGAATAGTTTGGAGGAGCTCTATTACAGGAAAGTTTGCATCGTTGGAAGAAGAGGAAATTGGGTGTGTGAGGGTCTGGTGTTGACTACCTATGGTTGCTTTACAGGTGGTATATGGTGGGAGGAAAGGTTTGGACTAGCTCTCGGTGATCTAATCACGTGATTCTTGCTCATCCAGTATAATCACTCACTTCTCTCGAGGAAGTACTGGATAGCCACGACTACTATATTTAGTGTCCCTGCTCCATGGCATTTGGCTTTTTGCTTTGAGGGGCTTTCAATGGAAGAATGAATTCTTTTGTTTCTCTCTCTCTTTCTGCCTATCTCTTCGGTTATTGAAATTTTCATAAAGGTAGTAAAGAGAAAGGATGCTTTGTAACCCCCTCGTTCATGGTTGTCTATATCGGTGGGATGTGCCTTTCATGCTTCTATCCCTCAACTCTACCACATCTTTGTAGGATCATGTTGTGGTAGTGTTACAGCTCAGTGTTAACTCATTTTCCGCTGGCAAACTATGTTTCAGTTTCCCATATCAGATCGCAGGTCACCAGCAGCCCGATACACTATGGTGGGTAACCTGGAGCATACAAATTAGCATAGTCAATCATCTGACATCACATTCTGCCCGTATCTTGTAGATTGAATGCCATCACACCCGCCTGAATACAGGGAATTCTCAGATAGGAAGAGTAAATGGTTAAACCCTAGATCTTTCAATTGGTTGTGAAATCTAATGGATTCAGATGCTACGTATTCGTTTATTTGTTCCAGGAGTTACACGAGCAGACTAATCACATTTCTTTTGATCAGCATACCCTGGCCATGAGCATGTTTGGTCTTCTGTCTTCTGGCTTCTTTTCATGGATAGCAAGCTTCCTTTTTTTTTTTTTTTTACTTTCTTGTAATGGGTGGGGCTGGGGCCATGGGGGTTGGTGGTTATATTAGATGATCGCGTGGGTCTTTAAGTTTTTCCTAAATGCATATTCAGCAAACTGGTCCCATTTTTTCCCTCCTGTATATTATGCTTAAATAGTTATCTCATACCCTCAATAGAGTACCTTTTTCTAGATCATTACTATCGAAAACACGACTTAATGTTTTGAGTAGAAAAAAATAATTAAGAAAATCTCTCTTAGCGATCCAAGTTATAAAAAAAGGTTATGTCCCCAAAATTCATAAAAAAAAAAAACTCAGATGAACCAGAATAGCGAATCAATTTGAACTGCGAATTAGAGAACACTGTTTATGCTGGTGATCTTGAAAGCTTTACAAAATGCGTAAAATTTAGTGTGAGATATATATGTTTTGTATGTAGACTAGAGAGAGAGGGAGAGAGAGAGAGAGAGAGAGATAGAGAGAGAGACAAGCTCATATAAGAAGGCTTCTTTACTTGAGAAATGTTTAATGATGCTACTCTAAGTAAGGAGTGTGGTTACTCAAACCAATAAAGAAAACAATATTGGGTGAAAAGGGATCTACTTCAACTATTATACAATTTATCAATTAATAATCTAAAACATACTTAAAGGGGATGGGACAAGATACAGAAAATAAAGGCTCGGTGCTTGTTGTCGGCATTTCGTGGTCATGACATCTATAATCTTGTTGTCTTCCCTCATATTTACCACTTGAAATGAGCGGTACAGCTCCCTACAATTTTTCAAGACATTAGAGTATATGTTATGTGTGTAAATAGTGTGCTCCTAATTGACTAAATCAACTGCATTAGAGCAGTCCGAGAACAGAATTTCTCACATGTGGCTTTATCCAATTGAATAGTATATATATATGTTTATCAAAATAGTTGTTGCTGCCCCCATCCTCTTGCATCATTGAGTTGGAGAAACTCTTAACAGCATGTGTGTGTGATGGATGCAGGAATGTATGGTTTGAAGCCGCTACTGTAGTTCCTGTTGCACCACCTGTGGAAATACCTGCTGGAAGTGTCCTACGATCTGCTCTAGCAGGCGGTCTTGCCTCTGGGCTCTCGACGTCTTTATTACACCCAGTTGACACCATAAAGGCAATTTTCATATTTGAACTTTAAATTCTCACAATTTTGATTAGATTCTGTAGTTTTATCTCTCCTTGACTGTTGCCAGAGTTCTTCCCTTAATAAAAAGAGAATGTAACCTTAAGATTGGAAACGAAATATGGCTCTAGCTGCCAAGTATGAGAATTCCTTGCTAATTCGAGGCATTCTAACAATGCTTCATTGTTTTCAGACTCGAGTTCAAACATCAACCTTTTCTTTTCCTGAAGTTATAGCAAGAGTGCCACAAATTGGAGTTCGAGGCTTATACAGGGGGGCCATCCCAGCAATTCTTGGGCAGTTTACTAGGTCAGCACGATTCTCGTCTGTTGTCACTTTTATGTACTTTTTTCTTCAATTTTTTCTTTTGCTATATCCATTATCCACTAAGCTATTTGTCTTAAAATTGCAGCCATGGACTACGAACTGGAACTTTTGAAGCGACTAAACTTGTGTTACTAAACGTTGCTCCAACTCTGCCTGAATTGCAGGTACAAAAGTAATTTTAGCAGCATCATTCATCGCCTGCTTAAGTTGCCATATGTTGAACTAGCGTCAAATGCAAGCTATGCGTGCAAAAGCGGTTAAAGATTTAATTCGTGAAACTGTTAATTGTCGAATTAGTAAAACAATTAGGATTTTTTTTCTCTTCTTTCTTTTTTGGTGCCCACCTCGTCTCCATTATATAATAGAAATAAAAATAGTCCTTTGTGTCTTGTTATTAGTGTGTGCTAACTGCTAGATTATTGATATGCGGATATCGTGAATGTGATGATTGATATACATAATAATTTCTTCAATTAAATAATTTTCTGGACCATTAGCCATGACCACGTCGAATTCCTCGCGATATTTTCAGCCAGACCAAGATTTTAAGACAATAGTGAAGAGAAGAAAGACAGTCGAGATACCAAAGGAGTGCAACGCAGGCCTCTAATAGGAAGTAAGCTTTTTTCTAACCATCTAGTCTCTGAGAGATTCTACCATTGGAAACCTTCCTAAACTTACCTTGTGAAGGAAATTTTGATAGGTAAGTGGTGAATATTGAATCATAGAACCTGTGAATAAAAAGATGTTATGCAGGATAAGAAGTCCACCGTTGATCCCAAAATTGTCAACCAGATTTGCAACATGAATTCTAGGCCGGGACTGACTAAAAGGTTCAGTTGAACAAATTCTTAAAGTCATCCTTATCATCAGGAAAGAACATGGTAGTAGCATCCACAAACTACATGTGAAAGGCCCCCCCCCCCCAATGATCCAGTCCCTATAGTTAGCCATACCTTTCCTGCGTGAAAGCATCAAAAGGACTTAGTTCAGCATCTCCTCTTTCACTCTTGACCTATTCTTGATTTTCATTCCTTGGTTTTGTTAGAGGGGGTATTGGGTGTGAGAGCTAGGATTGTTCACTTCCTCATGACAGAGCAATTAGAGGTTTGGATTGACAAACTAATACTCCCTCCATGATGCTTGTTTTTTCACGAATCCATTTTGTCTGTGCCATTGGCCCATTTGTATTGTCGAGTTACTAGTTTCTAGAACTAAGAATTAATATTGCTGCCTTTTTGAATGGTAATTGTCCATTGCATTTGATGCTTATTTTTGTGTACTTCTATGCTTCCTGCGTTCTACAATAAGTGCAACACTTTCCACTTTAGGAGGTTTTAAAATAATGGCAACATTTCCATTCTTTAGTTAATGGATTCTCTATCTCCCTCCACATGATATGGGCCCCCTTTTTATCTCTCTCGATGTCTCTCCTCATCACATGAGACCTAAAATATTGTAGCTCTCCCCATGGTGCGCTTATTCTCTAACATAGGAAGTATATGGGATTGCAAGTTGAGTATATGACTTGGAATGTTACTGCCCTGGGGACTTCTAAACTTTAGGATTGAGTATTCCAACTCATAGTTACTTTTGGAACTCTCTTGCTTCTGCTGTTTGTGACTTAATTAGTCCTTTGTAAGCATGTATAGTGCTCACTTATAATCTGTGTCATTAAAAGATCTCACTAGCCTACCATTAATCAACAACGCATTAACGTTCTGCCTAAATAGTACCAGCAAGAAACTCGTCGTGGATTTTCTTTGGGAAGTATTGTAACTTCACAAGTTATTTAAAATTTTCCTTCCAATGGCTTCCGTTCCCGTTTTCCCCCTTCTGGCTTAAGTATTTGTTTCCAGCATTTTCATTGGGTAGCTTGGAAAGTTGGAGTTGTATTGCGCAACTGCAATTTTCTTGTTATGTTACTATTTTCCCTAACGTGACACTGGCTTGTTATTGGTCAGACCATGTAACTTTTTGCCAGGGTTTGTTAACTTTTGAGTATTTTGTGTAACTATTTAACTAAATATTTTATAGCATTTTAACTTCCGATTGTTTTCTTTTTTTGGGATTTTGATCAACTCGTTGTTCGACTGATTGATGGTCATACCATTACACTTCTTTCTTAAAAACTTGTTGTTTGACGTAAAGGTATTGATTTATTCTTCAGATCCAATCTTTAGCATCATTTTGTAGCACATTGCTGGGAACTGCAACAAGAATACCATGTGAGGTATTGAAGCAGCGGTTACAGGCTGGGATTTTTGAGAATGTCGGAGAGGCCATTGTGGGTACTTGGCGACAAGATGGTCTCAAGGGATTTTTTCGTGGAACAGGTGTAACTCTTTGCCGAGAGGTTCCGTTGTATGTTGCTGGCATGGGGCTGTATGCTGAGTCAAAGAAGGTATTTACCTCCTTCTATAATCCAAAATCTTTTTTTTATTTGTTTATAATCTTTTTCTCCTTTTTTTTTCTTGATCATGATTCAGAAAAAATGCAGACGCAGGTATAGGTTTGTTGCATGTTGTCTAGAATGATTAACTATTAAAATCTACGGTAACAAAGAATATAATTGACCACGATCCAAATGAATCAATCTTTTTGAGAGGTACTGCCAGTGCACACTAAGCATTAAATTTGTTAGGATTTTGACCAAGCTCGTTAAAATCAAGATTCTAACTTAAATCGGAAAGGCTTTGAAACGATTTAAGTCTAATATGTGGGATATGGCTTTGGTGCGTAGAAATCTGTAAGATTCTGTACGATTTAAGTCTAAATTTGTAAATCTGTAAGATTCTAGTTGGATATGTCCCATTCGTTTTTTGTTTTTTTTTGGAAAACCTAGCATATTGCAAACTAGAATGATGGATTGTGGTGCATTTGCCAAGTTCTTTATCTTACCAATCTTGTGTTCTCAATAGCTTGCTCAGCATCTCCTCGGTCGGGATTTGGAGGCATGGGAGACAATCGCAGTCGGGGCACTATCTGGAGGGATTGCTGCTGTTGTTACTACACCATTTGATGTCCTCAAAACTAGAATGATGACAGCGCCCCATGGCCTTCCAGTATCAACATCGATGATAGCAATTTCCATTCTCCGCCATGAGGGTCCCCTTGGATTCTTTAAAGGAGCATTACCCAGGTTTTTCTGGGTTGCTCCCCTCGGTGCAATGAATTTTGCAGGTTACGAGCTTGCAAAAAATGCCATGATTAAAAATGAAGAGACGTCGGGGGATGAAATTCCGCAGAAGTAGCTAACAAGTTCTACTTAAACTGGGACTGCCTTTCTTTTTGTTGTAAAGCAGGTTTTATTTAGTACAGCTGCAGGCTCTTTTGTTTCCTATAGAGAGATAGCATGTTGTTGCCGCTGGAAATTTTTTTAGGTGTTTTTCTTGTGCGAAAATGGCAGCTTATGTTAATACATTTCATGCGGCGGATCGTTGTTTTGCTAATGTTCATATTTGTTGTAACCTTTTGGTTTTTCAGTGACAAGACAGTATGCACATATTTCTCTGGTTTTTATTTTATGCTGTGTAGTTCATCTGGAGACATTTGTATTGTTAATTTACTAAATCCGATCAGTAGTTATATCATACAAGACCAAATTTGTACAAAAATGGTGCAAGTCACTGGGTCCCTTGACTTCTAACCAAATAAAATTTACAGTAACTTTACCAGCTTCAATAGTTTCTCATTCTACCTGTGAGATCTGATTTAGGGTTTTTAAGTTTCCATTCTTCCTTTAAGTATTTGCAGTAACTCTATATATGTGCAGGAGTCGTTGTTAAAAGAATGTATGTAAAGTAAGTTATGGTGTGTTTTCTTTACTTGAATATTATTGAACTGTACACGAAGATAATAAAACTTTCTTGACTTAGTAGAAGTTATTTTTTATTGATTTATCGGTATTTTTTGATTATAATGGAAACGGTTGTGTATCTTGGCAATGTCGATATGTATTTTAGTTGACCGTGTCAATGTCACGAGAAAGAAGCAACCATGCTCAACTCAAGATTGGAATTTCGAAGATCGGATGTAAATTAGATTTCCTGAGATTTTAAAATTGAGACGTAGTCGCACAACGTTAAATATTTGATAAAAATATGAGGCTTAAGGTCCTATAGCTGAGACTTGAAATTAAAATAATCCCATGCACAAAACCCGAAATTTTAAGAGAAAAAATTGAGAAAAAACATGATAACCTGAACTCTAATTTCAGACTTGCCCTACCGGTTCACTGGTGTTATTGCCTCATTTTACTTCTTTTTGTTGCCATGTTCTCACACAAAATGATATTGATATTCGTTAACTACTGGATTGATGACAGAAAAATCCAGGATATCACAACCCAAGGGAACCTAAATTCTAGTTATGTACCGATGTACCATCTATACAACTTAAACCATCAGTTGTACGCATTTAGAACTAGAGAAAATAATACTCGAGTCTATGTGGAGTGTAGGGCCGTATATATTTTTAAGTTCATTGCAAATTGATGATTTTTTTTCTTTATTGTGGATTATTGATGTTAACCTTTCAAATCGAGGTGAAATAATATTATAGTAGCAGATAAAATTCACCTAAGTTATAATGACAAATAGGAATCTATTAAATATTAATAGAAGAAAGAAAATTCTAAAACAAAGAAGTAAAAGAAAAGAAAAGAAAGGTAGAGGAAGATATAAGAGTTGTTGCAAGGTTTTATCAAAATATATATATTCACTTTGGTAGTTAAAATTTTTTTTTACTCATTATAATATCCACTTGTAAAAATACAATTATCTCATATTAGAAGACTATAGTTGTTCATAATAACGTCTACTTTAGTAGACAATTCAATCCTTATATAGATGTCTTAAACTAGCATATTTTTCTTTACTATCTTTTTTGGGAGAGTTTCTTCCATAACATATAGCATCCATCGTGATATTGATAGTTAATTTAGCCATTCTAACAATCAAAATGTTCACTTTAATAGTCACTTTAATCCTTATCACCATTATACTCCACATTCTCTCTCATACTAATCATTTAAGTAAAACATTGCGATACTACCCCGATTACAAAATTTCGAGGAATGCCTAATCAATATCGGATATATGTATATATCTATCGCCTCACTTTTTTGGCAGTACATTTCCTGAAAATGGCAGTACATTCCATATGTATGGTAGTATATTCTAATATGTATAGTAGTACATTTCTTAATGAAAAATTATATGTCAAATACAAACTATATAGTTATATAGCTGTGAAAAAATCGATTGTTATATACTACTTTTTTCGATAAATGTACTGCCAAAAAAGCGAGGCAATGAATATATGCATATATCCGATATTGATTAGGCATTCCTCCAAAATTTCCCCCTTGGACACACCCTCAAATCCCCTTATAAGAAAAAGTTGTTTTTTGCAATGAATTAATGGAAATTGAGTTCAATTCAATCCAATATTTTTTTGAAGGAGCAGTTCAGTTTAATTATATAATTTCAGCTCGCTTCATTCCAAATGGGGCAACATTATTTGTTCTTTTTCTTTTATGGCGCATAAGAAGTCACGAAAGCGGAATGAAAATCGATTTCAATAACTTTTGAAACCCTGAGAAAAGCATTAGGGGGCGTTTGGTAAGGGACAGGAAGGGAAAGGGAATGAAACTCTGGTGGTCTTCTTCATGTTGGTTGTCCATTCTTCTCCCTCCCAAAACCAAATCTAAGAAACCCTTCTTAAACCCAACACAACACAACACAACTTCCACACACACAGAGTCACACAGAGCAAAATAGCAATGCTCTCACGCATCATTGCTTCTCATTCTCGGCATCTCCGAAACCTCTCTATCACTCTCTCTCCTCATTCCCACCCTTCTCTTTTCTCTCCTCAAATCCCTAAATTTCACCCTACCAATTTTATTACTCGCCATTTCTCCACCAATAACAATGGCAACAACAACAACAACAACAACAATAATGAAAAACCCACCTCAGATTTCTGGAAAATCACCCCAGAAAAGAGTGATTTAGATGATTTCTTTACTACCCATGATGGGGATTTTATGGGAGGCAAACCGGAATCGGAGAGGGCATCGAGAATGTCCCAAGAACAATTATGGGCTGTCGGCGAAACCGGGGATAGAGACGCTGGGGGTGTGTTTGAGGAGTTTGGGAAGAATGAGAGTGGTGGTGTTGATGATGGGTCGTTGCCAACAGCTGAGTTTCAGCCGTGGGAATTGGGGGAGGAGAAGAAATTGGAAGATTTGTTTCGTTTCGAGGGCGTAGATGGAGAGGAAAATAGTGGAGAGATTGATGCTAGGACTCAGGAGGAGAGAGATATGGTTAGTGCTGCTGAAAAATTGGTACTTGAAAAGGAGGAGAAAGCTCTTATGGATGTCCTCAATGGTAAGTTTTTCCCCCCCTTATGGCTTAAGCTGGTCTACCATTGATTTATTTGATGTTTTATTACTCACTATGAAGTTATGTTTGTTCAATGAAGCCAATGTGTGCTTTTTCGAGTTTCTATTGTAGTATCGATACAAAGTGATGGATAAGAGTAGCTAGTTTAAGCTATTACTGGATCAAATTTGAAAGGAAAACTCTACAATGTGGGTGTCTTAAGCGATTTGTGTTGAACAAAATTATGAAGAACTTGGGATTTATTGTTTTTCAAACTCGCAGTGCAAGAATGTAATGTAGGGGTGTAAATGAGCTGATCCAAGTACTAGGTTGTTTGTGTTTAAGCTTGTTTGATTTAGTTGCACTCGATCTTCGACTGAAACTCAAAAGCCTGTTCAAGTGCAGTTCATTTAAAATGAATGTGTTTTGAGCTCGGCTCGTATGTTAGTCAATGCTAGCTCATAATCTTTTTCCTATAGCTCTCTATCAATTTAGCTAAGAGATGAGCTTTATCATTCTTTTACTTGTTGAAATTATCCTAAAGCAGGCCTAGAGTTTGTCTTTATTACGTTGGTGATAGCATAATTTCTGAGTTTGGAAAAATCAAGGTGTCAAAATAAAACTAAATGAGGTTTAAACAGTCTGTTGAAATGAACTAGAAAATAGTTGCACATAAGAGAGATAATTGCAGAGAAGAGAAAGAGATGAAGAAGGAAGAACTTGATGAAGATAGAGAAAGAGAGAACAAAGTATTGTGAATAATTTTCCCAACTCTCACTGGGTCAATCCTCAATCCCATGATAAAAAGAAGTGATCTCAAGTAAATTTTGAATTATCTTCGCTCCTCAGCCCTCTGTTAATATAGTCTCATTGCCGCATTGGATACTTTTTTTTTTGCTCTAACAAACTTATCTGACATCACATTCTTGCCTAACTAACTTGAGTTGCATTTCCCATTATATCCTTCTTGTTGTGCCTTACTTAATTGAATTGTATTGAGTTATTGCAAGACATTTTTTAGATGAAAAAGATGTGTTATTTTTATTTGTGTGAACACAAATAAGTACACTTTAATGAAGGTAAGTAAATGAGTTATTCATCAACATATATGCATGAACATCCTTGTGTCTTTAAGGCCATTAAAGGAATATGCCAAATGAGCTATAAATGAACTATGACAAGTTTTGGTGTTCTCGAGGTAGACTTGGGGCTCTACCCAACTCATTTATGTTCGGGTTAGGTTAACTTTTACCATCTCTAGCTAGCAACATATTGTCTTTGCAATGTGGATCCCAATCGCTGAAGATCAAGATCCAATGTGGAAGAAACAAGGACAATATTATATTGGTTTTTGTTCTAATTCGAACAAGGAACTCCAAGGAAACAGAATTAACAAGGAAGTTTCAGACAACCTAGAAATAACTAATTAAACTAACAACTTTGAGCTTCACTAATTATGGGCTTATTATAAACTGAAAAGCAATAAAGATAAGCTAAGGAGGAACCCCAAGCAAAAGGATGTTTCACGAACGCATCACTTGGACGGTAGCTTATATGTGGGAACTGGTCTTGTTATTATGCTTTTTGTACCTATTGATGGAGAGATTCTTTTTAGGTTAAGCAATACATAGAATAGATGTACTTCCTCCGTTTTTAATTAAATGTGACACTTTTAAATTCACGGACTCCTAGGCAATTTTTAGGAAGGAAAGAGATAGAGAGAAAAAAATAAGGGGAACCATGTGAGAGGAGAGAGATAGAGAGAGTTTATTGACCAAAAAAGAAAGTGTCACATTTAACTTAAAACTTCCTAAAATAGAAAGTGTCACATTTAAAAAAAAACGGAGGAAGTATGTAATTTGCCATTGTGGTGCTTTTATGATTGGTTGTGGGATGTGTTGGTGTTTACACATGCCAAAAGATCTTTGTTATAAATTGAACTCAACCTGGTACAATCTTGGCCAATATAAACCCTAGTTGTATATATGTCTCCCAAGATCTCTTCTTGCTTCTCTTGAAAGCTTTTTGTTAAGGGCCACCATTTTGTTTCCTTATTATCTTGCATATATGAGAAAGCTGCTTTTCTGCTTTTGTTTATATTATAGAAGTTTGTGTTCATCTTATCAGGTCCAAACCGTGCTTTTGGTGATCTTGTCGCGGCATCCGGTATCACTGATGAGATGCTGGATAGCTTGATTGCGTTGAAGAATTTTGAAGGTATTGATGGCCTGCCTCCTTTGACACAAATAGAAGATGAACGTTATGAGAAGACTTTTAGGAAATCAACAAGATATGAAATGGAGCTTCAGAAGCAGGAGGAAGCTGCAAAGGCACGGGTTAGGCAAGTTGATGAGAAGGGAAGAGCTTATGGGACAGGAAGGAGAAAGTGTAGTATAGCTCGAGTTTGGATTCAACCCGGAGAAGGAAACTTTTGGTTAATGACAAGGTATTCGATGTGTATTTCCCAATGCTTGATCATCGCGCAGCTCTTCTTCGACCGTTTTCTGAGACAAAGACATTGGGTCTTTGGGACGTCAAATGCACTGTGAAAGGAGGTGGTGTCTCAGGTTAGCTATACAAACTTTTTCTAGGTATACTGTATATTCTTGAAAGCTATTAACTCGATGGCTCTTTGATCATGAGAGTTGGTAACATCAAATGTGCATTTAAACTTAATATACAGTATCAAATACTTGTTGGAACGGCTCTAGGTAACAACCAAAGTAGAAGTTTCCAAGCTGTAGGCTCCGCAACAACATTGTTTCTTCTTTTTTAAAGCCTAATGTCCTATATCTAGTAATAGGTGTATCAGATCTGGTTGTGATGTTCTGATTTTCATTTACTACAGTTGCTTTAGACAAGCAAGTTAAAGTGATGCGTCCAATATTTGAAGTGCACATAGTTCTTAATAGAAAGATAAATTTTGTGGATGACGCCTATTTAGGTGTCATTTAAAAAAACTTTCAAGCGTACAATCCTAATATAAATACTAGGAATATTAACTGACCATCCCTTATCTTAACCTAATAAGGGTTTTAGTTGGGTGGAATTTCTAATGTAAGCACGCCTGTAAGTCGGAGGTACCATGTGGTTGCATCCTGGACTGATTCTTTCAGGGTTTTGAAGAGGATCTAAAGCAATATCCGATGCTCCTTTTCATCTATCAACTTGAAAATGATTGTATAGAGCTCATGGAATTTTCTATGTAGGAGCTATTGTTACTTGTTCGGCTCTGCTGTTATATTATGTCTACAGTCTCCACACTGACGCAAGTAGCTTTTTGTTTCCTATGCGTTGTCTCAGCTTTTGTAGCCCCACTTTGCTATCTATTTCCTGTCTAGCCAAAATAACCAAAAAAGAGTTAGAGTTGCTCATGTTGTCTCCATTCTACCACCGTGACAACTATTTGAATCTTATTGTCACTTCATCAAAATTATGATGGAGGTCATGGGGCTGGGGTCCAAGTACATGTGCTTAGATGGGCTTGTTATCCACCCTTGCTTGGGTGCTAAGTGCACTAGTAATTGAGGTTTGATGAGGGTCTCTCGGTCTTTCCTTCAAGCTTACCTTAAAAGAGGAGAAAATTGTATCATGTTTATATATTTGATCAATTGTTACCCTTCACTTAGTTTGAGATGCAATTGATATGTATCACTTCTTAGGAACATTTACCATCATGTATCAATTGATATGTATCAATATCATGGAAGATGTGTTCAGTTAAAAAGTTCAATTGTTACCCTTCACTTAGTTTGAAATACAATTGATGTGTATCACTTCTTAGTAAGATTGACTCTAGATCTATGGGATATGTGCAAGAATAGCTAGCATATTAGTTTTTGGGTTTCCAGTTTTAAGATTTTTACATGGTAATCAAAGTTTTTATATACAAAATGGTCTTACACTATTTCGGAAACCCAAGGACTCAATCGGATGGAGCCCCAATCAGGACCTTGAAGACTGAAACTATGCCAGATGGAGAGTAGCGGATATTTAAAAAAGAAACCTCCAGTTTGGCATAACTAACAAACATGACCTTAATGATGTAATTCCGTTAATAACTCCGTTAAATCATATATTTAAATGTTTAATAAACCCTTAGACACAATATACATTTAGTGAATGCTAAAACACAAAATAACAAAAATGTTAAACTTTAAACACCCCCTCCACCACCCTACCCACCTTGCCCGCAACCCTTTCAAACACTGGTCACCGAACTCCCCCATCTGACCACCGACCTAATGCCCCAATTCCTTCCCCACCCCTGCTAACTTCTCCCCCACCTATAAACAAATCCCCCCCTGCAGACCTCTCCCTCCTCCCCCAAACAACTCCGAGCCCCGAGAAAACCTCCCCATAGCCCCAAATCCCCTCCTCCCCGCAGGCAAAGGTGTTGTTGCTTTTATCTGAAAATAAAGAACAAGTACTAGAAAAAATAAGTCGAGATAAACATTAAGAGTCATTTTGCAACAAAAATGTAAGTTTGAGAGGTTAGGTAAGGAGTTTTAGGTGAAAAGAACAAAACCAAAGGAACCAAGAAGGAACGCACAATTGTTTGTGGAACTAACGAATTTAGCCTTGTCCTCGGACCTTGAATTTACAAATTTAAGCACCCTGAGGTAACTAATAAGCATAAGAGAGAAAAAAAATGTAGTCGCGCTTATGATTGTGGTGGTAAATGTTGCTGAACGGTGTGATGTTTGCGATTGTCATTACTTGAATTGATCAAATGAGAAGGTTCTATAGTTTCATTTCACCACTGTGATTCAAGTACTTCAGAGTGTCACTATAGGTTATGCTTGAGAATAAATGTCAACACCTTATCTTATATTTTCACAGAGAAACGAGAGTTTAAGCACTTGTAATGCGTCAAATATGACCCTAAAACTTGATTCCTGCAAGGAGAAAAATATGAACAAAATTATTTGATATTTCCCTGTATCTGCGTAATGAGTCCAATAACAAATATAGCTGGTTTATTAGCAATATAACAGTTTATGAATGGTTTCGTGGGTGTAACTTTGTTATGGAAAAAGTCTTCACAAAAGTCAGGTTGAGAATAGCCTCAATGTAACAGAACAACTTTCCAATATGTCCTGTCTTTCTATGTGAGCTGGAACAGGTACATGTATCATGTTATTTCGTGCTGGACTACAAGGATAAGTTCGCGTAAAGGTTGAATAAGCTGGTGACTGTTGTAGCTGATTTAAGTATGTTTGCTGTTGATGCACAACAGGACTGTTTGGTTTCGGGAGTTCAACATGTGCTTACTTGCTCCTGATTGACCCCTTATTTTGTGGCTGAAATTGGATGCTAGGAGGAACTGTAGAAATGATATTCTGAATGTTGTCAGTCTCAGGAATGCAAGACTTGAGTTTGTTTTTAGTCGGTTTCTCTTAATGAAAGCTTCCTTGATATTATACAAACTTGGGATCAGGGAAGAAAATCGCGGATATCGTCGCGTTCGCGGTAGCGGTCGCGATGACGCGGGAACGGCTTGTAACGGTCGAAAAAAGACAAATCGCGGTTGACGCGGCGTGAATTTTTTCAAAAAATTCACACAATTAGAATTTTAACCTCAAAATGGCATTTTTGAAGTTTTATAAGTATTCTTATAACTTAATTTGACCAAAGCAATCATATGGGTGGATTACACATATGGTGAATAAAATATTACTTTAAACATGAGATTTATGTCATATTATATATAAAAATTGATACTAAATCATATATATTACTCAACTTGGAAGCCCATGGTAAGTTTTTCTCCTTTCGTTGGTGTGACCCTATAGTTTTTGTGCTACTATGCGTATATTCCCTTTCTTTTTTTGACCAATTTTCATATAGTAACGGATGTAACGGGTAAAAAAACGCTCTAATGCGGCGAGTCACCGTTACGTAACGGACAACGCGGCGAGTTGGACGTGAATTTCATCGCGGGGTTACGTAACGGCATTTCGCGTAACGGCAAGTTCAAAATCCGTTACATAACGGCCGTTACGTAACGTAACGGCTGAGTTTTGTTTCCCTGCTTGGGATATAATGATGACCTTTTTCTTTCAAGTGAGGTAGGCACGTAACATGTGCAATATACTTGGTAGTTTAGTACTAGGCTAATTGAAATATGAAACTAAAAGAATAGCTTGATATCTCTTTTTTAGTATAAAATATGCTCTCTCCGCCCCAATTTAATCGCAACACTAGAGTAGGGTATATGTTGTATCAATATATAGTAAAAGTTGATGTGATAGAAAGTAGTGTGGTTTTTTTTATATTGACATATTAATCATGTGGGACCTTGGAGGGTTTGGAAGATGGAAGGGTAAGTTTTATTTTAATATATTCTACATATATCAAGAAAGGTGTGGGGTATTGTTGTTAAGTGATTAATTTAGTAAAATTATTGCGTCCATTCCTAAAAAAAAAAGAGCTGCAACTAATTGGGACGACCATTTATGGAAATGTCCCAATTAAATTGGGGCGGAGGGAGTAGTTTATTGGTATCCATAAAACCTAATTAGACCAACTTTTTTAACTTCTAAACATGAATTGTGAGAGAGAAAAAGTTATGCTTCATTTTGTAAGGGTGTTATCAGACTGATAGCATTGGAAGTGCTCAAGATACATTGGAGCCTATTGGAATGTTGCTGCTCTTGTCCTCAGTCTAGTTGGGTGTAAGTAGCGCTTTCAAACATGATATTTGGGACTTTTTGGTCACCTTTATAGCTCAGTGTGTTGAGTACTAAGGTAGGACAATAACCCAGTTCATAAACTGAAAAGTGCAAGCCACTTGCACTGGTGAAGTCCATGTGATTCATCAGAGCTACATCACCTCTGTTTTTCTCCTTGTTTTAGACTCCCTCTATCATAGGTCTTATTCTGTTTTTTTTTTTTGGGGTCATCATTCTAGTAGAAATTTGAGTGTTCAGGCTTCATTTTACGGTAACTGCTTAGCAGCATTCTAGAAATAGGCGGCTGACTACTTGTTGCTCACTCTGTGTTATCTAATTTGGTACTCCTGACGAACTTCCATCCATCAAAGACGTTTTTTTAACATGTGAGTGGTACATTTTGGTGATAATGTAACAAAAGTAGGTAGCGAATCACGATCCATTAGGTTAACACCGTGGTACATATTTTAAGGATTTGAATTTGCTGTTGTTTGTGTTATGGCGCTAATTGAGGCAACGGTTTTTATTTGCATCAGGTCAAGTTGATGCAATCCGTTTAGGGATCAGCAGGGCATTACAATGTTGGGAACCTGGGTTGCGTCCTCCACTCAGAGAAGGTATAGCATCCTCAGGCTTATTCACTGATTTTGTATTCAGGATTCCCTTCTTCCATTCGACATAATTATGTTCTGCCTAATAACATGATAAATTTGCATCGCATTTCAGCTGGGTTTTTGACAAGAGATTCTCGAGTCGTGGAGAGGAAAAAGCCGGGTAAAGCAAAAGCACGAAAGAGCTTCCAATGGGTCAAGCGTTAATACTTATCGTCTTGTAGCAACACTATCAACTGTCATGTTTTTTTGGGTAGTAAAATTGATTCGACCTCAGAGTTCAGAAAAGAGTTCCTTGTTTGTTTTTCAAAGCCCTTTTACCTTGTCAAAAGCAGAACATTGAGTTTTTATTCTTTTCTTTGAGGGTATTAATTAACCCCGAAATGTTCAACTATGGTCTCCCATAAAACACGGCTGACTGCATGGATGATAGCATAGCCGTTTCATGTACACAAAAGCCAGTAGACAAAAGGCAAAAGTGATGATGATTGATTTATACTTAACTTGTGAGGTCGCCTAAAGTGTCAAGTTGTGCTTTCTGTAGGAGCGGAGGCTAATGATCTGAGCTTCTAATCTGTCATTGTCAACAAATTGTAGCCAGAAATTATTTAAGGAATTATTCTTGAAAATGACTTTCAAATTGGAGATTTGAATTGGTACAGGTAATATATGAGAACATATATTGTCATTTTTGGGTGGAGCATAATTAATGGATAACTAATCTCATTAGGTTGAGTATTGAGTATTCCCAAATGAAGGTAAACACCTCCTCCAACAAAATAACCCAGAAAGGTAAAGAAGAAAAAATAATCAAGCAAATTATGTACACTCAATGGAATTGGTATGAAATCTATGAATCATTCATGTATAACAGAATAGGGTTGTTTTTCAATATTTGTGTTTCTGAAAGCCTTCTAATAGCGGAATGACTCTAGTAGCATATTTCAACTTATTTTTCTAAGGAGTTTTAAGGTAAATTTTAAAGCCTGCTTACACATATGATCTTGTTTAGACATAGGAAAAGGGGAATAAGTCAACTGTTATTTGAGATCATCTATATACTATTATGAAGTTATATCATGAGATATATGATCTTGAAGGAAAATTCAAAAGTAGTTTTGGAAGAGTTAAGATGATAGCCAAATCTATTGGTAAAAATATGGTATTTAAAATAAACGTGAAGTGGTGGACCTTATTCCTCTGATAAGGAACATAGTGGACTTAAAAGTTGGTGGATAATATAATTAGATTACTAAGTTAAAATTAACTATAAAAGAGACGTTGAAATTAAGTTTTAAGTGTGTCGACTAAGTAATTAATTGAGTTAATAAGTCTTAAGTGTCAAAGCCTTTATTTCTACGTTGAACCTTCTATTCCTTAGCCTTTTTTTACTCATTCCCTTACTTTTAGGACCGGGGTAAGGGGATTTTGAGTGAAGGCCTTAAATTTTAAATGCCTTGAGGGAAGCGAGAGCAAAAAAAAGAAACCTCGAGTGAGGTTAAGAAATCCTTTTTGTTCTGGAACTTGAGTTTGTAGAGGAACTCAAGAAGCGACCTAAGAGAGATTAGGTTGTACCAAGCTTTTTGGCCCATTTGAAGTACTCACTTCAATCATAAAAGGAAGAAGGTTTGACGTCTAATATACTTTTCAAGTCTAAAATGTGGAGGTGACCTTCCACTTTTAATGAAATTATATAATGAAAGTTTCATATTCAGCTAATTTAGTGAAAGAGTTCGAGTCAAAATTTCTTGTGGTCGAGTTCGTTTATTTCTTATTGGGGTCATGAAGTTTTTCCTCATAAAAAATTTCTTGTTCCATACTTCCATTGTCTTGTTTCTACTTCTTTCGTTTAAATTCAGCAGAAAAATGTATGCTCATATTCCACACATATAATTCATCCCCCTCTCTTGTCGTGTTTCTAACAAAATGACAAACTACATATTGATTAAGCTTCTTTTGTAATCATAATAAATAATGCACTATCAATAATAATCTGCTTATGATTATTGATAGTCATAATTAGAACATGGTAAAAATATGATTTTATTATGATTTTATTATGATTACATAGTACATTAGTGATACTATTAAATTTCGATTTTAGTATGACTATATGATTAATAATAGAATTGACAAAAGATGTCAATATTGACATACCACAAAATCTCCCTAACTTATATTCTAATATCATGCTTTGTATTCTCTAATTATGTCAATCACAATCCTAATACTGTCTGATTCATTTAGAGCATATTTATCAAAGACCAAGAATATGGTCTTCAACACAATAAAAAATTATTTATCCCTTTTCTCTCTCCTTAACACCAAACCTAAAACCAAACAACACCAATACTACTTTATCAAACACCAAAAATATCATATCATCTCTCCTACTTTTATCCACACCCTACCATTTTTTTCTCTCATATTACTCTTAATTTAGGCTTTAGATTAATAAATAATCAAATTATTAGTGAATAAAAATTTAATTATTATATGAGAGGAAAACAAGAGATTTTTTTATAGTCTTAAAATGGGTTAATATGGGTGTCATTCTATAGAGCAGAAAAAAATAAAATTATTGATGGCATTTATTTATTTTTTTACTTTGTAATTTTTATCTTATAATCATTGTAAAATTGCAACACTAACATAAAAATGCAAGAGCAATCTGAACTGTTGATCAAAATGGTCCTTAACTACTTTTTGACAAGTGGCAGCATGCCATTTCTCCTCCAATTTTTCACAAATGACTTCTGTTGTAACATATTTAAAGAGGACACGTGGCCCAGTGGATTGGTGACACGTGGCTCACCCCCTCATCCACACTTGGCAGCATGTTATTTGGAGCTAATGATATCATCAATTCTGCAAACAAGAGGCCCAACTATTCCCTAAAAGAGGGAATAATCAGCCCAAATTCCCTAAAGAGGAAGAAGGTGATTGGATAAAAGGCTCAGGACAATCAGACCATGACAAGTGTCGCTCTCCCATTGCCTAACCAATCACATTCCTTCATCCTAGGGTGCTCTTTTCTATACATAGATACTATAAATAGTCCCTCATAATCAGGTAAAAGACACACAACAACTCTCTCTTAAACTTACTCTATCAAAATTCATACCCAACTATTATCTATTGAATACTGACTTAAGCATCGGAGAGGGAATCAAACCCAAACCTCCGGTTTGGTTTTCCCCTTTTTGCAGGTTCGGAAACGAAGCAACATCTCAGCACAAGCCTCCCAATTTCAACCCTACACCTGTCCATCATCAGGACAAATACCGTATTCTTCAAGTTTACTTAAAACATTTGGCGCCGTCTGTGGGGAGGCGCGAGATGACTGATTGCAATTCGTCCAACCGAGGACAAAGGATGACTCCTTATGTTCAAGTTAATGATACCGTTGATGATGAACGTCCGCCTAGGGGACGTGACGGTCAGCGACAGAATGATCCCATTGGGGCAGTGTTGGAGCCCAACCCTGCTCTCCCGGTCACGGCTGCTCATTTGGAAAATGCCCTAAATGAGTTTCAAGCCAGGATGGCCCAAGTTGTCCAAGATCAGATCAAGAACAACATGCTATTCTTCCGAGTAGGATCCCAGCCGGATCCTAGGAGAGGAGCTTCTCAGGAGAATGTGGCTGGACCAAGCGGGGCCAGACGACCAGGAGAAGCTAGAAGAACGTCTAGAGGAAGGCATCCTGTTCGTAGTGAGCAACCACGTCGTTTAGACTGGAATCTGGTAGTCACCAACCCAGTCAACAGACCAGTGGATGGTCGAAGAATGGAGACAGACGCTCGAGAATACCTGCATGCTAAGAGGGTAGCGGCTCAACAGAGGTCGGCTACCGGATCAACGCCGTACTTGCAAGACCCCAGTCTGAGGATTCGGAGTCACACTCTGGAGCATGGAAGGACTCCGTCTATTTACGAGCCTCGTCAGGATCGAACGGTGGTTCAGCCTAATGTTTACAGAAGGACGTCTCAGCAGAATGTGTATAGGCGAGGGTCCCAAGAGGTCAGTTCATCGAACCCAGTCTTAAGGGAATGTCGGATAAATACAGCCCCAGTTGATGAACGTTTTAGGGAGCTGCGCATAGATTGGCCGACGCCTTTCTCAGCCAGAATAATGCAAACTCTTCCATGTGCTAAGGTCAAATTACCAACCATTGATCCGTTCGATGGCACTACTGATCCAGATGATCATCTTTCTGCTTACAAACATCAAATGTATGTCCAGGCAGTAGACGACGCTACATGGTGTAAGAACTTCCCAGCAACTCTGAAAGGAGTCGCTCAGAAGTGGTTTAACAACCTACCGGCCAATTCTATCAACAACTTCACCGAGTTAAGTTATTCATTCACTAGCCACTTTGTCGCCAATAGGCAGGAACAGAAGACTAGTATTCATTTGGGGAAGATCATCCAAGCCCCAAAGGAATCCCTGAGAAGTTTTGTAAAGAGGTTCAATCTTGAAGCCCTTCAAATCCATGACTTAAATGCTGGTGTAGCCTTCGATGCATTTATTCGAGGACTGCGTCCAGGAAGTTTC
This sequence comes from Patellifolia procumbens, assembly GCA_947645195.1. Taxonomy (NCBI): domain Eukaryota; kingdom Viridiplantae; phylum Streptophyta; class Magnoliopsida; order Caryophyllales; family Amaranthaceae; genus Patellifolia; species Patellifolia procumbens. Next base: position 605,423 of record CANSGD010000920.1, read on the forward strand.
AAGTTTGATTTAGTCAAGAAGAAAGTGAGTACCTTGGCTGAAGCTTTAAGGGAAGCCGAGGCTTTTATACATGCGACAGAGGTGTGTGCTGAAGCCAAGCACTCAGAGTCCAAGAAGCCCGAGGAACCTGTTCAAAAAACTAAGAACAATCCTAAGAAGGCTGAGACCTGGGTAGTGTCTTCAAGCACAGCCCCGTCGAGAAGAGAGAAGAGGAAAGAAAGGACTGTCTCGGCTGAGCCCATTGAGTTCAATAAAGATCAGTATTCAATCCTTATGGAAATCAAGGATCAGCATGAACTCAAGGCTCCGGCCGAAATGAAAACACCTTACAAGAACAGAGATAAGAGTAAGTACTGCCACTTCCACAAGGATTGTGGACATGAGACAAATGAATGCAAACACCTGAAGAGAGCTTTGGAAAACCTGGCAAAGCAAGGAAAGATGAATCAATACGTCTCCCGTGAGGGCCGTTTTCAGAAGAAGGATTATCGGCAGAAAAAGAAGGAAAGCTCCAGTACAGACGAAGACGTGGTTTTGGTGATATCCGGCGGGTTTGCGGCCGGAGGACCAACCTTGAGAGGTCACAAAAATTATGTGAGAGAGCTTGGCCAAGTGTTGCTGACGGGGAAATCCAAAGTAGACCCGTTCCCCATGGTGACGGTGAGCGAAGGAGACCGTGGGCAGATAAGGACTCCCCGTGATGACCCCTTGGTCGTAGAGATGAAGATTGCCAATCTAAGAGTGCGAAGGATCCTTATCGACACTGGCAGCTCGACTGACATTATTAGCGCTGATTGTCTGTCAAGATTGAAGTTTGATGAGAAAGATCTTCTTCCAGTCCATCATCCTATTATAGGATTTGGAGGTGGAATCATACATCCGGTCGGCACGGTGTCGTTGCCCGTCCGAGTCGGAGAAGAAGGAAAAGAGCAGAACTATGTTCATAAAGTTTTTGGTTGTCAAGGATTTGACAGCTTACAACGTCATTTTGGGACGTCCTACCCTTAATAATATTAAGGCTGTCATCGTCACCCATCTCATGCTGATGAAGTTCGAGTGTGACGACGGCCAAGTAAGCACAATTTATGGAGATCAGAGGGCCGCTAGGGAATGTTATCTTACAACCCTAAAACCTTCGTCCTGGAAATTGAATGAAGTCGAGCCTATGGATTTAGATGAACCCAAAGAGATGGGGGCAGAGATGGTAGGACCGGCCAGAGTGCGAGAAGAGAAGTTTCAAACCAACGCTGCTTCCGCAAGGAAGCCAGCTAGAGAAAAAGGTGAACTACAAGATACCCCTGAAGGGAAAACGGCAAGAGATTTGCCCAGCAAGAAGAGAAAATTCACTCAAGTAAAAGAAGAGCCAAGGCCTTCAGCCGAGCTGATGACGATCGCAAGTTTGACATTGGATCGCCCGAAGCCTGCTGAGGTCCCTTTAAGCATTTGCTTAGACGAGTCTCGCCCGGAAAGGACTTTGCAGATTGGGGCAGGTTTGAAGCCCGAGTTACAAGAAGCTATCATAGCACTGTTAAAACAATTTCAAGATATTTTTGCCTATGGGGCAAAAGAGATGCCGGGTATTGATCCCAAAGTGGCCGTTCATCGGCTAAATGTTGATCCAGCCAGAAAACCGGTCAGGCAGAAGAAGAGGCATTTGGGACCTGTTAGGAATCAGGCTGTAGACGAAGAGGTCAAGAAACTACTAGAAGCCGGCTTCATCAGGGAGACTCACTACCCAGATTGGGTATCAAACGTGGTTATGGTCCCCAAGCCAAATGGGACTTGGAGGATGTGTGTCGATTATACGGACCTGAACCAGGCTTGCCCCAAAGACAGTTTTCCGCTTCCGAAGCTGGATCGGCTGGTTGATTCGACAGCTGGTCATGCCTTACTGAGCTTCATGGACGCCTACTCTGGGTTCCATCAGATTCCCATGATGCCGGAGGACCAGGACAAGACTTCGTTCATAACAGAGAAAGGATTGTATGGATGGTTGATGATGCCATTTGGTCTGAGGAACGCCCCGGCGACTTTCCAGAGGCTTATCAATGAGATCTTTTCGCCTCAGTTGGGACGAAATTTAGAGGCATACATTGACGACATGATCGTCAAAAGCCAAGAACAAACAGATCATGTCGGAGACCTGCGCGAAACTTTTGAGACATTGCGCAAGTATAAACTAAGGCTCAATCCAAAGAAGTGCGTCTTTGGAGTTTCCGCTGGCAAGTTCCTTGGATTCCTGGTAGATCAACGAGGGATAGAAGCAAATCCAGAAAAATCCAAGCCATACTCGACATGAAGCCTCCGACCAAGGTGAAGGAAGTTCAACGGCTGACTGGTTGCTTAGCGGCAGTAGGACGATTTTTGTCCAAATCAGGTGATAAATGCCATCATTTTTTTGCAACGATAAAGAAGTCCGCAAAGTTTCAGTGGACCCCTGAAGCAGATGAAGCCTTAGTTGAGATCAAGAAGCATTTACAACAGCTCCCCCGTCTGATAAGTCCGGTGCTTGGGGAGAAGTTGTATGTTTACCTGGCTGTTTCTCCTGAAGCAGTCAGTGCAGTACTGCTAGCCGAGAGAGATGCTATACAAACACCCATTTACTTTGTGAGTCAAGTACTCAAGGATGCTGAAACTAGATACACAGTTGTAGAGAAATTTGGCCTGGCTTTAGTAGTTGCTAGCCGAAAGCTAAGGCCCTATTTCCTGGCTCACAGTATAGTTGTGTACACTGATCAGCCGCTTAAGCAAGTTTTACAGAAGCTAGAGGCGGCAGGAAGGATGTTGAAGTGGGCGAATGAACTGAAAATGTTTGACATCACGTTCGAACCAAGGAAGGCGATTAAGGGACAAGCTTTGGCAGATTTCATTGCTGAACTAACCCGTCCATTGTTGGACCCGGTGGAAGACCCCTCTGAGGGCAGTCAGTATTGGAAATTAATGGTAGACGGCTCGTCCACCACACAAGGAAGTGGGGCAGGCCTGGTTTGTCGGTCTCCTGAGGGAGACAAGTATGAATATGCTGTACGTTTTAAATTTCCGGCGTCTAATAATGAGGCTGAATATGAGGCCTTACTGGCCGGGATCCGTATTTGCCGAGCAGCAGGAGCAAGAAAATTAGAGGCAAAGTCAGATTCTCTTCTGGTAGTCAGCCAGGTTAATGGAGAGTATGAATGCAAAGAGGCCTCCATGATTAAGTATGTCCAGCTGGTAAAAGAAGAAATTAAGCAACTAGATGAATTCACCTTGGTACAAATACCTAGGTCTGAGAATCATCAGGCTGATGCTTTGTCTAAACTTGCAAGTTCTGCTTTGGGCGACACCCCAAGAACTGTTTATATTGACATACCACAAAATCTCCCTAACTTATATTCTAATATCATGCTTTGTATTCTCTAATTATGTCAATCACAATCCTAATACTGTCTGATTCATTTAGAGCATATTTATCAAAGACCAAGAATATGGTCTTCAACACAATAAAAAATTATTTATCCCTTTTCTCTCTCCTTAACACCAAACCTAAAACCAAACAACACCAATACTACTTTATCAAACACCAAAAATATCATATCATCTCTCCTACTTTTATCCACACCCTACCATTTTTTTCTCTCATATTACTCTTAATTTAGGCTTTAGATTAATAAATAATCAAATTATTAGTGAATAAAAATTTAATTATTATAAGAGAGGAAAACAAGAGATTTTTTTATAGTCTTAAAATGGGTTAATATGGGTGTCATTCTATAGAGCAGAAAAAAATAAAATTATTGATGGCATTTATTTATTTTTTTACTTTGTAATTTTTATCTTATAATCATTGTAAAATTGCAACACTAACATAAAAATGCAAGAGCAATCTGAACTGTTGATCAAAATGGTCCTTAACTACTTTTTGACAAGTGGCAGCATGCCATTTCTCCTCCAATTTTTCACAAATGACTTCCTCAAGTCATTTTGGCTTCCTAGTTTCTTTCTCCCTCATCTTTTCTTCCTCCTCTCTCCTCCAATCTATTACTTCCTCCGTTTTTTATTAGTTGACCTGTTTCTTTTATCACGTTTGCCAACGCGTGATTTCAATCACTTTTATCTTGGAAAATTGATTAGTAAAAATTATAAAAATATGATATTTTGAAAATATATAATGAGACGAATCTAACAAGACCTCACATGACTATATTTTCTCTTACGTATAAATCACAAAAGATAGTCAAAGTAAATTATGTGAATAGTGTCAAAAGTCAAAACGTGTCAACTAAAAAAAAATGGAGGAAGTATTATTTTATTGCTCTTCTCTCCTAAAGCCAAATTGTTAGCTTCTGCTAAATATGGTCTTAGACCATGAATAATTAAAATCATGAGTAACTTTGTGTAAGCGATCTCCCTTGTAACTACAATAAGATTGACTTTCCTAATTGAAAGATTTATACATCGACAAGATTCTCACTGAAATAGTATACAATCACGTGATTTGTTGTCAATTTTTGAAATCGAAATTCGGATCTCCGATTATGATTTGAGTTAGGGCCTGTTTAGATTTCCTCAAAACAACTAAACTGAATTAAATTGAATAAATTGAATAGAATAAATATATAAATAATATTTAAACAATAATAATATGAATATTAAATAATAATTATAATGATAAGTAATAATAATGAATAATTATTAATGAATAATAATAATTTTATTTTGGATATTTTTAAATAATAATTATAAATAAGTAATATTAATAATAATGATTAATGATTATAATAATAATTAATAAAAATTATTTTATAGTCTTTGTATTAATATATTAATACCTGATGATGATTATATAATAACAATAATATCTAAGAATTAAATTAATATTACTATTTTAATAATTAGATTTAAATATATATTAATATTTAGTAATAAAATAATAATTGGGTCGGACCGTGCAAAATTACATCATAAACCGTTTTGACGTGATTTGATTGGATTATGGGCTGAAAACGCGGGTTTATTTGTGCTTTTAACCTAAACCATATTCTTCCCTAATGATAATACTAGTAATAATAATGAATAAAGCTATAATAAACAAAATAATATACAGATAATAATAATAATACTTAATAAAAATGATATAAAAATAAATAATAATAATATAATAATATAATAATAATAATATAATAATAATATAATAATAATAATAATATAATAATAATAATATAATAATAATAATAGCAATTAGTAAAATAAATTAGACCAACATAATATTATTTAACAAAATCGTTATAAAAGAATGGAGCTGAACTGAACTGATTGGAGCTGAACTGAACTGATTGGAGCTGCACTGAACTGATTAGAGCTGAACTGAACTGACTGAACTGAACTGAAATTAAGCTGAAATGAACAGGCCCTTAGTACATTATACACCTTGGTGTACATACTTCTACGAACACTCAAAATATCTAAGTCTAAATAAGTATGCTTTTATTACACACACGATAGTAATATGAGCATGATGCACCATTTTTTTTGCTCATTACTCATTTAAAGGTCTATTTTTACTCATTTGAAGACGTTCAAATGGGCAATGAACAAAAAAAAAGCCTTGGATATACCATATTCATGGTACACCCGAATGTATGATGACTACTCTCTTACCAAAATGAGTATGATTCAGCGAAGTTAGTATGAGCCAGTCAAATGAATGAATTACTCAAATGAAAATGAGTTAGCCTAATAAGTATGAGTTATCAAAATGAGTATGAGTTAGTCAAATGAGTACGAGTTACCGAAATGAGTATAAGTTGTGTAAATGAATATGAGTTTTTTCTAATTGTTTACTATAATTGCACAAAATGCAATTATGAGTACGTAGCTCTATGTACTCCAACATCTGCCTAATAAATTGCCTTGTGATCTTACTACCACATTCAATGACAATAATTATTTTGTTTTATTGATGGATATATAATTAAAACTTTTTGGTGATTTTGTCGTTTCAAAATGCTTTTGAAAAGATAAATATTGCATTTAGGGGTGTTCACCGGTCCAATCCAGAAATATCAATTTTGAAAATCAAAGATCCGACCGATTATAATAATCATTTTCAGTCCAACGATTATTAATCATTAAAATTTTTGTCTAAACATTAGTACGTATCTAAACATATTAGGAAAGAAATAATTTTTTTTTTTGCATAAGATATATGATATGTAAGTAAATGCGAAACATGTTCGTTACAGTCCAAACCAGGCAAATAGACCGAACCGAAAATCGAGAAAATAGAAATGGAAAAATCGAAGACCGGACCGGTTAGCTCAAGTCCGATCCGGGCTATTTTCAAGTCTGAAATGATTTTTAAACAACCCTAATTGCATTTCTATCTTCTAGAATAATTTTATTATAAAACCTTATGATAATCATTTCTATCATAAAAAGCTATTGAAAAGATTTACTATCAAATTCAAAAATTTCATTTCTATCTTCTAAAATAAATTTATTCTCTAGATACGATTGTAAAAAAAAATTTAAAAATAAATAAAATAAAAAGCAAAACGAAGATTGATTTTTAACACAACCCCTACCCCCCTCATATACGCAGTGTTTAGGTACCAAAATCACCTACTCTCATCCAAAAACGCTTCGTTTGGAAATCCTTTTGACCTCCCCTAGGGTCTTCAGCCGAAAATCTCCTTCTCTATTAACCAAGAACTCCATAACCATAAAACCTTCATTCCTTCCTCTACACCTTCTCTCTCTCTTTCTCCTCTCACTTCAAAGCTTCATCAATGGCGTCCACACAACTCCGTTCACTCTCTCTCCAAAACCCATCTTTTCTCTCTCACAACCCATCTTCCTTCCCCTCTAAAACCCTCCAAAAACCCACCTTTTCCCCTCTTCAATCCCCTTCAACCCACAAACCAACCTCTCTCAAATCCTCTTCAAACCCCATTTCCACAATCTTATCCTCAAATAAACAAAACCCAGATTCCCAATTCGACGATTTCTCCTCCGAAAAACCTCGTGAAGAGTGCGGTGTTGTAGGCATCTATGGCGACCCAGAAGCTTCTCGACTATGTTACCTCGCTCTTCATGCTCTTCAACATCGTGGTCAAGAAGGTGCTGGTATTGTCACTGTTAATGATGATGGTGTTTTACAAAGTATTACTGGTGTTGGTTTAGTTTCTGAGGTTTTTAATGAATCTAAACTTAATCAATTACCTGGTCATACTACTATTGGTCATGTTCGTTATTCTACTGCTGGTGCTTCTATGCTTAAAAATGTTCAACCTTTTGTTGCTGGTTATAGGTTTGGTTCTGTGGGTGTTGCTCATAATGGTAATTTGGTTAATTATAAGTCTTTAAGGAATATGCTTGAAGATAATGGTTCTATTTTTAATACTAGTTCTGATACTGAAGTTGTTCTTCATTTGATTGCTATTTCTAAAGCTAGGCCCTTTTTTTGAGGATTGTTGATGCTTGTGAACAGTTGGAAGGTGCTTATTCTATGGTGTTTTTGACTGAGGATAAACTTGTTGCCGTTCGTGACCCGTATGGGTTTCGACCTCTTGTTATGGGCAGGAGGAGTAATGGGGCGGTTGTTTTCGCCTCCGAGACTTGTGCTCTTGATTTGATTGAGGCTACTTATGAGAGGGAGGTTTATCCTGGTGAGGTTTTGGTTGTGGATAAAGATGGGGTTCAGTCTTTGTGTTTGATGCCTCACCCTGAGCCTAAGCAGTGTATTTTCGAGCATATTTACTTTTCCTTGCCTAATTCCGTTGTTTTTGGGAGGTCGGTTTATGAGTCTAGAAGGGCGTTTGGTGAGATCTTGGCGACTGAGTCGCCGGTGGATTGTGATGTGGTGATTGCTGTTCCTGATTCTGGGGTTGTTGCTGCTCTTGGGTATGCTGAGAAAGCGGGTGTGCCGTTTCAGCAGGGTTTGATTAGGTCTCATTATGTGGGCAGGACGTTTATTGAGCCGTCCCAGAGGATTAGGGATTTTGGGGTGAAGCTTAAGTTGGCACCTGTGAAGGCTGTTTTAGAGGGGAAGAGGGTTGTGGTTGTGGATGATTCGATTGTTAGGGGAACCACTTCGTCTAAAATTGTTCGGTTGATCAAGGAGGCGGGAGCAAAAGAGGTACATATGAGGATTGCAAGCCCGCCCATCATTGGTTCTTGCTATTATGGTGTTGATACTCCTAGCTCTGAGGAGCTCATCTCAAATAGATTGAATGTGGAGCAAATTAGGGAGTTCATTGGGTCTGATTCACTAGCATTTTTACATATCGATAGTTTGAGGAAGTTGTTGGGTGGTGATTCACCCAATTTTTGCTATGCTTGTTTTTCAGGGAAGTACCCTGTTGAGCCTAAGGAATTGAAAGTTAAAAGTATTGGTGATTTTGTTGATGATGGCTTGACCGGAGTTATCGATTCAATTCAAGGTGCTTGGGTTAAAGGTCCTCGTTTTGAGGAAGCAGAAGAAGTGGCTGGTAATGTATAGCCATTCTAGATGATTTATCTATCCGTGATCGTGATTACAATTCGATCACACTCGCTCTCCCCCTCCCCACCCCCCTTAGTGTCAACTTTGCTTAGGAGTATAGAAAGTTGGATTTAGAATTCATAATTTGTGACAAAGGAGAATGAAGAACGACTCTAAGATAGAGGCAGAAGACATAAAAACGCGCTCTGAGCCTTTGTCTCACAAGAAGTTTTGATCTGTAAGGCAATAAGTTTATATTGCTGTTGCTAATTTCTGCTTTTCGACATTTTTATTTCTATACAAGGTTGATTAAACTTCAATAAGTTTTTACTTTGACTCATGTTTAATCAAGTATTGCCCAAGTAATCCTCCTGCCCTTAATCCTTTCCTTCTTTGTGATGGAAGATGATAGTTGTTTCTTGCCTTAAGATGCCTTAAAAGTGCTTGATTGGAGTGTGTGGATTGTTGTACTCCATACTTAAATAGGATGATATGTAGCACTATATATGACATTAGTTTTTCATTATTACTTGGGTCTGTTCTAAGATTGGACCATGCTGGTTTATACTATCTATCTTAGGGCCCACAACATGTGATATTATGAAAATGCATTGTTCTTTCTTGTTTACAGCCAAATCATTTGCTTAAAATGGATACTGTTTTTTGGGTGGTCATGCTAACTATGACCATGGAAATCTAGTGGTTTAGAATGACTCCGGTCTTACAATTCAAAAGGCATTTTTGACTATTAGATTTCTATGGTCGTAATTCGTAATTATTAAAACCAAATTAGTGTGTTTATTCTCGATGAATTCCAAGTTGTGAAATCCGAGGTTGTGTAATCAGTACCTATTGAAAGGTTTCTTAAAAGGTAGTTTGATCCTAGATCTGATATTGACACCAACCTCTGTTCTTTGGGGCTTCTGGTCCCTCTACCGTAGGTTGTTTGCTTGTTTTCAGCCAAGCAATGCGAGGAGGTATATACCACTCTTTTGAATCCTGAGTCATAGGTTGCAAGTCGCAACTCTAACCACAAAACATACTATATCCTTTCCTTCCTGAACTCCTAGAGTCCTAGTCACATTAGATTTTGGACATTTATATTGTTGTACGTTATGGAATTGAGGAGTCTATCACTCATTTCCCGATTTTAAGACAATTAGAACTTCAATCAACTCAAGAGGACTTGAGAAGCTCATTAGGGTATTTAGAGTTATACATGTAGGTGGCTTGAAAATATCGGAGCCTCATCCCATAGGGTCCTCCCCTCGATCCGTATCCGGATGAAGATCGAAGGTTGGAGAGGTAGACTAAGCTGTGAGAAAGAAATTTAGTTTCTTGATATAGTCATAGCTAGATTTGCCAATGAATTATTTGTATGGACAAATATATGAACAATTCGATAAAAAACGATAGGGTTAAATATGAAATTATACATGATTGCTCCCTTTTTTGCATCCCAAGGGGACGACTCAAACTGCTTTTATGCTAAAGATGGATTTCGTGGCAAAGGTACCATTATGATGTAGGCGCCAAAATAACCTATAAGCTCTCATGAATAATGCATGTTTAACTCTAATAAAGCCAAATAATAGAAATCTTACAATAATATTAAGGAAAAACGGAAAAGAATAATCCCACCTTTGAGCGTTCGGAAGATAATAATCCCACCTTTAGATTATTACTGAACAGTCCCACCTTTAAAGGGTCATTTAATCTATTGGACCTTTTTACTTGAAAACGGTTGTAAAGGTAACCTAATAAATTTAATCCTTTTTAATTTAAGTTAATATAATATTATCACACTAATCTTTCTTATATGACATACTAATGAGCACGTATTTCGAGACTATATTTAATCGCGTTTTTCGAATTGAAGACGACGTTTTTTCGAAAAACGGACACCGTCGGGCGCCCTTTATGGGCACGAATTTCGAGAATCTCTACGAAACGAGTACCTACATGCAGGATTTTCGAGCACGTACTTCGAGACGAGTTTTTCGGACTGAACACGACGTTTTTTTCGAAAAAGGGACACTGCCGTGCACCCTTTTGTGGGCACGAATTAGGAGAATTCCTATGAAACGAGTACCAACAAGTCGGATTTTCGGGCACGTAATTCGAGAAGGATTTTTCGGACTGAACACGACGTTTTTTAAAAAAAACGGATACCGTCGTAATGCACGAAAAAACCGTCTCAAAGTACGTGTCCAAAAACCCAACCTCTAGGTACTCGTTTCGTAGGGATTCTTGAAATTCGTACCTACAAAAGGTTGCACGGCGGTGTCCTTTTTCGGAAAAACGTCGTTTTCAGTCCGAAAAATTCGTCTCGAAGTACGTGCTCGAAAATCCGGCTTACTAGTACTCGTTTTCGTGCCAATAAAAAGGTGGGTGCCTGGCAGTGTCCCTTTTTCGGAAAAAAAAACGCCGTGTTCAGTCCGAAAAACTAGTCTCGAAGTACGTGCTCGAAATTCGCCCTGTAGGTACTCGTTTCTTAGAGATTTTCGAAATTCGTGCCCTTAAAGGGCGCCCGGCGGTGTCCGTTTTTCGAAAAAACGTCTTCTTCAGTCCGAAAAACGCGATTAAATATGGTCCTGAAATACGTGCTCATTAGTATGTCATATATGAAAAACATATATTTTAAAAATATTATAAAATCAAATAAAAAAAGATTTATAAAATATTAAACATGATTTGACCGGTCAAACTATGGATTAGTGGTGTAATTAGTGAAAATGGCAACAACTTACTTGAATATTAGTCTTTCATGGCCGTAACTCACAAGAAAAAAAGATGATGGCTATAATTAGAAAATAGGGTATTTTACATGGCTGTAATTGACAAAAAATTCTAATAATAATAATAATAATAATGGGAACAACCAATAAGGAATCGACAAGTGTTCAATGAACTTGTTATAACCTGCTATAATAGGTTAAGGTTCAATAGATTAAATGACCCCTTAAAGGTGAGACTGTTCAGTAATAATCCAAAGGTGAGATTATTATCTTCCGAACGTCTAAAGGTGGGATTATTCTTTTCCGTATTTCCTAATATTAAAGGTAGTTTCTAAATTTGTCTTGCTATTTTTTAGGTCGAAGTTAATATTAAATTGATTTAAGATGCTTAACAATTACGTATCTATTTTATCGTAATTATTTAAATTTACCAATAAATTACTTTGTTTTAAGCCTTGTGTGTAAATCATATGATAAAGAAATAATATTAAGCCCTTGTGTGTAAATCACTTTGTCTTGAATGATTGTCTTCTCATATGTCTCTAGACTTATGGTTGAGTAACGTTAATAAACAAGCTAAAAGTAGATAGTAAGAGAATTAAATGGGAAGACTATCGAAATTTCAATTTTTAATTTGAAAAGTTGGGGTAGGGACCCCTTTTACAATGACATAATACTTGGAACTTCATTCTTCATCCTATATCAACTCTGACGATCAGGAAGACATAAATTCAGATCATGCATTATATATGGGGAATGTCAATCGAATTTAGCTCGTAAAAACAAAGACTGAATTCTTATTTAATAGAGAAAAGCAATTCCAAAATTCACGCACCACACACCAAGTTAGCGCATGTTGGAACACGCTCGGAAAAGAGGACACACCCCCTACTAATAGTGAAACGCATGCCTCATCTATGTATATATTAAAAAGCATAACCATAAGATGTAATTCGCCACGTGCCATTCTTCATTCTTTACAATAATATTCTATCAATGTTTCTCTCATAAAAAATACAAATTGTCCATGAGAAGTTTCAAACCCGCGACCTCGAGTGTGGAACATAAATGCTCTAACCATTGTGCTACTACGTTTTTGTTGCTTCTTTTATCAATACTAATAATGAAATTAATGATATTATGTGTTTTCAAAACAATAATTAAGGTATAATTTTTTAATTACATTTATGAATAAACCTACCAATCTATGCCTTTTTACTAACATCTTTCTACACCAAATTTTAGTTGTATTGAAGTACTAAAGTATAGTACATATAAATTCTAGAGCATCGTCTACGCCTAAATACTAGTTTGGCATAAAAACACGTCATTATGATGAAATTAGGACAAAATACTCCTAAATTAGATTGTCAAATTTAAAAGTTAAAGTTTAGCAACAATAGTAAGGGTTTGATTGAGCATACCATTAAACTTAATTAATTATAAATACTTTGGCCTTTAGAGTGGAAGTCAAAGAAATTATTTTGGACTTTCAAAAGTAGAAAAGAAACTCACTCCAAGTTCTCATGTAAGTAAGTTAGGCTTTACCAAGCAAGGCTTGGTCTAGTGGAAAGGAGTGAAGCTTCCAACCTTGAGGTTGGGGGTTCAATCCCCATTAGGGCCACTTTGAGAGGATTTCCCTTAACATTCCCTCTCTTCAAAGTGTCTGACCTATTAGGACCCGAGCAGGGTCCGGGCCGCTTCTTCTTACCCAAGAAAAAAAAAGTAAGTTAGGCTTTAAGAGATATGGTACTCTTATAATATATGCAAGTCATTAGGTACCTGCACGAAGTGTGTATGACTGTCCGATCTCTAGTGGTTGATCCCTTATTTCAACCTCATCGACAGGGTCGTTTCGTATAATTTGGGGGCCCAATGCGAAATTAATATGAGGCCCCATAAAGTTAAAAAATGTTGTTATATATATAGATATAAAAATTAAACTTTCATACAATTAGTAGAAGTTGTTTTTTCCAAACAAAATTCAAGACATGTTACATAGAAATTGGGGATAAACTCACAACCGGCTAATCAAATAGAAAAAATAAGGATGTTCCATTGTTTTAGATGGAGAAATGTAAAGCTTGAGCATGGAGAAGAGAAAGAGACGAGCATGGTTTCATGGAGAAATTCAGAAATAAATGAGTATTTGGATTTGGTTTTGGGAATTGAAAGACATTAAATGTTTAAATGAAAGTTGATTGATCGAAGAGAGGATACTACTTCAAGTTAGTATCTACTGTCTCACGTGTCAAGATGCACTAAAAAGTTTTTTTTTTTAATTTAGTAATTTAGAACTAAAATTTTGGGGCCTTGTGCGGTTGCTCACCCTACACATTACCTTAGACTCCCCTGCTCATCGAGTACTTGTTAGGACAAGGGACAAAAATAAGCGTCTATAATATGCATCCTCTTTTATAGAAAAGGTTCAATTTAAGAACTTATGTGATGTCTTAGAGTGTTGTCTTTTATTCTTATAAAATTAATTCTTAAAGCTAACAATTATGTCCAATTAAGTCTAGCCTGTTCCAATTAGGGGTAATAAGATAGTATTAATTATAGTCAATATAATAAACTTAGATAAACAATAATTAAATAACAATACTTATCTAACTATAGTGATACTAGTATTCATATTATTAAGGAAAAGTTGTCGGGAATAAGTCAACATTTTCGCTGTCTTCTTTTAATAAGTTAAACTTTCAATAATCCTGTAATAAGTTAACCTTTTAAGAGTATTTGCTTTTAACAAGTTAAAACCAGTTTAAGAACACAAAAATGGTTGGGGATGGTAAGTAGAAGAAGAGAAGGAACACAAAAATAATAAATTAAAATTCAACAAAAGCCTCACATATTAACGGTTGAATAATTTATAAGTCATTTGACTTGTTAAAAGTTTAAGTAATATCAAAGTTAACTTATTTTACGATTATCCAAAGTTTAACTTATTAAAAAGAAGACCTTAAAAAGGCTGACTTATTCTTGACAATTTTATTCCTATTATTAAACATTAATACAAATTCTAATCTTTTGTTCCCACGAATACCTCCATAATGTTGAACGAAATTTCAGTCAAGCCTCTGACCTCATCGGAAAAACACTAGGAACCACACTGATGTCAATGCCTATCGTAATTAGTCATGTTAAGGCCATACCGATCAAACACTCTGATACGACTAACCACCAAGCCGCTCACTGCAGCGCTGCTGGACCACCGTCGGTAAACCCCCAACCTCCCAATATCATCTGATCGCCCAATTGTTATTTGGAAAAAATGTTTATAATAAGCCAATCTTTATGAATACTTCTAATATTAAGTAATCTTTGCTTACTTTCAGAATAAGTAAACCTTGTATGTCACTTGAATTTAGATGGATCAAAAATTTTAAACCTGCAATATATGTTGTAACCGGTATTTCTGAGCGTCGCCTAATTAATGAGTTGGTCCTCGTAAAATCAAATTCTTCCTTCCTACTTCACCACTGTTAAATGTAAAGGAGCTTTTGGCATTGCTTTTAAATTTGAACAATACTTAACTATGAGAACGTCTATTGATTTAATGGGTTTGTGTGAATTTGGTTGAATATTGCAGGATAGTCAATTTATGTGTGTTGAATATGCTTTGAATTAATCTATTGGTTCGAATAGTTAGAGTTAAACCTTAGCTGAAATTCAGTTATTAATGTTGTTTAACACATCTGTATTCTGTATTCAGTGAACCACGTTAAATCTATGCGTGTTATTTATAGTTTTACGTTCTTTATTATTTATCGTCAGAATATGTCATAACAATTTGTTGGGAACGAGTGAAGAAGAGACAACTATTAACAGTTTTTGAGGCCGTTTATTTGGAAGAATTCAACACTAAAGGTTGATGTTTCAATAGAGAGGAGAAAGTCCTTAAGATCCCGCTATTATTATGGACTAATCTTCTTGATCACAAATCTCGTTGCTTGGTTTATTCTAGAATCCTTAGTCTATATGCATTATATATTCTTTCTTTTTGATGTTTCTCACAACATTGAATATTAGCAAGCTACAAGTTCGTAATGCTTGGCATTCTAGATGACATCTTTAATTATAATAATTTGTTGTTCAAAGCGATTTCTCCAGTTAAGACATGTTCTCTTCGTCTAATTCTAGCTGAACTGAACTGAACTGAACTTATTGGAGCTGAACTGAACTAAACTGAAATTATTGGAGCTGAACTGAACTGAACTTATTGGAGCTGAACTGAACTCAACTTATTGGAGCTGAACAGAACTGAACTGAATTTATTAGAGCTGAACTGAATTGAACTAAACTTATTGAAGCTGAACTGAACTGAACTGAATTGAATTGTATTAAATTGAGATAAATAAAACAATAATAATTATGAATATTAAATAATAATTATACTTCTAAGTAAAAATAATTGATAATTTAGAATTTAGAATAATAATTAATGAATAATGATGATATTATTTTTGATGTTATAAAATGATACTTATAAATGAATAAATAATAATGATAAATTAATTTTAAAAATAATAATTAGTGGTAATAATAATAATTAATAATGAGTAATTCCTATAATTAGTATTAATATATTAATACTTGATGATGATTGTATAATAACAAAAATGTATAAATAGTAAATTAATATTACTATTATAATAATTATTAGCAATTATAATAATAATTAGCTAAAACATAGGTTAGTTTGTGTTTCTAACAAAACCACAATTTGCGGTGGGTTGGTCTATAATATTTATAAACTAAAATCCACCATAAACCGAGAAAGTATTTTTAATATTCAATGTATGACGATGTTGTACCTTAAAAAGTACTCCAATATTATTAGCAACTTTGTAATTTTTTAATATCTTCTAGCTTTTTGTAACTTATTTGTATGATGAAATAGTGAATATTTAGTCGATAAAATAAAGTGACAATTACAAATTAGAATACTCGTACTGAAACGAACATTCTTAAGCCACACACCAACCCAGATTATGCTCAGCCATAAGAATAGTAGTAATGATAATGAGTAAAGATATAATAATAAAATAATAAATAATAATAATAATTATGATAATAATAACAAAATTAATAATAAGTAAAATACATTAGACCAACAATAATAATAATATTAAACAAAATGGATAAATAACGAATGGAGCTGAACTGAATGGAGCTGAACTGAAGTGAACTTATTGGAGCTGAATTGAACTGAACTTATTGGAGCTGAACTGAACTGAACTTATTAGAGCTGAACTGAACTGAACTGAACTTATTAGAACTGAACTGAATTAAAAATAAGCTGAACGGAACAGGCCCGTAGTACTTACATAGTCACATATGTACAATATATTTACACAATATGTGTTTAAGATTGTAGTGAATTATTAAACTAATCAAAGGTAATATGTACAATATATGTGTAATACCCCGACCAAATCGAACCCTTTTTCTTCTAACAAAACTCGCTGGGGAAGGAAGATGGAGTTGGAAGTGGTTTTAGGGTTGTGAAAAAGAGAAATGAATCAGGGCCGTTTGATTGGAAGAAATCCGTTCGATCTTTACTGTTCATTTGAATAGTAAACTCGTGTTCCTCCCTTTTGCTCACCTTCCTCGTTCACTCAACCATCCGTCATTTTACTTCCATTCTTCCTTTTCTCTCAAACTTTTTATGCAACACAAACAAAGAAAAAATGATCCACAATTGTGTTTTGTCGTTTTGCCACTGAATGAACGGAGCTTTATGTACTTCCTCTAGGGTCGAGGAAGATGGATATGTACTCATTGGGGATTCATTATAGCGCTCCTTTAATTCCTGATGTGCTCGCACCTAAAAGAAAGGGAAAATATAGCAGGATTAAGGACGCTTGACTGTAAGGTACTGTTAACCGGATGATAGCCTTTTCTCATTTGCTTTTTATTACGTACGGATTGAAGGCAGCCGCTTGCTCAATCTGGGATAGATCTGCAAAGGTGAACATCTATTGCATGAAGTGCAAGCTAATCCTTCTTTAGTGGAAGCCTGTAAGGAGCTATAATGGTGGTTGAACTGCACCATTGAAATAAATAAATAATTAGGATACAATATAAGTTTTAGATCTTGTTATTTTTCTGAAGACTTTTTAGATATAATGTGCCCCCTTTTTTGTCTAATTTATGTTAATCTTTTCCCACTGACCAAATTTGACGTCATTGAGTTGTGCTCCTGAAATTTTGACATTGTGCATCCGCTTAGTATGCTCAGTTATCGAACCTTGGTTTCTCGAACCAGTATCTGGAAATTCCTTCAAATTCAGAGGAGAAACAAAGTTCTGAAGGGAATTATTGGATCTCTACTGAGCTTTTAGATGTCCAACTTTAGCAATTGGAGGTGTTAATTGGCACTCTTTCCCTAAACGTTGCTTCTATAGATTCGATATGTACAAGTACTATGTTACTTAGACACAAATTAAGTTTCTATTCGAATACGGGTGTCGAAGTGTCATACTCAACCATTTTGTAGAAAAAAACAAGTAAAGTAGATAAAACGAAGTGTCCTAGTGTCTTGTCGTGCGGACACCACACACGATTTTTGAGGTAAATTAGGGTGTCTAAGTATCATAGCTCAAATATCGAAAGCGTTTTGCAGCAGTTGAATCAATATGTATGTTGTAACAACAACTTGATGTCAACTTTGTTCCGTATTTGCCGAGCATGTCTAATCCTTATTTCCTTTAATTTGACACATAATTTGCGAGATTTGTCGTTCAACTGCTTGCAATGTGGTTGGTGTAAATGAAGTCGAACTAATGGAACAACGGAATGAAACTAACGATACTACAACCACAGAGGCCCCACCTCATCCGGCCACAACAGCCCCACCTCATCCGGTCACAGTGGCCCCACCTTATCCGGTCGAGACTCGACATTTCTTGCAAGGGCTTCGGTTTCCGAATTTCCTGCTGGCATGTATGGCTTTTTCCTTTGTCATCTCTTGGCTCTTTCACATCAACGTTTCATCTTAAGATTAATGTACAGAAGCCATGGCCACTCTTTGTGAGCTTGTGATGTTTCAAGAACAAAATTTAGAAAAAAACATTAAATTTTCTGCAGAGGCTCCATCAGCAAAAATGCAGGTATCCTTGTACTTCCATTCTCTTTTCAAGCATGTCTTATCGCAACATTAGGCAAGGTTTGTTTACAGTATTAGGTTAGCCTCAAAAGATTTTAGCCAATTTTATCAAGTTGTATCCATCATGCTCAAGAACCATTGCATGTCATGTTGTAATCTGTTAGAAACGCGCTTTAGGAAAATGACTGGGAAAAATATATTAAGTGTACAAGAAACTTTTTCAGAGAGAAACGAGATCCTTCTATTTCTTCGCAGTAATGTTATTGTTGTTTGCCATGAAAATCTAGTTTTTTGTGCAGGACTAGTTCAAATTACTTTTTAATCGTTGTTCGGCGATAATGAAACTTTGGTGTGTTTTCAAGAGATGCTTTGTTGTCCATGAGTATATAGATTTTCGCAGGCCGTCTTTCAATATCAAACAAAGTAAGAAAAGAGGTGTGCTATGGCATTTGCTTTAGTACTGAAAGAGAGAAAGAGGTTTAGTTTACATACTGATGATTCAAACTTTATTATACGATAAAATATGTCACAATGAAGCTAGTAATAATAATTAGTAAAAAAGGAAACAAATGATGGATCCCACAAGAAGACTATTTGACTTTCTAAACTCAAAATTTAAAGAGTATTATAAACAAGTAGTACTTACATATTCACATAAGTACAATATATGTACAAAATATGTGTTTAAAATTGTAGTGAATTATTAAACTAATCAAAGGTAATATGTAGAATATATGTGTAACACCCCGTCGAAATCGAACCTTTTTTCATTTAATAAAAATCTTTGGGGAAGGAAGATGGAGTTGGAAGTGGTTTTAGGGTTGTGAAAAAGAGAAATGAATCAGGGCCGTTTGATTGGAAGAAATATGTTCGATCTTTACTGTTCATTTGAGCAGTAACTCTTGTTCCTCCCTTTTCCTCACCTTCCTCGTTCACTCAACCATTCATCATTTTACTTCCGTTTCCATTCTACCTTTTCTCTCAAACTTTTTATGCAACACAAACAAAGAAAAACTGATCCATAATTGTGTTTTGTCGTTTTGCCACTGAATGAACGGAACTTTATGTACTTCCTCAGGGTCGAAGGAGATGGATATTTACTCATTGGGGATTCATTATAGCGCTCCTTTAATTCCTAATGTGCTCGCACCTAAAAGAGAGGGAAAATATAGCAGGATCAAGGACGCTTGACTATAAGGTACTGTTAGCTGGATGATAGCCTTTTCTCATTTGCTTTGTAGTACTTGCGGATTGAAGGCAGCCGTTTGCTCAATCTAGGATAGATCTGCAAAGGTAAGCATCTATTGAATGAAGTACAAGGTAATCCTTCTTTAGTGGAAGCTTGTAAGGAGCTAAAATTGTGGTGGAACTGCACCATTGGAATAAATAAATAATTACGATACAATATAAGTTTTAGATCTTGTAATTTTTCTGAAGACTTTTTAGATATAATGTGCCCCTTTTTTGTCTAATTTATGTTAATCTTTTCCCACTTACCAAATTTGACGTCATTGAGTTGTGCTCCTGAACTTTTGACATTGTGTATCCGCTTAGTATGCTTAATTATCGAACCTTGGTTTTCTCGAACCAGTTTCTGGAAATTCCTTCAAATTCAGAGGAGAAACAAACTTCTGAAAGGAATTATTGGATCTCTACTGAGCTTTTAGATGTCCAACTTTAACAATGGGAGGTGTTTATTGGCACTCTTTCCCTAAACGTTGCTTCTATAGATTCGATATGCACAAGTACTATGTTACTTAGACACAAATTAAGTTTCTACTCTGATATCGGTGTCGAAGTGTCAGACTCGACCATTTTGAAGAAATAAACAAGTAAATAGGTTAAAACGAAGTGTCCAAGTGTCTTGTTATGCCAACACCTCACACGATTTTTGAGGTAAATGAGGGTGTCTAAGTAACATAGCTCAAATATTGGAAGCATTTTGCAGCCGTTGAATCAATATCTATGTTGTAATAACAGCCTGATGTCAACTTTGTTTCGTAATTTCCGAACTTGTCTAATCCTTATTCTCTTTAATCGGACACAAAATTTGCGAGATTTGTCGTTCAACTGCTTGCAATGTGGTTGTTGTAAATAAAGTCGAACTAATGGAACAACGCAATGAAACTAACGATACTGCAACCACAGAGGCCCCACCTCATCCAGCCACAGCGGCCCCACCTCATCTGGTCACAGTGGCCCCACCTCATCCGGCCGAGACTCAACCTTTCTAGCAAGGGCATCGGTTTCTGAATTTCCTGCTGGCATGTATGGTATTTACCTTTGTCATCTCTTGGCTCTTTCACAGTAACGTCCCGTCTTAAGTTTCATGTACAGAAGCCATGGCCACTCGTTGTGAGCTTGTGACGTTTCAAAAACAAAATTTATAAAAAAGCATAAAAATTTCTGCAGAGGCTCCATCAGCAAACTGCAGGTATCCTTGTACTTCCATTCTCTTTTCAAGCATGTCTTATAGCAGCATTAGGCAAGGTTTGTTTATAGTATTAGGTTAGCCCCAAAAGCTTTTTAGCCAATTTTATAAAGTTGTATCCATCATGCTAAAGCACCATTGCATGTCATGTTGTAATCTGTTAGAAACGCGCTTTTGGCAAATGACTGGGAAAAATACATTAAGTGTACAAGAATTCTTTCAGAGAGAAACGAGATCCTTCTATTTCTTCGCAGTAATGTTATTGTTGTTTGCCATGAAAATCTAGTTTTTCGTGGAAGACTAGTTCAAATTACTTTCTAATCCTTGTTCGGCGATAATGAAACTTTGGTGTGTTTTCAAGAGATGATTTGTTGTCCATGAGTATATAGATTTTCGCAGGCCGTCTTTCAATATCAAACAAAGTAAGAAAAGAGGTGTTGTATTGCATTTGCTTTAGTACTGAAAGAGAGAAAGAGGATTAGTTTACATACTGATGATTTATACTTTATTATACGATAAAATATGTCACAATGAAGCTAGTAATAATAAGTAGTAAAGGAGTAAACAAATGATGGATCCCACAAAAAGACTATTTGACTTTCTAAACTCAAAATTTAAATAGTATTATAAACAAGTAGTACTTACATATTCACATAAGTACAATATATGTACAATATATGTGTTTAAAATTGTAGTGAATTATTAAACTAATCAAAGGTAATATGTACAATATATGTGTAACACCCCGTCGAAATCAAACCCTTTTTCATTTAATAAAAATCTATGGGGAAGGAAGATGGAGTTGGAAGTGGTTTTAGGGTTGTGAAAAAGAGAAATGAATAAGGGTCGTTTGATTGGAAGAAATCCGTTCGATCTTTACTGTTCATTTGAACAGTAACTCTTGTTCCTCCCTTTTCCTCACCTTCCTCGTTCACTCAACCATCCGTCATTTCACTTCCATTTCCATTCTTCCTTTTCTCTCAATATTTTTATGCAACACAAACAAAGAAAAAATGATCCACAATTGTGTTTTGTCGTTTTGCCACTGAATGAACGGAGCTTTATGTACTTCCTCAAGGGTCGAGGGAGATGGATATTTACTCATTGGGGATTCATTATAGCGCTCCTTTAATTCCTAATGTGCTCGCACCTAAAAGAGAGGGAAAATATAGCAGGATCAAGGACGCTTGACTGTAAGGTACTGTTAGCCGGATGATAGCCTTTTCTCATTTGCTTTGTAGTACGTATGGATTGAAGGCAGCCGTTTGCTCAATCTGGGATCGATCTGCAAAGGTAAGCATCTATTGCATGAAGTACATGGTAATCCTTCTTTAGTGGAAGCCTGTAAGGAGCTAAAATTGTGGTGGAACTGCACCATTGAAATAAACAAATCATTAGGATACAATATAAGTTTTAGATCTTGTTATTATTCTGAAGAATTTTTAGATATAATGTGCCCCTTTTTTGTCTAATTTATGTTAATCTATTCCCACTGACCAAATTTGACGTCATTGAGTTGTGCTCCTGAAACTTTGACATTGTGTATCCGCTTAGTATGCTTAATTATCGAACCTTGGTTTTCTCGAACCAGTTTTTGGAAATTCCTTCAAATTCAGAGGAGAAACAAACTTCTGAAAGGAATTATTGGATCTCTACTGAGCTTTTAGATGTCCAACTTTAACAATGGGAGGTGTTTATTGGCACTCTTTCCCTAAACGTTGCTTCTATAGATTCGATATGCACAAGTACTATGTTACTTAGACACAAATTAAGTTTCTACTCGGATACCGGTGTCGAAGTGTCCGACTCGGCCATACTGTAGAAAAAAACAAGTAAATAAGTTAAAACGAAGTGTCCAAGTGTCTTGTTATGCCGACACCACACACGATTTTTGAGGTAAATAAGGGTGTCTAAGTAACATAGCTCAAATATTGGAAGCGTTTTGCAGCTGTTGAATCAATATCTATGTTGTAATAACAGCCTGATGTCAACTTTGTTTCGTAATTTCCGAACTTGTCTAATCCTTATTCTCTTTAATCGGACACAAAATTTGCGAGATTTGTCGTTCAACTGCTTGCAATGTGGTTGTTGTAAATAAAGTCGAACTAATGGAACAACGCAATGAAACTAACGATACTGCAACCACAGAGGCCCCACCTCATCCGGCCATAGCGGCCCCACCTCGTCTGGTCACGGTGGCCCCACCTCATCCGGCCGAGACTCGACCTTTCTAGCAAGGGCATCGGTTTCTGAATTTCCTACTGGCATATATGGTAATTGCCTTTGTCATCTCTTGGCTCTTTCACATCAACGTCCCGTCTTAAGTTTCATGTACAGAAGCCATGGCCACTCGTTGTGAGCTTGTGACGTTTCAAAAACAAAATTTAGAAAAAAGCATAAAAATTTCTGCAGAGGCTCCATCAGCAAACTGCAGGTATCCTTGTACTTCCATTCTCTTTTCAAGCATGTCTTATAGCATCATTAGGCAAGGTTTTTTTTATAGTATTAGGTTAGCCCCAAAAGCTTTTTAGCCAATTTTATCAAGTTTTTTCCATCATGCTCAAGCACCATTGCATGTCATGTTGTAATCTATTAGAAACGCGCTTTTGGCAAATGACTGGGAAAAATACATCAAGTGTACAAGAAACTCTTTCAGAGAGAAACGAGATCCTTCTATTTCTTCGCAGTAATGTTATTGTTGTTTGCCATGAAAATCGATTTTTTCTTGCAGGACTAGTTCGAATTACTATCTAATCCTTGTTCGGCGATACTGAAACTTAGGTGTGTTTTGAAGAGATGCTTCGTTGTCCATGAGTATATAGATTTTCGTAAGTTGTCTTTCATTATCAAAAAAAGTAAGAAAAGAGGTGTGGTATTGCATTTGCTTTAGTACTGATAGAGAGGATGAGGATTAGTTTACATACTGATGATTTAAACTTTATTATACTATACGATATGTCATAATGAAGCTAGTAATATTAATAAGTAGTAAAAATGGAAACAAATGATGGATCCCACTAGAAGACTATTTGACTTTGTAAACTCAAAATTTAAATAATATTATAAACAAGTAGTACTTCCTCCGTCTTTTTAGATGCAACAATTGAGAATATTTGTGAGAGGTGAAATATTCAATTGTTGCAACTAAAAAAAACGGAGGAAGTACAATATATGTTCACAATATGAACTGAACTGAACTGAACTTATTGGAGCTGAACTGAACAGAACTTATTGGAGCTGAACTAAATTGAACTGAATTTATTGGAGCTGAACTGAACTGAATTTATTGGAGCTGAAATGAACTGAACTGAACTTATTGGAGCTGAACTGAGCTGAACTTATTGGAGCTGAACTGAGCTGAACTTATTGGAGCTGAACTGAGCTGAACTTATTGGAGCTGAACTGAAGTGAACTGAACTGAATTGTATTGAATTGAAATAAATAAAACAATAATAATTATGAATATTAAATAATAATTATGCTTCGGGAATTATTTAGAATTTAGAATACTTCCTCCGTTTTTTTTAAATGTGACACTTTCTATTTTAGGAAGTTTTAAATTAAATGTGACACTTTCTTTTTTGGTCAATAAACTCTCTCTATCACTCTCCTCTCACATGGGTCCCCTTATTTTTTTCTCTCTATCTCTTTCCTTCCTAAAAATTGCCTAGGAGTCCGTGAATTTTAAAGTGTCACATTTAAATAAAAACGGAGGAAGTAATAATTAATGAATAATGATAATATTATTTTTGATGTTATAAAATCACTAGTGGAAAAAATGGTTGTTGCCTACGGGCCTCAAAGGGGTTTGTAGCTACGTATAGGGGTCGCAGCTATTGAAGGCGCAGCTATTGTGAAAAAACAATAGCTACGTACAAAGACGCATCAAATGGTGAAGATTAGCTGCGGGCTTAATCTCAGGCCCGCAGCAATTGTGTGTTTTTTATAATAAAAAAAAATATGTTGTTGCTGCGGGCATGAGCTTAAGGCCCGCAACTATGCCTTGTTTTAATTTTTTAAAAAAATGTGCAGCAGGCTTTTCACAGTGCAGTCTGCAGTTCTGCTACCCCTCCCACCTCTCACAGAACAGCATGCTGTACAGCTGTAGCATGCTCCCTGTCCACTCCCCTGCTACCCCTCAATATATAAAACAAAGTCAATTAAGATACCTCTCAACATTCATCATCCAGGAAATATTCCAATACATTACATAACTTATATACCATGTTTAAGTCCTAACAACATCAATATAGAACTTCAACATATAAAATAATAAAAGGCATTGACAATACTCTACTAAACTAGCATACTTAACACTGTGTGATCAGGATACATAGAGCTCATAGAAACCTCCTACGCCATTCTTCTTTGGAAAAGAGAGTAGATTGCACCCGTTTAGCTAGATTCTCCCACGGACACTCCTCCGAATTGCTTTCAAAAACAATTGCCAAAGGTCATGAGTTCATACCTGAAATCTGACCGTGATAGAAGACTATTAGTCAGCTGCAAATCGAAAACACTCGATTATACATTATAAATCAACAAGAAACTTGGAGATATGGTGTCAAAAGATCGAATACTGAAAATTAGGGTTATGTATAAAGCTAATTATAAGATGTGCCAGACTTCAATTATGTATGCTTACGCCAGCAAATGGCTCGGTTTCATTTGGACGTAATAAGATGGGCACTTGGGCAACAGGCTTCCCTCCTCAGTCCTGCCATTTTGTTCTATATAAAACCCTGTGCTTCTGCTAGGTTGCAATACTTTATTTAGCCTCATTTCATTTTCCTTTTGAAACTTTCTAACCTGTTTTTTAAAGTAAAATAGAGCTTATCCTTTCTGGGTTTTCAAGATAAGAATCAAACATAGCATATATCATCTGGGTTTTTTAGATAAGAGAGAAAGAAACAGAGAAAATGTTGGAAGGAAAAGCTTTGATTTAAGATACTGATATGCCAATGAAGATGCAGAACCAAGCTATGGCTTCTGCTTCTCATGCTCTTGATCTCTTTGATGTCCTTGACTTCAAGTCCATTGCTGCTCACATTAAAACGGTACTAAATCCCACCCCTTCCTTTTTCGCTATTCGTGTCATACTCGTACCCACCAGCACATTTTTAAGTGTCCGACTCATCTATTTTACGTAATAATTCCATGATTAGTTTAAAAGGAAATGTAACGTATGTTACGATCTAATACTAGCTACTCGGGGTGAAACAAAGAGTCCGAGTAATAATTTGATTTTTGTTGTGCAAAGTATATACAACCTCTTTTCTTCTGATTTGTTTTGTAACAATGTGATAGGACTTTGACAAGAGATATGGAGGAGGATGGCAATGTGTGGTGGGTTCAAATTTTGGTTGTTTCTTTACTCATTCAAAAGGGACTTTCATCTACATATGTTTTACACTTTACTAACACGACCACAGTCCACCTTATAAAGCTAATTATACGATGGTGGTACCTTGATTTCATATATACGAATATTGTGATTCCATATTAAGTATCAATTACTAATGTGTACCCAACTTTTTGCCTAACATACAATATAGTAATGTGAAGAACACATACATGTTCGTAACTGATATGAACCAGTGTTACCTAAGTCGTTAATCTACACGCAAATTCATACAAGCGAATTATGGTCAGCATCGGGCTATTTTTGGCCAATTTAGGCGACTAGCGAATTCAAAAAGTGAATTAGATAGCAACCAAATAACCAACAATAATGCTAAAGAAGTAAATTCTAGGATGGAAAAAACTGATACCTGGAGGAAGGGACTGCTTCAACTTATCAGCCTTCTAGGAGTCGAAGACGGTGAGAGTGTAAAGATACTTTGAGCAGCGGACCTTGAACTTAACCACATCCTTAAGCTCGAATCACCAAAACTCCGTCCTTAACTACTGAAAATTAGTGCCAAACAGTCACCAAAACTCGAATCAAGAAACACACAAGTTGCAAAATTAGGAATAAGGTAGAGAAATTAGGGTTAAAATTGAGAAATTAGGGGGGGAAATTGCAAAATTAGGGTAATACCTTGGACGAGCTCTAGCTACCGAGAGAAAGAGTGACAAAAGATGGTTGAACTCATTCAATAATACAAGCAAACAATGAATCAAACTGAGAAAACTAGAAAATAAAATATACAGTTAGTGGCTTCAATTCATTTCATTCCATTAACCACATAGAACACTAAGAACATTCACCCATTTCATCATAAATTTACAAATGCGAAAGTGCTTAATTCATTAATTAGAAGCTAAATTAACCTTAAGATGCTTACCCCAACCCCCAAAATCACACACGAAGCACTCTAATCAGCACCTGAAACTCACCCTAAATTGACCCAGCAAGGCAACAACCACGAATAATCGACCAAGCAACACAACGATCCACAAAATCAAGACCAGATTACAATACGAATAAAGACCAGATCAAACAAAAGAAAAAGAAGAAGAAATAGTGATTGGAAGAGCAAAACTTAATAAAAAACGCAAACCCCAACCTCTTTCTGAACTGATTTTATAAGAATCCCCATCTCAAGATCCAGATAGCCAGCAAAATGGGAGGTAATAACGAAATTCATCCGATTTATAATCTTCCTTTTCTCTTTACCTTTTAGTTTCTGCACTAAAACGAGCAAATCTTTGGCTCAAAATCAGAGGAAGAGTTGTGAAAACATAAAATTTTAAATCTAATTAACAAATTAAACATTTGCATAAGAATGAAGCCGATATAAAACTAAGAGAAAAGGATTAATGAGAGAATACGCAGAAAAACGAAAAGGATTTGAAGTCATAAGTAAGAAATTTGACGCATGGAGGTAGATGAACAGAGAGGAATTGAAGAGAAATCAAAATTGTCTTACCTGAGACTCAAGAGAGAGCAGGCAAGGGAAGATTCCAGAGAGAGATGGCGTCAACCATTTCTGTAGAATTTTCTTTGGTTGGTTTTGAGGAGAGGGAAAATGAAAAGGTTGGCTACATGTTACTAGGATAGCTACGGGCTGACTCTTTAAGCCCGTATCAAGGGCGTTGTTGCTACGGGCTGTTTATGCAGACCGCCGTTATTAGTATATTGCTGTGGCCTCCTCAGGCAGCCCGCAGCTAATAGGGCGTAGCTATTGCGAATTTTTCCACTAGTGAATGATAGTCGTTATAAATGATTAATTTATTTTTAAAATAATAATTACTGATAATAATAATAATGAGTAATTCCTAT
This sequence comes from Patellifolia procumbens, assembly GCA_947645195.1. NCBI lineage: Eukaryota > Viridiplantae > Streptophyta > Magnoliopsida > Caryophyllales > Amaranthaceae > Patellifolia > Patellifolia procumbens. The sequence continues at coordinate 633,389 of CANSGD010000920.1, forward strand.
TATTAGTATTAATATATTAATACTTGATGATGATTGTATAATAACAATAATGTCTAAATAGCAAATTAATTAACTATTAAATAATAATTAGCAATTATAATAATAATTAACTTAAAACATATGTTAGTTTTTGTTTCTAACAAAATCATAATTTGCGGTGGGTTGGTCTATAATATTTATAAACCAAACTCAACCACAAACCAAGAAAGTATTTTTAATATTCAACGTATGACGATGTTGTACTTTAAATTGTACTCCAATATTATTAGCAACTTTGTAATTTTTTAATATCTTATAGCCTTTTGTAGCTTATTTGTATGATGTAATAGTGAATATTTAGTCGATAAAATAAAGCAACAATTGCAAATTAGAATACTCGTACTGAGATGAAACATGGTTAAACCGCACACCAACCGAAATTATGCTCAGCTATAAGAATAGTAGTAATAATAATGAGTAAAGGTATAATAATAAAATAGTACATAAAAATAATAATAATAATTATTATGATAATAATAACAAAATAATTATAAGTAAAATAAATTAGACCAACAATAATAATAATATTAAACAAAATGGTTAAATAACGAATGGAGTTGAACTGAACTGATTGGAGCTGAACTGAACTGAACTTATTGGAGCTGAACTGAACTGAACTTATTAGAGTTTAACTGAGCTGAACTGAACTTATTAGAGCTGAACTGAACTGAACTTATTAGAGCTGAACTGAACTAACTTATTAGAGCTGAACTGAACTAACTTATTAGAGCTGAACTGAACTGAACTTATTAGAGCTGAACTAAACTGAACTGAAAATAAGTTGAACAGAACAGGCCCTTAGTGTTCTTCAGTGGCATAAGTTTAGAGGAGAGCATTTGAGAGAAGGAGACAAAGTGTCGAAGATAGAGAAAGTGGGTCAAAGGGAGATTAGGTTGGGTCAACGTTTATTTACCGGTCAAACATGTAGATGACAAGTGTACAAAGTTTACTTATTCTGCTATTACGCAAAGGTTGACTTAATATTAGAAGACGTCATAAAGATTGACTTATTAAAATCAATTATTTCTTACTGTTGTTGTTGTTGTTGTTGTTGTTGTTGTTATTATTATTATTATTATTATATATTATTATAAAAATAAACGGATATAAATCATATAACCTACAAGAAATTAGTGGGCAATCGAGATACAATCTGGGCACCCACTGCTCTATCTATAAAAAACCCTATCTTAGTGAAAATATGGGCAGCAACACGTGCCCTTATGTCCCGAGTCTTCGAGAAGTTCTGAACCCGCTTTAGCAAAGCAACAACCACCTTATCCAATTCCCCAAGAAAAGAAAAGGAAAAGGGAAGGAAGTCATACCCAATTGCTCGACAACGAGCTTCATACTTCATGACTCGCTTCCGATGGGCCGCATCAGCAACAACACGTCCAGGAACAAAGTCAGATACCTCAGACCAGGTCAAGGGAGAAGAGTCTGTCAAGTCGACACACACATCACGACCACGACCCTAAGAATAAAGAAGCACATCTGCAGGCTTGTGGGACCCGTCGTTCCACTTAGACAACCCAATGTCAACCTCCTTTCTTGTCGAAGTCTCAAACCGATAGCAAATATCAAGAAGGGTATTTCAAACGACATTATACCGATATTTAATACCCACGACACCGCATGATCACCGAAAATATCCCCAACAAAAACTCTAGAGCAAGCAGAGCACGACATCGAAGTAGAGAACAAAGGAACACCCAACCGGTAACACAACACACTCCAATAAGTCTTAGGGTTCATCGTCAGACCCAACCCGAAATAGGAACTGCCCGAAGCCAATCTGAGGTGTGGTCCCCCTGATGTGTCTTCCATAAGGCTAATTGTCGAGAAGATAAAGAAAAAGTAGATTATGTAGATGCAGTAACCTTTGTGAAGTATATATCTGCCAATTTCTTCATAAGTTTAGGAGCAGCGACTACACTAGGATTACTTAAAATGTCAGACTCCACAATTCTATTAAAAAAACTCAACGCATCGTCAAAGGCACGACCAGAACCACCCTAGTATTATTATTATTATTATTATTATTATTATTATTATTATTATTATTATTACTATGCTCAAAATATTTAGAAGAAATTAGAGGGAAACCGAGATACTATCTGGGCCCCCACTCCTTTTGCAATAGCAAAACTGATCCTAGTGAAGATGTGGGCACCAAGCCGTGCTCGAAGATCTTGAGCCATGGCAAACCTCTGTATCCGTTTCAGCAATGTAATAGGATTCGTCTCCAATTATCCCAAAGAAGAGAAAGAGAAAGGTAAGAAACCATATCCAATTGCCGCACATTTAGCCTGATACTTGACACGTTTGCGTTGCGCCGCATCAATCACCACACCTCTAGGCACGAAGTCAGACATTCCAGATTGTGTCAATGGTGATGACCCGGTCAAGTCAACACAAACATCAAGCCCCCCATCCAAGAGTAAAGTAAGAGATCTGCCGGACGGAGGGGTTTGTCATGCCCATCACATAACCCAATACCAACTTCCTTGCCAGCAGAAATCCCAGACCGGCACACGACACAGCTTGATCACCATAGATATCTCCCTGAAAAACCCTAGAGCAAGCAGAGCACGACCTCGAAGAAGAAAACATAGGGATACCCAACCGATAGCATAACACACAACGATAAGTCTTGCCATTCATAGTCTGACCCAAACCTGAAATTGAGACAGCCCTGAGCCAATCAGTCAGCCTTCTAGGATTTCCACAAAGCTATCTATCGCAGCGATAAGGAAAGAGTGGATTCTGCAGTACTAGTAACCTTTGTGAAATATAAATCTGCTAGTTTCTTCATGAGTTTAGGGGCAGCGATCATACTCGGATTACTTAAATATCACATTATTATTATTATTATTATTATTATTATTATTATTATTATTATTATTATTATTATTATTATTATTATTATTATTATCATTATTATTATTTCTTATCATATTTTAATATTTATAATATCACATTATTATCAATACTTGATAGACGACAATCTCTATATATGCTACAAAACATGGACAAAGATTGCAATCCGTCACATGTTATTCTCCGGTCTTTCAATAACATGTTATTCACATTATTCTCATACATTAAAAAATACAATTGATTTTTATTAGAAGATTTGAACCCACATCTCAAGTGTGGAAGATAGAAACATATTCATCACTCCACTATATTAGTGTTGTTTTTCTATTCAATATCAGATTATTAATGATGAAATTATAGGTTTTCATCGAAAACCAAGAAAAGCATTGTAATATTGTAAATGAATAATATGAAGCATAATATGAATAAAAATACCTTTCTTTCTACTTAAATATTAGCAGTCATAAAATACCAAATTGTAACGTGTAAAAATCGCGGGGCACCACTTAGACCTAGGCACTAGTTAGCTATAGTAATTAGTAGTTGTTAATCATATATAATAGAGCTAACTAGGTGGATACAAATGCACATATGAAAGAAAGATAACAAAGAGCTAGGCGCAAAACACGCGACTTTATATGGTTTTTTCAAAATCTATTTTCCTTAAGAAACCACATATGATTTTATATCCCACCAGTTCTCATGCATTATGATATCTAACATATGCCAAAAAAAATTATACATATAAAAATCTCAATTTTGTTGAAAGTTAAACCGTAAGCCTGGGTTACATTCAATGATACTGTAATAATTTCGCACTTTATATCCAACACCATAGTGTAAACAAGGAGAGTCCTTAACAGCGGCGGATCCAGGATTTTTCGGATGGTGGTTCACCACTAATTGTGAGTCATATATTGGAATCAAAATTTATTTTTATCAATAGTGCTCTCTAACAAGTTTAATTCCAAAAGTAAAAATAATAATTATTATTATATTAAAACTATATAAAACTTAAAAATACAATCAAATAAAAGTTAAATTCCCTACTTTCTTTCATCCTAACTTCTTAAATCCTATCAGCAAAGGCAATCACATGAATTTTAGAAGTTCTAGAAAAAGATTCCAATACATCAAGCATAAATAAATTACACAATGTATACCAAGTTTAAGGAAAAAGAAGAAGAATTACAATATTAGAACTAAGAAGAACAATCTCAATTATAAAATCTGAAAATTAACCTCCATAACAAATTACAAGTGCATTTTGTTCTTCAATTAATCAATTCTCAAGAAAGAAAAATAAACCATAATCTGTAAATTCAACAATGTGTAAACTCAAACCCTAATCCACCAGTGTTAGCAATAATTTCAAGTAACTTATACCAATTTAGAGCAAAATCTATACCCTAATTTCGAGTAATTTAAAGCAAAACCTAATTTATAATTGCAATTTTTAGTTAGTTTGTGAATTGTGAAAAATAGAGATGCAGAGACAAAACTTACCTCAGTCCGTCTTTTCTCGTCCTCGTCGCCTCGTCGGATTCTGCCATTGGCCATGAAGCAACGTGAAGCATTGTCGGGAAGTGAAGGATTGAACGCCTTGAAGCAGCGTCGGTTATGGTCTGATGGATGAAGCTTCGTGAAGGTTGAAGCAGCACCAGACGCGAAAAGCGTGAAGCAAGTCGGTTATGGACGATGAAGCTTCGTGAAGCACCATTGGCCGTGAAGCTTGGTGATTCGTGAAGGCTGGAGCATTGAGTGCAGAGCGGAGGAGTCGAGGAGATAAGGTGGGAAAGGGGAAGAATATTAAGTGCGTGTGCAAGAGGGTTAAAAGTTTAATTTTATTTTTTAAATTCCCTGGTGCACGTGCACGAGGGTGTTATAAGATGGCTCTGCCACTGGGCCTTAACCTACCACCTTACATTGTTGCTCTTGTCTTTGCTAAAATCAGGGTATTAAACTTGAATTAAGCCAAATCTTAAAGAACTAATCTTGAAATTTTCAAAAATAAAAAAGTAAATAATATTTATTGTAGCGTAGGAAATCAATCCTTTTGGGCTCGGCATTGCAAGTTTGCTACACTATTGGTGGGCAGTTAGAAATTGAAGAAGTCAATGCTGCTGCAGTGCTGCCCACATAGATCATTTATACACAAGCCCGTTATTAACACTTTGGTAGTTACGGGCGAAATAAAAGTTGGGCCTCAATGAATAATTTCGTTGCTTTTAAATAGTACTTTTTTTAATAAGAGATCTAACATATTTTTATTAGCACTTAGGATTATAACTTATAATATAACCTGATAATAAAGAAAATATATGCATTATACCAAGGATATTAGTCACATGACAATAGGCCACCCTGAAAATACATCTACCAACTCACAAATTTTGATTTTGTTGGAAAGGTGAGGAAAAATTAGAAGTGATAAGAAAAATATTTGAGTTATGGAGGATATGTAGGAGGGTTATTTATAGGTGAATGTCGCAAATAAATTGAAGATATTATATGACCTATAATTGAAAATTAAATTAGACATTTATTTGGAGATTAAATGAAGTTGGCAATATGGAAAAAGAAGGCAATGAGAAGAAGAAAACTTCCCATCAATAGGGCTTGAAATTAGAATTGGACTACAACTTTTTCTTAGTTACTTGTGGTTTGAAACTTATCATTTAAAAATATAATTACAATTTTATTCAAAATTAAGCACAAAAGTTGATTAACAATAATCAAGTAAACTAATTTTAAAGGCATCTTACTTGATTAAGCTCAAATTAGAATGCTTATTCTATAATTTAGGGCCTGTTCTCTTCACCTTGTTTTCAGTTCAGTTCAATTCATCTTAGGCCCCGTTCAGTTCACTTTATTTTTAACTGCACTGAACTTATTTTCACTGAACTGAACTTATTTGTATTGAACTGAACTTATTTTTTGATGAACTGAACTTATTTTTACTGAACTGAACTTATTTTTACTGATTCATGTTGTTTTTTCTTCTTTGCCCTACTGATTTTTACTGAACTAAACTTATTTTTACTGAACTAAACTAATTTTTGCTTAACTGAACTTATTTTTACTGAACTGAACTTATTTTTACTGAATATTATTGTTTTAAGGTGAACTGAACAGGGCCTTAGTTATTTTCAGTTCAGTTCACTTCAACTCTTGACAATGCTTTTACTCCTACAAATGTCAATTTCTTGCAGTTCAGTTTACCAGTTTAGTTTTTTTGAGTTAAATGTAGTTCAGTTTAGTTTTATGCTGAAGAGAATATGCCTTTATTGTAGTTCTTAAAATATTAAATCATGTGCTTGGAATAGAGTTTGGTGTTTGCTGCTTTAAGTTTTGTGAAAGTAATTAATAAGTCAATCCATAAATTTTAAAAATATGTATTAATTTTCTTTATCTTTCTTGGAAATCTCTGTGTATGAGTAAATGAAGGTTCAAGGTATATTTAGTGTTGTACTCCTCTGATGTTCTAATCACTTTTTGTTTAAGTATGTTTTCTAAGTTCTACACACTTTTATATTATTCCTAAAATGGCTAATAATTATTTCCTTTTCACAGTACTTCACCAACTTTTTAGCCCCACGTAATTCTACATTCTCTCACAACCATATTATATCTCTTATTTAAATAAACAAAAGGGACATATTCACACCATCCCTCTTCTTAGAAAACATAAGGAGTAAATCATTATGAAACAGAAGGAGTAAAATATTGAACTTAAAAATTGAATAATGAAATGTTTGTAATCAATCATGAATATGACTACCTTATAGAACACGAGGTTGTGATTTAAGACTTGATACTTTCATTTGCTTACTTTTTTCAAACGAGTAAACAATACATAATTGTGTGTATTTGATGGCCCGATATTTGTTCATGGGGATAGGAGCTGACGCATGACGTGATACCATTTTTGATAATATATTATATAGTTAGTTAATATCAATAAACCTGGGAAATTGGAAGATAGTCTGAATACGTATTAGATCTGAAATTCTTACATGTTCTTATAAGACCTTTTGAAGATGTGTATAACAAGTTAATTCATATATAGCTATCAAACAATTCTTTAGTTTTTGTCTCTTTTCCTTTTCTGTTATGGCATTGATACCTTTAGTTTATTTCGTTGTCCTATTTTCATTATGTTTTGCTTGATATTGAATTCTCCACTACACATGATGGTCTATATTTATTTTCATATTAAGTGAGAGATGTGTGATATGTTATAGAAAGCAACAAAACACATACTTCTACAAAAAAAAGATAAAACAATAACAAAGTTATTTGGAAAATTATAGACTGTCTTATCATTTTGCTTGAAAAAACTCTCAAATAGTGTTGTATTTATAAGCATAGTCAAACCATGCACCTTTTCTCATGTGAACAACTACATCAAATTACGACATGATCAAACATTGGTTGATTTGCCCCTCTTAATTTTCTTATTCAACTCATGATTTATAAGATTATATCTATTAATTAATATATACTACCTCCGTTTTTTTTTAATATGCATGTTTGCTTTTGCGCACGGACCAAGGAAAAAATGTAAAAGCAAGAGAGAAGGATAGTAAAAGTAAGGAAAAAGTGAAAAAGGTAGAGAGAAGGAAAGTAAAAGTAGGAGAGAAGTGTAATAATTAGGTGAACCAACCTTCCATTTATGGGAAAAGGTAGAAAGGTACCAATTAAAAAAAAAACACCTCAAAATAGAAAAATGTACATATTAAAAAAAAAACGGAGGAATAATTTCTTATACTCAAACCCATTAAATGACTCCTACATGCCACATGAAAACCTTTAATTTCATAATATTATTATATTATGGGATATTGGTCCTTTAAAAATTGTAGCTTGACTATTCCCCTCGCCCTATATGGGTCCACTTAATGATATAGCTTATCAAAAAATCTCTTTTCGGTCTCAAAGATTGGAGTTACCTGACAAAGTGAGCAACCATTACGTTAATATTGACTTACTTATCTCGGTCCAGAGAATTTCTATTGATTATAAGATGAGAGAATAAATTAGTTTTTTTTTTTTAAGTGAAGTCATTATCCAAAATGAGCAGGCACCAAGTCAAAATCAAGAGTGTGTTTGTTGACGCTAAGACCTTCTACAATTCACACTCACAAAAACCACTAAAAGAATATAAAAATAAGAAGGATTAGTTGCCAACTTGTTTGCTTATATATTTAATTGAACGTTTAGAGTCTAGAGAAGTTCTTTAACGAATTAACTATGTGATCAATTGTTCAGTGCTTTTTTAGCAAAAAAAACTTGTTCCAAGACTTTTCAATTGTAGGCGATTTTTTTTTCCTGATTTAGACTTGTTTTAGTAGGGGAAAAACTTTGTTTATCCACCGGGTAAACTACCCATTTTCAATTGTTAGTGTGAAAAGTAGTAATAATGGTGGAGCCCTCACCTTACTTAATAATATTTTATTATCTCTATTAGTAGTAGATGGATTACCCAGAAGATAGATGTAGCCAAGCCCGTTTTAGTAGAGTTGAATACAAAAATTAATGTGAGCGGTCCAAACTCCAAAGGAGTCATTAAATTCTGCGGTCACTAATAGTATCTATGGACTTCCAACATTCATGGACAAAAGACACAAATGTATTGTTACACCTAAGTTTGCCTAAATATAATGCCGACAGATCAAATTCTACACCAAATCTACGTGACTTTTAAGCCAAAATTTTCACAAAACATTTTTTTCCCCTTTCTGTATAAAACATGCTAATACATGAGAAAGATTACAAGTAACATGTTATAGCATAATTAGTCGTAAGATTGAATGGATTATATGAGAATTAGTTAACTTTAACACATGCTAAACTTTAATTTGAATGACAATTTAATTTGACATAGGCCATGGGGACATAGACTAGGGAGTGATAAAAGGTTGACATTAATTTGGAATTTTGCTATTTTAAACTGGTTGTCTTAATTGTTAGACATATAAAAATTTGACCGGACCTGATCATCTCCTTGAAGTATGGTATATCATTTAGTTTGTTTTTTCGTCACGAATAAAACCAACCAAGACTCTCCAAGAGCCTATATCTGGCTACAATTGCTAAATTTCGTGGGCGTTTGATATAACTATGACTACCAGCTAAAATTTCATAGTAAAACCTTTTCTTGGTGCCACCATTCAATGATCAATAGCTTCATTCTTCATTTTGTTCGTTAACGTATAGGATTTACTGAGGTAGTCACTTCTTGCTTATGATAACTCTATTTCTTGTTCTACTCATATATTGAGTTGTACTACCTATATATTGAGTTTTATCTAATGCTAAAGTTTGGAAAACTTGTTTGTGGATGTTCATTCTACAAATTGATTAGTTTTTGAGACTTTATGTGGTGTGGTGGCTGATATAAGTTCTTGATCATCTAAAATCAAGTTCCACTTCAAAATTACAGCAAATTGATAAGACCCCTTTATGAAATGCTATATCAAACATCAATAGGGTAGGGAACATGATTTGTAGGAGTTTGTTCATTTTCATCAATGATCATAGTTTTATTAGAGTCAAATTATTTTTGATCTTATTTGATATGTATTTGCTATTATTTTTGAATCTTTTGTTGATTTTGTTGGAGTTCAAATTATTTGCATTATTTTTAATTTGAACAACAAATGAGATTAGTCGTTTTCGTTTCTTCAATAGATCTCCACATTAAGAAAATCACTATTACTAGAAGAGATTAAGAGTCATACTATACAAGAACAACTTCTACATTAGTAGATCATATACGCAATTTTTTTATGTATAAGTTTATATACGAAAGTATGGAGCATCTGGAAGGATCGAAATGACATTGTCTTCAACAACACAGCTTTCAACGTTCATAGAATTTACCATCGTGCAAGATTACTATCCCACGAATGGAAGATGCGTCTCCATTACGACGAATTCGCTTTGTCCCCTTCCCATATGGATTCCCCCTCCCCCCAGTTCCTCAAAAGGCGTCTCCTCACTCCATCTTTGTCAACTGGTCCCCCCCTCCATTAGGCGTCATCAAGCTCAATTTTGATGGCTCAGTCAAGTAAAACAACGCAGCAGGAGGATTTATCATCCGAAATCACGAGGGTACGGTCCTAGCAGCTGAAGCACACAACTTAGGCAACACGTCAGTCCTTTTAGCGGAAGCTACTGCGCTTCATAGGGGTGTTCTTAAAGCCCTAACGCTCCCACACTCTTCTATTCTAATTGAAGGCGACAATTTGCTGGTCATAAACGCAATGAAGGGCGTTTGGTCCACTCCGTGGCAGATTGATACCATTATTGAAGATACAAAAATCAACCTCAGAGCATTTCAAGAGTTTCAGATAGCACATGTGTTCAGGGAAGCAAATCAAGCAGCAGACTGGATTGCTAATACGGGTCATTTAGTTTTAGACTCCTTTTGTATAACGGACTGGCATGGTTCAGAGCTGTCAAAAATACTTTGTAACGATATGTTAGGAATTCCCTCGAGCGGAGGGTTCCCTAACTATCTCTCCTTTTCTTCTTACCTTTATAAAAAAGAAAAAAAAAAGTTTATATACGAAAGGGACCCAAGAGTAGAAAAAATATGTATTTAAATTAGGTTACCAAATAAGAGTTGAGTTGATACAAGAATTAATTAGTATACTACTTATAGTTGATCTAACAAGAAGCCTCCCTTCCCTAAAACGACAGCATTTGTCTGCCTTTTTTCTTCCCACATCTCAAAGTCTCTCTTCTTCTAAGAAAACTCCACTAAAGACTTAATGAAACAACTTTTTTGTCCCATTTCTTAAGTAAGAATTTTGAGGGCTTATTTGTTGAAAAAAAACCAAGTCTCTAATGAAGAAAAATCTTATACTACATCGATCTTCAAGTCCAAAGAGGCTCCCAGATAGAGTTTAAACTGTTGTTGTTATCTTCATAAAAATTTAAGAAGTTATTTGTGCCCATATCGAACACGCTGCCACCACCACCACTGCCGCCACTAACGCTGTCGCCGCAAGGCGGAGACGACGATGGGGAAGGAACTAGGACGTGGTCTTGATGAGATTGGGTGGTCATTTCCATGCAAATTAGGGCAAGTAAATTAGCTTGTTGGCATTGCATGCCCACCATTTCAGCTCTAGCCTTAGCTAATTCAGCTTGTAAATCACTAACTTGCTTTTGAAGTTGGCATATTGCGCCTGCACACCCATAAACTGGATCTCTTAGACGCGCATTTGCCTCGTATACCATACTGCTTACTGCATCTGCCCTTTGTGTTTCTGGAAGGTCCTGAAATTTTCATTTCACACACAAATATATGTATTAGTCAATATACTTTTAATATATATACTCCAAAGTATGTGAAAACCATTTATAATAAAAAGTTGCTACTCCTGCCTGACTCATTTTATCTTAAATAGTACTAGTACAATAAGAATTTTTGTTCAACCATTATTACTATATAGAGACAAATATTTAGAAAAACAAAATTTTAAAAAACGAGTCGGTCGATACTAAAGAAGTAAAAATTATTAAAGTTAGAAAAATGATAAATACAACCCTTAGGGTTGTATATAAGAACCTAAATAAGGAAATTTATATAACTTTCAAACATTAATAACACCGATTTTAGGTGATTGTGGTATAAATTTCCAATTTAATACTATTTTAGGTAACGTATTGAATACTTATATATAACTCTTAGAGTTGTATATATTACTATCCTATGAATAAATGTGGGTGTTCATACATTAAATTCTTGCATGAAATATGAAAGGAGAGTCTTGAATGAGTGATGTGTAAACAGATATGAAATGCAAGTGTGTTGCTATTGGCCCATGTAAAATGTACTTTTGTGGATTGTGGTTGTACAAATTTGGACAATACATGGTAAATTGACCCACATATGCAATATAAAGTGTAACTTTTATTTATTTAATTTTTTTTTTTGAAATTAACTTTTATTTTTATTTGTATGTGGGTTATCTTTCTTCTTCATTAAAGTGATAGGAAGAGTTGACCATTTGTGCATGATGACTGATGAGCGAACACTTAAATACCGTTAGTGGGCAATGTGTTCCCTGCTTATTGGCCCAAGATCTTCCTCGCTAAGTGTGAATACATAATTTCATTTGCAATCAATTATTTTTTGGAGATTGACATTAATTAATCATGTTACACCAATAGCGATTTCATTCGCTTTTTCCTCAATCATGGTTCTTTATTTTGTGTTACGTCTGGTTAAGATGATCCATGTCCCATTTGTTAGGTCGCAGTTTCCATTACGTATTTTTAATCGTAAATATATATATTCATATTGATAAAAAATCTTAAAAGTTACAATTGTAAAATTGAAAACTTAAAAGGATTACACATGAACCTAGAGAATGGTTTTCCTTATGGACTAATGTGAATTTTCAATCAAAGTTATACAATGCAAGTTTCACCGTTAGAAGAGAAGACAAAGATGTAGTATGTTATAAATTTATCTAACCTATGCTACAAGGCACTCATACGATTAGAAGGACCATTTAGTAATAAATTTCTTTTATATTGTACTTTCTGATAACTATATTATCATCTTTCCCGTGATAAACCCAATACAACCATTCACTCTCCTCCTTAATTCATGCACCATTATCACGATAAAATCTTTTGTTAATTAAACACTCATAATATTTGTTAATTGGTTCTTCTTATTCTATTTTAGAGGTATAGGTTAGACAAGCTGATATCTTATTTGCCCCTTAATACTTTTACTTTTCAGGAAAAAGTCAGTTTTCCTAATAGTTTAGACATATGACTTTAGGTATATTTCAGTCAAGGATTACCAACCTAGGACCTTGTTTTAAACCAATTGGTACTTTACTTTTGAATTAGTATGAATGTAGTTGCTTTCAATATTTGAAAGTTGGCTACAAACTTTATCTAGAATAGTTTTTAGCTAGCTACTTAGCTACAAGGATTTGGCTATAATTTTTAGCTAATCTGGATTAGACTTTAGTAGTACTTGATTAGTAAAGTATTTTTGTCCTAATCTTTGTAGGTTTTTAAACACTTTAAACGTTTTCATATCTTTCCACCACTTCTACAACTTTATTAAAACTTGTGAAATTCATATCTTATCGTTACTTAATTATTCATCCTGAATTGATTCAGGGATAGGCCATCTATGATAGGGTTAGTTATGAATTAAACCATCTAATATTTCAAATTATAATCTAATTATAAATCATATAAAAAATATAAGTTATACAAATTTCAAAAGTTAGAAATAAATTTCTCCATCTAGGTAGCGGATACCAACCATAAAAAAGGATTTTGTAAGTGAATGCTATGTTCTCTAACATATTCTTAGATAGAAGTTTTCAATAAAACACGCACCACCATTTAAATATCAAACCAGTCCCATGGCCGTCCTATTTCATTAATTAGCAAATTAACAAATTAATCCACCAATCTTTGTGTTTGTTTGTAAATTATACACCAATGCATTTTCCTACAATTAGCAGGTTAGTAACATAAACATATCCTTTTAAAAACACAAGTAAGATAAAAAAAATTTAAGATTGATCACGATAGAAATATTCTTCAAAGATGAAGAGGTGATTAAGCATGTCCAATTAATAATTTAAATGTGTTATTTTATCGGTGAAACATATTTGCATCACAAATTCTTATAGTATCTTTCGTCGAGGGCAGCATTTTGACTCTACACACCTTTTCACTTATTATATAGTACCTGACTTGATGGATAACCTAACAGATACTCCACCATCCTCAGTTAAATTATTGTAATTGACTTTTAAGATGGAACTATTACTAGTATAGTCTTTTTAAATAGTTTAATTGAATTCCTTTGATTAACATAAAGATCTTAATCTTTGCTTTTTGTTCATGTCACCATAAAACTGCTGTTTTAGTTACAATACCCTGAGAAGAAAATTAAGTTCAAGATACTATAAGAGTGAAAGACGATATGACAATTTGATGACTGGAATAAATCAGAGGCGAAGCCAAAAATTTTAAGTGAAGAGGACGAGAATACTAAAGTTTCAAGTTCAATATTAGTATTAATAACATATATCAACGAAGTTTAATATTAGCGTGTCAACAAGGGGCACCAGGGCCCTGTCAAAACCCCTTGGCTTTGCCCCTAGAATAAAGGAATTGACAAGCTATAGTGTACTAACTGAAAGTCATCTAGCTAATGGATACATATGGCAATGCAACTATTTTACAAATCTAGAAAAGATAAAATAAGGAGAAGTATAGAGAATGGAATCAAAATGTAAAGATTAGAAAATCAATTGATAGGTAGATGCGTCACTTAAATATACAACCGCGGTTGCATACAAATGAGCTGGTGTTTAATTTAATTCCCTACTACAAAGGTTGTTATGTTATTTATACTCAACCCTCGAAAAAAAATGTTATTTACACTCTTATTAAATATTTTACTTTGTCTTTAAAGATTGAGACACTTTGAGTTTGAGCATATTTAGAGTACCATATAATGTAGCTTAACATTTATTATTTTTAGTTATTGATCGGTACTCTCTTTGTCCGAAATTTATTGGCATATAGGCATATTAAAATATTTTACAATAATTTAAAAAATATAGTAAAAAGTTAATTAAACTAATAATGTGATAACTAATTTACATAATTCAACAATAGTGTACATATTATATAGTACCTGAAGCAACTTGATAATATTGCTGGCACCAAAGACCTTATGGGCAATGGTGAATTTGAGGGGATCAGTAGGAGGAAAGTAAGGAGCCAACACACATTTGTCAGCACACCGACGTCGAAGGATCTTGCAAGCAGCACAAGGGCTCATTATTACGGGTGCACCGCCTGAGCCGAGGCCGTGGCCGTTGGCGGAAGGAGAGTTTGGTGACTGAGGAGAGCATGGTGATGGTGTGGATGCTGCTCCTGGTGATGAGTACATTAGTTTATCACTGCTGCTGCCTTCCATTTTTCTTTTCTTTTTTTTTAATGAAAGAGGAAGTGTTATGACGTTGAATAGGTTATTAAGTGTGAAGTGGTGGTAAGCAAAGTACATGGAATTATGGAAGTCATGTGTGTATATATATATATACTCCTGTCTAAGAACGGGGAAAAAAGATTTGGGTTGGGGTTACGTCAGCTACTCCTGTAATGATGTCATCCAGGTTTGCCATCTTTTTTGGATTGTTTACGTGGCCTTTGGTCAAGTGAGATTGTTCTTCCATTTAGAAAATAGGGTGATTAGGGGGGTGTTTTTTCCTACTAATTTTTGGAGCTTTTTATGAAGATAAAAAGAAAGGCATGGGAATAAAATTTAAACGGTGATCGACTTTTAAAATTTGGTCAATCACACACCGCCTCTTTTCTTACTAGAAATATGGAATATCTAGAATTAGTATAAAAGTGTTATGAGTCACTACTATTGATTTTAAGCTTCATGGTCTTCATCTATATGACTACTAGCATGTGTATGCGAAATAATTAAAAAATTAATTTTTTGAGTTGTAAAACTTAATTAATTAAGTGATTAATTATCTATCATTAGTACAATGGTTAAGATTTTTTATTTTACTTTTGGTGTCCACCCCTCCTCTTCACTTATATATTAGTGATATGTGCCTCGTGCGAAAGTTTAATATGTAAGGATTTGGAAAAACTACATTGTAATTTCTGTAGTGACATGTACAAATATTTTTCATACTTTTAAAAATAATTGTTAAGTTTTAGTTATTTTATTTTTTAAAATGGTGTAATTGTAATCTCAAAAGAGTTATTTTAGATAAAGTGGGTAGTTTTAGTTATTTTAAAAAATAATCGTTAAGTTTTAGTAAAATAATTTAGATACATAAAAAGTGTAATAAATATTAGAGAGTAGATTAGCAATAGAGATTTAAAAACAAAACGCCAAAAAAGATAAAATATCTTACAAAAGATTAATGGAAGATGTCATTAGCATCATCACTCCTGAGTAACATCCCTCTCCCTCTACACACTTTCTCACTCATCCTAAAATACTTTATCATGTTTGATGATCAATTTGATCAAATGCACATTCACTCATAACAATCAATTACTCATGTATTAGAAAATTAAAAAAAATCAAGAGTATATAAAAATATAGTAAAATGGGTGTCTATTTATAGATCTCAAGAAAATATAACCATTGATATTTTTTTTATAAAAATTTACTCTGTAGATTTTAAGATATTTTAGTTTTAAGTTTTAAACATTTTTTGCTAAAAATCTGATAACTAAGTTTGGAAATAAAACTTAATTACTTCCTTAATTTATTTTATTTATTTATTTTCTTTTCTTAATTTTGGTGTTCACCCCCCTCTTCCCTTATAGTATAGAGATATATATTAAAAACTGTAGGTGAGAGTTTCAACCCGTTAGGTCTTACCATCCCTCTTTAGATGATATTCTATCCACTTTATTTTACGTATTTTAAAAAAATTTGTTGACATGAAGATTTAAACTCACTACCACAAGTAAAGAAGAAAAAGTTCCAACCACCACTCCAATATACCATAATTGCTTCTTGTATTAAAATAAATGATGATATATAAATGGTAACTAAGAGTTGAGTTGTAACTTTTCAAATTCTATATTGTAAATGAGATGACTTTTAAAAAAAAACAATATCTTCACTCTAAATGACATTACTTATTTTTAGTTATTACTCCCTCCGTCCCATAATATAAGTTATATTTCTATTCTGGGAGTCAAACTGTAAAAATTTTGACCAAATATTTTTGTTAATATATACAAAAAAACATATTCACGGGGAATGTAGCTAGATTCGTCTTGATACATACTTTAATAATATCAACTTTTATATTTTTTATTAACACCAAATTGAACGCCAAAAGTACGTTTTGAAGACTGTTCAAAACTAAACAGGACTTATACTATGAGACAGAGAGAGTACTCAATTGTAACGTACAAAGACCCCGGAGCATCATTCGAGTCTAAACACTACTAGTTTGCTATCTAATAAAGTGGTAGGCGTTGAGAAAAATATCTTATACATATCAATAATATCACGGGAGCAACCAATTAGAACATAATTCATATGGGAATTTTATATATGATTCCTTCAAATTTCTCCTATTTTCTAGATTTGTGAAAAGAATTACATATTATTATACCAGATGGTGTTATATTTTTGTATAGGAATAAGAAACCACTACAAAAAATTTGTTATATTTTTTTATACCAGATGGTGTTATATTTTTTCTTAATATTGTGCTACGAAATTGTATTTCGTAGCAAATATTTGATACGTTTTAGTTATCTGTAACAAATTTTTCAACGGATATAGTTTTTCGTAGCAAAATTTTCTTCGGAATTAAACTGTAGCAAAGTTTTCAACGGGATTGTGTTCAGTTGCAAAGTTTGAAACGGAATACAATTCCGTTGCAAAATTTGCTACAAATTTCTATCAACCACAAAAGATCCGTAGCAAAAACTCTTTTTCTTGTGTGAACCTTAGCTAAGAGGATATTTGGCTTATCATATAAACTCTTATTCGCGTTAAGAGTTGAAGTAAACCTTAACGCACATAACTCAATCCAACTTAGGAGCAAGACTTATTAGGAGTTAAGGAAGGGTAAGGATATTCTCACATTTAAAGTGTTCTTAGTAGGGTTTGATCCTGCCACCTAGATGTTGTGAGATAAAAGTCTTACAACTAGATCAAATACTACTTGATATCGCCGGTTTGGCCATTAAAAAGTACTACTTAATTTCTCTATGAGACTTTGATTTATTGGAATGCAGTTGTTAGCTTCTACTAATCAAACAAGCATCCGTAGCAATTACATCCACTAACATACTTAGACAACCTCCAACCCAACCTCTAGTCGAGTACTCTAGATAATTAAGATGAGCCATAGTATGAGCTGTGATATTAGACTCCCTAAAAACATGACCAAAAATACTTGAATCAAAATCACTAATGAGGAAGCTAATCTCCTTAGCTACCATATCTACGTAAGAACCCGAGTAGCTCTTACTATTTATTAAGTTTATAACTCGTAGACAATCACATTCCACTATCACTTCTTTGGCATAATCTTGATGAGCCAATTTTAGTCCAAGCACGATTGCTTTCGCCTTTGTCACAATTACATCCCACTTATAATTTGCAATTGTTAACACACCGCACGTACCACATTAGCTTGACAATCTCTAATCACCACACCCTCATCCCCAAATATCGCCCCATTAACATTAATTTTAAGCACTTGTTCTTTCGGAGGGCACCAAAATTCTTTATCACGTGCCTTGAATCTACCACTTCCACTTCCACTTCCACTTCCAAAATTCTTTATCCTTTATTTTTTTGACATTAGCCAATATTCTTCACCTTTACGAGACTTTACCTCATTAGTTATTACTTGTTTAAAAGACTTGACCTATTAATTGTTGGTTTTTCTTATACGTATAGGGTCATAAATAAAGCTATTACAGCATAGTGTGTCATTTGTTAATTAGATATCGACCTTGACAGGAAGACGTAAGTCATTAGCAACTAAATTACATCATGACGGCACTATTTCTTTAGAATTTGGACTTCATAAGCTTGGTTCGATTGGATTGTTAGTATTTTTGGTTAAAGAATGAGTCAAAAAAGTTATGACTAAACTAAGTTGGAATTCTAAATGCATCTAGAAGAAAAAATGATCTACTAGGTGTCTAGGACGAAGTGAGAATCCCGCCGTCGAATGGAAAAAAAAAGTGACCAACGACAAATTGGTAAAAAAAAGCTTCCCTCAACGACAATTTATAAAAATTTCGCTCTAACAACAAATTGGTAAAAATATTTAAGCTTTGGAGACAATACTAAAAACAATTGAGTTCAAACGATATTTAAGTAAATAAAATGCATTTCAATGACAATTTGGTAAATAAAATGGAATTCTAGCGACATTTAGACCATATTTTCTATAATTTTTCAGCTTGATTAACATTCAATGCGTGTATTTACATGCCTTTTATATTAGATTTTTCGTGTTTTGATCTAATTAAGTTATCTTGTCATTACACACTATTTACCCAATTCGAAATAAAATCTTGTAAAGTGCAAGTTTTGATCAAATCGGAAATTTATACCAAAAAATTAGTCTAAATGACGCTGGAGCTTAGTTTTTTTATCTATTATTTGTCGCCAGAACAAAACATTTTTTTTTACCAATTTATCGTAAGGGCCACTTTGATTTACCAATTTGGTCAATTGGCTGCTGCAAATGTTGGACTCGTGTAAATTGTGATAAGTTGATTCGGTTCTTGGATTGTTTTTCTAATTTAATAAAATTATAAACCATTCTATGGGCTACTTTGTGCTTTTCAATAGACTTTTTACTCGGTCTTCTTTTCACGTTTCAAACATACCATACAACATGATGCATTCTCACACCAAAAGCATACTTAATTGAGATATTCATGTTTTTAGGCTTCAAATGTACTTATAATCGACTTTGTTTTATATGTCGGTAGAATTGTTTGCTTACTTGCATAGAATAAAGGATTTGAAAAATTAAATATGTGGGCAATCTTTCACATAAAATGTGCATATAACACTTGCGCTTTTTTCCTACTAAAAAAAAAGTTTATAATATTCCGGATTAATATAACCGTGTGATGCATATTACTCTTTTTAAAATGAGGATTATATTGCATAATTAATAGAAGGTGTTGATTCATTTCAGTTTGGGCTCAATTCAGCATTAGCGCAATAAGGATGAAATTGCCAATGTACTCGTAACACTTTTTGACATTATTCCGGGCTCAAAAGTAAGCCTATGAGCATCAAGCCGTAGGTGTTGGCCCAACCACTGACGTCAGCTCATAAGTGGGTATGAATAAAGAGACTTTCAATCTATTTTCGTTACTGTATAACTTCTCTCACCACTTTCTCACTCTATAGCCAACTTTATAATGACTTCAGTGCCGGAGGATTGTTCTTAGGACCAATTATAGGTCAATATAATGTTTTGTAAGTGTAATAGTTCTCGGCCAACTAGGAGCAACCACGAAAATCTCAAACTCGCTCCATCCCATGTTATAAATCTCATTGTGTGTCTTGGCCTAAACGCTTAGTGTTCTCTATGAGGATTGAACTGTAACATCCCGTCTTTTAACAATTATAAAATAAAGATAAAATAAATTAAATTAAATAAAACTATTAAATAAAAGATCAGTGGCAGCAGAAATACCACTGGGACGGAAATGTTATTCTAAACAATGAAATAGAATAAATCCCAAGTCAAAATATAACCTCAAAATAAATTAGGAAATGAGGTCCCATACCCTCATTCCACAAACATACTAAAATCCCAAATAAAACATCAAGTCATAATCCAACTAAAACGTAATCCAAAAGATAGGAATTGAACATCCATGACAAAACTACTTAAGACCCACTAGAAAGGTGGTCTTAATCTTCTATCATAGTGCTCATCTACGACTACTAAGACCATGTCCTTCCTCATAAAACCATGTCTCACTGCCCCAGTCCAGACAGTAACGATCCTAAACTTCCACATCTTCAAAGATATACAACTAAAATCCACAATCAGTGGGGAGTAACTAACAACTCTCCCAGTCCAATCAGGATTCAATTAACAATTTAAAGTACGAAGAATAAAGTCAGGCATCCACAATAATCATACAAAGCATAAAGAAAAGCATACAACATGCGAAGTAAGAAGTAATAAGGCACGAACAACATTAGTAAACATCAAAGAAGGGGAAGGTATAAATAATTCCATAAATAGATTGTCAAAAGGAAAGAGACTTCAAAATAGTAAGTGAAATAAATAGAGTAACAATTAAATAATTTAGATGAGTGAGATGAACGCTAGTGACCCGCAGCCAACTTCCTAAGAGTATGTCAGATCACAACCTCCAGAACGGCCTATGGGTTACGTTCCCTACTGTCTGTATCTAAGAATGGCCAAACTCCCGATGCAGGATAATACGCGCAGTACCTCCCGACCTCTCGGACGACAACATATCCTAAATTTCTCCAATGTAGGGTAGCACCCTGCTCACTGCCCCCTCACCTCTCGGAGTGTATGTTCAGTATCCTTGGGATAAAATAATCCCTTAGACTACTCAACTCAAAGTAAAACAATTAAACCAATAAAGTTCTTCAAATTTACATATTCATCAAACATCAAACATTGTTCAAATATTCTTCAAATCATCAAATACTTCAAATATACTTCAAATCTTCAAATAATAATAAAAATCATAATTCTTCAAAATAAATACTCCAAAACCAAATCTTCAAAATAAATAAAGTAATTAAATTAAATGCTCTTCAAAACAAGATTTCGAAATATAAATTAAAACTCCTTCAAATCCCAATTTAAATATAAATCCATCAAAGTCATTATCTGAGTTTGGGTACGAGGTTGATTATAAATTTAATTATAAATCTTCTTTGTACATAACTCTTGGCGAAATAATGCTAAGGGCAGTATTATTCTCCCCCGAGCATTACGACGTCGATAACTCAAATTTATCAAAGTACTAAAGACGGTTTCACAATAACATGCATCATCACCACATTTCAAGAATTAAATCAATCAAACACACTTCCAATATTAAATATGACAAAACTGCAATATTAAAATAATTAAAAATACGACAACAGTGCTGTCAAAAGCCCAACAAGACAAAACAATAAGCCAAAAAGGAAATAGGGAGGAGCAGCACTGGGTCGCGGGCCGCGATTGGGCTTCGCGATGCGCGACGCTGCTCGCGGGTCGTGAGCGGCTACTGTCCCCTCTTCGTCCGTTTTTGGTACTTTACGTACCCAATTAAATTCATATCAAACATGCTCTCAAAATTCATGGAAAATTAAATATAACTTTAATAACATCTAATTAGGCATGCTTGAAATTAATACTCCAAAGAATTTAAAGAACAAAAATAATCACAAGTCATTTAAATCATGTAACTCCACTTATGAACATGCTAAAAACATAAATAATAGGAAAAATTGACTAGAATAATCCAAACTATGACCGTTCCGCCGAGAATAATCCCTACTATGAGTTATTCCTGTATAATCCCAACTATAAAGGGGATCCGCCACAAATACACCAAAGTGACTTGCAACTTGTTAACCAGGTAATTTATTTAATTCCTTTTTTCTTTGTTTTTTCTATCAACACCACTGAGCAGTTGAGCACCTCCACTCTTTTTCCTCCCTAACCACCTTCACCTTCACCTTCGACAAGGTTGTTAGATTCATTTAATTTTTTTAATTCCAAATTTTTCCTAATTCCTTTTTTTTAAAAAATTTGCTCTATGAATATTTTCCATGAACAAAAACCCCACAAGTTTTACCTTTTTTTCATTCTTCAGAATCCTCAAATTTAAACTCAGAATTTTGATTTTGGTTGTGGATTCTGCTTGGATTAGTTAATGTTAATGTCATGTTTTCCCATTTTTGAATCAAAATTGTCATAAAATTGAGAAAATTTTGAAGTACCATTCCTAAATCTTAGTTATGTGCTTAAATGGACACTTGAATATTTCAAAATTTGGGATTAGTTTAATAAAAATGAACCACAAGGAGATGAGAATTTGTTGGTTGTTGCTATGGTACGGTTTTATGGCCTTATTGTTGCCATATCAAGCAACAAGAAGAGAAGGGAGAAGCAGGGAGATCGAAAAGAAGACAAAGAGGAAGGGTGAGATCGAACGAATCTTAACAGAGTCTGACTCAACTCGCGACGTCGACTCGGTCGACTTCGACGGACGCGCAATTCTTCACTTCGTCTCCAATTTGGGCTCCGACAAGTGCATCTCTTGTCTCTCTCTCTTCTTAATATGCTCTACACCTGGAGTAGAAGACTTGAAAGTCTCCATTACACATTGGCTCATTAGTTTTCATCTTATAACTACAAAAACCCATCTCCAGGTGGAGTATACCAATTCTCTCTTTTGAAGAAGAAAACACCAGAATTTTTTAATGAAAAAGCTTTAAAAGCTGGAAACATGGTTTCATAAGTTACAATTGGGTTTTGAGGAGGGAAAATTGAAAAGGAAATTGTCTTTTTGGGAGATAACGTTGGATGATAATATAACGAGTAAACAAAATTGTAATCAACCCATCATGTAAAATCAAACAAATTAGTGATTGCAGATTAAATACCGGCGCGCAACCGATAATATCTTGTTTCGCATGGACTGGTTCCTTCGAAAAATTGGAACGGGTAGTGTAGGGCTCAGTTGGAGGGAAGATGGGGTGTTGGGTGTCGCTGGAAGTGGAAGGGAGAGGTGGTGGGAGAGGGGGTTGCATTGGGTGGCAACGTGGAAGTGGGTTGGGGACTTGGGGGAGGGGTGGGTGGGAGCTTAAAGATAAAAAAATTAAAATAAAAAACGTCATTAAAGGTCACGTGCACGTCATGTGACCAAATAACCGGCTGTTATAGGTTACCGCAGGTCACTGGGGTATTTATGGCGGATCCCCCTTATAGTTGGGATTATACAGGAATAACTCATACTTGGTATTATTCTCGACGGAAAGGCTATAGTTTAGATTATTCTAGTCAATTTTTCCTAAATAATAAATCCATTTAACTCAAATAAAATCCCAGCAATTTAATAATCAAGACAAGCCATTTAAAAACATTAAAGAACGATCCCAAAAGCATATACATCATACTATAAAAATTAGGGCATGCTTAAAAGTCAAAAGCCAGTCAATTAAATTCATTCACTTCATGAAAATAAATTCCAGCAATAATAAAAATAATAAAAAAGCCAATAGAACATCTAAATTCATGCTAAATCATATTCCAAGTTAATATAATAAATCCATCATCATTCACACTTCAATCAAAACATTAAAATCAATAATTCAATAAATTAAAATAATTACAGCATTAATAAAATTAATAAAAACATGAAATAAGCATACTAATCAATGAAATAAATAAAGAGTAACAACCCTAACATGATACTACTCAGTACTAACAATTCGAACTTCATAAATAACGATTTTAAGTACTCTAAAACATTTATTAAAATAATAAAACAAAACCTAACATGAATTCTAATAATAATAACGTTAACATCATAGATCTAATAACTAAAACACATCCTAACATGATTCTAACATACTTAAACAATTAATTAAATACTAAAGTACTAGAAGGAATGTTAGTTACCTCGATCTACCCGAAGAGTAATAAAAACCGAAAATAAGAGTAATGAAATAGCTTAGAAAAACGCCCCCTTGAGAGAAATACCAAGAAGAGAATAAATACGAACTTCAGTCTTGAATTAACCCTTGAATAAGAATTTTTAAGTCACTAGGAAGTAGGAAATTATGAAGAACAAGTGGAAAAACCTTTTCCCTTTTTTTCTCAATAGGCGTGTGAATGGGGGGAAGGGATGAGTGTTTAATTGCTGTAAATTTAGGTTTAGGACAACAATAATGATAATAGGAGTAAGAATAAATAATAGCTAAAATAGAGAGGAAGAATAAGGGGTAATAGGCTCTCATTGGAGGAAGAGATTAACTACCAAAAATAAAAGATGCTAGCTACAAAATTCAAAACAAAAATCCCCCCTCCAATACTCCCCAAAACCGGCCACCCTAATCCCACACAACAAGTGGGTTGGTCCACTTAAGCGGTAAATGAAGCCTTCAATTAGTTTAGCCCAAAAATAAAATAATAAGGCTCAAACTAAAAATAAATACTAAGTACTAACAAAACTAAAATATAAATAATAATACTACCTCTATAAAAATATAAAACTCAAATAATCACACCACAATAATTGCAATCACTTCAACACAACAAATAAATATAAGCATTCAATACTTATAAAAATAAATAATATATAAATTTAGTTTTCAAATATAAACATATATAATTATACACAACAACACCTAATATAATTATATATAAAAATAAAGAATATATGAATAAATCAAGGAAATAAATAAATATAACGTAATAAATAATTAATTAACGCGCGAAATTTCTGGTGAAATTACAGGGTGTTACATGAACGAACAAATCATTAAACCTTAACCATGACACCAGTTCACCATGGACATATCTCGAGGCATCAACAACAAAAAATCTTGTGTCTCCTAACACACATCCTTAAACTATTAGAGAGCATTGTAAGAGAGTAAGGGACGAGGCCAAAAACAATGCGAGCTTGGATAAACTATTTACCCATCCGAACCTTGAGAGATGGAGGATCAAATGAATGATATCTTGAGAAAATTCACCAAGGAAATGGTGAACAGCACTAATCGTCGATATCATGATCAGGACCGGCAAGATAACTCTCTGCAAAAGGGAAAGATAAGGAGCACACACACCTCCTTACACACTCTCAAGCTCGCTCCATCCCATGTTATAAATCTCATTGTGTGTCTTGGCCTCAACGCCTAGTGTTGTCTATGAGGATTGAACGAGCAAATCATCAAACCTGAACCATGACACCAATTCACCATGCACATATCTTGAGACATTAACAACCAAAATTCTTGCCTCTCCTAACACACGTCCTTAAACTATTAGAGAGCATTGTAAGAGAATAAGGGACGGGGCTGACAACGACGTGAGCTTGGATAAACCCCTTACCCATCCGTACCTCGGGAGATGGAGGATCAAATGAATGAGATCTTGAGAAAATTCATCAAGGAAATGGTGAGCAACACTAATCGTCGAGATCATGATCACCAACAGTTAGACAACTCCCTTCAAAAGGGCAAGATAAGGATAACACACACCTCCTCAGACAAGTAAAAAAGCGTAAACATCATCATCAATTTTATTGTGCTTAAACCCTTTTGTTACATCACTTAATAGTTGTGAAGCCACATAAAAAAGACTAGCATCCACCTCATGTCGGTCAAATCATAAAAGGGAGAAAGCCTTGTCCACTACATTCGAAGATTCAACAAAGAGTCATTGAAAGTATTAGATCAACAAAATGGTGTGAAGTTTACCACCTTGATGTTAAGACGGTTGTTACCAAGGTAATACAAATCGGAATGGAACAATAAGGTGTCCACCACCTTCTTAGAGCCATGCATCAATGCAGAAGTTCATCCAAGCGTTAGACATATGTTAACCTGAGCATCAATGGCCACAACACAAGATTTATCATGATTAATAGGAAAGAATATTACCTAGAGCTAAAAGTTGGGGTTGTAACATCCCGTCCGAAACGAAGAGCAAAAGAGACAATAATGAAATAAATAAAGCACTAGTGGTAGCGGAAATACCACTAAGACGGAGATGCTACTCTAAGGAGTAGAATTAAACTATAAAAATAGGTATAAAACCTCCAAATAAAATCGTTAACTTCCAAAGATCATATGTAAAAGGAAATGAGGTCTCATACCCTCATTCCAACCAAAGTTCCAAAATACCATAAAAGATAATCCAAAGAACTTTACAGCAAAGTGATCCAAAATCCCAAAGACAACTAGAAATCCGAGGTCCAAAACATAGGATAAAACATTAACGAAAAACTACTTAAGGCCTACTAAGAAGCTAGTCCTAATTCCCGACTCATAGTGCTCATCTACTATGACAAGCACCACCTCCTTGCTCATAAGGCCAAAACGCACTTTCCCGATCCAAACCGTAATAACCCTAAACAACATCGTCATCTGCAAAATAAAAACAACTTCCACAACCAGTGGAGAGTAACTAGCAGTTCTCCCAGAACAACCAGGAATAAATAATAAACTTAAGAAATTAGAAACACCCAAAGACATACATCACAAGTAACGTAACCAAACATGTAAAACATGCTACTACAAAACATTAACACTAAAACATGCGTAAAGAGACAACTAAGTACTCAAACCAAATCATTACACACACAATCAAACTCACATCAATTCAAAGACAACAGACCATACCGCCTGTGAGTAGACTCATTGGACCATACCGCCCAAGGCCTACTATGCATATTCGAGGATCATACCGCCCTGCCGAATAGCAATGCACATTCGAGGACCATACCGCCCTGCCGAATGGCATACTCAACGAACCATACCGCTCGTGAGTGAACCAATGGACCATACCGCCCATGGTTAAAGTAACCAAATCCTAGGATCATACCGCCATCAGGATACAAACAAATTCCTAGGACCATACCGCCCTCAGGAAAACAAACAAAGCAACGTATACTCGACAAAACATACAAAGATACTCAAATACTCAACATACGTATACACGCCAAGGTATACAAATCAACCCATATAACTAACATACGTATACACGTCAAGGTATACATGCATAACTGAATCCATATAGCAACATAACAAACATGTTGGGGCGTACAACACAAAAACGTTATCTGAGTTTGAGTACGAAGTCAATTATGACTGAATCACAATATTCCCCGTACATAAATCTTGGCAAAGAGATGCTAAGGACAGTATTATCCTCCCCTAAGCATTTCGACGTCGACAACTCAAACATAGGCCCACAACAACAACAAACCGTCAACTAGCAAAACTACCCAACTAACTAGGGTATGTTCCTTAAAGAAAATAACACCAACATAACTTAACATACTCAATATACTCACATAAGGCCAATACCATACTAAAGATCATGCTGTAAACCAAAAAGGGAAATCAACACAAAAACGTACACAAGCACGGCAGCAGCAGGTCGCAACCAGCGACGACGGTCGCGAGGGGCGACCTGGCTGTCGCGAGTCGCGAGCCTGCTCGCGGGTCGCGAGCAGTCACTGCTCATGGCTTGCGGCAGCTCTCGTCGTCTCTTGCCTCGTCCCCTTTGGTGCACAACTTGACTCCAAACCACAACCAAACATGCAAGGCATATCCTAGCATGATACTATACATCAATAACATCTCGAACTCAACTCCAAAGGTTAAATCAAACCACAACCATCAACATATCCATCAAATTCAACAATTCAACGACATCAAACACTTAAACCAACAACGGAAACACAACAACATGCTCCATACGTAGAAAGTACCATAAAACAACATCCTAAACATGATACTACACTAAACTACAAGCATACAATCACCTAAGTTCCACCTAGCATGATTATAAGTTCCTCTAAAGTTCAAAAATCTATTCCTATCGAACTAGAAAAACGCTAGTTACCTTGATCTTCGAGTGAGAAATAGTGGAACGCTTCAACCGTAGTCTAGAAACCTTGAGCAAAGTCACCACCTTCGTCTCCTACGATCACACGACAAGGAAACTTCAATAAAGTTTGAAAACGGTGCGAAAATAGCTTGAAATCACTATGAAAAACTGATTTTGTGTGGGAAAAATGGTGAAGGAAGACGAAGAACTCTTTCTCTTTTCTTTTGGAGTGGGGCGTGTGAAATGAGAGATGCAAAGGGGGGTTCAAATGCTGATTTATTGGACAGCAAAAGAGGAGTGTGAAATGGGTGATTAAGTGATGGTTTAATGGTGGTTTTTATGGCCATCAATAGGAAGCTTAATGAGGGTGAGTGAAGGGGCTAGCTCATAAACTCAATTAAAGTTACAAAGGGAATACTATGGATGTCCAACGACTCTTCGTAAGCCAAGTAACTCAGATTTTCGGACTCCTAAGCTCAATAGCAAAAATGTGCGCAACCACTAGTACAAAGCACATTTTCTAAATGAAGTACAACGCTTAAAATAAATATTATAAATAAATATTTTTATAAATAAAAATTAGGAAAAATTGCCTACAATAATGCAACCTTTTGGCGATTCGCAAATAATAATGCAACCTAAAGATTATTCTGGAATAATGCAACCTTTATACCCCATTTATTTTAAATGGGGTAAAATCGGTTTTAACCTAAAGAAGAGGTTAAATGAGACACGTGTCGTATTATTATTGGTTATCCTAAATAATTTTTTTAAAAAAATTTATAAACAAAAAGATTAAAAAAAATAACAAAATAAAACCTAAAACCCCTCCCCTCCCCCAGCCGTGCACCCCACCCCCTCCTCCATTCCCCCAACCAAGAAACCACCACCACCGTCTCCACCACCACTTTAAAACACCCGGAAGCCGCCGAATACAAGGCCCACGAAACCCAGCCCGTCTTCGACTCCCTTCGTTGTTTCATATTGTGGCGACCTTCCCCCACGCCGCCGAATACAGTTGCCCACTCCATTCGTTGCTCGCCGACGACCTTCGCCCACCAGCGCAAATGGTGTGGGGGCTGGGGTGGAGTGGCTCTGGGTAGTTTTCGGCGATGGAGGCGTTGGCTGGGGTGGGGGTGAGCGGCAGGGGGTGGGGCTGGGATGGGGTGGTGGGGCTGATAGCGGCAGGGGTGGGGGTTTGGGGGCTAAGAGCAGCAGGGGGTTGGGGGGTTGGGCTGAGAGCGGCAGGGGTGGGGGTTGGGGCTGAGAGCAGGGGGTGGGGGTTGGGGCCGAGAGTAGGGGGGGGGGTTGGGGCTGAGAGCGGAAGGGGTGGGGGTTGGGGCCGAGAGCAGGGGGTGGGGGGTTGGGGCTGAGAGAAGGGGGGGGGGGGTTAGGGGGGGGGGTTGGGGCTGCAACGTGGGTGGGGGGGGGGATTTTATTTTTTATTTTTTTATTTTTTGTTAATATATTAATTAAAAATTAAAGTTTTAAATAAAAATTACCAATTGTTCAGGTAACCGATAAATTGTCCTATTTAAAATAAATGGGGTATAAAGGTTGCATTATTCCAGAATAATCTTTAGGTTTCATTATTATCTGCGAATGAGCAAAATGTTGCATTATTCTAGGCAATTTTTCCTAAAAATTATAATTACCAACGTAGTATATATACATATTTACCAAGCTATCACATTATACGATTCGCACATAAACGAGCGCTACATTGCCCGTTAAAGAAATTGACGCAAAATACAAGCATTGTTCGAATACTTCACAATGCCACACTTAACTTCACAAATAAAATATATAAATATTTTCAAAATAAAATGTAGACATATAATATAAGTTTTTAACGGAAAATATATATACAAAACATAATTTACCGTCTAACATAGTAATAATAAACGCGCGAAATTTTCACGAAGATACGGGCTATCCAATATGGTAAAAGGCATAATGGATCATGGCAGATGTATGTGGACTTCATAGATCTAAACAAGGCTTGCCCATAAGATCAACAAGTTGGTGGATTCGATGGTCGGACATGCCCTCTTTAGCTTTATATACGCAAATGTTGATATCATGAGCTACCTATGGCAAAAGAAGAACTAATCCCAACAACTTTCATCACTATTTTTTATGTATATTGTTTCTTAGTTATATCGTTCAATTTGAAAAATATAGGGCAACTTACCAACGACTAGTGAACTAGATAAATTTTGAAATGAAGTAGAAGTGTACGTCGACGACATGATAGTGAAGAGAAAACCTGCCACCTAATTAACGTGCCTCCATTTGCAAGAAATAGAATCCACTTTGAAGTCCTTCAAGATTAAAACGATATCTTTGGTGTCCTTCAACATTACGTGCCTAATAAAATGCATGTTATTAGTTTGACTACTTTACATAATTGTTTTTCACTTTAACTGCCTTACATGTGCAATACCAGTATCTTTCACTACCAATGGGTGGTTTTTGGCAGGAAAACCGCCAATTTTAACGAAAAAACCAATATCTTTATCGAAAAATCACTCATTTTGGCCGCAAAACCACTCATTGGTAGTGAAAGCTACCGGTATTACATATACTTAGTTAAAGTGAACAACAAATACATATGTTGTTAAACAATATCGTGCATCATATTAGGTTGTTTTAGACAAAAGATCCTATGACAAAAAAAGGAATTATTCTAAGTAGGACAAACAAAAAGAGAGAATGAGAGAAGTTCCATGGAAGGTATTTTGATTCATGTGTGTCAATGAGAAGAACTGACTAGAATAAATAGAGGAAGAAGCAAAAATTTGCCAAAAATGTGTAATGGTAACCGACCAAAAACGTTTGTCAGTTTCACATGGAAATCAGGAAGTAACAGCGATGTCAATAACCGCAACGATAACAAAGTCGCAAGAATCTCGCAACTGCCGATAATAAAGTTGGACCGGGTTGCAAAAAAGACGCCTATACCTGCGCGCTTACACGTGGCAATGTGGTTATTAGAGTACAACCTATAGTCTCCAAACATAAATCATAAGCATGGAAGAATAAATAAAGGTAGTAAAAGCTCTTTAAACCACCTATACCTTTGTATTCTTTTAAAGTAAAAAATAAGAGGAGTTATAAGAATAGTCAAATGCCCATTTATCATCTATGTGGGACCACAATAATTCCAACAGATCACAAATATGATGGAATTGGCGGTGTATTATTTCGTTTAAATGACATTAAATAGTGAATCATAATTGAAACATGGATGATATGTAAAAGTAGACGTGGGAGAAGGAGAAGTATAGCGAGTAAATTGAGACGAAAGAAAGTAGTATGTTTTCACTTCTCGGTTGTGTGCAAAATTCCAGATGGCCAAACTTAGGCAAATGAGACATCTAATCGGATACCGACTAATTACAGAGTTTGGACTTGTAGAGCTTTAATTTGCTGCCAGAACTCAGACAAAACAATATTCTCCGTAACCAACCTTCCTACAACTACTTGCTTGTTGACGTGGCCAATTAAAAATAATGGGGTCTCAAGAGTGGGCCCATTGTTGGGTGAAAAACCTTTGATATTAATGGAGCTCGTGAGGAACGCGAAATTAGATACACGAACAATTAGCAATCTTAATCAAGACTCTTTTCTAGACATAGTAGTATTTTAGTAAGTAAAATTGGTAGTATTATTCTAAAACTTCAATGCCTCTAATTTCTTCTTCTTAGAAAATTTGGCCATTTCATTTTTTAGTGGTGGAAGCAGTTGAAGAGTCCTTTCTCTTTTTCTTTCTTTTTCTTTTGTTTCGTCATGCCACCAATAAGATTTACTTGAAAACGTAGTTGTGAGATTGCCAAACTATGTTTTCTTCCTAAAGTCTAATTGTGGATGAAATCTCTTCAATTAAAATCATACTATGGGAGATCAATTGCCAAACTTTTTACAATAAAGATTACAAAGGTATCGTATTCGAGTATTATCAATATACAAAATTTGAAATTTTGCTTCTTCTGTAATGACAATAAGTCTTTAAACTTGTTCTCTTTCAAGCTGCAAAGCCTTATGCCCACCATTTGAATTGGTCTCTGCAAACTATTAGCCTTCTAGACTTACCTTACACGATAAAAAAATCATACGAAGTGACTATAGAATAATTTTTGTTTTTATAAAATCACTAATAACATGTAATGCCAATTCTTGAGATGAGTTCTTTTTATTTGAATTTTATGAATTTAGCTTAACATATTTAACCGCAAAAGTAAGGATGGGATTATCCAGATACCGACAGTCGTCTTCTAACATTACCTACTTTTAAGGGTTTTCCTTACCCCCACCCCACCCGCACCCCCCCCCACACACAACTTCACTAAGAGGTGAAATGAAGCTCATTCTTTTCAATTTGTCAAATGCCAAGTTAAAACAAAGTGTATAACCAAAATACGTGATTGAAATAATTAGATCTCACCAGTTCCATATAACATATACTATCTTTGTTCTTTATTAATCACTACATTTCTCTTTTTACACTATTGATCCATCTCCCTTTAACCAACTATAATGATTTATACACAAGGATAAATATAGTCATGTCTCATCTAGTTAGATTCGTCTCGCTATATACTTAATTAAAATTAACTTTTTATAATTTTTACTTGAGAATAATTAGAGTTATTAACATTAAAAGTTGTGCGTTGGGAGACGTGAAACTTTATATGTAGTGATTAATAAAGAACGTAGAAAATATTAATTATATTGGACCTAATTGAACTTCTTAATCCTGATTGGACCTGGTTGAAGCTTATTTGCTCCTATTCGAATTATTAATATGTACTCCCTCTGTCCCATATTAGATGATACACTTCCTATATTCGCTTGTCCCACATTAGTTGATATACTTCTATAAATGGCATGGGAGTACAATAGAAATATTGTTTTTTAATATTAATGGGTCCCACATATAATTAATTTAAAAATTGACAGGCTAAATTCGTATCACCTAATCAAAAGTAATCATAAAGTCCTCTAACAGATAGTAGTCATGGATGTAGGGTCGAATCCACAAGGGAACAATGTTCTTTTCCTAATTGTCGGCCAAATCTAGATTATAGGGAACGAGTGTTTGATTGTAATTATACTAAACTAGACTATAACTATATCAAGAATATCAATAATAAAGAGTCTAGGGCATAGATTCACCAATGAACAATATTCTCGGATGAACACAACAGTCAATAATGAATAATGCAGTCAAACACGTTGATTTGCTCTCTTGAGTCGAAATAAACCATAGAACGATATTAAAAGCCTCTTGCAATTTATTAATATCCATTCTACCTATTGAAACTAGCCTTAATATCAAGTTTATACCTCTCAGGCATAACCTAATATTGCAACACTTTAACAATCAAATCTGGCCAAATTGGATCGAATAGATATAAAACATTCAATAGGAATCAACATACATCACCAAAGATCAATACTTTATAAACATCACTTCGTAATTGATCATGGATCCCCTTAAACCCTAGAAATAGTACTCAATCATAATTGGGGAAAACATATTCATAATGAAGTAAGCAGACATGAATTAATAATCAAGACTTTAATAGAAATGAAAAGAGAAGAGAAAGAACACCAATTGTAGAATCAATCTTGCAAAATCAAAGCTTCTATTGAAAATTCAATGTAAATTGGAAAAAAGCAAAATTAGGGTTCTTGAGTAATTCAGAGAAAAAGAGTTCTAATCTAAAATGAATTAATGATAGAAAATCAGATAGAAAATAATAAAATTCCCTTGAATCCTTATACCTTTTTATTTTCTAAAAGAACTAGAAAAATAGAGCTAAAATCGTCAAAAGATAAGGTTTAAATCGACATATAGTACACGGAGTAACCCGCGGGCGCGGGTTTTCATCCAGCAAAATAGCGTCAACTTGTAAAAACCATATCTCACAATCTAGAAGTCTTATTGGGGCGTGTGATACACCGTTGGAAATATTTTCAAGTCTAGTTTCCAACCCCAATAGAATCAATCAATTCCGATCACTGGATAATGAGTTATGATCAAAAGCGTACACATGACTCGATTTCCATACTTCTTGTAGCATATTTCCGCTATCTTTTGAGTTGCAATTTAACTCGAAGATGTCTTTTGGACTTCTCATTTTACGTAGATCCTTCCTAGATTCTCCTCATGCTTAAGCTTGCCCAATAATACTCTAATTTTATTCTCAATGCCTGAAAACTATCAAAAACACCGAAAACACACACAAGAGTAATATTTTCTCAACTTAAGTAATTATATGCAATTATGGACTAAAATGCAACTAAATGATCCTAAAATGCATCATGAAATACCTATATCAATATGACTCATCAATAACCTCACCCACCGCAAACCCCTATGATATGCCGCCACCAACATGTATTTTATGTATTAAAACAAATAACAACAATCAACTA
The DNA here is from genome assembly GCA_947645195.1 of Patellifolia procumbens. Taxonomy (NCBI): domain Eukaryota; kingdom Viridiplantae; phylum Streptophyta; class Magnoliopsida; order Caryophyllales; family Amaranthaceae; genus Patellifolia; species Patellifolia procumbens. The sequence continues at coordinate 667,900 of CANSGD010000920.1, forward strand.
CTATCAAAATAAGAGAGTCAAATAATACTCTTAAAACTCTGTGTCACTCTAAATTGTATCATCTAATATAGGACAGAGGAAATATGTATCTAGTCATTAAACATGCACGGTGCATGTTATATCTCATGTTAGGTCTTTTAATTTTTCACTTTAATTTCAAAAACACGGATTATTTTTTATGCGAATGAGGGGATACAACCCTGACTAAACAAATATACTACTAAACTACTCGAGGTGCCGTAACACCTATAATATCTTCCCTAAGAAGACTAACAATTTCTTCAAAAGGTTCATAAAAAAAAACTATTTATTTCTCCTTGATTAACTCCTAGATTAGCTAACTTATCGGCTGCTTTATCCTTCACGGTAACATTGGATGAGTCGAACTTGCCATGAGCTTTCATTGATTAGCTTCCTACAATGGTTATTGATGATATGGATACATTTTCCACCTTCGTAGTTTTCATTCTTGGGGAATTGAATGCATGCTTCATTATCCATTTGCACTTCGAGCTTCGAGTAGCCTTTTTCCTTAGCCATTTCAATGCCCAAGAGGACTACCATTAATTCAGCACAAAATGCCGAACAAACGCTAAGACATGATGTGAAAGATCGAATAAAACCACGATCTCCAGTTACGTAAGATTCTGCCTCCTCCAGCATTCCCAGACGAGTGTTTTACTGCTCCATCTGTATTTAGAACAAACCATTCACGTGCAGGGGCCAGCCAACGAACGTATATTTCCCTGGGCTTTTGAGTGAGCAGTTGTATGCTCCCATCATGTTCATTAAAGGCACAATAGCTTGGTCACGCAATAAGGCACCTGGTTCACCAGATTTTCATTCTCATGCCCAAAAACAACATTGTTTTGCCAACGCCAAATCCATCAAAGAGTGGTAGTAAACACGAGGGCCATTTTTCATAGAAGGTTAGGCCTTTTGCCTATAGTTTTTCATTCATCCATGTCTTTAAGTCATCCATGAAGGAGGCATTATATGCTGCAGAACCTCCTACACTTGTCCAAATGCCTATCTAATGAGGACACTCACGAAGAAGGTGAAAGATCGATTCGTCATGAAAATCACATGTGGGGCAACTTGAGTTTGTAGTGAGATGTCGTTTGAGATGGTTTGAGTTAGTAAGAAGTCTATCAAGGTGAATTAACCAAAGAAAGACTCTTACCCTTTGTTTAACCGGGGTTTTTCCAAGCTAAATCCCATAGCTTGTTGTCTTGATCAAGTTCTTCATTGCGGATAAGTTGGAGGGCGTATTTCACTGAAAATCCCCCAGTTTTAGAACCCTTCCACTAGATATGATCAACCATCTTAGGGTCCTCCACAAGACTATGAGAAGCTATTTGTTTTAGGACCACTTTGGGCTGTAGATTTTAGCAAAGGAATCCCAACGCCAATCTTCCCCTTGTTCCCACATTTCATTGACCGTTGCTCCATCTAACTCCTTAGGGATGGGCTATATAGCAACATCTATATGATCCCAAAAAAGTGTTGTAGTTCCATGGCCAATGCTACCGCACATCCTTTTTGAATCCATGTTATATTTTCAGTTAATCCTCGCCAGGCATTTGACATATTAGAGGTGGGTTTGAACATGTAGATATCACATCGGCCTTTACAATATTTGTGACACAAGACTCTTGACCACAAAGTTGTTGGTTCAGCAAGCACATGTCAGTCGAGTTTTCTTAAGAAAGTCGAGTTAGCTTGTCTCGAAGAGCGAATGCCAATGCCACCGGGGTTTTGTAGAGTTTCCTATGACAATAGGTGGATTTTGTTATGTTTCTATCTCCTCCCAAAATAAATTGTCTTGCCTTTTTATCAATGTCATCGTAAATGGATCGAGATGTGGATTTAGCTATTCCTTCAAGAAAGTGAAAGATACTTAATTTTCCAGCCTGCTAATTTCTTGTCCACCTTCTCACAAAGATGTTTGAAAGTCTCATGAGTAATATGAACGAGTATTGAGAATAATGATTGGCTACCTGTTTAGGTTGCCTGGCATCATATATATATAGAGAGACAAAATATCTTTACAGAATCTACTAAGAGTCTAATTACCAGATTACCCTAATACACCCCCACAATCTTTACGGGGAGGAATCACGGATAGATTGGAACGATGTTTACAAAACAACTCAGAAGAAAGACCCTTAGTAAAAATATCAGCAACCTGCAACTGTGTCGGAACGTGCTTGACCTGAAGTCCACCTTTAGCAACCATCTCACGAACAAAATGATAATCAACATCAATATGCTTACTACGATCATGATGAACAGGATTGGCAGTAAGATACATAGCAGAAACATTGTCACAATAGAGAATGGTAGGCCGACGATGAAAATACCCTAAATCAGCTAACAATTGACGAATCCAAATTGTTTCAGCCGCAGTGTAGGCAACAGCACGATACTCAGCTTCAGTAGAAGACTTCGAAACAGTAGGTTGCTTCTTAGAACGCCAGGAGATCAAATTCTTCCCTAGGAAGACAGCATACCCAGTAGTAGAACGCCTAGTGTCAGGACACCCGGCCCAATCAGCATCAGAATAGGCAACAGTCACAGTAGGAGAGCCAGTACTATGAAGAAATAGCCCATAATCAGAAGTTCCCTGCAGATACCTGAAAATTCTTTTCACAGCATGAAGGTGAGTAGTACGAGGCGCATGCATAAATTGAGAAACCGAATTAACAGCATAGGCAATATCAGGACGAGTCATAGTCAAATATTGCAAAGCACCAACCATACTACGATAATCTGTGGGATCAGCAAGAAGTTCACCATCTAAAAGAGAAAGAGTGACACGAGAGACAACAGGGTACGTACGGGTTTGACAGTATGAAGATGAAATTTCTGAAGAAGATCAACTACATATTTGTTTTGAGACAAAAGCAAACCCTGAGGAGTACGTAAAACCTGAATGCCTAAGAAGTAATGCAAATCACCCAAATCCTTCATAGCAAATTGAGCAGAGAGAACACTGATAAATTTCTGAAGCAAAGAGGAACTACTACCTGTAAGCACAATATCATCAACATATAGCAAGAGAATGATAATATGACTACTGTGTTTGAGAGTGAACATAGAGGTGTCACAACTGCTGCACTTGAAACCAATAGAGAGAAGAAATTGCTGAAACGAGAGAACCAAGCTCGAGGAGCTTGCTTCAAACCATAAATGGATTTTCGTAACCGACAAACATAATGTGGTTGAGAAGGGTGTTCAAAACCAGGAGGCTGACGCATATAGACTTCCTCATTGAGGAAACCATGAAGGAAAGCATTTTTGACATCGAGTTGACGAATAGGCCATTTAAAAGTAGCAGCAAGAGTAAGAACTATGCGAACAGTAGTAGGCTTAATTACAGGACTAAAGGTTTCAAAGTAGTCAATACCTGCCTGCTGATGATTACCAAAAACAACAAGCCTGGCCTTAAACCGCTCCACAGAACCGTCAGAATTATATTTAATCTTATACACCCACTTACAACCAAGAGCGTTTCTATTGTTGTTGCGAGGCACAAGTTCCCATGTATCATTCTTAATTAATGCTTCATACTCATCACGCATGGCTTGTTGCCAACGTGAATCTTTAGACGCTTGCTTAAAATTAGACGGTTCAGACTCAACAACATCGGTTTTTAAATCCAATAAATTCATAGTTGAAATGATTCTGTTTTTTAGACGCGTGGTCATGGTATGAACATTAGTAGGATCGACACACTTAGACGACTTTCTAGGACGCCTAGGGGGAGGGACGATAGGAGACGGGGACGACTCAAGACTAGACGAGGAGGGTACGTCACACCCATGAAGAGAGGAGACGTGTGACGGGGAAGGGGGCAGCAGACCTCCCGCGGACGCAGGGGGCTGCTGCGGACTAATAGAAGTGGGGGGGGAGGCTCGGCAGCTGCACGCTGCTGCTGGGCGAGGACTGCTGCGTACAGGCAGTAGTGGGGGGGAGCCTCGGCAGCGGCACGCTGCTGCTGGGCGTGGGTGCTGCGGGCGCGCAGGGGAGAGGCCCGGGCTTGCATGCATTCTGTGAGCAGGCAGCGGGTTGCTGCATGTGCTCCCGTAATGCTGCGGACTCGGGGGAAGGGAGACTCGAGGACACATGCCGAGGGTCACTAGACAAAGGAAAACTAGGGATCCAACCTAAGGGGTCAAGAGACTCAGTCATAGGCGAAACAATGGGTGTGCTAGACACAAGAGAACGATAGGGAAATTTACGTTCACTAAACAACACATGACGACTTGTATAAACTTTGCCAGAAAGAGGATCAAGACATCGATATCCCTTATAATTTGACGCATAGCCAATGAAAACACATTGAATCGACTTAGCCTGTAATTTATTGATTTTAGGATCTAAAAACAACGGAAAACAGGCACAACCAAAACATTTCAAGAACTCATAAGAAGGGGGACGATGAAAAAGCTTAGCAAACGGGGATGAACCCTGGAAAACCGAGCTAGGAAGATGATTTATCGTATAAACCGCCGTATAACACGCATCAACCCAATATCGAGATGGCAATTCAGATTGAATAAGCATAGTGCGGGCCATCTCAATAATAGTTCGATGTTTCCTTTCTGCAACACCATTCTGCGCTTGAGTCCGAGCACAAGACTTTCGAAAATAAATTCCCGAATCACAGAAATGTTGTAGTAAAGGAGTGTTATCAAATTCACGTCCACCATCACTTTGGAAAAATTTAATTTTGGAATTAAATAAGTTCTCAACAAGTTTCTAAAAAACTAAGAAGGTCGTATAGACATCAGATTTCAGTTTAAGTGGATATAGCCAAGAAAAACGTGAATAATCATCAACAAAAACCACATAATACTGAAAAAACTGATTAGATTTAACTGGCGATTGCCAAAGATCACTATGTATCAAATATAAGGGATAAGGGGCACGATGAGTCACAGACTCAAAAGGCAAACGCTGTATCTTTCCTACTTTGCAATGAACACAATCATCATGAAACTTAGAATTACATGAAATCAAGTTTTGTGAACGTAAACTTCCTAAAACTCTAGCAGAAGGATGACCAAGGCGAGAATGCCAAACATCTCCAGACTCCTTGGTGTCTAGGAGGGCAGGGACAGACGACTCTGGACAGGCTCGGGAAGACTCTGAACAAACTCGAGAAGACGACTCTGACTCTAGGAACAAAGGCTAAAGAGGGTAGACACCATTCCTACTGATTCCTCGCAAGAGAACTGCCCCCGTGGTCTTGTCCTTAACACAAACAGAAGACTCGTCAAAACAAACTATGCAAGAATTATCCTGACATAACTTTTGAACAGACATCAGATTATGTTTTAACTGGGGAACATGACACACCTTCGTGAGGCGAAGGGGGCGACTAGGGGAAGACAGAAGCAAATTACCAAGTTTATTAATGGGAAGTCGTGTGCCATCACCAACAACAATAGAACTCGAACCAGTGTAAGGAAGAGTGTTAGATAGCTTACCATCCTGGGAGGTCATGTGAGAGGCGGCTCCAGAATCTGGATACCAAATGGAGTCATTTGTTTCACCACCAAAAGACAGTGCAGCTAGGGCACGTGTGACACCATCAGGAGAAGAAGGTACAAAGCTATGATTAAATCGTTGAGGGCAATAGGCTGCTTGATGACCTGGATACCAACAAAGACCACAAGTATCGGAAGAAGGAGTATTGGCTAAATTGCCGTTAGATGGATTACTTCCAGCTGAAGACAAATCATTAGCAATATAATTGGCACAAGAATAATTAACATACGTATCATCATGAAAATTACCCATACCATTATTGCGGCCTGCATTGCCACAACCACCCTGTCCTCCATTGCCGCGTCCTCCATTGTTACCACGACCACCCTTGTTACGATTGTTGTTCCTGTTTTTGTTCTTACCACCCCCTTGACCTTTAGAATTCGAACCACCCGAAGAGGATGATTGTGAACCCGAAGGGCCAGACTGAACAGCAACTAAGGCCTGATGAGCTGTAGGCGTCTCGGCATAAGCACGCATAGCTTTAATGCGTTGCTCATGCTGAAGAAGCTTAGGGCGAAGGTCATCAAACGACAAAGACGTTTGAAATTGAGACAAAATAGTAACAAGAGCATCATAATCACGATCCTGATCGAGAGCGGTCAAGGTATACTGAACCAAATCATACTGAGAGACAGGACACTGAATAGCAGCTAAGGAATCAACAATTATTTTAATATCACGCAAAAACACTTCCATAGACTGCTGATCAGTTTTTTTCATATGACTAAGTCGACCTTTTAACTCCATAGAACGGGCCATACTAGCATGCAGAAAACGTGTCTGTAACCTATTCCAAATCTCAACAGCAGTACGTAACTCATGCACATCCAACATAATATCACGAGAAACCGATGCATATAACCACAGTTTAATTTGCTGATCAAGTCTCATATACTCATAAAACTGTGGATTAGGCAACGATTGACCTAAATTATCAACATAAGTAGGAGAAGGAACAGGAATTGAACCTTCTACAATACCAAGTAATTGATGCGTGGAAAGAAAACATGTCACCTGAGTTTTCCACATGAGATAATCTTCGGGTGATGCTAATTTGATGGTAACATATCGGGTGATATCTTGATGGGCAAAAGAAGTCGCGGACGGAAGAGACGAAGGAACAAACGGCACGGAAAAGGGGAGTGGGTGGCTGCTGCCACCACTCGGAGGAGGGCCAAAACCCAGTGGGAAATCGAGAGGATTTCGGGACATGGAGCGCAACAAACTAGGGCTGGCGGGGAGAGAAGCGGACGCGCCTAGGAGTGCGGGTGGTGGCGGAAGCGACCACTGGCCTGAGGAGGCATAGCCACCACTGGTTGCGGCGGCAGTGATGGGGGCGGCTGCAAAGGAGCCGCTGTACGGGCTGCCGCGAAACGGAGCCACGTGCGTCTGGATGTGGCGCACGTCGGTCGTTGGCGGGGCAACGACGGAAGAACGCTGATGAAACGGCGTTCGAGGAATGACAACAGAAGTGTCGGCAGTGCTGGTGGTTTGGGCGGCGGACATGGTGGATGATCGCCGGAGAAACGCCGAGCAAAGTGGCTAGGGTTTCGGATAAAAGAAAAAAACTTAGGTTTTGTGCGGAAAATAAGCCTAGGCTCTTGATACCATGAACGAGTATTGAGAATAATGATTGGCTACCTGTTTAGGTTGTCTGGCATCATATATATAGAGATACAAAATATCTTTACAGAATCTACTAAGAGTCTAATTGCCAAATTACCCTAATATAATACGACTCATCAATGTTGGCATTCCTAGATATAATCATATGTCATTCATTTTTTCCATCCCCAAAGTAGCGCTGATTTCATCCTGCGACTCCAATGAGACAATGTTGGAGTGATAAATCCATGATTTTGCTTTGCTAACTAGTTGTCCAGAGGCTAAATAGAAGCGCTGAAGACATTCATCAATGATTTGCGCTTGTTCAACATTAGCCTCGGCAACTAGCATTATATCATCGGTAAAAAAAAGAGGTTAGACAAGAGAGGACCCCCACGGCTGGCATAAATCAGTTTCCATCCTCCATTGTTCACTGTTTCTTATATGACTTGATTGAGCCGTTCCATACAATGTATAAATAAATACGGTGATAAAGGATCGCCTTGTCGAGTCCCAAGAGTAGGAACAAATGAATCTGTTTGTTCTCCATTCCATAGGATGCTCATTGTAGGGGAGGTAACAAATTTCATTATTACAATAATCATGAGGATAGGAAAGTGCACCTCATGTAATGTGTATCGTATGGATAATCACTTAAGCCTATCATAGGAATTTTCGAAGTCGATCTTGATTGTCATATACCCTTTCCCACCTTGTTTTCACCTCATAGTATGAATAATTTCTTGGACAATGACAATGTTGCCTGTGATTTGAGGGCTCGGAACGAAGCTCATTTGAGTATGGGACGTGATAAGGGGCAGCACGGGCTTGATGCGATTAACTTTTGTGATGATCTTGTTGATAACATTACTTAGCCCTATTGGTCGAAATTGAGCAGCAAGTTTCGGATTCTCCGTCTTGGAGATAAGTACCAAGAAAGTTTCATTGAGTTTAACGGGGAGACCTTTGCCTTCAAGATCTGCAAAGACCATGGCATACACAATATCCCAATTTTTTTTGGTAAAATAATGCTTGGAAACCATCCGGTCCAGGAGCCTCGAGCGGGCCCATGTTATTAATGACAACATCTATCGCACATTTAGCATATGGTCGAGTTAAGCTATCCCAATGTTCACAGGAAAATTCTGCGCAAATACCAAATGGAAGGTTGTTAATACTTGAACCACCCTCATCAGTGAAAAAAGTTGAGAAGTAGTTAACCACAATATTCTTGACTTGATCCTTATCATGAATCCACTGATCATTGACATCCTTAATTGCTACAATTTATTTCTCTATCTTAGCACAACCGTACTTAGTTGGAAAAAGGTTGTGTTTCGATCACCATCAAGGATCCAAGAAACTTGTGCTTTTTGATACCAGAGTGGCTCTTATTGTTGGATCACAACATCCAGTTCTCGCCGAAGTTTGCTTTCAAGTTGTAAAAGGCCTGAATTACGCCCTTTAGCAAGAGAATATTGAATGTCACCAATACGAGCCATCAAGGTTCTTTTTTGACGGAAAATATTGTGGAAAATCGTTTTATTCCAATCTTTTGTGAAGTTTTCTAGATAAAGAAGAACCAAGCCTATAGTGAAAAGATAAAATAAATTGGATTGATAAATTATACCACTCATAGACACCCCCCTAATATAAGACCAGACCATGAAGTTAAAATAAAATCATGTGTTGGTCCTAAGTGAATCCATTATATGGGAAATACAAGAGAGAAAGAGTCTAATATATATGTTTTCAATTTCTAAACCCTGATGTGTATGACTTAATGTGAGTAAATTAAAATTATTGACGCGATCACATCCAACTAAAACAAGTAAGATTTTTATACTCTTAATCATATTTATATTTCTGATAAAGTTTTCCTTATCGAGCTTTTGGTTTTTCTTAGTTTATTTATGTGATTGATTTGTCGTGTCCTTTTTGGAAAATTTAACAGCAACAAGCATCTGGACCAACAAGCCTCATTCCCTATAAAAGTTATTTAGCTCGCAAATCAAAAATAAAAGTCAAAGCGCCGATCACCTTAGACAGTCATTTAAAAACAAGAGCGTGTTGGACGATCAAGAAATCATTAAAGAAGTTGGATTTACATCAAATTAGAATGAAAAGAGTCTACGATGTTAGCTAAAAGTTTCTAAAATTTGGAATTATTACTGTTAATTTTCTGTAATTAGTAACAACAATTTTCATAACATGTAACAAATAATAGTACAAGTATAGTACTAGTAAAATTAAATATTAATACTCCCTCCGTGACGCATTACTTATAATGATTTGACATAAAGTGTGAGTAGAAAATGTCTAATCGTTGCAGGTAATCCGTTACGGAGGGAGTAATAATTATCACATACTAACTAATACGAGTAATTATTATTGATTATATACTCCATTCGTTTTTTCTATGGTTATAGTTGTTGTACACACATTTTTAGAGAAGAAGGGCATAGGTAGCATGTAGAGGTAAAATAAGGTAAAATAGATAGTTTCATCTTTTTTACTGAAAAGAAAACGAAAAAGTGAGATATAGTGGGCAGGTTTTCTAATACACAAGGCAATTAAAGATCTTATGTGAAGCAGAGTGATAGGACTAGACAGGAAAACTTTGTTTACCTACTACCCACCTTTAATTGTGAGAGTAAAAAATAGTAATGGTGGAACCCCCACTAAACTAAATCATAATATTTTAATGGCTCTATTAGTAGTGGTAGCTTACCCACTGGGTAGATGTAGTCAAGCCCCATCAAAAAGTATACGCCTAAGGCCTATTGATTGAGTTTTAAGTAATGAACTCCTGCTACATTGAGTTTAGAGAAGAATAATTTGAAAGCACTTTGTATTTTCCATCCCTAAATATTTATTATTGTAAAGTGCCTAGCTACAATTGGAACAAGGATGAGCTAAAGGATTTTGATTAACTTGAATCCACATGGGTGATGGCGTCATGTAGCTCACACTTAAGAGGATTCACTTACTTACGCGTGGAAGTGTGTTCGCTTCCTATGAAAAATGATTGGGCTGATTTTCAAGAGCACCAATGAATATCCAACTTTTGAACGTATTGCTAGTAAAAGGCATCATTTATTTTACGGAGTGTTGAAACATAAAAACAGATTAGTGTATGTGTATCCCCATATACACTACCACTCACTGCTTGACAACTCAGCTTCTATAATTTTCAATGGGCGGGAGAATTGCATAACTTATGGGGGGAAATATTTTCACAACTCACCGCCTTCTTGCAGAATGAAGTGGGATTTTTGCCGCTCAACCATCTTAATTTCATTCACCGCCTAAAGATTAATGAATACAAATGTATCAATAGTCAAATGATGCAAATGAAGATGAAGCTTGTTGAGCGGCAAAAAGTAAAATTTCACAACCCAGAAATCTTAATTCCTTTCACTCCCACTAACTTCTATCCATGATTAATTGGGGGATCTAATTCCTTTCACTCCCACTAACTTCTATCCAAGATTATTAGTTTCCTCCGAATACAAATTACAACCCAGAAATCTATTAATAGTCCGTATCAGAGTTATTTGGTCAAAACTGATCGAATTGAAAACATATAATAAGGTACGTAATCGACAAATTAAATCACATTTATTTGAAAAGTCTTCCATAATTTGTATGATATCATTCAATAATGAATAATTAGATTATAGTTTTGACAGAGACAAAATAATAAATTTCGTGAGGAAGAAGATACCCCCAACAGTAAATTTTTAGAGCTAGGAAAATCTGAATAACTATAATAAACATGAACATTATTGTTAGATTTGATATAATGTCTAAGGTTTAGGATTTGATTTAATTGATTGTTTGAACAAAATTGAATAAATTTGCCGAAAAACAAAAAAAAGGTGGGGGAGGAAGTACGAAGCTAATGGCAAGCGTGAGATTCGAACTCGATACCTAAGAGAGGGAGAAGCGCTTTCAAGGATGCAGTTGTGACCACTTGGACGGGATATTCAACCGTGCCAACTTGTGCATACATAATGTACTTATGTTTAACAGCACAGTTACAATGGAAACTATAATAAAGGTTTTAGTTACTATTTAATTAATCACGTTACTAAACAAATCATCAAATTGATTATCAGGTTTGTGTTACCAGCTAAATTCATCCTATTACTACAAAATGTACATTAAACCTTTTGTTGCTACTAGTACACTAGATATATACATATATATATAAATGCAATTTAAGGTAAAGCCTTATAAATTTTTTAAGACAAAACTTAAAGGTTATACCTTGTTTATTGGTTTCTATAAGTCGCAACAATTATTAATCTTGTGGTACACATATTTATGCTGACTCTCGAGTCTCGGCCAACTGTTTGTCTTAGCTTTAGAATAATATTGAGTCGCTTAATTGTCAAAGTAGGGGTTCATAACAATGATATATAATGTCGCGTTATGTTGAAACGAATTCAAATGAATCTAAAGGTTCACATAAAATATAAAACTTTGATTTTCGATACCGTTTTATCAAATAATTCATTCACTACTCGTCAGCAACACTAATACATGTAATCTTATTCTTTAATATTAACAATAGGTAGCTATCAGACACTTTGATTGATCCTTTATTCTAACTTTAATATTTTTTTTCATTATAGTCTAACATGGAAATAACTAAATATTTATCTACCATATCACATAATTGTGTGTACTTATCCATTCTACCGAATGGGTTACTATATCTTCTGCCATTTTTACAAAATGAATATTTAGGGGTACTATATATTGTTATGTACTTAAAAAAACAATTGTTATGTCTTAAGTAAAGTACTAATAAAAATTAATAATAAATAAAAATAAACCAAATAAAATTTAAGTTAGCAAGATCAATCTATAAGATAGTTAAGAGCAATATATTATATCAACCAACAAAGTAATCAATATCAATGATTAATATGTTAAATAAGTACAAATTATATACATATATTATTAATCTTATTATCATTATAACATATGACAAGTAAACCAGGAGATAAAAATTAGTATAATACGACAACGTACTTTTAATAATAAGTTAGTTACGACCAATGTATTTGGTCATTGTACACTATTACAACTTGGTATAACTAATAGGATAGTTTATATCAATGTATTTTTAATCAATCAGCAATATACTGTATTAGATTGGTGAATAAGATATATAAAAATATCAGTAGTTAAGGCTTATGCATTAGAACAATCCTCAATATATTAGATCAATGTATACGCTAATTAAGGTTAGCATATTAGATCAATCATCGGTAGGTTAGATCAATATATAAGATAGTTAAGATCATCGGTAGATTATATCAATCTATAAGATAGTTAAGGGCAATATATTATATCGACCACGAATATAATAGATCGATCAACAAAGAAATCAATATCAATCATTAATATGTTAAATAAATACAAATTACATAAATATATAAGTAATCAAATATCATTATAAGTTTTTAGCATATGAGTTTGGAAACATTGTAGGTTTGTTAGTTTTTTGGTAACAGGTTCCACTTAAATAGAAGCCTGAACGTATACTGTAGTTTTCAGATGGTGCAGACAATTAGCATATGTACTAAAGGAACGCCCTTCATATCACGGTTGAATACCCCGTCCACTTGGTTACACCTGCATGCCCTGAAAGCACCTCTCTTGCTGTGAGGTCACGAGTTCGAATCCTACGCTTGCTTGCTTTACTTATTACTCTACATGTGCCTACCCCCCACCCCTTTTGTTCTTTTCCTTTCTTAGTAGCACTTTACATTAAATTACTAAACCCCACCCAGAAAGTATGAACCCCAACCCAGAAAGTATGTTTTAATTTCGATTTTTTTGTTTTGTTACCGTGATAAATCAAATAGTCAATTGTGTTGTCATTATAACTAGTCCAATGTCCATATTCAGTTACTAATCAATCATAGAGTTTAACTCATAGTTAGTGGTAAAGATGAAGAACTCAAAAATTTGTGTCAAAAATGTTGAAGATGAATAAGAGAAAAACAAACCCAATAAAATAAACACATAAACGGTTCGAAAAACAAACCCAGAAATTTTTATTTTAAAAAAAAAATGAAGAACATGAAGAACATTAAGAGAGAGAATAGAGAAAAAAAAACCCATAAAAAATTATGTCGAAAATTTTTACCAAAATAGGTCCGTTTTTTTTACTTTAAAGTAACAATAATACTGGAAAAAAAATATCGTAAAAAAATTACATTTTTTTTTAGTGAAATGAAGAACATATGAAGAAAATATGAAGAACATGAAGAAATAAGAAGAGAGAGAATAGAGTAAAGGAAATCCAAAAAAAATTCTGTCAAAAAAAATGAGAGGAGAGAGAAAAGAAAGTTCAGAATTTTGGTGTATTGATTGTGGTGCATTGAAAACACAAATCTGATTTGAAATTCAAATTGAATTTTCATTTGAATTTTCAAATGAAAATTCAAAAGACCCAAATTGGGACCCAATTTAATCTACCTATTAAAGGCATACACATCATCAGTGTATGTTGGGACCACATACACATCATCAGTGTATGTTGGGACCACATACACTGAGTGTATGTGTAGCCTTTCTCATAAAAACATAATTAGTGTGTTTGGAGTTGTAGACGTCTAATCCCTATGTGGTCACTTTATAGGAAAGGGGTGTTACCTTAAAAATCGCAAAAGTATTTCTATGTCGCAAGGCATTAACATTAATACAATTGCCAGTATTCCCAATTTAAATTCTTTCTTTCTTATCTTTGAACATGTGGGAGATTGTCGAAGTTCAATAGACATTCAAAAAAAATCTTTGTCCCACATTGTAAGAATTCAAGGGTTTTTCCCAAATATATTACTAGTTGGGAGAAGGCAAAAGGATGTGCACCCCGTTGTCTCACATATAAAGATGAGAAAGCTTTTCGTACATATATATGTGAGAATGTTTATTCCACATTGTTTGAGTAACGACTATAAGGATTGATGGACTATACTCACGTGCCAATATACCAGTCTAATAGGGCTTAGACTTATGGCGAGCGCGGTGCGGTTTATGGGTCTGTGGGAATTTCATTGAGTGTAGGAGACTAATATTGCCATTATTAGCAAAGATCATGTACTCGTTAGCTCATTGATTGCTGCCTTTATTCACTCCCCGAAATCAGCCTATGTCGGCTCTTTTCCTATTCTATAAATTTTTGGCCTTCCCCTTCGCGAGATATACGAAAAGACGTAGATTCCTTATACATACTTCTATTTTTATCAATGTTATGATCTGATCTCCATTCGTTAATTTTGAATGCAAATTAATGTAGTCGTGCTAATCCTGAAGGATGATCATTGTTGTTATAATGCAGTGAGATAACATAAAATCGTCTTTTAGTACAATCATCACTTCAACTTCATAATAATCTTCTTTAACTTCCGTTTTGATCCTCAAGCGACGTTGCCAGCTCTTCTTTCCGATCTTGATTGCTTTCCGGTCCATTGTTCGAGGGACCTTTGGTAGTCCTGGCCAACCTAGTGAGTAGCTAACTGAACCGATTGCTGCTCTCCGGGTTTGGACCTGTAGCTTTCCCGTCCCCCTTCGTCGGGAAGTATTATTTGTTGTTTTATATCAAGCAATATCAAGTCATCGTCGTTGTTAGTGCTCTCTACACCATCCTACTTCATTGAGGATGCCCCCTAGCCACCACATTGTGATATGGACCTAACAACCTAGCCATCCTTCTTGGACGATTTTTTCTCACGTGGAGGCATACAAACTTCTCCAGCAAAGGGGTGCTCTGTCACCATCGTTGCCACTACCTTTAGACAACTTTTTAGAGGAAACTTTGTAATGCTTCCTTAAGAAGTTTAGTCGATTTCTTGTTTTTTATTATTTAGTTACCACTTATTGACCATCCATAATATAGCTGAACCTTTAATCTGATTATTGAATTCTCTTTGGAAAAAAAGGAAAGGAATGAACTAAATAGCCTTCCAAAAGAATTTAGCATGATTTTCGTTTAGTAACAAGCTAGAGCTAGGCATGGGTTGGGTATGCACGAGGGCCAATTCGATACAACATGAGTTGGTTCCAACGCATTATAAACCTAGTATTGACATCGCATGGCACGAGAGCCCCATAAATAGGCCACGGGCCGTGTATGTACAACATTTTAAAAAATTGGCATGAGCGCATCATGAGTAAGAAGGACCAGCCCGCACGTTGGCACACTCATTTTAATCAAAAATCCAAAAAAGATAGAAATTTTGAATAAGGTACGATGGCACAAACTTAGGTCTGGTTGGGCATGGCCCTTCTTTTATAGAGCTTGGCACAGTTCGGCACGACACGACTTTTCCTTGGATCATTCTAGGCATGGCCCGTGACCGGCTTTGTTACCAACTATTGATCTATCCATGAGATGAGGATCTTTAGTCTTTTTATTATACCTCTTTAAAATAAAAAAAAAATTAATGTGATTAGATAAAACAAATCGTTTCCAAAAGAAATTGGTATAGAATTGAAATATGATCCATAGCAACTATATACATCCAAAAACTTGTGTGAGACAGATAATAAACTGTCATAAACGTGTATTCTTAATTGTCAAACGATTAACTAACCTCATAATTAGTAGTATGCCACTAGAATTTATAATTAGTTTTAAAGACTCATTGTACTTGACGTACACAGAAAAGATGAAGACTAAAACGAAGATACTGTTGATGGAATTGATCTGTGGAAGAAATATAAGGAAGTTAAGGAAAATTCAGAATATGACATATCAGAATTCATATCCTTCCAATTATTTGGGAAGACAAATTAGAATCACTATTTGAATTTTGACTCAATATTTTCTTTATGATACTTTTTTTTATGTAAGAAGAATTTGCGCTACCAGTCTAGATTCCTGCACGAATCCAACCGATCCGGATAAGCGGGCTAGACAATTGAAGAGTAGGGGGAAGAGTGAGGGGAATCCCTATCTTCAAAGTGTCTTTTAGTGAAGATTGAACCCCTAACCTTGAGGTTGGATGGGTGCATTCTTTTTCACCAGACTAAGCATTGCTTGGTTTCTATATGATACGCACCCTATTATTGTTTGCTTAGCTATAGTAGGTATATTGCGTATGAAGTATAAATATACGTTTACCAACCAATGTTTGGCCTAGTGGTAAGACATTTGTTCTCATGACTTTAAGGTCATGAGATAAAATCTCCAGTAAGAGCACTTGAAGGTGGGAGTTCACCTTATTTTCCCCCTACTTCCAAGTGTCTGGCCCATAGATACCAGATAAAAACATTGAGTTAGTTGAGGTTTGGTCAGGATACTTCTTCTCACCAATCCAAAATAAAAAAGTAAAAATATACAAATATACTTCCTCTATTTATTATTAGTTGTTACGCTTTGACTTTCACGTTTGCCAACGTACAATTTTGCCTATCAAAATATCTTTAATTATCTATAATAAAAATTATAGAAAGTTGATATTTCTCGAATACGTATTGAAATAAAATCCAACAATATCTTACGACAAAGTCTTGTGGTCGACGGAGTATCTGCATACTTATGGATAGGCTAGAGGTGGCAATCGAGTCGGGTTTGAGTTAGGTCGATTCGGGTCAGGCTGCTTTTAGATAGGGTTGGGTCGGGTCTGTCCAGGGTCATATCTATTTCGAGTATTGATGTTCAGATTAGGTATCAAGTCGGGTCACATCGAGTCGGGTCTACTTTCGGGTTGGGTCCTGATCGGGTTGACACATTTGCGACGAATGTATATAAAAATCAAAATATTGTTATATTAATTTAGTTTCTCCTTCAAAAGTTCATTTTAGCAGTGTTTTTTTTTTATGGAACTCTATGTATTTACGGTTTAGTTTCTAGTAAATTTCTTTTGCTTCGTATATCACGTGATTTGTATCTTCTCACCAAAATAAAACTTTAATCTACCTCTTTTCCTGAGACAAACAATATAGGAAACTCAACTGAGTACTTTGGCACACAAGAAGTATTACATTTACGATTTACTATAAAAATAACAATAATATTGAAAATTAAAAGAGTATACCTATAACATTATTAAATAAAATATAGATTTTCAGATAAGTTTTATTCAAGTCAATATTGAATTGGGTCAATTTCGGATCGGGTCAATTTCGGATCGGGTCAATCCTGGGTCGGGTCTGTCTAGGTCAATATTTGTCGGGTTGATTTCGAGTTGTGGATTTCGGAACTTGGGTCGGGTTAACTTTGCCAGTTCTTGGATAGACCATGGTAAAACCAAATTGTTTCAACTTAAAAAATAATGTTCAATACTTCCTCAATTTTCAAATAAGTGATTCACTTTATTTTTCACGCTTGTTTAAGGGTGCAAACGAGTAAATTTTTTGATGAAATTTTAACACAAGAAAGAATGAGACTCCATATTACTTGTGTTAAAATTTCATCCAAAAATTTAATCGTTTACACCCTTAAATCGCTTCCTTGATAACCGTGAAAAATAAGTGTATCACTTATTTCAAAACGGAGGATGTATAAAATTTAACCGCGAAAAGTTTTGACTTGAAATTATAAGGTGTTAAAAGTTTGAAGACCTTTTAAGTTAAAAGCTTATAGTTTTAACTTAAAATTCCATATGGTACATATGCTTATGAATAGATCGCCTAACACAATTTTTGTATTATCTACGTACTAAAATAATTTAATATATTAGTCAAAACTCCATGTCAAAGTAATAAATGGTGCACATGCCATAACATTATAACTAATAAAAAAAATTATAACATGATCTCTTATAATTTAATCAAGTTCATTTTCATAGGGTTCTCAATAGGGGAGGAGATTGAGCGACCGGTCAGGATCCCATTTTAAGAGGCGCACACATCAAACAATTTACCTAAGAAAAAAAGTAATACTAAGTTTTTTACTCACCCTATAAGAACTTGTATAACTAATTGCTTCGCAATCTTTCTTTTCCTTCTTCTTTTTCTTAATACATATATATATACCGTACATAGGGCTATAATACATTTTTCACAAGGTGTAAAAAAGTTCGAAACGACTCTGTTTATTTGTAAAAGTCACGTCCTTGGAAGTTAACTCTTATAATAGGTTGTATACTTGTATTCAGCCTTGAAAAGTTCTATTAATGGAATTTTTCTTATCAATTATTTATTTGTTTATTTAGATATTCACAAGCACATGCTTGAATACATGTCAAATAACTTGGGAGCTTGGCACTAGAAAATTGACTACTAATCAATTAATCATAGTGACAGTCTAGCTAATGGATGTACTCGTCGGAACCTTCGACTTAAGTAAACATACTAACTATTAGAGAGTAGTTTCGGACCGAATTTTGTGGTTGCAAAGTTTGATTGAACAATATTCAAAGTAGTACTCCTATAATACTCATTATTTTTGTAGAAAATTCTTGAATTTATTTTGGTGAGTAGCCATACAAGTATATACAACAATAGTATCCAACATGTTAGGTGTATATCCAACATCTTGAGGTCCTGAGGACAAGTCTAAGCTTGGAAAATTAAACTGTAGTTGGCCTTAGGCGCGTATTACCGTAATGGCTTGTTCTATCCAGTTTAATTCTGCTCAACTCCATTCAATTCTGCTCCATTTATTATTTGAACATTTATGTTGATACTATAATAATAGTTGTCAATCTAATTTATTTTACCAATTACTGTTATTACTCCCTTTGTTTTTTATCTAATTATTATAATATTATAATATGAAGTATGGCTTTTATTAGTTCAGTTCATCTGTTTTAAAACCTATGTTTTTAATCTCTTTGATTACATTGATATTAAACTACTATAATATTATTTGAGTATTATTTTTCTACTTAATCCCCCTATTTTTATTAATAGGGACATCTATATTTTTCACTTTTGCCAATGCATATTTTTGAATACGAATATCTCTAATTTCACATGAGTAAAGTTATATAAATTGTTATTAAAAAATACACATTAAGATGAATCAAACAAGATCCCACATGACTATGTTTTTCTTCACATACAAATAGCATAAGATGATCAAAGAATAGAATGTGAATAGTAACAATAGTCAAAGTATCCCTATTAAATAAAAACGGAAGGAGTATATGTTTTCTCATTATAATTACTATTGTATTATTATTATTATAGATAACTAGTTTTTTGGCCCAGGCGATGTCCTGGGAAAATCTTATTATGTTATCTTTTGTATATTTCATTGCATCTGTTGTTTTGGCGAAGATTGCGTGTTGTTCTTTTTGTATGGTTGTTTTTGATATAAATTATTTTCTTGAGTTTAGTTCTTTTTTTGACTGTATGGTTTTTGCTCATTTTGTGTGAGTTTGATATCCTTTTTTCTAAGAAAATGAGTGTTTATTTTATTATTGATATAAATTGAATAAGATCCATAATACCTTTCGGATCCACTTGGATTTTTTTCATTATAGAATAATAATTATGACATCGGTTCCTATTTCATCACAAAGGGCCTGTTCTATCGACATAATTCAACTGAATTGAACTGATTGGAGCTTAACTGAACTGAACTGAACTGATTGGAGCTGAACTGGACTGAACTAAACCTAACTGAATTGAATTGAATTAAATTAAATTGATTAAATTGAATTGAATTTAACAAATATATAAATAATATTTAAACAATAATAATATGAATATTAAATAAAAATTATAATGATAAGTTATAATAATGAATAATTTAATAATATATAGATATAATAATAATAATACTTAATAATAATGATATACAAATAAATAGATAATAATATTAATAAGAGTAATTAGTAAAATAAATTAGACCAACATAATAATAATATTTAACAAAATGGTTATTATAAAAGAATGGAGCTGAACTGAACTGAACTACACTGAACTGAACTCATTGGAGTTGAACTGAACTAAACCGAACTGAACTGAACTCATTGGAGTTGAACTGAACTGAAAATAAGCTGGGGAAAACAGGTCCTAAGTCTCATATTCTAGAGCATTCTTGAACAATGTATTCTACTTTACCCAAATTTTATTATAAAATGTATGTCGTACTCTTGCTCGCCGACAAGCCCTGCGAATGTCTTTTATCACAATAAGTCATTCTTGCAAATCTACGCCGCCGCCGCCACCAATCCACCACAATAACACCATTTTTGCCTCAAAGGTTGAGACAACAAATAAAGAAGAATGGTAGGAAGAGGAATTTTTTATATAATTATATGTTGAGGATAAGATAGAGCGGTAATGGGGAGTTAGAATAAACAAACAAATTACAAATCGAAGAGGGATTGTAATAAGATATATTTTTTTCCTTTTTAATATAAATTGGAGGAAGAGAATAAGGTACAATGTTTAATTGGGGAATTGTATTGGACAAAAAAATCAGACGCACATTGGAAGAGAAATAGTTTAAAGAGGTTCTTCTTTTCCTAAAAAAAGTTTAGGTAATGAGATATGTAACTTAGAAGCGAAAGTAGATTGTAAAAAGGAGGTATAGCCTAGTGGAAAAGTGATGGAATTCTATTTTCAGGTCTCAAGTTCAAACCTTATTGTATGCATTTTGTAAACATTTCCATGTTTGCTGCACAGTGGCGCCATATCAATAGATGACATGGGGTGCCACATGGCGGGTAGCAACGCTAAACGCTTTTTAATATATATATAGATTACTATTGTTATAAAATGGACGGACTAGAGAATGAGATATGAGGGAGTAGATTGTTGTGTGTTTATTCTTATTCCATATTAAGTAAAGATAGCAAAGCAAATTAAACCATAAACTGAATAATGGAAACATGTGCCGACATTATCAATATTCAATAAGAAAATAAGAGTGACTGATACTTACAATGATGGTATAGTTTAATTTAAGTGGTACTCCCTCAGTTCCCTTTTGATGTTCCCATTTTCCGTTTTAGGTCATTTCTATAAGTTGTTCCCATATTGAATCTTTTTCATTTTAAGAACATTTATTTCTCCATCTTACCCTTCAACAACCAAATATTTACAACACTTTTTACTTTTTGTCTTACACATGGGCCCACTTTAGAATAATTTCTTTTTCAATCACTCACTTTTCTTTCTCTCTCTCTTACTTTTTCAAAAGCAAAAAGTACCAAAGTACACTTTATACAATATAAAATTCAAAAGATTCTCATCCACATCAATTTGCATTGGTTTTCCCCCCATATTCCATATGGGAACATCAAAAGGGAACGGAGGGAGTAATAGTTTGCTCAGTCATTAATTTAGTATGCGTACAGAATAGAGCTAATCAAACCGGCCTAATATCTTCAATAGGTTAGAGTCGTGCTGATAACGTGTTATAAGTAGTTCCTCCGTATTTTTATACTTGCATCATTGAGCATGTGCACAACAATTAAGGAGAGGAGAGAGATAGAGAGAGGGAAAAAGGGGACTCATGTGATTGGAGAGAGGTAGAAAGAAAGTATTTTCCTAAAAGGAAATGATGCAAGTAATTTGCTATTTCCAAAAATGGAAAATGATGCAACTAATAAAAAGCGAAGGAAGTATTATTTATGGATCTCCATTACCCCCTTCATATTACTTAGGCTCTTTGCATTCTTTAGTCTCTTGGTGTTCCTAGGCTTTTCACTTTCCGGCCTTTCACTTTCCTACTTATGTATATATATATGCATCCTCATCACTTCATGTGTGATATGAATATATAGAAAACAATCTTTTCCCTTATATATCTTTCTAATCTCTCCATTTCATAAAAACTATTATATTTTTATAGTTTTATTATTGTAAAAATAATATTTAATATTTTTAGAAATTATTGTTACTATATTAATATTATTATTCAGTATTATTATTATTATTATTATTTATTGACTTCTATTTTCTATCATAATAATTTATTAATTACTATTATTATTATATTTTAATAATTTATTATGAATTATAATTCAATCAAATTCAGTTTAATTCAGATCCATTCGGTTCAGTTTTTTTTATTTAATTCAGCTCTATACAGTTCAATACAATTCAGTTCAGTTTATCTGCTTTTAATTAATCGAATAGAATAAGCCCTAAGTCTTCTATTCTAAGGCTTTGATTATACTTATATTATTTATTGTTAACTAGGTCATTGCCTGAGCAAGTATCGGTTTTTTAGTGTATTGAGGAAAATTCTACTATTGAATTTTTTTAATAATTTTTTCACCAATGAAACACAATGAATATTTAAGTCTTTATCATAAATTAGTCAATACCTAATGAAATTCCAACTTATTTTTCCAATACCCTCATTTATTAAAGTTTGTCATGTATAGGTGGGATTTCATGAGGAAAAACTCCTTTTTGGGATGGAAAAAAAATTTAGTGACTTTTGTTTTGATATATAGTTTAAATTATCTCTAACTTAGAATGGAG
Source organism: Patellifolia procumbens (assembly GCA_947645195.1). Taxonomy (NCBI): domain Eukaryota; kingdom Viridiplantae; phylum Streptophyta; class Magnoliopsida; order Caryophyllales; family Amaranthaceae; genus Patellifolia; species Patellifolia procumbens. Next base: position 690,478 of record CANSGD010000920.1, read on the forward strand.
TTAACGTTCCTTTACATAATTACTAGATTTCTATGCACGCGATGCGTGCGATAACAATTTTATTATGAAATTTTATAATCTACAGTATATAATTTTATGGATAGTCGCATCTTTCCATTTAAACTTTTCATGTTTTTAGAAACTCCCACCTTAACGATCTTTTTTTAGAACCAACCATTTACAATTTTATTAAAACACTTAAAAATTTTATTAACAAAAAACCGTTAAGTGGGTCCCACATATACATTTTGTTAACAAAATGGAACTTGAAATAGTTACAATTCTTTCCAAATAGTTGTAATTCATTCCAAATTTTCTCTAAATTTGTTGAGGATTTTCACTTAAATTGATGAAATTGACTTCAATTTCAGCGTAAACTAATAATACAATGCATATGTGGGGCTCACTTCACGGTTTTGTTAACGGAATTTAACAAAAATCATTAAGTGGTGGAAGCTTCTAATAAAATTGGGAATGATAGGTGGAAATTTAAAAGAAAAATTCATTAAGGTGGGAGTTTCTAAAAACATGAAAATTTTAGGTGATTTTGAAAAAAAAAATCCTAATTTTATTTGCATACGATGTGTGTTTTGACTACTGTAACATGATAAAATATGAAGGTACACAACATATTTTATTTTCAAGCTAAAGTCATTTTGGCTCATTTTTCTTTGAAAACATCCCTTACTGCCCACCATCAACTACAACTTTTGTTATATAGTACCCGGTAAGGTATTTTTTGCTCATTGTCCAAATGAGAAAATTTTCAAAAGTACTTGAAAATACTTTATCATATTTCTCACTCATGCTAAAATACTTTATCAGGATCAATTTAATCAAATGTGCCTTCACTCATGAACAATCAATTACTCATGTATTTCAAGATAAAATAAAATTCAAAAGTATATAAAAGTATAGCAAAGTGGGTGTCTATTTATAGATCTCAAGAAAATATAATCGTTGATATTTTTAAAATTGTTTTTACTTTGTAGGTTTTTAGATATTTTAGTTAGAAGTTATGAACATCTTTTATTAAAATTCTGATGGCTAAATTTGGAAATAAAACTTAATTATTTAATAAACTCATTGATTTATTTTCCTTTTTTTTCTTTTTGGTGTCCACCCCACCTCTTCACTTATATAATAGAGATTTTCAATCTATTTTCGTATTTTCTATGATTGATATGTATATATCTATGTATATATTTTCCTGAAAAAGTTTCAAATAGATATTTTTATAGATTAATTGAGCATTTCTTCTTTTTGAAAGTTCTTTGGCGATTGGAGTATCTTGGTACTATAACATGTATGGTTAGGACTAATATTTAGTTTTCATATGTCTGTTGAAATATTTTCTAGTTGTTTTTATTATTATCCTTGTTCTATTAGCGAGATCTTTCTTTTATTTTTTTCGTCGCTCAAGAATTTTTCCAATTAAGTAAAAGTAATTTAAGGTATGTGCTACTTTATGGCATTCATCGCCAATCTTAAGCCCAGATAAGTGAGGAGAATTCTTTCAGGTGTGTGGAAGCAAATGTAAAAAAAATTGGCCACATCTTATGGACATTAAAGAAACTGAAAATCATGTGGGCGTCCTCCTCTCAAAGATGTAATACACTTTATAGGCTCGAATGTAGTAGGAAATACGTAAGAGCCTCTTCTAAAGAGGACAACGGCTAATTTAGACCTTGAAGAAGCTTTAGCATTAGCACCTCCTAACAAAGCTATCAAATCTAAATTGTTTAGCGTTCTTGAAAATTCAGGGCCCCATGTTGAGCAGGCGAGTTCCATCAAAGGCGTTTGTAACGAATCAACCAAAACAGTGAGCTCTTTAACTAACGTGAGTCAATCTATAGGGACTTTTGATCCCTTTCATCTATTCAGCAGCAAGGTTGCCCATTCCAGAGGGAAACAACCTTCCAAAGATGAAAGGGAAGAAGACCCTTTTACCCGTCCCTTTTACGTCAACCAATACCATAAGGGGAAGGACGACAATCGAAATTGATTGGATAGCAATGGAGGAAGCCAATTAGATGCTGATGACTACATGATACGGTTGAAGATGAGGGGAGAATTTGGAGAAATAATAGGAAAGTCAAGGCAATATTCTTATGCAGGTCCAAGGACTCCTATGTTATCCTTTACCAATAACAAAAAGGAATTAGCGACTACAACTCTCCACCTTCACTTATGATAACACTTCTAAAGGTAAACAAGTTTCGGATTTCAGACCCAACGGATTTTCGTGTATGACAGCACATCGCGCCTCAGGATGAACTTTCAGAGCAACAAGTGCTTCAACCACCTAAAACTGAACGACTTGACAATCCTAAGCATATGGATCAGGTTTTAGTTTTTCCCACGAGGATCATGATCTACCCAAAGACATGGACATCAAGGTTGGTGACGATGTGGTTTTCTCTCAGAATGGCTTGGTGCATAACTTCACTACAACTACCCCCTTTGTGTTGCAAAGAAAAATCAAAATTCGTACACTTACTGCAACTAATCTCTACCTTCGTAATATGCTGCAATGGTAATTAAGATACAAAAGGTTCTTTCACTTTGTCAAAGTAGGTGTGTATGGCAAGAGAACTACGTCAGCAATTTTGACCACTTAATATATACTTCCTCTGTTTCACAATAGATGCATCATTTGTACTTTTCACGCTTGCCAATGCATTATTTTAAACATTAATATCTTTAATTATCAATAAGTAAAAATTATAAAAAGATGATATTAAAAAAATACATATTAAGACGAATCTAACAAGATCCCACATAATTATGTTTTTCCAAAACTGTAAATCGCCAAAGCCAATCAAAGTCTAAATTGTGAATAGTGCACAATATAGAAATGTTGCATCTATTGTGAAACGGAGGTAGTATATATATATATATATATAATTCTACTGGTTCACACTAAAACCCATTATTTTCTGGAAGCTCGGAGATAGTTTCCAACCCAACCTTTGCATTGCAGCGAAACTGTTGGGAAGATGTCGTATTGGGGATATTAGCTTACAGCAATTCCAATCCACAACACCTTATAATGTCATTTTTCCAAGAATGAGATAAGTTGTTCCAATTTTTCACTTCTGACAATAGAATTGTGCGTTCTCTTATACTACATGGCCAAAATCGACAACATTTGAATTTTCCATGTAATCCAAAACTTTTATGGTCAGTCGTATGTTTTGGGAACTATTCTACGATATAAGTGAAAAGTTTATCGTGGAAAAGGAATTTTTTTCTACATAAGGGTCACGCAGGCGAGATAAAAATCAATCTCAAAATCTCGTGGAATATGGAGGAATACTCTTAGCTACTGAAATATCCATCACTCTTAAGGAAAATTAAAAGCGTACTTCCGTTGTCTTTTCATTTGTTATACTTTGACTAAATAAGCTTTCGCATAACTAATTAAAATATGACAAACAAAAAAGTGAAGTAGAGAGTGTTGGAACTAGTAACAAAAACAGAACAAACTTACAGCACAAATTGAGACGCCGTGATATAATCACTGCCCTAAGTCGATAGACCTCCACAACAGGTGCCATTGGATAGGAGGCACCGACTTGAGGGTTAACGTCTCCTCCACGAACCGGCGCACTCCGGAAAATGGAGTGGGAACTGAACTCGGTTTTGTTAACAGAGAAGAACGGAAAGGGAGGAAATATATGAGAAGTATTTTTTGTGTGTATGAAACAATAGATGGACAGAGATTTTATAGGAGCAAGAAAGGAAACCAAAATGGCTGGACATAATGACAGAATATTATAAACGGGCAAGAAATAAATAGCAATTATGTTCACAAACGAAACTGTTGAAGCAGCCCAACAACTCTTTTTCGGACAAATTAAACCAAGCGGATACAAAAAGTTAATCACATCACACGCGCGCGTGCCGCCGTCACATGAGAGGAGGTCCCTTTCTCTCTCCATAACTTGTACAAGCTATAGAAGAGAAGTCCAATAAATAAACAAGGAGAAACCAATGTATTTCTTCCATGTGAGACTCCCATTAAAACAAGGATACCACAAAGTAGTACTCCATACTTAATCAAGTTTGGATCAACTATTCCAAAGTTTGATTTCATCCATAAATCCAACAGAGAGTATGTAAGTAGATATCGTGACCAATAACGTATTGCTCGGCAGTTATTAGTAATAGCGCCACCCAATTAATACAAACAAATGACACACCATATCAGAAATTGAACCAACATGGTCACCAAAAAGTAGTACTATTTTTAGCTAATTTGGTAATAATCGTTGACAAAAGAACGTTGATTGTCAAAAAAGATTTGTATCACCTTCGTGCATCTTTGGGACACATCACACGTGACCTAATGATCAGACATTCTTGCATGGGATGATGGCAATCGCCAGCTTTTTGGTCTTTATTTCGTTTTTATTGTATTTTAGAATACTTAAAGAAAATCGAAATTAAACAGTGAAGGTAATTAATGAGTTTCAATAATAAGACAATTACGAAATGATGACTGGTGCTTATTTATTGTGCTTAAGTCAAGATTGTATGCCAACAATATAACAGATAAATTCACTAGAGAGAAGTAAGGATAATCATATCTGTCCCTTTTAGATTTTATTTTATTTTACTTTTTATTTTTATATAGATATGGAAAAAAGGAAAATATTTAGGAGACCCTCAGCTCGAGGCGATATTGATATGAAGAGAATCCAAAATAAGATGCCTCGCATTTGCAATACAATCTGCAACTTTGTTCCATTTTCTATAGATATGACGAGCCTGGAATTTCTGGAATTGTTGAAGGATAAGGTCCGTGTCTTCGATGATGTTGGCAATCTGACATGAAGAGGTGACTTTCTTATTAACTGCACGGATGATGAGGAGGTTTTCGCCTTCTATGTGAAGATTATTCCTGTATGAGAGGTTGGCCGCATGAGCAATTGATGCAGGGTCGTTGTAGCTTCTTCAACAATAACATTTGTGTTGCCTAAGTTGTAGGTATAAGCTGCTACAACTTCACTCTAGTGGTTCCGGATAATGTAGCCAGCAGACGCATTGTTGTTTTTTATCGAACCATCAAAATTGAGTTTGAGTTTGTTTGGAGGGGGAGAAGACCACCCTACTAGTATGGAGTGCTTGATGGGGGGAGGAGAGATGTGGTGGGGAGAGGGGAATCCTAAGATAGGAGTTAGCAATGGTGGCACCTAGGTGAGTATGCAACTTTCATTCATGGAGGTATAACCCGGCCCTGTGGAATATCCTATAGATAATTATTGCATAAGGGTAATAGTCCCTCTATATCACTAATACCGTTCTAGACTCCGAGAACTTCCAAAATTAAATAAATTTTATTGATTATTGTTTATAGTTTACAAACTAAATTGTCCTAATTGTGTTAAAAGATCTAAATGAAATATGATATCCTTACAAATTAATATTCTAATCTACAAAATTATATCCTAAAAAAATCCTAATTATATTATTCTTTATCAATCGTCTTACATTAATTTATTACACTACTCATAAAGGTCACTCTATTTTATTTTATTTTGATAATTTTCGAGCTTTCATAAATTGGCTAAAATCAAATCAAAACAAATTATAACCAAGTTCGAGGACTTAGCAATGGACAAAACTAAGCTTAGCGCAAGTACAAAAAACTACAAAATCTCAAAGCCAAGCTATAAATTCATCCTTTCTACTTAGGCCTTGCTTGGCTAAAGAGTCAGCAATCATGTTTGATACTCTTTCTTTGTATGAGATAGTTGCTCCTGGTGTTGATTTCGCAGACCCCCGAATGAAGTTAAGAATGAAATTGAGGTTCCAAGGTCCGCCTCCATCTGAGTTACACCGTCGACGACGTGTTGAAATTATGATCCATATTAGTCTATTTTTTTATGTATTTAAAGAATCTATATATTTGTTATTTTTGCAAATTGCGGTCTATCCTGGGATCAAAGCTGGAAGCTGGCATTGCTAGTTGACTTTTCTTCGTTGACAACCAGCAGTTGCTGGACCAATTGACGACATTGGTGGAGTCCGACTCGATGATGATATGAGAGCAACTAATTCAGCCACTCAATAAAATAAAAGAATTGCTCTTAAATTGACTATATTATATGCTTTTTTCAACTTGAAAATAACCATTGAAAATATAATATTACTAAATTATTAAGATAGTCATTCTTATAGAAGACTCTAATCCTTTTTTCTGAATGAACTAAAAATATACTAAAATTATTTTAGCTAAAATTACGAGATAAAACTAACACTACGGAACTGAGTTTGTAGAAATTGTTTAAATTGAAATTCTTGAGTAATTAATTTTTAGGCATGGCTCCCATTAATATATAAAAATTTACAATTTTTATTATGGGTGTATCATGAGCATGATATACACAGGTTGGTATAATCTCATAAAAATTAGTACAATATGGAATCAAAAAGATAAAAAAAAAGTCCACGCGTCATTGCTTAGTAGGACACTTTAGGAAAAGAAAGGAATGATAAGAAGTTATACACGGTTTCTTCCTTTTCGTTGTTGGGTTGGGTTTCATTTCTAGTAACAATAAAGTACATGCATGTTTATATTCTCCTACATGACATGACTACAGGAGCAATTATGAAGGGAAAAGTAGGCCACTTACAGCTTTCATTACAAATACATATCATCCCCTATTTAAGACACGTCCACATTTAAGTTATTTTCGCCATCATAACCAAAAAACTAATTTCACACACTTGAGTTTGTAAAGTTTTGACAGAAGTATTGCCTTTGCCTTAGCATCTTTAGCGCGTTTATCGTACATTTGGATGAACATGCCTTGATAAGAGCATGGCCGCATGGTGGAGCATAGGAGTCGTGCCCTATGCATGTGTGGCTCACGGTGTTAGACAATTAATACTACCTCCATTTTGTTATATTTGTATCGTTGAGTTTGTATAAATTCCTATAGGTTTTGTTTAGTTCCTGATTAATCGTCTAATTTTTATTGCCTAATTAAGAAAATATGGTGTGAGAAATTTATAGGATCGAATATGTTTTGTCTTCTCCAAAAATGTAAGAAACTAAAAAAGAATGCAAAGGAATGGAACAAAAACAAATTTGGTAACATTTTTAGACAATTAAGAAAGGTTGATGAAAATCTATCTCATATTCAAAACAAAATTATTGTTGATCCCAAAAATTTATTACTTGCCCACAAGCAAGACAGACTCTTACTAAAAGAGCTGACCTCCTATCTTCGCAAACCATTTTTTGGAAACAAAAAGTAAAGAGTAATTTTTTAGTTGAAGGAGATATGAATTCAAAGTTTTTCCATTCCTTTGTAACAAATAGGAAAAATAAGAGCCAAATTAAATCTTTCACTTCTCAAGAAGGAATAATGTTGTCTAACACTGATTTGATTAGGGAAACCATTACGAGAGAATTTAGCACTAGATTTAAAAAGATGATTCCTGTTATACCATGAAAATTACACAGCTACGTATGCAGGTTAAAAAGTCATTAAAGCTATGAACCTCCAGCTTAGGACCTCCAGCTAAGGGAATCCAGCTTGAAGCCCACCAGCTAAGAAGAACCAGCTAATGCTTCCCAGCTAAGGAACGCAGCTCCTTTTGAAAAGCGTTATGAGTCAAAGATGTCAAAGCCTAGAGTCTCGCAGAAGAGTAAAAGCTAAAGGTACAAGAGGACAAGTATGAGCGAAGATCGTGCTAAACAGCATTAATTACAGATATGAATGGAGATTCAAGAACGGTTACAAGCCGTTGCTAAGGATGGTTCAAACGGACATATTTTCTTATTATATATAGCTCAAATGATTGTATAGAAGACACAAGTTCTTGCGCATCTAGCATTCACATATTAAGATAAAATAATTGTTCTAAAGCTTACGAAATACTTAGTTACAGAAACACTAGGGCTGTAATCAAGAAAATAGTGGATTGGTGGACTCAAAGCCACCCGCGGTTTTTCCCTTATTCCACGGGTTTCCGCGTCACCATCCTTGGTGTCTTGTTCTTCTCTTTGTTCTTGCTTCCTTTGCTGGTCCTAGCTGTGTCCAGCGGCTTCCAGCTACTTAACAATACTCTAGCTGTAGCTCCCAGCTTAGTTTTGCCTTAAGCAGAATTTAGCATAAACAATTCCTGCGTGCAAAATGTTTCTCAAGACTTTAATCTGCTAGAGCCCATTATTTCGGAGGAAGATAACATTAATTTATCTAAAGAACCGGATGCGGAGGAAATTAAACAAACTTTATTTGATCTGGCTCCCGACAAAGCTTCAGGCCCTGATGGGTTTCCTCCTTTCATTTTCCAAAAATATTGGGGTCTTGTTGGTAATTCAGTCATTAGGGTTGTTAAAGCTTTTTTCCACTCAGGTAAACTATTGAAGGAAGTTAAGCACACTTTTATAGCACTCATCCTAAGGTCGAGAATCCGGAATGCTCAAACCATTTTAGACCAATTAGTCTATGCAGCACTATTTACAAGATTATCTCAAAAATTTTAACCAATAGGCTAAAAGTAGTAATGGGGAAAATTATTCATCCTCTACAGGGAGCATTTGTCCCGGAGAGATTGATTCAAGATCATATACTAAAGCACATGAAGTCTTTCACTCCTTTGGTAGGAAATCTGGTAAATCTGGATGGATAGCTCTTAAACTGGATATGGAAAAAGCCTATGACAGGCTAGAATGGAACTATATATTTTTATGTCTGGAAAAATTTGGATTTAGCGAAAAATGGATAAGTCTAATCAGGGAATGTATAACTACGATTTCCTTTTCGGTCCTTTCAAATGGGATTTCGAGTGATAGATTTTTTCCTACGAGGGGAATTAGGCAAGGGGACCCCCCTTTCGCCATACATATTTATTCTCTGTGCTGAGCTTCTAGCTAGCATGATTTCTTCTGTGGCAGCAGGAAATAGATATCTTCTAGGTGTTACTGTAGGTAATTCTAAGACCAGAATTCCTTTTCTGACCTTTGCAAACGACATTATGATTTTTTCAAAAGCGGAAGAAAGCTATTGTTTAGCTATTCGCAATATTCTTGATAGGTATTCGATTTTGTCGGGACAACTCATCAATTACCATAAATCAGCCTTTCAAGTCACGAAAAATGTGTCAGATCAGGACATAATTACTTTCAGTAATATTCTCGGTATGAAAAAAGAAAACTCCCTTGATAAATATCTAGGCTGCCCTATCATTGATAGAAATGTTACTAGTTCTACTTTTCATGAGGTAACTGAATGGTTCAATAAGAAACTCCCAAAATGGAAAGCGAATGCTCTTTCTCAAGCGGGAAGGACGGTCCTTATTCAATCTAATCTAGCTACTAAGGCTAATATTATGATGCAAAGTTTTTCTCTTCCTGAGGCGATTAATCAGGAACTAAACAAAACCTATAGGAATTTATTTTGGAAAAAAGAAATCGGTAGTAAGTCGGCTAATCTTATAAGTTGGGATATAATCTGCAAGCCTAAAATATGTGGTGGTCTTGGAATTACAAAAGCAGAAGTCAACAATATGGCTCTTCAAATGGAAGCTTTGGAAGCCTGAAATGTCCGAATAATATCTGGTCTAATCTAGTTACTAACAAGTATATCAAGTCCAAGGATCTCTGTTCTATGAAAGTCAATGGGTCGACTTTGTGGCAATGGAAAAACTTGATGAATTTACGTCCGATTTTTGTTAAAGGGATTAGATGGAAAGTGGGCGATGGGAAGTCTATTTCTTTTTTGGACGATAATTGAGCCTTTCAATTTCCCTTGGCTAACTTGTGTGTTATCCCTAGAGGCTTGGAGAAAATGCGTGTTTTCGAGGTCATCACGTGTGATTTCTCTTAGGATGAAGCCAAACTTTTGAGTTTAGTTTCTCCCCAAATTTTTGAGGTTATCTCTTGGATTTATATACCTACTAGGAACATTGGAAATGAGTTAGTATGGGGTTTGGCTTCCAACGGTGAATACAACGTTAAGTCCGGTGCTAATTTGGTCCAAAGTATACTGGAGGCTGATCCAACTGAAGTTGAGTATTCTTGGATTTGGAAGATAGATGCCCCCCCTAAGGTCAAAAATTTCCTTTGAAAGTGCTGCTATGATGGACTTCCTACAAAGGAAAGACTTGGAAAATCCAAAATTTTCCAACCAAGTGATTGTGTCTTTCGTAATTTTCACCTTGAAACTGCGTCTCATTTGTTTTTTGAATGTCCCTTTATTAGGGATATTATGGAAAATCTCAATGCAGACCTTAATTGGTCATCTATCCCCAGATGTCCTTTTGATTCCCCCTTTTGGGACAATTTAGGTTGGATTAGAGCTAATTTTAATTTGGACCAAATCAGCAAAATGGGGATTGTCTGGTGGTTTACGTCGTTTTTTCGTAATAATGCCATTTTTCGCCAAGAAAGTGTTACTCCCAAAAAGGCTTGCTTCATTATCAAAAATTATTATAATGATTGGGTTCAGGCCAACAAAGACATGAGCAAGACAGAAATTTCTAAAGTTTCTTTTCCCTCGGTGAAAGCTCGGAAGAGGAAATTTGTGTGTTGGTCTCCCCCTCCAGTGGGATTTGTAAAAATCAATTTCGATGGCTCTAAGGTTATCAATGACCAAGAAGCTTGTGGTTTTGTCATTAGGAAGGCTTGTGGTGATGTTATTGTTGCGGGGGCGAAAGCCCTAAGTAATAATTATAGTATTCTCCAAGCCGAGGCTTGGGGTGTGAGGGAAGGGGTGACTAGGGCTATTGCCTTTAGTTTTGATAAAGTTATGATCGAGGGGGATAATCTCACTATCATTAAGGCTCTTAGAAAAGAAATTAATATTCCTTGGGCGATCAGTACGATTATTAATGACATTTTGTTCAATTTGTGCAGTTTTACAGAGGTTCGTGTGGTACATTGTTTCAGAGAGGCTAATGGTGCGGCGGACTTTATGGCAAAGTGCGGGCATCAGTGTCATACTCCTGTTCTGTGCTTCCCCCCTTTTGAGTTTGATTTTTCCCTTATCATTCGTAAGGATGTCTTAAGGTGGCCTCCAGATTGAGGGGTCCCCTAGTTTTTCTTTCCTTATCAAAAACATAAAAAATAAGAAATAAAAGATACTTGAAAAATCAGCAAGACTGTTATTAATCAAACTCTTAGCTTTAATATTGGCCACTACAATCATATTGCAGTGCCTTTATTTACCAAGTTGACTTTGCACTTTATTTTGGAATTATTGAACTTTCAAAAGATTCCAATTTATGGTTTAATTAGATATACTCATATCTATTTAAATCATTAATAAAGTGACTAGTTTCCAGTTTTAGCCTTATCCTCGTTGACCTACTTACAACTGTATGTATGAGGTTTTAAGAGGTTAATGACCCTTTAGCATTTTAATCATTTAAACTTTGTTTCTTACTCTTATTACTATAGATTTTCATTGACTTATAGTAGCCAATAATCAATTTGTATTAGCATAGAACATGTTTTGTAAGAAATAGAACAACACCTGTTTTCTTTCAAAGCAAAACCCTTCATGTCCAACTTGACACTGAACTAATGTTCTTCGTAATTGACGAAATGAAATAACATTTATTAAGCTCTAAAATTAATCCATTTGGTTGGTGTAGTGTGTAACTCCCTATGGTAAGTGCAGCAACTCATGCAAAATTTCCAACTTAAAGTTCTAGTTCGCCCTTTGCTAGCCTTTTACTTCTTAATGGTCTCTTCACATCTTTTACTGTGTGAAAACCTCACTTGGTATCTCATACCTTTTAAGAAGTATAAGTCAAAATTTATTTCTTTAACAATAGTATTTGAAGTAGAAGTACCTGACTTTTTTTGCTTCCAAACATTTCAAGCAATTTCTCCTCCAATGACCTATCTTGTCACAATGGAAGCTTTTGCTCTCCGCGGCCTTTCTTGGCTTAGCGATTTATCATGTTTTAGAGAAAAAATGCGGCAACTTGTTTGCCTGTGTCCTTATTTCTCCCCTTTTTCTTTTTAAAACCTATTCCTTTGAACCATTAAAACTTCTTTCTTTGGTTCTAGGGAAACGTTCTTCTTAGTATTGACTAACAACCTATGCAACTTTTGCAAAGTCTCCGCAGACTAACTCACGTTGTAAGCCATCCTTAACTGAATGAAGTTATCAGAACAATAAATGTAGAATAATGTCAGTAGCCAACTCTTTCAAGGTTTTCTTTGTTTTCAAAATGTCCATTATTTGAAAACATATGACCAACAACTTAGCCCGACTTTATATGACATTCAATCTCCTTATTTGTCTTATACCCTCGAGCTTGTTCTCGGAACATTTCCCTTAGCTTTTATTTGATGTTGTAAGCATCCTTGGTTTCGAATCCTTTTAAGAGGTTCGGCCCCCTTTGCTTCTATTATCAAACAAGTGATTGGTATAGAACTTTTATTGGTCTGATTTGTACGATGTTGCTTTGTGTCCATTTGATTCATTAGTTATTACTTAGAAGCCTGTTTTCTATAATATCCCCTCTACTTTTTACTCTAGAACGAGTCTTAGGGTTTTAATGTTCTCAATTTAAGCCTATCATTTTCAAGGAATTGGCAGATTTTGAAAACCGAGTTGTTGTACTTTATTATGCAAACTAAAAATAAAAGCAAAAAATATAAGTTTATGAGAGAACCTAAACATGCAAAAGTTTCTAGGTTTATCACTTTATTCAATTATAACGTCCCAATTTGAATAAAGAATACAAGATCTTATCAACATGCAACGTTAAGAAGACGGAGGCCTTTTCTTATTGTGACATAATCAAGGTAAGTAAACTCTTTACTAATTATAACATTTATAATTCTATGTTTAAATAGAGAAACAACCCTTGTTAAACTATTTCTTACTTCAAAATCCAAAACGCTTTTGATGATTTTGTTAAGATTAACCAAACTAAGTGTGGAAATTCGCAATTTCCCTTATCTTCCAAAATTAAATGTAATACCTTGCGGAGGCATGACCTATTAGTGAGAAAGCTATTAGGCATGACCTATTAGGCATGACCTATTAATAAAGGTGCAATAAGTACTTTATGTTTGGGAAAGCTTGCCTCAATATTAGTGGGACCTAAGTTTATTATGTTGATTTTAATCTAGTGAACTCTAAGCATTCAAAACAACATACATTAAACTTAGAAAACATTTTAAATTCCCTCAAAAAAAAAACATTTTAAATATAGCAATAATAAAATGCATAAACCAATAAATATGATCTAGTATGGCCCCTAATTCCTAAAACTAAGCTTCAAAATGCCACCTTCTTGGACTCTTCATGGATCTCCATCCACCTTAGTCTTGGGCCTTCTCTTCTTGAGCTTCGTCTTTGGAGAAGTATTAAAATAATTTAAATTAAACTAAAAATTACAAAAATACTCCAACGATAAGCAGATCATATTTATAAAATTACAATAATACATAACGATACGCAAATCGTATTTTCTATCCTAATTTGGGTCATACTAGTCATTTATAACAGTTATATCAACTATATAAAAGCCACATAATACTATCACATACTATTCATGCTCATAATTAAAATATCGAATATTCTTAATTAAAAGCATAAAGGATAAAAGTTTCTAAAAACATAAAACATATCTACATGCTTAAAATAAAACATCTAATATGTTCTAAAAGGACAACAAGGATAATATGTAATAAAGCAACCTAATATATATCCAAAAAACTAGTCTTACTAACTTTAATTAGATTAAAGAATTAATTATGGATATTATTTAATGACCCAGTAAAAATAATTAATAATTGGAATTTGCTTATTATTTCCTTAAAAGATAATATTTTGCATTTATAATATTATATCTAAATATTTTAATATAATATTAATGACAAAATATAATTATTAATAAAATAATCTACGTATATCGAATAAATTTACGGACACTTGTTTGCGTCCTCGACTCCGAGCAAGATATCGAGCCCGGCTCGAAACACCCGCACGCACAGTCAGCTCGCCAGGCCTCGAGCCTTGCTCGACCGTTGCCGCGCACACATCCAACCGTGTGTGGCCGAGGTGTGCTCGATTGCTCGGCAGCCCAGCAGCCTCGAGCCTAGCTCGTTGCATGATGTGGTGAGCCTCGAGCCCAGCCTCGCCTGCTATGCTGGCCCATCGTCCCTTAGACACGCCCCTAAAACCCGAGCCTCGTAGCTTGCCTATTTGCCGCACGAAAACTGTCCGCAAGGGACATCGAGCCTAGCTTGATTTTTGTATGTTTCTATTATCGAGCATGGCTACGTTGTCGAGCCTAGCTCAACTTCGTTTGCCTTTACCCGTTAGCATTCTTTTATTCGAGCCCAAAAGTGTAATCGTTTTTATTTTGGTTTGTTTTTATTCACTTACAAAATCAACAATTGATTTCATCTTTGAAATAGAAATAATCAATTTAATTATACTTACATTAAGCATGATTAACAAGTTGAATAACTTTAGTTATAATCATATTTTAATTAATTTGTTCAACCAATACCAAAATAATAGGGCTAAATTTAAGGTTTTAAAATTAAAGTTACAACCTTTGCAAAATTAATTAAACATTAGATATACTTAATTTATTTGACTCCTTATATAAATTAATTTCTATATTTAAAAAAATTTTAAATATAATATTTATTTCAATAGATTTCAAAATTTTTGGTATATTTATTTCCATATAACTCTTTATATTATTAAATTTCCATATTTAAACCAATCTTAAACATGAAATTTTATACCATAATATTTCGAATTTTTAAACTTTCTAATTGTTGTTTGAAATTTTTAATTAACCTTTTATTCGAAATATGAATTTAAGATTTCAAAAAAAAATTGTTTTAGATTTCAAAAATTTTATGACTGATCGAAATATACATGTATTTTGTTTTAATATAACAATTTTTGATTTAATACATGAATTTTTCGATCAAAAAATTATTTTCGAACTAAATTATTATTTTCGAAAAAACTTAAAATTTTCGAATTTTAAATAAAAATTTTTGAGTAAAATAAATTTAAGAATTAAATAAGCAATTTACTCCAATTATACAATCCATAAGTACAATTACTCCCCTTAATCAAATTAAAACTAGCAATTCTACGTCAAATTAATCATATTAAATTGACCAAAAAACTACATGCA
Organism: Patellifolia procumbens; assembly: GCA_947645195.1. NCBI lineage: Eukaryota > Viridiplantae > Streptophyta > Magnoliopsida > Caryophyllales > Amaranthaceae > Patellifolia > Patellifolia procumbens. The sequence goes on from CANSGD010000920.1 coordinate 705,622, forward strand.
AGAGGCTAAAATTGATACCACTGTAGGGGTTTAGATACTAAAGAGGAATTTCATGAAACTAATTTCATAGGCATCTAAAACAGGAACACATGCATATAGAATTAAGGATCAATAAACATTTTAGAATTAACCTTTGATGTGTGAATTCCAGTAGGAGCAAGAATCACAATCATAATCCATCTACTTGATCCACTGATCTGGATCTACAACTCCACCAATACTAGTTGGAATAAGAATGGTGTTCTTAATATTTTTGGAGTGTTTGAAGAAAATCCTAGAGAGAAAAGAGGCTAGTTGAGAATTCCAAGTTAATGGTTTCCTAAACCTAGATTGACCTAATTAATATAATTAGGTCAACCAATACTCTCTCTAATTCTCCCTATGGAAGTCCACCTAGTAAGGTTTATGTGCCTTTTGGTTTTCTTCCTTTTGTTGACCCATATCGTTTGTGTGACCTTGTAGGATCCACTTAACTGGGCTTTGGTCCAATTCTTATTGGCCCCAAAGGTCTTTAGCCTCCTCTAGCAAGATGTAAAGATGACCCAATTAATTGAATAATTATCTCCATAATACGATCTATTATATTATTAATTGCACTAAAGACGAGGACATAATTCTTTCACAGACCAGTTCACACTATCAGAAGTTTTCTTCTTCAAGGACATACTAGCATCATAAGGATTTCTAACAGGTTCTACATCAAAGTAGCCAAAATTTCTAAGGATTTTTTCAACATAATAGGTTTGGCTAAGTCTTAAACCAGAACTAGTCTTCTCAAGTTTAACTCCCAAAATGACATCTACCTCAGCCATGTATTTCATGTCAAAAAGAGGTCTTAAGCATGGATTTGGCATAATTAACTACAGACATACTAGTCCAAAAAAATAACATGTCATAAATATAAAGAGAAATGATAACAGACCCACTAGCATCAAACTTCACATAAATACAAGAGTCAGCATCACAAGATCTAAACCCAAGAGATAACATTATACTATCAAACTTCACATAAATACAAGAGTCAGCATCACAAGATCTAAACCCAAGAGATAACATTATACTATCAAACTTCTCATGCCACTGCTTAGGAGCTTGTTTTAAACCATGCAAAGATTTTACAAGCCTACACACTCTATGCTATGGACCAGGAACTACAAAACCATCAGGTTGCTCCATATAAATTTCCTCATCAAGATCTCCATTAAGGAAAGAAGTTTTAACATCCATTTGATGCACATGAAGAACATAAACAGAAGCAATAGCAAAAACACCCTAATCGAAGCAACCTTTGTAACCGGAGAGTAATCCCTTGGCCACAAGTCTAGCCTTAAACTTATCAATGGACCCATCTGATTTGAGCTTAAAAACCCACTTGCAACCTATTGGCTTGCATCCACGAGGTAAGTCTACAACCTCCCACGTATGATTAGACATAATAGATTCTATTTTACTATCAATGGCGTCCATCCATAGGACAACATCTACAGACCTCATGGCCTCCTCATAGGTTTTATGATCATCCTCAATAATAAGAGCTGACACAAAAGACTCATTAATATCATCGCTGGACTCTATCACAAACGTCGTAATAAAATCAGGTCCAAAACTTGACTCGACTCTAGCCTTCTTACTCCTTTTAAGTTCAGGTAAGATCTCAGGTTCAAGGAGATCTCACGTCCAGGTAATATCCCGGATTCAGACAAGATCCCGACTCTAGGTTACTAGGTAAGATCTCGGGTCCATGTAAAACTCCCCATGATTGCTTTAAAGGATTTAGTTGTACTACCCATACCAACAAGGTGCATCTTCTTTTCAGGGAGCTCATATTGCTAAGATACTCCTCAGTTAAGTGTGCTTGGCTGGGATTAGTCTTAGGATGGGTGACCTCGTGGGAAGTTTCTCAGGGTGCGGATGAGTGAGGACAAAATGCGTCGTAAGGACTTGTGTTGGTTTGTGGGGCCAGTTAACGGTCCTAGATGCTTATTTGGTGACCACTCTCGACCAGCATGGGTCAGGGTGTTACATATGGTATCAGAGCAACCCTGCGACCGCGTTTTCGGGCGACCCTAAGGCTGCAGCCGAATATTAGGAGTCCTCAGACGCCTAGTGAGGGAGGATTCTGGGGCTGTTCACAGGCTGCGGTCTAATATGTGACAGTCTTCAGGCTGGGGCGAACCACAGGCTGCGGCCGAATATGTGGAGGCCTCAGGCGCAACGAGGGCGTTGCTGTTCTAAAGTGGGGGTGTGCAATACTCCACATGATTGCTTTAAAGGATTTAGTTGTACTACCCATACCAACAAGGTGCATCTTTTTTTCAGGGAGCTCATATTGCGAAGATACTCCTCAGTTAAGCGTGCCTGGGAGCAGTCTTGGGATGGGTGATCTCCTGGGAAGTTTCTCAGGGTGCGCATGAGTGAGAACAAAATACGTCGAAAAGACTTGTGTTGGTTTGTGGGGCCAGTTAACGGTCCTAGATGCTTATTTAGTGACCACTTTCGGCCGACATGGGTCGGGGTGTTAAAGTCCAGGCAAGATCTCGGGTCTGGCTAAGATCTCAGGTCCAGGCAAGATCTCGGGTCTAGCTAAGATCTCGTCACTATGTCTAAAAGACTTCAAAGAAAAAATTCTTCAAAAAGTTGAGCTTCTCTTGAAACATTGATATGCCCATAAAACCCAAATTTGACGTCTTTCGCCATGAACCTATAACCTGCACTAGTAGGAGCATAGCCAACAAAAATGGTATTTATGGTCTTAGGGCCAATTTCAGTCCTCATAAACTCAGGTATGGGAACCTTAGCTAAGCACCCCGATACTTTCACAAAAATTCAAGTTAGGTGGATAACCTTTCCACAACTCATATGGGGTTTCATTTAACTTCTTATGAGGTACTCTATTTAAAACATGACAAGTAGACAAAATAGCTTCCCCCCACATAAAGTCGGATAGTCCAGAAGAAATAAGCATGGCATTCATCATATCTTTTAAGGTTCTATTTTTCCTTTCACCTATCCCATTCTGTTGGGGAATATAGGGGACAAAAAATTCATGTACTAAACCATTTTTCTGACAAAATTCCGTTAAAAAGTCAGTTTCATATTCACGACTACAATTAGATCTTAGTCTCTTAATCTTTCTATCCAATTGGTTCTCAACTTCATTTTTTATAAATTAAGAATATGTCCTCAGCCTCATCTTTGCTCTTAACCAAGTATACTCTAGTAAATCTAGAATGGTCATCCACAAAGGTTATATAATACTTATGTCCAGATTTACTCATAAGGTTTTTATAGTCTCGAAGATCTGTATGTATAAGTTCTAACAATTGGGTGTGCCTCTTGGTCACTTCCTTAAAAGGTTTCTTATGGTATTTAGCCTCTACACATACTTGACACTTTTGAGTGTCACTCATATCCAACTTCGGAATAAGGTTCATACTATGCATGCGCTTAATGGACTTAATATTAATGTGTCCAAGTCTAGAGTGCCATGTTTCTAAAGACTCAACCAAAAAAGCAGAAGAAGACGATGCATTCATTTTAACATCTAAAACAAATAACCCCCCTCCCCCCCCCAATTACCTTGCCTTTGTCGTGAATAAGAACTTTGCTTGAGTTCCCCATGAATACATACTCACCATCAACAGATTCCTTTAGGTCCTTGAAGTGGTCCTTGTTTGCACTAATATGACGTGTAGCACCAGTATCTACGATCCACTTAGCCATGGTTTTAGCTAAGTTGATTTAAGAAACCACAACAATAATTATATCTTCACACCCTCCTTCTAACTCTAAATATGTAACTCAATTCCACTGTCAACTATTCAATGCACTCATTTAGACCATGAAACAATAAAATATACTCGTATTAATATTTTCATATGCTAAAATTCAATATCTAATATTCATTGTACTTTATTTGCAAAATAATAAAAGATGAAATAGTTTGTAGTCGTGAAAAAAGACACAAGATTTGTAGCCCTAAAATATATATGTCCACCACGCACAAAAAGTTGACATCTAAATATTAATTCTATTACTAGCCAGCAAAAAAGATTGTTATTTGTAATCAAAACAATTGAAATAATTAGAATAGGAAAAAAAACATATAAATCCATCTTCCCTTATACTGTACTACAAGTTACTTATCAAGGGAAATGTCGAAATTGTCCCCCTCTTCCCAAAAAAAAGGGAAGCCCGCCCTTGTAAATGTTGTAATTTTTAAGACATCTTCTTTTGAGCTCTGCACTTCTGCTACTACAGACTACAGTAAGTTGTTTACTCCTCCATTTTCACCACTCATTCCTTCCTCCATTTTCACTACTCATTCCTTCCTCCATTTTTAAGACATCTTCTTTTGAGTTCTGCACTTCTGCTACTACAGACTACAGTAAGTTGTTTACTCCTCCATTTTTACTACTCATTCCTTCCTCCATTTGTATAAAAGTCTTCATTTTTTAGTTTCATTTGTAAGTTTTCTTCATCTTCATTTATAGAAGGAGAAGCTTAAGCAAGCACAGGTAATGTACTTAAATTCTCTCTTTTTAAAAAAATAGTATATAGTGTTCATGTCTTAAAAGTGAATATATGTTAAAGTCTTGATTTTTTTTTCGTTGTTACAGTTAAAACATGAAATAACTACTTAAACCTAAGGAGATACCCAGTCATATTCACAATAGGGATGATAGAATGGGAAAGAGGATAGTTGAAGCTATCATCTGTATTAGGAGTATGGTATCATGGGGATGTGAAAAGGTCTTTGATACTCCATGTACTAGGAAAGAAAATACTTGGGGTAAAGGCAGTGGAGGATCTTCCATAGGGGCTAACAGGGGCATGGCCTCCGGTAACACGATAGAAAATATTAGTTAAAATTTTAACTTTGCTTGTTTTGGATTAAATCGGATCACCACTCAAATCTTTCGATTTTTCATGTTTATATCATAGTGGTTCAATTCGAAATAGGTAGTATTAACTTTGAGTGCTTATCGGATTATATGGAGTTTAATGAACTCATTTTAAGTAAAAGTCTAATTTAAATCGGAACTATGTCGATTCAATTCCAGTTTGAATTCATTTCGGATTAATTTAGGTTTCGCGCAAGAATCAATTTGAGTTAAAAATTATTTTGAATACCGAGTCAATTTTCAAATCGGGCTAGTTTTTGATTGGGTTATGTTTCATTTACTTCAGGTTTCGTGTTAAAATCGCGTCATCGACTTTCGGTCAAGTTTGAATGAAGTCATTCGATTAATCGGATTTGATCAATTTTTTCAAGTCTACATATACTATTCTAATTATCAATATCATATATTTTAACTAAATTGGCCCCGTATACAAAAAAATTCATGATCCGCCACTAGGTAAAGGCAAAGAGTTTTGTCTTTTGATGTTGAGATTTTCTGTTGAAAATGAGAATGTAGTTGACAGGAACAAAATTTATGATTTTAGAAATGATGATTCGTCTAAATGGAAAGGCAATATATGTGATGGGGGACAAAAAGGGTCGACGTATCAAATAGCGATCCTTGTTTGGAAAGGCAGTGTTTCTGGCCTTTCGTTCAACATTGGAAGTAAATGGAACCATTTTATGGATTTCGCTCAAATGACGGGTCATAACATTAGTAATGGTCAGTCGTTAGGTTATAACTCGTGTTATCCTAAAGAGATGCAATTACCCCTATTGGGTCCTAGCGTCCTTATTAATGCCGTTAAATGTTTAAGCGGCAATGATCCAACGACTTGGGCGAAATCGTTGTTTGGTATTTGTCACCATTTTTTCGAGAGTGTGCGTAATACGAGAATCCAGGACGCCGTAGAATCGACTTTCACGTTTGAGAACGAGGATTATAATTGGATAAATTACTCCGTTAGTTTGGACGCCCTACTTGATCACATGATCACCAAATGGAAGAAAATGAGTATTTCACTCACGTTATGTTTCCGCGGAGCGGGTTGGGATGCAACGGGGTCCATGAAAGATTTGGGTGTAAACTCCGTAGAAGATTGCGAAATCATTTTAGGGCTTGTTAAGTATGTTGAGATTTCGGAGGAAGAATTTGAGAGGCACAAAAGAATTTAGGGTTTAGGGTTTAGGGTTTAGGGTTGTCAACCCTCATCCCTCCACCAAAACCACCAAATTCACCCAAATTCACCACCAATTCACCGCCAACCACCACAATCATCAAATCGCGACCAATGCTCATCGCCTCCCTCTGAACGCACAGTCGTACTCAACTCCATGGTGGGGGGCTGCGATTTTGTGGTGTTGGGGCTGCGAAATCAGGGTGGGTGTGGGGGTACGGCTGGGAAATTGGGGTGGGATTAGGGTGAAGCTGTGAAATCGTGGTGGGTTATGGTGGGGCTGCAAAATCGTGGTCGGGGTTAGGGTGAGGCTGCGAAATCGTTTTAGGGGTTAGGGTGAGGCTGCAAAATCGTGGTGGGCGTTAGGGTGGGGACGCGGAATCGTGGTCGGGGTTAGGGTGAGGATGCGGAATCGTGGTCGGGGTTAGGGTGAGGCTGTAAAATCATGGTCGGGGTTAGGGTGGGGCTGCGAAATCGTGGTGGGATGGGTGGGGCTATGAAATCGTGTTGGAGATGGTGTGGGGCTGCGTTTTCGGGGTGGGGTAGGTGAGGCTGATGGTGGTGGTTGGCCGGAGGCAAATGTGGTGCGTGAGGGTGGTTTATATTTCTTCACTTTCCTTCCCCTCTCATGCTTAAACACTTAGGGGGTGTTTGTTTGTGAGGATTAAGGGGAGGGAATGAGATTTTAAATCCCCAAAATGAGAAATCTCATGTTTGTTTATGAGGATAGAGAATTTTAGGTGGGATTGGGAACGGGATTAAAACCCCTCTTATCCCACTAAAATAATACTCAGGGGGCGAGTATTATGGGCTGGATAAGGAATAAAGAGCAAATTTACACATTTGCCTTTAATGAAAAGGAAGGAGAGAAGAGGGTAGTAAGGGTATCTAAGTAAAATCATAGTCTAATCTCAACTAATTCTCAACTCATACCAAACAAGGGATATACATTATTTTATCTTTAGCCCATCCATTAGTTCCCAATCCCCATCCCACCTTCTAATCCCTAAACTCTCATTCCCACATACCAAACGCCCCATTGATACTTGATGCTTAAAGTCTTAATTTTTCATTAGGAAATTTTGTCTAGGAGATCGGGCCAAGGCTCTTTGTTGCAATAATAATATTACGGAGGAAGTAGTAGTGGTCATACTTAATTTTGTTACATTGATCTTAAGTGGTTTGTTGAAACTCAAAACAGTATTCTTCCTTTATATTAAACTAGTATTAAATGCACGCGATGCATGCAAAAGCATATAAAATGCAAAGTAGAAAGGAAAATTCGATAATTTGTTTAAAAGTATTTTTCAAAATGAAAAAGTTAGTTATAGAGAGAGATTTGTTTCATTTAATTAGGAATTAAAAAAAAGAATAATAGGATTTTTGGTGTCCCCCACCTCTTCACTTATAGAATAGAGATATCAAACTCCAACTCTAATATTTGTAGAATGGTAATTCTTCAATTTAAAATTATTAAAGACAAATTTAGAAATTTCTCTTTATGACTTTTTATGAACTTTATAAACTTCATAAAAGATAATTAGTTTTGATATGTTATCCTTAATTGAATAAGGAGACGGGAAATCGAAGAAAACAACACATATGATTTCTTTTTTTTTTTTGTCGTTGAAGAGAAGTGACCTATCAAACCATAACATTAAACGAGTCAATTCGACCCATCTTAAACATCAAGGCTACGCCTTAGGAGTCAGAAAAGAGTTAGGGAATTCCACCATCAAATTCTTTGTACAATGACTTTGTATATAATGATACTACTGTATAATCTGTGTCAATGATCCTTATTATTTCACCCAATTTGATAGTTTGGCCCATTCTCCCATATCAGAATAAAAAATTCACAACTAAAAATTGAGCCCACCCTTCTTAGAAACATCTTTTAAAAACCACAACCATTCGTTGTAGTTGAGATGTCCCACTACTAGAACAAAGTCTCCCAAATCTCATTCCATTTCAAGACTCTGTATTTCAACTTGACTCTGGTGCAAGATTGTTGCTACACTAAGGCTCCGTTTGGTAGGGCGTAAAATTTTCGGATGAAAATGGTTTTCCATGGAAAACCTTTTACATTAGAAAATTTATTTTTATGAAGGTTTTCCGTTGTTTGGTTGCATGTAAAATGATTTTCCATTTTAAGCATTTTTCATTGTTTGGTTGAACTGAAAATCAATTATTTCCATTGTGAGGGATAATGTTTTCCTTCCACTTGTGATGGAAAATGTTTTCCTCCCAATTTTGAGGGAAAATGTTTTCAATAAGGTGGAAAATGGTTTTCCACCCCAAGTTTTACATTTTAATGTTTTACTCCAAACCAAACAATGTAAAATGGGAAAACAGTTTTCAAGGAAAATCTTTTACGCCCTACCAAACGGACCCTAAGTCACAATTGTGTTTGGTAATATGCATTTTACAATATTAAACGGGCCCATAAGTGGAAAAAAAGAGTACAAAATTGCAACACTTTTGGTACATGTTGAGCATTTTTAGCATATCCATATGCCTTTTAACACAAAGTAAGAAATCATTGCTTCTAACCAAACTTTAACATCGGTCAAAAAAAGTTTAATTATCTCTAATTCCCCTATAGGATCAGATTGTCTATTTTTTCTCTTTCTCTAAATTGTCTCTTCATACTTGGAAGAAAGTTTAGAGACTCAAGCCTACAAGATTTTTGGTAATTGGATTATAGTTATTGCATTTTAATATTAGTGGTTTTTGTTTGTATTGGTTGGTTTGACCTATTGTATAATTATTGGTTATTTATGAAAATGTTGGGTAAAACAGATGTTAGTGTTGGCTAGCCAAAAGTCGGCCCAAAAATTTGGTAATTACATTGGCTGAAAAGTTATTCCAAAAGTCAAATATCAAACAGTTTTTATGACTGTTTGACCACATGAAAAAGCTAAAATCAACTAAATCCAAAAGTCGTTTACCAATCAGACTCTATGCTTCGACAACTTTTAGTACAAGATCAGCACTTTAAAAGAGTACTTAAATTTATTGTTTAAATACTAGGTGATTGTTCTTAGCTTGAAATTCACCTTTTAGCTTAATATGATCCTTTTAGAAGTGTTTTTGCAAAATCGTTTAAGCAAGCAAGTATTCCACAAGACTTTTGTGTCTACAATTAATTGGTTCCAAACGCAAAGGCGTAGAATTTTCCCCTTCTATTGAACTCAAGGGTGTAGAAATACTTTTCTCCCCACTTGAATTCAATGTATCAAATGCGTTAGCAAAAACATGCCCATTCAACACGAATGACTAATGAAGACTCCTAAGTAATACAAGCTGTGATTTTGGGGCTTACAAATGACTTAGGGCCGGTCTCTAGTGGGAACCTCACCAAGTTCGTTTTTTTGACAAGACTCACCAAGTTTAATAGGAGTAGTTCTATGTGCTATACGCCTATACCCCACAACTTCACTTAAGAGGTCAAGCAATAGGGTGACTTCTTCTCTTCAAGTCACCAATGTTATGATTTCCATGTGAGTTGTTTACTCATTTCTTATAATTGAATTAAGAGGATATTTTATTTAATGTTCAACATCAATGATGATGAACCTTCTATTGAGACAAGAAATTTGGATGTCTTGACATCCACTTTAATCTTGATAGAAAATATCTTTTTTTTTCAAGTAATTCATATGTTGAATAAGATTAACATAATGATTGTGAAGTGTTTTATATTTGAAAATAAAAGTGTCTAGTAAGGAATGGAATGGAAAAGGGAAAAAAACGAAATATCCCATGTTTGGTAAAAAAAATATACATACAAGGAATTTGGTTGGAAAAGAGAGGAAGAGGAAGGGAAAAAATATTTTCAACTCCTTTCTTTGCTTTCCTCCCAAAATCATAGGAATTCAATAAGAAACAAAGCTAACAAGCTTTTCATCCTATTTTTTCCCTCTTTCCTTCCTTGCCTTTGATGACAGATTGACAGCGAAACATGTGACTCGTTTCAAATCCACCAATTACACCAAACATTAAAAATTACAATTACTTTCTTCTCTCTTGTTTTCTTTTCTTTTCTCTTGTTTTCCTTTCTTTTATCGTACTTTAGTAAAAACATATTGAACAAGTTGTAGATAATGCGTCCTATGTTTCTTTTTAATCTATGTAATATAAGTTTCACGCTTGTCACGCATAACTTTGACCAATGATTAAAAATTATAAAAAGTTGTTATTTGAATAATTTGAAAATTATATGTCAAGAAGAATCTAACAAGATCTCACTTTACCATATTTTTTATTGTATAAATCAATGATGGTCAAAGTAAAATATTTGAATAGTGCCAAGTTATAAAATGTGTAGATTAAGAATGTGTTATCTTCACATTAATATTAAAATAAATTTCAGGTCTGATTAGTGATGACCAAGTTCAATCAAGTGTACCAAACATGATAAATCAAGGCTAACCACGTCAGCTTGAATAAGTCCGGGCGAAGAGAATTGATGCACTTGAAAAAAGCATCTAGAGAGAGTATTTAAAAGGGTGTTGTTCATTTCACCATGTATTTACTTGTATTCACATGTTATCTATTAGGTTAATTTGGTAATTAGACTCTTAGTCTTGTAAAGACGATTTTTATCTCTTTATATATATAATAGTGCCAGGCAACCTAAACAGGTTAGCCAATTATTCCAATACTCGTACATGGTATCAAGAGCCTAGGTTTAGAATTTTTTTCTCTCTTTCGCTCACCTCTAACCCTAAACCTAAATACACGGTTTCCACCACCACATGCCATCGCCGGACAAACTTACACGTCAGACGTTCCCGTCGGCCACCGCAGCCCCGCCACGCCTGTTCAAACACCACGTGTAGCACCGCTGCAGCAACCCGCAGCGTTCGCTGCCTCTTCATCGCAGACGCAAGGTCTTGCGCAGCCCCGCCTCTCCATCGGCAGCCTCACAGCGGCCACCAGACTTGGTGGCGCGTCTTGGCTGCACCAGCAGCCCACCGCCTACACCCAGGCGCCAGCCCAGCAGTCCCTGCTGGCCCCGCACAACTCGTTTCTTGGTGGATCTCCTTCAACGAGTGCACAACCTCGTTTTCCACCCGGTTTTGGTGCCTCGTCAAATTCATATGCGCCTCTTACGCATACACCGTCGACCTTGTTTCATCCTTCTATGGTTCCTCCTCCGACATCGATTGCACATCAATTCAATAATCATGACATCACACGTTTTGTGACCATTAAGTTAACTACTCCAGAGGTACCGCCTTTAACCCGGTTTGCATAGGCTCGTGCACAGATTTACGTTCAATAATCCCGGGGGCTTTCACTTCGACACGTCGACGCTCGTGTTTTTCTCGTCTGGAAGACTCAGGTTACATGTTTCTTGTTAACACATCAGTTAGTTGGTATTATTGATGGTACTGTTTCTATACCTTCTTCTACTTGTGTTGATCATCTTGGCAATTCCACACCTAATCCGCAATTCTACGAGTATTTACGTTTAGATCAACAAATTAAATTGTGCTTGTATGCTACGTTGTCACGTGATGTTATGCTTGATGTACATGACTTACATACTTCTGTTGAAATTTGGAATCGTTTGATGTCTAGATTTTTACATGCTAGTATGGCTAGGTCTATGGAACTGAAAGCTCGATTGAGTCATATGAAAAAGCCTGAACAACAGACTATGGAGGCTTTTCTTCGTGAAATTAAGATTATTGTTGACTCTTTAGCTGCTATTTAGTGTCCCGTCTCTCATTATGCTCTTGTTCAGTATACCTTGACTGCCTTGGATCAAGATCGTGATTATGATGCCCTTGTCCCTACTTTGTTACAATTTCAAACGTCCTTGACATTTGATGATCTCCGCCCCAAGCTACTTCAACATGAGCAACACATTAAGGCTAAGCGTGCATATGATGATACGTCTACTGCTCATCAGGCTTTAGTAGCTGTTCAGTCTGGCTCTTCAGGTTCACAAACAAACGTCCTCTTCGGGTGGTTTGAATTCTAAAGGTCAAGGGGGTGGTAAGAACAAGAATCGCAACAATAATTGTAACAAGAGTGGTCGTAGTAACAATGGAGGACAGGATGGTCGTGGCAATGCAGGCCGCACTAATGGTATGGGTAATTTTCATGATGTTTCGTATGTTGATTATTCCTGTGCCAATTATATTGCTAATGATTTGTCTTCAGCAGGAAGTAATCCATATAACGGAAATTTAGCCAACACTCCTTCTTCCGATACTTGTGGTCTTTGTTGGTATCCAGGTCACCAAGCAGCCTATTATCCTCAACGTTTCAATCACAGCTTTGTGCCTTCCTCTCCTGATGGTGTCACACGTGCCCTAGCTGCACGGTCTGTTGGTGGTGAAACGAATGACTCCGTTTGGTATCCAGATTCTGGAGCCGCATCTCACATAACCTCATAGGATGGTAAGCTATCTAATGCTCTTCCTTACACTGGTTCGAGTTCTATTGTTGTTGGTGATGGCACACTACTTCCCATTAATAAACTTGGAAATTTAACTATGTCTTCCCCTAGTCGCCCCCTTCGTCTCATGAAGGTGTGTCATGTTCCCCAATTGAAATATAATCTGATGTCTGTTCAAAAGTTATGTCAGGATAATTCTTGCATAGTTTTTTTTGACGAGTCTTCTGTTTGTGTTAAGGACAAGACCAAGAGGGTAGTTCTGTTGCGGGGAATCAGTAGGAATGGAGTCTATCCTCTTCAGCCTAGAATTCTTAAGTAAGAGTCGTATTCCCGAGTTTGTTCAGAGTCTTCCCGAGTCTGCCCAGAGTCGTCTGTCCCCGCTCTCATTGCAACCAAGGAGTCTGGAGATGTTTGGCATGCTCGCCTTGGTCATCCTTCTACTAGAGTTTTAGGAAGTTTACGTTCACAAAACTTGATTTCATGTAATCTAAGTTTCATGACGATTGTGTTCATTGCAAAGTAGGAAAGATACATCGTTTGGATTTTGAGTCTGTGACTCATCGTGCTCTCTATCCCTTATATTTGATACATAGTGATCTTTGGCAATCGCCTGTTAAATCGAATCAATGTTTTCAGTATTATGTGGTTTTTGTTGATGATTATTCGCGTTTTTCATTGCTCTATCCACTAAAACTGAAATCTAATGTTTATTCGACTTTCATAGCTTTTCAAAAACTTGTTGAAATTTTGTTCAATTCCAAGATTAAGTTTTTCCAACGTGATGGTGGACGTGAGTTTGATAACACGCCGTTACTACAACACTTCTGTGACTCGGGAATTTATTTTCGTAAATCTTGTGCTAGAACTCAAGCACAGAATGGTGTTGCAGAACGGAAACATCGAACCATTATTGAGATGGCACGTACTATGCTTATTCAATCTGAGTTGCGAACTCGATATTGGGTCGATGCGTGTTATACGGCTGTGTATACGATTAATCGTCTTCCAAGTTCGGTTTTGCAGGGTTCATCCCCGTTTGCCAAGCTTTTCACCGTCCCCCTCCTATGAGTTTTTGAAATGTTTTGGTTGTGCCTGTTTTCTGTTGTTTATAGATCCTAAAATCAATAAATTACAGGCTAAGTCGATTCAATGTGTTTTCATTGGCTATGCGTCACACTATAAGGGTTATCGATGTCTTGATCCTGTTTTTGGCAAAGTCTACACAAGTCGTCATGTTTTGTTTAGTGAACGGAAATTTCCATATCGTTCCCTTGTGTCTAGCACACCCAGTGGTTCGTCTTTGGATGAGTCTCTTGACCCCTTGGTTTGGTTTCAGAGTCTTCCCTTGTCTAGTGGCCCACGGTTGTCTTCGAATGTGTCCTCGAGTCTTCCATCCCCCGAGCCCGCAGCATCACGGGAGCACATGCAGCAACTCGCCGCCTGCCCGCAGGATGCATGCGCGCCCGAGGGACGTCTGCCCAGCAGCAGCCCGCAGCAGCATGTGATGCTCCCCATCAACATGTTGCCAGCCCGCAGGTTCTCCACGCGCTCGCGGGGTTGCGCGCTGCTCCCAGCCCTCGTGTGTATCCTTCCCCCGCGCCCGCAGCCACGCCCCCTCTTCCGCTGGCAACTGTTGCCAGCCCGCAGGGTCAGTCTACCCTCTCCCTTTTTCCCCTTCCTCGCCTTTTACTCCTCCACTTGATGTTCCTCTTGTGTCATCCCCGTCTACCATTGTCCCTCCCCCTAGGCGTCCTAGAAAGTCATCTAAGTGTGTCGATCCTACTAATGTCCATACCATGACTACTCGTTTAAAAGAAAGAATCATATCTACTAGGAATTTAATGAATTTAAAACCGATGTTGTTGTGTCTGAACCGTCTAATTTTAAACAAGCGTCTAAAGATTCTCGCTGGCAACAAGCCATGCGTGATGAGTATGAAGCATTAATTAAGAATGATACATGGGAACTTGTGCCTCGCAACAACAATAGAAACGCTCTTGGTTGTAAGTGGGTGTATAAGATTAAATATAATTCTGACGGTTCTGTGGAGCGGTTAAGGCCAGACTTGTTGTTTTTGGTAATCATCAGCAGGCAATTATTGACTACTTTGAAACCTTTAGTCCAGTCATTAAGCCTACTACTGTTCTCTTAGTTCTAACTCTTGCTGCTACTTTTAAATGGCCTATTCGTCAACTCGATTCTCAACCCCATCATGTTTGTCGATTGCGAAAATCCATTTATGGTTTGAAGCAAGCTCCTCGAGCTTGGTTTTCTCGTTTCAGCAATTTTCTACTCTCTATTGGTTTCAAGTGCAGCAGTTGTGACACCTCCATGTTCACTCTCAAAAATAGTGGTCATATTATCATTCTCTTGCTATATGTTGATGATATCGTGCTTACAGGTAGTAGTTCCTCCTTGCTTCAGAAATTTGTCAGTGTTCTCTCTGCCCAGTTTGCTATGAAGGATTTGGGTGATTTGCATTATTTCTTAGGCATTCAGGTTTTACGTACTGCTCAGGGTTTGATGTTGTCTCAAAACAAATATGTAGTTGATCTTCTTCAGAAATTTTATCTTCATACTGTCAAACTCGTACGTACTCGTGTTGTCTCTCGTGTCACTCTTTCTCTCTTAGATGGTGAACTTCTTGCTGATCCCACAGATTATCGTAGTATGGTTGGTGCATTACAATATTTGACTATGACTCGTCCTAATATTTCCTATGCTGTTAATTCGGTTTCTCAATTTATGCATGCGCCTCGTACTACTCACCTTCATGCTGTGAAAAGAATTTTCACGTATCTGCAGGGAACTTCTGATTATGGGCTGTTTCTTCATAGTACTGGCTCACCTACTGTGATTGTTGCCTACCCTGATGATGATTGGGCCGGGTGTCCTGACACTCTGCGTTCTACTACTGGTTATGCTGTCTTCCTAGGGAAGAATTTGATCTCCTGGCGCTCTAAGAAGCAACCTACTGTTTCGAAGTCTTCTACTGAAGCTGAATATTGTGTTGTTGCCTACACTACGGCCGAAACAATTTGGATATGTCAATTGTTGGCTGATTTAGGGTATTTTCATCGACGGCCTACCATTCTCTATTGTGACAATGTTTCTGTTATGTATCTTACTTCCAATCCTGTTCATCACGATCGTAGTAAGCACGTTGATGTTGATTATCACTGTGTTCGTGAGATGGTTGCTAAAGGTGGACTTCAGGTCAAGCACGTTCCGACATAGTTGCAGATTGCTGATATTTTTACTAAGGGTCTTTCTTTCGAGTTGTTTTGTAAACATCGTTCCAATCTATCCGTGATTCCTCCCCGTAAAGATTGAGGGGGTGTATTAGGATAATTTGGTAATTAGACTCTTAGTCTTGTAAACACGATTTTTATCTCTTTATATATATAATAGTGTCAGGCAACCTAAACAGGTTAGCCAATTATTCCATTACTCATACATTATCTTATGTCATATGTCTATCCTACATTACTTATGCTACCACCCTCACCTCATATCTCACCAGTCACAACCAAGCAAGCTTAGTCTAGTGGAAAGGAGAAAGTCTTCCAACCTTGAGATTGGGGGTTCAATCCCCATTAGGGGCACTTTGAGAGTAGGATTTCCTTTATCATTTCCCCTCTCTTAAAGTGTCTGACCCATTAAGACCTGAGCAGGGTCTGGACGACTTCTTCTTACCAAAAAAAAATACCTCACTTGTCGCCACACTCATGCATCCTTCAAACTACCTATAAGCACATTACCACACCACCGCCGACAAATGCACCACTGAGGCCACCAATATACCACCAAAAGTAAGAGTGCAAAGTACAAAATCACATATTAGTAGTGAAAATATAAGTATATATATTTCAGGATCCACTAAAAACCACAAAAAAAAACTGTGAAAACTTGAAAAAAAAAATGGATAAATATAAGAATTACATGGGTATATATTATGATTAAAGGGGTATGTGTGTTTTTACATCAAAGTTATCAGTATCTACAAAAATGTCATAAATGAAATACACCTACCCCTTCATACAATCATACCTACTATATACCCCTTTACATACAAAGCAAGGTTTGGTCTAGTGGAAAGGAGAGAGTATTCCAACCTTGAGGTTGGGGTTCAATCTCCATTATGGACACTTTGAGAGTAGGATTTTCCTTATCATTCTCCATCCCTTAAAATGTCTGACTCATAAGACCCGAGCGGTATAGTAATAGGATATGGTGAAAACTGTTTTCACCGTGAAAATCAAATAAATGGGGTACATAGGAGCATAAAGGGGTACGCGTGCATTCATTAATGAGATTTTTGTTAATATTGACAACTTTGATGTTAGCAACATATCTTTGATTTTAGAAGCACGTGTATCCTTTTATCGTAATATGTACACTTGCAATCTTATATTTACCGTTTTTTCAAGTCAAGACTGATAGTTTTCAGTTTTCAACAAAGCAAAGGTTTTTACAGATCCGGACTCTATGTATTAAAACTGCACAAAAGTTACATAAGACTTTTAAACTGTTAAGGTGTGTTATAAAAGGTAGTTTTAACAAAAAAATCCAATATTTTAGGTCATTATTTCACTGAACACTATAGATCACTTGCTTGACAAAATATTAGTCTTATTTGCACGCTATGCTTGCGAAATATTAATAAAGATTTTGGAGAAACAAAAAAAATATGGCTAAACGATTGACATTATTTAAGAAAAGAATAACTAAAAACTTACCTTCCTTGATTATAACTTCCTTAATTTATTTAATTTTATTTTCTTTTTTATCTTTTTGATGTCCACCCTCCCTCTTTCCTTATAGTATAGATTTAATTTTTTCATGCATTATTTCAGCTTTGATTACAAATTACAAGTCAATAATTAGAGTGTTTTACATATTAACTTAAAAGAAAAAAATTCCATCTTTAGTAAATCTTTGATCCTAAATTGCAAATATGTTTTAGATGAAACTCTATTTGTCTTTTTTTAATTGCTACATTTAAACTTGAGCATTAGTCAAATGTAGACTTTGACTCTCTTTAGTTTTATATACGTAAGGAAAAACATAGTCATGTGAAATCTTATTTGATTCGTTTCAATATGGACTTTTCAAATATATAAGTTTTAAGACTCCCAATTACTGCGCACGATCATATAGTGAGGTGCTCCCTAAAGGTTGTTGGAACGAAGTGAGCGCGTCAGGCCTCAATTCAAAAAGATATAGGGCCCATATGTCTTAATAAATAGAATGTTCCAAATTCCCCATCTCATTGAGCGCTGCAAACGATTTACCATCTCGATTTTTCTCATGTGTAACTCAAGATATTAATGTTTAAAATTGTGTCTTGAAAAAGAAAAGTAGCTGTTGAAAAGAGATGGAGAGAGTACTAGATAATTGGTCCCCATTTCATTACTCCCAACACTTGGATCACGAATTTGTAACCACATATTAGCTACGCAGGAGAATAACTAATAATAAGATGGAATGCTGATAGTTACCTAAATTTACAATTGCGAACTCTATAAATGGCCCAGTAGTTGTATAAGGAGCTTGCTAATGAAGGATTGTAAGATATGTTAGCAATTGTTCTTGGTATTTGAGCATAAACACCATAACTGCGCGCATTATGTTAGCCAATAGCCAACGGACCAAGTCCTGTAACAAAAACGTCCAATGAACTCTAGCACATGCAACACCTTTCTATCTAGTGCGATAACAACATTGTTGTATGCCATCAAAGTAGACATTTTGGAAGTAAGATGTGCAACTATCTCATCTGCAATCGTTGAACGTGCCATAGTCCAGTGTTCCTGACCACTGAGAAGCAAATGGACAATGCAACAAAATTCGCAATTGCCCTCCCCCTCTACATCGAACCTTCTTTCTGTAAAGGGCAACATGAACCTAGAGACACGACTAGAAGAATGAAGCTCATCAATGCTTTACCCGGAGACACGACTAGAAGATGAAGTTCGGCAATGCATTACGGCTACTTACTGCGGTAAAACAACATAAGACTTAAGTTATTAATAACAACATTTTGAAAAACATTAATATAACAAAATAATGTATTTCACTAAATGAAGTCAAGATATTCATCATTGAACTAGATTGCCCTCGACTCTCAGGCTTAACGTAAAACGATGGGAGAATCTTGTACGAACACTAGCACCTACCCTCACTCTTGAGTCCTTGACCCTGGATGTGTGATCGAAGTGTAGTACCTCGTCCATCCTCGCTAGAATAACTTCTTATGCGGAAGCTAGGTAGACTCTGTACTCTCATACTTGCGGCCAAGACTCCAAGCATTTTTCACGTTCTCAACGCCTGTATCATGTTTAGCTTCCGACCATGCATTCATTATTGCCTTCCATCAGCCATTCAGAAACCTCTTATCAACCTCTTTATCACAACGCCCAAATGTTTGATATCCTCACCTTCACATCCTTGTTAATACTCCATCTACATAACAAATATTTGGAGTTCAATTTTGATGACTCCATTGCTTTCACGAGGCTCAATTGCCAATCCATTAAAATAGCCTTATGCTAACTGGAGATATATTTTTTGGATGTATTGTAGTACACATTCCAATAACAAGAACATGTTTGTTCTCAACATCCATATGAAGTAATTGATTCATGACATCTCTTCCTTTCGCCTCATCCGGCCTGAGTTATGCATACAGTAAAATACCGAGTTGTAAAACATTTTGCCATCTAGTCTCATATTTACGGCATGCCACCTTTATCATAAAAAGGTTACTTGCACGTCTTAATTTGGGTGTTTTTGCAAACCACTCTGATAATCTACTGTTCAAGTAATAAGTTATGCGAAACCAATGACATAATATGTTTTTTTTTTTTTTCAACATAAGTAAAAGCAACATTAAAATCATCTAAAACAATCATGCAACATCCTCTAGAAACAGAAGAGTATATCATAGAAAGTGGTAGTATATTTACAACTGCACATAAGAAGGCAATTGTAAATACAAATGTTGATTTTCTATACTTCCTTCGTTTTCTTTGTACCAAATTGATTATATTTACGATTTCACATAACCTGCCCTAACTATAATTTTTTTAACAATCTAAATTTTCAAACAACCAATTTTCATTAATTTTACACATATAATTAGATATATCAATAGTCAACCTATTAGTAATCGCGTGTGAAAAAGTGAAAGTCAATATCATAAAACTAGAGGAAAATTAGAGAAAGTATTGATTGGGCCGGAAATTTTCAGAGCATGGGGTAGAATACATGAATGAGGATAGCTCAGGCCACTCTCTACTATTACTGCAGATCCCTATCATCAATGCCCACAAGGGGAAACCTTATAAAATTAACAATATCTTTTGTGATCATGCTGTGTTTGAAAAGATTGTCATAGATTACTGGATCAAAACTGCTAATGGTCACCTTATGGCAAGGGTTTGGGTTAAGCTTAAATTTACTAAGCAAGGCCTGAAGAAATCACGTAACAATCACTTTGCTATCTCTGAGAGGACTGATGAAAGCACTGGATGATGTCAACACTGAGATTATGAGATAGATTCCAACATGCTTGCTCAACAAGAGTATGGGTTTGTTCTCCCCAGATTTTTTTCCCAATTTAATTCACTTCACTTATTTTCATTTCAGTACACAATACTTTTACTCTCACAGTTCACTGAACCTTCCTTTCAATTCAGTTAGTTGTTTTCAGCCGAATAGAGCATTTTGGTAATCTTAC
The DNA here is from genome assembly GCA_947645195.1 of Patellifolia procumbens. Lineage (NCBI taxonomy): Eukaryota > Viridiplantae > Streptophyta > Magnoliopsida > Caryophyllales > Amaranthaceae > Patellifolia > Patellifolia procumbens. Next base: position 725,859 of record CANSGD010000920.1, read on the forward strand.
GAATGTGGTTCGTGCCACTATTACTCAAATCTCAAAAGTCCCTAATGCTTGTGTAGCAAAGGACTTTAGGCCAATTGCTTGCTTTACCATTCTTTAAAATTATTGATAAGCTTCTGAATTCTAGGCTTACTAAAGTAATAGGTAAAGTGGTAGACTTGGCCCAAGTTGATGATATCTTGTTAGTCACAGAGCTAATAAAAGGGTATCCCAGCAACAGCAAGAATATAGCCCCAAGATGTATGCTCAGAGCAGACTTGAACAAAGCTTATGATTCTACGCAATGGTCTTTCTCAGAGGCCACTTTCCATAAACTTGGCCAATGATATGTCTCTCATCATCTATCTTAAAGTCCAACCACTTGCTAAAGCAATAGCAATATACCATCATCAGCACCATATTTCTTTTCTATGGTATCCCCTATGGGTTGTGAGTCATACAAATATCAAGTAAGACATTGGACATATAACGGAGCAACATCCTCTTTCGAATTCCATCATCCTTGGCAAATTTGTTATCACGGCCATAGGCAAGCTTTTTAGTTTCATAAGGGACAACATGGTTATCAAGAACAAGAACGTAAGCAACATCAATTTATTCCAAGTAAAATCTAAGCCCGAACATTTGTACTTCTTCCCATCCAAAGACCCAATTTCCGGCATGATATGAATAGGTCGACGAAAGGCCAAAACAGTGATAGATCACCTTTAAGATTGATGTGCAACAGTGCAAGGAGATAGAAGCACAAGAAAAAGGAACAATATTACTTGAAATGCGGAAAAAGGGTTGGCATATTGCATAGAGCAATGTCCTTAAAGGTCATTTCACCGCAGCATGGGAGGAAACGTTCTCCCCGTGACCACCCAACGCCCGTTTGTGTGATGGATGGAGTGACTATATGGAGAACGATTTACTAAGAGAAAAAGATATGATTGTTTTTTGTATCTTTCGCTGATAAGAGGAGAGAAATATCGAAATATATACGGAAAGATATGAAAACAAAACGGCATATTGAGAGGAAAAACTGGGTAGTAGTAGATCATGTTGCAACAATATTGGCGAGACTCGGATTGGGAGAATCATTGAGAGTAATGCTCTCCAAAAACAGTTAACCAAATGGACTGAGTCGTAAAATGAACCACAAGATATATTCACTCACTTTTTTTCGCTTGGTCACACGAATATGTTATGAATACACAAGATATATTGCTTAAACACCTTTACCAACGCTCTTCCATTTTTGTTCATTAATCCCAAAGTGGCCCTCTGGCTTCCAAATATCCATAATATAAGTCCTTTCTTTTCGAGAATCCCAAACACCCTTCCCGACACTCATCCCCTTCTTCCATATTCTTTTACACAAATTCGCAAGTCTTATCATAAATGCAATGCTACCATACATAATTGTTGTTTCTTCTTTTATCTCCCCAAATTGCGAACTCTGCATCATTAATCCCAAAAAATGGTCATTTTGCTCCCAATGCCAATTCACATCCACAATACATGTCCTTCATTAATCCCAAACACCTTCCCAACACTCTTCACCTTTCTTTTTATTAATCCCAAAATGGTCCTTTTGCTTACTAACTCCAAATACTCATCCATAATACATGCCTATCTAATTGGATTGTCTTGTTGGTAGTTGAGGCTCTTAATCAATTGTCCGATCTCACCATGTATTTCTCCATGGTTTTCCAATCTCAATACCGGTCCCCACCAAACATACACTCTAAGAAATCCACAAGTCATTACTATTAACAAAATCCAATAAAAAAAAAGAGTATCTAAACTGTAATAATGTAACCCTTGGGAACTCATGTCGGACAGGTGCATATGCCCAAGTGACCAAATCAACAATAAAGTGTCATTTACGTAGGACTTGATTCACGTGTATATGTCCAAGTAACCAACTCAACAATGAAGTGTCAATTACTTGAGGAAAAATGAAAAGTACGAGTAGGGATCATTTGAGGCATATATACCAAATTTTATCCCAGTAAAAATGGGAATGAAAATGCAGACTTCTAACTAAACCACATAGTTGGGGGAAAGGCTATGTTTTAACTGCAGTTGAGGCAAGACTTTCTGAACATAAAAGAATCCAGAGTGAAAGGAGCCAATGCATCCTCAAAAAAGGACTACAGATTGCAGAATAACAGACAAGTACACAGATTAGTGTACATGATGAGACAATTATCATGTGCCCTAGAGAACATTACACTACATTTGAAGACAAATACACATCAGAAGGGTAATCTATTTATTTCCATGTAGCAGTGGTTCACACAAGGCTAAATCTATCTTACAGCAATTCCATGAAATTTTTTGTTGTATGCTTTTACCCATAGAAGATGCCTTCCTGAAGTTTGACTTCATCTTGCAAGTAGAGGTACATAGGATAGTAAGACACCCAAAAAGATCAGACAGGAAAGTTTTACAAAAACCTTGTAACTCCCTTTCCTAGGGCATCTTGATGATTAGCTTTATTCATGTCAGCAGGTATGGTCGTATCGGGTTGAAGAGTCTTTACGCTGTGATAGCATGGCAAGTACTTGTGTACTAAGGAGGTAACTAAAATGGTTTTTTCGCACGCCTAAGGCTACATGAGGTATGCACCTCAGTGTCCTATTTGTTGCAGGGCATCCCTTCAAAGATTGGCTCCAATCAATTACGCGTTTGAAAGATAGTTCTTATGACCTAATTGGATTGGTAATCAAATGCAAGATTAAGATTTTAAGGAGCATGGAGCTTATATATAGCCATTGGGTTGTTTAGTGTTGACAGTTGTGAGAACCAGGCTGTTGCAGAAGGGTCAGCTTTGCGGGGCAAATCTCTTACCCTAGAGGCCTAGACATCCACTGAAAAGAATTCCACTTGAAAATGAAACTTACGAACGTTCCAAGAAGTTTTTATGAACATGAGCCGGAAGCCAGGACGAGTATGGAAGAAGTAATGGCCAAGTGACATTTTAAGATGCCTTGTGAGAGAGCCATGTGATCCTGAGCCCTTAGCAGTGTGTTTTCACCCAACAAGCATCAGAAGGCCATGACTGAGTATCTGGCTGACTATCTCTTCCTAAATGCAGACTTAGAAATATATCCTATTATCTAGAGCCTATATTATAGATTATTATGATACACAAACAACTAAGTGCCGCTATAAATTGTTAGAAAATGGACATGAATACATATGAGTAAACCGCTATATTGGATTTGCTTTCCAATAAGATTATTTCCGACCCACTATGAACAACGAGTTTCAAGATAATACATATGAGATATGAAGAAAAAACCTCAAAAGTGCTCTTGGTTGTTGCCAAGAAGCTTTTTGCAAAGTTTGAGTTTGGAACAAAGAAGATTCTGTAGGAACTTTCTTTAGCAAGTGTATGACTATCCTCTAGTTTTCTCTAGAGTCTCCTACACACATGTCAAACCTTTCTGTTTGTTTAGAATATGGTGTAGAAAGAGGTCAGACAAGATGGCAGACAAAAGACACATACGAAACCACACAATGTTCATGGAAAAACAGCCATCAAAATACAAACAGACACGACGAGCCGGGCAGGAACGCCTGCTCGAGCTGGGCAGGAACGCCTGCTCGAGCCGGGCAGGAACGCTTGCTCGAGCAAGGAGCGTCCGCTCGGGCAGAACAACCGCCAGCTCGAGCAAGGAGCGTCCACTCGGGTAGAGCAACCGCCTGCCCAGTGTTTATACTCATACATATAGATGAATACACTTGTACTGCAAATGTAAGAACATATATGTAACAAAGAGAGAGAACAAGTTAGCTGTCCATAATTTAATGAAAACTCTCTCATTGTCATAGTGACTTGGTTCATCCTTCATGGAGCAAAAACTGTCTTCATGGCTTGTTGCTTCATTAGTCTAAGCACAGTGTGAGATTTTTTGAGGTTGGAGCTAAAAAGATTTGTGCTTATCTATAATTCAAGTTTACAAATTGCATCCTTATTATGATGCTTCAACTTTTAGGCATTTGAGATAGATAGAGCAGAAAAGGACGCAAAAAATATTAGTTCATCAGTCATCAAATTTCAAGTCATCTCACCATAAGACGCTCTAAATTTGTAACGCCAATAATTCAAGCTGACTTCTTAAAGAAAACTAATTTTCATAGATGAAGCTTTTAAGGCAAAGTAAGATTTTTTTTCCTGGAGCTTGAAGGACGAAGGAGACTATGAAATTAGACCTACAAGGATCTCAAGTGCTCAAGAACTTGGTGTTTTAGAAGTTTGCTAACGTAGGGGTAAAGCTTCCTTCTACCAGCTTTGCCTTCATAAGAAGTCTAACAAATCATGAATTCTTCATTTGTTAGGCATTCTTATAAATTCCCTTAACTATTGCTTTTTTGAAAACGATAAGGGGTGGTGCTTCCACACAAGCCACCACTTGACCAATTTTCCTTTTTCACCTTAGAGGCACTCTATCTTTCTATCAACTTTAGCATAAAGCTAGTAGTTGATACTAACTTTGCAAACACGAACAAAGTTATAGAGCATGCTGGAAGTTTTTCTATCATTACTAATGAGAACATTGATTCATGATGCACACATAACACGCTCGATTACCATGGGAGCATATGCGATAAGGCTATGCAAAAGCCACATGCATCTTCTGAATTTGACGACCAAAAATTTCAATTTTCCCAGTGCTGCTCAGCTGACAGCCAATTAGTCACATTCAATCCCTTACACTCTTCACTCAATTATGTGCTTTACATAAGTTATTGACTTTATCATCCTGAAAATGCATTGCACTCAAGGAGACTACACTTCAAATAAGAAGATAGCAGCACCTTTAAGTCATGCAATGCATTAAAAAAAGTGCAACCAAAGTGCAGCACTGTTGTACGAGGCTCGTGGGAACGATAACCTCGAGAGCACCTAGAGGCACTTCAGCCGCAAGATGCATGAATTGCTAGATTAAATGCTATCTTACAAGATTTTAATAAAAAATCATTAACATAAATTCTATTTCCATATGAAAGTATTATGATGCAATGCTAAGAAAAGTACAGTAATTCATATTGTATAATCTATTTTCTTAAAATGTCAAACTGTAAGAAATATTTTCCATACACATATCCATATTTTCAACTAAGGAAATGGATGCCTCGCTCGAAGGCACATGCCTTCACCTATAGGATTCCATCACCTGAGGCACTTCTAAAACATTGATGACATAAATGCATTAAACTAAAGGTGAGAACCAATACATCTTTTAGACATGATATTTCATTCAATGACCCAATCAGTCTTATGATACATAATGACTTCTTGAAGACAATGGGGGTTCATAAAAATTAAAAATCATGTGCTAAAAAGTGAATTAGAGGTAGTGTAAAAACACAAAGCTGACAAGCAAACAGCTCATAATCAAGTGAGCAAACCGACATCCACAATGTGGACAGCTAAGAGCTCATATTGGGCAGGAAGTGGCAAGCATATATTATCAGTATTTGTCATAACCAAAATCCGAACAACAAACTTAAATGCATATAAGTTTTGCAGTTTCTAGAGTAATTACCTCAGCTTGTGTCAGGTAGAACGACATCTATATCCCTCAATCTAAGGAAGCATTTTGGTCATGAGAAACCATCGGATCATCTTATATCAACGAGCTCCCCTTGGATATGGCCTTTCTTCTCTTCAGGAGCCCCTCGATCAAGGTGAAATAAGTTGACTTATCCAAGGCTACTCCTTTATGACTAGCCTCTTGATATATGTCCATTGCTTCCTTGTACCTACCTTCTCCACAAAGTTGTTTTATCTTCTCTAAAAGTTCATTATCAAAAGAAGTTGACTCCACTCTAGTTAAATCAGTATCAACAACTGTCACAGCCTTTTCAACCTGTGAAGATTGATCCTGTAACATGCCAGCCTGAAGCATAGTTTCCCTGAATTCCTCTGCTTCTGTTGTTCTCCCTGCACGGACAAGGGCACTGAAAATGGCAATATACGTGTACTGATCTGGATTTAACTTATTTTCCTTCATGTCCTTGACAAGGTCGTATGCATCTTCAATTCTATCTTCCTTGCATAAACTTGTTATCAAAGTATTATAAGTAACTAAATCAACTTCTTTGCCTTTTGAAACCCATGTTTGGAAAAGCTTAATAGCTTTCTCAAGCATTCCACCAGAGCAAAGTCCACGCAGAAGAATATTACATGTGTACACACTAGGCTTACATGAATTCTCCACCATTTTGTTGTGAAATTGAAATGCTTGCTCAACCTTACCCTCCCAGCAGTAACCCTGGATGATGGTATTGTACGTAGTCTCATCAGGGAACAATCCATTCTCTAGAAGCTCATTCAACTTATTTGTTGCTTGATCTGTTTTTCCTAATTTGCAGAGTCCTGCAATAAAACAATTATAAGTGGCAACACTAGGAATAATCCCTTTCTCTTTCATTTCCTCCCAAACCTTAACAGCACATTCCTCATTTTCATCCTTGAAGTATCCCGAAATCAAAGTGCTATAGCTCACTTCATCGAGCACATAACCCCGCCTTATGGAACTATTGAGAAGTTGGTGAGCCTCATCAAGCCTCTTGTCCTCACAAAGAGCGTGAAGAAACATATTTAATGTAAAAACATCCATCTTTAATCCCTTCCTACTCATCTGACTCATCGTCTTGAAAGCTTCTTCATAGTTCCCCAATTTGCTATATGCATTTATCAAAGTATTAAAAGTCACACTATCTGGAGAAACTCCATCCTCTTCCATCTTCTCAAATGCATCCTTTGCATCATCAATCTTCCCTTGCTCGAAAAACCACTTGATAATTATATTGTAAGTAACAGCATTTTTCTTAACTCCTCTATCACTCATCTCCTCAAACAACCCAAATGCCTCTTCACTACCCCTAAACTTAAGACAACCATTAATCAAAGTATTATAAGTAACAACATCCGGCGGCATTTTCAACTCCACCATCTCATCTCTCTTCCTAAAAGCCTCATCAATCTTCCCCTCCTTACACAACCCACAAATCAACATATTATAAGTCCAAGCATCAGGCAAGATATGATTTTGAGTCATCAAATCGATAACTTGAGCTGCTTCCTTCAACCACCCAATTTTACAATACCCATTAATCAAAATATTATAAGTATGCTTATTAGGAACTAACCCTTTATCCTTCATATCAGACAACAAACCTCTAACTTCATTCAACCTACCTTTCTTACACAAAGCATCTAAAATAGTATTATAAGTAACATTATCAGGAAAACAACCAAAAAACCCCATAAGATTAAGAACTTCTATAGCATCATTAAATCTAATTTGAGAACAATACCCTTTAATCAAAATATTAAAAGTTTTAACATTTGGGTTAACTCGAATTCGACACATATCATCAAACAATTCTTTACAAGTAGAGAGAGAATGGGAAGATGGGTACTTTACAAATGAATTGAGGAGAGTGTTGCAAGTGAGTAAATTTGGTTTGAGTTTGAGACGCTTCATCTTTTTGAAGATTGGGATTGCGAAATGGGGTTTACCAGATTGGCAGTAAGCGGAGATAGAAGTGTCTAAGAGGGCTTTAGTGGGAAGAGGGTGAGTAATGGAAGGATGAAGAAGGTGTTTGTGAAGAGTGTGTTGGGAATCAGAAGCAATGAAAGTGAGTAAGAGGGATTTTGCATCTGAGAATTTGTTGTATTTGAAGAGGTCAGGGAGGAGTGTAAGGAGAGAGGTGAGTGTTAAATTGGGTGGTGGGTTTGGGGTTGTCACCATTGTTGGATCTTTGGGTGAAGAAATGGAGAAGGACAACTATTGACGAGGGTACTATACTACACAGGAGGAATGCAAGCCAAGGGTATCATAACAATTAACAATTGACTTGCATTTGGCCTATTCTTTAATTTTTATCTTTTACTATTCCTTTTAGTTCGGTGTTTTTCAAGTCCTTTTTTCAGTTCTGTTTATTTGCACTATTCGATCGTGGTAGTATATACTATGTGTTGATATTCACTATTCGATCATAGTAGTAGTAAAATAGATCTTAACCAGTCCTTGTACTTTTAATGAACTTTGTTGTATTAGCATAATGTGCATATGTGTCTCTTTCGTCTTCCACGATCATATTGTGCATAATCTTGCAAGATAACATAATATCATTTACTATCGCTTGATCCTAAGAAAGGGTGGGCTTTTGAATCATTGCAAAACGAGGTTGTACCACTCCAAATGCTATGTTAACATCTTTTTGAGCTAATTCTTAATGTTTGGAAAATATCTTATTATTACGTGTTTGGGGCATGCAACTGATTGAATAAATGTTGACCATTATGATATAAGTCATTAGTAAGATAATAACTCATGTTACGAGTGACCATTTACCATGAAATTCACGTGTGGTGCATAATCTTTTAGAAACATCCTAGAAAACAAGAGACTAACGTACCACATTTTGGTCACTGCACGAACCTAATACCCCGAATATTGGATGCCATATCCATAAATCACTATCTGCAACATCTTCTAGTACCAAAGTAAAGGTACCTTCGCTTCCTTAATACTAAGCTTTTCATGTTGCCAAATAATTCTTCCACTCCCAATGCATACAATATATTCTAGCAATCATACTCTAAAAACCACGTTCTTTGCCAAGTTTAAGTAGCCTTTCTCATTTGTGAGGCCATCTTAGATAATCATAACCAACTCATTGATAACACCTTTGATAAAATGCATAAGTGTCAATCGTGCAGTATTCTCACTAATTAGCACATAGTCATCAACTTGGTTGGCTGCCACCCCATTGCTGAGAACCGAATGGCAGCGATGCCCTTTCATAATGGAGATAAAAGCATCCCTTTTTACTCAAACCAATCATTCTTTGCCACCACGACTTCTTTTTATTCTAGGAAACACATGTGTATGTATTCAATATCTACGAAGAAACAATCAAACAGGGTAAACTAGATGTTCAGCAAAACAATCATTGAACAACCTTTGATGACCTTCTTCTCGGCCTCCATTAGGGTGATATCCGTTGTTGGGGGCTTTAACTTTCTTTGCTTGGTTTTAGGAATTATGGTTGAAAGAAGGACAAATAGATTTGGTTGGACCAATTTGCTTAAGAAGTCGCTTATTTAAATTATAGTGTGGTTTGATCCCTTCCTCATTAGAACTGGAGGAACTTGAAGAGCTAAAATTAAGTGGATTGTAGGAATCCATGAACTCATATTTTTGTTGTGGTTGGTCTTTTGGCTATATCTTTGGTGAATAAGATGATCCATTATATCAGTTGATGAGGTGAGTACAATCGCTTCAATAATGCAACAATAGCTAGGAACGTCAAATTTCACATATCTCTTTCATGAACGTGTGTTATTGTGTTGTCACTTCCATTCGAAATTTCTTTCCATTGAATGTATTATCATTTCCATAGTTAAAGATGGCTATGAATAGTGGTTGAATGTTCAACACAATGCAAACAAATACCTTGATGGTTATATTACAATTTGAATTACTTCCTCCGTTTTTTTTAAATGTGACACTTTCTACTTTAGGAAGTTTTAAATTAAATGTGACACTTTCTTTTTTGGTTAATAAACTCTCTCTATCTCTCTCCTCTCACATGGGTCCCCTTATTTTTTTCTCTCTATCTCTTTCCTTCCCAAAAATTGCCTAGGAGTCCGTGAATCTAAAAGTGTCACATTTAAATAAAAACGGAGGAAGTAGTATTATTGGTTAAGGAGCTTCTCACTTTCTTATATGTTCCAAAGATTCCTCGACACTATAAGGTATCAAACTAACACTATATTATGCCACCATAAACACTATAATTATTCATTTTGCATATAAGGTAGCACACCCACGCCACAAGTCATTATTTCAATCTAGTCATTATTACAACGTTAAAAAACAAAACTGACAAAGACATTATAGCTTAGTTAGAAAACTTAAAAACATCAACAAAAATAATTATACTATTAGACATTACTTCACAACATCGTTATTACTTAATTATGATGACTAGCAATGACTACACCTTCAGTGACTTTAAATATTATATTAATAAGAGAAAATTGTGAGAAAAGACCTTTAAATTTGACCACTTTGCGAGAAAGGACTTTAAGATTTTTTTTGGCATTTAAACACCTTAAACAAAAAAAAGTTTGTGAGGAGAGACCAAATTGATACTTACAACCTAATTAAACACTAATTACATATTAATAAAAAATCATATCTAATTAAAACTAATTATACTCCCTCCGAACATAATAGTTGCAACAATTGAACTAGGGGGAATTCCTAGGTAGAATATGTTAAGTATGGATAAAGGAGGTTGATTAATAAAAGTAAGAGAGAGAATTTACATGGGTTAAAGAGAGAAAAGGAGGAAAAAAAAAAAACAACAAAAAAAAGTACAAAAGTGGGTGGAAACCAAAAACACATCATCATTTCATGTGATAAATTTACCAAAGTAAGAAAGATGGAAAATTGTTGCAAGTAATATGTTACACCCATTTTAGGAAATTGTTGCAACTATTATGTTACGGAGGGAGGGAGTACATAATTTGGAATGCACATAGCAAAAAAATCCATCCTCGCAAATTTTTTGGGAGGAGATAGAAAGTGGAAGAGGTGATAATAAGGTGATGATATAAGGTGGAGGATTTGGATTATGTTTTAATTAGTTGATTTGATTGCGTACATAAAAAATTTGGATTACAAATAACAAAAAAAAAATCCCTCCTCGCAAACATTTTTTGGTTTGAGGTGTTTAAATGTCAAAAATATATTCTTAAGGTCCTTTCTCGCAAAGTGGTCAAATTTAAAGGTCATTTCTCGCAATTTTCTCTATTTATAAAGCTAATACAAGTTTTCTTTAATTCTTACCATAATTCTCAAAATATGCACTTAAGTAGTGAAACATCGTCTCCTCGAAGTACTCGATTCTCCTTTTGAGCTAATTGCTGCTAATTAGCACGAAATTCTTGAAAATTAAAGCTCCTCGCTTCTAGTTTCATTTGTTGCTTCTTGATGGCAAGCTTCTCCATTGCAACTGCCGAATTCTTTTCTTCTCTTTCAGCATTTGCATTCCTATACTCTATGTGGAGCCTTAGTCTTTAACTAAATGGTTTGAAACATTCAATTGCTTCATTAGCCACTCCCATTCCTTTGAGTTTGGATTATGCTTTTTTTCACACCATCAGGCCTCACCCCTCCCTCCTTCACCACTAGTTGGTGTATATGGAATTGAATTACTTCCATTAATTATTAGCCTTTTTTTTACCATTGCTACCACTTGTAGGAGAATCAACATTTTGTTGTCGCATGTTTGGACGACCTCAAGGGTTTTACAATGATGAATCGCCTATGAATTTCCTTCTATTGGATTTCTTTATTTGATCACATCAATAGCTGTAAAAAAACTTACCATGATATTGTTCATGTAGTTTATAAGCATTTTGAAAAACATCTTCATCGTTTTGCCCACTCGTCTTTCGCACGAGAGCTTTATCATAGGATGCAACCCATTAAAATTTTTGGGGACTTTCTAAAACAACGAGCTTCTAGCATATTTGCATTACAGGGAGCAATTTCGTTTGGGTTTTTCCTCTTTCCACTTCGAAAGCTACCCAAACTTTGTTCTAGAAAACTACTTTGCTTTGATTAGTCCAAGTAAGTTTATTGTCGCTCGTGTTCATATAAGATGAAATTAGGGCAACATCGGACAATATTTTCTTACCAATGTAGATTGAATAATTTATAGGTTGGGAGGATGATTGAAATCCTTCTTGTTGAGAGGGAGGCTGTGACAATAATTAGGATTGCCTGAACAAACACATCAACATTTTCCCCATCTTCATCTTGTATATCAACTTTATAATCATTTTCAGCTTCATAAATGTTGATATCTGCTTCCATAGTCTAATTACTTGGTAGCAGGGTAAGATTGTCATTGATATGGATCTTCAAGACTAGAATATGAATGATTTTGATGTCGTTGAGGGTAGAATCTAGGAACTTTATCCGATTTATTGCATCAACATTTGATAATTTGGGAACCTTTTGTGTGAAATTTTCAGAATTTTTATGATACATTTTGAGGATTTTGTTTAGATTTTGGGAATTCTATCTGAATTTTTTACTCATTCATTTTTAAACGAGCAATGAGAAAGAAAAAAGTCTTCATGTAGGATATTGGGATCAATTCTATCCCAACTTCATGACTCCTTACTAAAAAAAACCTTGGATTTCACCTTTGACGGTGTCCTATTTTAAAACTTGGCAAAATAGGTTGTGTCACAGTGAGTCCGCAAGACCTTCTCAGAAGAATTAGGGCCTTTGTGCAAAATTTCGATACTAGGATGCTATATACTCTCTTTGTTTATTTCCTAAAGTTTTAATCACTTTTCATTTACATCTATTTATTCTAATTCTATCTTCTTTAACTAATTTTTATTTGGCGAACTTTAATCTATTATAGCCTCCAATGCCCAACGATATTTAAACATTTCGAATATTTTCTTAAAAGTAACTAGAAGATACATATTGTATTTGTTCCATTCTTCTAATTTCTTTGGTTGTTGGAGTTACAAAAATTATTAAAATGCTAGAACTAGGGAAAATATAAAGTGTTGGCATCATTGTCCCTCTACGTTACGTGTTGGCCCATATTATACTAGCCTTATATGCACACAATGCGTGCAAAAATTATATCATAGTAGTTTTGGTATTTTGAATCAGTTTTTTTTAATGTTATTTATTTATTGAGGTTGGGTGAGTGGGTAGTTATTTTTTGTGATGTAGTGGGATTGTGGGATGATTATAGGTGGTTTATTTATGCAATTGTTCACATTAATTTTTTATTTATATTTTATGATAAATTATTTTTTTCTGTAAATTATTAATTAAACAACAGAGGGTAAATTAGGCAATACATTAAGTTTGGTGTCACCCCTCTTCCCTTACAGTATAGAGATATTCACATAACAATTTTTAAAATATGGTTTTAAAAAATGTGAAAAAGTTTAAACTCGTTGACCAATTACTTAAAAGGCAACAACTCAACATCGTGCAACATCTTTTAGTATATAAAATTCCATTTTCAATTCCTAAATTTTTTCCACTTTGAAAAATAAATTAAGATTTGAAAAGACTACATCAATCCTTCATCTTTCCCTTCCCACACTAGAACTTAGAGGTTGTTTGGTTGATAAGAGAAAACATAGGCAATAGAAATTCCCAGGAATTAGAAAGTAGGTGGGTTGTTTGGTTGACACTAAAATGGCAAAATGTAGGAATTTCAACTTCCTACAAAATGGAGGAATTTAATTATCTAGGGTCTCCTACGTAAATTGAAATTCCCATGGGAATTTACTTCCCCCATTATCAACCAAACACTTAAACCAAATTCCCATGAATTGATTAAGGAATTGATTTCCTATGAATTAGAATTTCATGGGAATTTGCACTTCCCACATAAACCAAACGACCACTTAACACAATAAAATGTACTCAGGGTAATGGCTAAGTCAAAATATCTAGATCGAATTAAACCAAGTAAAATTTTCAAAACTAAAACATATTAATAGACTATTGTATAGAAGCTTGCATCAAACATCAATATGAGAAAGACGTGCGAGAAAGAGATCTATATAACTATTAACCATACTTTTGCCTCCTTTTTATAGATCTATTAACCTAAAGGGATACCATGACTTAGACACACAAGTGGGGGTGGCAATAGGTCATGGATCCTATCTTAACCCGCTTCAACTCTGTACGGATAGGGTATAGCTCTTGGAGTGATTGGGTAGGATAATGGTCCAACGGCTTCATACACATACCCTACTTTTATGGCTTCAAACCCATGAGGGTAAAAAGCACCATCCGCACTTCTCTTCTTGCTTGGCGAAAGATCCTGGCTTTCGTGCTTTGGTGGGTCTCCGAGATCCTTTCGATGACCTATGTTGACGCTCGTTGCGGGACTTAACCCAACACCTTACGGTGTACGAGTCTACAAGCACTACATAAGATGAACCCTGGTTTGAAGAAGGGAGTTGAGTATCAACTCACCTCCCCCAACCCCAGATGGTAAGGACCCTGATAGTCTAACAATATTATAATTTTTAAAAGTTCTAAATACAAATCCTCCATCCTCACACAAAAACTCATAGTATCTATACTCTCTCATTTAGTAGCCGAGTTCAACCTTTCTAATCTCAACTATAAACGTAGACATCCACCATGCTTTGGGTGGATAATAGCCCATGCATTTGTATTTTTTATTCCGATGCTCATGCATTAGCTTTATTGTATGCTAAAAAATTGAAAAGTCATAAGCAATATATTGAAAATATACGAGACAAAAAAAATTGAAAAGTCATAAGCAATATATCAATTTTAAATCAAGACCCTACACTATACCCACCGAACCCGATTGGTATGTGGATTAAAAGTTTAGATCCTGCAGGCAAGAGTAGGGTATGAATACTGAATAGTACTGAAAAAATAGGTTAAGGTAAGTGTCTAGGTAGAACATATCCAGCCTACGAGTAGTTATTGGGTTTAGGAGTCCTCTCATGCTTAATTTGGGTTTGGAGAAGCAACAGCTGAACTTCAAATTGCATAACCGAGAGGAGTTCATAACATTTTGTTATCCCATTTGTTTGATGAGCTAATAGCTGAAGCGATTTTATATTTTACTGAACATGTGAAAAGCCTGAAGATATGGGTTTTAGCACTTTACTATTGCCATGAATCACATGTGCAAATGTATCTTCAGTTTACTGGATTCTGTTTGTGCCTTAATTCGCATGACACTCAAAAATGTATAATCCGCTTCTGCATCGAATTGCGGCTTGTAAGATGCATTCCAATTTCAATCGATACTGTAATCAGATAGGATTAGCAGATTGATGGGTTTACTAGTTTGTGGAACACTATACTTGTGCATTTAGGTAAAGGATTAAGCCTTTATATATCAGCAGATGATCAAGCAATTCAACCACCATCATTAAGTAATGATGATGAGTAGAAGACACTTTCTGAGTATGATTGAGAGAAAGACGGGCCTTGCTTCCCAGAACATACAAGTATTATTCAGTTTTTAAGCTAGAATTTCAGAAAAATAGCATAACCAGACAAAATCAATTCAACTAGAATCATTTGCGCAAAAAAATCAACTACAATCATTAATTCAGTTACTACTGATGTGGTGAATATACAGCAATTGCCCTAAAATTCCTCTCCCTCAAACACAAACAGCAACTACAGATGCACCAGCGATCACCCTTAAGGTACTCCACACTCCACAGGTGATAGACTACCGATATACAACAAAAAATATTTGCCCCTTGAACAATAAGTAGACTCTAGACTCAAAACTTTCAATCACATAGACTGATCAAACACCTTCAAAGACCAACCAACATACAGGAAAGAAATATTGAAGTTGAAAATGCAACAGCTTTCACATTAAGGAATGTGATCAAGCTTTGTATCTATTGCACAAAAAAAATTCTTTCCCTACAAAGTGGATTAGGGTGTGATTAAGCTTTGTAGTATTGCAGAAATAACTATTTTCCATCATTACACAACCAAAAGCATATACAGTATGAGTTCTTTTACAATTTGGTTTTGGCACATAACATGGCAAGAAATTAATTTAACATGCTGAATGGCATCATAATAGAAGAGATACTTTTCTCACTATCTACCAACAGTATCAGATGGCATAGAACAGTGAAGAATTCATCCCGTGTGAAGTAAACATCATGAGTATTTCTAGTATAGGTGAAAACCTCCTAGGGATGTGAAATCCAAAACAAGTTCAACTACTCGAGAGATTCCCTCCCCTCAGTGACACAAACAAATCTAGTGTAGGTAAATACATCCTAGGATTGTGAAAGGTGTCCACAAAATAAAGACTAAGAACTTGTTTGATTCAAACCATGAAATAGAAAGTGAAAGAAGGTATAGTTTCAACACTAGTTACCTTTGTTGAGTGTTTGGAGCAATAATGGAAAGGACATATTGAACTGACAGGGTAATGGAACGGTTACCGGCGAGAGGAGGATCATGTTTTGAAAATTGCCATTCTCAAGTAAGGGTGGTGAATAATAGTCCAAACCAAACAAGTATCAATAAAATACTTACTTAGACTCAAATTCCAACCCCAAAAAACCACAAACAAACAAGCTAAAGGGATGGTGGATAATAATAGCAAAGATACAAACCCAACATATGTACTTTAAATTGGTAAAGATACAAACCACAACCAAACAAGCTAAGCTTCAAAGGGTAAATTGTGGTCTCTTTCATCTATGAAAACCTTGAGTTTGTCCAAACCCAACTTATCTAGTTTGAATCAGCATCAACTTCCCCAACTCTATTAGACCTTAAGTAAACTTATTTCCTCTAATTGTTAATTGGACTAACAAGCCAACTACAATTAAACCTTAAGTAAACTTATTTCCTCTAATTGTCAAACTGGACTAATAAGCCAACTCTAATTAAACCTTAAGTAAACTTGTTTCCTCTAATTTTGAATAACGCGTCTCCAACCTCAACTTGTTAGCACATTAGCTCTTCTTTAGCTTAGCCTTGAACGTAACATATTCAATCTCACAAACTAAAGTTCAAGGGTAAAGATCGACAAACGCCTCAACCTTCACCAAGAGCAACTAACCAACCAAAACAATCAAACAATTGAAAAATAAATGTAACACTATACACCATGAAAATACTCAAAATCAATTAAGTACTCAATATTCATAACACATTCCATAGTATAACACTAATCCAAAATTTAGGGCAAAGGAAGAGAGCAGATAACCATAGCTAAACCACTATAAATCCACAACAAAATCTAGATTGTCAACATTAATATAACAAAAATCCAACCATAAACAACAAAAACTCTTGATTTTTTCCCTCTCTCCCTCCCAAAATTCCCTCATTTCTTCTTCAACGGTAAGATTTCTGGAACCTAGCGCGAGCACCACGACCACCAAACTTCTTAGGCTCACAACGACGAGGATCAGCAACAAGTAAAGTACGATCATACCTGACTAAAATATCTTTGATTTCCTTCTTCTGCTGTTCATCAACAAACTTCTGGTAATAAGCAACAAGTGCTTTAGCAATGCTTTGACGAATAGCGTAGATCTGAGAAGTGTGACCTCCTCCTTTGACGCGGATCCTCATATCGACGCCATTGAAGCGAGAACGACCTAGAAGAAGGATTGGTTCGAACACTTTGTAGCGGAGAATCTCTGGTTGGACTAACTCGATTGGTGTTCCGTTAAGCTTGATTAAGCCTCGACCTGTTTTGCAGTAGGTTACTGCGACTGCTGTCTTTTTGCGACCGAAGCATTGGACGGAATGCACTGGAGCTTTGGCTTCCATGGTTGCTAACTTGCTCTCTCTCTCTCTCTCTCTCTCTCTCTCTCTCTTTCTCGCTCCTGTTGTCTCTCCTGGAGAAATGGGTGAGGCGTAAGAGTGAAATTAGGGTTTTGTGGGAGGAGGGGACGGAGGGGCGAATGGGGGGGGGGACAATTAGGGTTTTGTATAATTTTGACCCATTAAAAATTTTTAAAATATAAAAAAAATATTGTAAAAATTTCTTTAATAATTTTTTTAAAAAATAAAGTCACAATTGTTATATCGAATTCATTTCAATTCCATTAAAATCACTTCAGAACATATTGTGGTCTAAAAGAAGTGCCCAAGGGCCAAGTAAACATATTTCCAAGTTTTTTTAAGAAAAATGTTTAATGGCAAGGTTGATTCAACCCAACCCTTTGTAGTAATCACGAATCACCATTTTCGGATCACAAATATATGTGGTACAAGTTTTAAACACATTAAGACCATGTTCAATGCTTTTTAAATTAACTTAAATTAGTAGGGTTGCAGACGTGATAACGCGATTAATCACTTCAAATAAATCGGCGACATTGTTGACTTAAATGAGTGAAAGGCAGGTGACGGATCACAATGAGGAGTAATAGAACGAATTTGGGAAAAAGTTTCGCCCATCACCAACCATTAATTACCCGCTCCATCACCCATTTTTTACATTTCACCTTAGTCTGCACGCTAATATAGTAATTTTCCTTTTCATCATCATTTGACATGTTTATATAAACCTATCTTAATTTATTTTGACATAAAATAAATGTACGGATTGTCATTTTTCCAAGTTTGTTTATATTTATTTTTCTTGATCAAATCTTTAAATGGATTATCATTTACTCCCCTCAATTCACCGACTGGTTGCGGATGGAAGAAAAATGGGTGGTAGTTTTACTAGGGAACGGATGGATGGATGTATGGATGGGAGTTTGTGCAAACAAGTGACAGATTTGGCTGATAGCTCACCCCACCCATTGTTATCTTTATACACCAGCAACGACAAATTCATAAAGTAAATTAAGATGTTGTTACTACCATTTTTATTTTTGGGCTTTAACACGTATAAAAGAGTAAGCCCAACCCATTCAAACCTAAGTTGGACCCACATTGACCAAAAGTCAAAGGTCCAGTGACATGTAATGTAGTCCAAAGCAGAAATGAGACTTCGGAGAGTCTATAGTTCCAGAAGCATCGAGGAGCGTGCAAGGGTGCCTATTTCAGATGTTTTTTCAAGCATGGGAAGTTATCTACAAACCGGTTTTTCATCTATAGAGAAGGACAATTATTCCTCCAAGAACTACCTCCAAAATTTGCTACAAATAGAGGGTTTCATCAGGAAGAAAAGGAAATAAAAAACAGAATACATTCAACATATTCTCCGTAGAATCTAGTCTGGCCTAGTTTACCATAACATTAGATAGTTTCTAGGCAACAACACTTCATGTGCTAAGCCTTCTTTAGTTACTTTTCGTATCATTGAATGCAAGAAGGATTACGGTATACCTCTCTTTCTTCCTCAGTTAAGCTTGTTTGTTACTTACTCATTTCTATAAAAGTTTATGTAAAGACTGGAATTGATGCATACATCAATGAATTAACCTTTCCCATTATCTCATGAATTCCTATTTGTCTCTCATATATTTCTTTTATTTGTATTGCACGCTATGTCTTAGCAATTGGTAGTTAGTGCTTGTTTGAGTTAGCGAGGATCCCTTATTTCTAAGGTCCAGTGACCGTTATGAGAGTAAATCACCTCCATGATGCTCTGGACCATCTTGCGACAGGGCATCGTTGCTTATTACAATCTTTTTGGACCAACAGATGCCCTCACATAATAGAACAAAGTGGTCATTTCATTTTGAACAAAGCGGCCACTACATTCAAATTTTTGTTCTACCACAAGTTTTAGCTCTGTGAATTAAATTTGAACTGTTAGCAAACTAAGTACAAAAGCTTTAATAGTCTACGAGTTTTTAGTTACAGAAGAGTAGGCCCTAAAATTTTTCATCCTTGTACTTTTGTTTCTTCTCCGGATTGAGTTAGCTCCTATTGAAGAGAAAATATTATCTGAAAATATTAGTATAAGAACAATGAAAGAAATAAATTGAACAAGGTGGATTTTGCCTATTGGTAGAGGATTCAATTCTCATCCTTTTTTTAACAACGGTTATGCAAAGACAAAAATTACAGAATACCCTTTCGAGCTTTTGTAACTAGTTCATGTGTCATAGTTACATTTAATCTACTTACCTTACTACAGTTGACATAGATACAAATCCCAAAACATCTTCTAAACTCGTCCATGTAGGTAGCTATACGATTAGGAGTTGAGACCGGACTTTGTAGTGCTCTCACCAAAATGACGATGGCCGTTTTGATATGTATTCTTCTTGCGTGTTGGGAGGCCTCATTGTTGGCCTTCAACAGGGCAAGTGCCTATGCATGTGGGGCATAAAGGGTATAAACTCAGTAGCACACTCAATGCATAGCATCCCTCAAAAGCTCTCAACATTGTGCATATAACTTGACTAAATCTAGTGAATTCCTGAATTGTTGGTAAAATTCTTAAAAATGTTTTCTCTCAACTTATTTATTTTTGTTTCATGATTATACTATGAAACTCCCTCTAAGTATATCACCTCGGAGGGAATTAGCAGCGAAAGCCTCCCCTATGTTTGATGGTTGGCCAGCAAAATTTACTATTGTCGGCATCACCACACTTCAACTAACAGAATATAAAGGTATGGTAACTCTAGAGCAGTTTCACCGAGTACTGCAGTTAATTCATACATGGATTACAAAACTCATTTTCTGCCGAACTAAACTAGGAGTCAAAATAAAACAATGGCACTATGTACAAAATGTTCTCAATCTATTAACTTCACAAAGTTTGTCTTGGTATCTATTAAATTACTCATAGTAGAGTTACATGCTCACTTAAGGAAGTATTTTCGCTCACTTATTTTAGGCTTTTCGCTCGCAACATGCATCTATGTCATCTATTTTCATTGAAAACCCACAATAGAGTGAAGCTGGTAAGCTTAAAGCATGGTATACTATTCAGCGCTTATTTAGCTTTGATTTACTCACAAACCAAGAAAGTCAAGTTAACCCTTGCCGCTACATCTATTTATAGGGTTTCTAATCACAGAGACGTGTTGGTTGAGCGGCAAGCTGAAATGCGACTTGTTAGATCATCAATAACACTTCCCTAATTATCACAATCAAACAAATGAATGCAATAAGGGTAGGATGCTTGTTTTAATCATGCATACACTAAAATTATCTTTACATAATAACAATCTACATCTATTTGAGCAATCCAGACAGACAATGTCCTGCAAGAACAACGATATTGGCTTCGTGTGATGTTTCAAAATGGCGATGTTACACAGATTCATACATATTTGCCGTGCAATGGTTGTGGGGCTAAAAAAATTTATGAAAGGGAAATTGAGTTCAACTATACAAAATGCACAAAAAAATGTTGTTCATGTCCCCAGGTGAGCTAGAGATTTGACATTGCATGTAATCTATTTTAGAAACATTCACATAATATTTAGCGTGGTAACAACAGGAAGTATGCAGGATTACCTTCGAAGTTGAAGCAACGGATGGTACAACAAGCTTACCACTCACAACTTTCACTAGAGATGAAAAAACGCTTTGCAGAACAACAAGCGCGAAGATTAATAGCCTCAAAGAAAGGGTATGATTAGAAAAGATACATAATGGTTCTTTTAAGGCAACCAATCCTCATTTCTCTTGTTATTACTAAGGAGACATTTATATTAGTGTTTTCATGCAATACAGGGAGAAATTGTTGCCCTTCATGCTATAATTGCTGAAATAAAAGGCAAGGTGTTTTATACTCGGGTACGCCCAACAGGTTCACTTGCTAGAATAACATACTCTCATGGGTTCCGAAAGCCCTATCTATTAAAAAGACTCTACCTGAAACACAACGCAAACAAAAAGGCCCTAAATGCGAAAGACATGATCATAGTTACTGCCCAACTAACTGCAACTCATCCACTTGATCAACAATCCTTAGCTATTAATACCCCTTCCTCGGTAACACCTTAGAAACTGAAGGTTTCTGCTATGATAGAAGAAGACAACCCTCAAAGCATGTCATAGCTTTTGCACTAACTCCACACATAATGAGTCCAGGAAGTGAACCTTCTGGTTCATAGGCTACAATAAATCGCAGAGTTGCTCCAAAACGTGCGTGGAAATCGGTATTTAATGATGCAGCTCAGGATGCCACCCCTTCTTTGCAAATCCCCTTGAAAGAAAAGGGATGCAACAACACTAGACAGTGAGCATAATTCCAACCATTTCTTGCTTATAGGTGCCTCCTCTTTGCAGCTAGGTGTAGATATAGCAATATGTCTTTTGGATAGACTTAAGTTATTGTTGCTACTCTTGAACTTGGTTTGTTTAAACTCTATGCCTGCAGACATGCTCTACTCTCAAACACGCCCCGCTTCATGTGGTATAGTAAAATACAATTATCTAACCTGCTTATTTTCTTAATCTGCTTGTTTTCAAAACACAAATGTAATTTGTTTTTCACGCTATTAAAGATGTTATAGACGAATCATAAATGTTTGGCCTTATTAGAATGTGTCCACCTTGGAATATATGATCATGATGTTTTCAATTGCACCGTATTATACAGTATGTTTTAAGGTGCTAAATACTGTTCGAAATGTGATCATAGAGACAATGAGGGCTCAGTTGTGATTAAGTATTAATTGTTTACTTTTCTTTCATACTACAACCGTTTTTGGTTTTAAATGTTGCTTCATTGTTGAGCCCATAAGTCGTGCAAAATCTCATAAACATATCTAACCAAACCTCCACTCGAAACAATGTATGCACACACAATTAGAAGCGTACACAGTTGCTACAAGTCACATAAATTATCTCCCTTAAATATGTCAGCATTGTAATTGATACAAATAACTTAATTCTCCAAAATTGAAACAATAAATTTACATTTAAGGACCCGTTCAGTATCACTGTTAGTTTCCGGTTTTTATGATTTTAAAGTCATAAGAATTAAGTAGTATTATGAATTTAAAATTGGTCATACTTATAATATTCATGCTTATTTTGAAAACTGACAACTAAAATCTGGAAACTACTTTTTGTGGTTTCCATATTTTGGTTTTTGATTGGTTTTTAAATAAATTGAAATCTGAAAAAGAAAATGATAACGAACAGGCCCTAAGAGTCTTACATATATGAAGAAACAGCGCTATACACTTACTACATAAAAACGCTTCGAACAAAGCGAGTTTGTCTACAAAGTCACAAACATATTTATTCTGGAATCCAAATGAAATGCAAACTTCAAACCAATAACATCATCTTGAAGACCGCGCACGTAGTAGAGTGTAAACTGAAAGTGAAAAATTATGAAGAGTCCCGTATACTGTAAAAATAACCTAAATTTGAAATTAGTTTTATAAGTGAGTATTAATTTGGGAAAATGTTGAAAATTTAAAGATAAAAGGTTTTAAAAAAAAAACTGTGAGGTGTGAAATTAATTAGTTGTAGAACTCAAGAGTCAAGACGCATGCCAATTGCCAAATCATTATCTTTGTCAACGACAATTCATATTAAAACGATCAATCTTTCTTGTGAAGAGCAATCAACAACAACTACCCTCCATAACAATCAATCTTTTCCAACCACAGGAGTTCAAACCCACAAAACCTTTGCAATAACAAAGAACAAGGGTTGTGATCATAGTCCATAGAAAAGCCAAAAACCCCAATCTAAACTCCAAAATGAACAATTGCGATGAACAAGGTGAGAAGATAAGAGTGGTCAAATTAAAGGCAATTGAAGCAACTCCTGAAACTTTCAAAGATTATGGTCAAGTCATTCAAGCTTCCCCTGATGGTGAAGAATATGGACCTAATGATGCCCAGCTTGACCTCTCCCGTGGAATTCCCAGGTCAATCTTAGGGTTTATGTAATTTATGTACTGCTTTTTTCTTGATTGAATTGCTACTTTACGATATAATCTGCTTATGTTGGGTATTGGAAATGTTAAAGAGTTATTATAAGTATGAAAAGTTTGCAACTTTGGATTATGGGATTACGCGGCTTTATGAATTCACTTCTTATATGAGTTTTTGATGAAATTGATGCATTGTTGTTGCTGCTGGAGTTTTGTTTTTTCAGGTGTTCCTTTGATTTTGCTGGGTTTTCGTTTTTTTTGAGGGTGTAATCAGTGATGTCATTGATTATCCAAAGTTTGAATATTTAGGGTGTAATCAGTTATGTCATTGATTATCCGAAGTTTGAATTTTTAGGGTGTAATCAGTTATGTCATTGATTATCCAAAGTTTGAATTTTTAGGGATTAATCAGTTATGTCATTGATTATCCAAAGTTTGAATTTTTAGGGTGTAATCAGTTATGTCATTGATTATCCAAAGTTCGAATATTTAGGGTCAAGGACTTGCAAGTTTTAGTGCTGTGTATAGTTATAGACTTTTATAGAGACCGTTAGATGGGGGAATTTTGAGGGGATGGGAGAGAAGAGAAAGAACGAAATATATTTTCCCTGGTTTTGATACAACATTGGGGAAAGGGAAGGGATTTGGAAAGATTCACCGTTTTGTCTATTTGAACAAATAATGCAACTTCACTACCTCCACTTCCTTTCCTCCCCTTTACGCTTTGTTTGGATAGCATAGAAAGAGGGAAAGGAAGGGGAGGAAGTAAGGGGGAGAGAAAAGGAGGGAAAATATGTGGCCCATTTTCCCTCCAAATCTTTCCAATTTAGAGGGTTATGCTTACTAAAGAATGAGTGAAAGTAGATCCCCTCCTCTCCCTCCCTTTCCCTCTCCCCCAACCATTTATCCAAACAAGTGACATTATCCCCATCCCTTTGTCTTCTCTTCCTTTCCTTCATTTTCTCCATTTCAAATAATGCGTTAGTCTCATTCCTTTCTCTCCATTATTATTATCCAAACAACGTGTTAGTGCTCAAATAAACTTACTTTATTCGTTTCTTTTGCTGGTACCTTAACTCTTGTTTTGGATAACAATGATGGAGGAAAGAAGAGGTAAGAGGAGGATGTGTGAGGTTGCAGCTTCCTTACGAATCTTTCTAACATTGGAAGGATTTGGTTGACTAAATGGGAAGGGAAATTGAATTTTTTAAATGCCCTTTTGTTCCCTTCCCCGACATTGTATTCAAACAAGGTATTCATTCACTTCTCGTCCTTGCCCTCTCCACACCTATACAAAGGAATCGTAAATGTAAATTTTCCTCCACCCCACCCAAATCACGCTATGTGGACCCCACTAACTCCCTTCTCTCATTCACTCTCTTTCCATTTTGGCATTTTCATTTGACGTGAGACTCTCATGTCTTCATTATCAACTCTTTCTATCAATCCATTTTTTCAATTCTTGCTTCACACTTTTTACCAAAACCCTATACCTCTTACTAAGAATGCAAGCAAAAAATTAACTTAAGACTACAGAGAGTATTAATTTTATCTTAAGTTGTATATCTGTTGGATTGAAAAAGGGCACCCTTAAGACTCCAAAGTTGGATGGAGTTTATGTTGAATTACAAGCTTTCTTAACAAGTGCATCGCTCTTGCTCAAATTAGGTACAAGCCGTACAACTAGATAATACATTAGCAATTTGTGATCTTTTCTTCAATATGAATGAAGTAATTCGATACTTAAAAAAAATAGACTACTAGAAGGTTAATACTACCTCCGTTCTTTTACACTTGCATCATTGAGTTTGAGAGAGAAATAGAGAGGGAAAAAGGGGATCCGTGCGCTTGGAGACAGGTAGAGAAAAAGTATGGCCCCAAAAGGAAAAGATGCAAGTAAAAACAAACAAAGGTAGTATTAGGTAGAAGTTTTTTGTTTTGTTATTGTTTTTTGGGGGGTGAGGGTTGGCGCTTATTCCAATTGAGCGTATGTTATCTAAAGCTGAACTCCTTCAAGATAAGGCGCTTTTGCTTTTTATTAGAAGTTTTTTTTAAGTGTTATCGTGTTGATTAAGAATTGACACAAGCAAATGCTTTGAACATAAAAACATGGTGAATGTAGGAGAAGACTTTAGTGTATTTGGGAGGAAAAATCAAAAGCAGTCACTTCATTTTAGTAGAAAGTATAGAATCAAAGTCATGCATTTTCCTTTAGTCGTGGAATAAATTTATAACAAGAGATTTTATTTTCATGCACTCTTGGAGGTTTCATACGTTCAATTAGAAATAGTGCATCTTTGTGAATTTCCTTTTAATTGGCAACCTAACTCAGTAGTTAGCCATAGATTCAATGTAGGAACTTAGGGGGCGTTTGTTTTGGGGGTTTCAGGAAAGGGTAAGGGAATCAAACAAGAGGATTCCCTTATATGTTGTTTGTTAAGTCAATTTAATCATTCCCTTTACCCTCCCCTTACCCCCAAAGTCCTCTACTCTCATTCCTCACCCCTCCCTAATGTTTCACTTACCCTTTCTCTCCTCTACTCCATAGTGACCTTGACTATCATTGACCATCCCCACCCCTCCACCATTCCTGACTTCACCACTTATTCATGGCAGCAACCCCAAGTTCCCAACCACCATAACATCACCTGCCTTTGCCATAGCCAACGCTGCCTGAGCCACCAGCACCACTCATTTCAATAGCAACCGCAAGGTCAAACCACCATACCAGCACCCCCTTGGCCACACAAACCACCAATGCAACCATTCTCGATACCAAAAAACCACCGACCACCATGAGAACCACCCAACTAGAGAGAGAAGACCACACCCAACCCCAACCCACTTTCGAGCACCAGTACAACCCACTTTCGAGCACCACTATAACCCACCCACGAAACCACCAAACCCAACCCAATCTGTCGAGATCCACCACAAGCCACCCATGGAAACCATCATACCCCATCCCATCTTCGAGAAACACCACGAAACCACCTTAACCCAATCGGCGAAACCACATCAACCCAACAGGGAGATATATGGGCAGCGAAACACCACAAAACCACCTTAATCCAGCAAGGAGATACAACGGCGATGGCGACGGCCGGCGAGAGGAGAGGTGGTGGGTGTGTAAATGGCTGTGTTGGCTTTGATGATGGGTGAAACGGGGAAAGGGGTAATGAATAAAAAAACAAACCAAACAACTCTTTTAATCAAACGGGTTTACATTCCTTACCCTTCCTAACCCTTACTTGATTCCTTTCCTTTTCCCCTTCTCCAACCAAACGCCCCCTTAGTTGACATAGTAACTAGATGTTTTTTTTGGGTATGAGTATAAGATTTAATGTAACTGGATTCAGTGTAGGAACTTAGCTGGCATAGTACCTTGTTGGAAGGTTTATCTTTTGTGCAACTGTTTGCTCTTTTTTGTATTGACGAAATATTGAGACCATATGGTGTCCCCACTATTTTTCGTTCTAATTTTGAAGAAAATAATTTCTAGATTACAGTGGGATTGTTCCAATCAGTTTTACCTGATTCGCTATCTAATTGGACTTTTGAATTCGCCATTGGCCCAAAATGGGCAAAAAATAGCCCAAAACGACCGTATCTTGCTTGTCACAATTCCTAACTTGCGGGGAGATTAGCGTATTAGGAAACACTACTTCCAATGTCTCACGTGGTATAGGATGAATCATTTGGACTGCTTATAAAAATCGCATTCAAATTGAGGATCTTACCAAGAGAACAATGTCAAAGTAACTATCATAGTCTCTTCATGATCATTATAACCATGAAGAGATGTGAGTAAGTTGGTAAGGGTAACAATCATATGTTCACATGAGATGAACCAAAACTTTGGTTTATTTAGAGATGCATGACTTTGGATGCTGATTTGCGTCAGACGTTTAGTTCTGAAGTTACTTGTATCTCGTTACCATTTAACATTAGATTCCATCACAAGCGAAAAGAACCAGTGTCGGGTAAAACTATACTATTCGAGAGGAGGTAATGGTTTTTTGACCATTTACATGAAAAACAATTCTTTGGGAGAAGTAATAGTTAACTTACATATTACGATTTGCAATCAGAGCTTAGTTGCCACAACTCCTTGTTATATTCTGCTAATGAACTCGAGAGGGAAGATCTTTTTCTTTTGTATGGTCCTCTCTTCTTGGAGAGTATTCACCATACACCTTGGTGTACCATGCTAAGCATTGAGCATGGTACATCCAAAGCTATTTTTTTTGCTCAATGCTCATTTTGGACGTCTCCAAATGAGCAAACATTAGACTTTCAAATGAGCAATGAGTGGAAAAAATAATCTTGAGTGCACCATGCTCATGGTACCCGGGTGGCCGGGTGTATAAAATAGTTGTATTCTTCTTGATTTCATTGCATAACTTGAGCATGATGAGAGGACTTTTACAGTAAGTGTCTTCCTGATTGCATGTGTTTGGTTCCTTATTCCATTAAAAAAGTAGGGGTTTTGTTTGTGCTTCTCTTTGGACAACTACAATTTACTGTAAGCCCTTTTTGGCCACTTTATTTTTGTAGAACAAGGCAGAAAGATACAGAAATAATGTTTTGTTGTCTTGAGAAGCGCACATAATTGAGATTTTGAGAACATTTCTGCAAACTTAGCTTTTTAATTACTATTGCTTCACCAACTTACATAGAAACTAGCGATTTTTCATCCCCCCACCCCCCACAAAGGTATTCATCAATTTAACTAACAAGGAGTTCATTTGTAATGCAGGTTTTACATCATGAACCTTAGAGATCGAAAACTCAAGTTTTCAACGATCACCCATCATGCAAATGTGACTCAGTGCCTGGGTTCCATTGGTGGCCATGTTTGGTATCTTGGAGTTGCTAAATCATCCATAGTGGATTTATATATCCCTCCTCCCGTGGAAGAAGTTCATGATTCAAGTGCAAATGTAGTTGAATCTAGCAAAAAAATTGCCAAGTCACCTTGTGGCCATTTATATGTACCTCCAAGTGTGGAAGACGTGCTGGTTTTCAAAATTACAGGCCCCAAGTTTCTTAAGCTCAATGTTGGGACATGGCATGCTGGACCTTTATTTCTCCAAGATGCAATGGATTTTTACAACCTAGAATTGTGTAATACCAATGTGAGTTTCTCTGTCCTTTCTTTTGATGTGACTAATAATTTCATTATCTATTGAGAATAGCTATTGCTAAACCTATAAGCTCATTTTGCAATATTTAGAGGTATTGTGGACTGTGGTGGTTAATTGATGCAGCTTGACATGTTAAATCTTTCTTATTGGTTTGATAAATGACTTTCATATTCTTTAGAATCTCTAATTACTATTAGTGCTTACGTGATTTCTCATGTTCTATTGATTCGTTGAAATTATGCATCCATATCTTTGTTGCCACTCTGCCATAGCACCATAGGTACTCTTGTGTGCAAGACTGCATATGTTTTTCTACTTTGTAATATCTGAGGACATAATCTACTAGAAGTACTGTACTTGTTTGCTCTAATTTCTTTTTATATCAAAGTTCACCAACTTTGACTGTAAGTTCCTACAATGAGTAAAATATAAGAAAACAATATCATCATGTGTTACTTGTTTCATTCATCCTAAATGTATTTCCAAGAACCTTTGTTGTAACTTTTACTTGTACGGATTCAAGATATTTATGGTCAAACATGTGTCTTGGAGACTGCCAAAAAGTAAGAGAAATAATTAAGGACAGAGGAAGTATTTCGGGATCATAACAGATTCTTTATCCGTGTTCCTGTTTCAAAAAAAATTATGTTAAGATTTCTGCTACGACGACACTAGATCTTGCTTCATTCAATCAACTTCCTTTATTGGTCATTTTTTGTGGTGAGAGTTGCATAAAGACCAGACTTTCATATGATAAATCATTAGCTGGGTACTTGGTCCCCTCTTCTTCTAGGATCCAGTATTGATGAATTCTAATTTTTGCACGAAAACCATGAAGAATCATCCAAGATTTAAGACGGCTCTCATGTAACTCAGCAACATTTCAGGTTGAGAGTTGTATCTACGAATGTCTATGAACCATCCTAATTGGGTGGTTAAACTTCTTTAAAAGGCATTTTCTCTGAATAATCTATGTATATTAAAAAGCGTAAGCAAGATGTGCTATCCGCCCCGTGTCACCGTCCCTCTTTAATAGCATTCTATCCAAGATCATTCTCATATACTTCCTCCGTTTTGAATTAAGTGATACATTGTTGCTTTTGCGGATTTTGAGGCAAAAGATTGTAAATGTATTTAGAGTATAATTAATTGTGAAGTTAGTGGATGTGGTCCTCCACCCCCTTTTGAAGTTAGTGTTGTTAGATGTTGTTAATGATGTGTTTAGAAAAAAAGTAAGAGCAAAAGTTACCACATATAAAGCAAAAAACCAAAGTGTATCACATATTTTGAAACACTCCAAAATAAAAAGTGTATCACTTATTTCAAAACGGAGGAAGTATTAAAAAATTGTCAATGTGAATAATCGAACCCCAACCTCAAGTATGGAACGAAGAGCTCCAACCACCACTCCATCATACTATTACTGATGCTTCTATAAAAAAACAATGATATATAAATGAAAACAATGATGATATATAAATGAAATCCAAGAATTAAGTTGTCTAAACACTTATATTCTTGTTTGATGATAATTTTTCAGGTTAGATTACATTAGTTACCGCTAACTAATAACCTTTCGCATCACCAGGGATTAATACTAGCTGCTTTTATAACTTTTATTTTCTTTTCTTTTTGGGTTAGGTGGTGGATCATACAACCCACAACTTCCGCCAAGAGAATGGGGTTCGTTTTGTGATTGACGATGAATAGCGGAACAATTGGGATTTGCTTGATAATGAAGGTGCTAGAGTGGCAAAGAGAACCTTATGACTTCACTATCTTGCTGTCCGCTCTTCCCTCTTTGCATTATGTGTATTATGTACTAATCAACTTGAAACGTGAGTTACAAAAATAACACTATTTGCAAGCCATGCTATTCACTTGTTTTAGTTAGGTGAATTGCAGCTTGAAGTTTGTTTCTTTCATGTTTCTTTCTAATCTACTTGGAGATGTTCTTTCCAAAGGCAGAAACTAAAGGATGAATCCTTTTGTATTACTTCATGTAGCTTGTTCTATTATTATTTGAAGAAGCTCAAATCCTTTATTTTGATCGTGTGTTTTATGTATTTAAGGATGAGATTTGAGTTCGGTGTGATGGATATCAAGTGAATGTAATTTCTTTCCTATTTTCTGGAATCAATTGTTTATGTTCTTCCAAAAGGGGCAATTTGAGATATTGCTTTTAGAGGTATATAAATATTTTAAATTGTGATTCGCAAACCATTATGCTAGCTAAAGTGATAAGTTAGCTAAAATCATTGAACAGCATATAATTTTAGAGGTTGTGGCAAGGGAAGCAACTAATTCTTAATTTATTGCTCACATTGATTTTCAACTGGTTCTTCTTGTTTAAATATAATTATTTACCTCCATTGTCCAACTGTGTCATACTAATTTAAATAAAAATGCGTATCAATGCAATTTATGATAAAAAAAATTAGAGAGTAATTTACCACATAAATAACTACTCTCTCCATCCCTTTTTATACCATTTTCTTTTCTAGAATCGAAGCTTAAATTTGTTTATTGCTAATTTTGTTTTAATATTTTTTTTTATAATATCTACTTTCTTTTCTTTTTATTTATATGCAATCTGATATATTACGCGTTTTGAAAACCGCGAAAGGTCAAATGGTGGATAGAAAAATGGTGGATAGCTTATTTCTTTCGGCTTTGGGTTTTTCCGCACGGTTTGCCAAACATAGACAAAGGGCTTGTGAAAGGAATTCAACATTTGTATAGCTAGAAACAAATACTGTGGATTAGACAAATGCGAATACTCCTCCCTACCCATATATACCTAAAGTTTTGTAGCCAGCACGAACCCAATACATATTCACTAATGTGTTGGGTACAAATTCAACATCCACATCCCAAATCTAAATTCATATTTACCCCAACACCCAACTTGATATCAACTACCTAGCCAAGGTTGTCCGATGATTTTCGGAGGCTCTATGCTAAAATTTAAATTAGACTCTTATTTATAAATGTACGATTGGTATATAATGATGTAAACAAGGACTCCCTTTGTAACTTACTTCAAAAAAAAAGTACTCCCTTCGTAACGATTTAATGGCAAAAATTGGTTTTGCACGCACTTTAAAAAATCGATTTAAGGGTGTAAATAAATAAATTAATCAAAATGGTTTTAACACAATTAAGAATGAGATTAGAGGTTACTAATCTTGAAAATATTTTTGATTAATTTATTCGTTTACAGCCTCAATTTCTTCCTTAAAATACGTGCAAAACCAGTTGTTGCCATTAAACCGTTACGGAGAGAATATATTTTTTTATCAAGATTTGGGAAATTTATGAGTTTCTAACAATTTTTTTTTTTAATATTTAGAGTAGAATCATGGAAACTGAATAAACCAAAATGGGAAAAAGATGAATATGAAAGCGAAGATATGAGGAATTTATGCTTTCTAATATTTTATTTGAAAGGAGATATATGGGCAATTGATATTATTACACATATATTACGCTAACTCGCTAAGGGCACATTTTGAGGACAACTGAAAATTGAAAAGTAAGATGAAAGGTTAAAGATTTGTTTAAAACTCTGACACTAGTGTGTGTTGCATGTCACGTGACAGTCTGTATTAATTCTCCTTTTATATTGGGGGTATTTGGTAATTGGCTTTTGGCTTTATATGCTGGCTGGTATGACCGAATGTTTTTAACAACTTGTTTGACCTGCTGTATATTATTAGCTGTTAAAAAATTTGTTTTGGCATAAATAGTTGTTCTTGTTGGCTATTTAGCACAAAATGGAAACAAAAGTCAAAAGCCAACCAAAAAAGTTGGTAAAAGAAGCTTCTGACTTTTGGCTGAAAAGCCGGCTTTTCGACCGTTGCAAAAGCAATTTACCAAACACTTTTTGGCTGTTTGTCCAGAAACAAAAGCAGCCGATAAAAAAAAACCCAAAAACCATTTGCCAAACATCCCCATTATGTTTTTGGATAGAGTTGTTATTTAAAAAATGGGTCCTTTAAGACAGGGAGCCCCATGTAAATGTGAACTTTGTTCGCCCAAATGGACGGCCATGTACCTAGCGATACAAGCTTCAGATCCACGTAAATCTGCATATAACGTTTTTTAAACATTAAAGTCTTATAGTTGAATCCTCTTCGGAATAGTTGATTGTACAACTCAAAGTTCAACTAAAAAGGGTTGCTATTCTAACTTTTTACAACTATCTTGTTTTACAGCGGATGAGAACGGGCAAGTAGGTGGATGTGATACGGTTGAACTATTAAATCCGCCAGCCATCAACTACCTATGACGGGTATGAATTTGCACCAAGTTCATTTCCATTCTGTTTCAACCGGGGATGTGGTGCATAAGGTGCATAATCGACCACTTATATACCCATGCCATCTTATCTATTCCCTCTACAATTAGTCTCATTTACAATTCCCCAGTTGACGAATTATGTAATTTAATTCTAACTGTACGATAAAGATAACTGAGTGAAAATACTCAGCACCTACCAGAAACGATGGCCACAAAACATTGTTATGGCATATACAAAACTCGGCTGCTTTAGGCTTAACAAGAAATGGTGATTGATACATACAAAGCAGTAAAATTTGGAGTAGCCTCCTATTATTCTAATGATACAATTATAAATAACACTTATCATAGATAAAGACCTGAAAGGATCCCAAAATCGTTAACTGTGTATCATTGCTAATCACATATCTCCCATCATCTGCACAGCAAAAGACAACAACCAAGGATCACTATCGCCAACGATGCTGCTTATCTTTTGCTTCCTATTTTCTTCATTACAATTAACACCTCGCTGCAATTACATAGCAAATTGGACAACTTCGAAATATTCAAAATGCCTTTTTAAGACTTGCTACCTCATCAACGTCTTTACATAAACACTTACCTAACCTTTCCAGACACTTTTGCATTTATCTAACTACCATTTGCTAAAGACATTTACCTGACCTTTCCAGACACTTTTGCATTTATCTAACTAACGTTTGCTGGTTTCGGGCGGAAAGCACCCAATCCCTCACCTTAACATGATTAAGGGCTAATTAAAGAATATTCCCTTCACACTTTTATTTGTTTTGAAGTCTAAACTCAAAACAGAAAAGAACAAGCAACACATTAATTCTTTCTTCCCAACCATTGACCACCATAATCTTTGAATTCACCAAACTCCATCTCACTGTTTATTAGCCAAGCCATCATCTGAATTCACCAAAAGTTGTATGTTTGAATCCGGGGGATTCGGAAGCTTTTAAAAATTACCTTTATTGCAATTCGGATTTTGTTAGGTGGAAGTTGTAAAATCTAAAACCCTAGAATAATATTTGTCATGGTGTAAACTTTTTTTTTGGGAATTTTGTTTGTTATCGCAACTTCAACAATGAAGGGAAGATAAAAGGGTATCCACAGGATAATGAAGGGGGCGGATGAGATAGAGGTAAAATGTAAGATGGAGAGTGTGATGGTAATGGGAGAAGTTTCGGAGATCTTGTAGTATGAAAGAGGTGAAAAGTAGACCTAAATATACGATAGAATTATCAATGTGCAAGTGAATAAAAGGTATTAGTTGGAAGATTTCCCATTTATCTAATCGTGGAAAAGGAGTCTACTTATCAGTTATCATGGATAAACATACTAAATGAAGCACAAGAGTGAGAATTAACCTTGAAAATATCCCCAAACATCCCTTGCATAGGATTCTTACGCTGCACTCCATAGAATTTTTCTGCTATTTCATCTAGGAACTGAAACACACAATACATCTAACAAGTTAGGTATCACAATTTTCAAAATTTAGAAGTAACAGTAACCATATTCATATAGTGTCCAGGAAAGGACCATCATTTATTAAGCAATACCACATAAATAAAAGGAATAATTAACATAAACAATCCAAGCTTGTAGACATTTTAAATTAGTCTAACCACCCTTGAGATAACTTTGAACAAACCCAATTCTGGGGTCGCTTCTCATGATTGAAGAAATTATATTTTTGGGTTAATTACGAGAGTTCGAATATCACGTAAAGTTATTTCGAGAAAAGAGCATAAAATAGGAATAAATTTGAGTAAATTCAAAGGTGGGACTATTCTAAAAAGGAAAAATTGTCAATAATAAGCTAACATTTGCGTTGACCGCTTCAAACAAGTCAACTTTAAGATATTCCAGGAATAAGTAGGCCTTGTTGCCACTTAAACTATTAACAAGTTTTTTTTACGGGTCACCTGTTATTAACTTATTAGCTTAGTTGTTCACGTGTCTTGTTTAATTGGTTTAAAACAATTAATTATTTTTACTTTTATATCTCTCTTTTCTCTCCCTTTTTTTTCCCTCTCTCTCTCTCTCCTCTTCCTCTCCCCTCATTATCTCTATCTCTTCTTCCTCTGCTCTTAGAATCTTGCTCTTGCCATCCTCTGTAATCTCTCTCTCCCTTCTCATTAAAACCGTAAATCTTCATTAATGTCGATTCTTAAGCTCCAAAAACATCGAAAATTCGAATTCCATTTTAATAGTATTTATATAAACATTGTTGAATTTTGTTGATTCAAATTTAAAGATGAAGGAATTGGTGATGGAGACCAAACTTGTATGTTGAGATCGAACCAATTTACCATCAGATATAATTCTCTAATTTATTCACTCAATTAACCTTATTTGTGATATAAATATATGGAATTTAGTGCTTGAATGTATGTAATCAAGTTATTTTGATGCTTCTCCACCTCGTCATCTTCCTCCAAATCAACCCTCCAGTTGCTCGTTTTTAGGATGGGTTATTTCAAGGGCTGGGATTTCAGATACCAATGGTTGGGTGGCAATGGGTTTTCGGGTTTGAGATTATCATTTTGCACAATTAAATCCTTAATTCTCC
Organism: Patellifolia procumbens; assembly: GCA_947645195.1. Lineage (NCBI taxonomy): Eukaryota > Viridiplantae > Streptophyta > Magnoliopsida > Caryophyllales > Amaranthaceae > Patellifolia > Patellifolia procumbens. The sequence continues at coordinate 761,262 of CANSGD010000920.1, forward strand.
CCCCTCCCAAAACTCCAGAAAACGTGCTTCACTTTCTTCGCCAATTTCCACATTTCAATTTCCAATAATGGCGTAATTACTAGTTGTCCATCCAATTTTGTATTTCAATTTTTAATTCAGTTATCCAGTTAACTTTGGGGCCATAGGTGGTGCGTTCATCTCTCCTATGGCCTTCGATTCTTCCGACTCCGACTCTGCCTACGACTCCACCGCTGATCAAAACCCTAACTCCACCACCATTGTCCATTGATCATTGATCAAAACCCTAACTCAACTGACTCTCGTTGATCCTTCCGCCCTTAACGACGCCGTTTCGGACCTGCCATCGCAATCTTCAACCACTGTCGTTGATGCGAATTCATCTGTCATTGAACTTGAAGAGTGTGATCAGTGATCACAACAGAATTATAAGACTCACAGGTAGAGGAGACGGCATCGGCAACGGTAGTTGTTAGTACTGAAGGAGATGAGACTCATGAGAGAGAAGAGAGACAGGTGGTTCTGCTGCTAATAGGAGAGGAGGGAGGTAGTGTGATTTTGGGGGTGGGGATTGGGGTGGGTGTGGGGGAGGAGGGGAGGGGGTTTTGTTTTGTATTTTTTATTTATTTATGAAATATAAATTAAATTTTTTGAAAGGTCCAATAAAACAATGACACGTGCCACCTAAACCTGTTAAACAAGTTAATAAAGGGTGATAACTGGTTTTGACTTGTTAAAAACGGAGGGGTATACAAGGTCTACTTATTCCTGGAATATCTTAAGGTTGACTTGTTAAAAGCGGTCAACAGAAAGGTTAGCTTATTCTTGACAATTTTTCCTTCTAAGAATGTGACATAAAGTTCAAAATGTCCATGTTCAATTTCACAAGGAGAATATGTTGGCAAACTCACCTCATTAAATGTTGGATCTCTTTCTATACTAGATTTGTAATTCTGCCTCAACATTCTAAAAAGAGGCAAAGCATCCCTTTCCAACCTGCAAAAGCAAACGACGGAAATATAATTTAGACCTAACCCCTTGATGTCGAAATCCCACCCCTATCTAGAGACTTAGAAAATGATAAGGTCATAACAAAAAGCACTGGTGCCATAGAAAAGCAGTACCCAGTTTACATAAACCAACAAGCTCACAATGGCCTAGTAGGATACTGAAAATCAAATTTCTGATAAAGAGATGCTAGACTAAACTGGCAAAGAATAGCATGTGAAACATTATCATGTACATCTAAGATGATTAGATAATTAAGGGGTACCATGTCATCGGTAATCTTAACCAACAATGATACTAGTAGAATAAGCATACCCCTAACAGAGTGTTGATACACAAAAAATAAATTTCAGTCAGTGAACTGGTAAGTACTTTCTACTTCGGTATGACAGATGATATGGGGAACCTGGAACATGTGACAAATAGGAATAGGTGTATACAGCATAGGTGGGAGATAAACAAAGAGATACAAAAATACACCCTGAGAAGTGAGAACATACACTAGCACCACCAAAAGTCAGTGAGAAATGGTGCTAACACCAAATTAATTACACAACAACATGAGACAAGTTTATCACATTTTCCCTTAAAAAGACCAGAGAAGGATTATACTATATAGTTGGATAAATCAACCATCCGAACTACAAACAGGAAAGTAACAAATTCACTCAGGTCTTCAAAAGTCCTGCAATGTAACTATGTAAGCCCCCCAATCTCTAAATCCACATGAAAGGTCAAATGAAGTGTTGTTTTCAAAGACACAACAAGATTGATGGCCACACAAGCTTCAACAGACAAACCTATTAATCTTATAAGATGTTAAAAGTCATCATGAGCATACTGCCAATCACATTGCTGGTTTTGGAGGAAACACCGGAAGGTGCTAGGGATATTACTTAAAGAAATTGTGTATATATATATATATATATATATAAAGCAGCTTCCTATTGCTCAGAAATTCTCGGTTGTTACATTTTGCTGGGGAAGGCCCCCATGTTATCCCTAGAAGAATTCTCTGCTTTCAGAGCCTAGAGTTTGTTACATTTTGCACAGATATTTCCTTGAGTCATCATAAGCTATACTCAGCTTTTTTTATACTATGTACTTCATGTATTCGGAAATGAACTAAAATAAATTCTTCAAGCATATCATTATATGAAAAACATATTGACCACGCCAATAGCTGCTAAAAATTTGTGACTTACGTCTGCAAGAGATAACTGATAAACTGCATAAGATCTGACTCTGGATAATCTATTTCTTTTGATTCCAACTGCTTCTTAACCTCGTCCACAACATAGTTAGCATCCCTTAAATTACCTACAGCTAGATACCTGCATAAGAAAAGACAATATCATAATACATTGATTGACAGGTTTCTTCACTTCTTCGAAATAAGCATATATGGAGAACAGAGTTCAACTAATGTGGAGAAGGCCTAAAAATCTTTTACATGCATTATTTGCAGGGAACTTCGACGCAATGTATATACATAGATACAAGCACGCATGCAAGCTTTCAAGCGTGCGCAGCGTGCATCAGTACAACTACAATACATCAAGAACACAAGATCCAAATGAATCTTTACAGAATCATTACAATTTAAATTCTAAACTAATTCCATGCCGAAACTTTGATGCTTAAAGGTTGATATAATCAAATGGCACAAACATTTCATTGTAATGGACAACATAAGAACAATTTCCAATAAAAAAATAGTACAATGTAAGCCATCGAAGTGTTCAAAATTGAGTGCAGTAGATGGATTCGTAAAGGCAAGAAACTCACATTAGAACAGCACGGGCAATAGCCAAATCATCTTCTCCAGGGTAACACTGCACAGATGGTGTATAAAACATGTATAAGAAATTGTCTAGCAAAAATAGTACATTAAACTTCAAGGACTTCCCTACTATATATATATACACACACACTTATACATTAGAGTAAGTCAGAAGTGGCATACCCAGATAACATTACTTCAGCTTCTGTCTTTGAAATAGAACAAATTTCTACTATTACTGTTACAATATATATTTACTTAATTTGACTGAAGTTAAAAAAAATCTGGTGATACATACGGGATTAGCAATTTGAGAGCACAAGCGTTCATACGGCTTAAATAGACAATTTTCACATCTACCCACAAGAACCAACAATCTTTCACCAACCAAATAAATATAAAGAGTGAAAACAACCCCCTTTGTATTCTTACACTCAATTACAACATTTTGATTGAAAGAACAAATACTTTTGATAGAAGATGAACAAACCTTGGTTAGGTTTACACTCAAAGAAAACAACTATTTCCTGAGCTTTCTTTATACGTCAAATCTGTTTTTTCTCCTACTTCTTATCCTACTTATGAAGTACAAAGAAAGCTGTTCCTAATACAAATAAACGAAACTCAAATACAAAGAAAACAGTTAAGAAATTAAGCAGTTGTTTGTCCTCCAACTTTGTTGCCTTTCGTTGCTATTGATTAATCTTTCGGTTAAGTAATCAATAAGGTGGTTTCCTACAGTTGAAGACCTTTCCAATGAGATCTCACATGTTACTATTGGACGAATAAAAGGTGCTATCCAATAACAAAGGAAACACAACTGTTTCACGCTGAAAACTACAGAGAGCTTTCTTCGGAAATTTTCTTCACACCTAGGAGAGGTTCTTATTGGCTTCAGCTTGCACCCTGAAAGATATTACGGGTCAACTACTTGGATGACTAAGCATGACAACACAGCCCCCAAAAGCTTCAAACAAGATGTACAAAACACCCAAAAAACGGCCATACTTGATTTAGAGTAATTAGCTTCTAACTTGCTTGTCAAGTATCAACACTTTAGGGTGATTAATGTTAATAAACCCCCTAATTGTCTTCATAATCCTTACATTTAGCCGTTACCCAATAATTGAATAAGCCCCACTAAAATCTTTGGATAGGATGGCTAGGTGTCACAAATTAGGTTACTTAGAATGAAATCATAATACTAGAGAGATTTTGAAAGTATTAATTTTGTTGGCTAATGAAAATAATGTTTATGGTGAAAGCTGTGCGTGGAACCTGAAATGCAACTCTTGTACAGATACAAATTAAACTAGTGATGTTTGGACTAGAGAGAACCATTGAAATACATTTCCATTATCATTTGTCTTCGGATTACAATAACTAGACTAGATGAAATTTAGACGACTTACCTCAATGAAACTACACAAAAGATACCAAACATTCATGATCTAATTAGGGCCATTAGTTAATTTCAGGGATTAACCAGTTGGTTGAAAATTTTTAGAGGAAAAGAGAAAAATAAGGCTAGATGCTGGTTAGGGCTCCGACCTATGAAAGCTGAAAGAAACAAGTGGTGAAAAACTGATGATTGTCATGAAAAAGAGAAAGCTTAGATTCATATGCATAAAGCTTACCTTTTCCGTGAAATTTACAAGTGTTTCGGCAAATTTCTTTGGACTATTCCCACGAACAAAGTGGAGTGAGACTTTAGCCATGTCCTACAAGTAGGAAAGTGTGGATGTGAAACATGCCAATACATTATGTAGAACAATGAGATAATAGGCTAAGAAAATAACTAATAGGAGTATTAATGTATTATACAGACAAACAGAATATAGGTTATGCATTACTCTGACAGTGAAAATACAAGGAACTACTTAATATCTGAGCCATGCTTGGTTTTTTCTGAAATGTACATGAAGCGTTTGGCAGTCTAAGCTAAAACTCTTAATATTCAATCTAGTTATTGAACAATACTATCTACATTTCACAAAGATTGTTGCACTTCTTGTTTTCGCGCATGTAAATGCAAAACTTTGAACATTTATATCTCTAGTTATGTATTCGTAACATTATAGAAAAACAGATATTAATTAAATAATTATTCAGACGAAATTAACAAGATCTCACATGACTATTTCCCTTACATATAAATCACAAACGATAGTCAAAGTGAACTTTGTCAATAGTGCTTACTATGCAAATGTAACAATCTTTGTGAAACAGATGGAATATGTATTTACTTAATTAAACTTAATTTAAAAGCAAACATCTAGCCAAGAAGATATAAATTGAAAGAGAGATGGAAACATGAGATCAGAAGTGAGGAAGGAAAGAGACGACACAAAAGAGGAGTTTAGCAAGATAATAGAATGACACAAAACCAAAAATAAAAAAAATGAACTTGGGTTTAGGTAATAAGATCAACAAATAATAAAGAAAAATTAATGGGTGGTGATCTAGCCAAAAAAAGAAATAAAAGGTGGAAGATATGAGCATGTACATCCCATGTGTCACAAGTAACTGCCTATAACAGGTTAAAACCAGATTATCGGAATCTTATGGGAAGCATGACCAAATAGTTGGGAATCTTTGAAAATAACCCATATTTAGGACCATTAGAGCAGATAATTCATAGTTGAGATTATTGTGATCAATTCCTAAATAAAAAACAAATACCAATTCTGCTCCACAACACAATTTCTGAAAAACACTGTTCTTCTTCAGTGAGAACTTAGCGTTGCTTAAAGAGCTCTAGCCAAGAAAACCAGAGTTCAATAAAGCTTGTAAGGTAATGAACATGTTAATTAAAGTACAATTTTAATTTGTTACCATTCTAGCAGACAGTTCACAATCAACTTACCACCTCAGGAGTTTCAGAATATATGTACTCTGCAAGCATAGTATGCAGGTCCGGTGAACCATTTTTGTCAGTTCCAAACTCGATAGACCACCTAAGAAATACACAAAAAAAGCGATTTAATTCAGAAGATCCATTAACCATAGAACACATAGATTTTCATTGAAAAATGTCATCAAAGAATGACATAATAATAATCTAGTGGTGCATACATGTACGGTTCATTTGATAAAATATAATTCTGTTTAGAGGGCATTAAACTCAAGATAACACTGTTTCATCGATTCATAGGTCACCATTGTTTACATTTACTTCATAATTTTTCATTCACAAATATGATCACAATATCTTCCTTTTTATGTTAAAAGAAGTTAACTGTACCAGAAAAATAAAGACGAGAAAAAGGAAAATGACTTCATCGATCACCTGGCTAAAATTTGAAATGGCTGTCAAATTTGGGAAATAGAAATAAATTACTCAAGAAATCAGTTTTGAGCGAAGCCTGACATTTCAACAATAAAAGCCATCATATTCACTTTTACAAGGTTCGAAGTTACTCTATAATAGAAAGAACACTCAATTTAATTGGGCAAAGATCATTAAAAGCATGGTGAAGCTTAAGTTGTTTCACAATACGACATGATATGTTGTTTTTCATGCTCCACGCAACTCAAGATCTTCATATTTACTTAAGCTTATGGCAGAAATGATAGATGTGCAATATTCCATGCTTCTGCGCAACGCTAGATCTTCATACTTCGTCAATGCTTCTATACTAGATAAAAAAGCCGTACCGAAAGGAGACACCATATCGCTCCACATTATTATTATGTATATAAAATTAATAATTTAATGGGAAAAATTGTTAACTAGTACCTTTTAAGTTGGTGAATTAGTGAACTAGTACCTTTTAAGTTTTTTTTTTTTGAAATAGTACCTTAAGTTGTATAAAACTCTGAAGTATCTTAGTCTAAAATTCCGGCCACTTTAGTCAATATTCCAACTGTTGACCATTATTTTACCTTGTTTTTTGGAGCGTGTATTACAAACATATAGAAGGGAGGTGAACTTTTACTCTCAAAAAAGAGGGAAAACAATGGTCAACAGCCCAAAATTTTTGGACTAAGGTATTGTTTTAAGAGTTTTGTACAACTTAAGGTACTATTTCACAAAACAAAACTTAAAACTAGTTCACAAATTCACCAATTTAAAAGGTACTAGTGAACAATTTATCCTTATTAAAAAGAATAATTATATCCTAAATAAAAGATTGCATTCCTTATCTAAAGAATACTATAAGTATGAAATTATAAAAATAATCATAACTTTCATTTCAAATCTCATTAAATTTTATATTTTTTGCACCGTTAGATTCATCTCGAAAAATACTTTGAATCAAGATCCACTTATGATACATTTTTCTATAATCGCAAACAAACCTTACTTCTTCCGTTTTGCAATACTCGCAACATTAACATAGTAACCACTATTCATCTATCAATCTTATGTTATATTTTTCCCCAATTGTATAAGAAAAAATATAGCCAAGTGGGTTTTTATTTGATTCGTCTTAATGCATACTATTATAATACCAACTTTTTATAATTTTTACTTATCAATAATTAGAGATATCAAAGTTCAAAGTATTGCATTAGATAGTGTGTAAACAAGAAATGTTGCGAGTATATGAAACAGAGGAAGTATATTTTACGCTCATGTTTTATTTGGCATAAATGAGATAAACTGAACTAAATTGAATTGAAGAAATTTGAATTGAACTGACTAATTTAATTTAGATCCAATGAGACTTAATAAATTTAATACTAAGTAACATACGAGGCCAATTGAGTTTTATCACTTTTAAACTAATAGAGTTAACTAAGAAAACTATGTTACTTAACACTAAAGTCTCACTCGAGTTGGACATGTAAAATAACCATCTAATTCAATTTAGATACAATGAAAAATTATTAGATAGAAATATATTTGAAGTCTGCTCAAATTAATAAAATATCCAAAATCATCCAAATTAATTTGAATTCAATCAAGTTTAGGTAAAATGGATGTACTAGCATGCTCGAGATTAAATTACGATGCACATTAAGTTCGATTGAGTTTAATCTCTTTTAAGTAATTCGAGTTAGTTGAAAATATTGTATAAAAATAATAAGACATCTCCCGCACATTGCGCGAGCTAGAAGCTAGTATTATGATACTTCTCACCTGATAGCAGCCCTCAAAAAAGAAGAGCATCCCTCCACACGCATTTTAGCAGCTGCCAAGGCTTCAGAAAGTTTTTGCATGTCAGCATCATCTCCAACATGGTCTGGTATAGCATTTCGAGGGAATGCCACGTAGAGTTTCCTGAGACGGTCTAACAAAACTTACTTTTCCATAAGCATGCACAAACAACTCCAAAACAACAAAAGCTAACCTAGCCAAACTACACCTACTTTTTAATACTTCCTCCGTTTCGCAATACCCACAACCAAATTTAATGCACAAATAGCAAGGAAGAGGATAGAAGTGAATAATTAGACAAAATGCCCCTCTAATTAAAAAGCTAACTCACCTAAAAAATATGAACACCCGTGTTTACCCACTGCCAATTGATCTACTGCCACTATGAACCCAGCCTTCCACTACCACCTACCCAGCCGTGCTGCCCCCACCACCGTTGCTGTCAACCTAGTGCACCGCCGCACCCACCACTGCTGCTGTCAACCTAGTCGCACCGCCGCTATTAACCTTTCTCTTTCTTGTACTTCTAACAATTGATTGTTCACTCTTTCTCCTCCAATGATTCATCTCTCTCATAATTCTCTCCACCTCTCTGGTTCATTCTCACTCCTCCATAGATCCACAGCCGCCACCGTCATTACGTTCCTTCTCTAGCTGGAAGCCGCAACCTCCAGATCTTCTCTCTCTATCTCCTGCGGTGGGGATGCTAGAGAAGGAAGTGGAGTGAGGAGAGTGGGTGGTGGTGCTTTGGGGAAGAGAGCGAGTGAGTGAGGGGGGATGGTGGTGTTTGCAGAGAAGAGGAAGGGGCAAGGACAGAGAGTGGAGGGTGGATGGGGCTGATTTCTGATTAGTAGTGGGGTTGGGTTAGATTAGGTTAATTATTAGTAACCACTAATTAGTAAGATAAAATGGTAGGTAATTTTGTAGATTTAATGGGAAGAATGGGAATTAGCATTCTATCAAAAAAAAAAATCAGCAATTAGTAGGGGTATAATAGTATTTTCGCACATCGAAACTTCGCAAAAACAAGTTGGTTGCAAGTATTTTGAATGAAACTTCCCTAAATGGAAAGCGTTGTGACTCTTATGAGTATTGCGAAACAGAGGAAGTATAATATTTGCAACAAAAATAATATAAACATAGATAAGAGGTATATGCTGACTAAATCGAAGAACTGACCAAGCAAATCGTCACGGTAAGGAAATTTTCCTTTCACAAGCGTATCTACGAACAACATTGCCAGCTCAGCACCACAGGTAACCTAATCATAATCCAGATTTAAGCCAAGTGAGTAGAAACCAAATTAAGCCACAAAATTAAAGGTCGAAGAGTCTTAAAAACCAGCAAAGACCAAATCTGGCCTCACATAATGCAAAACCCAGCTTCTCTTCAACAACCATAGGTACAAAGTTTTTATCACTTATAACCATCTCAGATTTGGACAGAAAATGCAATAGCAATACAAGAAACAACAATAAGGCAACTAATCTATGCATGGAAGCAGTTCTATGGTCTTTACACAAGGAAGATTTCTATGCTAAAACCAGTTGATATTTTACCATTTTACCACCCTGTAAAGTATGCACAAACGCACAATATTAATTTTTCGCTTACATTCAGTTGAACAGCAATGTTGAATTGGCTATTTTCTTCAGTTCTCATAGGAAGAGTGAGTTCTTAAATCTTAAGATTTTTAACGAAAGAAGAATTCTCATTAGTAAGCCACAACTTTTTAAAATTCTCATCGGTGACCAAGCTTTTTTTTTTAATGAAATTGCCTTTGTAGGTTAATTGACAAAGTGACATTAATACTACTTTTCACTTAAAATCAGTTGTTTGGGATTGTTTTGTGAGCAATTTGCCAAATTCAGCCTATTATATGAAGTGCAGCCGCATTTTAGAACTTGCGTCAAAAAAGATCACTTATAATACTCTAGTATGTGAAGTTAGGCCATAATGAAATCCAGCCAAAAAGCTTTGACTCCGGCGTTGACCCTTCATTTCCCTCCAAAACCCCTCTATTCCCCAAATTAAACCCTATGAAATCTTCATATTGCTCAAGCCCTTCTACCCAGATTTTTCCCCTCTTCCTCGATTTTCCCCTTTGTCCCTTTTTTACAACTTAATTGGCTTATCTTCCCAAATTAAACCCTCTCCAACAATCTAAGCCTTCAGCTTCCACAAGCACTAATACCTAGATTTCCCAAAAAATGAAACTTCATCCCAAACTGAAAGTAAGTTTCCTCTAATTTTCTCTCTTTTCTTCCCTCTTCCTTTCTTCTTCATTATATTGAAGATGATGGAAAAGCTTGATAATTATCAACGAAAATATGGCACATTTATAGCCCATGTAGAGAAGAGACAAGAGTAGGTTTTTACATAGCAAAGGCAAGCGACATAAAGCAACTAACTAAAATTTAGTCTCAATGACTCTGAGAGAGTGTTGAAGAGTATTGTTAGAGTTGGAGAAATTGTGTTGGAGATGTTGGGCTTATGTGTGAATTTGTCAAGATTTTGGGGCAAAATCATACAATTCACCTGCCAATTCAACCACCGAAATTAGGGCAAATGTGACCCCATTGAGTGAAAAAGGGGCAAAGAGAAGAAAACAGAGAAAATCGCAGAAGGCCACATACCTTGATGGTGTTCTTCTTCAAAGATTTCTCCGTTTAAGCTTCAATTCGTGGAAGTGTTTGAAATTGGGGGAAATTTGGGGAGAAGAGATTTAGGAAGATGAGTTTCAATTGGGGGAATACACTTCTTTTAACTGGGGTAAATAAGAAGAAAAAAATGAAAAATCGTGTTTTGGAGGAAAATCAAGAGTTAACACCTAAGTCAATCTATTTTGGCCTTTTTGGGGGTATTCATTAAATTGCCCTCACTTTACAAGCCGGAGTATCATAAGTGTGGCTCTTTCTTACACAAATTTTAAAATGCGACTGCACTTAACAAAGAAATGATGATATTTTGTTTTAGTTGACTTTGGTCCATTGAACACCCCTCTTTATCTGTATCTTCCATGGTACAAAAATACGGACGGATCATAACGGTTCGCCCGAGTTGGAATGCTTTTTAACTATGGTGACCCAAACTTGACCGGTTCAACAATGCCTAGTAGTTTGCCGTTTTTCGTATCACCTGTGACTACAAGGGTTCGCCAATTTTTTCAGCTACAAAACATCACTTTCCAAGTCTTTTACAGAATTTTTCAAAGAATACTTATCTTTACTTTTACGGTATCACCGGTCTACTTCAAATAATGACTCAAAGATAAGAGAAAAGAAGGAGAAGAAAAGGCCCCACCGCACCACTAAACCTTATATAATACCACTAAGACCTAAGGGTAATTGAAGCAAAAAAAAACCAAAAAAAAAAACCGAAAACTAAATTCCTCCCGCGACAGTCCGCGACCAACGTATCCGTTCCTTTAAACTGAAACCGCGACCGTTCCGTTTCCGAAACCGTATTTTTGAACCATGGTATCTTCTCACCCCTCTTCTTCATTCTTAGCTCGCGGACAACTCCTTTCATGCCTCTTGTTCATCACCTTGCTAACCGGAAAGGTGATACCCACCACCTTATTTCTCTCACTTCCCCCACTTAATGGCTCTCTTATTGTGACAACCAATGGAGGTGACGATTTCTCCTGTCAATCTTCGCCCGCATATGTGTTCTACAATTGGAAGCTCATGGAAGAGGTTGAGGAGGAGCAAAGGGGTGTGTTTACTCATATTTCTTGTAACAATTTCAAGCTTAAAGGTTTAAATTCTAGCGACACTAAAGCCTACCAGAAAATACCCACTTTGACATCAAGTTTAAAGATTATTGATTCTGTTAAAAAAACTGATTGACTCGTGTTTGTTGAATGCCTCAAGAGAAAGTTAACGAAGGGAGGTTCAATTTAAATTCAACATTTGTGGAAACTTTTGCGTGAGGACCATGGTGCAAAAATGCGACCGTATCGAAAAAGTTCGGCCGAGTTGGAACGGTTTTCAACTTTGGCGAACCGAACTCAACGGGTTCAACAAGGTGAATTTAAAAAGCCCGATATTTCGGTCATATCACCCGTGAAAACAAGGGTTCACCCGTTGCAAGTTTTTTGCAGATGTTTTCAGAGATCCTTATCTTTAATTTTACAGTAGCACTCTATCAGTCTACCTCCAACAATGACTTAAAGACAAGAGAAAAGAAAGAGAAGAAAAGACACTACCACACCACTAAACCCTATATAACTCCACTGAGATGTAAGAGTAACTGAAGCAAACAGACCCCAAGTCCCCAAGAAAACTTTAAATTCTTGTCGCGATAACCACGATGTGATCCGCGACAAACGTATTCGTTCCGTTACACCGAAACCGCGACCGTTCCACTTTCGAAACCGAACCCGTATTTTTGAACGATGGTGAGGACCACCTCTTTCTAAAGTGGATGGACCCTAATGTTGCTTCAGCTATCAAAGGGCAATATCAGCTAAAAACTTGGGTTATAATCCATCTAATAGGATGAATAAATCAGTGGGTTCGAGTCCATTTGCTCCTAAAATCAAAAGTGTGGATTCTAGTCCCATGGTTTCCAAATTTTGTCTTGATGAATGCTTTTAAGGTGGATGGTTATGAAGAAAAAAATTGTGCTTTGCTAAACTAGTTTGAGAAGGAGAACAACTAATGAAGGTTGTTTCACATAAATTGATACTTCAGCTATCAAAGGGCATTATCAGCTAATAACTTGAGCTATAATGCATCTAGTAGGATGAATAATCAGTGGGTTTGAGTCCATTTGCTCCTTAAAGCAAGAGTGCGGATTCTAGTCCCATGGTTTCCAAATTTTGTCTTAATGATAATGGTGCTATGGTGGATGGTTGTGAAGGTGGATGGTTATGAAGAAAAAATCGTGATTTATTTTACTAGTTTGAGAGGGCGAACAACTTATGAAGATTGTTTCGCAATTCAGTTGATATTAAAAGGTTCTAGAGTGATGGTGAATGAAACAGACATGCTTATGGATTCAACATATAGGAAAGAATTAAAGAGTGCACGTGGTGAAAAGGCAGCGAGCTTGACTCAACTCTTTATTAGCGGGAAGCATGCAGGAGGGCCTGAAATGATAAGGCAGATGCATGAAGCTGCAGAGTTGGAGACGCTTTGGATGGATTCGCATCAAAAACATGAGGGCACTTAAGTCATTGCACAAAAAGCCTAGTAAGGTTAGTCTAAAACAAAATCCCCTGATCATTTTGCATTAGAAAAAAAAACCGTCTGGTAACCAATGAAAACTTTTAAAGGTTCCGAGTTACAATAAATTTCCCTTAACAAAATGAGTGGTTGAGTATGATGCCTAGACCTCTAGTTCTCCAAATAGAGGTGTCTCTGGAACATGACTGATGACACATTTCCTTCCATTAGGGGTCTTCATTAGACAGTGGTAATCAGTAACAAAGCTTACAAGCTTAAATTTTAAGTTATTGTTATTTGATCATACAATTTTTAAACAATCAATCAGCCAAACAATCTATAGTTGTTTCTCTCCTTTTGTCTCTCTTCTTTCCTAAAGCCTTAGCCTCTAAATCCATAAGTTCTAGGGGCTGAAGATATTGTCTTATTATGTAATGGTGTTATTAGTTTTAATTTGTGTGTGATCCAATATTTGATTGAAAATTTTAATTATGTCAAAGATAAATGGTTTATATAAAAAAAACAGCAAAATAATTATTTAGATTTGGAGGAAACGGGACGGGACGGGATATCTCAAGAAAATGGACTGAGTTGGACTTGGCACAGTACCAAGTCCAATCCTTCCAATTAACCCCCCCTACCCTTTGCCCTTGTTTTCTTTCTGTTCAACATTTGTATCATTCTCCATTTCAAGTTCATCCTAATATCAGTAATAGCTATAAAAGTCGACTCTCAACCCTCACAAAAGCAAAATGCCTTATCTATAAAGTTTTCCACCATAATGCAACTCACAGGGCACGTATCACAGAAACTGCAGACTGCCACTTACTAGAAACAAACAAGCAGCCTAATCTACATAAGAACACTGTCAGAAAAAGTAACCATAATCACACATGCTGATACGTGATACGTAAATTAAGTCTTACAAAGACTTATCATAGAATTGAACAATTGCCTCTCAACATTAAATTGAATCAGAATCAATTGAACTTATAAATAAATCAGTGAGAGAAATACAACATAATCTCGCAAATAAGAAGATGAATGAAAAACCACTGTTTTGACAAACAAAAGATAAAAAAGGACAAAAGAAGACCTCATTATGTTTCAACTGGAGGCAAGCACCTGACTCCAGAATATCCAATGCTTCAGAGTACCTCTCAGCTGATATGTATCTATAATTACAAAAAAAGCCAATTGCATTAACACAAGTAGTATGATTATATCATATGTTCATCACTTCAAATTACAATGCACCTCAAGCTTCACTCAATGCTTTCTATGCAGCATAATTTAGCGAGCGAAAATCCAAGGTCAATAGGTTTTCCCGCTTTCATCAACGATCGTAGTTTTGCCATATTAGTGTTATATAGGGTACAATTTGATCGTTTTGATTTCTATTATAGACGTCATCCTACGACTTCAAATCAATGAATGAATATTCGATTTCAAAAAGGAGGAAACAGACCTCGCAGAAGTAGACTTGTACATCTGCTGAGCTCCGTAAAAATTGCCTCCATCAATCACTTTCTGTAACTTCTCAATGCTCTGCATGCCGTAATTAACATAATTTACATCAATTACTAACATCAATATCAAAACATCGAATTAATCACAGAATTAACCAGTTTTAATACCGATAAAGATCTATGAAAACAACCGAAAAAGATCCGCCATTAAAACAATTGAGAGTAGCAGAATAAAAGAGAGAGAACCTCTGAAGCAGGAGGGAGAGAGCCTCTTCTAGGTCGAGACATCTTCTTCTTCGTTAGGCCAATTTAAGTTCGATTCAATTCAATGGAGAATTTTTGAAATCGATTTGCTTCAATTTTGATGGGAAATTTTCTCTGGTTTTTTTTTTCTCTCTGGTTTTGTTCAACAGCTAGATTTGCTTTGCACTTGTTACTTTGTTAGTGCTAGAGAACCGGTTTAGGCCCATATCTAACCCCAATCGGATTAGCCAAACTCCATATCTATGTCTCATTGAGTTTAGCCCAATTTTTCATTAGGGTCACCCTTCTTTTTTTGGTCAAAGCAAAATTAATTCATTAATATATTTTCTTCTCCTTCTATTCTCTTATTTCTTCTTCAATTATCAAATTATCTTTCTTTTGAACTTGTAAAGTCTTGGACAAGTATAGCAAGGCTATAAAATATTTGTGTTTCATTATTCTGCACTTTGCGTTGATATAAAAGGTTGTGATGACAAGCCTATGTTTCGAGAATTAGTTATATCTCTTCCTCAGAATGTGACGACTCGTGCGTTTAAATTAAATGACTTTAAGTACACTCATTCTATTTTGTTAGTTGGTATTAGGGGTTGAGGAGAAAAGTGTCATAGCTCTGTTCGAAGAGGGGTTGCATTAGTGAAGTCTAGAGATTGGTTGAAGCCTTACGAAGATCTAACACGAGCTAAAGAATTAAAACTTCACAATAAGGAGATTGGTGGAGAATTGCACAATAGGAGTGAAGCATCCCTAATCCTACTTTAGAAAATGTTAGTACCACTTCTGTACTAAATGCTATCAAAGTTCAGGAAGTTGATATGCCATACCGAGAAGATAGAGTGTAATAAAAACTTTTTCGGATGCTCGTGATGTCTTAGCATTTATTCGTTGAGTTAACATGCTTAGTGAGAATATAATTTTTTTTAGTGTGAAGTTCTTGCTAAGGATGCTCCCCGGGATAAAGTTACCTTCATCAACAAGCAAATAGAGATTGTCAATGAGTATTAGTCTTTCTCGTGCAAGTGTACACAAGTTGAGGCACGAGACATGATTGTAGTCCTATGACTCCCATTCAATGGCTATTTTAACAGTTCGCCCTGTTACTATAGAAACAAATATCTCAATAGAGTCCCCTCTTAAGCATGCCTTAAGAGGCGCAATGGTATCTAATCGAACCTTCCTTGAGAGTGAAGACCCCTCTAACGTTGGCATGAATGAAACAATGGTTCTTGTGGAAGCCACGAGGTCCCTGAATGAATGATACATAATTCGATCCTCCCTTCAGTATTCCAAGTGCATGTGTAAAATCAGAATATGCAGCAACGTCTTTGAAGCTAAGATTGATTCAAGAGTAGGGGAAGTTAGTTGTCTGATTAGTCTCAAGGATAGAATTGTCTAGCAAGAAGCGAATCAAATGTTATATTGTCGTGTGGCCTTAGGACATACTTGGTTGCTCGTAGAACATCTAAGACACGGAGAATGAAGGTAAATAAACTCATCTACCATGTAGGTATAAAGCGGAAGAGTGGAGCTCCTCCCTTGTCGGACCTCCCTTCTTACCAAGTCAGGAAAAAGCTAGTTAGTGCTATTAGTGTAAACTTTAGCTCCATTGGTCTGAGTCGTGTCCATGGATCCCAAGTTGTGACTAGGTGTGGGGCTTAAATCAACAAAAAATTTATAGGTCTTTGAAGAAGAGAGATAATTCGGGTCAACTATACGAGTGAACAATTATAACACTATGGACCTTAAGATCAACAATTGTGGTGGTTAGTTGTTTTTTCTTGATTGGTTTGACTAGTGGTTTTGTATCACCCATTTTGTATTGTAGCTACTTGATAATTGGTTAAATAAGTTGTTAATTGTTGGTTTGTTTTATGCAAAGTAATTTCTAAAAGGAAGAATAAGGACAATTTCATATCAATGCAAATTAAGATACGCCAAAGACACAACTTTATTATTTAAGGAAATGTGATGAGGTAACCCTAAGTGTTAGGTGCTTTTCTTATGTCACCCCACGTTTACACCATATTATCTGCTACTCCTATTGCTAGGATATTCATTATCGGGTACCCGTAAATTTTAAAAAATATTGCCACAATTGCCAAACTTGTCATTGTTATATACTAGTGCATATGTTTGATATACATGAGTAACTTCTCATTTTATAATCAAAAGGAAAATTTTGTCAAATGACACCTCTTTTTAATCTAACTCTGTAATCAGCACCATGATTTTATGTTTTTGTTATTTAACATGAACGACTCGAATTTTTTTGGCACCCAGTTTTAGTCCTAGTTTGAGATTTAGCACCTCTGATTTTAATTTAATTGTTGTTTCGTATCCTAAAGTACTCCAATCTATTTTCTTTGCTACTTTACTAATATGTTCCGGCAAATAAGTCAGTTTTCCAGCATTTGACTTGACTTATATCGCCCAAATTTGTGCATCATTTACACGCACATAACTAAAATCATGTATAAAATCATACCTAAAAAATTTAAAACTATATCAACAAAAATACACAAAGATGATCGTAATTACTTTATAACCTAACCCTCGACCTTTGTAATAAGATCTTCAACTTAAGTATATAATATGTTGGTTTTAAGTTGAAATTCCAACATGACTAACTGATTTAATTAAGGAAAAATTCACAATAATGGTCTATTCTATGCATCGTCCTTCAAAATGGTCCCAACTAATAACGATATTCCAAAACAGTCGCAACTATACGTGAGCTTACAATTTTTGGTCCCAAGCAGTAAGAACATTTTTTCTTACTAAACAACAATAACTTATTTGGTCAAAACATATCGGTGAGGTGCCAAGAAAAATAGATAAATGGTAGTTTAGGGTATTAATTAAATAACAATCATTGTTGATATAATCACGATCCTACTATAGAATCGTACAATATAATTCAAATGATTCAAATATGACAATACGATTCTACTTAAGATTCTATAACTTTCTCTCAACTAGCGAAAACTTAACAAATTTATATTTGATTTAATTATACAAACAAAGCAACTAATAACATATATTATCATTAATCATCAATATAATGGTTAAACAATTTCAGCTTTTATTTTGGCCTTTTAAATCTACAATATGAGTATAAAATCTAGATAATCCGCGTTCGTAGAATGATACGATTTTACATTTCGATTCTACGATCCGATTCTGAGAGGCCTTCTCGATCCAAAGTAGAATCCCGATTCTGATTACCTTGACAACAATAAAATAAAATCAGGGTGCTAGATCACAAACTTGAATTAATATTAGGTGTAAAAAAATAGATTATAGCAGTTTAAGGTGCTAAACAACAAAAATTACAGGAAAATTCTATATGGTAACCTCGTACTTTAGAAAATTCTACATGGTGACCATGCTTTTTTGACAATCTACAAAATAACCCTAAGGTATTGGAAAATTTATCCATGTGACCTTCAACTATATGATTTCCGTTAGTTCTTGTAAAAGAAAAGAAAAAATAAAGAAAAAAGCCTTCTTTATCACAACCTCCTCCATTTTGCTACCTTCCTAAGTCTGCAATTCTGCCATAGCCTACATAAAAAACCATCAAAATACCCACAACTACCTATTTCCTAAACCATCATTAGATAAATCAACACTACTTTGGGAGTCAGAACAATAAAAATCCAAGCAACATCTCTTTCAATCCTCAAGTTAACAACCCCTTCATTAATCGATTCTCAATATGCCAAATACCCAAAACAAGCAAAAGTGAACGTACAACAACAATTCCAAATTACAATTCCTTTTTTTGTATGGGAAAAATAAAAATTGAATCAATCAACATGAGTTGTCTGTAAATATCCAATTCTAGGCTCATTTTCTATCTTGCTAAATTAAAAGGTAAACATGAATTAAACAAAAGAGCAAAAACAAAGGAAACCCAAACAACAAAATGAAAGGATTGGGAAAGAGTAGAGACAATGAAGGGAAATGAGAAATGGGAGAATAGGGTACTAGATTAGTTGAGATTCAACGGTTGAGTTACTCATCAATGGAGGATGAGAAAGACGGTGGAGATAAGCGGAGTAAACAAAGCTATAATGTCAGGAGCATTTTCGTAGACTCATCATTTTAACAGAATTTTAACTTTACCATTTCATTAGGGTCATGTGAATAGATTTTGCAATACCTTAGGGCTATCTCGTAGATTGTCAGAAAGGCGTAGTCACCATGTAGAATTTTCAATACTACAAGGTCACCATATAGAATTTCCCAAAATTAAAAGCAGAGTGCTAGACAACAAATTTGGATTAAAAGTAGATGCTATTTGACAAATTTTCTTAATCAAAATGATATGTCTTGATTAAAGATACCCTTATTAGTAGAGTTGTTCAAAAGGTAGATTAGGTCGGACTTTGGCCTACAAAATGAGCCATTTGGGATGGGGAGATAAGGCCGACCTTTTTGGTCTAAACGGTCTGAAAAATCCATAGTTTGTCTTTAAGGTCCATATTGGATTGGGCCTACATATGACCTCTTTAATAGGTTCTAGTAATAGTCACTGACACCATTTTTTTCAAAAACGTTTTTTTGGGCTTTTGCCTTATTAAACGTAAAACATGGACCCTCTCTAAAGTAAGAAACACGTTTTCTCCCAAAACAAACCTCACATCAGAACCCTCATTTCTATCTCTGTTGTTTAGTTGTTATCATTACTCCCTTTCGCAGCCAAATCCGTTCATTTCTTCACTGTGATGTGCTCGCCGATAGGTTGTCGCGGTGCTCAACTTATCGTCGAATCTCCTCACCACCGACAACCCTTCTCCCTTTTTTGTCGCAGCTCAACCTACCGTTAAATCTCCTCAACGCCGACAGATACCATCTCTTAACTTGCTGAGATTAAACTTTTGTATTTTTATTACTTTTAGGGGTTACAATGTTGAAATTTACGTATGATGTCCAGGTATATACTTGTTTTCGAATAAAACATACTACGAGTAAAAACGCAAAAAATAATAGCCGAGTTTTAGATGATTTTTTCAAATTAAAATCGTTTCAAACGCCTATACATACATATCCAAACTGTAAAAGTCAAAGTTTCTTTAGTCAAATATTTAACCTTATTTTTCATTTTTTTTATGTTAAGATAGTCACCAATACACAGGAAATAAATAAACATAATCTTATTACATCTGTATTATTGTCTATATCTAAAATATTTTTTCTTACGGTTTTTAGTACTCCGTCCAGTTTTTTTAATATGTATGTTTTACCATTTTGAGATGTTTTTTAATATGTACCTTTCTACCTTTTCCCATAACTGGAAGGTTGACCCACCTAATTATTACACTTCTCTCCTACTTTTTTTTTCTTTCTCTTTACCTTTTGAGCTTTTCTCTTACTTTTACTAACCTTCTCTCTTACTTTTGCAGTTTTTCCTTGGTCCGCACGCAAAAGCACACATACATATCTATAACCCTTATAAATGGGGGTAAGAAATTACTGTTCATGTGAACAGTGTTTTGGGTCTTAAGACGCTGTAAAAACTGTTCAAATGAACAGTGGCCTAACCGCTTGGTTTCGCGCTTGAGCGTTTTCCTTTCCTCTTCCCTCTTTTCCTCTTACGTGTCTTTCTTCTTTCCTCTTTTCCTCATACGTGTCTTTCCCGCTCCCTCATTTTCTCCCTTTACCCGCCTCTTCATTTTCCCCACGTTCATTTTCTCCCTCTAGCACTCCGGCGACGAGCTCTTAATCTATTAAATGATTAGAACGAGTTCATCACTATGGCTATAATGGTACAAATTAGAAAATCCAAACGATTTAGTTCATCACAATGCAAGTTCATCACTATGCCTCTTCATTAAAGGATGTAGTTCAATTTCCAAGCTCGGGTGGGCAGACTTTCAAGGATAACAAATCAGAAATGTTCATCCATTACGCAAAGTTGAGGACGTCGAGTTCATCCATACCATCAAGTACAAATCAGAGCTCAGAAATTCGAATCAGATGGGGAAGAAATAGATTGATTCTAAGGAACCTTATATTTCCATGTTCTCCGCTTAGGAAGGTTAAGGTGAATTTTGTCGCTTTGCATTTCTCTGGCCATTTTTCACAGGTTGAGTATGCTCAATGAAGTCAATTATGCAACAAATGTTTTTATATGAATCTCTTTTCTCATCTCTTTTTTGGGTTCACTATACTAACAAGATCTAATTTTTGGGAGGTTGATTATGTTTAGTAGTTTCTAATTTATTTTAAAATTTGTGGAAAAATAATGGCAATTTTTTAAATTTCCCACCCTTTTTATTTTTTTCGGATGATAGATTGGACTGGCTTCATTTGACGGGTTCATTTTTTTTTGTTGCTTATGCTTTCTGTTTTTTTGATTTTTTGGCTTTTTTGGGGGGGTCTGTCATCAATTAGTGCTCTAATTTTGTATTTAATTTTGGGGTCTGTCATCAATTAGTGCTCTAATTTTGAATTTAAGTTTTTACCTCTTCTTTGTAAATTACCCATCATACGTAGGATTTTTTTTCTCTTTTTAGTTTTCATGAACTTGACATCAGTATTTGTTTTTTGATTTCTGATTATCTTTGTTTGTCCTTTGATTTTTTTTCGTTACCAATGTGATATGAGCTGTGAGCTAGGCCGAAGGTGGTGGTGCTCAGAAGTCAGAAGGATAAAAGTAGCTGCCCTTATTTTAGGGAAGTCTTATCCCTCCTTTTTTTTATTTTAACTTTGTTTATTACTTTATTGTACTTTCATCCTCCATTCCTGATTATTACTTGCTATATATGTTGGCTTCCTCTTTTGTTTTAACAGGGTTTATTTCTCATCTCTTTTCGTGGGAGCATATTGGTATACACTCTTCTCCTTTGCACTTTCCTCATTTTTAGAGGCAGATTGTATTGCTATAAAGGTATCACAAAATTAGATTCTGAACTAAATCCTTTATGATAATCCAACTCATACATCAATATGATTAAACTTCAGCAAATCCAAAAACACCACATATGATAACTTCTCTAAAATGAATTCATCAACTCAATGATCAACTTTGAAAAGGGGATATCACAACTCACAGACAAACTTTGATTATGAGCCCCTATAATTATTCTTGCAAACAAAACTTATACCACTGAAAAGCTATGAAAAGGACCTAAGTCTAATTATTCTTGCAAAAAACCATAAAAGGGGCCTAAAAATAAAATTATGCTGTTGCAATTTGTTAATGTTTGTATAATAGTGAACATTACAACTATGTACTAAGGAACATATATAAAGGTTTGGCTCTCCATCTAAGGGGAGGGGCTTGGTTTCAATTTAACAAGACTTTATTAATCATCTATGTAAGAATTTAACAAGAATCTATGTGGTTTCTTATTGTTATCAGCCTTCACTGCCATCTAAGGACAACCTTTTTACAAAATGTTGTAGCTTATCTATGCCATCTCTAATTGTTAGTTTTTAAATTTATTGTGTTTGAAACATCTACTCTCTTTGTGTTGAGGCTATGATTTTTTGTAATATTATCATAGGTGTTGCTTAGGGTGGAGGACTGAGGTGCTTTTCGTGTTTGAAGGAAGCGTTGTTTGTGGCTAGAGGTAAACATCTACAACACTTAAACCACTACTTGTTTGAATTTTTTTCTTGGTTTTGTTGTCAACATGTTACATTCATTGGAGATGTTTATGAAATTAATGCAGCCGAATGTGTAACATGCTAGCTGCTGCTTGATAGTTAACTTACAATGTTTTTCTTAATTTTGTTGTTGTTTCGATCTACGCTGCATAAATGGGTTCTTTTTCGCATTTTCTCTGGGAAACTGGTCTTGGTTTTATCTATATGTTTTTGGTTATAAATTTGTGCTTGAATGAGAAATAGAATTAGTTAACGAGCAACAGATGAAAGTGTTTCGGTCGGCAATAGCATTTAAATCTGTTGACATAGCATTTAAATGGTAAATCGGGGTGATTGATACAAGTTGTACCAAATGATATATGAGTATGGCTTACATATTACCTTGTGTTATACAACCTCTTACAATATGCTCCTTCTCGTGATCCATTTAAAATTTTTGACTTTATAACATTCGAATTTGTCATCTTTTTTTCCAAAGTTTGAATCTCACCTTAAAATTTTGATGATGTTGTTTTTGTGGATTGATCACTAAATCTAAGAGTGGAAAGGGAGATGTTAGTTATATTTTTAGGGAGTTGTATCAGTTTTACTATTGAGGCAAATTCTATCTAGTATACAATCAATGTAAAGGTTTTGATATGCCAGGAAACAAGTATATTGCTTTAATGCCAGTGAACTTTTTAGTGAGGGTTGGTTTTGTGCCCTTCATTGCATTTTAAAAGCTATTTCGACTACTCTGTCTGTATTAAAATGTAAATACATCATGTTGAACAGTGTGAAATACCGAGTATGATAGTTAAGTTGACTAGAGTTTAGAAGGTTTTGAGCTACACGACTTTATCTCCCCTTTTCCTTTTTAGAGCGTGTTCTCTTCACTAGAATTTTGGTGAACTGTACTTATTGAAACCTACTTATAATTTATGGAATTTATTTGGAACAATCTGAAGTTATATAAATTTTTTATTATCAAACCAATCGAAACTAATTTTTTATGTAAAAATATCTTAAAGGTGCAGTGAAGACATTTTAAATGCATGTGACAATATGCATGGCTATGTATAGTTTTCTTCAGGCACATATTCTAGAACTAAGAATTCTAGAAAGGATAAGATGGGGTTATATAGAAGTGAAGGACCAGAGTTCCCTCAATTTCCACCCTTGCTATTCAAGAGGTTGAGAAAACTTCCTGTAAAAGATAAGTAGCTCACGTTTCTGAATTAATCCCTCTCTATACGTGGGTTCCCTCTTTCTTACATAGCCCTCAAAGTTGTAAGTAACTTCTTTTAGATGTCATTATTTTACTCCAGCTCATATATTTTCACCAACTGTGTGAGTAGTTACGGTCTCGTCGATGATATTCTGATGCTTTACTGCCATCACAGTAAATGGTATGATGAAGCTGAAATCTTCTTGTTCTTCTCACACAAACACCATATTCCCTTAAAATATAATCCAGAGTGCTACCCAGTCCCTCACAGAAGCATCAAGGATGTATCTACTATTAATACTCAAAAAATATCTAAGTAGAAGCTAAGGATAATAGCCACACAATAAGCAGCTATCATCGTTATAGACCGCAACAATATTCCCATCGATCACGAGTGATTTTCTGTTTAAAATGTCCTCGTTTTGCTCTCCCTTTCAGGCCCTTGAACTTCTTAAGCAATAATAAGTCCATGAAAAGTCATAGATCCAACATTTGCACAACCTTAGAAAGATATTTTCCTTCCTTTACCTTTTTTCCCCTCCTTATTAATTAATCTCATGACCTCAAAGTTTTGTGAAACTCTTAAGGTTCCGATTTTAAATTCCTTGTCCAGATGTGCTTTTCGTGTTCATTTTAGATTCCTTTAGTAAGATATGAAATGTCGCGATTTTCCCCTGATTGGCATTTGTAAATCAAATGGCCAATGGTGGGGCCTACTCACTGGCGAATCCGAACCTACCCCCGTGGCAGTTGTCACTTCTGAACGCGTTTTTTTAAAGTTACTTTAGTTATGATTTCCTAGTTTTGTTGCTATTAGAGTATTTCACCGTGTATGTCTTGTGTGATGATGGTTATGAAATTTATGCAGCCGAATGTGTAATGCTTTTTGCTGCTTCATAGTTAACTTACAACGTTTTCCTTAATTCCATTAAAAATCACATCATTTGCACAACCTTGGGAAGACATTTTCCTTTCTTTTTACCAGTTTTCCCTCCCTATAATTAATCTCATGCCCTCTAATTTTCATGAGCCTCTTAAGGCTTCAATTTTAAATTCCTTGTATAGATTTGCCTTTTGTTTTCATTTTAAATTCCTTTAGTAAGGTATGAAATGTCCTGATTTTCTGGATTGGCCTTTGTTAATCCGATGGCCAATGGGGGGGCCTACTCAATGACGAATCCGAACCTACCCCATAGAAAAAGTCACTTTTGAACGCGTTTTTAAAAGTTGCTTTTGTTATGATTTCCTGGTTTGGCTTCTATTAAAGTATTACTCCGTGTATGTCTTATGTGGTTACTTATGTAGGGCGCTTGATTTTTCAAAATGTCACATTTAGTTAT
Organism: Patellifolia procumbens; assembly: GCA_947645195.1. NCBI lineage: Eukaryota > Viridiplantae > Streptophyta > Magnoliopsida > Caryophyllales > Amaranthaceae > Patellifolia > Patellifolia procumbens. Next base: position 786,201 of record CANSGD010000920.1, read on the forward strand.
GCTTTTTTTTTACATAGCCACACCTTTCCCCATTCAGTCACTTCCCTGAAACTGAAATAGAAACAGTACTCGATGATTCTCTTCTTCTCCTCTCTTGCTTCATACAGTGATTCCTTCGGCCTCATATATTACTACCTTTGGGTATATTTGAATGAGATATTGTCTTGGTTATTCCGAATATACATATGCTAATTTTTTAGGGCGAAGTAGGCCTAAATGTAGTCCTCGTGGCATTTTCAGGTTATGGAGATTATTAAGGAAAGAACAATTGAGATCCCATTGAAGCTTCTTTTGAAACAAATTACGGAGTGTCTTGCTTTTGATGAACCCATTTACAACTTCTTCGAGCTTTCTAACAACCACGCCTATGTGATTGTGCCCACCAAATCTAACTCAAAATCTTACCTCTTTAATGGTGAGGTGAGTAGCAATTTGGAAGAGTCCACATAAAAAGCTGCTCAGAAGGCCGTTTCCTTTTTAATGGACAATTTTAGCATTCGAGTTGAGGATATAAATATGGAAAGGAAAGAGAGGTCTATAAAGTGTCAAGATTTGAATATTCTGGGGAGAAAGGAACTCCAACTAATGTAAAAAAGCCTACAGCCAGAGCTTCAGCCACAAGAAAGCAACAACTGCCTTCCTCTTGGACAAAATGTGTGCACTGTTTGTGTCGATTATAACGCTCTGTTAGATGCAGACATTTTGAAAATGAAAATCCCTGTTACCACTATCGAGAGCATGGAGTTTGGGCTTGGGGAGCATCTTTGTTGGTTTTTGGTGCAATGTCCTGGAATAGTGCCCCGGATGGAGTGCATCATTGGGGATAAATGTGGCTCCCCTACTTCAGCGAGGCAGAATTTGGCTAAGAAAGCCATCTTGTTCTTAGGGTGTTTGTACAATTTTGATATAAAGGATGCCAACTTTCGTGGTATGAACATTAGTGCTTTATATTGCTCACTTGCCAGGAAGAGCTATCTGAAAATCAAGGTACGTGTTCTTGGGGTAAAGGAGGATCTTAAGCCTAGCCTATGTCATATAGAAGAAGAATCCATCACACCAAAGGCCTAGAATTTCAGATTCCTTGTTTAGAGATTGCACCGCTGCCTCCAAAGAAGCGAAATGCTAAGCCGCTTGTCAGGGCTTCGACCTCTGCTCTTCCATTACTTTCCATTCCACATTGTGATCTTGAACACCTTTTCAAACGAAAGAAGTGGCGTTTTGTAACGACAATAACGTTTAATTAGAGGTTAATTATTGCCTTTTGTATTAGTTCTTATGGGTAGAACATTAGGAGGTTAAGATCCTTGTTGCTAGATTTTGTTGTTCGTAGGATTATGGGTCATATTCGGCTAAGCGTGAACTTTTGAATTTGATGTACCTCCTAGGCTTAGGCTTTATTATGGTAGAATGTACATCATTATAATTTGTATTAGCGCTTGTGGCTAGAGCATTAAGAGTATAATATAGTTAATGTTACGTAGCCTTTTGTATTCACTCTTTGGATTATATGTAAAACTCAGCTTCTCATGAGCTTTTGAAATTCAAGGAATCGTGAAGCATTGTTATAATACTTTGTATTCTGCTCTAACTTTTAATTTAATTTCTACTCTTCTACAAGTGGTTGTCTATTCTTATGTTTGTATATTCTTCAAATTGAATAAATCTATGTTGGACCAGTGTCTTTGCACAACTTAAAAGCACATTAGAACTAGATCACTTTACTGTTTTTGTTTCATAAGACATCAAAGGATTTCTATCTTATCCAATTTGTGGCCATAGGGCACCGGTCATCCCATGTGGTTTCCTGCTATCTATTTAAATTAAAGATACCATCTACCTAAAACACTCAAGCTAAACATGCCAAGTATTGTGACTTATAAGTTGAATTTTGACTTAAAATGCCGTACAATTTATGAGAACTCGTGTGCTACCGAGTTTTGAGTATAAGTTGCTTCATCACAAAGATGTTATTGAAATTCTAACCTTTTTTTGCTTACAGATGCAACAAAATGTTTTCTTCATCAATGCAAGAAAAGTGTCTATCAGGTTTGCAAGATCATGACTTATGGATCTTCATTCTTCTTCACGCTTCTTCTTAATTTAAGATGATGATTTTTGTTCTTTGAATAATAATAATGAGCTAGGGTATTTGCAAGTAGTTCTAACAATGAGGTTCAATTAATCCCGTTGTTATAGTTAATCGTATTTAGTATATGCGTTGAACTTCTTGCCTAAAAATAATGGAAATTGTGAACGTGGGCCAAGTTGCCTTTTTTTTTTTAAAATTTTGTCTCCCCCACGACATTACTATCTTTGGATTTCATGTTCTTATAGTAGAAAAAGTATTGGCCACATTTATGCATACAATTTGTATATGTATTGAGCAAAGGGACAATTTAAATGCAAAAAATAATCTGTTCAGTCGAGTCCAATGAAGAGTTCTATTGAGAGATGTTCAATATGAATGAAGTTCAGATGAGAGGAGTTTAATATTCATGCGCTTCATCTCGTCTTACCTTGATAGTCTACATGAGGCCTTAAATAATGAGTAACTATAAAAACTTTTTGTTCCATTTTTAGTCTACGTACGGCCATAAATAATTAGTAACTCGATAAGCTTTTGTTCCATCCTTTTAAATAGTTAACCCTACAGTATAGGTTACATATGTGCTATAGGTTACATATGTACTAACTCTTGTAAACTAATAGATAAAGCACTTGAGTCATCATCAAAAAGGCCATATCGCACTAGACACATGCACTTAAGTGAGTCAAGTGAAAATCAAGGATCCTATTCTACCCCTACACCAATGTACCGCAAAGTGTACAAGGCCCGGGAGAGAGTAGCACTTCCCACTATCTGCTTTCACTTGAGCCGGTAACATCCAAGAGTCCATATCGTTCAAAGTGTGGACCATGCACCCAAACAAATTTAGAAATGCAACACGAAGAACCTAAGTCTAAGCGTCAAAGAAAAAAACGAGAAAGTAAGTTCAACTACTTTAAGCCACAAAATTTTTATTACAAAGCTGTTGTAGCACAATGTTTTACGGCGACGGTGATAATAATGGTTATCATATGCTTTTCCAGCCCAATCCACTAAGATTGATAACGATTCAGTGCCAAATGCACCCATACAGCTAGCTTCACCAATATATTGCTCCTAATGTCACGCTAAGAAATTTGCGTACGAGCCCTTGTGCTTTTGTTGTTGCAATGGGGAGGTCGGCTTAGATACCATTGAGTACCATCCAGAACTTTTGAGGCTATTTACCTCACAAGATGAGGACGCATTGCATTTTAGAACATATACAAGGCTCTACAACAACTTATTTGCATTAAGCTCCCTTGGTGGATCAATTAATGCAACGACTCATAAAGGTATCTATGTCTGTAAGCTTCATGGCCAAATATATCATTTCTTACCTAATTTAATCCCAAATGATGAGAAACCACAATTCTTGCAATTATATTTATATGATGCCCAACATGAAAAGGAAAATCGTCTAGGATTGTTCCTCAATTACGACCTGACATAATATCCATTTTGATAGATGTTATGCGCAATAATTTGTACGCAAAACTCTTTCGCTCATGAAGAGAAATCGATGTAGTTGAAGATACTATGATTTTCCTGAACAAACATTCAGTTCCTGACAAACGAGTCTATAACGCTCCATCAGCCAAAGAAGTTGCTACGATATGGTCCGATAATTCTTCATCTAACCAAAATAGCAGTCCATATATTGTTTTTTCTGGGAAGTCGAATGAAAGCCATATAATCATGCACTATTATGGGTGCTATGACCCATTGCAATATCCATTATTATTCCCCCACGGAGACATTGGCTGGCATCAAGGTTTGAAGAAAATGTTACAAGGTCGTCATATGGAAATTAATAACCCTGTTATGTCAGCTGAAAGTGCTATGGATTTGCTCTTCCATGAGGGTGTAGGTAAGTTTACACTGACTTCTCCAAATAGACTCATGTATATGATATGCATGTAGTGATAAAGATGTTAAATTGTGTAGCTGCCGATGAAAGACCTCAAAGACAAGAAAAGCACATTTCTTGCAGAGAATATTATGCATTCAAATTTCAGCTTCGTGTCAACAATTTCCTTTTAAGAGCATGTAGATTGCTTCAACAGTTTATCGTTGATATGTATGTGAAGCTTGAAAGCACACGGTTGGATTTTTTTAGAAAAAATCAGGCAACTATAAGAGCTGATCTTTACCAAGGCATACTAGATACTCTTGAAGCCGGCAAAGATAGTGCATCTGATGTAGGACATCACGTGGTCTTGCCGCTATCTTTTGTTGGGGACCGCGTGACATGAAACAAAGATATTTAAATGCAATGGCGCTTGTCCAGTGATATGGAAAACCTGATTTGTTTGTGACATTAACATGTAACCTAATTGGCTTGAAATCAAGCAGGAACTCTCGCGGGACGAAAAGGCTCATAATCGACCAAATTTAACTGCGAGGATTTTTCGGGCCAAGTTAATTGCTTTGAAAAAAAATAATGGAGGATGAAATATTTGGCGAGGTTGTTGCAATGATATACGTTGTTGAATTTCAAATAAGAGGCCTCCCGCATGCTCATTTTCTTATCATTTTGAAGGATGGATACAAGATTAAGGATCCAACTGACTTTGACAAATTTGTTTGTGCTGAGATTTCTCCCAAGACTAGCCCTCATTTGAGGGCGGTTATTCTAAGTCATAACATGCATGGTCCTTGTGGAAAGGATCACCCTGAATGTCCTTGTATGAAACAAATGGGAAGTAGTAAAGGTGCAAAAGTGGATATCGAAGAAATTCTCGACATTCTCAACAAGAAATGATGATGGTTATCCGGTATATAGACGTTGAGACACGAGCGTTGTTTTGCTGGTACGAAATGCCAACATGGATAATAGATGGATCATTCCATACAACCCATATCTCTCTGCCCTCTTTGATTGCCATATTAATGTTGAAGTTTGCTCGACTATTCAAGCTGCAAAGTATTTGTATAAGTATGTTTACAAAGGGCATGATAGGATTTCATTCAGTGTTGTTCAAGGAGAAGGAAATAAAGTTGATGAAATTGAGCAATATCAATTAGGACGGTGGGTTTCACCTTGTGAAGCTACATGAAGAATTTTCGGGTTTGATTTGTTTGAAATGTACCCACCTGTTATGCCACTACAAGTTCATCTTCCAGATATGCAGTCCGTGCAATTTAGGCCATATGAACAATTGGCTACGGTTGTTTCAGATGAAAGGAGATCCCGTACACAACTCACATCCTTCTTTAATATGAATGCTTTGAGGCGAGATGGTCCAAATTATTTGTATTCGGAATTCACAAAACATTTTGTGTGGGATACAAAGAAAAAGGAGTGGAGAGATAGGAAACGTGGTTTAGTTTTCGGGAGGCTAACATTTGCCGCGCCTGCTGAAGGTGAGAGGTATTTTCTTATATTGTTACTCACTAATGTGCGTGCACCAACATCATTCCTAGATTTGCTAACAGTTGATGGCTATAAGTGTGCCACATTTCAAGAAGCATCACTTAAACTAGGACTCCTTGAAGAAGATAATGCGGCCGATAAATGTTTAGCTGAGGCAACCGAGATTCAAACGCGATGTGCTTTGCGTCGGTTGTTTGCCACAATCCTCCACTTTTGCAAGCCTAGTGATCCACTTGCACTTTGGCAGAAATACTATGTTTCTCTTTCCGAGTATTATCAACATCATTACCCAACATTGCCCGACAAAATACAGCGACTAACAACTCAAGAAGTTGAACAATATCTAGAGAGCATGGGCAAGTCATTTAAGCAGTTTAATCTTGAGGATATGCACAACCTCCAGGATGATGGATTAAGGAGAACAAATGGCATAACATATGCACTTGATGCACCCATCCCTCAAATATATGTCGACGCTCGGAACCTACTTAACTCTAAACAACAAGAAGTATATGACTGCATAATCGAGCATGTTAGGATGGGAAAGCTAGGTGCATTTTTTATAGATGGTCCGGGCGGTACCGGTAAAACTTTCATGTATTGTGCGCTATATGCACAAGTGCGGATGATAGGGAAAATTGTATTGCCCACTGCCACTTCTGGTATAGCTACAACAAATATACCTACTGGTCGCAGTACTCATTCCAGGTTCAAAATTCCCATAGATCTTATTTGTTTTATGACATGTAACGTTTCTAAACAAAGCAGTCTTGCTGTGCTGATAAAAGAAGCAGCTTTGATTATTTGGGATGAAGCTTCAGTGGCAAGGAAAGAAAATATTCAATCACTTGATTTGCTCCTTCGAGATCTGTGCGATGTTGATGCGCCTTTTAGCGGGAAGGTTATCGTATTCGGTGGGGATTTCTGCCAACTTTTACCTGTTGTGCGACAAAAAACACAGCGTGAAGCAGTAGAAGCGAGCTTAGTGTGCTCTAATCTTTGGCCCTACCTTAAAACGAAAACTTAAGGGCTAAAGAAGATCCTGAATTCTCATCTTTCTTACTAGCCCTCGGTAATAAAGAGCTGCAGGCCAATGAGAATGACCTCGTACAAATACCTCATGAATTAATTATTCCCTTTGATGAAGAGGTTCAGTCTTTAAAAGAGCTTGTCACTGCAATATTTCTGGAGATTGAAGCTTCTTCATTTAGCCCGGAGATCTTTTCATATCGGGCCATTTTAACTCCCATGAATGAAGATGTTGATTACATTAATAAGAATTTGATCGAGAAGTTCGAAGGAGAAACTTTCATTTATAAAAGTTTTGACAGATTGATAGATGACAATTGCAATATCTATCCAACCGAATTTATAAACACACTTTGTCCAGCTGGCATGAGCGCACATGAGTTGGTTCTGAAGAAGAATTCTCCGGTGATATTACTACGCAACCTTGCCCCATCAACTAGTCTATGCAATGGAACAAGACTAATTTGCAAGAGATTCTTTCAAAATGTCATTAAGTGTGAAATAACAACTGGCCACTATAGAGGGGAATGCGTTTTATTGCCTCGAATTGATCTGAGGCCATCTTCATCTTCGCATTACCCATTCCAGTTTCAAAGAAAACAATTTCCTATCAAGCTCAGCTTTGCGATGACCATAAATAAAGCACAAGGGAAGACTCTCAATCAAGTTGGCATTTATCTTCGTCAACCTTGTTTTTCTCATGGGCAATTATGTAGCTCTTTCGCGTGACAGGAAAGCAAGCCAAGTCAAAATTCTTGCTAAGCAAGCTTCACATCAACATCTGATCACATATGTGAAGAATGTCATTTCTTTTGACATTTTGAAAAGGGTCGGCATCATACCATCTTCTTCTGCATAGGGTACATGTTGCTCGTAAATTCTATATTCCCACCTCCTTTCTCAAAGTTAAGCAATACAAATCACGAAGATCTTGGCTTCTCGTCTATGGTCTTTTCTTTTATTGGTTCTTCACACTTGCTAGATGATTTACTAAAATCTTCTTTCTATTGTGGTTTTGAAGGTTGTGATTAGCGACACTGAAATCATCGACAACTTCATCCGACGCAAGTTTTTTGGGCATTGAAAGTGTGCTGCAGATTCTATTGTAATGACTATAAGAGATACACGTTCAGTCCTTAAGGAAACTTTTTAAAATCATCTATAACGAGTAGTTCCTTTTTGTTCTTACAAATTTGATCTTGTGATCCCCCTGTCGTTCCGTCTTTATTGAAAAAGTAGCTACTCGATAAGATTTGTGTTTGTTATTGTAATAGTTATATGACTCGAGTTCACTTAGAGTATTTTAAATGCACGTGATCCATGGTTGTCTTAAATTTCTATTGTTTGCTTACATGTGTGTTGTATAATTATTTTCACTGAAAACTGTAGTAGATGGTTGTCTGGAAATTAAGGCTATAATTTAACTCGCTTCGTAGGTTTCTTACTCAACCTTCTAAGTACTCTTTCCTTAACTATACTTGTTCAAAACCAGTGTGAAATCTATTATGTATATGTTTGCAACCCATCTAAACTCTGATTCCTCATTGGGTGCAGGCTAATTCGCAAGTCTATGCTATCATCGAGTAGGTGGTACCTTCTCTATATGTTATGTTCTTGCTGTAGTTAGTTATCCTGCTACTGGATCCCAATCTTGAAAGGGCTTTTAGTTTCGACAAAGTGCTTCTCCATTGACATTCCTGGTCATGGAAAATAAAAAATTCCATCACAGGATAGTTTTAGAACAACCGGAGGGCAAAGCTTATCAATTGAAGTAGTCGCTGCAGTGTTGAGCAAGTTGATAAACAAAATCAGCACAAGAAAAGTCACTCTTATTTGTTACTCTATGGGAGCCAAGATAGCATTGTACATGGCATAGAGATTCAGTGACAAGGTATCTCAATGGAGCTTTCAGTTATATGTTGTCCTTTATAAGCTGGTTTTGTCGCTTAGCTGATGAATAGTAACATATGTATGGTAGATTGATGGAGCTGTAGTTATTTCTCGAAGTCATGGTCTAAAAGATGAGACTGAGAGAAGGAGTCTTGCAGCGAAGGATGACTCTCGTGCACGTTCACTCATCTCCTTTGGGTTGGTGCCTTTTCTGGACAATTGGTACCGTGGTGATTTGTGGATGAGGTACTTTCCAGTTGTGACCAGGATTTTAACTTCTTATCTTGCTTTATACATCAAAATGGTGCTACTAAGTATCTCCAGGTTCTCTTACAGAGTTTGCTTTGCAGTTTCAGGGAACACCCGAAGTTCAAGAAGATTGCAGCAAGTCGCTTGGAGCATGATGATATTCATCGTCTTGCAAAAGCTTTATCTGAACTGAGTATAGGAAGGCAACCGTAAGTTTATCCTCTTACAATCTATCATGAACCTGACCAAATATATCAAATGTTCAAAGAAAAATTTTATTCAAAATTGTCTAACCTGCCATCATTCATTTATAACTAAGACAATTCTCTGTAAAGGTTTTGAGCTAACCTTTGTTGTGTATATCCCCTTCAGTTTTTCTACTTTGTAAGGTAGGGTGTGGTTCAAGTACCTTCCATCACTCAATCTGATTCTAGGTGAAGTAACAGGAGGGCCATTAGCTGACCCACATTTCCTTGAAGGAGGTGGCTTTGCTAACTGATATATCACTCCAGCCACAAGAATAGTGAATAATACTGCAAGCAACATTTCTGCAAATACCCTATTTTTTAAAATCAGTCTGCAATAACTTAGTTAAGAGTTTTGAATACACATATATATATACACTAGGGCAGTAATTGTAAGACATCATTAAGATCTCAAATCAACCCTGATATAAAGCAATTCACTTTGATTTCATATACCTTTGGCCGTGTTCACTTCACCTTATGTCTACTGAATTAGATTTGTTTTTACTGATTTGAAGTTATTTTACTAAACACTATTGTTTCAAGGTGAAGTGAATAAGGCCTTACTATATTAAGAATTAACCTTTTATACTAAAAGGAAACTCAAATCAGGAAAATAAGGGAAAAAAGGTAATCATCAATAAAACCTGAATCTAACATGGTATTATAATAAATTCTTAATTTCGATTTATACATTGCTTCCACAATGAATCATAACGTGTTTATATGTAATATTGTCCGTAAGAAGCTTGAGTTAATTACATGTGTAATGCGATACATAATTGTGAGTAGAGTTCTCTCCCCTTTTACTGAAAACTTTCTCTTGACTCTTTGAAGTAGTTTGTGAATAATAATTCCTAAACGGAGGGAGTACAATGATAGCTTACCTTTATATATTCCCCTGATTTTAGAGGAACTAAGCAAGTGAAGCTATGGGAAGATTTTGCCGGGCTTTTGACATTTTATTTTAATTTTTGGTTTATTAGGTTCTGATTGGTAGAATTTCAACGGGAGCTTAGATTGACCTAAAAAAGGTAACCAAGATGACATATGCCCAAGTTGATGTCTATGGTTTCCGTGAAAAAGTAGGTCTCCTCTCTTTCCCCCAAAGGGAGGATGGTTTTTAGATGACCAAGCCTTACAACAATAAGATGGATCTTATGTTATGCTTGGTTTGTCTTATCATTTGCCATTTGTTAGTCTGGTTTGTTTTTTATTGCTGGTTTCCTTACTGCTATCTGATGACCTTGCACCTGATTCCTTTTTCATCCCTATCCTCACTTTTATAATCTCATCTTACTTTTGTAGGATCGCTGGTCTGGTTTGTTTCTTGCAGATTAGTTTCCAAGAGGTACTTGGACTTGTCTTGTATCAGTGCAACCTTTGGGTATGTGATTTTGGTCTTTAATTATTATGCAATTTACAAAACTAAGGGATCACATAATAAAGAGAGCTATTAATCCGAAACTTCTTCCACCTTTTAAGTTGTTTAAAGTCTTCTATTAGTGGCTATTGTGAGTTACATACACAAAAATGTATTTCCCTTTTGCAAAGTGATGATTTCTGATTTAGGTACCAAAGAAAGGAATAAATTAGGGAGCTCATGTTGAGTAAAACAAATAAAAATTCTAAAAGATGTTATAAAGAGATTGCATATCTTTTTTCCCTAAAAAAAGGTGCTAAGTACATATCTTCTTTTGATTTCCCTAAAAAATGGTTTTACTTTTACTTGGTTGCTGCTGTCAGTTGCACTGTTCCTGAGCATTAACACTGTAGCACAGTCCTACGTTTCTGGATGCTCTTTTATAAAGTAGCTGCCATCTCTCTTCTATTGCTTTCTTGTGGTTAACAGGTGAAAGAAGTCTTCACTCTTTAACCCTTGTATTCTCCAGCTCATTTTCTCTCATTTTCTCTCTGAACAAGTAAGAAAAACTCCTCTTTTCTTCCTTTAGCATTCAATGTTTTCATTTATTAACTCCTCTTTTCTTTCTCTATCATTCAATGTTTCATTTATCGACTGTAAAGACTTGGTTATTTTTGTTAAATTCCTGACATCTAGGTGCATTTGTTTACGTTTTTTCCTGTTTACAGTTACATTCATGTTTGCTTACTCCTCTATTCTTTCTATAGCATTCAATATTATCACCATTTGCATTCTCTAGCCCATTGTCTGATTTTATTGCATGTAGATATCATTTCGATATATAAGACAAATACCTCCTTTTTTGTCTCCTTTGCAAAAATCTAAGATAGGTTTCCCTTTCTTGTTTGCTTCTCAAATTGGAAAGCTTTTACCAAGTGCACTTGTTTTATTGCAGTAGTATAAGTTGTTTAATGACATCTTAAAGTAACTGATTTGGAAGTTGCAAATTTCTAATATTATGCAACCCGTTTCCTTCTGCTTTATATATTTGGTTTTTGTTCTCCAATTGAAATCTGAAAAAGGCTAAAGATTTAAGAAGCTAGCATAATCATAGAGAGGTACCAGTAAGGAACCACAGTCTTTGAAGCCCCTGCATGTCATATAAACGAGAGAGGAATTAGAGAAATAGGGAGCTTTCAACTAATAAGGGTAATCTACATTAATCTAAATCAGTGAACTATGTTCCATATGTGTCATAGTAGATGATGTTCATAATTATTAAAGAATATATGCATGAAGGATATTTAATATGCGTAGACAAGTGTAAACTGTAATGATATTTAATATGCATGAAGGATCGTTCAAATTGATATAGTGATTTTCGAATGACACATGATAAGAATGGCTGCTTGGCGGCTAATAGTCAAGCCCTTGTCCAATTCCCTTTCTCTCTCTGCCCTTTAATCCTTCTCTATACCAACTCCCTTCCTTCCCATTTCTACCAAAAGCTCTCTTCCTTCCTCATCCCCATATCATCCCTTTCCCAACAATTGGTTTTGGATTTTTTCGCCTGTGCTGGCCCACATTTATAATTGTATCTTCTCCTCTCTGATAGATACACTCCTCCGTTTTCTACACTCTCATCAAATGCCCCCCAATCCCTAATTTCTCACTTGGTTCCCAAGTGCCTGCGCTTATGAATGGAATTTGTTCATAACAGTTAAGAATAGGGAACACCTCGAAGCTTATGTTGGAGTTGGAGATACATATGTTCTCAGTGGATGTAGCTTTATTTTGTGTGATTGGTCATAGGATTATGGCGCTTCAACTTTGCTGCCTATGTAGCTTCAAAGTATGGCTGAGTTACTTTAGATATAAGGCTAGAAATTGATTGTCTTCCGAGTTATGCATCTATGTGTTGCCAACCTTTTATTACATGCTACTTCACACTACTACAAAAATACCCTATGGCGTCGCCCTTTTAGAGTCGCCTATTAAAAGTGGGCGACACATAAACCTTTGGAGTCGCCTATTTCGTGACAGGCGACACAATAGATTCATTAAGAAAAACAAAAAGCTTTGGAAATCACTTTTCGTGTCGCCTCCTAGCTAATAGGCGACACAATAGGTTTATGTGTCTGTTATTAGTGTACGACAGACACATTAGACTAAATCTATTATGTCGCTGGTTTTCAAGGAGGCGACGCGTAAGGTTTTAGTGTCACTTTGACCTAGTGACCGACACTGTAGCCTACTGCTTTAGAAAAAAAACACAAAAAAAACACACAAGAGAAGCGAAGAAATAAACGGCTGACCTCCCGAAACCCTATCACTTTGCCCTCTGTCACTCTCTCTTCGCCAAATCCAGCCTGTAAACCTCTCAATTCTCCAATTTTCGCACCAGATTGGCACAGCTTCAAGAAGCAGAGAAAGCGAAGCACCTTATCTCATTCAATTACACTTTTCTACTTGCACTTTCTTTGTAATTCTTAAGTGATTTTGGTTTCAAAAGTTGGAATTGTAATTGATTCTTTGTAAACTTCTGAGCGTATCTAGGTGAAAATTGCGACAGAACTATATCGAAGGTCGATGATTGGAATGTGTTTGACGGAGATGTCGGTGAGATGGTTCAGAATGGGTTGTGTACCAAGTGCGAATTTGGCGTCTGAAGCTCAATGTATGGTTGATTTTGGTGCTAATTGGCTCCATATGGATATCAGGGTTCCTATTCTGGTGCTGATTCTGTTATATTTACAGGAGAGGAATGAGAAACTATTTTACAAGCTTCTTCTTGACCATGTTGAGGAACTGCTACAACTTGTGTACACTCCAACTGTTGGTGAGGCTTGCCAAAAGTACGGAAGTATCTTTAGATGCCCCCAAGGTCTTTGAAGGATAAGTAAGTTTTCTGGTGCATTCTCATCAATTTCCCTTGTTGGATAAGAATATGAAAATTTCTACTATCATATATGTTTTAGGAAGTGAGATTTTGGAGACCTTGGCTGTCAGGTATTGGAGAATGTTTCCTCTGCTTTCTTTTTTAAGTTTGTAGTTTTAAAGAATAGGAAAATGGAAAAACAAGAGGCAACATCCATCCACTTTACCTTTGTTTCTGTATTGGATTCATTATTGATTGATGAACTTACTTGAGATGTTTAGGGCATGGGAATTCCAGAATCAGCACCTTATATAGTTTTATTTTACTTTTTACCATTGTCATGGCAGGGACTCGTTGTTAGTTCTAGGAAGGAGTCACTTCAGTCTTTTAAGCTGCCTTGTGCACATGAATTTGAACCTGTTACAACTCTTCTAGAAGCAGTACAGGTGAACAAGAGCAGTATACTAGAAATGCATTTTGTTAGTTTCTCGAGATTTATTACCAAAGCTTTGTTGTCTTATCTCTTTGTGCCTTACTCCACAGGCAATCAGACTCACAGTCTTGATAGGTATTTCTAGAAAAGGACAGACATTCACTAAGGAAGTGGTCGAAGCTATGACGTCTATTTATTCGGTACTATTCATTTGTTGTTCTCTGCCTCTTGTTTATCATATTGAAATGTGAATCATCCAATTGGAAGTGACAATTGAGTCATGTAGATTGGTTTGGCTTGGATCAATTCAGTTTGGGTCGTATTCAGTCAACTATATTGGGTGGGGTCATATATAAATCTAACATTAGTTTGTTAATTATGATAAGATAACCAATGTTAGTCACATTACATTTTGAGTCAGGTCAATATATGTTTTGCATGCTTTGGGCTAGGTATTCCAGCCGAGGTACTTTTTGGTCCCGTCTAACAATAAGTTTAACATGTGGTTGGCTCACTTGGCTGTGCAGAAACCTCTCATTCTTTTTTCGAGGATGGGTATGTAGTCTGGATGTTTCATGTGTTGTACCTGACTTTTATTTCACTCTTATATTTTTGCTTAACCTTTTCAATTTATGCATTCATACTGCTTTTGCACTTTGATGGTGCTCAATTTTTTTATACCTTGTAGGTACTTAGAATACAAACTGTAAATGTTCAGAGTTGAGGTAGAATTTAGAGTTGTAGAAACCCAGAAGGAGTCGGGGTTAGTCAGAAGTGGGTGTGTTATTGCTCTTGTTGAACGGTTGTCAACTCCCTGAATTATATGGATTCTGATTTTGAATAGGAGTTCAATTTCTTTTCTTCAACCCTTATTGGATATGCCACTGATAGTTGGTCACTTTGTGTAGGTGATAGTGAATTGGTGATGACCTAGTGGAACCCGTAAAACCAAGTTGGCAGCAGAAGATTGAGCATTAATAAAAACTTCGTTCAGAGTTTGGTCTTAGAGTTTGAGAGTGCGTTCCGTTGGTTTGTCATTCCATTTCTTTTTTTTTTCCATCGCTTAGTATCATGAAATCAGAAAGAGCTCAAGAAGTATATTGTGCAGCTTGGAGAAAATAAGCTCCTCCTCAAGGTCTGCTTTCTCAACTTTGTTGCTAAAATTATCGTCTCTTGTATTAAATGGTGCATCCATTGTGGGTGAATTTGGTTTAGGAGTTGTACTTGTTGAATGAAGATGGAAATGGGTACAAAATGATAGTACCAGTTTTAATCAAGCAGGATTTGCAGAGTCAAATGCAAATGTGCGCAAGAAAATTGAGTATATATTTATATTTAGCTTCATTTTGACGTGTTGTCTCACTGCATTGATGTTTCAAGGTATATAATCTGCTACTTATACTTGCATCTGGTCTGATGAAACTAAAATTCTGCATATTTTAAAGCTGACTGAAATTTGTTAAAATCGTAAATTAGTTCTTGTGTTTATACTGATTAGGTATTTATGAGGCACTTGAACTCGGGGATGGAGGTAAAGACTGTATGGGAAAGGGTGTTTTCAAGGTTAGTTTCTTTTGAGCATCCGTACCAACTGCAATATCTGGATTTGCCTTGCCTTGTAAAATTTCTAGTTTATGATGGGTGCACATTCATTTGGATAGATTGAGGTCTAAATTTTTCTTTGGATTGAGGCAAGCTTTGCCAATAATGTTCAGTATGTGATGTTACTCTATCATTGATCCAGTCGACAATCTAATTCATTTTAGTCACACTTCGCATCTCACTTTCAAGAATTTTTTTTTCTTTTCCATCCAGGTACGTCTCCAAGACTGGGCGAGATCGTTATGCCTTTTGTGCAGACCGGTGTAGAGAGTCTAGCTCATACTTCAACTCTTCTGCAATCTGGTAGCACTATCATCCTCTCCAAGATGCAAGCCCTGAATTACCTTTCCTCGACTTTCGTCAAAGTATCATGTACCGTGCTACTACGTCTTTTTGTGCCGACTGCGAAGACAAAAGCAATGAGGTGAAGAGCGATAATAATGTTGCTTCCTGCGCTGTCAACTCCATGTTACTTCGTTCTCTCAAACACCATCTAACATGGCCCCTCCTCAGGTACACGGAATATGTTTCTCTTTAAACAAACTCTGAATCAATCAAAATTATCTTCTGAACTATTGAATATGTTTCTATTGCAGAAGGTGAGTCAACCTACAGAGTTCATTATTGTCAAGGGAGTAGTAGATTCTAATGGTCCTATCCTAACTAGGAGGTTTAATGAAGAGGAAATCAATATTTCTGTTGATGATCATGATCATGATGGGATTAATCAGTTATTTGTCCATATTAATGTTTCAAAGCCTGAGTTGGATGATTCTATGCATTTTCCTTGTGGGGTACAATGTTGATGATCATGGTCATACTAGGAGCTTGTAGTTTTGAACATTGAAGTTCAAGGGTGATCTAGGTGGATTTTATATTGTAAAAGATAACACTTTTTTGTTATGATATTGGAGGTTGTGCAATGATTGGATATCTTATTTTTTAACTTTTAATATTTAATGTTTATGCTTAATGTAATGAATGCATGACAAAATTAGTAATACTTTATAAAGCAAAAAAAAAAAACTAAAATCGAAGTTTATGCGTCCCTAGCTAGATTATAGGCGACACAATAGCTTACCTATTGTGTCGCCTCTAAATAAAGAGGCGATGCCTAAACTAGTTTGTTTTTGTGGCAAGAGGACCTATCGTGTCGCCTCATTTATAACAGGCGACGCATTAGCTTATTATATGCGTCATGTATTAAATAGCGGGCGACGCATAAAGGGAAAGTTCTTTGTGGTGAATTGACCTATAGTGTCGCCTCCTACCTAAGAGGCGACGCAATTGGTTGAGTTTTGTGTCGGTTCCCAGGCGACACCATAGATGCCGACCTATCGTGTCCCCAGCAACAGAGTCGCCTTCCAGGCGACGCGATAGCCTGTTTACAGGCGACACGATAGGGTGTTTTTGTAGTAGTGTCATATGCCAATTTATCTATTCATCTTGGTTATGCAGGACATAAAGTTAAGTAGTACTCAAGTCTATTTTCTAGATTTATTATCCTAAATTCCTAATATGTCAACAAAAAAACAAAATGCAACACAGAAGAATAGGATCAAAACCAAACAGTCGCTAATAAGAATGATAGGCAAACACAAGATAGATCATATAAAGGCATCATCACTTCTTTCACAGTCTGCATTTCCGAAAAAGATTGGTAGAATTGACATATAACAACTAAAAGTGCTAAGAGAGTTCCGTAAGAAGCACGATTAACATTCGAAGCGTACTATAGAAGCAGGAAGATTTATCAATTTGCCTTGACCCTAAAACGAAGAACTGTAGAACCACAATCGGCGACCACTCTAAGAAATTGCATCTAAGAAGGGAAGAACAACAAACTTACGACAAAGTACCTGGAAATCAATATTTAATTGAGATTTGAGAGTATCTGGTCTTTACTGATGTTCATAATTATCAAAAACAAGGATGGTTACATAAAAATAGATCTTTAGTGAACACTTAGTAGTAATTCTTTGGCAAATAATCTGATTTCATGCTTTGGATTTTATCATTTTGTTTATATGTCTTTAAACTCTGAAACTTATGTGAATCTAAAAATAGGAAAAGCTAACCAACTTCTCCACCTACTGATCCATAAAATGAAACAAATGACTTACTTAACAACTCCTAGACCTGCTTCCACACCCAGACACCGTAAAATGAATGATGTTGTGTCTCGTCCAGCGTCGTGTCTGCCTTTGCCTCTCAGCCCAGTTTTCATTTAGTATATCCGATGAGGCAGACTCGTCTGCTGTTGTTGTTGCAAAAGCAGTTGCTACATGACGTGCTATATGATGTCTCCTGGCAGCACAGTGATAACACTTTGATGGCATTCAAGCCCTCTATGAATTCACCCCTATCCCAAACTCGATCATTATCCCCGCTGTATTGCCTATGTCACAAACATTTGATACTTTGATGGTTATTTCTGTGCCTTCTCGATTGTGTCCAACTACTATGCATTTCATTACATTGCAATTTACCGTCGTCTTATTATCGGTTTTTCAGGATGAAGCCAGAACATACTTATCTTGATAAGCTAACGAAAAAAACAAAAGCATATAAAGTCAAAGTGAAAGTCATCGAGAATTCCCGTCCATTGCAATCTCCCGGAAAGGCAACAAGATACCAAAGGATTGTCTTAAGAGATGAAAAGGTTAGTATGTGATCTACCCCTCTTAATTCTTTTGGGACAATTTATATATCTTATGAACCATTTAGAAATATTATTTTAGGTTCTACTAACTTATTATTGATTATGAACCTCACTTTTTTACCATATGTTTAATAGGGTAACACAATGCGAGGAACTTTATTCAACGATGAAATTGAAGGCTTTGAAGAAGCCCTTCAACGTAATGGAGAGTACGAAATTTCTAATGCTCCTCTAAAAGCTGTGGATGAAAGTTTCCAGAGCAAACCAAATGAGATTCAAATGAGTTTTGGTGGCAAGACCATCATTGAACCTGTAGACGCTGATGTCGGGGTTATACAGCCCCAGTTTCAATCAATAACCTCCATTCCACACATTGTGAATCCTGATGATTGATTTGGTGCCTTTATATGATTTTATACTTCTATGTTGCTTTAGAATTATAACTATTTGGTGCATCTTTACACATATGTTTTGCTTTATCTATTGATTTATGCATACCTCATTTTATCCAACAATATTTATACAAACAAAATCTCAGATGTATTGGGCATGGTCGTGTTTGTTGACGAAGCAAGAACCATCAAGGCATCAAATGATCGTGAACATCAAGTACGAGATATTGTCCTCACGGATCATAGGTATTATGTCACTGTAAAACACTAATTTTATTTTGCCTTCCTCATTATAAATATTTCAAGTTGTTAATCATTTAACTACACATTACAAGCACTGAGCAACCAATGATAGTATCTGCGTGGAATGATTTAGTGGGAAGTGGCTGCAATGTAGTCAGTATGTGGGAAGAGGCATTTGTAGTCATTGGAATCACAGCTTTGAAGCCTACAAGTCACAAGGATAAGCCTCTTCAAATATAACAACTCAAATTACCAATCATATAATACAAATTACTTTACAATTACTTCTTTAACTCTCTGTGTAGGTTTCTCTCTTTCGAACACCATGTCGACTTCAATTATTCATGACCCCAAAAGAGAAAAAGCTGACTCTTTGAGAACATGGTTTGTTATTAACGTCTACTTTATATTACAACTCATATAGCCCATACACACTTTCCTCACTTTATACATACTCTTTCTTATTTTCCATAGAGCTAAAGAGAATGAAACTCACCTTACTGACCGGAGATCAAGAATGTTGGAAATTCGATCACAGTCAGAGGAAAGAATCATAACGACAATTGAAGAGCTCAAAATTAACAAGGTAAAAATGACTTATCTTGGTATTTAGATATCGCAGGCAATGTTTACACAAATCATTATAAATTTATTTTAACAATGACTTCATCCATTCTAAGTTGTCTACTTTAACTCATCGCCAGTTTATTTATTATGTCTACATTATCCCTATTGAATTTTTTTACTAGGTCCACCTTCTCTTTACCATGTGCAGCTGTGCTAAAAAATACTATCCGATTGACTATTATCATTCACAATATTTTAATTCTCATCCTCGCTGTTCGTTCATTTTTGTACATCATGCAATCTGCGGCTCAAAGTAATTAAAATTTAAGGTAATTGATAAACCCACAAGGTGAAATAAGAAGATATCCGAGCTCTAACACCACTTGTACACCATATCTTGGTCTTTAGAGATCACAGACAATGTTTGCACAAATCATTATAAATTTATTTTAGCAATGACTTCATCCATTCTAAGCTGTCTACTTTAACTCATCGGCCGTTTGTTTATTATGTCTACATTATCCCTATTGAATTTATTCATTAGCCACGATATAAGAATGTCGCAATTGATAGTATAACTAAATTAATATCATTTGATCAATGAAAACTAGGCTTCCACTACAATGCAAGAAGAATGATACTGGCTTAAAGTTGTTATACCTGAAAGTAAGCTCAAGAATGTTAATGTTTATCTGGGATGTAAAGAATGCGACACTCGTGGAGATTTTCCCAAGGGAGCAACATTCACTTGCACATCCTTTCGATGTTCTTCGGCGAAGACGGTCTAAGTCCCAAGGTTAATTATTCATCAATTGCATTAGGATTCATGTTCCTCGTTGTTTATGCAATTGTAATCTAAAATCACACATCGTTTTAACGACATGTTCAATTTCAACTTTGATGCAAATGATGGCACCAGAACAATGTCTTTTACCGCTTTTACTGAAGATAGAAAAACTTTTCAAGTTTGGGGCTCACGAGTGGTATGAGATGAAGCGTGATGTAAGGAATTATTACCTTTAAACTCATGTTTATTTTCCTACTCTTACACTCATGAATCTTATACTTCAAACAAATGGTGTATCTAAGTTGTTCACATATAAGAATTCGGATAGAATAGGAGCATGATAAGAAACTTTTCTTTTACTTATTATTTTAGGGTAACATTTGTTGTCAAACAATAGCTTACTGTCAAACAGTCTCACCTTAGCTTTATAAAACCTTGCTCATGTCTATATCAAATTTATGGGTTAGGTCATTAAAGATAATAGGTCAAACGAGTATGTTTACTTTGTGTATTACATGTAACTATAAATTTATCTTTGGTATATTTTGTTATCTAATACTTCCTCCGTTTTTTATTAGTTAACCTGTTTCTTTTATCACGTTTGCCAACGCGTGATTTCAATTACTTTTATCTTGGAAAATTGATGAGTAAAAATTATAAAAATATGATATTTTGAAAATATATAATGAGACGAATCTAACAAGACCCCACATGACTATATTTTCTCTTATGTATAAATCAAAAGATAGTCAAAGTAGATTATGTGAATAGTGTCAAAAGTCAAAAAGTGTCAACTAAAAAAAACCGGAGGAAGTATATATACTTACTTTCAGGATGAACAGAAAATATTCCGCAAGATCGCAACTAGCTTGAAAACCGATCATATTTTCCTGAATGTTGGCTCGTCAATTGCATTATCAAACAAGAGAGTTCTCAAATGGGTGTTGAAGAATGTTGCCCTTGAATGAAATTTCGGTGAACCACTCCTCTAAATATTTTGTTAGTTACTTGAACACTTGGTTACTTTTGGTTAACATGCGTATGGCAAATTAGTTGGCTTCTTGTAGGAACACTTAGCCTTTTGTAGCCTATTAGCCTTTTGGTAACCTATGGTATCTTTACCAAACTATGTGTTCCTATCCGATACCATGTAATATTTTACAAACATTATGTATTGATGTAAGGAGGCATTGTAATTTATGGTTTGAACATTGTATTTTATGGTTTTCAAATAGCAAGTACCACTTCATGGTACTATAATGGTAAATTTAGTTGATGATTAGCCGGAATTTTTTCTACGTATGTTTTTCAACCTTGGGGGTTCGCGCGCGGCCCTACAACTAGTTAAAAAAACGGAGGTAGTATTTTTTTTGGAAGGTAATGTGGAGGACCCTGTGTAGATCTCAACTAGCACAATTTCTTGATCTGATATTTGCGGACCCGACATTTGGGAGTAGGGGAAATGGTAAGAGATTCCCACCCCCAAATGCCCCTAATAGGATTTGATCCCATGACCTTGAAGTCATAAGGCCAGATCTTTAACCACTAACTATAGATATTGAAAAACCAGATTGTCTTGTAAGAGACAACCTACTTTTAAAATAAAATTAGACAACGGTCTAATAGGCCTAATAATAAGAAGAGAAAATCAACAAACTGTCTTCTGAAGATAGAGACCAGTTTAATCCATTTTGTGACCTATTTAATTTATTCAATACTCAGTGATAAATTTATGGGAAATTCCCAATGGTGGCCCTTAGGTATAAGGAATTCCCAGTGGCGGAAATTCCAAAAAAACTTTCCCGTTGGTAGCCGTACTTTACAAATTATTCCCAAACATAACCTTAATGAAGAATATTCCGTTAATAATAAAGCATATTCCGTTAGTTAACAATTAAGGCGGTCACTCGCAAATAAAACGAGGCAGGTCGTTTTTTGCCAATTTCGACCTCAAAATCAACTCTTAAGGGCTATAGCTTACCCAC
Organism: Patellifolia procumbens; assembly: GCA_947645195.1. NCBI lineage: Eukaryota > Viridiplantae > Streptophyta > Magnoliopsida > Caryophyllales > Amaranthaceae > Patellifolia > Patellifolia procumbens. The sequence continues at coordinate 807,988 of CANSGD010000920.1, forward strand.
TAAAATGATCCCTTAAGGGCAAAAAACGACCCAAAATACCTCGTTTTACGTGCGAGTAACTACTTTAACTATTAACTAATATAATATGCTTTATTATTGATGAAATATTCTTCATTAAGGTTATGTTTGAGAATAATTTGTATATGAGGGTTACTAGCGGGAAAGTTTTTTTGAAATTTACACCACTGAGAATTCTTAAAACCTAAGGGCCACCATTGGGAATTTCCCTAAATTTATTTAGTGACTAGTTTAATCCATTTAATGACTAGTCTAATTTATTCGGTAAGTCATATTTTTTTTTAGGAATTCACTTGTTATATTTCGAGACTAACATTGAAATAGGGAAAGGAGAAGACAATGAACAAATAGAGTGTGCTAAGTGTGTAGGAATACATTAGACTAGAGTAAGATAAAATGAGTTTGTTAATAAGATGTGGACTTTAGTTGGTCTAATTTTATGTTAAAATTAGACCGCCTGTTTTAATAATTTGTGCTGAAAAGCATAGAATACTCATTCATTGTAAATTTGGAACAAATAATTGTTTAAATACAAATTAGGATTGAGGCCTTTGAGCGACTACAATATTGGAATGAAATCCCAACATTATACTCCTGCCAAAAACAGAAAAGCTAGAAAGGGAAAAATGTTGCTTCTTTCACATATACCTCACTTTCCTCACTACAACAACCGTTACAAATCCCATGTTTCTTTCGTCAAATTCAAAAATCATACTATTTCTTTTACTACTACTAAATCATCTTCCACATTTTGTTCAAAAATTCTCAATATCTTAATAGGACGATTCTACTCCTGCATGCATTCTCATCCTAAATTTCATTTTTCAAGAGATTAAAATAGAACAATATGAATCTCGATGCTGAAAGAATTCAACTCATCGATATTTCTTCGGAGGATGATTTTCTCATTGGTTCAGACTTGGATAACACTTTCGTCGATCTTCGGTTATCAGGTAAAACATTGATGAATAATATTTCATGAATTGCTTTGAAATCCAATATTTTCATATCTTACCCCCCATTTTTTGAAGAAAACATTCTCTTTAGCAATGTGTACGTATATAATTAATTAGGTTTTTTTAATTAGGTGTTGATTTTGATGCAAGACCTGTTCTCTTCGACATAAAGTAACTGAACCGAATTATTGAACTGAAATGAATAGTGTTATGTGAAAGTAAAAGTATTATACAAAGCTGAACTGAACTGAACTGAACTGAGAATAAACTAAGAAGAACGAACCTAATTACGGACTTGACTGAAGTCTGATACGTGAGTGTTTTTTTCCCTTGATTTTGTAGAGCCTTTTTTTAGATGGTTTACTAATTGTTCGATGTTACTCATATTACATGCTTAAGTCGTAAAGTGGTTTGGATGTACAAGTGTTGGACTTGGTGATTTTTTTTTTGTTTTAAATGAAGGCCTTGAAGTACGGGCTTTGTATTTCCTTTGCACTTTTGGAAATTAAATTGAAATTAGCTCTTTTGAACATAATGGATAAACTAGTTATCTTTTTTGTTGGCATGTTTGTCTGATTATTTAATCTGGGATAAGAATGCGGGTGAGTATGGGATTATACAATGTAACATGTCAAAAATTTTAGATTAGTAAAGTGGGAGAGAATACATTACACACTTGAGTGTACCAGGAGAATCAATTTAGGGGTTCTGTTCATGAATACTTTGACTGGTTCGGCCCGGGTTCGGTTCGTTTGTTAATGAGCCAAGGTTAAGCTTGAAATTGTAGTTCGATTAACTAAACGAGCCAAACTCATACTCAATGATGGCTCGAAAAGCTCGTGAGCTCGTTAATTAAAGAATAGTAATACATATATTTATGTAATTTTATACATCTTTTTATACCAATACCAACATTATCGATTGAGAGACAAAAGGAAGAGAATTTTTGACATAACTTATCCAACTAGGATACTGTTATAGCATTGATTTTACAAACTTTAATATGTTTAGTGCTTATTTTTGAAATATATTACTTATCAGTTTATTGAGTCAAAGCTCGAAGCTCGGCTCGAACTCGAAGAATTCTTATCAAGCCTAGCTCGATAAGGATTTTTTGAGCTCTAGGTGAGTTTGAATTCCGTAAAATTAAACCAAACCAAACCGAGCCATATTAGAGTTCGACTCAGCTCGCTTCTTCTCGTGTCCACCCCGTACACCCAAGGCTATTTGTTTGCTCATTGTTCATTTAGACTCCAAATAAGCACAAACTAGACATCAAAAAAAGCAATGACCAAAAAAATAGTGTTAGGTGCACCATGCTCAAGGTAACTCCCGGGTGCATAATAAAAGTTATATGTAAAGCAGTAAAGGGTGTCCATATAGATATTTCTTCTGGTTTTTTGCATGATGTATGATTTAGTTCATTTCTGAACTGCAAAAGTATAAAAAATAACAGTGACATTAGAGAGTCAAAATGAGCTAGTACGCAATCCGAAAGCTAGTATCCATCCAGGAACAAAAGATAGGGGACCACCTTATGCTGGGAAAGAACATGAGATGTTTCGACTAAAAAAGGAAAATGTTGACAAAGAATGCAATTCAAGGAAAAGTTTGGCTTGGGATAATGCATTTTTCACAAGTCCAGGTATATAAGCACAATTGTACTCTTGTGTTTATATTTTATTAAACTGTATGAGTATTTTCAGTTTGATATTCTTGAAAATTTGTTAGGTATCCTTGAATTTGAGGAACTATGTCTTGTAAATAGAGGTTTCAAGAATCTTGAAATTGAAGAAAATGCAAGGAGGTATGTTTAATAAAAGTTTGTTTGACTTTGAGTAACATTTTTAAAGTGTATGATCTCTTCGAATATAAGTAGTATTTGTGTATGGAAAATGCAGTAAAGTTTGCCAGGAAAGAAATCTGAGATGTAAACCAGGAGTTGGAGGTATCGACAGACATAGTAGTCAATGTAAGTACACGCTTACTCACCTTTATGTTCGGTCACCTTATATTCATTTATTTCGTTAAGAATAGGAGCTGACAATTTCTAGTGAGTTGAGATACGGGTTAACAAGCTCTAATGAGCTGAGATGAGGGTTAACAAGTTATAGTGAGTAAAAAGGATAAGTGAAATAAGTTTTAAGATAAGTAAGCTAAGAGCTACAACGTTCAAACAAGAGATAAAGATATCTTAGATAAGTTCAAATATGTCCATGTTCACTTCACTCGAATTTCTCCAAACTTGTTTTTCTTCTTTGAATTAAAAACTTATAATTATTGATTGAAGCTTACTCAAACTGATATTCACAGATTAGGACTGATTTTGCGTATTGAAACTGATTATCATTGATTAAAGCCAGATAGTAGTTTCTTAAGTTGAAGTGAGCAGGCCTTGAGTGAGATTCAGATGAAGAAAATTTGCAAATATTCGGTACCACATTGTGATCCTTATTTGGTGCCTTTAACTTGTGAAAATTTGCAACTTATTCGGTACCACATTGTGATCCTTATTTGGTGCCTTTAACTTGTGAAAATTTGCGACTTCACTAAGCTAATGAAAGGGAATAAAGAAAGAAGATAAGCTTCATAAAAGTATTTTGTTTGCACATTGTTCCCGGTCTTTTTCTGTTCTCTTTTAGCTTTTCTGGTTCAAAAACTGAAATGATAAAAGCATTTCATCTCTGCACTCTTTACCTGATTGTTACTTCAGTTTACTGGGCATATTATGTGATGTCTGATAGTTATCGCGATTACACGAAATTTATCTATATTGCTTGTAGTTGCTGCCAACCATATTACTGGGCACCTTTGCTTATTCTACATCGTACTCATTGAAATTCTTCTTATCGCATTGTCTTTTCTCTTTCATGCTTTTTATAGCAACAATGAAAGCGAAAGTGGCATCTCCAAGCAAGGTGAGTTTAACATATAGTGTTTTCGCTAAAAATATCTGTAATGACTAAAGTGACATTTACTTTTTTCATACACTTTCAGATGGTGTCAATTAAAGGTTACAAGCGGCAACAGATGACTACTAGTAGAAAAGAGGCTAAATCACACTTTGTGAAGGTATATTCGAATTCAATGTGAGTTCGATTTACAGCTATTTCTTGGCACTTGCACGACCGTTGAACTAGTATACTTAGAAGAATTGCTTGCTAAAAGCACCCAACTGAAAATGTTGGGTTGAAAAGGACAAATTCCTATTCCACTTAGGAAGATATTTGTGAGGATGTGGGCAAGAGGGAATAACACTTGATATTATTATTTGACTAACTAATCTTATTTTGAATTGACTAAGAACACTAGTAACAGGGCAGAATCTCTAAAGACTACTGAGATTATGGGCCAGAGTAGAGGCTCCACAACACATACCAGAAAACCACCTTTACGAGCAATCAGCAGAAGTGGTAAACTTGGAATTGCAAAACATATGTAGTGAACATGCACGTTTAGTGATCGTTGGTTGCACATAGGAAGTTACATGAGCAATATCCCCGCTAAATGGAGCATGTGTTAGTCAGAGTATATTATAAAGGAATTGGTTTGGCGCCCACTTCTTACATTTCACAAATAAACAGTTCTCCATTTAGCGTTACTCTGGTGAAAGTTGAACTTCCCAAGAGATTCCTTTGCTTTTGTCAACGAACCAAACAACTTTTGTTATTTATGTCCACAAAGTTGTACTTGTGTAATTCTATGTCAACCAAACGACCACTTATTGTTAATTTGAAACCGTATTTCATTAATGACCTTGAATTAACGATGGCTATTGCATGACTAGGCACGGTGGTAACCCAAAAATCAGATTCATGGCCTTCAAATTCTGTATCATCCTCTCAATCTCTCTCACCTTCATTAACCACCAAAAATTCTGTTGATCTTTCACCATGTAAAACTTCCATGGATAATATACAAACTGCAAGCATATCAAAATCACAGGAGATGGAAGGTAATTTCTCACCAACAATTTGTGTTTGTCGTAGTTCTACTACACTAAACCCGTGTTAAATGAGTCTAAGACATCTTATAGATATATGTTTTACTCTTATGTTAGTGTAGGTGATTTTTATTCATCTTCTTCAGGTGGGCGTCCAAATAGTGGCATTAAAGGAGCTAATCTACGACATTCTCAAGCTTTTAACTTAGAAGGCCATCGAAACAACCATCAATATCATTCTTGCATCAAACAAAATCTAGGAAGAGATGCATCAAGTGCAACTCCCATTTCTCCCAAGACTTCTTCTAGGCTTCGATTTCCATCCCAGAAGATTGGCTTCTTTGACATGGTTAGTTTTCTTTTTCCAATGTAGTTCTTTAAGTTCATGAGAATCTGAATTTGGACTGGATTTAATTCTGTTTTTTCATTTTGAAATTTCAGAAGCCGGAGATTAAGGATTCTAATAAAGGTCTAAGAAGAACATCCAACCAAACTTCACTCAAGAAGCAAGAATATTTTCTCGAATTTGAGGAAAAGGAAAATGTTCACCACCCTGAAGATACTGTAATAGAACTTGAACTAAAGAAGGGTTCTCCCATGCCTTCTCAATTGGTTTCTAGTGGCTCGTCTTCGTTCCAAAAACGTCTCACTAAAGCCCAACGACCAACACGAGAAAGGTTGTTAAGCCCAACTCCTCGCACACGAACACCTTTGGCTAAAGTTTCTCCCTTGAAAAGAAGTGCTTTCTTTTAAAATGAGTAATCCATAAGGTAATGTTTAGGCAGTTAGACAACTACATCTAGGTTCACCTACATCATACGTTTGAAAGACTCTAGTAGAACTTGTGGTAGCTATCATATTTCATAAGGAGACAAATGAAGGTGTGAATTGGTAGGAGATGATGTTGCTTGTACCAAAGGTGATTTTTTTTTGTATGAGATGATATATACAAAGTCGGTAACTTTAGAACATTTGCTCAAAAATTTTCTTCGTTCACACGACAAAAACCACTAATTAAAAAAATTGGCATAATCTCTTAACAAGCATATGATCAACCTGACTTGAAACATTTAATGCTGCGAATATTGACATAATTCTATATTTTTAAGTGTAACCTTTTTTCCAATAAGATTCACGAAATAAAGTTGAAGACAGGGAAGTTTGATGGTCCTCAATAATTTCTTCAAGCAGTAGCCATTCAGTATGATTTTGCTATATTTCCAGTATTTTCCTAGACAAGGACCATTGCACATGGGGCTTCAAACTTCATGTATTATTTCCCTAAAAGGGGCCATTTCACATGGTTCATCCAACTTTTGACGTGATAGAACTTCATGTCAACAACACTTGGTCATGTAGTAGATCTTGGCGAAGTCGTCAATATGACATATAGAATATGGAGCATTGGGCCCACTTCCTAAATCCTAACCGTAACGAATAATATTTACGACATACTAGCTGAATAAGATGGTAAAAAATTTGCATACAACACTTGTATACTAATACTTCTATAGTTCTATACAACCATTAATAAAATTTTACATATAATATTTGCTTGTTTGCAGAATAATACTCAACACGTTGCTGAACTAGATAACCATCCCTTACTAAAGACAAAAACTTCTAAGCACAAAGTTTTTTATGTTCTTTGAAGTGAGATTTATTCCCTCAAAACATTCCCATCATCATCAAAATTTCCTTCTAATCATAATAGTTGTGTTGACTGAAAATTCTTTCTGTTCAAAATGGGGCTTTGATATAGTTGAAGTCATGATCAAGAAAAACGTGAGGTAATTTGGCAAAGAAGTATAATTGTTTGTAGTAACTTAACACAGGACAAGTGAATGGCGTTTAGTCTTTGATGTAGAACAGACAATAATCACTCATGTGGTTGAAGCTTCACTAGGAAATGAAAGAAAAGAAGTTAAGAGGATTTCTACATCATGGACCTTAAATTTAATTTAAATAGTTAAGATAAAGACTTTAAGAATGTTTAACAATTATTGTTGGCCGTTAACTATTTTACTTGGCTATTTTAACCATTTCTATGGAACGTTAGTGATATATATTTGATTGTTAGTGTTAGGTATTTGACGGTTAGTTATTAAGTGTTTGGGATAGTCGACGTCAGGTGTTAATTGATTAATTAATGCAAAATAAAATCAAGTCAAAAACTAATGAAAATATACTCTATTATATATACTTTTCGTTGAAGAACTAATCTTTCGTTACCCAGGAAACAAATTATTTATAACTTTGTAAGGTCATTTGACCACATGAAAAATCCAAAAATAATGAAAACTACCAAACACCCTACTTAATTGCCTAACAATAAAGCATATAACAAATCGTTAATGCCTTTCTATTGTGCGTAGTAGGAATTTTATTTCTCTTTCTTGGTTTCTTGTGTGTAGGGATGGTAATAAGGTAGTTCATCACCTTGTAAAGTTAGTGCCTGTTGGAGTCGAGCGACGTTAGGGACGTTATTGCCTAACGGATATCTTACCTTATATATTGATGGACTCACTTTTGATTAATTAATTGCACTAACGTTTTCCCCTAAAAGAAAAACAAGTCGTTAACGGGCTTAAACCAAAATTAGATAGTAAAAAAAATCCGAGCCAATTCACAATCTTTAGAGTTGAATTCAGTAGAACTCGACTAATAAAAATTTCGACTTAAATTCGAATGCTTCACAACTTCACAAGCTGACTAGGCTCATTAAGACATAAACACCCTTGGTTCCTAGGAAATTTCCCCTGTAGTAACTACTTCAAGTCTAGTATGCGTTCCAGGAAATATATCTAATTGTGGTCTTTCTATAACACCAAGACTCACCAACTAACGTTAATGATAATTAATTAGAAACCAGGAATATCCACTTCCACTATGGAGTCCATTTTGATCAAAGTGCAACGACCAAACCTAAATATCAACTTGCATATTACCTATTACAAATGCATCAAGTCTTTCTAATTGACCATCAACACCGTCTGTCTTTCTTTATTTGTTACATTAGTTGTCTCAATTCACTAACAAAGTGTATATTTCACCCAAACAAAAAAAGTGTAGACGAGTTGATACTCTTTGTACTAAAGTTCATCTTCCTTCTCCAGGTGTAGTGCAAAATATTTTATACTCCGTATAGTATGGTGGGAGCATTTCGTTTTGTAAAGGGACATACATAGATAATCACATTTAGTGTTTTCAAAAGCACATAGGTTATGCAAATCAGAACATATAAATGTACTGAGATCTCCGCCAAGAACATATAAGGTAGTATGAAAAGTACATATTATGTTTTATAGAGCATATTTACATATAGCATAATTTTCATTTTATTTCATACCAACCATAAATTGGTTTAGTGGAAAAGAGTGACTATTTCAAGTTATTACGTTAAGGTTTGGCAGTTTAATCCCTACCAGGGACAATTATAGGATAGGGATTCTCCTTATCTTCCCATTGCCTAGCCCGCTCGGATACACCCTACGGGTTCCAGCTCGGTAGGCTAATTTTTTGTTACCATATTGTATTTTATGATGTATAACATATGTATTATCATACACATTATGGAGAAAGGTATTACCCATCAAGGTGCCTAATATTTACTGGGTTTGGAGTACCTATCAGTAGGCCCATGGAGGCTCAGGCTCAGGCTTAGTACTAAAGTTTTTTTTAAATCCTTATTGGAAGGTTCAATACTAAAGTAACTTTTTGATTTATTTATCTTATTTACTTACCATACTTTTCATTTTTCCCTAAACATGACAATATCATACTCCCTATTCACTTCTAGTTGTTTGCTTCATTTACTTTTTCATAGCTTTGAAAGAACACGTTTGACCATTAATATCCTTAATCATGTAATAACTAATTCATATTATACAAACTTAGTATTGTGAAAACATACTAATATAGCAAATCTCTCATGCTAATCTCTTTAACTATATCTCAATGGAATTTTGTAAATCAAAGTTGGTAAACTTCAATTATGAAAAAGGAAATGGAGCAAACAATTATCGACTGAGGTAATAATTATTTAGGAGTAAAAGAGAAGGAAGTACATAACTGTTCAAAATTGACTATGGAAAAACTAGTTGCAAATTAATTAAAACACATAATATTGCAAGAAAGAAGAAGAGTGAAATAATCAGGCATCTGACAACTATAATCAGCTGCACAATACAGACGCGTAGTTCGGCAACTTAATTGGAATTAGCTAACTCCAACTGACCTTACAAACATTCCGGGGTGAAATTGATAATTGATGTAGCTTCAAAAAAAAGGAGTTGCAATCACAAAACCAATTACCAATATAAAGAACAACAACAAGATGTGATACATGTAATCTGTTCTTATTTTGTGTAGCACAACAATACACGGCCCACCATTACATAAATAATGAAGATTATCATTATTCATCAATAGTTTCCTCCACCAAATAATTTCTTTTTCATTATCACTGCTTCTTTTTTTAATTACATCATCATGAACAAGAAATATGGACAAATTATATGATGTATGTGGCCGCAGACAAGATGAAACCTACATAACACGCGTGAAGTATACATGTCTTGTACATATCATACAGGCGCCAAGTCGTCAACACATGACAAAGGAGAACACAACATTCACCACTTACAACTTGTTTGGATAAGAGGAAATTGAGAAAGGGAGGAAAAGGAAAGGGAGGAGAACAAGAGGTTAGAGGAAGGAAGGGGAGGGAGGGATCTACTTTCCTTCCGTCTTTAGAAACACCATCTCTCTAAAATTGGAAAGATCTAGAGGGAAAATGAAGCTCCATCTTCCCCTCCGTTTCTTTCTCCTTCCCTTTCTCCTATTTCCTTACCCTTCCTTTCCCTTCTATTTAGCCAAACAAGCGGTTAGGTTTACCATATATTATAGATGGACATATTCAATTCCATTGGATTAGTGAAAATACGTTATAGCGAGATAAACTTTCCATCAAAGTTGTGAGACCTTTTTCTCTGCTAATATTTCCTTTTACGTTATCGATAGTTTATTTTCCTTAAATCTTTTCCTCCGGCTAGAAATTACAATAAAGATGGACATATTCAATTCTATATCAGCTGCAACTCCGACAACCCTTATACGACACATATCGTGCATGAACCGTGAATTAAGCACACATACCTAATAGAGTCACACGGACACCAACATAACATATCTTGAGTGCACGCCACGTACCAAGTCGGTACCATTGGCTAGCTGTGTGTGAACTATGAGATGTTTATAAAAATTTTCCATTGTATTAGTAAACATATATTACAAGGGAGATAAAAAATGAAGTTTTCACAATTTACAGGCACTCTAACAATTTGGCCATGACTAAATCCTTTTCTCTTGGGACCTTAGAGCATCACCACGATAACATCCATGGTTGAGAGGGAACCCCCTTTACCTCTATTTAAAAAATTCAACACAGACGAATCAAATTTCGATATTACTAATATCAACAAATCTACAACCAATTGTCTGTGTAAAATCTAATTTTAACCTTTCTCTTCTGTAGAAAAGAAACTAAGCTATATCAAAACTAAGTTCTTTTCCTAGGGGTGTTCATCTGTACAATAAAAATTCGCCATCAAAACAATCTTGTAGTAGGAAGTCTCATCTTTGAATCAATCGATCATATTATATACATCTCCGAAAGCCCATTCATCTTCCTTCTGTTCTTCAATTTCTTCCTCTTCGATTAACCATGTGTTGTTGTTACCTTCATTTTTTTTTTGTGTTTTTTTTGTTTGTTTTTCATTCTAAAGTCACACTTATTGGTGCCATGACGCAACAATATCACCAAGGCCAGACTTCAACTCCTCCCAATAAACATCTTCTTGATCCCAACCAACTCCACCACCCTCCACCACCTTGACCTCCACCACGACAAGCTCGGTGGCCACCTCGGACACCATGACCGACATCACGAACCTCCCTTTACCTAACCAAACACACCAACTCCCACCACAACAAATCTCTCTTTTCTCAACTTCATACCCCAATCTTTCTCCTACACCCGCCACCTTCTCCACCACCACCTGTTTCGCTTCCCTCGACGTAAACCTCTTCTCCTTCCTGTCCTCTTGATCAAACAACCCGGACAAATTCAACCCGGACGACATCGTAATAATCTCGAAAGCATTCATACCATTACCACCACAACCATCACCACCACTCCTAGTATTAGACATAATAGTATTACTCCTTTCAACCATTAATATCTTCTCATATTTTTTCTCCTCCAATGAAGCCATATCACCAAGACTAACACTCCTAGGATACAACATCCCATGATTCTTAAACCAAGTATCATTAAATATATCATCAATACTCATCCGGGTTTTCGGAATCGGATCCAATAACCGGCTAATCAACCCCCTCGCGGGTTTCGAAACCCACGAGGGAAACCTAAAATCCTTCCTATGCATCTTCCTATACATCATCACCAAATTCCCATCATCAAACGGTAAGTACCCCGTCAACATAACAAACAATATAACTCCACAAGACCACGCATCCGCTTTCGACCCGTCGTAACCATTCCTAGTCCTCCCTACAATCTCCGGCGCAGCAAACGCCGGAGTCCCACACGATGTTTGTAACATCAAGGTGTCCTTACTAGTGATCGCGCTCTCTGCAACAGCCGAGAGCCCGAAGTCGGACACCTTGATGTTACCCTCCTCATCGAGGAGTAAATTCTGCGGCTTTACATCGCGGTGGGCGACACCATGACGGTGGCAATAATGGAGGGCGGAAACGAGCTGGTGGAAGTATTTTCTCGCGAGTGGCTCTGGAAAACGGTGATCGGGACGACGAGAGAGTTTACCGAAGAGATCGCCGCCTTTAGCGAGCTCCATAACGAGGTAGATTTTGGATTTAGTAGCTAAGACTTCGTGGATTTTGACGATGTTTTGGTGTTTAAGACGACGCATTGCGGAAACTTCGCCGACGATGCGGGGTTCCATGGAAGGGTGGGTTTTGGATTTGTCGATGACTTTGATTGCGACGGAGTTGTTTGAGGTTAAGGATCGAGCGTGGTAGACTTTTGCGAAGCTACCACGACCCAGCATTTTGCCGAGTTGGTATCTGTTGAGGATGATTTTAGGGTTTGTGATGGGTGGAGATGAGGATGAAGAGGGTGGTGGATGAGGGTCTGCAACCGCTGCCGCCATTGATGAAGGAGCGGAGGAGAAAGGAAGGTAGGAGGGGAAGGACCGGCGAAAAACCTACAAATAAAGAGAGGATGTTAAGGCACGGACAAAGAAGGAGTGATTGGGGGTTTGGGTTATATAATAAGGGTGGGGATTATTTGAGTCATTGTCTTTTGTTGATTATTATATTGGCAATTTGGGGTTTTTTTTTTGTGTTTTAATTATAAAAGGTGATTTTGACTTTTGATATTGATTTTTGGTGTTTGGATTTACTGAAAAGCCCTTTTGTTTGGAGTTTTGTGATCCTTTTAACCTAAAAAGGATAAAATGTGAAAATGGAGGAAGTGTAAATGGCGTTTTGGGTTTGTAAAGAGGTGCATGGGGAGTAGAGGGGGAGAGTTTGAGTGAATGGAATGTTAACTTGTTTGGTCGATGATGAGAAATGACGATAACATTGATAATTGTTTATGAATTATTGTTTCTAATAATGTAATATTTTTTTTAAATGGAACTTTTTGAATAATTATTAAGCGAAGTTCAAGTTTTATAGTTTTTATCCTACCAAAGAAAATGGTGTACAACAGTTGCATTATTCAAGAATAATAAAAAAATTGCATTATTATTTGTGGATGGATAAAATATTACATTATTTGAAGCAATTATCCCAATTATATAGTTTAGAGCCATCGTACCACTTTATACTTATTGGTATTGAAATATTAACCATATATTGTCACTTTATAGGTGATTAATTATGAGCGGAAATGAAAATATGTGAAAAAATCACATGTTTGGGATAGATGTTTGGAAATGAGTTTTCATTGACAAGGTTTTTAGTAGGGCATTTTTCTTTCAACTTACACATGATTTAATACATACCATTGTTGATATTTAGTATCAGTTACCAAATAGGTCAAAGGGGATCATTAAGCCTTTGCTGTTTAACCTTGTTAAATGAATGACGCCTCCAAAGGCCATGATTTTTCACATGTGAGTTTCATACATTCAAGAAAGAGATGAGAGTTGTTCACTTTATAAGGTTTGGAGTTAATCCTCCTATCACTAGTTGTTTTAGGTTAAAGTTACTGCCATGGTGAAATTTAACAAATCTATGAAAATTACATTAACCTTTGATCTCTTTTAGGTAAAACAATGCTACCAAATAGGTTGACATGTGCTTTAAAAAGATATTCATTTTTCATATACCAGTAATTACATTAACCTTTGATCTCTTCGAATCTATAAAATTATTATTATATCAAGATAGCTATAGAAGAATACTCTAAAAGAAATAAAGATAACTATGGTTGAATATTATAAGACAATATTATGGATTACAAAATTGAATAAGATTACAGGCTTTCTTCTCGCTATCAACGATTTGGGTGATCTTAATTACTTTTTTGGTATCTGATTCGTACATACCTTTACTGGTTTATTTCTATCTCAACATAAGTATTTTAGTTGGATTCACATCAAAGATCACTTAGGACATATTATTGTAGCGCATGTTTCAAACTTGACACATCCAACAGAATTGTTGCCGAGCTTTGACACTCCACAAAGGACTTATGTATGGACGAAACATCAACACCTCCAAGATCATCATAAAAGGAGACAACTTATTGGTTATCAACAACGTCAACAAAATCTGGTGGCCACCATGGCAAATTGCTCATATCACATAAAAAGACATTTCCTTCATAATCCATCTTCTTGAGGAATCGCGGTTCATCACATTTACAAGGAAGCAAACTTTCTCGATCCTTTGTTCTGATGCATGAAGAGTTTCCCTCGTGTTGAGGATCTCTTGATGTTTTTTGCTATCTTTCTCCTTACCTTACAAAAAAAGTATGTTCTTGATTTGCTGACAAAAGTTTTAGTACATTAAATACATGTGCGCATTCCGATCTGTCTAGAGCTCCCTTGTCACTTTTTGATGGTGAATTACTTGCTGATTTCACATATTGTCGTAGTATGTTTTGTGCTTTGCAATGCTTAACTATGACTTTTCCGGGCATTGTTTATGTTGTTAACATAGTGCATCATTTATGCATAGTCTTCTTACTACTCACATTCTTCACGTAAACTTTTGGATGCTTGCAGGGCGCACTTGATTGCGACTTTTTTCTTCAGCATGCTAACTTTCCTGTGATAGTCATTGCCTACTCTGATGCTGATCATTTTAGTTGTCCACTTGTCCTTATGACTGACATTCAATTCCTGATTATGATGTGTGTTTCTTAGAAAAAATTTGATCTCCTCGTGTTCAAAAAAGCTAATAGATGTGTCTTTGTTCTCTCATTTGAAGTTAAATATAGAGTAATGGTCTACACGAATGTTGAAATTGTTGCTCTCAAGGCAAATTCTCGATGATATTGATTATTTTCTACTACGTCCCATCGTTTTATATTATCACAATGTTTTGCGGGTTATCTTATTGCTTACCTCAGCACGATTGTACCAAACACTTAGACGTAAACATCATTTTGGGCCTGAAATGGTTGCCAAGGGTGGGCTTCGTGTTCACATATTCCAACTCAGTTGCAAATTGTTGATTTTACTAACGGCGGTAGAAATATAATTCATATATTTACTAGAAATCATACAAATTAAAAATTAAGGGGTTGTTACAAGGGTAATATCTCTATATAGTGTCAGAGCCACCTATTTGCAGTCAATATTCAATATTGGAACAATAATATATGAAGATAAATATAACTTGACACAACTTTAATGGATAATTAGTTGAGTTTGATGAACCTAATGAAAGTTCGAAATGTTATAAGAGCTAAGTACAAGTGTATCTGAATTTCAAACATAATCAGTTGAGGTAGGTAGCTTTGGACTTTGATTTTGTTCAAGAGCCCCCTTTTGGCTGTTTACTTTAGAAATTCTTTATCTCAATCTCTATCTATTAATGTTTAATAGGGAGCCAAACAGAACATTAAGATCTTCAACTTTTGGGGGTACAATGTTAAATTGGATAATATAGAAAGACTGATTCACAAAATGAGTAAGAGATGGTCTTTTGCACGTAGGATTGATCTGTCATATACTTACATTCTTTGTATTATTTCCACGTAGTAGAGTTAGAAATTTTCTTCTTTAATATTTAACTTGCATTTTCAACTTATAATAATATTTATCCAAAAACTAAATTGACAATTTGATTCAATTAAAAGTGCTTAAAGTCTTCTTCTACTCCCAGCTCAATTTTGTGTGGATAAGGATCTTCGTACGTGGATTTTTGGATATGATAAATTGGTGGTACGCATGTTTGATGCAATCTTAGCTTAGCTTCATGACATGGATATGGCGATTTTTTGAAACTTTCAGCGTAGATTTTTATGATGTTTTTCGAGAATTACCGAAGCAATGGAGAATCATTAAAATGTTGGATTTAGGAAGCTTTATATATTTTTAAAATATTTTAGTTAAATAAAGAAGAATTAACTGTTTAATTATGTTGAATATGGATATTGGAGCCTCGTTGAACCACTAGGAATTATTGTTGAAAATAAGCCTCAAAGTTTGTGTCCCACATGGGTGGTTTATGAGCTATTTCCTTAGTATTTGAACGTCAACATCTTTCCTTTGTTTATAAAGTACTTGAATCCCACATAGGAAGATTGTGGATTTGTTGCATAGTTTATTTATCCCCCTTACTATTGTAACTCTTGTTTGGAGACTAGAGGCTATACTCTAGTAACCACACACCTGCGCGGCCGGGCCAGGCTCGGGCACGGGCTGTGTGGCGTTGGCGCGACGTTCGCGGGTGGGGGTGTGTATCTTTTTACGGCCCGTCTGTTTTAGAGAGTCCGTTTCGAGACTCTCAACGTTCCTTTGCGATATTCTCAAAATCTCTTTGTAACGAAAATTATTTGTTTCCGAGTTTGCTGCGTTTGACTTGCCGTTATTGTTGCCTTGATTTCCGCCAGTTATTCTCCCACTACTGCTTAGCACAAAACATACAGAAAATTACTTCTCTCATTACTCTCTCTAAAAATCTGCTCTCTCAATTCGGGTTGTCTTTGTCACTCCAACCGTCTGCCTGTGAGTGCACACGAACGGACGGTGCTATGCTAATCCTGGAGGGTGGTCGCCGGGAGGAATTTTGCATCCGTCCTGGGCAAAATCACCTTTAAGGACAGTGGAGGTCTCCACGATACAGTGCTCATCATCTCTTTCACGTTTCCCATACTTCAAGTAAGATTGTTCTCATCTTTTGATTTAGTCTCCTTGCGCAATTAGTTTAAACAATCTTAAAGGTGATTTTCGAGTTTCTTTTATCATGGCTTTGCGCAACTCCATTCCTGACATGTCTAAGATTGAGTCCTTGGATGGGAAAAATTATAAACGTTGGGCTGTCAGGGTTAGATTCTACTTAGAACAAATTGATGTTGCTTACGTTCTAGACGACCCTGTTGTCCCTACTGACGAGACCAAAAATTTGGCCTATGAGACCAAATTTGCTAAGTATGACAGAACTTGCAAGGGGATGTTACTTCACTATATATCCAATGCTTTACTTGACATTTATATGACTTTTAACCATGCTAAGGACATTTGGGATACCTTATAAAAGAAGTATGGTGTTGATGATGCTGGGACCAAACGCTAGTTACGCTACTGTATTAGTAAGTGGATGGCTTTTAAGGTAGACGATGACAAACCTATTTTAGACCAAGTTTATGAGTTTGAAACCCTTTGTACCAATATTGCTGCTGAAGGCCTTATTATTTGTGAGTACACCTAGGCTATTGTCCTTATTGAGAAACTGCCCGCCTCTTGGAAGGACTACAGGAACCAACTCATGCATAAGAGGAGAGACCTTACCCTTGAAGAACTTGTTGGACATCTGAAAATTGAGGAAGAAAACTGCCTTAAGGACAAACCTTCTAACAATTCTGTTTTTCCTAAAGCTAATCCTGTGGAGTCCAAAAACTCCAACTATGAAAGGAACAAACACGAGGGAAAATGCCCTTACAAGGGGGGCAGCAACCTTAAGGCTCAAGGAGGAGTGCAGAAATACAAGTTCAAAGGAACCTGCCACGAATGTGGAAAGCCTGGACACAAAGCTGCTGACTACTGGAGCAAAACGAAAGACAAAAACCAAGCAAACTTGGTAGAAGAATCTGACACCATTGTTGCTGTTGTATTTGAAGTCAACCTTGCTGGAGACACCGTTGAATGGATCGTTGACACAGGAGCACTAGGCACATTTTCACCAACCGATCCATGTTTGACAAATATAAGAAGATGGAAGGTGAAAATGTGTTCATGGGAAACTCTGCATCAGCAAAAGTCAATGGCAAAGGGAAGATCACTCTCAAACTCACTTCTGGAAAATTATTATTTCTTACTAATGTACTTCATGATCCTGAAATGCGTAGGAATTTAATTTCTGGTAGTCTGTTGATGAAAGCTGGTTTAAAGTTGTCTTTTGATTCTGATAGACTTGTCATTACTCGTAATGGGGAATTTGTGGGAAAGAGATTTTGTAATGGGGGGCTTTTTACTTTGGATGCAACTGCTGAAATCATGAATAAATCTGGTTCTACTTCTGCTTATATTGCTGAGTCTATTGATTTGTGGCACTCTAGATTAGGTCATGTAAATGTAGCTTCTATTAAAAGGTTGAAAAATCTGAACCTTATTCCTAGACTCTCAGGTTCGGACTTGCCCAAATGTTAAATTTGTGTTGAAGCCAAGTATGCTAGGAAACCTTTTAAAACAGTTGAAAGGCAATCTGAACTTCTAGTTAGTTCACTCAGACCTAGGTGACTTTAAGAACTATGACAGTCGAGGAGGGAAAAAGTATTACATTAACTTTGTAGATGACTATTCCTGCTACACTGTAGTATACCTATTGAAATCCAAGGATGAGGCAGAAGAGATGTCTTTGAAGTACAAGGCTGAGGTTGAAAACCGATAGGAAAATCAAGAGACTTAGGAGCGATAGGGGAGGAGAATATGATCCTACTTCTCTAAAGACCTTTTGTGAACAAAATGGGATTAGCCATGAGATGATTGCCCCTTATACCCATGAACAAAATGGTATAGCTGAAAGGAAGAATAGAACACTAAAGAACATGATGAATGCTATGTTGATTAGTTATGGACTTCCTGATAACATGTGGGGGGAAGCCATTTTATCTGCCTGTCATGTACTGAACCGTGTACCCTATAAGAAACTAGATAAGACTCCATATGAGATGTGGAAGGGTCATATCCCAAATCTCAAATACTTGAAAGTGTGGGGGTGTCTTGCTAAGGTTGCCATACCTTCCTTTGAAAGGGATAAGATAGGACCAAAGACTTGTGACTCTATTTTCATTGGTTATGCTTATCATAGTGCTGCTTATCGTTTCCTTATTAAGGATGCTAGAGCCTCCTATGCTTGTGGTTCAATTGTCGACTCAAGAGAAGCTGAATTCTTTGAACATGTTTTTCCTTTGAAATGTTCTTTTGTTGCTTCATTTTCCTCTACTGTTGATCATGCACTGCCTGTTAGTAGTCCCTTAGTGACTAAACATGTTGAGGAAGAACCTAGGAGGAGTAAGAGACCTAGAAAGGAAAGTAGCTTTGGGTCTGACTTTGTCA
This sequence comes from Patellifolia procumbens, assembly GCA_947645195.1. Classification (NCBI taxonomy): domain Eukaryota; kingdom Viridiplantae; phylum Streptophyta; class Magnoliopsida; order Caryophyllales; family Amaranthaceae; genus Patellifolia; species Patellifolia procumbens. The sequence goes on from CANSGD010000920.1 coordinate 826,683, forward strand.
CTTTCTTTCTTACTGAATCTTGTGTCTTGAATGATAATCTAGTGTCTGCCTTTATTTTAGAAAGAGGCCATAGACAGTGAGCTAGAGTCCATCATGAGTAACAACAGTTGGGAATTAGCAGACCTTCCTAGGGTTGTAAGCCTATCTCTAGAAAATGGATCTTTAAGAAGAAGCTAAAGCCTGATGGTTCCATTAATAAGTATAAAGTAAGACTAGTTGTGAGAGGTTTCACTCAAAGAGAGGGAATATATTATTTTGACACCTATTCCCCAGTTACCAAGATTGCCACCATTAGAACCTTGATTGCTTTAGTTGCTATTCACGGCCTAATAGTACATCAAATGGATGTTAAGACTGCTTTTCTAAATGGTGACCTTGAGGAAGAGATCTATATGGACCAACCTGAAGGTTGTGTAGTCCCTGGACAACAACAAAAGGTGTGTAAGCTAGTAAAGTCTTTTTATGGTTTAAAACAAGCCCCTAAACAATGGTACCAAAAGTTTGATAGCACCATAACCAGTTTTGGGTTTCTTGTAAATGAGAGTAACACTTATGTATATGCTAAGAATGACTCCCGAGGTTGTGTAATAATTTGTCTATATGTTGATGATATGTTGATCCTTGGGACTAGCTTAGGTCTTGTGATTGAAGTAAAGGATTTCTTAAGTACTAGGTTTGAAATGAAAGACATGGGCGAGGCTGACCTTATCTTGGGAGCAAAGATCACTCGGTCTTCTCATGGGTTTTGTTTGAGTCAGTCCCACTATGTAGAAAAGGTACTTAGAAAATTCAATTCATTTGAACTTGACCCAGTTAAGACTCCTTATGATCCTAGTGTTCATCTAGTAAAGAATAAGGGAGATCCTGTGAGTCAATCTGAGTATGCCAAAGTAATTGGTAATATTATGTATTTGATGAATTGCACTAGACCTGATGTTGCTTATGCTATTAGTAGACTCAGTGGGTACACCCATAACCCTAGCAAAGACCATTAGGGTGCTTTGCGCAGGTTACTCAGATACCTTAGAGCAACCATGGATTGGGGCATTCACTTTTCATCTTCTCCTGCTGTATTAGAAGGGTATTGTGATGCTAACTGGGTATCTAGAAATGATGAGATTAACTCTACTAGTGGTTTTGTTTTTACCTTGGGTGGTGGTGCCATTTCTTGGAAATCTTGTAAACAATCTTGTACTGCTATGTCGACTATGGAATCCGAATTTGTTGCACTTGAGTTGGTAGGAAATGAGGCAGAATGGCTAAAGAATTTGCTGAATGATGTTCAATTGTGGGGGAAACCAGCTCCTTCAGTTGCATTGCATTGTGACTCTCAGGCAGCTATTGCAGTGGCAAAGAACAACGTGTACAATGGAAAGAAAAGACACATTCGCCTCAGACACAAGGTTGTCAAAGATTTGATAAGAAATGGAGTGATATCATTGGACTACGTAAGGTCCGGAAAAAAAACCTTGCGGATCCGTTTACTAAAGGCCTTTCTAGAAATGTAATTGAGGATGCATCCAGAGGGATGGGACTGAGACCCATTTGAATGTAATAATGAAACCCTACTCCACGCAAGTGGAGTTCAAAGGGCAACATTAAGTAATAAAAGCACTTATATTTTGTCTATCCCTCTTGTGTGAAGTTATGTTGTGAAGTGCATATCACTTGTGTTTGAGGTTGAGCAAAAGGCTCTAAATGAACCCATATCCACAGTTCTGTGGTGGTGTGTGGTGATACACACTTGATGGGATTCACCTACTTAGATGTGGAAGTGGGGCCGCTTCCTATGAGAAACTGGGGTCATTTCTCTAGAGCATCTATGAGCATCCAGGTAAGGCGTATGGCCAGTATAGGCGCCACATTGATCGCGGAGTGACTGATTCCAAAAGGGATGGATATGTGGTTTAGATAAAGGATTCAAGTTCTCTCAAGTTCAAGATGAAAATCACTTGTTTGAACGAGACTCCAGAGTCTATCTCACTAAGTGTTAATTCAAGTCGCAAGACATTAACACCTATGCATTCTTCCTTTGCAAAATACCCGAATTGTTCTTCTCTTCCTTCTCTCATTCCTAAACTTTGATTCTTGTGGGGGATTGTTGGAAATAAGCCTCAAAGTTTGTGTCCCACATGGGTAGTTTATGAGCTATTTCCTTAGTATTTCAATGTCAACATTTTTCCTTTGCTTATAAAGTACTTGAATCCCACATAGGAAGATTGTGGGTTTGTTGCATAGTTTATTTATCCCCTTGCTATTGTAACTCTTGTTTGGAGACTAGAGGCTATACTCTAGTAACCACCACACACACGCGCGCGAGCGCGGGCCAAGCTCGGGCCCGGTCCCTGGGCGTGTGGCGTTGGCGCGACGCGTTCGCGGGTGGGGGTGTGTATCTTTTTACGGCCTGTCTGTTTTAGAGAGTCCGTTTCGAGCCTCTCAACGTTCCTTTGCGAGATTCTCAAAATGTCTTTGTAACGGAAATTATTTGTTTCCGAGTTTGCTGCGTTTGACTTGCCGTTATTGTTGCTTGATTTTTTCCTGTTATTCTCTTCCTTGAATAACTGATCGCCACTTTCTTCTCCTACTACTGCTATATATATCCCTTCTTTGGTTAGCACAAAACATACAGAAAATTACTTCTCTCATTTTTACTCTCTCTAAAAATCTGCTCTCTCAATTGGGGTTGTCTCTGTCACTCCAACCGTCTGCTTGTGAGTGCACACGAACGGACGGTGCTGTGCTAATTTTGGAGGGTGGTCGCCGGGAGGAAGTTTGCACCCCTGCTGCGGCAAAATCACCTTTAAGGACAGTGGAGGTCTCCACGACACAGTGCTCATCATCTCTTTCACGTTTCCCTTAATCTGACTAAAACCAACATGAACGGTAGAAAATAGTTTTCACACTTTCCTCCCAACTAAAACCATGAATTCTCGTTCAATTGCTTAATACTTCCTTTGTGTCCGTACCTTTTGAAACTACATATTTTTAATTTGGCCTTATTTATCTACTCCACTTTGACTATTGTTTATAAATAAGGAAAATTATAATTTGTTAGACTAATCTTAATATAGATTCGGAATTGGTTTCTAATACTTATTGATTATTAAAAGTATTGATCATCAAAGTTTGACTTGAGTTTTACGTTGGTAAGCAATCAAGTTAAACTTTGTAGCTATATAAGAAATAGCGGCAGTATTAAAGTACTCTGAAGCCTAACAATGTTGCAGGTTTTGGTTTTCCAGGTTGTGCATCAAAATTCAGAAGTACACAAAAATTTCTTATAGCTGGATAGTAATGCAACTAATGGCCCGTTCTCTTCAACATAAAATAGCTAAAGTGAACTAAACTAAATAGAATTGAATGGATTAAATTATAATTAATTGTATATAAGAATAATAAATTCATAATAATACAATATTGGATAACAATAAACTATTAAATAATAATAATAAAATTATTAATTTTGAATAATAATAATAATAAATTATTAATTAATAACTATTACTGAATAATAAAGAGTAGGAGTCCAAATGGGGGTTTAATATGTGTAGTTTCATAAAGAAGAGATGAAATTACACCCTAAAGCTATTACCGATCTTTCTTCACTTTTGCCTTTTTGCCTAAGGGGTAGAACTCCTCGATTATCTTTCTGTTACCTAAACTTCCATGTGTTGAATAGGTAGGACACCTTCTCCAATTAGTTTATGTATATACAAGTGTGTGGCAAAGCGTATAATTAATCGTTTAAAATTGTTCCTAGCCTCCCTGGTTACGCACTATCAACTGTTTTTGTGTCTGGCCGATACTTTTATGATAATATTTTATTAATCCATGAGTTAATTCATTCTCTCAACCTTACAAAACATGGCAATAAATAAACTTACCGCCCTAAAGATTGATACGAGCAAAGCTTACGATAGGTTTAATTAGCTTTGTCTTTTAAAGGTTCTAACATCTTATGGTTTCCTCCTTCATAAATCACCCTAATTCAACAATGTGTCACAACAGTGTGTCTTATTGTTGGCCAATTAATTATATCCAACTTGCAGCTTGCGCCAGGGACCCCTTCTTGTTGCCTTATTTATTCATTATTTGGCCGGATAATCTATCTCGAATGCTAACATTGGAAGAAGATATCCTTTTTTTTTCAAGGCATTTGTATCAGTAGAGGGTCCCCGAGTATTGATCATCTATTCTTTGCAAATGACGCCATGCTCTTCTTCCTAGCTACCTCAGGCTTTTGGCAATCTATTATGAACATAGTTTAAGAAGCTGGTAAGATTTCTGGGCAATAGTAAAACCTTCGAAAGTATTTTTTTCAAGCTCAGTCCCAAAAAAGGAATATTCGGTGTATGCCAAGAACGGCTACGAACTTAGATCCCCCATTGACTTGAAGGGGAAGAAATATTTACAACTTTCTTATTTAGTTGATAAGCTAGTTTGCAAGATTCGCACTTGGAACCATATTATGCTCTCTCCACTCTCAAAAGTGTTTTTCATCAACACAGTTTTTATCTCGATGGTTTCTCATGCAATGTCTTGCTTCCTTATTCTGCAAAGAATCATTGATAAAATTGATTACATCATCACCAAGTTCTTTTAGGGGCCTCCTTTGGATAAAGTGAAAAATATTTTTCTTCCAAAATTTATGTGGGGTTTAGGTCTCCGATCTCTCAAAAGGACGAACAATTGTAAAATAATGAAGAACGTTTGGAGGCTAGCTCTTCCTTCCTCTTTTATTTCTGAATTATATTCATGGAAATCTTCCTCTATGGAAGTTCGATATGGTTCAAAGTCATTTCTCAACTGCCTCTACCTCCACCATCTTGGCAATGGAACTCCTATAGTCTAACGAGCAGGATCGACTAATTAGGAGTCATTATAAATTTGGATTTTTTACCTCTAAATCTGCATATGCTGCCAAGCGGCAAGGTGTACTTTTGACTATGATCCCGATCATCCTCAACCTTTTTTCACATTTACTTCCCAAGTGAAAATACATCATTTGGTGTTTATTGCACGACCATGTACCTAATAAGAGAAATCTCCTCCACAGGAATTTAACAACTTATAACTAGTGCGACATATGCCCAGGTTTACTGGAAGATTCTCATCATATCTTTCGCTCGTGTTCAATTGCACACGCTTATTGATGTTCACATTCGTTAAACTTTGTCTCTTCTATGGATGATTCACGGTCAACAAAGGACTGGATCTCCTACTCCATCCTACTTTTTAAAATTAAGGAAGGCAGTCTTAGCCCTAAGATTTCTCATTTTGTAGCCTCTCTTTGGAGTCTTTGACTACATAGAAATGAGATGGTTTTTCGCAGTGTTACACTTATCACTAATGCAACACTTGAATTCCGAAAACTCTTAGCTCAACTAAGACATAACTCAAACTCATGTTGATTTTCCTTTCCTTCACCCCTCGAAAGCAGTTTATTGATTCCCCCCGAGTTTCTGTGTTGAAAATTTAGAACGTGTTCAACTTGGCCTCCCCTCATATAGAATTCAATGTGATGTTGTGTGGTGAAAGCAAGGATGCAGAGTGGGCCTTGGTTGGGTGGTTTCTCATCCTTCTTTGCCAACCTTAAAGGGCGGTGGCTCCTTTTGTTTTTGCCATTAGCGCTCTACATGCGGAAACTTTAACTTCTCTTTCATATCTCCAATGGGCGTCACTTTGCCATTTACCGGACATTTTGATTTGATGTTAGACCGTGACATCAAGGAGGATATTGAGACAAAATGGACTTCTTCTGCTATTTCTCGCCATGCTAAACTTTTCAACTAGTGTCAAATTCTTAAGGTCCCACAATAGCAAGTCCGCGACGCAAATTTTATTGTTAAAACTTGTTTAACTAGCCTTATTCCCTTTTCAAACAATTTGTAATTTTAGTTTTGGCATGCTTTTTTTTTCAAAAAAAAAAATTGTAAAATATAGGTCAAAAAACAACAATAAAAACAGTAATACAAAACTTACAAAAAGACACATTAGGTCCAATAAAAGACATATAGAGATCATAAAATGTATACAAAAACTCATATAAATGACACTTGTATTACATAAGATGACATAACTCACTATTTAAAAAAAGATGTACATATTACCTAAGATGACATAACTCACTATCATAAAAAGATGTACATGCTTGCTTATACCTTTTTGTCTAAGCTTTCTTTCAACAGCTTCTGTTGGCATTTGACACTCGTAGTCCAAGGGGTTTCTCTTCACCACCCTTTTGCTCTCATTATTGGAACTTGGAAACACCAACAATGGAAGCTGCTTTTCTCTCTTTCTCATTTGTACCTAGTATGCTTCTATCATACAAGAAGTGATGTATTTTTATCTTCAGTCTATAGTAGACAGCAATGGCATGGTATATTAAGATTGTTATCCACCTACCTTCTTTTGCTATTACTTTTTCTTACTCTAACTAGTTCATACAGCATCAATCGCATCTGGTGGTTTTTATGCTCTCTGGATATTGGATGGATAAACATTACTAAATGCACAGCCCATGTTCTACACAGCATTCATCAAGCCAGAAGTTTTTCAGAAACTGTACTACAAGCGCCACATATGTTCACCTTTCAACAAAGGCAGAGGATAATTCTTTTGCTGTACTTAATGCTTTTTATTTAGTCTTAAAATGTTGTAATTTTGGTATACCACACCTACCAAGTGATATAATCTCTGTTGTAATCTTAAACTATGTAAATGATATTAGTGAAAGCTCGTACAAAAGATCTGGATGCATGATCATCCATAATGCCTTGGAGTTGAAAGAGTACTCCATTAAACCGTTTTCCAAAAAAACTTTTTTTTAATGACTAAGGTCATATGTTGGAATATCCATGGTGGGAAAAAGCCCCAAGCCATAGCTGAGATTCTATATCTTAAGAGAAAATACAATCCAGATATTTTCTTCATCCTAGAAACTATGACGAGCAATAGCAACAGCAACAATATTCTAAAAACGCTATTATTTCAGCATAAACTAGTAATTGATCCAGTAAATCATTGCGGGGGATATGGGTGTGTTGGAATGATACCAACATTAAGGTCAACTCTCACTATTGTCATGCTAGAGGTGCTCACCTTAGCATCACCCACAAACCTAGCAACAAGGATCTAGTAGTTTCTGGGATATATGGCCCAGCTCAAGAAAGCGATAAAAATGGTTTTTGGCACTTTATTGAAACTTACCTAACTCAACAATCCACCCCGTGGGTGGTTGTTGGAGATTTTAACAAACTCCTTACTTCGAATGACAAGATAGGGGGAAGACCTCCTAGCCGAAATAGGCTTACACGCCTACCTAACTTAGTTCACTCACTTCAAGCAATTGACATTCCCTGTAGCCAAAATGCTTTCTCTTGGAAAAAATTAGTTTACAACAAAATAATCTATGAAAGGTTGGATAGAGCCTTGTGTAGCCAGAGCTTCTACTCCTCCTTCCCAAGGATGTGTGTTCATTATGGTGCATTTACAGTCTCTGATCTTGCCCCGGTTATTTTAGACCTTGGTATCACACAGCCTTCAAATTGTAACCATTTCCGCTATCAGAATGCTTGGGCGCTAGAGCCGGAGTCTCATGAACTTGTTAAAAAAACATGGATGGTACCAGTAACTGGCACACGTTTCTTTACATGCCAAAAGAAACTCCAACATGTCAAGCAGGAACTAAAAATCTGGGCAAGAAAGAAGTACAACCACTCAAGTAACATGCTAGACTTAAACCATGAGAAAATCAAAGACACTGAGGTGAAGCTCCTGAACCAACCTTACAACCCTATTCTTTACAACCACCTTAATAGACTACTCAAACAGCGAGAAAAGCTCCTTCTCTTCAAGCAAAGACACTGGGGGGTCATATCTCGAAAAAACTGGCTCACCCAAGGAGACAGAAATACTCGATTTTTCCACAACAAAATGAGGAAAAGAATTATCAATTCCAATATCTTCAAAATAAGAACGACAGAGGACATTTGGCTTTACTCACAAGAGGACATTCAAAAGGAGTTTCTTAACTCCTTTAAGGCAAGGTTCTCATCCCCTCATGTCGCACCAAGGAATCTCGATCTATCCTTTATTTCTCCTATCGTTTCTGAAGAGAACTCTCACACTCTACTGAGAGCAGTTACAGACCAAGAAATCAAAGATGCTTTTCTAGATATGAATCCGCACAAAGCCCCGGGTTCTGATGGTTTCGGTGCCGGTTTCTATCAAGCTTATTGGAACGTCATAGGACAAGATATAACCATTGCAATTAAGAGTTTTTTCTCACATGGCCAACTACCGCTCTCACTTAGTCATACAATCATCACGCTTATTCCCAAGAATGAAATTCAAGAAACAACAAATGACTTCAGACCAATCAGCCTAGTAAACTCAATTTATAAAGCCATCACTAAGATCATGGTTGCACGCTTAGCCCCAATCTTGGATATTATTATCAGCCCCTACCAAAATGCCTTTACAAAAGGGCGTTCCATTCATGATAATCTCCTATTAGTCCAGGAAATCCTAAACACGTTTCAAAAATCGAAAAACAAGACAGGTTGGTGCGCATTAAAACTAGACATGGAAAAGGCTTACGACCGTCTAGAATGGGATTTCCTATGGGTAACATTACTAGCATTTGGCTTCCCCCCTCGCTGGGTAGATCTAATTAAAAAATGCGTGACTAAAGTCTCTTACTCCCTCAAAGTGAATGGACAAACAACTCAATGGTTCAAACCAACGAGAGGTCTAAGACAAGAAGACCCCTTATCCCCGTACTTATTCATATTTTGTATGGAAGTCCTAATTAGAAAGCTAGTCATCGCTAGTAACACTGCCAAGTCTGGGTTGGGTTTTAAGCTCTGTCCAAGAACAACTACTATCCCTTGCCTCATGTTCGCCGATGACAGTCTCCTTTTCTGCAAAGCCAAAAGTTCGGCTTGTAACGAACTAAGAAAACAAATCGATGAGTTTTGCGTCATCTCTGGCCAATTAGTAAAACTTCCATAAGTCTTCTCTAATCTTCTCAAGCAAATCCCAAACAATCGTAAGCATTCATTAGCTAGCCATTTTGACATTACCCTAAAGGCTGCCTTGGTCGATATCTAGGAATCCATTTCAGCTCCTTCAAACCTACAAAGAACGATAAGACAAAAATTTTGAAAGATACGGAGCGACGCCTGCTTCTCTGGGAAGCAGGCTTCCTCTCTAAAGCAGGCCGCCACACCCTTATCCAGTCGAATCTTGAAGCAATTCCAGCTTATGCTTGCTCTTCTTCACTTCTCCCGGTTAGTCTCGCAAAAAATATTGACACCCTACATAGATTTTTCTTCTGGAAACAACAGAAAGAAAAGAATGCAATTCCCCTTGTATCTTGGGACAAGATCTGCATGCCAAAAGATTTGGGTGGGCTAGGCCTACGCAAGACCTACCCCTTAAACCAGGCATTCATTGCTAAGCTAGGGTGGACTCTCCTTACCAACCCTCAAAGCCTATGGGTTCAACTTATGACCGAAAAGTATCTTAAACAAAAAACTTTTTTCGAATGTAACCCCAAATCAGCTGACTCGGAGATTTGGAAAAAAATCCTAAGCCAAAGAGAAATCATCAGGAAAGGGATACGCTGGAAAATAGAAAATGGAAAAAGTATTTACTTTTGGTTAGACAACTGGGTAGATCATTGTAGCTTAATTGAAAAGCTCAAGATCCACCCATCCACAATCGTTTCAGATCTCAGAGTGGCCAATTTTATTACCACAGATCACAAATGGGACCTTGCCTTACTTCATAGCACACTACCACCAGACATTTGTCATTTAATACAGGGTATCCCGCTTCCTACAAATGACATGGAGGACACCCCAATTTGGGGTCCGACCTCAAATGGTTTATTCTCTGTAAAATCAGCAACTTGGCTAGCCCATGGCCTGACCCCCGATCTCCCTAAATGGCCTTATAAATGGATATGGAGGCTAGAACTCCCCCCTAAGATGCTTATTTTCATTTGGCTAATCCTCCACGAGAGCCTTGGGGTGAGAGCTACGCTCAAGAAAAGGAAGATAATTCCTCTGGATACTTATCCTATCTGCGTTACTCAGGCCGAAACGCTACAACATCTCTTCTCCGACTGTCTAATAGTCAATTCTTACCTCAAAGAACGTTCAACTATTAATTGGTTAGGGATGCATATCCCCTCCGCCCCAATCCCTCGGACCTTGGAAAATCTTAAATCCAAAGAAGGGGATGATTCAAAGATACATTTTTCTAATTTGGCACTTTTGGAAAGAAAGAAACAATTGTATATTCGAAAACACTCCTTTTGACCCTAAACGAGCTCTATTAAAGGCTACGTTTGTTGAAAAAGAATGGAGCCATAGAATCACTTTGGACAAGGTTTCTACAAAGATTTCCCCATCCAGGGGATCCCCCCCTCCCCCCCTAAATTCTACCATCCCACACCCCGCCCCCCTTCTTGTTTCTTGGTCTCCTCCCCCTCCTGGCACTCTCAAAATCAACTTCGACGGCTCAGTCAAAAACGGGACAGCTGCAGCAGGCTTCATCATCAGAGACCACAGAGCCAATGTTATAGTAGCTAAATCCTACAATCTCGAAAATACAAACATCATAGTAGCAGAAGCGACAGCACTCCACAAGGCACTGATTCACCTTAGCTCCATCCAGCACACCAGCATCATCATAGAAGGCGACAATCTTTTGGTCATCAATGCAGTTAAAAAGTTGTGGTCTCATCCATGGCAGATCGACAACATAATCCAAGACATTCATCTACTTCTTCAGAACATCGACGAATGGGTTATCAACCATGTTTACAGAGAGGCAAATAGAGCAGCAGATTGGGTAGCCAATGTAGGACATCTTGTATGTGATAGTCTCACTATAGATATTGTGGAGCACTCTACCCTTCTCCCTATCCTTAGTTCAGATGCATTAGGAGAACTCCTCGTGTGGAGGGGCTCCTAATGCTCTTTTCTTCTACTTTTTCTTACCTAACCAAAAAAAAAAAAAAAAAAAGATGTACATAACTATTAACCCGTGATGATGGTGTAGACTTAGACTTCATATAGTTGAAAATTATTGTTCTTAATAAACAGTTGCAAATTCAGACTATAACTATTGGGCGGGCCAAATACATATATTATATGTATATAAAAAAAATATAATGACTGGCAAATTTGTTTAGCTACGGAACATTTAATATATAACAAATTTCTATTGATAGGCGGGCCATGGCCTAGGTAGGCCCGCCCCTGGATCCACCCATATTAGATGTTATCAAGTACTACTTCAAGTGACATGTTTGATTTTTATAAAAAAAAGTGGTAAAATATTTTGCTCCAAAAACACATACCTTGAATATACGTTCAACTTGTGAAGCTATTTTATCTTCGTCACAACATCTATATATATATATATATATATATATATATATATATATATATATATATAAAGCGTAAGCACATGTTGCAATCCGCCACATGTGACTCTCCCTTATTTCAAATGATATTTTCATAAAAAAGTGCAAATTGTCCATGAAAAAAAAGCTTTGAACCCACGACCTCGAATATGGAAGATATCTAACCATTGTGCCACTACATTATTGTTACTTCTTTTATCAATACTTATAATGATATTGAATATATAAAATGAAAAACAATAAGTTATAATATTTTAATTGATTATATGAATAAAGCTACTAAGTTATAACTTTTTACTAACATTCTTCTACACCAAATTTTAGTTGTCAATTACTAAAATATAATTCATATAAACCCAGAGTATCGTTTGGACATAAATACTAGTTGATTTGTAATATGCTTGTAACTTATAAAATTATTAAATTTTTTGTGGCAATTAATTTGTACAACAACTTATTTCACCTAAGATATTTTGTACTTCCTCCGTTTTCAAAAGCTTGCAACAAAGGGAGATTTTTTGAGAGACATAAAAAATTGGTTTGTTGCAACCTTTTAAAAACGGAGGGAGTATTTTTTATTGAGTTGAAGAAAACTAGCTTTTTCTTATCATTATCTTACTTAAACTCTGTTGTTAGACGTTGAGAAAGACCCTTAACTAGAGATGATCCATGCTAATCACAAAACTGTAGAAAGCTTAGCCATCTATCATTTAAAACAAAATTATAAGAAAGTCACTCTCCAATTGTCAATGCATTTGAAAACTCGGATGAGATGGCCAGCACTTATCAAATATAAATCTGACATCTTATCAAATACGCATAATTGAAAATATCTTACATAAAGTTGAACCTTTAAACAGCTGCTAAGTACTATCATTACCCTTTAATTATTGCTTATTGGACTCCACGAAGTTGCTTTTTAGCAAACATATATCCACCGTCACTTTTATAGTCATCTTCATAAACCTTCCTAATCCTATAGTTCCTCCATCTTTTTTTTGAAATATCACATTTTTTTTTTCACGCATTTTAAGAGAGCGATTTGGGAATTTAAAAGACTATATTTTTTGATGAAATTTTAACACAAGCAAGTTTGACATTCTATATTACATGTCTTAAAATTTCGTTGATTAATCTGCTCGTATACACCTCTAAATCGCTCCTTTAAAATGCGTGAAAAAAAAGTATCATATTAAAAAACGGAGGAAGTAGTTGTATCTTGTGAGGCTTACGGTCCTTTTTTTAACTTATTTTCAGTTTGGATAAGTTCAGGTTAGTTCTGATAAATTCGGATTCTGATAAATTCAGACTAACTCTGATAAGTTTAAATAAGGTTTAATAAGGTTATGCAGATAAGTTCAGATAAGGTCAAATAAGGTCGAATAAGATTTCATCTAATAAGGACTAATAAGGTTGAATGAGGTCTAATAAGTTCATATAAGTTTAAATAAGTTAAGAAAAGTTCAGAAGCAAAAATAAGTTGAAAAAAAGGGACCCTTGGAGTATACTTGGTAAAAAGGAAAGGAAAAGACCATTGCAACCTCAAGGTTGGGTTTCAATCTCCACAAGGATCACTTTGAGAGGTAAGGATTCCCTTACCCTCCCCTACTCTTAAGTGTCTGGCCCACTTTTCTTGGTCGGACGGACCCATGCAAGATTCCTATCCGATAGGACGAATTAGTTTTGCATACCAAAAAAATTATGTATTTGGTTGATGGTACCAAATATCGGTGATAGAGACTAGAACTAATATAGGTACGTCAACTATATATAGTTAGACTTTTGATTGAGTTGATTCTCTTACATGGAGTTTCTCCAACTCAACCAAAACGCTATGTTGATAGTAGAAGCCAAAGGGTTAGTTTTACCCATGAGTAATGGCTAAGGACGGAACTCCATTGGGGCCGAAGGAGGCCAATACCTCCTTTACACATAAAAAAAGGTTGTTTAAGCTAAACAAACTAAACATATATATGATCCGTTTTCTCTCTAGCCGCCTCCCCTCTTCTTTTTCCCCCCTCTGCATCTGTGAGGGGCTGCCATGGATGTTCTCATCCATGGCAAGCCCCTTTTCGTTCCTTATTTTTAGTTTCTAATTTATTTTCTTGTTTTGGTGAATAAATTAGTCTCTCTTAGGGATGGCAATTCAGTTCGACTTTGACCCGTGTCCGACTCGATCGGAAGGAAAAAGTCCGATCCGAATCCGAAAACATAAAACTCTGAATGAAATCCTATAGGAGTTGGACCTTAGGTAAGATCCGATCTGAATCCGACTAGAGTCCGATTATTACTTGTTACCTCGTCAACTAATAGATTGAAAGTACATTTTAATAGAAATAATAGATTTACATTATAAGTAATTAAGTAAAACATTAAAAAATTTATATTAAAGATGTGTTATGGTTATTTAATCCGAATCCGATCTAGTCCGAAACAATCGGAAGGAAAAAGTCCGAGTCCGAATCCGAGAATATATTGTCCAAATCCTAATAGGAGTGTAAAAATCAAAGTCCGATTGAAATGGAGCGGACTTGGAGTTTGTTAAGTCCGATCAAAGTCCGATCCATTGTCATTCCTAGTCTTTCTTTATGAGAGTTTCTCAAACCCTTTTATGGGAGTTTTTGTCTTCTCTGAGGAATCTTTCCCCTCTGTGGGACTTGTGTTTGTTTGTTTGTATGTAAGAGAAATTGCTCTTATTGGCTGATGTTTAACATTATCAACATGAAGGTATTGAAATCTCATATGCGGTCAATTCAGTTAGATCAAGAATGTTCTTCTCCAAGCTATGTTCAAATGATAGATGGTTCCGTTAATAGTTGCAAGATTCAGCAAATCCAAGGGGCATGTGCTACTATGGTCGATCTGGTTCATTATAGTTTTATCGAAGACGAGTTTGATTTAATCTCATTTGAGTATTTTGTTTTTCTTTGATACCTATTGTAGATGTCGTTTGGCTTTCAAATAATGAAATTTCTCTTTCATTCAAAAACTAAACATTTATATAAATGATTTTTATTGTATTTTAGTATAGTAAATTTATCATCAAACCTCAATGGATGGAAAAGCTAACATAGTTACAAGTTACAACTTCTATCCATTTGAGATTTTAAACCTTAAATATAAAAGATGGGGTATTTTAAGACTGTTTTTAACTTGTTTTTGCTTATATAAACTTATCTAAACTGATTCAAACTTATAAGGGGTTCAAATCTTCTTTTTTTTTGCTTAATTTTTCTAAACTTATATCAATTTATCTAATTTAATTTGTATGATAAGAATTGAAAATATGTTGAAAAGAATAGAGTTTTAATCCAAAAGTTTACCGTATCCTTAACTCCGTATTTTTTTCTTTTAAACTTCAATTAAAATTTATAACTGTTGCCTGTTATTGATTAGTGTCTACCCAAGGGGTCATTACAATCTATATATATATATTAAAAAGCGTAAACACAAATTGCTATCTGCCACGTGTCACTCTCCCTTTTGTTTAACAATATTTTATCAACGTTATTTTCATTAAAAAGTGCAAATCGTACATGAGAAGGTTCGAACCTGCGACTTCGAGTATGGAAGACAAATGTTCTAACCATTGCGTCATTACATTATTGTTGCTATTTTATCAATACTAATAATGATATTATACGTCTTTAAGAGCATCCTTAATGGGTGAGTTGAGAAAATCTCAATTCAATTGAGAATTTTTTGAGATTAAAAATTCTTCTTAATGGGTGAATTAAGAATTCTCACCAATTGAGAATTTCTCAAAAATCTCGGTGTACCGAGATTAAATTGAGAAAACTCAATTCAGTTGAGATGGCAAAAGTGGAGAGAGAAAGGCAAAAAAAAAACAGATGAAACGGCAGAGGGAAAGGAAGATGACCTGCGTTTCAACATCAAAAAGAAAAAAAAAAGAAACTGCCCCTGCAGCTCTGACGCGCGTCAGGCCAGGTGGCATGTTTCAAGTGGACTAAAAAATCTTTTTTATTTGTTTGAGTTATAAATTTGCACAGCTAATATCTTAAAAAATAAAAATCAGAAAAAATAACAAAAATCACCAAAATTTATAATTTTTCATCCTCGATCTATAGACACCCATTTTATTATATTTTAACTAACTAAATTAATTAGTATATAGTGTAGTATTGAGATTGGAGGAAGAGAGAGAAAATGTGGTGGGGTAGGCAAAAAATGAGAGAAAAAGAATTGAGAATATTTAAAAGCTCAGTGTTAAGAAGTGAAAAAAAATCTCAATTGAAAAATCTCAATTGGTGTTGTGGAGGAGAGAGAAATGAGGAAAGAAAAGATTGAGATTTTTTTTTAATCTCATCATTATTGATGCTCTAAGGAAAAACAATAATTAAGATTGCATTTATCAATAAAACCATTATTTATAACTTTTTACTATCATTTTCCTACACCAGATTTTAATAGGGACCTCTGATAATTAAGTGACGAAGGTTACTTTAGTAATCTCCCATGCAGCATGAAGTGGCAAGTTTAGTGCAACTTTCTCTCACATCACCTCGTGTGAGTCACGTGAAATAGTTCAATCATTCAATATATTCGTTTGGCTTTCCCTGTTTCTTTAACTTTTCTGAATTGGTTTGTTTTCTCTAAATAGTGAATATTTTGGTTCCCTTGTTTGGAATTTTGGATTTGGTAGGGGTTCAATAATGTGGTGTGTTGGCACACCATCAATGGTTTGAAAACTGACCTCTTAGAGATGCCACGTGTCAGACAGGGGACCTGTGCATCGGCCCTACTTTACAGCCAATGGGAGCTTGCCATTGTAACTAAAGTAACGATGGAAGGTTGCAATCACAATTCACAATTATGGTAGGTAAGTTGTATGTATTTTGATTGGTGAAGGTTGTCTTAAATAACTGTCAAAACTGTCCAAGTGACAATAGTACTTTTCATTTTAGCTTATTTTACCTAGGATAAGAAAAGCTTAATGTATCTATACCACTCTTTATAATTTATCTTTCCTGAACTCATTCTTTTACATCAATTTATACTAACTTTTCACATCATCTTACCTATTTTTCCATACTCATTACCATCTATCTTATACTTTTCCTATGCCCCATTTAGAGATGACAATGGATCGAGCCTAATTCCAGTCCATCCAGACCCAAGCCCGTTATTTTTCCCATAACCGCTAGGTATAGCGGCTCCACAGGCCCCATAATAGGTCCTTCTTAATTATAAACTTTAATGACGATTTTGTATCTAATAAATTGTTTCGCCCTCTTTTATAGCTTTGCATGGTCATAAGTTAAACATTGTCTTAACCAAATTTATAAAAAGAATCATAAAAGCTTAATGTTACAACTTATAACATTATCAATAAAAGGTTTGTCTTACAAAAATTCATAAACACTCATAAAAGCTCAAATGGGTCTATCATCTATTGGTCAAGGTTTGGATCTACGTATGGATCAAATGGGTCTTAACAAAATTCATAAATACACGTGTAGACCTAGACCTTGGCCCGCCCATGCTCTTTAGGATGTAGACCCGACCAGAATCCATTAAGTCTAAAAATGATCAAATGTTCTAAGAGAGATGTTGGTGTCGGATATAAATTTTCATTTTATAATTGAAAAACAAGGTAGTAGGTATTTATTTAGAATTGTTTATTAAGAGAGAGTGTGAGTTCAAGTACTTTTTGTAAGGATAATGATATTATAATAGGTAGGTCATATTCAATTATTCATCTAAGGAAATGAGAAATGTAATTGGGACAAACAAAAATAAAAAAAATAAAAAAGCTTTCGGGGGACGGAGAGAGTAATAGAGTATATCATAAATAAGTAATCTGTGTTATCTATAGTGTTGTAATAAAGAGAATGTTTCATGTGTTGGAATTTGCCTCGTAGGCATATTATCCCATGTTTGTAATTCATTTTAGAACATTTGCCATAGAAATATTTTGATCTTTGGTTGACGATTCATTTTCAATTTACACAGTTCCATTTTAGGCTATTAAAAGATTGAGGGTTATAAGCTAACCAAGTTGCAAACTTGAAAGAATACTAACATGAAGAGGTGAAACCCCAGCTTGTAGTGTCTAGATGAGTTGTAGAAGGTAGTGAAAAACCTTCAATTATCTTGAAATTTTGGTCGGGAGAACGGTAGCTAGTTTATTGGTATCCCAAGTCATTTGGAGGTTATAAATTGATTGAATTTCAGGTTGATGTCAATAATTGATTAAGTTGTAAATGGAGGTCTCAATTAAACTTTTAATAATTCACCACTTATCTATGTAAAAGTAAATTTGGCTTCTTGAGCTGATTTTGCATCTAATACCTCATAAGATTAGATCTCTTGATTGGAGATTAGATCTCTTGATTGGAGATTAGCTCTCCAGATCGTTGAGTCTGTGGGTTTAGGGCTATAGGCGTATATTCAAAAAATAATTGAAGATATCGATCTTGTTTCAATTGTGACCACTTATTGTTGGTTGAGTTGGTTTACTATAAGACGGTCTTAGGTTAAGCCTTAACCTCATACCAGTCCAATAAGCCTTAGAGAAACCCATGACGCGCGCCACACGGTAAGTAGCCCTGCCAAGTTGCTTTTTTTTTTAACTTTTCGACCCAAAAGCTTAACTTTTGCGTTTTTTAACTTTTCGTCCTAAAACCTTAACTTTTGCATAAAAAATCCATAACTAATATCATATTTGGAATCGATATTAACAAATATGCTAAAAATTGTTAGCTTTTAAACCTAAAACCTTGAACTTTTGAATATTTAACATAAATTATTAATATAAGACCAGTCTAATAGGCCCAATAGGCATTTTTTCAAAGCAGCCTTCTTCCCACCACCCTTGCCATTCCCTTCACTCCATTAGCCCTATTAGTTATGGATTTTTATGCAAAAGTTAAGGTTTTAGGTTGAAAAGTTAAAAAACGCAAAAGTTAAGGTTTTAGGTTAAAAAATCAATTTGTCTGGTTTCCTTTGCGTGTGGCACGCGGAATTGGGCTTTAATTTGGCTTATTGGGTTGGTCTTACATTAAGCTTAATGTAAGACCGTCTTTTATAAGACTTTGCCTTGTTGGTTTCAGATAAACAAATTTCAAGCTAGTCACCAAATTGATTAAACTGGTCACAAAATATATTAAAGAATAAAAATAAGGAAAAATTGTTTTAAATAAGTCAACCTTTGCTCCATATTCTAATATTAAGTCAACTTTTTCAAAATCCCAGAATAAGTAAACCTTGTAAACTGATCTTCCAAAACTAAGTTATGACCTGTTGGTAACTTGTTTAAAAGGTAAAACGTAACATGTGTCAATATATAACTGGTTGGCCTTTTTTTTATTCAATTTACTTTATTTATTTCATTCTAATGAATTTTAAATAATTAATACTTTATTTTTATAAACTAATCTTATTTTTCTCTCTCTCCTACTCCCTCCTAAACATCATTACACCACCTTTCCCACCCCCTTCCCCAGCCAACCACTAACCCTCCCCCACCCCTAACACTTTAGGTACCTCTGCCCACCCTGTCAACAAGCCCCCCTCCTCGCTAAACACCTCCCCCTCCCTTCAAAAGTACCCCTCTTCAATGAAACAGCCAAGGCTACAGCCGAAATCCGCCCCCAGGCCACACTGCCGAAATGCCTCCCCCACCACCGATACCCTTCTCAGACCTTAAACCGCCCTTCAAATCACCCAAGTTTTTTTTAAAAAGGTAGCTCCTTTAATTCTATCTCTTCCCCAATTTCATACTTTTCATGGTAGTGCTTAAATCATCATCCTATCGGATACTTACCTCATCATTTTTATCAAACAACTAAACCCACAAATTAATCCCCCCTTTTCTCTCTCTTACTTATGGTTTCTTAATCGTGAATCGCAATGCTTAGGGTTTCTGAAACCCTAGAAAACCAATTCCCAAATCCTAATTTTTGACAATGGCGACAAGAGGGTCAAGAATAGAGAAAGTGAAACGATTTTTCCAGCAATTTGATGTTAACAAAGATGGTGGACTTAATAGAGCTGAAATGGCAGCTCTTGTTGTTGCTGTTAATCCTAGGGTTAAGTTTTCCCACGAACAAACTAACGCAATTCTCGACGAAGTTTTCCGAGTGGGGAAGACAGAGGATGAGAAGAAGGTGGAAAAGAAGGTGGGGTGGTTGGAGGGAGATGCGTTATGGGGGGATGATGGTTGTAGGGAGTATTAGATATTAAAGAGAAATTTATTTTTAAAAAAAAAGTAAAATAAAATAAAATAACTTGTTGTACAGGTTGTAGGTTTTTTGACCTGTTTAAATTCAAGAGAGCAACAAGGTAAACTTATTCTGGGATTTTAAAAAGTTTGACTTAATATTAGAATATGGAGCAAAGCTTGGCTTATTTAAAACAATTTTTCCTAAAAATAATGAATAGATTAGACTCGTCATTAGATAGATTAAACTAAGAAAATTTGTGAAAAACTACTACAAAGTTTACAGTTTTTGAAAATAACCACCAAATACTTTTTTTTTGAATTTAACTACTATAACTTTGCAAAATTTTGTGAATCACCCTAACAAAAAATGTTAAGTTTTGCATTTAGTGGTGAATTTAAGGGTTATAGTTTCCGTCAAAAGGTGCTGCTTCACAAAATTTTGCAAAGTTATAGTATTAAATTCAAAAAACAAAAGTAATTGGTGGTTTTTTTTCAAAAAGTGCAAAGTTTGTAGTGGTTTTTCACAAATTTTTCCCGTTACAAGGTGGTGCTTCACAAAATTTGCAAAGTTATAGTAAGTTAAATTATATATAAAAAAAGTAATTGATGATTTTTTTGCAAATACTGTAAAGTTTATAATGGTTTTTCACAAATTTTCCTTACACTAATCACTAAATTCATAAGGTGGTCCTTTATCTTCTTAGTATTTGGTTTGGACTTTGCCTATTTTTAATTCAAACGTAGGTGGACTCGTATAATAAGACCAACTCTTTATAGTTAGCAAAATAGGAGGATTGCTTGGCTCTCAAATTTTTGTTGACATCTTTAAAGGAACTGCATTATAACAACACTAAAAATGATATAGCTTGGTGGTACAAATATGACATTTCAAAAAGTTGATTATGGGTTCAAACCATAATTAATATGTCATATGTATAAAGGATTGTTAAAAAAACGGAGGGAGTAACTATTTTGTCGCATGAATACCGAACATATTATGCAAAGGCCCAAAAAGTAAGCCCCACCATAATGCGCACAAAGCACATGCACTAACCGGCGAGAACGCAACTCGAGTGTGGGGGTTCTCAATTCCAAGCACAATTCATACTAGGAACTCTTCAAACAGAATGAAAATACTTAGTATTTAAATAAAGTAAAATTCTTCTATTTCTTCCAGGTAGGATGATTGACTTTTCCACTTTTTAAATATACTTCTTTTCTAAAGTACATAGAACTCTTTCCCACTTTCCAAATGGGATAGTATGGTATGGAAAAGGTTGGCTGTTTTTTTTTGGAAGGTAATAAGGTGGACCCCTAGCCATATCTCAACTAGCA
The DNA here is from genome assembly GCA_947645195.1 of Patellifolia procumbens. Classification (NCBI taxonomy): domain Eukaryota; kingdom Viridiplantae; phylum Streptophyta; class Magnoliopsida; order Caryophyllales; family Amaranthaceae; genus Patellifolia; species Patellifolia procumbens. Next base: position 847,643 of record CANSGD010000920.1, read on the forward strand.
CAGTTTCTTGATCTGGTGTTTGCGGGGTCCGACATTTGAGAGTTGGGGGGAATGGTAAGGGAATCCCCACCCCAAATGCCCTAGTAGGATTTGATCCCATGAACTTCAAGTCATGAGATCAAACCTTTACCACTAGACCAAGTCAAGCTTGGTGGAAAAGGTTGGCTGTTAGAAGCACCATTTTGTGGCTTGGTTGGCTATGAATCAGAGACTTAAGAGAAGAGATAAGCTATAGAGATTCTGCAGCATTGATGGAGGCTACAATTTTTTTTGCCAAGTAAGAAGAGTATATTGACTTTCAAATAGGTATTTAAAACCTATTCATACAATTCTAATTGAGCAAACCAACTAGGTTGGACTCCTCAAAATAGGTATGCATAACAGACGACAGTCCATACAAAATTAGAGTTCTTCCAACCATCTCCTATCTCTACAAGAGACTTTGCTAGGCGTACAAGCTAATATCCTAGTTTTAGTGTAATCTTTGATTCTTTTTACAATAAACTCAAGTGTATGTGCTAGTTGATCCCAAAGACACTTGTTTCTATTCCACCAAATCCAGTAGAATGTACCAGCTAGAAATGCACTTAAAACCAATCTCTGAAATTTGCTTCTTCTGCATCTATGGATCCATCTAACCCAATCTGGCAGTTTGTCCCTCTTGCTCTGTATACCAACCCAACTCATCAATTGCTTTATACATTCTCTGCTAAATGCACATTGGAAGAACAAGTGTGAGTGAGTTTCAGCTTCCCTCCCATAGACTAAGCTTCTGGCACTGGTGCAAATTCCATAAGTAGCCAATCTGCTAGCTGTTTGGAGTCTCTCTTTGTTTGCCAGCCAAATGATTAATTTGAACTTAGAAACAAAAAGCCTGTTCCATACAAAGTGTCTCCAGTTTTCATTAGTGATATCTCCTCCCAGTGTTTTGTACATTTTGTTGATGGAGTAATCAGAGAGGTAACATAACTCAGACCAATTCATCTTGTTTTTATGGTCTCTTTAATACCACATATTTGTTTCCAATACCAGCAACAACCTGTTGGAGGCTGCTACTGCTCCCAATCACCCCCTTTAATGTATACTTCATTAATCTACCTAATCCATAAGTTATCCTGCTTTTTGCTATAAACCAGACATACTTTCCCACAACAGCTTTATTCCAGGTACAAATATCTCTCAATCCAAGCCCTCCGTTCTTTAATGATGGAGGCTACTTGTTATGTGGATTTGAAGCTGAAACACATGAGCACCCGTTCTTTAATTGTCGTTACAGTTAGAGATGTTGGCAGCAACTTAGAAATTGGTGTGGCATCGGTCCAATGATAATCAGATTACAAAATTTACGTAGAGTGTATAGAATAATAATTGGTTTGTTAGGAGATTCTTTAATACTTCGTCCGTTTCTAAATAAGTGATACACTTTATATTTTCACGTTTGCCAATACATTATTTTAAACATTAATATATACAATTATCAATAAATAAAGATTTTAAAAAGTTGATATAAAAAAAATTCACATTGAGGCGAATCTAACAAGATCCCACATGACTATGTTTTTCCTATAATTTAAATCACCAAAACTAATGAAAGTCTAAACCGTGAAAAGTAAACATTATACAAATGTGTCACTTATCTAGAAATGGAGGAAGTACATGTATAGTAGCTCTGATATATCAAATTTGGAGTGTGGCAAATGTAGAATTTTTGGGAGCAAAAAGTGGTGTGCATAGATAGGATGCAGGGTTCAATGTATACAGGAAATGTAAAAAGGATACATTGTTAGCTGTAAATGAAAATGTATAGGGGAGGAAAATAGAAGGTAGTTACAAAGTTTATATTTTTTGGGGTTTAAGGTGAGGCATATTTCATCCTAGATGATTTTTGCCCCTTTCTCCCTTAAATTGTAAATGTCTTGTTTTGAACAATGAAGGTTTGATAGGTTTCTACATACTAAAAAAAGAAGAAAAAAAAAGACAAAAGATAATTTATTTTCTCTATCCATAACTTCTGATCTTTACATCCTAAATTAACCTTATGAATTCGTTAAAAGTAAAATTTAGTCCTTCTCTCTACTGACGAATTCCCAAATTATTACTCCTACAAATCTGACGCCCTATTTAACTAATTAAATTCACTGATTCTAAGGGACACTAGTGGAAAAAATAGTTGTTGCAGAGGGCCTTAAAGGGTTTGTAGCTGCGTACAAAGGTCGTGGCTAGTGAAGGCGCATCTATTGTGAAGTTTAGCTGCGTACAAAGACGCAGCTAAAATTGAAGTTTAGCTGCGGGCGACAAGCTCAAGCCCGCAGCAACAAATGTCAATAGCTGCGGGCCACAAGCTCAAGCCCCCAGCAAATCATCTTCTTTTTAAAAAAAAAATTCATGTTGTTTTGAGAAAGCACTGCATGATGCTGATGATAATCCAATTGATGATATTGATGATGATCAAATTCCAAGTGGCTTCCACTTTGCCAAACTAACAGACAAGTAACATAAATTTCTTAATTACTATAATAAGTATTTACATTTCAACAAATGTAGAAAAGAAGAAATAAAAAAACTATAACCTATATAACTAAAATATTAAGTATCTAATACCTATATTATCTTAAGACATCACATGTTGCTCTACCATCAACAAATTATCAAAGTTGGTACTCCCCTTCACGTTATGGCTAAGCCCAAACAATTTATCAAAGGTTTGGGGTGCACTAGAAACTGAAGGGATTGACCATGTATCTTCTTCGTGAGCTAGCGAGGGTGCTTCTACTTCTCCGTCACTATCCATGTCATACTCCTCACTGTCTACATCTTCGTCATAATTTGCGGGACTGGCAGCATCAGCAGTAATATGGATCCCGAGGCTAACGACAGTTTTATCCTTAGAAGCCTTGCTTCCCCCTTTCCTTGACAAACCGAATTTGATATGCCTTACTATCATATATGCATGTCTCCTTTCTGACTTGGCCCAAATTCCACATAGGCGACATCTTCAATCTGTATAACATCAGCACGCATAAGAAAAAAGTGCAAAACAGGTATTTGATATGGAACATACACTTGCAGCGAGGTAACCACTGGCAAAGGTGTGAACTGCTGAAATAATGTGTAATGTTGAATATTCAGGTATGAGTTGAGTCTAATTCATTGGTTGAGTAGAAGACAATTAGGGAGAATGAATGAGTATTGATTACCTGAGTATGCCGGTGCTGAGGATAAAGACATGGCTGTAGGATGGCCTGATTTTCCTCTTTCGGTGGAGTTGCACTTACTAGCATAACTCATATGTACTACATACAGAGAAGATGATTAGATTAAATAAGCACTTAAACACTCTAAACAATGGAAGTTTTAAGGTTTTAGTTACTAATGATTAGATGAAATATGTACTACATAGAGAGAAGATGATTAGATGATTAGAAGACTCATTGCTCTAGCATCCGTTAAGGGAGTTCTAAGTCCCCAATAATTACTAGATGAAAAACATCATAAACTCACAATAAACAATGGAAGTTTTAAGGTTTTAGCTGCCAATACCATAGAGATAATGCGGTCTAAACGTAACAAACATATCTTTAACATGAAGGATTCTTTTTCTCTATTCCTTTTCTTCTCCCTGCTGCTACTGTTGGAAAAAAGACCTTTAACTTATAGATAATCAGTACATAGCAGGATAGCCTTGAAATTTACCTCGAATAAGACCTTGAAAAATACCCAGAAGCAGCACATATCAGCATACCCTTGAAAAAAGTAGCATCAGTCTTTTTTTTCACATCTAGTCTTGAAAATGCAGTCAGAGGAGGTATAACAAGGAAACCTGAGTCCGAAACTAGATCGACATAAGGCATGCGTGCCAAAACAGACCTAACCACACCTTTTAGAGCTGATTAGGGCTACACACTAGACAACATCTTAAATCCTGACAACCTAAATTGACTTCTGACTGAATTAAAACCGCTCATGAATTTGACAGAGCCAACAGCATAGCAAAGTAGCAAACCAGGTGGCATCACCTTTTCTGAACAAACCCAAAACTGCAAGCAACACAGCACCAAACACAGCCCCAGTAGAGAAGCTAGACACACGACACAATATTTAAACTAAATTGTGGACCAGATAATTGAATAGAGAAGCTCCGAACATCAGCTACATGGAAGTAAACTCAATAGCAACGACTGAACCAGGTCAAACAACAGCTTAACATAATATGAAACCAATAGCATTTTTCAAGGGTGCTAAAAGGAACAAAAGAAAATAGGCAGGTTTCCCATATACTATATGACCAAGAATTAGATATGGAACCATTTGATAGGCTTGGTAATTAAATTTGTGATCATATTGCTCTTTGAACATAGATAATCTAGAAAAACTAATGATATAACAAAGAAACTCTATGAGAAGGTAGGGCACTAACGCATGATTTTAATATGATATTAAGAGCTGTCCCACACTTTCATCATTGATGATCTAACTCCTTCAAAAAATAGTTGGTAAAATGACTGAATTGCTTCCAGAATTGAGTTGCTTTTGACTATTCTTTCTTCTATTAAGTGACATGTCCGCAGAGCAGCACTACAACAAAGCAGCACTACACACATAATCAGACTAAGTAGGCGATGGCAATGACAACCGACGAGTAACAAACCACATAGGACTAATTTATGTTCATACTAATTAGCATCGGACTAATTTAATTATAAAATTCTATGGTATTTCTAGTAATCAAACTTAGCTACACTTGTTAAATTACATTTCAATCTGCTATCATGAGTAACCCTGCAAATTATCAAGTACTAGTGCTCAATTTATGCTTTTGCACGAGCTATGTGACCCAAAGTTCTAGCCACAAATAAAGCATAAAGTATTACCAATTAAGTAAGGGAGTACTTGGGATATGATATAATCTGCCTGCTGTTTGGCGTAACCTGCAAAAACATAATGTAGAACTTACATTGAGAAACTTCGAATCAGATAGCCAAAGCAATAATATAGGGTTTTGAGATCCAAAGCTTCAAACCAAAACCTTCGAGTTAGTGAGTAAATATCTAGGGTTTGCAAATCAAAATTATACCTGCAATCAAACAATAACTAAGCAGTCGAACAACTAATAGAACACAAAGAACTTCCTTACAGCTTCAAAAGTCGTAATTCAAGAGCCTGAAACCCTAATTTCAAGCTAACAAACATTATTAGACACAATAAGTGTAAAGAAAAATCTGAAATGAACAAGAGCGAATACCAATTTCTTATATGTTTAACTCGTTTGCCTCTGTGACAGAGAAAGAGGATTATTTTCAATAGACGAAGACATTTCGATTAAGGTGAGAAGACTTACAAGAGGATGCCGCAGATTCTGAACTTCGCCTAAGAGGAGAAGGTTCGCCTGAGAATGGAACTTCAATGCGGCAAGGGACAAACTTCAGTGATAGTGAACAAATTAGGGATTTGGCCGAGGCCCGAATCAAAGATAAAATTTCGTGAGCTTAGCTGCGGGCCTTAAATAAAGCCCGCCTCAACATGTAATTTAGCTACGGGCTCTTAAAGAGACCTGCACTTAACGAATATTAGCTACGAGCTGTTCACTTAGCCTGCCGCTAATAGAGCGTAGCAATAGCTATTTTTTTCACTAGTGGGAATATATGCCAACTTTAACGTTGCTCATAGTAAGATTAGTAACTTTTAGCCTATGGAGTAGCAAGAGATATTAATAAAATAATCATGTGCAAATACAATGGATACAAATGCGGGTACCAAAAAAGTTAATCTAATTACAACCTATGCATTAATACAAAAGTTATTAAAAGAGAAGGTCTAACTCTATATTAAAATTAGGCTGATTTAAGTCCATCAATTTATTCAAAATACCTATCATTTTATTCAAAAAGATACTTCATTCTCTTATTTCTTATTAGGGTAATTTGGTTATTTAGACTCTTCGTCTGTAAAGACGGTTTTTATCTCTTTATATATAATAGAGCCAGGCAACCAAAACAGGTTAGCCAATTATTCCAATACTCGAAGAATTTGATCTCCTGGCGCTCCAAGAAGCAACCCATTGTTTCTAATGTTAGTGCTAGTAACCGGGAAAACAAAGATGATCACACAAAAGACAATAACAATTGAAACGATCCTCTAGGCGTGTATGGGAACACTTTCCCAAAAGCGATATTCCGACCCTATACGAAGCACGGGTTGCACGGAATTCACCTCCGAGATACAAAGAAGAAACAGTGATCAAATACTCGAAGAATTTGATCTCCTGGCGCTCCAAGAAGCAACCCATTGTTTCTAATGTTAGTGCTAGTAACCGGGAAAACAAAGATGATCACACAAAAGACAATAACAATTGAAACGATCCTCTAGGCGTGTATGGGAACACTTTCCCAAAAGCGATATTCCGACCCTATACGAAGCACGGGTTGCACGGAATTCACCTCCGAGATACAAAGAAGAAACAGTGATTATTACGCTCGTATGAGAATCACAAAATGAGATCAAATGTATTGTGAGAATTGCTTTGATGGACAATATAAAATAGAGAGAAAACTTGAGTGCCTTTGAGAGAGTAGAATCTTTCTTATGTTTCATTCATCAGAGGCTTGGCCTCTTATAATGCACGTCAAAGCCTTGGAAAACCGACCACAACCGCTCATTAAGCATGAAACGGTCTAATTTAGACGTCCGCAAAACTGCCCAGTCGCGAGTCGCGACCATACGAAATCCGGAGCACAAGGGAATCATGAGCTCGTCGCGAGGTGCGACCAATGTCGCGAGTCGCTACATGCCGCAGGTCGCGGGCCGCGAGGTGGGTCGCCCCCCGCGAGCCTGCCCCGCCCCTGCACTTTGCTCCCTTCGTTTGCGTTGCTTGATCACTTCAAAGCCTTACCTCAATGGCTTTACTTTCCAATGCTTATAAAATTACGACATGCATATCTAAACACCACTTAAGTAGCGACACCATAACCAAGCATCTTAAGTTTATGTTTCATGAATATTATCAACCAAATACTCTAAATATTCAACAATCCTCCCCCATTTAGAGTATTCTAAAAGATACTAAGCACAAAAACGTCATCAAAACAAACAACCTCATGCATCAATGAAAGTGTACTAAGACTTGAACTTCCACCTAGTATAATATACATTCCAAGAATCCGTATCCGAAAGGTGTCGCAAGCGATTGAACCAATCTCAATACATAGTGGAAATCTTGAAGATATCATACACACAAGATTAACTATTTGAACTCATTAAACTTGACACGTTAATCCTTGTGTCCGTATCATTCATAAGTGTATCATAGCTATGCCCCTATAGCTACTTGAAGCGGCTAAACTTCACACTTACATAGGTAGAACTCATAAATAAACATGCCACAATGACAAGGCATAACAAGAGAACTATTAAGTATATACAACCTCTTATCAACATCATAGTCAAAAAAAGAACAATACTTAGAGGATATTTACAAATGTTCTTATCAAATGAAGGAATTAATCTTATTGAACTTAAGACCCAACGTCTTATTGGGCGTTAAGTTAAGATTCCCTCACTCGTGATTAACTAAGGGCTCCAATCCAAGACCGATTGCCATCCTCTTCACCGTATCTCTAGCCAAGGCCTTAGTAAAACAATCCGCTAGATTATACATAGTTCGCACATAGTCAACAGTGATAACACTATCCTTGATAAGTCCTTGAATATATGAATGCCGCACACCAATGTGCCTTGACTTACCGTTATTAACTTGACTATATGCCCTTGCCAAAGCTGCATCGTTATCACAATGTATCGCTATGGGCGATATTGGTTTTGGCAACAAAGGAATCTCAATCATAAGATTCTTTAACCACTCCGCCTCTTTACTTGCCGAGGACAAAACAATGAACTCCGAAGTCATGGAGGAGTCCGCAATGCAAGTTTGCTTCTTTGAAGCCCAAGAGATAGCACCTCCCCCAAGTAGAAAAACGAATCCACTTGTGGAAGAGTGATCCTCTCTATTAGAGATCCAACTTGCATCCGAATAACCTTCTAAAACCGAAGGATATCCACTGTAAGATAAACCATAATCTTTGGTTTTCCCCAAATACCTTAAGACACGACGAATAGTATGCCAATGCTTCATACTAGGGTTACTAGTATACCTACTAATCTTTCCTACCGCAAATGCAATATCCGGCCTAGTACTCGTCATAGCATACATCAAACATCCTATGACCCGTGCATACTCAAGTTGAGATACCGCACTACCATCATTTGGCATCAATTTTTCACTTGGATCCATAGGAGTTGATACAAAAGAGCAATCACTAACATTGAACTTCTTAAGTACTTTTTCAATGTAGTGTGTTTGAGATAAACTTAATTTACCATTGCTTCTTTTAATTCTTATGCCTAGAATGACATCCGCTTCTCTTAAATCTTTCATGGAGAACATTGATGATAGGAAAGCCTTTGCCCACTCAACTTGTGACAAATCAGTCCCAAAAATCAACATGTCATCTACATATAGACAAATCATAACACCATGACCTAAGTCATCAAATTTGCTATATACGCACTTGTCCGAATTATTTAACTTAAATCCGTTAGACAACACAACCTCATCAAACTTTTGATGCCATTGCTTGGGTGCTTGCTTTAGCCCATACAAAGATGTAACGAGTTTGCAAACTTTACCTTCTAGGCCTTTTACAACAAACCCTTCGGGTTGTTTCATGTAAACCTCCTCATCTAGCTCTCCATTTAAGAACGCTGTCTTAACATCCATTTGATGGATCACAAGGTTGTGTATAGCCTCAAGAGCAATTAACAACCTTATAGTAGAGATTCTAGCAACGGGTGCATATGTATCGAAATAATCGATACCCGGCTTTTGGGAAAAGCCTTGAGCCACTAACCGGGCTTTGAACTTATTAATAGTTCCATCGATTTTCATTTTCTTCTTGAAAATCCACTTACACCCAATAGGTCTACACTTGGGAGGCAAATCAGCCAAAACCCATGTGTTATTCCGCATGATGGAATCCATCTCATCATCAATAGCTTCCTTCCAAAAAGGAGCATCTTGTGATCTCATGGCCTCATCATAAGTCAAATGATCACCTTCCACATTAAACACATATGGAAATTTAGTCAAAATAGAACTTCTAGATCCTTCAACTAAATATACATGAAAATCTGGGCCAAAGGATTTCTCCTTTCTTGCCCTTTTACTTCTCCTAGGTTGTGATGAAGTCGATGCTACATTCTCTTCTAGAGTTTGTTCATCTAATTCATGATCATTTAAAGACCGATCATCTTCTTGTATTATGGTACTTGGAGTTACATCCTTTGGTCTAGGAATTGATGAATATCGATTTTCATCAAAGATTGCATCTCTTGACTCCACAATAGTGTGAATTGACCAAAGGTCATTTTGTTCTATAACATAGAACCTATAGGCCTTGCTATGAATAGAATACCCTATAAAGATGCATTCAACTCCTCTTTCACCTAACTTTTTATGTTTAGGTTCTGGCACTTTTACAATTGCCCTACAACCCCAAACTCTAAGATAACTTAGATTTGGTTTTCTTTTGTACCATAATTCATAGGGTGTAACTTTGTTCTTTTTCATAGTAACGCGGTTTAGAATATAACAAGCCGTTAAAACCACTTCACCCCAAAATCCATCACTTAAACGCGAATAAGATAACATAGAATTTACCATTTCTTATAAAGTTCTATTCTTTCTTTCCGCTATAACATTTTGTTGTGGTGTATAACCCGCGGTTCTTTCATGTATGATTCCTAATGATTGGAAATAACTAGGATCATGGTATTCACCACCCCTATCGATTCTAAGCCGTTTTATTTTGTCATTTAGTTGCAATTCAACCTCGTTTTTATAGTTCTTAAATTTATCTAGAGCTTCATCTTTAGTGAATAGAAGATTAACATAACAATACCTAGAATAATCATCTATAGATGTTATGATATACTTCTTATTACCTGAAGAAGGAGTGCTATGAAAATCACATAGGTCACTATGCACCAAATCAAGCAAATTAGTATCTCTTTCCACATTATTTGGGAAAGAATTTCTGGTTATCTTTGTAAGCATGCATGTTCTACACTTCTCTATGCTTGGATCAAAGCTAGGAATCAAATCATCCTTTGACATAGAATATAACTTTCTATAATTAACATGACCAAGTCGATAATGTCAAAGAGAAGAACTATCATTAACAACGCAAACATTGTTTAACAAAGTATTCGAAATATTTAATTTGAACATACCATTACACAAATAACCCAAACCTACAAATGACCCTCCCTTAGATAAAATAAATTTGTCCGACTCAAATACCATTTTAAAACCTATTCGATTCAAGATAGCTCCCGAGACTAGATTCTTTCTAAGGTCCGGAGCAAATACAACATCTCTTAAAACAAGAGACTTTCCGGAACTAAAAACTAGCTCAACTTGTCCTACTCCTAAGACTTTAGCAGTAGAATCATTTCCCATGTAAAGAACTTCTCCTTCATCTGCCTCCTTAAAGGTCTTGAAAAGAGATCGTTCCTTGCATACATGTCTTGAAGCTCCCGAATCGATATACCATGAACAATCATCCTGTACACAAAAGATTTCAGAAATCGTACACACATAATTCAAAACCGAATTAAGTGAAACTTGTGCACAAGTACCTTGCTTGGGTTGGGTATGGCTTGACTCGCCTTTCCCACCACCATGACCATTCTTGTTCATCTTTTTCTTCCAAATGGTGCAATCCTTCTTGAAGTGACCGAGCTTTCGACATTCCCAACAAGCTCGTTATTGTCCTCCTCCACCAAACTTTGGTTTCTTACCATAGTTTCCCTTGGTGAAGTTATGTGCCCTCTTAGGATTAGAGTCATAAGACTTTCCATCCTCCACCATGTTAATAGTGGAAGAACTAGGATTTACCTCCTTTTGACCATCTTGAACCCGAATGCCCTCTTCAATCCGAAGATGAGCACCCAATTGTTTAATAGTCAAATCAACTTTTCTATGTTTCAGACTATTTCTAACATCTTTCCAAGTGGAGGGTAATTTGTCGATTATTGATGAAACGGCAAATGTTTCATCCATACTAATATCATGTTGTTTAAAGCTTCCTAAAATTCTTTGGATTTCATGGAATTGCTCCATAATTGGCCTAGACTCAACCATTTTAAATTTATTAAAATTGCTCACTAGAAATTTCTTCGAGAAGCATCTTCGGCCATATATTTAGATTCTAAATCATCCCAAAGAACTTTAGCGGATTCATAGTATTGATAAACATCAAAGAGATCATCGGACGTTCCACTAAGAATGTGACCACGACATATGTAGTCATCGTTATCCCACTTCTTCCTCTTCCTAGTAGCCTCAATCGTCTCATCATCCACTTCAATGGGCTTCGAGGATGTGAGAACGTACACCACCGCCAAAGAGGTAAGAAGAAAGTGCATCTTCTTTTGCCATCAACGGAAACCCACGCCTTCAAACTTGTCAAGTTTGTGGAAATTCGCTGTCATCTCACGAAGTGTAGCCATCTTTTGATTAATATCGCTTTTGGATTGTTAGTGCTAGTAACCGGGAAAACAAAGATGATCACACAAAAGACAATAACAATTGAAACGATCCTCTAGGCGTGTATGGGAACACTTTCCCAAAAGCGATATTCCGACCCTATACGAAGCATGGGTTGCACGGAATTCACCTCCGAGATACAAAGAAGAAACAGTGATTATTACACTCGTGTGAGAATCACAAAATGAGATCAAATGTATTGTGAGAATTGCTTTGATGAACAATATAAAATAGAGAGAAAACTTCAGTGCCTTTGAGAGAGTAGAATCTTTCTTATGTTTCATTCATCAGAGGCTTAGCCTCTTATAATGCACGTCAAAGCCTTGGAAAACCGACCACAACCGCTCATTAAGCATGAAACGGTCTAATTTAGACGTCCGCAAAACTGCCCAGTCGCGAGTCGCGACCATACGAAATCCGAAGCACAAGGGAATCAGGAGCTCGTCGCGAGGTGCGACGAATGTCGCGAGTGGCGACATGCCGCAGGTCACGGGCCGCGAGGTGGGTCGCCCCCCGAGCCTGCCCCGCCCCTGCACTTTGCTTGCTTCGTTTGTGTTGCTTGATCACTTCAAAGCCTTACCTCAATGGCTTTACTTTCCAATGCTTATAAAATTACGACATGCATATCTAAACATCACTTAAGTAGCGACACCATAACCAAGCATCTTAAGTTAATGTTTCATGAATATTATCAACCAAATACTCTAAATATTCAACATCTAAGTCTGCCACTGAAGCTGAGTATCGTGCTGTTGCCTACACTGCGGCTGAAACAATTTGGATACGTCAATTGTTGGCTGATTTAGGGTATTCTCATCGACGGCCTACCATTCTCTATTGTGACAATGTTTCTGCTATGTATCTTACTGTCAATCCTGTTCATCACGATCGTAGTAAGCACATTGGTGTTGATTATCATTTTGTACGTGAGATGGTTGCTAAAGGCGGACTTCAGGTCAAGCACGTTCCGACACAGTTACAGGTTGCCGATATTTTTACTAAGGGTCTTTCTTCTGAGTTGTTTTGTAAACATCGCTCCAATCTATCCGTGATTCCTCCCTGTAAAGATTGAGGGGGTGTATTAGGGTAATGAGAAGCTATTGTGTCAGACGCGTCTGACACAATAGTACTGTCGGACGGACGGGTCACGCGCTTTGCACGTGACAGATGTAAAATAACGGAAAAACAACCTTAAATCCAATCACATCAATGCTCAAACAGCAAGCGAACAAAAAAAATCCATCCTGCGAAACAAATTAAATCCAATCCATCGACAAACTACAATTCATTTTCTGAAACCAAAATCGAAAGTAAATTCATGTCAATCGCTGTGATTTCATTCTGAATCACATATATATTGTACTACTGAATCATTAAACCTCAATATTCAACAAAAATGGAGGTTTCTACACCGAGAATTCAAATTCACAGAATTTATGCCATGAGCTGTTAATTGCAGATACAACATCGAAAGAGAACGAAAATAAATTGGATCCGCATTCAGATAATACAACAATTGAAGAAGAAAAAGGTACTATACAACTACTCACAATCATTTCAACTTACAGTACAACTTGTATTGAAATATCGATTACATTTCATAACTATAACCATCAGCAAATATTGTAACACTTTTGAGAGAAATTCAGAATAAAAACTACTTTCATCTGAAATAAGGAAAACCAAATGAAGGAAAAATACAAGTAACTGAAACAATTTTACGGTCAAATGAAAAGAACACAGTAATGAAACTGAAAAACAACATAAAAACAACAACTGAAAGGTTAGTGAAACTAACTGAATTAAAACTGGAACTAACTGAAACAATAGTAACTGAATTGCAAATGGAACTAAATGAAACTAAGTCAACCTGAAACTAAACAACTAAAAACAACTGAAAGCCAAGTGACACAATAGTAAATGAAACTAAGTCAACCTCTAACTGAATAAAAACTAAAACACAAATGATAGGTAAAAATACACTAACTGAAACAATAGTTGGTCTAACTAAAAAGAGAATAAAAAGAAATGAAACAAATCAAGTACTAACTGAAACAAATCAAGTACTAACTGAAACACATATGATAGGTGAAAAGAAACTAACTGAAACAACAGTTGGTCTAACTAAAATAACCACAGTTTCACTTGCTACTTTTCAGTTTGTGTTTTTAATATTTCATTTAGTATCATGATTATTTCATTTACTCATAATATAATTTCATTTACTGATCTAAACTAAGTTCTAGATAAGAGAAGCAGTACTGCAAATTGTTTTTTTCAGTTAGTCTTTTTAATATTTCAGTTAGTCTTATAATTCGTTCATTTCATGAGAATAAGGGATCTAAACAAAGTTCTAAATGCAAGGAGCATACTCAGTTCACTGGCTTCTTTTCAGTTAGTGTTTTTAATATTTCATTTACTATCATGATACTTTCATTTAGTATTTTATTTATTTCATTTACTTGTAATATAATTATAATTTACATAATATATTAACTAAAACAGTTTTATTTCCAACTGTGCAACAGAAGATTGCTATTTGAAATACATAGATGATGAGCATATCAAAGACAACCTTATAGGAAGAAGTGTTTCCAATGTTGATGATGGATACCAAGTTCATTCAAGGGCACTAGGATTCAGCATCAGGAATGACAATTCTATTTGTGAGTTCTATTTGGTTTGCTCCAAAGAAGGTGCATCAAAAGCATCAAAGAAGAAACAGCAAACAAAAGAAACAAATGCAGACCAACAACATGTTCAAATACCAGCATTTGAACAACCAAATAAGAAGAGAAAGGTAAGGTCAGTCAATGAGACGAGAACAGCGTGCAAAGCCATGGTCAGATTTAAACAAGAAGAACCTGGGGAAGACTTTGTCATTGTAGCACATGAGCTCCAACACAACCATGAGCTTGTAATAGAGAAAGAACGTCATCACTTGAAATCAGAAAGGAAGATAACTGAAGACACGGCTCAGCTCATCGAAACAATGGTTGACTCGGGAATAAAGCCAATGCATACATACAATTTCTTATCAAACGAGGCCGGTTCAGAGGAGGTTGTAGGTCACACAAAAAGGGACCACCTCAACTACATCAAACTATACAGGTCTAGGATGGTAGAAGGAAAAGACATGCAGAGCGTCTTAGACCTTCTCCAATCAAAGACTGAGGAAGACCCGACATTCTTCTATAGGCTGAAATTTGGCGAACATAACAACATTGTGAGCTACTTTTGGTGAGATTCAATGATGTTGGAGGACTTTAAAGCCTATGGAGATCTAGTCATCTTAGATACAACATGTAGAACAAACAAGTATGGGCTCATATGTGCACCATTTGTTGGCATAAACTGCCATTGGAAGACAACCATGTTTGCATGTGCTTTCATCACAAATGAAAAAGAAGAGAGCTTCGAGTGGCTGTTGCAGACATTCAAGAGAGCAATGTGCCAAGAAGAACCCAAGACAAAATTCACTGACCAAGACAAGGCAATGGGAAATGCAATTGAAAAGGTAAAAATAAAACAACTCCCTATTTCAGTTACTTCTCACATATATAACACTGAAAAAACAGAAACTAAAGTAAAATAGAAACTAACTGAAAACAACAGCACTACCAACTGATACACACATCAAATACACATTAAAAAGGTCTTCCAAATTCTACAGCTACTAATAATTTCTATGCAACATGTTTTTCCAAATTCAAGACATAGACTATGCCTGTGGCACATTGAGAAAAACTTTGTAAGCCACTTTAGATCATTCAAAAGCAATGAAGAATTCAAATAGATGTTCAAAAATTGCCTCATGGGATGCAAAAATGAATCAGAATTTGAAGAAATGTGGGCAAAAATGATGGAAAAATATGGACACCAAAAAGAAGAATGGTTCAACCAAGTATATGAGGAAAGACACAAATGGTGCACAACACTAAATAGAGATATGTTTTCAGCTGACATGTTGCCATCACAAAGGAGTGAAGTCACCATCAGAGCAATATCATTCAATACAAAGTCATCAACAAACTTGTTTGAGTTCTATAACATATTTGAGGAAACAGTAAAGAGATGGAGAAGCAATGAAACAAGTGACAACTTTAGAAACAGAACGGAGCGTCCAAAAGGGATCAACTCAAAATCAAAGATGTTAAAACATGCTGCACAAGTTTACACCTTAGCGCTGTACAAAGATTTCGAAACAGAATATGAGTGCGCAATGGCATCATCTTTGAGAGCATTTGAAGCACAAAACTCAGACCTTAAGTTCTTTGAAGTCTCATCAGAAGAAGACTTCAGCAACTCAGATAATGTAGCATACAATCATAGTACAACAGAATTTGTTTGCACATGCTAATGCTTCACGGAAACAGGAATGCTATGCTATCACATTATAAGGGTAATGCACATGTTTAGCATTTTCAAGATACCTGAAAGGTATATCTTGAAAAGGTGGACAACGCTTGCAAAATCATCAATATGGGAAAACAATACTAGTAAGTTCAGCAACTGAAATATTTTCTGATCTACCTAAAAAGTTTTATTAACCAACTGAAACACTTTACTAACAACATGAAACAGCAGGTGACAAAGACCAAAACCCACATGCACAGCTATGGACGCCATGGAGACATGCAATTACAAAAAATTCTACAACCTGATATCAATATGCCAAACAAGTGAGGAGGCAAGGAAATTATGTGACAACTCAATGAATGAATTATATAAATCTGTCAAAGAAGTTTTCAAGACTGGCCAAGAAAAACAACAAGAAATTGAAGATGAAGAAAGAAGAAGACAAGTTGTTGAAAATCCAGAGATAATAAAGACAAAAGGAAGACCACCAAAAGGAAATAAAAGGATAAAAGGACATTTTGAGAAAAGAAAAATGAAGACTAGGGATCCTAATGAATATGGAAAAGAAACACCAAATGTACCTTTGGATTCTTAATGAAGCATTAATGTTCATGTTACATTTGTACTCATTTTCAGTTAACTCTATTTAAATTTCAGTTACTTCACTTTTAGATTCATTCACTATATTTTACTTCTATTACTTTCGTTCAAATTTATTGACATTAATTAAAATTTCAGTAATCATTATCTAAATTTCACTGAAGGAGTTAAAAGATTCCTATTTCTAATGGAAGAATGAAATTGAAAAAAAGAATCAAGTTAACTGAAGAAGTTAATCATTACTTAAACTACAACTGAATAAAGCAACATAAAACAGCAACTGATAGTTTAGTGAAACTAACTGAATTAAAACTGGAACTAAATGAGACAATAGTAACTGAATTAAAACTGGAAGTAAATGAAACTTAGTCAACCTGAAAGAATTTTAGGAGCAACTGAAAAAACCAATAATGTAATATGTAACTAAACAACTAAAAACAACAACTGAAAGCTTAGTGAAACTAACTGAATTAAAACTGGAACTAAATGAACCAATAGTAACTGAATTACAAATGAAACTAAATGAAACTAAGTCAACCTAGAACAATTTTAGGAGAAAATGAAAAAACCAATAATGTAACTAAACAACTAAAAACAACAACTGAAAGCTAAGTGAAACTAACTGAAGAAAAACTGTAACTAAAATGAAACAATAGTAAATGAACTAAGTCAACCTCTAACTAAAAAGAGAATAAAAGGAAATGAAATAGAAATAGGAGTAACTAAAAAACATGTTTCAAAAAGAAGACACAATTGATGTCACTACATATGAATAACAAATGAAACGTTCATTGAAGTAACTGAAACAAATCAAGTACTAACTGAAACACAAATGATAAGTATAAAGAAACAACAGTTGGTCTAACTAAAATAACCACAATTTCATTTGTTACTTATCAGTTTGTTTTTCTAATATTTCTGTTAGTATCATGATTATTTCATTTAGTATTTTATTTATTTCATTTACTCATAATATAATTTCATTTACCGAAGTATTATTAATATTTCAGTTAGTCGTTTTAATATTTCAGTTAGTATCATGATTATTTCATTTAATATTTTATATATTTGATTTACTAATAATACAATTTCATTTACTGATATAAACTAAGTCTTTTTAATATTTCAGTTAGTCTTTTTAATATTTCAGTTAGAATAAGCGATCTAAATGAAGTTCTAAAATGCAAGGACCTACTCAGTTCACTGGCTACTTTTCAGTTAGTTTTTAATATTTCAATTAGAATAAGTGAACCTAAGTCTCCTAAGTCAAGCTGTAACTAAAAAAAGAACAAAAGCAAATGAAAAAAAATGTTAAAAACCAACATAAGGTCAAATAATAATAAATTTTTGCTTAAAAACCAAACAAAAAATAACAAGAAGTAACTGAAATAATTTTATGAAACAATAGTGAAACTTAACAACAAGAAAATACAAGTAACTGAATTACAACTAGAACTAAATGAAACAATAGTGAAACTAACTGAATAAAACTGAGAAAATACAAGTAAATGAAAGAAAACAAGAAGAACATAGTAATCAATAAAACTAATACCAACTGACAAAACACTAAGAGTAACTGACAAAAAATGGGACAAACTGAGATAATAATTCATAATATAAGAACTTTCATTAAAAGCAAAGAGATTACAAACTAATTCTATTTCCAATTCAAGCATAAACAACAAAAACAAAAAAAAAAACATACTAATTACAAAACCTAAAATCTACCATTTCTCAGAAGACTCTAAAAGAGTAGGATCGTTGACAAACGATCTGAAAACACTCTCACTATCACCCAACAACTCAAGCCTCTGAGCCCTTGAGCGACTCCTTTCTTCAATGGCCTCCTCCGCAGCCTCCCAAGTGTTGCGAAGGTTTGGGAAACGACGGTTGTAAGCATCCTTACAAGCGTAAACTCCCTCGATGAAAGTTTGGTCCATGTCAAATTGAGTGAATTTCTTCACTTGCAATTCGTTGAGACATTGAGTCCTTTCGAACGTCAGGACCCTATTTTCTGCTTCTAGATCCTTCACTTTGTTCTCCAGTTCTGTCACCCGGTGCGCTAATTATTTTTGAACCCCTCTCCCTTTCCTCTTCAAACTTCATTAGAAACTTGTCTTGTTCATCCATTCTCCTTTGTAGATAAATCAACTCTCTCTCTGACGCCATTTCAAATTTTCAAAAAATTTCAAGTTATGAAGTTGAAGTTTTTTGAATAGGAATTAGAGGACTCAAATTTGTTTCAACTTCTGAAATTATATTGTACATAGAAAGAAAGTAAACAGCATATATATATAGCCTTACAAAGATGCTTGGAAATATCAACAGAGTAATTATGATTAAATGCAATGTCATTAAAACACATACTTTTAATAGGTGGCGTTTCATAAATAACGGTTCATTGTACAAGAATAAATAGGAACATTTTAAAAACTGTGAATTAAAAGACCATTTGAATTCAAACTAAAAAAGTACAAACTGAAAGCATTGGGATACCAACTGAAAACCAAAAAAGAACAACCTGAAATAATTTAAATACCAACTAAAAACATAAGAGGAACAAACTGAAAGCATTGGAATACCAACTGAAACCAAGAAAGGAACAAACTGAAAGCATTATGGTACCAACTGAAACCAAGAAATGAACAAACTGAAAGCATTAAAATACCAACTGAAACCAAGAAATTTAAAATGCACTTTTTCAGTTAGTCTTTTAAATATTTCATTTAGTCTTATAATTCTTTCAGATTCTTTCAATTGCTGTTGGATTAGTTTCATTTAGTTGTATATTCCAGTTAATTAACTTCAGTTGCTGTTGGATTAGTTTCATTTAGCTGTATATTCCAGTCAGTTAACTTCATTTTCTTCCGTTGCCTTAATTCACTTGAAAACGTATTCATTTTGTAATATGCTCAAACTAATATAAGAATAATAGAATTAAAATATAATAACAACATATATTAACGAAATACAAAAAAAATTTAATAAACTGAAGACAAATACAAATTTCATGAACCAAAATTAATAGTAATTGATGAAAAGTATATACTTGTAAATATACATGTATACTAACTGAAGAAAATTATATATAAACTGAAACCAAATACAAACTGACTGAAGAAAAGTATATACTTGCAACTATACATGTATACTATACAATTAACCTAAGTTACAAATACTTGTAACTGTATCTGTATACTATACAATTAAACTAAGTCTGAACAAATTCTCAAAAACTAAGATAGTTATAATGATCAAGATTTAGCACCCTTTCAACTTCTTCTTCATGCTTCCTCCTTTATTCAAGAATAGCCGGATCATTTGTATCACTACTCTTACCCTTTTTCAATAACAATTGATTAAGAGCCTTCTCCTTTTTCTTCCTTATTTTCTTCTTTGCTAACAAGTCCTCCTTCTTTTTTGACCATGGCACACAATCACTCTTCACTTTATTTGCCAGCTTGTTCATAGGATAAGTTGCTAATCGATAAGCAAGCTTGCACCGTTGAAACTGTTTCACTCCTGCTTGAAAAGTAATAAACAAAAGAATGATAAAAATGGTATAAATAAATATGTAACAATGGAATACCAACTGAAACCAAAAAAGGAACAAACTGAAAAGAATTAAAATAACAACTGAAACCAAAAATAGAAACAAACTGAAAGCATTAAAATACCAACTGAAACCAAAAAAAGAACTAACTGAAAGCATTAAAATACCAACTGAAACCAAGAAAAGAGCAAAATGAAAGCATTAAAATACCAAGTGAAACCAATAAAAGAAATAATTGAAAGCATTAAAATACCAACTGAAACCAATAAAAGAACTAACTGAAAGCATTAAAATACCAACTGAAACCAAAAAAAGGAACAACTAAAACTAAGCTGTACATGAAAAAGTTATTGGTTTGTCAAATAAATATAAAAGTTAAAGACACTAACTGATATAAACTAAGTTCTACATAAAAGCAGCAGTAGTGAAATTGGTTTTTCAGTTAGTCTATTTAATATTTCAGTTAACTATAGAAGCAACAGTAGTGCAATTGGTTTTTTCAGTTATTCTTTTAATATTTCAGTTAACTATAAATATAAGACCTTGCCAAGTGAAGCAATTGGACTATCTCGCACAGCTTCGCCATCATATAGCTCCATTCCCTTGATCGCATACACACCACAATCATTAACATTCTTGTTACTCCTCCTTGAAAAATAAGGTGTCACCCTCTCCCAATGTTGCATTTGATGAAAATCACGACACCCCATTTCAAACATCATGGAGGACTTAAAGAAATGACACTGCATAATACTACACGAGTAAAAAACTTTTAAAAGACAACAAAAAGAACAACAACAAAAAGGAGAAATAAAAAGATACGTACAAAAGTATCGACACCATTATATAACTTCACATTCTTATCATCAACGTGCCAATAATTGTCAAACTCATTATTGTCACTTCGGTTATCAATATTTTCAATTTTCTTCTCCTTCCTCTTAATGACCAAAACAGTATAATGATTATCCTTGTGAACAGGAACAAATATCTGCCAAATTGAAAGTAAAATGAGATACATTTACAACAAAAACAGCAAAGTAGAAGAAAAATACATTTACATAAAAGCAAAAAATGCAAAAATCAAAGCAACTGAACCAAACATATAACTAACTAAAAGAAAAATGAAACTAACTGAAACATAAGATATCACTAACTGAAACTTAAATAACACCAGCTGAAACCATGGCAACACCAGCTGAAACTAAATTAAAAGCAACTGAATAAAACAAAAAAGTACATGAAAAAATAAAAAGAGGAACTCAAACTAAAATAAACAGCAACAAAACAAACAGACAATGAAGAACGAACTTATACTAACGAACAACATATAAATGACACAACAAAAAATATAATAGTAATGTAAAGAATAATCAATTACTTTGTACGAACCAATTCAGCTTCACAAATATCATTCTTTGGAAATGTTTTCACCCACGAAGAAATTGCAATGGTACAATTTTTCACAAACACCTCATCTGGCCGAATGGATATCTTTGCCTTTTCAGCTTCCCACTTTGCCTTCTCAATAGCATGCTCTGGTGTGCCCACGATCTTTTTGAGGTCATACTCTTTTTGAGTTTCCATGCTCTTAAAATTATCCTCTTTAATCCTCTCCAGAATTAACCAATTTATGAAGTTCTAAAAAAAAAAGCAGAAACAACAAAAGAACATAAATAACCAAATGAAAATCCAGATCATGAAAATGAAAAGAAAATAGATTTAACTGAAACAAATATAAAACAAACTGAAAGCAAAACTAAACTCATAAAGACTACAATTGACAATAACACAGCATTAACTAAGGCAAACACATAACAGACTAGGGAAAAAAATTTAATAAGCAACTGCTTAGGAAAATGGTACTAGTAATTTCTACCATAAGATTCAACAATGTAGAAAAACAAAACAAAAGAAAAAGAAAATGATTGTAACACCACAGAAATATAAGCAAAAGAAAAGCACAGATTAACTTACAAAAGGCATCAAATCCAAATAAAATCTCCTTGTTACTGAAGGGCTCTAAACCTCATTTCTATTGAACATGTAAGCACAAGCTCCAAACACTGACCCGCTTATCCAAGAGCCAGGCGACATACTCAAGAAGTTAAACTTTCTCATTTCCACAACTTGAGAAGTAACATTATTCTCAAAAACATGAAGAACCTCATTATTGATGCGATCTTCCAAGTCAAAGTTCTTGCTTTTAAGAGGACTAGAATCTGGATTCAATGACAGCTTTGACACATAGGCATACTCATCATAAAACAGTTAATCCACTAACCAAGTCTCTTCAGTGTTCAAATATTCTACATATTTATTTTTGGACTAAAGAAATCTTGTAAGAAATACATCATGATTGTTCAGTGGATATGCTTGCAATGGAGGTGAACCCTGCTGAACATGAGAGGAAGAAGGAATCCCTTGAACAACATCCTCCTTTGTAGTACTTGTACCAGCAACACCCTCACCACAATCTTGTTTAATATTCTTCACAAGCTTATCCAGATGTAATTCCTCATCATTCTCTTCTGAATCATCATAGACAATTATTGGCTCAAATTTCTCTCCTGAAGACTTCCCTTCTGTCTTTGACTCAGCATTAAAATCTGGTACGCTCAAAGGGATCTTATACTATGGTATATTCACACCACTTAAGGAAAGACTTCCAGAAACTAAGGAATATGAGCCATCATCCTATCATACATAAAAAAATAATATATTAATAAACAACAAAAACAACTGAAATACTATAAAAGAACAAGTAACTGAAACCCCAAAAAAGTACCAACTGAAAGACTGAAAGGAGAAAAAAAGTACCAAAAACATAATAAGCAACAACTTAAAATAACAACAACTAACTGAAACCCTAAGAAAAAAAATCACATAAGGATATTGAATTTTAATTGGAGTAAGCATGGGAATGGAAGAGGCACTACTCTCCAAGCCCTCTGATGGAGCAGTACTAACACACTTCTCAGTCTTGTCATGGACGTTGCAAACACAAGAACAAAAAAACTCAAAAACTTAACAACAACAAGGAAAAAAAAAACACAACAGGAAGTCCAAATGAAAACAAAAAAGAATTAACTGAGAAATTTATAACACTAACTAAAAAGAACAAAAAATCATAAAGAAAAAACTTACATTGGGTGTGGGAATATCTGCTTCAAAAATCGGAGGAGAGGTAATCATAGGAATGGAAGAGGTACTACTCTCCAACCCTTCTACTGGAGCAGTACTAGAAGACTCTTCAGTATTGTCATGGACCTTGCAAAGACAAGAACAAAAAAATACAAAACTTAACAACAACAAGGTAAAAAAAAACAGAACAGGAAGTCCAAATGAAAACAAAATAGAACTAAATGAAAATTTAATAACACTAACTGAAAAGAACAAAAATGATAAAGCAAAAACTTACAACAGGTGTGGGAATACCTTCTTCAACAATAGTAGCAGGGGTAATAAGAAGAATGGAGGTACTACAACTATGCAACCCCTCTACTGGAGCACCCTTCTCAGTCTTGTCATGGACCTTGCAAAAACAAGAACAAAAAAACTAAAAACTTAATAACAACAAGGAAAAAAAACACAACAGGAAGTCCAAATGAAAACAAAATAGAGCTAACTGAAAAGACTGAAACACTAACTGAATAGACTGAAAAATCATGATAAAGCAAAAACTTACAACAGGTGTGGGAATATCTTCTTCAACAACAGGAGCAAGGGTAATAAAAGGAATGGAGGTATTACTCTCCAAGCCCTCTAAAGGAGCAGTACTAACAGACTTTTCAGTCTTGTCATCAACCTTACAAAAACAAGAACAAAAAAAAACACAAACAAAAAGTCCAAATGAAAACAAAATAGAGCTAACTGAAAAATTCATAACACTAACTGAAAAGAACAAACATGATAAAGCAAAAACTTACATCGGCTGTGGGAATATTTGCTTTAACAACAGGAGGAGGAGTAATCATAGGAATGGAGGTACTACTTTCCAAACCCTCTACTGGAGCAGTACTAACAGACTTTTCAGTTTTGTCATCGACCTTGCAAAAACAAGAACAAAAAAAACTAAAAACTTAACGATGGGGAAAAAAACAGAACAGGAAGTCCAAAATGAAAACAAAATAGAGCTAACTGAAATTTACTAACACTAACTGAAAAGAACAAAATAGAGCAAAAACTTACAACAGATGTGGGAATAACTGCTTCAAGAAGAGGACTAGGAGTCAAAAGTTGAAATGAAGGCATTGAAGTGTCACTAACATGAACACTAGTAGGGCTTGAATAACCCAAAGGACAGCCAACAATATCAGACAGCCTTGTCCCTTTACTTGAAGAGTCATATCTCGGACTCTTGCGACTATAAGTCTTTTCGATCAGTGGTGCTGTTCTTGATGAGTCCTTAACAAATGAAGCACCTTCAACTTCGGTTGAATCATTTTTTTAGCGCTATCTTGACCACCACTACTCTCTTTCTCATCGTGTCCCAACTTATCATCATTTCCACCAGCATTCTTTTGCTCATTTACAGATGATTCTACTTTATCATCAGCTACACTAGGACCACTCTCATGTTCTTGACCTGAACTTCCATCTTAATCATCATCGGCTGACTGATATATTGATTTCTTATAGAGTTTTTCCCTTTCTTTACAAGCTAAATTGTGCGATATTGACGCTCTTAGGGGCTATTTATGCTAATTATTTCGATATAGTTGTGGTTTGTATGTTTCATTTAATTTTGCAGGTTTTTAGGGAAAAACTCCCTATTTACTCGGCGTTTTGATCACCACGCTATAGCAGAAGGTTATGAGGCATATTGGCGGTCTCGAGATGGTTTTCGGACCCTGTTGTGACGAAGAAATATGCAAAAGACTTGGCGTCTGAAGCCAAGTATGAAGCAAGGTGAAATAAAGCTTCGCCCGATCGGGTCGGGCAACCTCTGCCCGATCGGGTTCGATCATCGTGGCCAAAGTTGAGAAACTCCACCCGATCGGGCGGCCTTGCCCGATCGCATCGGGCGGAGCAATACTTAGCCAATTCTTGCTGTTCTTCTGGGAGCTGAAGAAGACATCCACCCGATGACATCGAGTGATCTTGCCCGATCGGGTGCTGGGGTTGCGGCCCTGATCGGGTGCCCGTTGCCCGATCTCATCGAGTGAACGCATATTTTGTGCTGCTGGAAGTCTGTTCCCATGCCCGACCGCCCGATCGGATGGACGACACGGGGACGCGATTTTCGTTTTTTCCCTATCTATCTTATTGTTTTCTTAGAAACTATAAATACTTTTTAGGTTGTTTTGATTTGTATCTTTTATTCTATTGAACATTTAGAGAGCTCTTAGCCTAGTTTTTCATAGTTTTCCATTGTATAAGAGATTCGAATGCTATTTCAATTCAATTAAAGTTCCCGCTTTCCGTCAATTTGGTAATCATCTTTCTCATTGCTTTATTTTTATCTCTTGATTGATTTAGTTTATTTGCCTATTATTCGATTAGTTCATGATGCAATTCTTAGGGTTTCCAATTAGTTTTGTTATTGTCAATTCGATCATGTCTGAGTAGTTCTCTTTCTAGGGTGTTAGATAGGGAAGCCATGTTTATACCATGATTGTTACTTAGACTCCTATTGATTCTTAGGGCTTGATTAAAGTGATTGTGGTGTGGTTTGTTCTTAATTAGTGATTGATGTTAGTGGCCAATTTCATTGATTGCTTGTGGTTAATAGTTGTTTGCACAGATCCGTCTTACGACTAGAGGCCTAGGACACATCAGTAGTTCTGATTACGTTAGTGAACATGCGGCATATGTTGAACTATGAGCGTTGATTCTTAACCATAGCTCAACACATGCTCTAATCACTTGACTCATGACTTAGGTTTTGATAGTAGTTGACCTTGTTTGATTGGTATAAACATGGTGGACCGACCTGATACCCTAGGCTTTTATTCCATAGTTAAATCCTCGATTTAATTCGTATTCCTTAGCTTAATTATTAGTTCAGTTAATTCTCCCTGATTTCATCTGAAGTAGTTAGTTGATTGAATATTAATATAGAAACTCTGTCTCCCTGCGGATTCGACCCTGCTTCCATCCACTACCATAGTTAGAGGACTGTAGGTTTATCTTTGATTAGGTGATGCGACTAAATCCTATCAAATTTTGGCGCCGTTGCCGGGGAGACGGCGAGTTTTCTATTTTTTATTATATTAATTAGCGTACTTCCTTTTGCCTCATTGGAACCTCCCGTTCCAATTGAGGCCGTTCTTACGGTTATCTTGTCGTTTTCTCTTATATGTCCAGGTATCAAAAGAAAACTCATATTATTCCTGGAGATCCCAACACAAAAGCAATACTTCGGGATCTTTGAGCAGAATTTAATTAAGAGAAGCCAGATTCAGAGATTTCTACATTACCAATGGCGAAGTCACTGAAATCTTATGGGGTGCCTAATCCTGAAGGCATACCCACAGGTCCACAGATGCCCACTATTGCTGCGAACAATTTTGAAATCAAACCTGCACTAATTTATATGGTGCAGCAGAATCAGTTTAGTGGGCATCCTTCTGAAGATCCGGCCAACCATCTGCAGAGATTCCAACAACTCTGCAGAACTGTTAAATATCAAGGAGTCACACCTGAGCAGCTGAAAGTTATATTATTTGAGTTCTCACTCAGAGACAAGGCTCAGAGGTGGTTCAGCGATATCACTGAGAGACAATGGCCGGCGATTTCTGCTGCATTTCTTCATGAGTATTACCCTCCCACAAAAACGACAGAAATAAGAAACAAGTTGGCCACGTTTTCCCAAGAGCCAGACAGAGGGAATGTCCACATCATAATATGGACAAGTGGTTTTTAACACAAACTTTTTATAATGGTCTGCAACCTCAGACGAAGAGTATTGTTGATTCGTCTGCAGGAGGAGTCTTTTTAGACATGGCAGTTGATGAGGGTTATGACTTCCTAGCAAATCTCGCAGCCAATGACCACTCATCATCTAGGAGTTTGACTAAGAAGGTACTTGAAGTTGACGCTATTTCATTGCTCACCTCTCAGATGGCGCAACTAACTCAGCAACTAGAAACAATGAAGCCCTCTAGTTCAACACCTCCACCTATGAGCATCAATGCCATGTCGGCAGTTGCACCCATCACCTCATCTTACATCTTACTGCGAGGTGTGTGGTATTCAGGGTCACTTCGGCCATGATTGTCAGTTCAGTCAGAATCAGATGGAGCAGGCGAATGCTTTTCAGCAAAGACAACCAAATAACCCCTACTCCAACACATTCAATCCTGGTTGGAAAGACAACCCACTTCTTTCCTATAGAAGTAACAACGTTCAGAACCCACAGCCACAAAATTCCTACCATCCCCCACAAAATTCCTATCAACCTCCATATAATAACGCAAAACCCAACTACTACCAAAACCAAGGGAATTCTCACAATCCCCCGGGTTTCCAAAGACCCGCCCATCAAAATTATCAGCCAGCACCACAAAATGCAACCTCACAAGAGCTTAGCACGTCTGAACTGATGAAACTAGTATTGTCTATGCAAAAGACAAATGAGGAAGCACATAAAACTCAGGATAGACAGCTGTTGGCTATGCAGAAAGCCAATGAGGATGCACAGAGGGCCCAAGAGAAGCACATAAAACTTCTCGAGACCCAGATTGCTCAGTTGGCAGAAACTAATCCACAGAGGTAGCAGGGACAATTGCCAGGGCAACCTACACATAGGGAGCAAGCAAATGTCGTTACTCTTCGTAGTGGCACTGCTTATGCTGCTTCTCCTATCCGTGTTGATGATGATACTGTCCCTAGCAAGGAGAAGGAGGTAGTAGAGAAGGAATTGGAGAAGATTTCGATGTCTGATGTCGAACTTCTGAAGCAGCTGAACATGCAGAAAAGAAGAAGGAGAAGGAGAAGGTGAAGGTTTCTGATACACCTTTTACACCAAGGTTGCCTTTTCCTCATCGAATGCAAAGTTCTTGGCTATGGTCAACAACCTTGAGGTAACGGTTCCTTTCACTGAACTTATTTCTCAAGTGCCTGTTTAAGCTAAGTTTTTGAAGGAGATGATCACTAAAAAGAAAGATTTTGGTGGGGTAGATAGAGTCGCACTCACTGAAGAGTGTAGTGCCGTTTTGCAAAATAAATCTCCACCTAAATTAAAAGTTCCTGGTATCTTTTCCATCCCTTGTCATGTAGGTGCACTTTTTATTGATAAAGCTTTATGTGATTTAGGTGCATCTGTGTCTATCTTGCCTTTGTCTGTCTGTACTAAACTGAATATGGGGGCACTTAAGTGCACTCAAATTACTTTGCAGATGGCTGACCGTTCTATAAAATACCCTCTAGTGTTTTAGAAGACGTCCCTGTTAGGGTGGGAAAGTTTTACATTCCTGTGGATTTTGTTATGTTGGATATGGAAGAGGATGCCCAAATTCCTATTATATTGGGCAGACCATTTTTGTGCACTACATGTGCTGTTATTGATGTCAAGTCAGGGTCTTTGACTTATAGTGTTGGTGATGATACTGTCACTTTTAAACTAACCAATGCTATGAAGTCTCCTATGCTTGAAGAGTCTTGTTGCAGGATAGATGTGGTAGACAAAGCTGTGATGTCTGCATTTCAGCAGATACGTGATGCTGACCCATTGGAGGTAGCATTGACTGAGAGTGACTCTTTAAGCATCGATACTGATGTTGATGCCTGCATTGCTGATTTAGAGGGTCATGGAGCTGAACAGAAATAGGAAACTGTGGTACTTGAAAGTGTATGCTCTAGTTCTACTCCTCGGGTAACTAAGGCTGAACTCAAACCACTACCCTCTCATTTGAAGTATGCATTTTTAGATGATAAGGAAGAATGTCCTGTGATTGTCAGTACTAAACTCACAGATAGCCAATTGAAAAGCTTGCTTACTGTGCTTCGTATACACAAGAAGGCTATTGGGTATAGTATTGATGATCTGAAGGGCATTAGTCCTGATTTTTGTATGCATCGTATTAATCTGGAAGAGGATCACCGCCCTTACATTCAACCTCAGAGACGTTTGAATCCTAATATGCAAGAGGTGGTAAAGAAAGAAATTATGAAACTGTTAGATGCAGGGATCATTTATCCCATTGCTGATTCGAAGTGGGTCAATCCTGTACAAGTGGTTCCCAAGAAGAGGGGACCACTGTTGTTGAAAATGAAAAAGGTGATTTGATTCCCACTAGGACTGTCACAGGGTGGCGTATGTGCATTGATTATCGTAGACTTAATAATGCCACTCTGAAAGACCATCTCCCCCTCCCTTTTATTGATCAGATGTTGGAAAGGCTAGCCAAACAAAGCTATTTCTGTTATCTGGATGGATATTCTGGTTTTTTCCAAATTCCCATCCATCCAGATGATCAGGAAAAGACTACGTTTACATGTCCTTATGGAACCTTCGCATATCGTAGGATGCCATTTGGATTGTGTAATGCTCCCGCTACTTTCCAATGCTGCATGATGGCCATATTCTCTGATTTTATTGAAAATATCATGGAAGTGTTTATGGATGATTTCAGTGTTTATGGTTCTGATTTTGATGTTTGCATGCATAATTTGTCCAAAGTGCTTAAAAGATCTGTTGAGGCAAACCTCTTGCTTAATTGGGAAAAATGTCACTTCATGGTGAATGAAGGTGTCGTTTGGGTCATTTGATTTCTGAGCGTGGCATCCAAGTGGATAGAGCAAAGATTGAGGTGATCGAGAAACTTCCCCCTCCAATGAATGTCAAAGGAGTGAGAAGTTTCCTTGGTCACGCGGGGTTTTATCGCAGGTTTATCAAAGATTTTTCAAAAATTGCGAAACCCCTCACTCAATTGTTGCTAAAGGGTGCCACGTTCGATTTTACTAATGATTGTTTGGAGTCTTTTGACAGGATAAAGACAACTTTGATCACTGCCCCTATTATGCAACCCCCAGATTGGAATATCCCTTTCGAGATCATGTGTGATGCTAGTGATTATGCGATAGGGGCAGTACTTGGTTAGCGGAAGGATAAGCTACTCCATGTTATTCACTATGCCAGCAAAACCTTGGATCCAGCCCAGGTTAATTATGCTACGACAGAGAAGGAGTTGCTAGCCATAGTCTATGCATTGGACAAATTTCGAACCTATCTTATAGGTTCGAAAGTTATAGTACGCACTGACCATGCTGCTTTGAAGTACTTGATGGCCAAGAAGGAGGCCAAACCTAGACTCATCAGATGGTTTCTTTTGCTGCAAGAGTTCGACTTGGAAATCAAAGATAAGAAGGGTGCTGAGAATGTGGTCGCCGACCACCTTTCTAGGTTGAGGTTTGGATCACCTTCTGACCCTCCTATAGATGACTCTTTTCCTGATGATCATTTTTCTGTGTCCTCTAAATCTCCTTGGTATGCTGATTTTGCAAACTATTGTGTTAGTGGTTCTCATCCTCCCAATCTTACATATCAGCAGCGCAATAAGTTTTATCATGAGGCTAGAATGTATTTTTGGGAGGATCCTTTCCTATATAAGAAGTTCTCCGACAGGATGTTTCGTCGTTGCATTCCTGATTGGGAATTAGAAGGTGTTTTGCTATTGTCGTAGTATGCCTTCCAGTGGTCATCTAGGTTCCCAAGCGACTGGTTTTAGAGTCTTACATAGTGGTTTCTATTGGCCTTCAATTTTCAAAGAGTCATATCTCGGACTCTTGCGACTATAAGTCTTTTCGATCTGTGGTGCTGTTCTTGATGAGTCCTTAACAAATGAAGCACCTTCAACTTCGGTTGAATCATTTTTTTAGCGCTATCTTGACCACCACTACTCTCTTTCTCATCGTGTCCCAACTTATCATCATTTCCACCAGCATTCTTTTGCTCATTTACAGATGATTCTACTTTATCATCAGCTACACTAGGACCACTCTCATGTTCTTGACCTGAACTTCCATCTTAATCATCATCGGCTGACTGATATATTGATTTCTTATAGAGTTTTTCCCTTTCTTTACAAGCTAAAATGTGCGATATTGACGCTCTTAGGAGCTATTTATGCTAACTATTTCGATATAGTTGTGGTTTGTGTGTTCCATTTCGTTTTGCAGGTTTTTAGGAAAAAACTCCCTATTTACTCGGCGTTTTGATCACCACGCTATAGGGGAAGGTTATGAGGCATATTGGCGGTCTCGAGATGGTATTCGGACCCCGTTGTGAAGAAGAAATATGCAAAAGACTTGGCATCTGAAGCCAAGTATGAAGCAAGGTGAATAAATCTTCGCCCGATCTGGTCGGGCAACCTCTGCCCGATCGGGTTCGATCATTGTGGCCAAAGTTGAGAAACTCCACCCGATCGGGCGGAGCAATATTTAGCCAATTCTTGCTGTCCTTCTGGGAGCTGAAGAAGACATCCACCCGATGACATCGGGTGATCTTGCCCGATCGGGTGCTGGGGTTGCGGCCCCGATCGGGTGCCCGTTGCCGATCTCATCGAGTGAACGCATATTTTGTGCTGCTGGAAGTCTGTTCCCATGCCCGATCGGGCGGCCCTTCGCCCGATTGGGTGGGCCGCCCGATCGGGTGGACGACACGGGGGACACGATTTTCGTTTTTTCCCTCTCTATCTTATTGTTTTCTTAGAAACTATAAATACTTTTTAGGTTGTTTTTATTTGTATCTTTTATTCTATTGAACATTTAGAGAGCTCTTAGCCTAGTTTTTCATAGTTTTCCATTGTAGAAGAGATTCGAATGCTATTTCAATTCAATTAAAGTTCCCGCTTTCCGTCAATTTGGTAATCATCTTTCTCATTGCTTTATTTTTATCTCTTGATTGATTTAGTTTAATTGCCTATTATTCGATTAGTTCATGATGCAATTCTTAGGGTTTCCAATTAGTTTTGTTATTGTCAATTCGATCATGTCTGAGTAGTTCTCTTTCTAGGGTGTTAGATAGGGAAGCCATGTTTATACCATGATTGTTACTTAGACTCCTATTGATTCTTAGGGCTTGATTAAAGTGATTGTGGTGTGGTTTGTTCTTAATTAGTGATTAATGTTAGTGGCCAATTTCATTGATTGCTTGTGGTTAATAGTTGTTTGCACAGATTCGTCTTACGACTAGAGGCCTAGGACACATCAGTAGTTCTGATTATGTTAGTGAACATGCGGCGTATGTTGAACTATGAGCGTTGAGTCTTAACCATAGCTCAACACATGCTCTAATCACTTGACTTATGACTTAGGTTTTGATAGTAGTTGACCTTGTTTGATTGGTATAAACATGGTGGACCGACCTGATACCCTAGGCTTTTATTCCATAGTTAAATCCTCGATTTAATTCGTATTCCTTAGCTTAATTATTAGTTCAGTTAATTCTCCCTGATTTCATCTGAAGTAGTTAGTTGATTGAATATTAATATAGAAACTCTGTCTCCCTGCGGATTCGACCCTGCTTCCATTCACTACCATAGTTAGAGGACTGTAGGTTTATCTTTGATTAGGTGATGCGACTAAATCTTATCACTGACTTCCTACCTTTATCAAAATCATCACCATGAACACTATCTTCACCTGCCTCATCTTCAGATTCATCTTCCTTCTCACGCGAATCAGAATCATTATCCTTCTTCCCAACAACCTCTCCTGTACTAACTCCACCCATAACAGAAACAACTACTGGAGGATCGCTTGGATTAAAGACATGTGTTTAATTCCTCTCAACAGCAACCTGAACTTTCTTCACAACCGGGCTAACTTTCACATTAAAAGCCTCTGCCTTCCGTTTATTCTCCCAATATTGCTTCTCCAACTCATCAATTTGAGCAAAAAAATAATCATTAAGCACATCTTCACCATCTTCTTGGGATAAAGTCTCCTGAGATAGATGTTCCCCTTCTTGTCGAATATCTTGTGCAATCTTCAAGTTAACTTCACAAAATGCAATTGCATTTCGCCTCACTCGAAGCAGATTCTTCATATATCCCTAGAATACAACACAAAACAAGAATATTATCAAAAAAGGTAAATGAACCACAAGTAATAAACAAACTAACAGATAACAGACTGAAAGCATTAAAATACCAACTGAAACCAAAAAAAGAACTAACTGAAAGCATTAAAATACCAACTAAAACCAATAGATAAAGTAACTGAAACCACTAAAATACCAACTGAAACCAATAGATGAACAAAGTGAAAGCATTAAAATAGCAACTGAAACCATAACAGGAACTAATAGAAAGAATTAAAATACCAACTGAAACCAAAATAGGAACTAACAGAAAGAATTAAAATATCAACTGAAACCAATAGATGAACTAACTGAAAGCATTAAAATACCAACTGTAACCAATAAATGAACAAACCAAAAGAATTAGAATACCAACTGAAACCAAAAAAGGAACGAACTTAAAGGATTTAAATACCAACTGAAACCAATAAAAGAACTAATTGAAAGCATTAAAATACCAACTGAAATCAATAAATGAAAAAACTGAAAGCATTAAATATACCAACTGAAAGCAGAAAAAAGGTACAGCTAAAGCTACTAATATACCAACTGAAACATAACAACAAACAACAGAAAGAATTAAAATACCAACTGAAACCAATAGATGAACTAAGTGAAAGCATCAAAATACCAATTGAAACCAATAGATGAACTGACTAAAGTATTAAAATACCAACTAAAACCAAAAAAGGAACAAATTGAAAGCATTAAAATACCAACTGAAACCAAAACAGGAACTAACAGAAAGCATTAAAATACCAACTAAAAGCAAAAAAGATCTAACTGAAAGTATTAAAATACCAACTGAAACCAATAAAAGAACTAGATGAAAGCATTAAAATACCAACTGAAACCAATAATGAACAAACTGAAAGCATTAAAATACTAACTGACACATAACAACAAACAATAGAAGCTATACAAATACAACCTGAAAAATAAAACAACCAAAAGAAATTGAAAAAACAACAAATTCAAAGCATCACTTACTGGAAAATCAGAAGCATTGATCTCATCATCAGTCATCAAGTGAGATGGAAGATCTATAACTAACTGTCTTGATGAACTTGAAGACTGAACAACCTTGAATGAAGAACCCAAAGCCTTATCAGGATGAAGAACTTGTTTTGCATTATCATCAGTCGTAACTGGGAGAATATGCTTCAGGTTCAGCTGGAATTGCTTAAGCATATCACTCAACCTATCTTCATTATCCCAGAAACATACATAGGGTTTCTCTACTGCTGTGAAATCTAAATCACGACATCTGAAGTTGTGAATCACAGCAAGCACCAAAGCACTTACACAACCCCTCAACTTAATAGAAACTTCACTGCCATCAAAACCTGAAGTATTCTTATTTGATGTAAGAGTATGATGACGGTCTAAAATGGCAGAACACAAAGAATGTCTGACAAATCCACACCAATCATACGATGAAATCTGAGAAACATCTTCTAAGCTCTTGCCACATTTCACCACTGCAACATAATCACCACGAGGACAAAGAAACTTTGTCACAGAAAACAAAACAAACAACCTCTTGAAATCATCCCCAACAGCATATTTCTTGAAGAGATCAGCCCAAGCCTTCTTTGACACATACAGATTTTGACCTTCACTAACACCTAGGAACTCCAACCATCTCTTACTCTCCACCCTGGATTCAACTTCACTCCATTTCCGCCGAAATGCATAAGGATCTATAACCTCAACAGGCTTCTCTGACAAAGGCAAACCCAAACCCAAAGCATCCCTAATGGCAAACCTGTTGAGCAACACATTTCCATTCTCACTCCTAAACAACATGCCACTAGCATTATACCTCAGCATCACATCCAAATAAAGAGGAGGACTGAATTTTTTTTATCTTTATATCCAACAAACTCCCAAATCCAATATCCCTCACCCAAGTCCTCTGCCTACCATTAAAACCACTAATAACTTCTTGAAGGAGAGCAAAATCAGAAACAATTAACAACTGAATAGACTTAAGATCCTCTGTAGTGAAAATCCTAACACAAATGAACAAAAAACAACATTAGAACACAAAAATAACAAAACGGAGAAATGAATAAAACACAACATAAGAAACAAACAAACATACGATAAGTCAAACGTATCCTCAGAATCATCTGGATTAGACCTCATAAAGGTGACCTTTCCTTTTGAATCCTTAGCTACAGATTTCCCTTTGCCTGCGGACTTAAGAGACCTACAAAAAACAACAGTCAGTAAAAGACAAAAATCAATAAACTGAAAATAACAACAACTAACTGAACCCTAAGAAAAGCACCAACTGAAAGGAGAATAAGAGCACCTGAAATATATTAAGCAACAACTGAAAATAACAACAACTAACTGAAACCCTAAGAAAAGCACTAACTGAAAGTTAGAATAAGAGCACCTGAAAATATTAAGCAACAACTGAAAATAACAACTAACTGAAACCCTAAGAAAATAACTAACTGAAAGGAGAATAAGAGCAACTGAAACATATTAAGCAACAACTGAAAATAAAAACAAAACTAACTAAAGACCTAACAAAAGCACCAGCTGAAAACCAAAAGTATCTACCTAAAAAGCTAACAAACAACCTATTACACTGTAATACATTGAATGAAAAAACAATATATATAAATGAAAAGAACAAACAACTAATTGAAAAAATATCAAAACAATACAATTGAAATACATATTTTGGAACATAATCCAAATCTCTGTCTAAAACCTTCTTCTTCTCAGCAGAAACAACCAAACGATATCAGGTTTGTCAATCTTGGCTGACTTCTTAGACTTAGAAGCCTTCGAACTACATTTAAAGGAAAAAAACGATCAACAACACAAAATTGTTCATACTCAAAACCAAAATAAAAACAAAAAAAATTCGAAATACCTAGAATCATCTTCTCTTCCTCTCTTAACTACCATTGTCGAATTGATTGATCAAAGTAATGGAGTGAAGAACTGAAAAATTCAAACAATTTAGCAATGGAGTGAACAATTGCCAAACTCAAGCCGCGAATTTCGGAGTGAAGATATTAGCTCAGAGATTTTCGGAATTTCGGAGTGAAGATATTAACTCAGAGATTTTCGGAGTACAAAACAAAAGAATTTCGAAATTTAATTCAACCAATGATAAGCGACGTATGAAATTGAGAGAAATCAGAAGCAAAAAAAAGAAATAATCACGTTAAGAAAATAAAAAACACGCGCGTGTTATGAAATGGGATCAACCCGTCTAACCATAAACATTGGGTTAGACGGTCTGACCCAATAGTTTCACTTAGGGTAATTTGGCTATTTAAACTTAGTCTGTAAAGACGGTTTTTATCTCTTTATATATATATAATGGTTTCAGGAAACCTAAACATGTTAGCCAATTATTCCAATACTTGTACACCCAATTATTTCTATTGAACTTAAGTTCTTAAGATCAACTTATATTAATAATCTCCATACAGCAAAATATCTGTATTATTAATCTCCGATTTGTGCATGACAGCTATAAGTTAAAGTAGGATAGTATTCCGAAAAGTTAGGCATGCTAGAAGACAAATTTTTTAACTAATTAACAACGCATTATTTTTTCAATAGTCATGAGTCATGACTAAAGTCACTAGTAATATAATTTCCGCTTAAAAAAGAAGTCACTGTATCTACAACATGATACGTATCCACCTTTTTACGCATTATCGAAAAATCAGGCTTATCAGGTAATGTTTGTTCCATTTAGTCTCTTTTGGTGCTAAGATAAAAGCGGGTGATGAGAATCAATCACATGATATTCTGAAATTAGAAGAGAAGTTCTAATTAAATGAGCTATCTCTCAGTCTTATGTTTATCTTTTATATAAAGGGCATGTTCTATCCAGCTTATTTCAGTTCGATTTAATTCAGTTTAGCTTTGAACAAGACTTTTACTTTTACATATCACTATTTATTTCAGTTCAATTCGGTTCAGTTCGGTTTCGTTCAGTTCGGTTCAGTTCAATTCGGTTCAGTTCAATTGTTTTATGCCGAAGAGAACAGGTCATAGTAAGATTCTATCTTATGTTTTAAAATATGAGTCTGATTCTTATTGATTGAGGGCAAAGATGAAATATCCCATTTTTTTCCGCTACAAGGGGTCAATTTGAGAATCAATAATGATTTTATTTTTCCATTTTAATACATGCTCGTGATTTACTGAGGGCCTGTTAATTTCAGCTTAATTTCAGTTCAGTTCAGTTCAGCTCTAATCAGTTCAGTTCAGTTCAGTTCAGCTCCAATCAGTTCAGTTCAGTTCAGTTCGTTCAGTTCAATTCAGTTCTTCTATAACCATTTTGTTAAATATTATTATGTTGGTCTAATTTATTTACTAACTGCTCTTATTATTATTATTATTGTTATATTATTATTATTTTTATTATTATTTATTTTTATATCATTATTATTAAGTATTATTATTATTATTTGTATATTATTTTGTTTATTATAACTTTATTCATTATTATTAATATTATCATTAGGGAGGAACATAGTTTAGGTTAAATGTAATAGCCCTATTTTAAGAGCACCTTTATTAATTATTAATTATAATATTAGCTTAATTAATTTCTGAAACCCTTGTGTTTTAAATAAAAACTTATATTTGATTTTATTATTATTATTAAGAAGTCGTGCTATATTTATTGACGTAATTATTTTAAATTATATTTATGGAATTACTTTAATAATTTAGAGTTTTATATTAATATAAGAAATGGGCTTGAATTATTAGTTTTAGCGAGATTTATATTTCAAATAGACAAATTAATTATATTTATGTATGTGCAAAAATAAATATATTAGAGGGTGGTGATTTATTTGATAGGTTAGATTTTTTTTTAAAAAAAAAGAGAGATGGAAAGTGAAGGTTGGGCGTGGCAATTGAAGAGGAGGGAAAGGGGGTGCGTGTCATCAAGTGAGAGTAAGTGAGGGTGACTCATCAAATAAAAAAAAAAGAAAACAAAAGGGGAAGGGGTGTTTCTTCACGAGCAGGAACAGAAGGGAGAAGAGAAAGAGAAAGAGAACATGGGAGACAGGGGAGGCAAGTAGAAGAGAGAAACCGAGGAAGAGAGAGAGAGAGAGAGAAAGAGAGCTCGACGAAGGGAGAAGGAAGACGGAGGCACGGCTCCTCCGCGGCGGCGCAGCAGGGCCGATAAGAGGCGAAGGAGAATTGCGCGAGCAATTGGCCGCGAAACCCTAGCCATCTCCGGCCAAATTTCCGGCAAGTAGAGAGAGAAATAGGTAGAGCAAGTTCCAAAACGCCAATTCCCTCTATCTATTTAGAGATGATACTCAAAATTGGGGTTTTCTTAAGATGGGTGAAGGAATGCGCCTGAGCAGGGCCGTGTGAGTGACTGACGACCACCACCACTGTCCAACCACCACACCACCACCATCTATGTTTACCTAGAAACCTTAACTGAGGTACTAAACACTTTTATATGTGGATCCTAATTCCCGATTTACTTAGTTGAGTTTATATAATTTTCTCTTGTTTAATTGCTCGGACTATCTGTGAACTATGTGTTATCTGATTGTGAAATTCATATTGTATTCAGAATTCGAAATTGATTGTTAATTCTAGGTCTATGGGAATTGATGGTGAATAAGTTATAGTGTGAGATTGTTGATGCTTAGATACGACATTACTGTTAATCGGAATTTTGGGAATTTTGTAGCATACTGCACCCTTGAAGTTGTCTTGAAGTTAGGAATGGGATAGTATGGTTTAGATTATGTGTGTTGAATGTCAGAAGGGAGTTGAAACAATCACAATAAGAGGAAAGTTATGAGTATGAAGGGACTTTGGGTTATTAGGTTGTCCTCTTGGTAGAATGAGTTCACCTTCGAAGTCATTAATAAGGACATTAAAAGTTCAAACAAGTTTATAAGGTTTTAGGAAGTAAGCACGCAACCAGTGAATAAGATTGTTAAGAACCGTGGATTGCATAAGCAAGTCTAATTGAGTTATAAAGGCGGGTAATATGATAACATATCAAAATTTAGAAAGACTAGTAATCAATGGGTTGATTAAGAATGATAAATAATTAGAATTACAAAATCTACTAGATTAATTTAGTCATTGATGGTTGGTGATATAATTATTTGAGTTGTTTATAGGATTGAGTTAATTGGTTCTAATACGAAGAAATGAATTAGTCAGTTTAAGTGGATCACTGAGGAATGTAAAATATGTGTAAGGGTATTAATAAACTAGTGAAGGAACTATATTTAAGAATGGGAAATTAAGTATATGAGATTTCAGTCACTTAAGTATATGTGATATTTATTCAACTTATAATACAATGGTCGCTAAAGTTTGGTTTTAACTTAAGAAGAAAGATGAATAAAGTGTTAGTTAAACTAGAAAACCGAAAGGCGAATTAGTTTCTTTAATACAATGAGAGACCCCTAAATGATATTACTATAATCCAGATTAACTAGAGAGTTATAATCAATATTAAAATCTTCTTCACGAGTCTATGAACTGGTTAGGGTTGATTTTGAAAGTAGACTAAGAGTCGAAGAGGTTCTAAATCAGAATTCTAAATAAGAACATATGTATAACGAGGTGGTGTATGTATTGATTAGCAAGTCTAAAATATGAAAGTGAAGTTAACAACATAACTAGTATATAGCTAAAACTAATTGTTGTTGTTAATAACGAGGAAATGATAAAGCCATAACTATTGTTTATAAAGGTTTAACAAACTCGGATGTAAGATACTAAACTGAATCCCCCTAGATCTTATCAAGTCCATGTTTTAAGATTAGCAAAACCTTCTTAGCGATTAGTCAAGCTACGTAAATGTCCTAGTTGTGATGGGGGAATTAGTTGTTATGTTCAGTTGTTGTTGATTTGGGAGATTCACAAAAGAACCTAATGAAAGGAAGATATGTAGGGCTAGCTTGTCTGAGTAACTTTAATATAGAATGAGTATCGATCTATTCTATTATATTCTATTACTGAGGTATACACTAGTAAGGATGTTATAATGAAAGGAGTTGAGGTTATTAAGGTAAATTGTGGAGTTTGAGTTTACGACTGATTAGTAAATGACTATATTGAGGTCGGTGAAGTAATTCGATTGGAGATGTTATTGAAAAGGAATTAGCCATAGAGGTCTTGTGAGATATCGGTTATGCTGATAATATCTTTATAATTATATGAAATGATTTTCAAATCGATTACTTTATATATCACTTGATTTACGAATATTAAAGTGTGAGATTTATGAGAATGTGTTACAAGGTGAAATGTGATATGTGAAATAAGGTGAATGAGTCGCCACATACTATGTTGAATATATATAATATAAATAAGAATGGTGAAATGAGGTTGTGAACATGCACCCGGGTTAGGGCGGGTAGTCCCTAGTCGTTACCCAATCAGGAGGGGCTAAATCCTGACGTTGAAGGACATGCCCAGTTAAGTCTTGCAAGCAGAACATAAAAGGTGGGGTGACGACCCTCAACAGTTTGGAGACAGCCGGTACGTAGTACCCCTCTCCACTCGCGTTCACAACGAGATAAGAAATGAAAATGAATGTTTCTTGTAAGAAACCTAAATGTTTTGGAAATAAACCGAGTTTTCAAATAAATATTATATCGCTATTACCTTTTCTTATGAACTACGATTTCAATAAGAGTTATATATTGTTGTAAGGATTGTTGAGTAAGTGACTTGAAGTACATATGGAGTTTATGTGAATTGCATTGAATATATGTGAAGAGTGTTTTAAACAAAAGCCACCAAAGCATGTTTTGTTTCTTTTACGGGTTTAGTACTCAGCGCGTTGCTGATGTGAGTCAAATGTTTTGTTTTGTCATTTCTGTGGCCTGTCACTAGGGTGGGTGGCAGCCCGTAATTAGTTTCAGGTGGATGCAATGAAGTTGTGGAAGCTTGGAGCAGGAATTCTTATTGCAATTATCTTATATGTATTGAGGCGAGGACGATCGGTTTTGTAACAACGTAGTTATTTGTTTTGTTGTAAATAGTTCTAAAATAGGAATTTTTAAAGTAGAAGCTGGAAATAGTTGCTGGAAATATATTAAAATGTTATACAGGTTCATAGTTTGGAAGCAAGTCCTAAGTTAAATTTTAGGCGGTTCGTATTTCAATTCGGAGCTCTGCCGAATTTTCTGTAGACTTTTATTATTTTATTAATACTATTTAGATCATTTAGATAACTTCATTTAGTGTTAATGTTTTATAGTTAAAGTTTTAAAAAGTTCAGGTTTTCAGGATTCCATACTCTTCGTTTTAGGACGAGGAGTTTGATGGTAATAGTCCGGATTAAGGTTTCCGCTGTGTTTAGCTCTAATTAAGTTGGTCGGTGCATCCGGGCTGTTACATTAAAAGCACAAATAAACCCGTGTTTTCAGCCCATAATCCAATCAAATCACTTCAAAATGGTTTATAATGTAATTTTGCACGGTCCGACCCAATAATTTATTAGTAAATATTAATATATAATTAAATCTAATTATTAGAATAGTAATATTAATTTAATCTTAGATATTATTGTTATTATATAATCATCATCAGGTATTAATATATTAATACAAAGACTATAAAATAATTATTATTAATTATCATTAGAATTATTAATCATTATTATTATTAATTTATGATTATTAATATTATTTATTTATAATTATCATTTAAAAATATTCAAAATACAATATTATTACTCATTAATAATTATTCATTATTATTACTTATCATTATAATTATTATTTAATATTCATATTATTATTGTTTAAATATTATTTATATATTTATTAAATTAAATTAAATTCAATTCAATTCAATTCAGTTCAGTTCAGTTCAATTCCATTCAATTCAGTTCAACAACAATCAGTTCAGTTCAGTTCAGCTCCAATCAGTTCAGTTCAGTTGTTTTCAGTAAATCTAAACAGGCCCTGAGTTGGTACTCTTACTCAGAAGTGTTGTACACTAATTAAGTTATTATGCACCAGGTGCATGCCAGTGTTTTTGTTATCTAGTTTCTCCGTAGCTATTCATTCGTGTCTTAGTTTTATACTACCATTTTTCTTACTTCATATACTAGCTAGTTATTCACCCACCTCTTATAGAAATGAGAGAGAATTCTAGAGAGAGAGAGAAACCTAAGAGGAAAAGGAAGCCCAAGAGGAAAAAGAAACCCTACCGTCCAAAGAACGCTCTGCCGCCGCCTGGCTATTGCTACCACCGCCAACCGGATATGCTCCTCCGGAAGCAGTCGCACACCCTCGTCACTCATGGGTTTGGATCGTACAAAGCCGTCAGTTCGTGCAAGCAGCAACGTTTTCACCGCCACAACAAACAGATCGGGATTCGCACAACCTGGACTCACGGTGACGACGGCAACCAGATTCTGCCCTCAGCCATAGACGCGGCCACCGCCGATGGATCCAGTCTGCCTTTGAATCGTGGAAACACCACCATCGCAACTCCATTTGAGCCATGGAGCGTCACAAGCCGTCGGCTTTGTTTCTTCGCCAGTCTTCGCCCAAACCTTTCTTGTCACGCAGTTTCGAAGTCGTCGGCCACTGTCTGGGTACAACACTTGTCTTCGAAGTCTGTAGCCCTCTTCTGCACCAAAGTTTCTGCTTTTGGCCCTGACGCAGCGGCTATAGCCACCGTGGTTGTGCTACAACATCAAACAGCGTCTGGTGGTCGTGAATCCAAAGGCGAAAAAGAGCTTTGTTCCGGTGTTCAGTTACACTCAACTGAAAATCAGATAAGTCCCCTTTTTACGCTTATATTACCTGAAATTTATGTTCTGGGTTGTTGCTGTCTTTGGTTTTGTAATTGCCATACTTTGTGTAGTTGGAGTATCCGTTGTGGCTCTTGTTGTTGTTGTTCCAATCGTGGCTATTGTCTGTTTTCTATATGTTGTTGGTGGGTTTCTTCTTATTATAGTCTTTGCTCACCAATTTCATTGCTATGCTTTGTTGTCCGTGGTATTTGTTGGAATTGTTGCTACTGCATATCTCTAACTACTTGTCTCCCCAAGTCTAATGCTCACAGCACCTGTCCTAAACTATGCCTCCCCTCCCTTGAGTGTTATACTCTCTATTTGCTTCGATTTGATTTTTCGCAAACCTATTACTTCGCAGACAGTAGCCTTTGGTTTAGATCACAGGCGTTTTTGGCCTCCCAGTTCATACTATGTATGCCCACATATTGT
Organism: Patellifolia procumbens; assembly: GCA_947645195.1. Taxonomy (NCBI): domain Eukaryota; kingdom Viridiplantae; phylum Streptophyta; class Magnoliopsida; order Caryophyllales; family Amaranthaceae; genus Patellifolia; species Patellifolia procumbens. The sequence continues at coordinate 891,009 of CANSGD010000920.1, forward strand.
ATGTATGGGATTTTGCTGATTCCAGTTTACCTATTGTTGTATATTTTCTCCCTTATCAGTTTGTTCTTGACAACTGTTATTATGAATGGGATTTGGGTGTTTGTTATCTACTTTGTATCTGTTATTTTACCCAGTCCTTTGTTCTATATTCTGACTAGCTACTTCATGATTTCCTTACTCCTTCCAAGCTCTATCAGCTTCGACTTGACTATTGTTCTACACTGGCCTGGACTTTTTACAGTTTTGCTTGCGAATTTTATCCATCCTCTGATTATTATCCATTATTCTCACTGGAAAAATTCACTTGAATATGCTGCTACTGCATCAGTTTTCTAGTTTCCTCAAACTGTGTTGCTATAGCCTCTGTGATTTGCTTGGAATGTTGGCCTTTTTAGTTCACATTTTGCTATACCGTTTCTCTTTCACCATTATTTAATTAGCAAATGTTAACAGGATTGAGGCCGGGATATTTGGTACTTATTCCGCGTCACCTAGGGGTACCTACTTTTTGAAATACTATCTGGGCCATTGGTGTGTCACCTCCTTCCCTTATTTTAGATTGATCACTAGGGATTTTGTAACTCTTCCCTACTGGCGTAATTTCTAAATACTAAGAATGAGTGTTTCATTTCTACCAAGTTTTTAATCTTTCATAGACTTTGGATATTATGTTTATGCATACTAAAACTGCACCAGCTATTTATTTGGGTATGTAGTTACCAAAATCTTTTTTCTCCTCTTAATGGTTGTAGCTGTTTAATGCTTGGTACCTTTTATTTTGCGTATAGTAGCAATGACGCTATGTATTGGTATTCTGAGTTGCATCCTCTTCATTTTTGGCTATTATTGAATGTCTCTACTGTTAACCATTATATTACCAGCCCCATGTTCTTAAGTTTGGCCACTTTGGAGTTTCTAAACAGGTGCCTCAAATGCAAATGCAGCATCAAGGATCGGAGTGTTGCAGTGGCTACCTTTCTAAATATTTGGACTACAAAAAAGATTATTGTTAAACTGTATTCTCTTGTTAAGTGCAATTCTGTGCTTTTTTCACTTTTGTTATATTTGTGTAAATTGCGAACCGAGTGCTTCGCCACTCGCATTGAACTATGGGTTGGTTCCCATACTTGGATTATAAGGGTCCTCGTTTACATCACAACTCGAGGACCTTTTAGGAATACGGCTAAATTAATGAAAAAATGGTTAATAATGAAAATCATAACTTGGAATATACAGGGTGTAAAAAAACCACAAAAGCTCCCATTTTCGAAGGACTACAGCTTGCTGTTAGGCTATGTATCTCAGTGCTGGTCAAGTAAGGGTGCTTTGGTGCTTTCCATCAGTTCAAGAAAACGACCAATCTCAATTTGGCTTAGCTACTTATTGGAAGCAGTCTGTATAAATATTGTTGTAAAGCATATTTGTACGCAGAACCCATTATACCCAACTTGTAATTTTTTAATTCTTGCCATGTTAATATTTTTAAATTTGGGTGTAAATGATTTGCGAACCGAGTGCTTTGCCACTCGCTTGGAACTATGGGCTACATCCCATACTTGGACTAACATACTTCTTCTCTACTATAGACAACGAAGTAACTACGGAGAACAAATCCCTCTCCATATTGATAGTTTTTAATATGAAGATAATTTCATGGAATATACAAGGGGCTAAAAAGCCCCAAGCCGTTGTCGAACTAGTCTTTCTGAAGAATAGGTTCAAATCGGATATATTTTTTATCTTGGAAACAATGACAAATAATGTCAATAGTAAGAAAATTTTGAAAGCTCTACACTTCCAACATACCCTCATTATTGATCCCGTCAATCATAGTGGCGGGATTTGGGTGTGTTGGAATGACGATAATATTAACATAGATAGTTATATCCTTTGGGATAGATGTGCCCATTTGGTCGTATATTCAAAGATAGTGAAATCTTCCTTTCTAGTGTCCGGAGTTTGTCTCCCTGCCCAAGAACAAGAAAAAGATAATGTTTGGAACGACTTGACAACCTATCTCATTAGTCAAACCCTGCCTACAATCATAGTTGGTGACTTCAAAGAGTTACTCTCCCCTTCTGACAAAGTTGGAGGGCATTCTGTCACCGCTTCTCAATTACAACGTTTCCCAAACTTCCTGCGAAACGTCGAATGTTTTGATTTACCTGCGCAGCAAAATGCTTTCTCTTGGAAAAAACACTACGACTCTTACATAGTATATGAAAGACTCGATAGGAGTATATGTAATCAAAAGTTCCTAGACTTATTCCCACATACGACTATTTCTTATGGTTCCTTTACGGTGTCAGACCATGCCCCTCTTATTTGTGACACACTCACAAACCCCATTTTCCCTCCTGCACGTTTTCGATTTCACCAGGCCTGGGCCTTAGATTCAGAAGTTCATACCATTATCAAAAACATTTGGTTGGAGAAACAAAAGGGTTCTCGCTTCTATAGAGTTCAAAACCGGCTAATTCAGATCAAGTCTTCCATAAAAACTTGGTCCATGAAGAATTTCCAGCACGCGTCTAGCAAGCTCATTCAGAACCTTGCCAAGATACAGGAAATAGAGGAGAGACTTTGGTCTCAACCCTATAACCAATTTTAGTTGAGCACCTAAAAAGGCTCATTAATCAACGGGAAAAATCCTGTTGTTTAAACAATCCCATTGGGGAATAAAAAATAGAAAGAATTGGCTGCTCCAAGGTGATATAAACACACGCTTCTTCCATAATAGGATGAAGCAAAGGTTTTCACTTAATACCATCCACAAACTAAGAAATGACAGTGACATTTGGGTGGAGAACCCAGCTGGTATCAAAGACCTTTTGAAAAATGCTTTCACATGTAACTATTAATCGTCAGGCTCGGTTCCAGACAGATCTGCATTTGAAAATTTCACCTGCATTGTTTCTGCCCAGGAGGCAGAAAATCTATTAAGGATGGTCTATGAAGAAGAAATAAAAAATGTTTTCTTTGACATGAACCCATATAAAGCCCCAGGGTCAGATTGTTTTGGTCCAGGATTTTACCAAAAATAATGGGAAATTATTAAGAAAGACGTGTGCCTAGCAATCTCTAGCTTTTTTTATCATAGTCATCTCCCACCATCCCTCAACCATACCATTATCACTCTTATTCCCAAAATCCATCAACAAGAAAAACCAGGCCATTTCAGACCAATCAGCCTTGTCAACACCCTGTACAAGGCCATTTCAAAAATTCTAGTCTCAAGATTACAATCTATACTAGACAAGCTAATAAGTCCGTTTCAGAACACGTTTACCAAAGTTCGTTCCATTCACGAAAATGTCCTTATAGTTCAAGAAATCCTCAACACCTTCCACAAATCTAAAAACAAGACAGGGTGGTGTGCTTTGAAACTGGACATGGAAAAAGCCTATGATAGGATTGAATGGAACTACATGTGGGGATGTCTCTCTCGCTTGGGCTTCCCTCCAAAGTGGATTAATTTGATTAAGCAATGTGTCACCACGGTAGCATATTCAGTAAAAGTTAATGGCACCACTACGAGTTGGTTCAAACCAACCCGTGGTCTGAGGCAGGGTGACCCGCTTTCCCCTTATCTTTTTATTATTTGTATGGAAGGCCTTATCAGACAACTAGCTTCTTCTGCTTCTAGCAAGACAAGTGGTATTGATTTCCAAGTGTGCCCAAACACTACTAAGATCCCTTGTTTGCTCTTTGCTGATGATAGCCTTTTATTCTGCAAAGCCACAAAGGATGGATGCAACAATCTAAAGAAAATTATTGATTGCTTTTGTGCAAACTCAGGACAACTGGTTAACTTTCATAAGTCAGCCATCATTTTCTCCAAGCAAGTACCTAACGCACGAAAGGCTGCTTTGGCAAGTAATTTTAATATGCCACCAAAGGCCTGCCTAGGAAGGTATTTAGGAATTCACTTCAATTCCTTTCGACCTATCAAGGCGGACCTAGTCCAATTACTTAATAAGACCGATGAGAGGGTTAAACTATAGGAGGCTGGTCTGCTTTCTAAAGCAGGAAGACACACCCTCATCCAATCGAATCTAGAAGCTATCCCAAACTATGCAAGTGCATCAACTATGCTCCAGGCAAACTCTGCCTCCACTATTGATTCCATCCACAGAAAATTTTTCTGGAACCAGGGGCCGGGAAAAGAGGGTATCCCTCTTATAGCGTGGGATAGAATATGCTCTCCTAAGAGCTTAGGAGGCCTAGGGCTTCGTAAAACCCTTCCTCTTAACAGGGCCTTCCTGGCTAAGCTAGCATGGAAAGTCCTTTCTGATCTTGAGAATTTATGGGCTACCATAGTTCGCCAGAAATATCTGAAAAACTGCTCCCTGTTCCAATACACACCAAAACCATCCCACTCCTCCATTTGGAGGAAAACCATGGAACAACGGGACATCTTGAGAAAAGAAATTCGATGGAAAATAGGGGATGGTTCAACCATTTTGTTCTGGTTAGATAATTGGTTAACCAACCAATCCCTTTTCGAACTTCTAAAACCCGACCCTAATACAATAAATACTGATTTATGCTTGGACGCCTTCATTACCGATGATAGACATTGGGATTTCGAAGAGTTAGGTACAATATTACCTCACACTCTAATAGCACAAGTACGTGGAATAACTCTTACTAAAAATATCGATATGGATACACCCATTTGGGGTATGTCTTCCCATGGGGATTTCACGGTCAAATCAGCAAACTGGTTGGCACATAAAATCAGGCCTGACACTCCCAAATGGGAGTTTGGTCAGATTTGGAAAGTTTATTTACCTCCAAAGCTCCAGATCTTCTTATGGCAAGTTTTACATAATGCAATCAGCGTGCGTGCTATTCTGTTTAAAAGACAGATTATCCCTATCGAAACATGCTCCATCTGTGATGCTTTGAGTCTAGAAACAATAGACCATCTCTTTCTTATTTGCCACAAGGTGGCAACCTTATGGGCTCTTCCACAGGTGAAAGATTGGTTGGGCTGCTCTATAGACAACCTAACTGTCATGGAGCTTTTTAGAAAGAACCTAAAAGATAAAGGTTTGGCTGCAAAGCTCACCTTCCTTTTATGGAGCATCTGGAAAGATCGGAATGATGTTGTCTTCAACAACACAGCTTTCAACGTACATAGGATTTCCCATCGTGCAAGATTACTATCCCACGAATGGAAGATGCGACTCCGCTACGACGAATTCGCTTTGTGCCCTTCCCGTTTGGATTCCCCCACCCCCTATCTTCCTAAAAAGGCGGCTCCTCATTCCATCTTTGTCAACTGGTCCCCCCCTCCTGTGGGATTCATAAAACTCAATTTCGATGGCTCCGTCAAACAAAACAACGCAGCAGGAGGGTTTATCATTAGAAATCACGAAGGTACGGTCCTAGCAGCTGAAGCCCACAACTTAGGCAACACGTCTGTCCTTTCAGCCGAAGCTACGGCACTTCATAGGGGTGTTCTTAGAGCCCTTACGTTCCCACATTCCTCAATTTAGATCAAAGGCGACAACTTGCTGGTTATAAACGCAATGAATGGTGTTTGGTCCACCCCGTGGCAGATTGATAACATTATTGAAGATACAAAAATCAACCTTAGAGCATTCCAAGAGTTTCAGATTGCACATGTGTTCAGAGAAGCAAACCAAGTAGCAGACTGGATTGCTAATGCGGGTCATTTAGCGGTAGACTCTTTTTGTATTACGGACTGGCATGGTTCAGATCTGTCAAAAATACTTTGTAATGATATGTTAGGAATTCCCCTCGAGCGGAGGGTTTCCTAACTATCTCTCTTTTTCTCCTTACCTTTATTAAAAAAAAATACTAGCTAGTTGATTGTATTTGGGAGAATTTAAAAGTTAATGAGCTTGTAGTAGTGTTTAGTAGTTAATAGGGGCCTAGTTGTTTGTTTCCTTATTCAACTTGTCTAGGTCTTTTGATGCTGTAATTATTATACTTCCTCCGTAACAGAATTATTGCAACAATTTAATATTTTATACCTCACAAATAATACCCACTTGTTACAATAATTCTGTTACGGAGGAAGTAGATAAGAGTTTATAGATTCAATTAAAAGAAAGCTATGTTGTGAGAGGTGTGAGATATCATGATGTAAATATCACTGTAGCGTGGACGTGAATGTATCCAAGGACGTCGTATCACTCGTATGTATAACCAATATTATGGAAAAAAATGAGTGTCAACAAGGAAGGTAACTTCATAAAACAATCTCGTGTGTCGATGTTGGTATCGCCGGCTAAGTAAAGACTATGGGGTGTTTGGTAAATGGCTTTTGAGTGGCTTTTTCATTAGCTTTTGGCTTTTGGCTTTTATATCTGATCAAACAGCCAAAAAAAGTGTTTGGTAAACGGCTTTTGGAGTAGTTGAAAAGCCGGTTTTTGAGCCAAAAGCCAAAAGTTGCTTTTACCAGCTTTTGTTGCTGGCTTTTTGGATTTTGCTTTAATTTGTTGTTTTTACCAAACACTTTTATATACAACCAATAATTAAATAACCAGTCAAACAAGCCACTAAAAAAACCAGTCAATTCGGCCACAACAAAAAGCCACCAGCCGATTGCCAAACACCCCACATATTATGGTTGTATGAGATAGTGTTGCTTAAGTTGCATGATACACATATTGGTTTAGTGGTTTTCTTCTTTGAGACGAGAGTTTTCGACATTAACAATATTATACGGCTTAATTGATATAAATATTATGTAAATTTTTATTATTGCTTTATTTTATAAAATGGATAATCGATGTACACACGAGGATTCGCCCTTACCTTTTCTTTTACTAGATATCTAAATAATGTTTTTTGTTGAGTAAATTATCTGATAAGAAGCCAATTGTTGTGAAGCAACCAATACCTGAGCGTTCAAAGTACGTTTCGAAGTTGGATAATGAGATAGACATTAGATTTGGTGTTTTAATTTAATCTTTACTTTGCCCCCTAGCTAGTGTTAGAATTACATTTCATGGACTACATATATCCACTTGGACCAATGGTAATATAAGTTTGGATTCTAGTTCTTTCTTGTACCACTTACCGATCTCTTTTCCAAGCCCACAATCAGTTTCTTCGCTTCTGCTAGATTTGTGGGAAGCAAATTAACCTAGTACATGTGTTCAATACTCAAGTCAAGCTTTCTTATCCTCTCATCACAAGGTTTAAATAATAGAGGTCAAGCTTTCTCATATATTGTGTGGCCTGAACTTCTCTATTTCTCGAAAATATATAATTTAGGAGATTTTCTCTTTGACTCGAATCAAGTGATTAACATTCTTCTCGTTAAAATAATTAGATGTCATTTTGGGGAGTATGTCACTTGCGTAGATTAGATAGCTTTTATTTGACCTATAACTTTTTTGTCTAATTTGGTAAGATATAAGAAAAGTCTAAATACCTTTCTCTCAGTGGTGAATTCTAAGTGTTGTTTAATAAAGAAAAACTGTAAAATTTTGGTCTTCAAGGACATCAAACGATTGACTTATAGAGGGAATATGATGTCCTTGTTTGAAGAGAAAATTTGCCACTCTATTAGCTTCTCGGAAGACATGAACGATGGAAGTAGATTGGAACTAGGTTAAGAGCCAATTGATGTTATCAATGAGAGTCTGAATTTGCCATGGTGTATGAAAAATCCCCTTTCAAAATGTTGATGATGATTAAATAATCGTCGTCTTCAATAAGCAGATCTTGAATATGCATATTTTGGCCTTTTGCAAGGTTGTGGCTTCTACTATCAGTGGTGAGAAGTATCCAATGTTATAAGTCATAGCATTGAGTACTTGTCATGTGGAGTTGTGAAGGACAGTACCAGCTGCTGCTAAGGAAGAAGTAAAAGATCCATTGATATTGAGTTTGACATAGTGAGGTTTCATTGAACCTGAATAGTGAGGTGAGATCTACAAGGAGGAGTGGTGAAAGAAAATACGTTAGAGTCCATGAAATTTCTCATATTCCATTCATAAATGGCGCGCTTACCTCTATAGAAAATACAAGTTATTTGAAAAGTTTCTTGCTAGAAGATGATTGCATTTCTTTCTTTCCATAGGAGCAAAAAGAATTTAGCAAAAGTCTATTCCAAAAGTACATCGTCTTCAGCTTGAAAAATATCAAGAACACGTCTCGAAGTGCTTCCCCGAAAATCCAGCTTGTAGGTACTCGTTTCGTAGGGATTAACCAATTTTGTGCCCATAATTAAAGGACGCACAATGGTGTTTATTATCCGGAAAAACATCGTCTTCAGCCCAAAAAAAAACTAAAAAAGTCATCTTGAAATTCGTGCCCGGAAATCCGGCTTTTTGGTTCTCGTTTCGTAGGTATTGTCGAAATTTGTGCTCGTGAAGAATACACGGTGGTGTTTGTTTTCCAGAAAAAAAAAACGTCTTATTCAGATGGAAAAGGCCAAAAAAGTTGTTTTGAAGTATGTGCCCAAGAACTCGGCTTGTGGATACTCGTTTCATAGGGATTCTTGAAATTATGTCCTTAAGGGCACACGACGGTGTCCTTTTTTCTAAACAACGTTGTATTCAGTATTAAAAACGCGATTAAATATTGTCTCAAAATTTGTGCTCATTACCATGTCATCTATCAAAAAAAATTTAAAAATATAAAATTGAATAAAAAAAGAATTTCAAAATGTAATCATGGTTTGACCGGTCAAACTATACATTAGTAGGGATACTAGTGAAAATGGCAGTAACTAGCTTAGAGATTTTTGTTTCGAGACAATAGTTGACAAGAAAAAATCAACACACTGTAATTAGTAAAACGACCTAAAGTATCGAAAATATTGAAGGGAATTTTTCCTTTCTTTTCCATCCAATTTCTCCTTACCAAATACACTCTAAAGTACCGAAAATATTGAAATTGTAAGGCATGTTCTCTTCAGCTGAAATCAACTGAACTGAAGTAAACTAAATGAAAAATAATTGAATTGAACTGAACTACACTAAATTGAACGGAACTTAAAGAGATAGTGAAATTTGAGAGTATAAGTCTTATGCAGAGCTTAAAAATTGAACGGGACTGAACTGAGTTGGACTGAAAATCAGTTGGGGAGAACACGCTCTAACATTTATAAAACTGGTTTCCAATTCAATTACTTATTGGCACTGTTTAATGTTTATTTCTTTTGAAAAAAAAAGCAAAAGGATATAGTATTAGCATAGGAAATTGCTGCAAGAAAGAGATTTAGTTTGTGGTAAGATTAGAAAATGTTAAGTAAGAGGTCGGAGTTTGAAATTTCTTATACGATTTTGAGTAACATTCAAAGGCGATATGTCATGTCATTGATACAATAGTGTCATGTCAATATACGACATATGACATATTACAAATATCTATAAAAAAGACTTATAAATTAGATAAGGTTTCCTCTATATATTGTACTAAAGTAATAAAGTCTTGTTTATTAATTCGAGCTATTTCCTCCGTATCAAAATGTTTGCAACATTTGCCATTTAAGGCCGTAACCAAAAGATTGCAACAATTTATTTATTTTCTATTTTAGTATGTTTTTAGGGTGAAAAGACGATTTTAACCTTACTTCTTTTTTGTTAAAAACTGATTAACTATATTTAATTTATCATTACATTACTAATCTAACTTGCATCTACTTAATGATTCCCACCAAATTTATTACCCTACCAACCAAAAACACATCTATTTTCCCAACTCCCCAACTACCTCAATTAAATTCTCAAGATCAAACCCTAAATCTGGTTGCCCCTCCAACTGCCTCTCATCCATTCATCTTCATCTCCATTTCCTTCTCTCTCTCTCTCATCCGTTCTTCGCTTTTCTTACCAAAACCCTAGATCTAGTGCTCTATCTTTCTCTCTCGAGTCACCCCCACTCTCCTTCCTTCTTTGTTCGTCGTCCTCTCAATTTCTTCATCTTCTTTTTCTCCTCTGTTTATCGGTGCGTCAAAAATGGCCCCAAATCTTCAACCTCTGAAAGTTGCTGCTGCTATTGAGCGAGATCCAGAACGGAAAAATTTTGTGAGGTTGTGTTATGATCTTTTCAAACAGAAATTCTATAAGCATTTCGTTGAGTTGTATGAGAGTGGTGAAGCTCCGAAACACATGAGTTCCATTGTTGTGGAAGCTCTGAAATAGGCTATTGATAGTATTAACGAGGAAAAGAAAATTGGTTAGTCCATTGTTTGTGCGTTATATGCTGCTGCTAATGGAGATGAACAAAAGAGAGGCAAAGAAAAGATTCCAGAGAGTTCGAACTAGAAGATGAAGGCGGATGTCCCTCTTCCTCCTAAACAATGGTTCTCTAGGGTCTCTTATCTCTGGAAAGTAGGGGAGTGGGGGTGAAAATTGAAGAGCCAATTCCGTCTCCGAGTTCGTCTTCTTCCAGTGATTCAAGTTCCTATGAAATGAAAGATATGATTGTTTTAAGTTCTGACTATGAATCCCTTCAGGCGCCTTGCAAGCGTTGATGGAGTTTGACGGAACCCAGCTAAGTCTGATTCTAAATATCTCTCTTGTTTTTAAGTTCTTCTTTACCTATTGATGTTCATAAATACCCTAAATTTGTTGATTTGTTGTTGTTGGGTTTTAAGATGTTCAAATCTTGGCTGTATTTTCATAAATTTGTTTATATTTTGAAGATGTTGTTGTTGTTGAGATACAAACCCTACATCTGATGTTGAGATACAAACCCTAATTCTGTTGTTGAGATATTAAAATTCGTGTATATTGTTGGTTGGTTGTTTATGATGCAAGCTTGGTGTTGGTTGGTTGTTGATGATGAAAATAGTCCCTGCTTATGTTTTAATACCATGAATCTGTTGGTTGTTGGTTGTTGAATATTATTGGATGTCTGTTTGGTTGGTTGTTCATGATGCAAGTTTGGTGTTGGTTGGTTGTTGGTGATGAATAGAGTCCAGGCTTATGTTTTAATACCATGAATCTGTTGGTTATTGGTTGTTGGTTGTTGAGTATCATTGGATGTCTGTTTGGTTGGTTGTTCATGATGCAAGCTTGGTGTTGGTTGGTTATTGATGATGACAATAGTCCCTGCTTATGTTTTAATACCATGAATTTGTTGGTTGTTGGTTGTTGAGTATCATTAAATGTCTGTTTGGTTGGTTGTTCATGATGCAAAACAATCCCTTAGCAAAACAGTCCCTTCTTCATGATGCAAAATTGTTTACAGCAGTTTCATATGAGTCCCTTGTTTATGTTTTTGTTTGTTGGATGGTTGATAATGGGGGTTCATGTATGAGTCCCTTAATATTGTGTGTTTGTCACAAATGATGAAGGGACTCAAACATACATCATATGTGGTGTTTGATTAGCTCCATTGATCAAAAATAGTGTCCTATTGGTGGTAATTGCTAATAAGCAATTCAACCCCTTTAGTTGACCAGCTTTTGACAATGTTGAGGGAACAAACAACCATGTGTTTGTGTGAAAAACATACCCTTGACTGATGGACCCAAAGGATGTTAATGATGAGACAAAGTCTTTCTGTTGTTGTCATGAATTATATTGTTGTTCAAGGAATGTCTACAAGGTTGTCCAAGGGATGGTTTTAACATTATTTAACGCAAATGAATACAAATGGGAACAAAAATAAACCATAGCAAAAAAATCTCTTTCATTAAACTTGGCAATAATGATATCATCAATACATTTATGAGTCTTCAAAAAAGATTGTCACTCCTAATTGTTTACAGTACCTTCTAACCACCTAAACTTGACAGAATTTTAAATCATAAAGGCAACACATACACTATTTATACAAAAGTGGTTACCTTTGGTGCTTTTTTCTTCCTGTTTTCAGTTATTGGTGGTTATAAGGGGCAGTCATTCTCCACTAAAACCCTAATCTGCATCTACATCCATATCTTCTTCACCATAATTGTTGTAGGTTCAACATCACTACATTTTTCATTCAAATATGCAACAGCTTCATCTATTTCTGCTTGATTAGCCTGCAACTGTTCTTGTAATATGCCCAGCCTATCAAGTCTTGCCTTCCCTACATGTGGCATTTTGTAGTTATTACCCCCTTTCACCCTCATAGAAGCAAGCATTACATGTTGAAGTTGGATCTAAGTGTACCTAATCAAATTAGGATCATAAGATTGATGTGCCTCACCAACTTTCTTGATTAGGTCATCTAAATTTTCAGGAAAGCTTTGATATTGTAGACTTTGGACAGCCCTAAAAATTGTCAAGTCTAAAACATTAAAATCTGGTGATTGTGGGGGCTGGTTAATGAGAGTCATGTTGAAACCATCCCTAGTTGCTGCCTCTACAAACTGTGGATCATTACTTTGCAAGTGTGATCTTGCATTATCCTGTTGAATGTAGATATCCTTGGACATTCCTTGTGGCCATTTTTCAATGATTGATGGAATGATATTTTTCAACAACATGTCCCTGATAACATCCTTTGTCACATTTTGTATGGCTTTCGTTTCTATAGTCCCTGCTGCTCTGTTTTTACTTCTCTTCTTAGCCCTTGTTTGAACACAAAAGGATAAATGCCATACTTGCCATCATGAACCATTACACCATTATCATCATGAAGTGGTTTTCCTTGTGCTGCCATGAACATTGCTTTTATTTTGTACCTTTTGGAGATACAAACTCTGTATGGATCAACTTCACTTGGTAAAAGGTAGAATCTTCTTTTATCCGGGTTTAAATAAAACCACTTCTCATCTATATGAATGGTGTTGCTCATATCTTTGAAAATTGGTTGCCTATCTACTGTTGCATATTCAATATGAGACAATATCCATTTAAGTCTTTCAGTCTTATGCTTCTCTGTAATTGCTGGATGATTATTGCTTGTGTGTACTCGTAATTTACCTGCATTAAAAAGTCTAAAAATCTTCATGTGCCCACATTTGAGGTAGCCTGCATATGCTCTATGTAACACCCCCAAATTCCTCTCTATTTTCATAAATATTTTCCTACGTGAACCACAGGTATTTAGAGGTGTTACCGCCAAGGTGATACATATACGGCTGAAATAACAAGATATTAAATAAACCTATTGACTTTTAAAAATAAAACAGCAGAAGTCTTAAATTAAAATTAATCAAAAGACAAACTGGAAACCCTTTAAGGCTCCTTATTAAAATCCTTAGAAATCCAAACTCCTAACTTGATATTTAAAACATTCCCATAACATAACTAATGTTCTTTGAGTCAAACGCAAATAAACCAAACGTTACTTAACTTAATAGTGAAAAACAACTTGCTGAAAGATCCCATCCCAATGATGCGCATCACGTATATCTGAAAAGAAATCCTGCTCGCCATACAACATAAGGTTGAAATAGGTCATTGCAGGTCCATAATACAATGGACGACACACAAGAAAGTACACGTCAGCTATGGGCTGAGTATATACATACTAACAAAATTTAAAGCATAACTAAAACATCCTAGCACGATACTAACAAAGTAAAACATAGAATGATTGAAAACTGAACTCTTGACTTAACAGAGACACGATTTAATTACTTTATATTTGAATTGGCATTGAACGGGCACCGTCATCCACCAGGATTCTTACGAGCTATTACTATTTAAAAGTGATAAGAGCGTCCCTAGGACCGTCCTCAAATCGAATAACCTTGAAGGTGATAAGAGCGTCCCTAGGACCGACCTCAAATCAAATATACAACGTCAGTATGGTCATACCTCTAAGTAAGAGCCTCACCTGGATCAACTTACTCAGAAAGTATAGCTAACCTTAGCCATCTCGACAAATTACTAAAACTATAGGTCATCTACTTCGTCATGTAGAAGCCTGTGAAGAAATGTACAACACTGCGGTTGTCATCTCCCTCATTGTTCAATACTCATAGGAGATCCATCCTACGAGTTTTAATGCCATTCTTTATTTCACTTTAAGCGCTTTAGTGTTTTATGAAAGGATAGATACGTACAAGAATGTCATAATACTCACATGGCATAAAGACAACTCATAAAACCATATACATTCTCTTTTATCTTAAATCATGTTAGGTGATCAAATAACATTCCTTTGATTAACTCCTCGACTTAACATAGTTACCTCGAACTTCTCAATTGAACTTACTACACTTGACATGCTTAATAAGACTAAAATTGCTTAATTACAAAGAAAGCATGCTTAAGGACAACTTGCCACAAATAAACATGTAAGACCTCGTTAAACATGATAAACTTGCCATTCCAATAAAACTTACTATACAACATGCTATTATAATACTTTCATGCTTAACTTACATGGATAACGTGTCATACAAGTCACTTAAAATATGCATTAATGTCACATAGACCAAACAATTACGTCCTCTAATCATGACACTAAGTTTTTCATGCTTCACGATAATCTACGAAATATAGACTAACATGATTCCTAATCTAGAGATTTGCTAAGATGTACGTACCTCTGAAGCGTGAATTCCACACAACTACGTACTAAAACTCCCCTTCTACGAACTGGGTACCTAAAACATATATTGAGTCATAATCAGTACTCAATTCACATCAAATTAATAATTTAGATTCCGAAAATAAATCATATTTCAAACCTTTCTATAAATTGAATTTTGGGTTCTTTAAGCAATAAAACTCTTTTTAATAAAACCTATACTACCCCTTTAATACATAAAAATATGATCATAATAGGTTTATGCTTGTTTAAACTTTAAAACTTTTTATTAATTTATAAGTTGGAATTTAAGCAAATCTAAGAGTAAGATCTCAAGTATAATAGTTTGAGTATAGTAATTCCAATAAATATAGTTTCAAATTAATAAAATCAATTAATACTTTTATGTCTCCATAACAGAAACTCAAGCAAAGATCAAAATTTTTTAAAAAAAAATTAATATGCTGTCAACCAGGCCACTAGGTCACCACAGCCGCCGCCGCCACTGGCGGTCGACTGCGACGGCCACGATGGCTGGCAACTGTCTGTCGACGCGCAACAGCAGAGCACGACCATAACCAAAGCCTTAAACGAAATCAAACGGAAGAGAAGGAAGGGAGGCTCGTCGATCAACTCCGGCGACTCGAAGGCCAACGACCTTATGCCTGACCGACGAGTAAGCAACGGCCCAAAACAGAGACCAAAACAGAGCCCAAAGTATGACAGCAAAAATGGAGTAAAAACTGAGTAAGCCAACGTGAGAGGGAGAGAGAAAAATCGAGCAAGGGAAGGATTAGGACTCGACGGTGCTGGAAACCACCTAGTTTTGGTGGGCGTGAAGGCTGAGACCGTCGGTCGATGTAAGCGAAACAGTGAAACTTGACGGAGCTGTTTTCTTTGTTTTGCAGCATAGTGTGAAGGGAAGGGGAAGCCTTTTATAGTTTTTCTTTTAATTATTAATTAAATTAGGATTATAAAATCACTAACCTAGTCAAACTCAGCTTAGAAAAGTCAAACAAGCTCCAAAATCACCTTAAAGTTTGATTTTCATAAACTCTTTAAGAAAATATTATAACTCTGATATTTCAAACTTTAATAATATAACATTATAAAACTTAGTAGTGTATTTACTAAAATAATCATAACTTTAAAGTATAAAACTTAACCAAAACTTTAAAAGATTGTAATATTAAATGGTAAAAATACGGAGTATTACAGGCTACCCCCCTTAAAAGAAGTTTCGTCCTCAAAACTTAGAATAAAGCCTCAACACATCCATCCTTTTATAAGAGAACAATTACTTATTTAATAGGCAATGCAACACTATAAGGGAAACAAAAGCATGCAAGAACGAGTGCGCGAAGTTCCCTCGCCTATCTACCCCCCTTAAAAGGAGTGACGTCCCGACACTCAACTAACCTGAAACAATTCTGGATACTTCTTTTTCATCTCCTCTTCAGCATCCCAGGTTGCCTCCTCGGACACTTGATTAGACCAGAGCACTTTGACAATTCTCACATCCTTATTTCTTGTACTTCGAACCTTTTGATCCAAAATCTTGACTGGTCTTTCTTCATATGAAAGAGTCTCATCTAATTCAATCGTTTCAGGTTGAAGCACATGTGAATTATCTGGAACATAACGCTTGAGTTGAGACACATGAAAGAGGCCATGCACACGCTCTAACTCATTTGGTAAAGCTAGTTTATAAGCCACTTTCCCTATTCTCTTGACGATTTCATGAGGGCCTATAAACTTTGGACTTAATTTTCCTTTCTTGCCAAATCTCATCACCCCTTTCATGGGTGACACTTTCAACAACACTTTCTCACCAACTTTATATTCTTCTTCCCTCCTTTTTAAGTCGGCATATGATTTCTGACGATCCTGGGCCGCACAAATCTTCTCTTGAATGACCTTCGCTTGGTGTGTAGTGTCTTCTATCAATTGTGGTCCCAACATCATTTCTCGCTTATATCACTCCAGCACACTGGGCCGACACTTCCTACCATACAATGCTTCAAATGGTGTCATTCCAATGCTTGCGTGATTACTATTGTTATATGAGAATTCGATCAGATCCAAATGATCATCCCATGAACCCTGAGACTCCATAACACAGGCTCGAAGCATATCTTCTAGAGTTTGGATGGTTCTCTCAGTTTGACCATCTGTTGCAGGGTGAAAGGCAGGTACTCTTGAGAAGTTTAGTCCCAAAAGCTTTCTGAAATGCTTCCCAAAAGTTGGATAAGAATCGAGAATCTCTATCAGAAACTATATCAGACGGTACCCCATGAAGTCTGACCACATGCTTGATGTAGGCCGTTGCTAGTTGTTCCATCTTCCACGTCTCCTTCATAGGTATGAAAACAGCAGATTTGGTCAATTGATCGACCACTACCCAAATGGTATCCAATCCTCCCCTAGTCTTTAGCAATGCAGTGACAAAGTCCATAGCTATCGAATCCCACTTTCAAACTGGAACATCAAGAGGTTGAATCTTTCCTTGGGGTCTCTTGTGCTCACTCTTGGCCTTTTGACAAGTCAAGCAACGAGAAACAAACTCGGCTACTTCCCTCTTCATCTTCGGCCACCAAAACATCTTTTTCAAGTCTTTATAGAGCTTCTCCTCCAGGATGCACAGAATAAGGCGTATTGTGAGCCTCTTCCATGATCTTCTTCTTTAAATCGACACAATTCTTAGGCACACACCATCTTGCCTTGTAACGTATGCTTCCATCATCATGAATTACGAACCCTTGTGCCTTTCCTTCTTTCAACTTTTCTTTCACTCTATCTAGTTTAACATCACCAGGCTGATTATCAATGATTTCTTGGAAGAACGATGGTTGTATGGTTAAAGCATTTAAGCTAGCTATTATTTCTCCAGTTTGAACCACCTCTAAGTTTAACCTTATCAATTCCTCACATAATTTACCAGCTATGAATAAGGCATTCACTCCATGACTCGATTTTCAGCTCAATGCGTCATCTACGACATTGGCCTTCCCTTCGTGGTACTGTATTTCAAGGTCATAATCCTTAATCAATTCTAACCACCTCCTTTGCCTCATGTTTAGATCTTTCTGAGTGAATATGTACCTCAAACTTTTATGGTCAGTGTATATCTTGCAGGTTACCCCATAAAGGTAATGTCTCCAAATTTTGAGTGCAAAGACAATGGCTGCTAACTCTAAGTCATGAGTAGGATAGTTAGCTTCATAAGGTTTAAGCTATCACCTTTTGATTTTGCATAAGCACACACCCTAACCTATTCTTTGACGCATCACATAAACCTCGAAACCCTCTGTCCCATCTGGCAAAGTTAGGACAGGTGCTGAAGTCAACCTTACCTTCAAAGTATGGAATGATTTCTTACAATCTTCAGTCCACACATACTTCGTCTCCTTCCTCATGAGATTAGTCATGGGTCGATCTATACGAGAGAAATCTTTTACAAATCTTCGATAATACCCAGCTAGCCCTAAGAAACTCCCTACTTCAGTGACATTCCTTGGCACGGGCCATTCACTGACAGCTTTAATCTTAGCAGGGTCAACAGAAACCCCTTCCTTAGAAATGAAATGACCTAAGAACGACACTTTCTCAAGCCAAAACTCACACTTAGAGAATTTAGCGTACAACTGATTTTCCCTAAGAGTAAGCAAGGTAGTCCGAAGGTGATTTTCATGCTCTTCACGAGTCTTTGAATAGATAAGGATGTCGTCTATGAACACTACAACAAACTTGTCTAAGAACCGCCTGAATATACGATTCATAAGGTCCATAAACACAGTTGGAGCATTAGTCAAACCAAAGGGCATTACAGTGAATTCATAGTGACCATAAAGAGTCCTAAAAGCAATCTTAGGTATGTCTCGGTCCACTATTCTCAGTTGGTGGTACCCTGAACGCAAATCTATCTTGGAGAAAATCCCAGCACCCTTAAGTTGATCGAACAAATCATCAATCCTAGGTAAGGGGTACTTATTCTTGATAGTGACGTTGTTAAGCTCACGATAATCTATACACAGCCTCAGGCTACCATCATTATTCTTTACGAACAATACAGGGGCACCGCAAGGAGAAACACTCGGTCTTATATAACCCTTCTCCAACAGATCTTCTAGCTGAACTTTCAATTCATTCAATTCAGCAGGCGCCATCCTATATGGTGCTTTAGAAATCGGTCCAGTTCCAGGAGCTAAGTCTATATTGAACTCAACGTTCCTTTTTGGTGGCATCCCCGAAATTTCTTCTGGGAATACATCTTGAAACTCACTCACTATCGGAACATCCTCCACTCGAATCTACTCATTTTCCACTCTTCTAACACAATAAAAATATAAGGGAAATCCCTTTTGGACATAGGTTTTAAATCTCAAACCACTAATGATTCTCACTCCTGGTTTTTCACACCATCTCTGATAAGATACATGGCTACCCAATGAGCTCCTCAAATCTACCTTTTGGGCTCGACAATTAATTTTTGCCTTATATTTTCCTAACCAATCCATCCCTAAAATGACATTCAATCCACCTAACTGGAATTCTATAAGGTCTGAAGGAAAATTTGATTCGGTAATACATATTTCTACACCCTCATGACCTTTCACACAGTCTACTACTGCCCCCGAAGGAACCGCTATTGGTACAGAAATAGGTTTGGGAGATTTAAGGCTAAGATTGTCAACAACAGAAGTAGAGATGGAAGAATAAGAGGCTCCTGAATCAAATAAAACTCTAACAGGTAACGAGTTTATAAAGAAAGTACCCGTGACAACATCATGAGACGCCTGAGCTTCGCTATTGTTCATAGCATTGAGCTTCCCTAGAATATTGTTGTTACCATCTTTGTAGCCTCCATTTCCATTTCCTCCTGCCTTTCCACCTTGAGCTTGTTGAGAATTCTGACCTCCTTGAACTTGTAATGACCATTCCCATTCTTGTCTCCATTGTTGGGGCGGTTCTAGAAGTTTTTGTTATTCCCATTGTTACCCTTATCTTTGGAGTAGCACTCGTACCCCCCTATGACCCTTCTTGCCACAAATTCTGCATTCTATAAGATTCCCTTCACAATCCTTACCCGAGTGGTTATTGGGACATCTTTTACAGAAATAGACCCTTTCAGTCTTGCCACCATTGTTTCGATTTCTGTTGTTTCGATAGTTTCCATTGTTGTTGTCATTGTTGTTCTAGAAGTTTCCTCCTTGTCTCGGGCGCTTATCGAACTTTTGAGGGTTATGAGCAGGGTTCTCCTTTCTCTTGTCTCCGCATGATGTAACTAGCTGACGCTTACGGATGCCTTCTAGATGAGCGGCTCGTTCAAATAGCGTGTCAATATTAGTGAAATTCTCCCCTCCTAGACGCCCTTGAAGATCTAAGTCCAAACCTAACTCAAACCTTGCAGCTTTCATCTCCTCAGTTGGAATGTTTTCAGGTGCAAAATGCATTAGCTCAGTGAATATTCGATAGTACTCTTGGACGCTCATTTCCGTCCCTTCCATAGTCAATGTCATAAACTCCAAGGACTTTTTCTTCTTGAGGTATGGGGATAAATTTTGGCACGGAGTGCCTCCTTAAATTGATCCCAGCCAAAGCCTGCAGTAGCAAGAAGTGCAGCTTTGCGCTGATTCCACCAACAATCAGCCTCCTCTCGAACATAAAACACAGCATTAGTCACCTTCAAGTTATCAGGGCAGTTGATCGTTTCGAACAGTCGATCAAAACCTCGAATCCAGTCTTCTAAAGTAGTTGGGTCCCCTTTACCAGTGAAGAAAGGTGGCTTACTTTGCCCTACCTTCTGGAACATCTCACCACCAATATCATTTCTAGGAGCATCCCCCCTTGCTTGTGCCAAGTTGTTAGTGACCTGAATCAATTGACCAAGAGTGGACTGCATCTCCTGAATGTCAGTCATCTCACCTCTACCATCACGTCCATTTCTACCAACGCGATTTTTCCCTGACATATTGAACACGTATGATAGGCGAAGCGTATTTTTAATGTCTTGGTAATTACTAACTTATTTGCGAGCGAATAGAACACGTTTTACCTCTTATACTTCCTAGAGGTACACTTAATCTTTTCACAATATTATCAAGTCAAGTAATCCAAATAAATCGAACAAGACCTAATTCACATAATTAAGTCGCTTGACTTTCACTTCGAGATAAGACCTATAAAAAAGATTAATTCTAAAATAATACTTAACCTATGTTCCTTAAGCCTTCTTAGCAATGACAACCTTGCCACTAAAATGCATAATTCCACTTTTAGGAAATGGAACGCACCTATTAGGCACTAAGTTCTACATGTAAACACATAAAATAAACAAACATATATACTTAATATTAACACATATATTTAACTCTAGATGCACATAGTTGGAGTTTAACATCAAGACTTAGATAAAATCACAACATATGCACACAAATAATGAAAGATTCTATATGCTTTCCCTTTGATACCCAAATATGTTCAAATACATTAAAATGTGTTGTGTGAAATAATTTTTGAAGTTGAAATTCAGTCAAAAATAAAGTAAAACAGTCAAACCTAAAGCTCATGATACCACTTTGTAACACCCCCAAATTCCTCTCTATTTTCATAAATATTTTCCTATGTAAACCAGAGGTATCTAGAGGTGTTACCGCCACAGTGATACGTATACGGCTGAAATAACAAGATATTAAATAAACCTATTTACCTATTAAAGATAAAACAACGGAAGTCTTAAATTAAAATTAATCAAAAGACAAACTGGAAAGCCTTTAAGGCCCTTATTAAAATCCTTAGAAATCCAAACTTCTAACTTGATATTTAAAACAGTCCCATAACATAACTAATGTTCTTTGAGTCAAACTCAAATAAACCAACGTTACTTAACATAATAGTGAAAGCAACTTGCTGAAAGATCCCATCCCAATGATGCTCATCACGTATACTTGAAAAGAAATCATGCTCGCCATACAACATAAGGTTGAAATGGGTCGTTGCAGGTCCATAATATAATGGACGACACACAAGAAAGTACACGTCAGCTATGGGCTGAGTACATACACACTAACAAAATTTAAAGCATAACTAAAACATCCTCGCATGATACTAACAAAGTAAAACATAGCATGATTGAAAATTGAACTCCTGACTTAACAGAGACACGATTTAATTACTTTATATTTGAATTGGCATTGAACGGGCACCGTCATCCACCAGGATTCTTACGAGCTATTACTATTTAAAAGTGATAAGAGCGTCCCTAGGACCGTCCTCAAATCGAATAACCTTGAAGGTGATAAGAGCGTCCCTAGGACCGACCTCAAATCAAATAACCTTTCCTACAACGTCAGTATGATCATACCTCTAAGTAAGAGTCTCGCTTGGATCAACTTACTCAGAAAGTCTAGCTAACCTTAGCCATCTCGACGACTTACTAAAACTATAGGTCATCCACATCGTCATGTAGAAGCCTATGAAGAAATGTACAACACTGCGGTTGTCATCTCCCCCATTGTTCAATACTCATAGGGGATCCATCTTACGAGTTTTTAAGCCATTCTTTCTTTCACTTTAAGTGCTTTAGTGTTTTATGAAAGTATAGCACGTACAAGAATGTCATAAATACTCACATGGCACAAAGACAACTTATAAAATCATATACATTCCCTTTTATCTTAAATCACGTTAGGTGATCAAATAACATTCCTTTGATTAACTCCTCGACTTAACATAGTTACCTCAAACTTCTCAATTGAACTTACTACACTTGACTTGCTTAATATGACTAAAATTGCTTGATTACAAATAAAGCATGCTTAAGGACAACTTGCCATAAATAAACATGTAAGACCTCGCTTAACATGATAAACTTGTTATTCCAATAAAACTTACTACACAACATGCTAGTATAATACTTTCATGCTTAACTTACATGGATCACGTGTCATACAAGTCACTTAAAATATGCATTAATGTCACATAGACCAAACACTTACGTCCTCTAATCATGACACTAAGTTTTTCATGGTTCACGATAATCTAAGAAATATAGACTAACATGATTCCAAATCTAGAAATTTGCTAACGTGTACGTACCTCTGAAGCGTGAATTCCACACAACTACGTACTAAAACTCTCCTTCTACGAACTGGGTACCTAAAACATATATTGAGTCATAATCAATACTCAATTCACATCAAGTTAATAATTTAGATTCCGAAAAAAAATCATATTTCAAACCTTACTATAAATTGAATTTTGGGTTCTTTAAGCAATAAAACTCTTTTTAATAAAACCTATACTACCCCTTTAATACATAAAAATATGATCATAATAGGTTTATGCTTGTTTAAACTTTAAAACTTTTTATTAATTTATAAGTTGGAATTTAAGCAAATCTAAGAGTAATATCTCAAGTATAATAGTTTGAGTATAGTAATTCAAATAAATATAGTTTCAAATTAATAAAATCAATTGATACTTTCATGTCTCCATAACAGAAACTCAAGCAAAGATCAAACTTTTATAAAAAAAAAATTAATTTGTTGTCAACCAGGCCACCACAGCCGCCGCCGCCACTGGCGGTCGACTGCGACATCCACGATGGCCGGCAACGGTCTGCCGACGCGCAACAGCATAGCACGACCATAACCGAAGCCTTAAATAAAATCAAACGGAAGGGTAGGAAGGGAGGCTCGTCGATCAACTCCGGCGACTCGTGGGCCGACGACCCTCTGCGTGACCGACGAGTAAGCAACCACTCAAAATAGAGACCAAAACAGAGACCAAAGTATGACAGCGAAAATGGAGTAAAAACTGAGTAAGCCAACGTGAGAGGGAGAGAGAAAAACCGAGCATGGGAAAGATTAGGACTCACCGGTTCCAGAAACCACCGAGTTTTGGTGGGCGTGAAGGCTAAGACCATCGGTCGATGTAAGCGAAACATTGAAACTTGACGGAGAGCTAGGTTGCGCCGTTTTCTTTGTTTTGCAGCGTAGTGTGAAGGGAAGGGGAAGCCTTTTATAGTTTTTCTTTTTAATTATTAATTAAATTAGGATTATATAATCATTAATGTAGTCAAAATCAGCTTAGAAAAGTCAAACAAGCTCCAAAATCACCTTAAAGTTTGATTTTCATAAACTCTTTAAGAAAATCTTAAAACTCTAATATTTCAAACTTTAATAATATAACATTATAAAACTTAATAGTGTATTTACTAAAATAATCATAGCTTTAAAGTATAAAACTTAACCCTAACTTTAAGAGATTATAATATTAAATAGTAAAAATATGAAGTATTACACTCTGTATGTGCATCTGAGATGTAGTGGGCATGATTGAAGCCACTCCTCAGTCACCTCTTGTGCCTTTCTACCACTTTTTCGCTTAATTTTTTACTTCACATCAATGTTTTTACCTTGTGCTGCTTGTTTTTCCATCTCATTGAAGATCCTTGATACTGTGCTTTTGTGAATACCAAATTGTATGGAAAGTTTGGTTATGCTTCCTCGTGGTAATTTCCCATCTTATTTCATCTCTATAAGCTTCAAGCATACCATTTTCCTTTGTTCTTTACTAAAGTTTGCATTTTCTCTTCTAATCAAATCGTTCCTTGTGTCTACAGTTGATGTAGGAGTAGGAGTAGAATTAGGAGGAAGAAGACCATCCTCTTGCAGCAGTTGATGTACACCAAAGTAGGCTTCGAAGTCATCCATTTTTGCAAAGAAGCTGACTGAAGATGATGCTGATGATGTTGCTGCTACAATGTTTTTTTGGGCAGGACGGAGGAACTGTGCAGTGTGTGAAGTGAAAATGATCTTAACTTGTGGAGACTAAGTTACCATGTTGTAGGAAACTTTTTGAACTTGTTGTATTAGCTGGGTTTATTGCTACTCTACTGTTTTTTTTGGGTTGAAATATTGAGCAGGATGTTGCTCTTAAATACTTTCTTGGGTTGTAAAAATGAGCAGCGTGAAAATTGCTCTAAGTACTTTAACTTTGGCGGGAAAATTGAATGAATGTGAAAATTTAAATGGCCCATAAATGGGTTTTCATTTCCCTCCAAAAAGACTCCATTTGCTCTCCATTTCCCTCACGTGGGGTCCTTTTTTTGCTGAATTACAACTCTTTCTCTCTCCTACTTTACCCCCTAAAACCCCCTAAACTACACTTAACAAAAATTACCTAGGAGTTTGTGCCACCCCTCTTTGTTGCAAACATTATGATACGGAGGAAGTAATTGATCTTAGCTTGTTTTCATGGATGACAATGTCCTACATCCCTATTCAATTGTAATGAGCTAACCAAAATTAATCACAAAAGTCCAGAATTTTAATATTATGATTGAATTGTTGTAACAAGCAGCAAGCTCATAGATGCAACCGAGACGACGAATTAACTTTGATTACATTCTAAAATCAACTAGTAATAGGAATAATTCCCTAAAGTTGTAAACTGATCTTTTCACCCTTTCCACCGACATGAGACAATACTCTAGACTCACTTTTAAGATCCTCAACAATCTCCTCCTTCAGATGTGTGTAGTTGCAACTTTCCCTCTTTTTTTTGGTGAAACCAAGGATGTCCGCCGCTGGAAGTAATGACTAATCTGTTCGCCCCGGGAGCTCCACTTAAGGGTAAAGGACTAGCAAAGGACCTCTTTTCATTCCCAAAGGTCAGGATTCGAACCCTTGACCAATTGATTAAGAGAGAAGGTGAGCTACCACCATGCCAAAGCCACTTGGTTAGTTGCAACTCTCCCTCAACTAGTCCTACTTAGCACCACCTCTGGTCCCCCAAGTGAGCCCAACCATCATATCACCACATCGCACTTGCCCAAGTCAAACCATTGTCACTAATATCACTTTGTTTTACCACACGTGGTAGACCCGAAAAAACCAAATGAGCTATATTGATCACAAATATATTAAGGTTTCATCTTGAAACTAAATTGGTTCTAGGATGGAACCTTACTCGTCTTGTGATTAACTTGCCTCACTTGCTTCTATGGGCATGCTTGTGTGGTCGAACAAGCAAAAAAGTATGGTTTTGAGGTAAGGTCTTATGCAGATTTTTCTTTGTATATTTTCTTTTTTTTTTTTGTACTACTTAATGTTATGCTGCAAGAAGGTTCACGCAAATAGAAGCAGTGTCACACAAAAAATATTGATGTTATTGGAACTCTTATAGATTTTTGACTAATGACGTTTAGGCAAGAGAGGAGACTTAATGACACATATCTCACCTTCTAAAGTTTTACAATAGATATGAACACACAAGTGTATGACCTCTCTAGCTAATTTGAAGGTGCCAATAAGTGTTCTAAAAAGAAAACTCGTAGCCTTTTATAGAAGGAGGCAAATCCTTCACATTCCTATGAACTTTTTTGTAGGAAAGTGAGGGGCAGACTTGTCCTTGCTATGCACTAAATTAAAAACATTGTTTGATTAGTAGCCTTAGTGAGCATTAGCATTACCTTAATAAAAGTATTGGGTCAGACCGTCTGAACCAAACATTTTCTTAGACAGCCAACCCCTTTAACACGTCCTCCTTCTTCATCAACCCAATAAATCTCCATTTTAACCAA
Source organism: Patellifolia procumbens (assembly GCA_947645195.1). Classification (NCBI taxonomy): domain Eukaryota; kingdom Viridiplantae; phylum Streptophyta; class Magnoliopsida; order Caryophyllales; family Amaranthaceae; genus Patellifolia; species Patellifolia procumbens. Next base: position 917,005 of record CANSGD010000920.1, read on the forward strand.
CTAATGGTGCAAACAAGAGTGTCGGTAATCATCGAACACAACATTTACATTTCATTCTCTTCTCTCTCCTACACTTCCTTAGACATTGTAAATTTGTTGATCCACTGTTTACACCGACTTATTTGGAATGATCAAATTACAACATGTTATCCCTTTTTCCACTAATATGGTCCCTCGGTGGGGCTTCATTTTCTTCATTCTTATCCTCAACTTCATTCTCTCTTGCCATCTCTTACTTCTCCAGCCTCTCTTCTCTACCTCAGGCACGCGTCTTAAATATAGAGTTGTATTTTTTCATGTTCTTGTGCTACTGATTTTGTTATAAATTGAAGAGCTGATTTGGGAATTGAATATCTGATCTTAAAAACTTTATATATAATTTGATAAATTGAATAGATAATGTTGTATTCGTTATTTTGATGATGACAAATAAAGTAGTTTTTGATTAGTTTTTAATTAGTTTAATTTATTTAATTATTTACAAAGTATTATTATTTATTTATTTTATTAGACCTAAAATAACTTATGGAGAATTGGTTTAGTATTAACCAAAATTAAGTTATTTAGGATAAATAGGATATTTGAATATATTACTTTGTATCGAATTAATTATCTAATATTATGGAATATTGGATTCCATAATGTTAGTTGAATTTGTTGATGAATTACAGGAAAAGAATTAGTTGGAGAGTGGCGCATTTTACGAGGCTAAAATGGTGGGCTGTTGGAGCTATAGCAGCGAGGTCCTAGATTCTAGGGAGCACAACCACATCTAACAAACTGCATATCCAAGTCCAACAAATCTAAACTGCTGAAGACCTATTCAACCACTTTTGTGAAGATCATGGAGGATCCAAAGACCTGTTCAACTGCGCAAAAGACGTTTATGGATCTAAGCATGATCCATAACGGCTATGAAAGTGGAAGAAAGTGGCTAAAATCATGCGTCCACTACATAGGCGTTGAATAAGACCGTTGAAGAAACAACACAGCTATATAATCCTTGAAGAACTCATTTTTAGTTCTTAAGACTTTCAAATTAATTGTGTAATCTTATAGAAAGTTTAACTTCGGATTTTTCTCTTCAACTATTCATTATTGTAATCCATTAATCTGAGTTGGGGTGAGTGAAATTTTGTGAGAAAATTTCTACATTCAAGAGTGAAAGAGAAGAAAGAGAAAGAGAAAGAGAAGACTTCGATTGAAGTCAAGAGAGAAAGTCACGTGTTCAGGGGGAACAAGGTGACTGGGAACCAGTTCCTAGAGGAACAGCGTCAGGTGCTGTTTATAATAGGGTGTAATTACTATTATAAATAAAAGAGCAAGATTTATTCCTAGAGAATATTGGAATAAGATCTTGTTTAAAAGCATTTCTTGTGTTCATAATTTTAAGTTCTCTTTAATTCTTTCTAAGTTTTTTAATTCCGCAAAAATAGTCTATAATTATCCTTACTACAATTCTCACCCCCCCCCTCTCTTGTAGTAAACTTGTAGTTCTATAGGACCAACAATTGGTATCAGAGCTTGTTCCTCCTGAAACAGCTAACACTGAGGAGGAAGATCCTAGAGAACATGAATACAACTGGAGAAAAGCTGGATGAGGGATACTCTACTCAACGTCCTCCAATGTTTAATGGTAAACACTATCCCTATTGGAAAAAAAGGATGGAAATATTCATCAAGGCAGAAAACTATCAAGTCTGGAGAGTAATTGAGATAGGTGACTTTAAAGTTACCGAAAAGAATGAAGAAGGCGAGCTAGTGCCAAAGCCGATCTCAAAGTATGACAAAGAAGACTTCGAGAAAAGGGAGATGAACAACATGGCCAAGAAAATTCTACATTATGGTCTTGGTCCTCAAGAACACAATAAAGTCATGGGATGCAAGAGTGCAAAGCAGATGTGGGAACTCCTTCAAGTCACACATGAAGGAACAAGCGAAGTCAAGAGATCAAAGAAAGACATGTTCATGCATAGATATGAATTATTTCAAATGAAGCCTAAAGAGCCAGTTCATGATATGCTTACAAGATTCTCAAATATCATAAATGAACTTGACTCTCTAGGAAAATCTATTTCTTCAGAGAAACAGGTACGCAAAGTTTTGAGAAGTCTTCCACAAGATGAGAAGTGGATGGCTAAGGTGACAGCTCTATAAGAAACCAAGGACTTCACCAAATTCAACATTGAACAACTTGATGGATCCTTGATGACACATGAGTTACATTTAGGAACTCATGACTCTGACTCCAGCAGATCAAAGTGCCTGGCTCTGAAGTCTGAAGAACAAGATGATTCAGAAACTGATGAAGAGGAAGCTGCCTTGATAATTAAGAAATTCAAAAAGTTCTTCAACAAGAACTATAAAGGGAAGAGTACAAAGAAAACCTCAAAGCTGAGCTGCCATAAATGTGGAAGTCCAGATCGCTTCATAAAGGAATGTCCTTTGTGGGAAAACGAGAAAGGAAAAGGGAGATTCAAGGGCAAAGAACAGCAAAAGCCTTTCTCTAAAACTGAGATGAGAAAAGTTGTAGTAGCAGCCTGGGGAGAATCAGATTCTGATGAGGAGCAGGAACAGCCTGAGGATGAAACTGCTCAGCTATGTCTAATGGAAAAATCAGATGATGAAGAGGACGTATCTAACAATGAGGTAAACTTTAATGTTGTTGAAGAGGAAGTATCAAAATTAAATAAGAACCAACTCACTGAATTACTTTTAGAAACCCTTGATAATTACAAGGCAATCTGCATAAGAGAGGAGAATGTGGAGAAGGCCTTGAAAGTTACCGAGGAACACACAAACTGGTTTAAAAAGCTAAATTCAGAAATTGAGGAAGGGTTCTTTGATACTCCCTCCGTCCCATATTACTTAATACACTTTGACCGGCACAGAGTTTTAGGAGTGTTGTTTGACTTGTTTATTTTATTGTGAGTAGTTAGTTGTTGGTATTATTTAAATCCATAAAGTACAATGTAGGACAAATGTGGGCCATGAGTGTATTGAAAAAGTAAAATCAAAAGCAAAAAGAGAGAGAATGGAAAAGTGGGACCATGCCATTTTTAGAAGTGTATCAAGTAATATGGGACGGACGAATATGGGAAGTGTATCAAGTAATATGGGACGGAGGGAGTATTTCTGATAAATATCGTGGTTTTCAAGAAGCATATGAAAAACTGAAAAATGATAACTACTTCTTGAATATTGCTTTGGCATAATTGAAACTAGTTGTTCCTGAAGGAACCAATTCCTCTGACATTACCAGTATTAACTTTGAAAAATTGAAAATTGAGCATAAATCTGTGTTAAATGAAAATATGGTACTGAAGAGGAAATTGGAATCTTCAATAATCAAGCTTCCTAATCCAGTCAGTTGGATACTAAAATATAAAAATGAAGGAAGGAATGGACTAGGATTCAATTATAAGAAGAGGAACAAACATAAAAAAAAAATGTTGATCTGCCAAGCAACAGAATATGTTCCTACTGTGGGAATAGTGGACACTTAGTGTCTGACTATTCCACCAAAGAGGAACAGATTGAAATGAACACTCGCTTAGTGAAGCAAGAGTGGAAGGTTAAGAGGAACTCATACTCAACAGAGGAACCCAAGTCTAACTGGGTTCCTACCACTGAATAATTACTGTAGGTGCAGACTAAAGTGAGGGGGAACACCTGTGGTACCTCGATAGCGGTTGTTCCAAGCACATGACAGGAGACAAAACCAAATTTCTCTCACTTTCAGTCTACGAAGGAGGAACTGTGACCTTTGGAGACAACCTGACAGGTAACATAGTAGGTATAGGTAAAGTTGGGAAATCTCTGTCACATTCCATTAATAATGTATTTTTAGTCGAGGGCTTGAAACATAATTTACTTAGCATTTCTCGATTCTGTGACAAAGGAAACATTGTGAAATTTACTAATGAATGTTGTGTGGTAAGTGACACCATTACAGGAACTAAGATACTAAGGAACAAGAAAGGGAAACACTTATGTTGTTGACCTGAATCTTGTTCCTAGGAACAATCTAACTTGTCTTAGCGTACTAGAAGATGATCAAAACCTTTGGTACAAAAGGTGTGGTCACGCAAGCTTTACACAGCTTCATAAACTAAGTGGTAAGGACTTAGCAGTTGGTTTACCAACTATAAAAGGATCAAGTCATGGAGTTTGTGGAGCTTGTGTAAGAGGGAAACAAGTCAGATCCTCGTTCAAATCCAAGAAAATGGTAAGCACTCAAAGTCCACTTGAGTTGATCCACATGGATCTTTGTGGCCCTATGAGAATCCAAAGCAGATCAGGTAAGAGATATGTATTAGTTATTGTTGATGATTTTTCTAGATTTACATGGATAATCTTCCTTCATAGCAAAGATGAAACGTTTGATGAATTTATAACGTTTGCCAAGAAAGTTCAAAGGATCAGTGGCTTTAAATTAAAACACTTAAGATCTGACCATGGCATGGAGTTTGAAAACTCCAAGTTTGATGATTTTTGCAGCAATGAAGGATTAGATCACAACTTCTCTGCTCCTAGGACACCACAACAGAATGGTGTAGTTGAAAGAAAGAACCGGACTCTGGAGGATATGGCTAGAACAATGCTTATATCTAGCAATCTTCCAAAGAATTTTGGGCTGAAGCTGTGAACACTACATGTTACATCATCAAAAGGGCCATGCTTAGACCCATCACCAAGAAAACTCCTTATGAACTGTTTAAAGGAAGAAAGCCAAATATCTCTTATTTTAGAGTCTTTGGATGTAGATGTTTTATACACAACAATGGTAAGAACAATTTAGGTAAATTTGATGCTAGAAGTGATGAAGCTGTTTTTATAGGATATGCTTTAAATAGTAAGGCATATATGGTATATAACAAGAGAACAATGTGCGTAGAGGAAAGTGTCCATATCATCTTTGATGAAACTGACTCACTGCAGGAACCATGTTATGAAAATGATTTTGAAATTGGGTTAACTCATCCTCAAGAGACTGACAATCTTGAGGAGGAACTGACTCCTGCAGGAACAGCTAAGAAACATATTCCTGCAAATAAACTAATGGTTCCTGAGCCTGTTCCTCAAGAGGAACAGGTAAATGAAGGAATAACTGATGTAGGAATACAGGCAGAAGAAATGCACACAGAGAACGAACAAACTGAAGAACCTCAAGTTGAAGGAACAGGAACAAGGAGATTTGAACCAAGACCTTGGAAGCACCAGAACTCACATCCCCTAGATTTGATCATAAGCGACATTGAGAAGGGAAGTCAAACTAGGTCTCAACTCAGAAACTTTTGTGCTTTCCAAGCGTTCTTATCTATGATAGAGCCTCGAGATCATAATGAAGCAATTCTAGAGTCTGACTAGATAAATGCCATGCAAGAGGAACTGAATGAATTTCAAAGGAACAAAGTATGGAACTTGGAGACCAAACCCAAGAATCAGAAGGTAATTGGGTTAAAGTGGGTCTTCAGGAACAAGCTAGATGAACATGGCACTGTAATCAGGAACAAGGCCAGACTCGTAGCAAAAGGTTACAATCAACAAGAAGGTATTGACTTCGATGAAACCTTTGTTCCAGTAGCTAGAATAGAAGCAATAAGAATTTTAATAGCATTTGCAGCTTTTATGGGATTTAGGTTGTACCAGATGGACGTTAAATGTGCATTTTTAAATGGACAATTATTGGAAGATGTCTATGTGGAACAACCTCCAAGATTTGAAAATCCTATTCTCCTAAACCAGGTCTATAAGCTAGATAAAGCTCTATATGGGCTGAAACAAGCTCCTAGATCTTGGTATGAAAGACTTTCTAAATTCTTACTTCGTCATAATTTTGTTAGAGGAAAAGTTGATAGAACCTTGTTCCTTCAATCAAAAGGAACAGACATTTTAGTAGTACAAATTTATGTTGATGATATTATTTTTGGTGCTACTAATGACTCTATGTGCAAAGGTTTTGCTGACTTAATGAGCAGTGAATTTGAAATGAGCATGAGGGGAGAGTTGAACTTCTTTCTTGGTTTGCAAATCAAGAAAACTGAAAGAGGAACAATGATCCATCAGCAAAAATATGTTAAGGAACTGCTAAAGAAATATGGATTGGAACAAGCAAAAACCAACCACACTCCTATAGGAACAGGATCAAGGTTGGATGAAGATCCAAATGGTAAATCAATAGATTAGAAATTATACAGAGGTATGATTGGATCTCTCCTTTATTTAACAGCAAGTAGGCTTGATATTTCCTTCAGTGTTGGTCTATGTGCTAGGTTCCAATCAAATCCAAAAGAATCCCACTTGATAGCTGTCAAGAGGATCCTTAGGTATTTGAAAGGAAGTGATGATTTCTGTTTGCTCTATCCTCGTAGTGATACATTTGATCTAGTTAGCTACTTTGATGCTGACTATGCTGGAGATTTGGTCAATCGTAAAAGTACCTCTGGAATTGCCCAGTTCCTAGGAACAAGCTGAGTTTCTTGGGGTTCCAAGAAACAGCATACAGTTGCCTTGTCAACTGCTGAAGCTGAATATGTGGCTGCTGCTGCATGCTGTTCTCAAGTCTTGTGGATCAAGCAACAGGTACGTGATTTTGGTATTAAATTTAAATGTGTTCATATCTTTTGTGATAATACCAGTGCCATATGCATCTCCAAGGACCCAGTACACCATTCAAGGGTCAAGCACATTCACATTAGGCACCACTTCTTGAAAGACTATGTTGAAAAGGGTTTAGTCAAAGTTGAATTTTGCCCTACAGAAAATCAAATTGCTGACATTCTTACCACACCATTATCTAGGGACAGATTTGAAAAGATTCGCTTGGAACTAGATCAGAATAGTATAAAAAGGCCTATATGATTTGAACCTTATGTACTAGTCATTTCTAAGAGTGTCCTGCAATATTCATGAATTAAATTTCATACACCTAGGGTCATGTCTAAGGACTCACATTTGTCTTTAAATATTATCCTTATTGTCCATGCACATATATAGAGTATGTAAGTTGAAATGTTCGTATTGTTTAAAAGGTCTGTGTACACAAGAGCATTTTTTATTTTTTTTTCTTCTTCTTTCTCTCAAATTTTTATTCTATCTCCTCCTATCCGTGTAAATATATTGATTCATTGTATCAACCATTTTTATTAACTCAAAAATTAAATTCAATTAATCTAATTTAAATGAGGGAACGCATTAAATGAAACACATTAACCCAAGCACTACCCACTTACTCACACCTCTTCACATTCATTTCTACACGCCTCATCATTACATTATATACCCAACACATCACTTCACTGACCACTTTCACTGACCCACTCCAAATTTCACTATTCATCTTCTCTTTCATCCATCTCTCTACATCCTTCCTACTCTATACCATGGCACCTAGAAGATCAACCTCTGGAATTCAAGATAATTGCCCAGCCAAAAAAATCCCTTCCATGGAAGAGCACAGTAACCAAGAATCCTCAAACCCTAAAAACAATTCTACACATTCTCAAGAACCTATTTTGGAAACTGAAGCGACATCTCCTAAGGTTGAGGAAGATGACGAGGATCAAGAAAGTAGTCAAGGGAGACACATTCAGATTCCCACAAAAAGGGGTAAGAAATTGAAATCTTCTCAATTATTTGTTGGATTTTGTGTTGATCTTGCATGGTGCAAGAAAGTCAAATGGAATGAGTTTCTGAGTCTTTTAAAGTTTCAAAAATGGATGAAATTAGTAAGTATAGATGAGGGATTATACGAGGAGGAAACGAGTTTCTTTTGTGAAAACTTCAATAAAACAGAGGGAGTGTGTGTTAGTTTAGTAAATGGGTGTGTGATGACCTTTACAGAAAAGAAGTTAAGTGAGTGGTTTGAGGTACATTCAGATGGGTACAAGGAATATGTCAAGGGGAAAGGGAAATTAAACATCAATGGCGTCTCAAATGAAAAAGTCCTTCAGTTCTTTCATGGAAACCGTAACTCTATGTCCATTGACCAAAAAGACCTCTCTCCTCACAAGCTTCTGTTTCAATTTGTCTGGCGTTTTGTTTTACCCAGATCTTCCAAGAGAACCCAAGCTAACCTCATGGACCTCTCTATCATGTACTTTCTAGCCAAGAACATTAAGATAAACTTTCCCGCTCTTATGCTCTCTCATCTTTCCTATTGCATATCTCACAATACCAAAGTGGGATATGGACACCTAATCACCACAATCCTAAAGAAAAACAAAGTCAAATTGTCTGACAACCCCTCCTTTGCTCTTGAACCTGAATACTATTTGACTAAGGAGACTTTGACTAGACTTAGTTTGAGGGTGGTTGGTGGGAAATTGGAATTTGAGGGTGAGGCTACAGTGACTAAGCCTGCAACTAGGACAAAGAGAAAGTTATTTGAGGAAGCTGCTGGGGGATCTGTCAGGAAGAGTCAGAGACTGGCTGGTGGTAGTCTCTCAAGGAACAGGATCCAGGTACTGCTGAGATGATTAATCTGGATCAGGATCCCGTTCCTTCAACTGTTGTTGATTTTCCTCTCCTCTCTGCCACTGGACTTCATGGAATGTTGAGGGAAATCAAGGAGTCCCTGACCCTCATGCATACAAGGATCAATGTACTGGAAAAGTCAGTTTCCACCCTTGACTCACAGCAGCAAGAGAGTTTAGCAGCCATCAGCAGGCCGACACGGGGATCAGGAACAAGGTGGATGTTGTGATTGATTCCGTGGTCTCCAACATCTTCAAGCGCACCAAATCCTAAATTTCCCCCCCTCTTTAAACATTTGATTCACTGGATATTTTTTTGGGTCTGTAATTTTTCGTTGAACAATTTTTCTTTTCTTTTGCTTGTCTTCTTTTGACACATAACATCTTGAACATTTCCTTCTTTCTTTTCTTGCTCTTGTGATATGCTCAATCTGATCTTTTTGCTTTGCACATGCTATTTCTTCTCGTACTTACTTGTGTTTGGATGGCTAATATTATGAGATGCATGTTTGAGCTACTTTAATTGATGCCTAGACTGTTGACTCTCTAGTGCTGCAGGAACATACCTTAGTTTTGATGATAACAAAAGGGGGAAAAGAATTGGCTGTATAAAACATTTTCTGGTCTGACTTAATTCCTAGAGCCTTTCTGCTTGTCTTTGTTCCTAGAGGATCTAGTTCCTAGTCCTAATTCAGTTAGTCTCTTTAGATTTAGACTTAGACTTAGACTTAGAAAAAAAAAAAATTGCCAACTTATTTGCCATCCCCAAAAAAGGGGAATATTGTTGTATTCGTTATTTTGATGATGATAAATAAAGTAGTTTTTGATTAGTTTTAAATTAGTTTAATTTATTTAATTATTTACAAAGTATTATTATTTATTTATTTTATTAGACCTAAAATAACTTATGGAGAATTGGTTTAGTATTAACCAAAATTAAGTTATTTAGGATAAATAGGATATTTGAATATATTACTTTGTGGAATTAATTATCTAATATTATGGAATATTGGATTCCATAATGTTAGTTGAATTTGTTGATGAATTACAGGAAAAGAATCAGTTGGAGAGTGGCGCATTTTACGAGGCTAAAATGGTGGGTTGTTGGAGCTATAGCAGCGAAGTCCTAGATTCTAGGGAGCACAACCACGTCTAACAAACTGCATATCCAAGTCCAACAAATCTAAACTGCTGAAGACCTATTCAACCACTTTTGTGAAGATCATGGAGGATCCAAAGACCTTTTCAACTGCGCAAAGACGTTTATGGATCGTGGTCTAAGCATGATCCATAACGGCTATGAAAGTGGAAGAAAGTGGCTAAAATCATGCGTCCAGTACATAGGCGTTGAAGAAGACCGTTGAAGAAACAACACAGATATATAATCCTTGAAGAACTCATTTTTAGTTCTTAAGACTTTCAAATTAATTGTGTAATCTTATTAGAAAGTTTAACTTCGGATTTTTCTCTTCAACTATTCATTATTGTAATCCATTAATCTGAGTTGGGGTGAGTGAAATTTTGTGAGAAATTTTGTGAGAAAATTTCTACATTCAAGAGTGAAAGAGAAGAAAGAGAAAGAGAAGACTTCGAGTGAAGTCAAGAGAGAAAGTCACGTGTTCAGGGGGAACAAGGTGACTGGGAACTAGTTCCTAGAGGAACAGAGTGAGGTGTTGTTTATAATAGGGTGGAATTACTATTATAAATAAAAGAGCAAGATTTATTCCTAGATAATATTGGAATAAGATCTTGTTTAAAAGCATTTCTTGTGTTCATAATTTTAAGTTTTCCTTAATTCTTTCTATGTTTTTAAATTCCGCAAAAATAGTCTATAATTATCAGTTCTATAGGACCAACAGTTGATTTCCGAGTTGAAATTTTGATTTGATAAATTGAATAGAAGATTACATAATTGTATATCTTATTTCAAAAATAGAATAGTTGATTTCAGAATGTGATTTATCTAATTTCCGATAACAAATCGTATAGGTCAAATAAAAAAAGTATGTCAAATAATCGATTGTTTAGTTTAAATAATAAAAGTTTTATGTTAGCTATTTAAATTGTAAATCAAATGTTTAAATCTTTCATTGATATTTAATGTTTTTTATCAAAATAATCAATTGTATTTCGAGGAGTTCGACCAAATACCTGCACATTACGTCAATACCTTTATCAGTTTTGATATGCACTTGGAACTTATTTTTGCAGGAAAGTGATACTTAATTGTACCATATCTATAGTGTAATAAGCATATCAATAACTAGTTTATGGAAAGATCTTATATGTTAAAATTTAGATTATACTTATTTTAGAACTGCTACATACATATTCTTTCTGGAACTCTCACAAAAATTAACATAACATGATGAGAGGGTCTAACTAATACCTTACTGAATCTTATACTTAAGAAGAGATCGATGATATTTTCAAATGATATTCTTGAATAGATGCAAGTAGCTTTAAAGAATCTTAGTGACTTCAAATCAACAATTTTATTATGATTGACAAAAACATGGTGTAACAAGAATTTTAAATTTTCCAAAGGTCAGTCTACGACAATCATTTCTAAAGATATTTAAACTTTATCATCTCCTATAAGTTAATGGTGTTAACTTTTTTTTATTATGGAATAATCTTTTAAAAAGAGCTGTTGACTAAAAAGTATAATGCTTTTGAAGTTTGATACTTTAATTTTTTATTTCAGAAGGCATAATCCACTTGGCTCATTAGCATGATGTTATTAGATCTTTGAGTTATCATCTCGACCACTAGAAAATAAGAGTTTGATATGCAAATTATTGTGTTTGATTCTTGATGTAACACTAATTTATGTGAGGGATGGATAAAACAACAGTAAAACGACACAGGATTAAAGGTCATCCAACTTAAAATTATGAGTATTTTATCTTTTAGATAAATAAATTATGTTTATTGCTAATTTATTGTAAGGTTGATGATTCATGATTCATGACTCATGAGATAAGAATGTAAAGAAGTACAACTGGATCTTTGTTTTAAAGGTTTCACTATCTCTATAATTGTCAGGCCCATCACTCTCCTATATCACTACAATTTCCAACTTTGAAAATATAAAAACATGCATATAGTATGAGTACACCAAACTAAATGGTTATATGCTTGATATGAAAAAACGGGTAAGAAAAATTTGCGAGAAACAATCTTTTATAAGCACTTAATTGCAAGATCAAACCTCAAGGCTATCAATTTTTAAATATCAATGAAACTTTATTACTAATTTTTCATAGGATTTACTAATTTAAATATTTGATTAAGGTTGTAAAATGATATTTAAAAAAAAGGACTTTAAAATAGTTGATATATAATAAAAATAATTAAGGTTGTAAAATGGCAATAAAAATCGATTATTTTAAAATGCCAATAGACAATCGATTATATTACAACCTCAATCAATTTTTTTTGCGAGATCAGACATCAAGGCTATCAACTTTTTTTCCAATATGTAAGTAGAAATTCCTATCAATTGAGGAACGAGGTTGATAAAAATGGCAGAATGAAGAATTAGTAATTCCTATGAATTTCAACTTTCTACAATATAGAGGGAGTTACTTACCTATGGTCCCTAGGTAACTTAATATTTCAATCGTAATTTACTTCCCCTATTGTCAACCACACACTTTAACCGAAATCCCATGAATTTAATTAAAGAACCAACTTCCTATGAATTGGGATTTTCATAAGAATTTTGACTTCACACATAAATCAAACAACCACTAATTTATTCATATTTAAGGCTAATCTGGTCTTTCTAACTTTAAAAATCTCATTTTTAGGCTTTAGAAACTTACAACTCTTATTTCAATTTTTAGTTGTTAATGTTTAGTTTCTATTATTTCATTTTTAGTACTTGTCGGTTTAATTTTTAAAAAGTAGTGAATGTTATGCACCCAATGTCCCGTAGTGGGCCAAGTCACCTTGTTTGTATATATTTTTTTAATAAATTTAATTAGCATATTTTTTTAAATCAATTTAAGCTAGTTAATTTTAACTTCTTTTGAGTTTTTTGTTCTCATCTTACTTATTTATTCGTTTGAATATGTATAGATTATCGATTGATTTAGGGTAATGAGGGTAATGATCCAAGAAAGTTCGAAAGATCATCATTTTTCACCTATATCGCTCACTCGCCTTCTAGGGCCGTCACAGGGGACACATCATTTCGTCTATCTTGCTTGTAATCAAGGCCCTCTATTTATAAAACTAGACACAAGTTTAGACCAAGAAAAAGTAATATTTGAACAAGGTAGAAAATCCTATAACTACTATTTCATATTTTAGAGTTATTTTAACAAAAAAAGATGTCTAACTGTGAAGTCATTTAATCAAAATAAATGTCAACTCCTTTGTTAACAACATCTTTTTTGAGGGGTTTTATAGAAAACATTTAATAATCAGTTTTGATATAGCTAAAATATGAAATTTATGCCCTGTTGTCCATGGAGATGTTTTCCTAATGTTTTTGACAGGATATATAAACATATAATGTCAACTCCTATTGTCGGTTGATACTTGATAGGCTTTCCAATTGTTTGTCACAATTTAATGCAGTGAATAGATCAATCTTTGTGTGGGTTTGGCTCTTTATAGCAGCCAAGGGTTGCCAATCTTGGCCTTGAGCGTTATAAACATATGCTACTAAAGAAAGCTTTCGGTCCCTAAAATGATACAGTTTTTGCTTACCTTTTTTAGGTCAATAAAAAAAATTTGTTTTATGAAGTATTACTAATATAATTGGAGGTATAGTTCTATTTCATTCGGGGGAGGTTTTGCTGGGTATAATAAATCTATTGTTAAAAATATTACATTGAAAATAATGTATCATAATGTTTAAAGAAAGCGTCATGGTTAGAACACATCTCAATAATTTTGAATTCTTACATATTGGCTACCAGTTATTGACATGTTAGTATAAGTTAAACTAAATTTGTTAACATTTAAGGCATTTTCTTATCAATTTGTAAACATAAGTTGTCTATTGATCGTATATATTTATCATTTTGTAGAACATAAAGCTATTAGCTACTACGATACATTTATCAGTTTAAAAACATAACCTATCAATTAATAGGATATACTGCATTTATCAGTTTGTAAAGATAAGCTATCAACTCATAGGTCATAGCTATCAGTTTAAAAACATATTTTACCAACTTATAAGTTAACTCATAGATAATAGCTATCAATTTAAAAACATAGTTTACCAACTTATAAGTTATAGTTGTTTGATTGTAAAATATAGTCGTGAGTTTAGAAATATAAACTAGCAGCTATTCATACTACTAATTTAAAACGTACTTAACTTTTCAAAATTTCGCACATCATCTTTTTTCCAAATTAGGGTTTGGAACATAGGCGGATCCAGGGGTACATTGGACTCCAATATATGAAAAACAAGCAAAAAACGGAAGGCCCAACCCATAGTATGTATAGATACTCTTTTTAAGGTGAATATGGACTTGCACGATCTCTCTCTTTCAGTTTCACACTACTTACCTCACTGGCTCAAACCTTACCTCCTCTCTCTTTCAAATATATGATTGGTTAATGGTTATCTAATTGTAATATTAGAAGATGAAAAATAAAAACGTGGAACTCTTTTCAAAGGGAGGTGGAGGGAAGTCACAAAGATCCTCTATGTCATATTTTCCATTTTTAAGAAACTTTTCTTAGAAGTTGATGATGATGATGAAATGTATCGTTTCCAAAATATGAAAACTCGTAAAATATAATTTACAAAAATCCACTATTTGCATAACGTTTAATTTTATGGTTACATTGATTTTTGCAATATTTAACTGTTTATTTGTAAAAAAAATTGTCGGATGGTTGTTTTCTTTTATAACTGTACCCCAACCTTCCAAATCCTGGATCCGGCCCTGGTTTGGAAAGTACACTGCTTCCACGAGCTTAACGTTAGAACCACAGGATTATCTGACTCAAGACTCATCCTCTCAACACTCAATCTCAACATCGATACCTCTCTCTATCTCTCTCTCATTTACAACTATCAAGTATCCCGAGGAATTCAGTTCGCCTTCTCACAATTTTGCTCTCCTTTAATAAGCAAAATGCAACTTTATGCTTTGGGAATGAGCATTTCATTTCTAAATGTGGAATTGGGCTAAATGACATGTTTGGGAAATCCTGGAATTTGTAATTGGAATTGGCCCAATTCCAACTAAATTCCAACCCTTATAATAATAGCCCAATTTTAAGAATTCTGAAATTCCATCTACAAAGGTGTCATTTGCAAATTCTAAACCCTAACTATTTTCTACTCTGCTGTTCAAATGTTCAAGAGACTCCTAACTTTCTCTCTCCTCAATTGTAAACCCTAAGCTTCTCTCCTCCATGAACGAATCTCGTAGCTTTCTTCTCCTCCATTGGAAACCGATGGAGAAGTCGGAGCTCCGATTAAGTCAGATTCTGGCCCACAGACGATCTGAGTCCACGCCGGAGATGAAGTGACGGCGGCAGCGGAGAGAGAAGGAGATGAATTGCTGTTAGCTGTCGTTGCCATTAAAAAAGAATCTGCTGCACTTAGGGTTTCAAAATTGAACGATCAAAATGAAAGTAGGAATTTTTTTAAGGTTTGAGAATATGATTGTAAACACAAAAAATTAGGGGTTTTTATAGGGTTTCAAACAAAAAATTATCTATTGAACTGATGGAATTTTTTAAAAAAAAAAAGATCTGATCGAAGGTAGGCGATGAAGGAAGTAATGTTTTCTCTCTCTAAAAAGTGTGTTTTATCTCTCTAAAAAATGTAAATTCTATGGTAAGCCAAACAATGGATTTAGATTTGAAATCCTACATTTGAAATTCTTAAGTTTACCAAACAATGGAATTGATTTTAGATTCTGTGATTTGAAAATACAAATTTCAAATGAAATGCTCATTCCCAAACACTACCTTAACAAATTGAACATAGTCGTGTATACTCGTGCTCATCCATGTATGAGGTGTTGCAATCAAAAGATGTGAAAGTGAATAGCTGAAACTTGAGAAAATCCTAATCCAACATCTGTGGCTAAGTGAAGTAAATTAAACATCTCGAAGAATAAGCAACAAGATATCTTGAATAAAGAAATACCTAGAACACAAAACAAAAGTTGCAGGGTATCCCTTTTGAGAATGTTCAATCTCCCATTTAAGAAGGTACAATTTTCAATTAGAATTTCCAAATTTAAGTAGCCAAAAACATCAACCCTAAGACCTGGGTTTTTCCTTCTTTTCCTTGAAGAGAGCTAAAAGCGAGACACCAGCAACCTTGACAACCTTGAATCGGACACCAGGAATATCTCCCACGGCATGTCCTTTACGACCAAATCCAGCAATCAACACCTCATCCTGTAAGAACAACATATTATCAAGGGAACAAAAAAAACAGCTTCCGAAGGCAAAAAATCAAAACCAATACAACACATCAATCTATGCACATACTAGACCTCAATATCAACGAACCTATACATTGAGAACAGGAAAGACAAGTATTCCAAAAACTACCAATCACTCAATTTTCTAACTAGCAGCTACATCTATAACATAAATTTACTGCATACATAACACAGATGATCTCAAATCCTTCTGCCAGTCAGTTAAGTTTCATTATCATGAGGGACAGGAAACTATTCACCACAACTCACTAAGGGAGTAAGGGGTTGTTTGGATGGCAATCCATTCTAAGATGGTATGGATTTATAACTCGGATACCAACCTAAAACTGTTTGGTTCAAACTTGTTATGGGTTCTATATCCATTCATGTTGTTTGGTTCACTTTTGGAATGATACTAATGTTCAATTATGATTTTTACTGTAATTAATTAACCATTTTTTTCCTCGACTTTACAATGTTTATAAATAGTTGCCTTAATAATATGGAAAGACAATTTCAATGAGAAAAGCGAAAATAATTACATGTAGTATAGAAATATCATAAATAACATCATGAAATCTGGAAAAGTCAATCAACTCCACGAAAATTCTACAACAACTCCAGGTGACCAGGTCTCCATACATATCAAACTTACAGACCCAATTCTAATGAAACAAGAATATTGAGAAAATAAAGAAATTGAAAAGCAATAAAAAAAATAAAAAAATCATCAACAAAATACATCCAATCGAAAGAAAAGGATACAAGAGAAGCGAATGAACGAGTCAAGAAGCGAATGAACGAGTCAAAGCAAGTATTAACAATCACATTCACCATGTAAGCCAAAAAAATTAACATTCAACATTCACCGGTTCACGAATATGAAAAATTAAACCAAAAAAGACACGAGTTGAGACAAATTATAGATTGCTGACGAAAAATAGGAAGATAATATATTAAAATATAAGACGAATTTCGCCAAGAAAGCAAGTCGCCAAGATGGAAAACGGTCGGACTTTGCCGAAGTTGGAGGGTGGTTGGACTTTGTCGGAACATATACAACAACAACAGCTAAGCCTTATTCCCAAAGTGATTTGGCGTCGGCTAACATGAATCGTCAACTGAAACCGTTGCCAAAGGAGATGGCATCGACAAGAGTAATAAAAAGTTTTTAAAAGGGTTTAAGTTTTAAGAATTTTTAAAAAGCTTTTGAAAACAAAGTTTACACCAAAAAGTTTTAAAGGAGGTTTTCAAAAGATTTTAAATACCAACACAATTGAGAAAAACAAATAAATGCACTAATCACACCCCTTCGTCCACATGGATACTGCCCTCCACCCACTTCTATCCAACGCCATGCTCTCTTCAATCCCAAGTAGCCTCAAATCACTTTCAATTACCTTCATCCAAATCATCTTAGGTCTTCCCCTACCCCTTACAATCTGATTACTCCTCCACTCTTCAATTCTTCTCACTGGTGCATCAATTCTTCTCACTGGTGCATCAATTCTTCTCACTGGTGCATCACCTGATCTCCTTTTCACATGACCAAACCATCTTAACCGATTTTCCCTCATCTTTTCTTCAATTGATGCAACTCCAACTTTTTCACGAATCACTTCATTTCTTAATCGGTCCTTCCTTGTGTGGCCACACATCCACCGCAACATACATGGCATTGTTTCACCGCCCAACATTCGGTGTCATATAACAAAGCAGACCTAATTGTCGTACGGTAGAACTTTCCCTTTAATCTTTGGGGAATGCCAGAATCACAAAGGAACCCGGTGGCGATTTTCCACTTTAACCAACCCGCGTTAATTCTATGAGCCACGTCTCCATCCAGTTCTCCATCCTTTTGGAGAATAGATTCAAGGTAACGGAAGACGTTCGATCCTTGAACCACTTTGTTATCCAAAGTGACCACCCCTGCCTCATTGCTTGTAACCCCACTGAACTTGCACTCCATATACTCCGTCTTACTTCTGCTCAATCTAAAACCAGGGGCTTCTAATGTATCCCTCCACAATTCCAACTTACTCTCAACACCTTCCTTTGTCTCATCAATCAACACAATATCATTCGCAAACATCATACACCACGGTATATCATCTTGAATTGACCTCGTTAGTTCGTCCATCACTAAAGCATAGAGAAAGGGGCTAAGTGCAGAACCTTGATGCACTCCGATCTTAATAGGGAACTCTGCTGTCCTCCCCACCGTAGTCCGCACACTCGTAGTTGCCCCCTCATACATATCCTTGATGATATCTATATATTTTTGTGGAACATCTTTCTTTGCCAACGCCACCAATGTATTTCTCTTGGTACTCTATCATATGCCTTCTCCAAATCAATGAAAATCATATGTAGATCCTTCTTCCTATCACGGTAATGTTCCATTGTCTGTCTCATGAGGTGGATGGCCTCTATAGTCGATCTTCCTGGCATGAATCCAAATTGGTTCACCGATATTTCACATGTTTCCTAAGTCTTTGCTCAATCACTCGTTCCCAAATATGAAATGAAATTGTTGTGGCTTAAGTGCTTGAGTTTCTCCCTTATCTCCTCTTTAGTTAGGGTTTCATACTAGGGGGGAATGGACTCTAGGGTAAAAAGACCCTACCAAACATTGAAATGGTATCACGTCCATTCCATACCATTGCAAAAGACCCTAACAAACTGCCCCTATAGAATCATACAAAGTAAAAGTACTCGCAACACTTTTTCAAAGTATTATGACAAGATTTGATCAACAACCACCAAAAAGAGCGAACTAAACTTATTATCTTGGATTAATATTCTCCACATCATTAATCATCATATACTCACTCTTGCCACAAAAAAACAGCCCCATGCGAAAACAGAACTGCCTTAGACTCTATTTAATTAGATGGAAACATTTTGAAAGGAAAATGATTTTCCATGAAAAAACATACTCCCTCTGTCCCCCAATAGATTTCTCATTTGCTTTAATCTAAGTCAAACTTTGTAAACTTTGACTATAAATTCTCACTATTATATAATATTAATAATAGTCATACCGGATCTTATTAGATTTGTATTAATGTGTAGATTCAAAATATCAACTTTATATAATCTATATTAACACATATATAAATATATTAATGGTCAAAGTTATACATTGGAGACCGTGTAAAAAGCAAATGGGAAATCTATTCGGGGATGGAGGGAGTGTTATTTTTCCTTTACCTGGTACTTTGCAGCAAAAGTTTAAGGCAAAAGGAAGAAATAAATAGAGAGTAGAGGATGAGTGGGAAACGAAAAGGAGGAAGGTAATGAACAGGGAGGGAAAACGCTTTCCACCTTTGAGAAAACTATTATCCACCCTCAGAAAACCATTTCCCACAATTTAGAAATCAAACAAGGAAAAATGAGTTTTCTAAGAAAATATTTCCCCTTCCAACCATACACGTTCTAATTGTGAGGACTAACTTATTTTATACCGACTTCTAACTTCACTGTATGGTTAATTAATTCTCTTTCACAACTACTTAAGAAAACTTCACCCAAAACTTAATCCGCCTCAAATTTAGCTGCAGCCAGACTGTACTCCTGTTGACATTGTGACGAATACAACTACACCAAGGTGGCCAATGCATCACAGGAGTCAGGATCCAGTACCGCAAATGAGCCATAAGACAGTGAGAGACTGCTCCAGGGCTTATAATATAAAATTTTCAGTGTCACTAAATAGGTCTTCGACTTAACAACTGATGGCGTAATAAAAATTTATAATTTATGACATTTCTCAATAGAATTTATGCAATGTATATCTCCTTTTTCCCACTTCAATACATTTGACTTGTTCCAATTCCATTTCTCCACTCTCTTCCCAGCAGACAATTCAGTCCCCCGACATCAGCCAGTGCCATCAAAATACTGTTCCAGGCCATCACCCAGGTCCTTTAACTCCCAACAGGACCAACACTAAGGTAGGCTCATTAAGAAAACAGTAATCATAGTTCCTAATCTAGTTAGGTGTTGTTTGATTCGGCATATAAAATGGAAAGGGAATGGAAATAATTAAAGGAAGGGAATAAAGGAGGAAATAATTAAAGGAAGGGAATAAAGGAGGAAATAATAACAAAGGAAAAATTATATCTTACCACCTTTTGTGTATCACTTTTTGTAAATTACCACCTTGACTTTTCCTTTTTTTTTAAATTACCACCTTTTGTCTCCATTTTCTCAAAAATTCCCACCAACTAACGATTTCTGTCAAGAAATCCGTTAGTATGGGCCCACATCTTACTAACTTACCAAATTACTCATTTTAACTTTGAATTATCAACTAATTAGGGATTATTTACCTAAACAACCAATAACTCTAATTCAATTAAACAATTAAAACCCCTAATGTAATCATCCAAGCAAAAACCCTAAATCAATTTGAACAACTAAAAACCCTAAATTAATTAAACAAGCAAAATCATAATTCAATTGAACAAGAAACCCTAATTCAATGAAACTATATAAAACCCCTAATTCAATTGAACAAGCAAAACCCCTAAACTGATTTTAAAACCAAAACTCTAATTCAATTAACAACATAAACCCTAACTCAATTAAACAAGGATAACCCCTAATTTAATTCAACAACAAAACCCCTAATTCAATTGGATAATCAAAACCCTAATTTTCGTAAAAAAACCCTAATTTTCATAAAAGAAACCCTTAATTTTCGTCAAAAAACCCTAATTTTCTTATCATTCTTAGTCAAACAATTGCACTTACCTTCTTCAACTCATTCTACTCCCAAATGGATCGAAATCTGGTCACTCTTCAATATCTACTACTCTCTACTTCATGATTTGCAGAAAGAGAATCAAATCTAATTATTTTAGCTCTCATTCATTGGAAATTAGGTTAAGAAGATGAATGATGAAAGGTGGAAATGAGAAATTAGTAAAGTTGAGATAAAGTGGGCCCCACAAACGATTTTATTGACAGAAACCGTTAGTTGGTGGGAGATTGTGAAGAAAACGAGACAAAAGGTGGTAATTTAAAAAAAAAGTCAAGGTTGTAATATACAAAATCTGTAAAACAAAAGGTGGTAATATACAATTTTTCCTAATAACAATGGTTACATTTATTAGGTATTTGTTCAAACCATCTAATGGAAATGAAATGGTAACCATTACAACAAGTAAATAGATTTTGTTATTTTTAGGGGAGGGGAAGGTAACAAATTGGAGGAGTCCATTACCACCCAGTTCGGTAATGGATTGATGAAGGGTCAAACCAAACAAGAAGAAAGGGAATTGACAATTGATTTTGTTTCTTAGAGCCCAAAAAAAGTGAACCAAACGACCCATTAGTGTATTAACCACAAATCACCAATATAGGGCACAATAGCTATCTTGATACATGTGATTATACATATCAAGTCCTAGGGAAGAATGAGAATTTGAAGAAAAGCACACATTCGGCAAATGAAAGACTCAAGTGAGATGAAACAGTGTACTTAGGAAACTAATCTGGGTATCTTCTGTCTAATCAAGCATAGAAATAAGGATCTTTTGTTGGAAACTAAAAGGTATTTCCAAGCTTGATCCTAATTTTCGTTACAGCAAAGAGTTTTTCCCTAGAGCCAACACTCTCCAGTAGTACCTTTCCCCACTCATAGTTATCCTAACAAGTATGGCACCTATGTCACGAAGTCTTCTTTTCCTACATATTGAGGAAGTTTAGAGTTAAGTTGCTGCATCTACTAGGCCTCTCACTAACAAAGGGTGTAATAAGATTAGCTGCATACATGCTTAAAAGGAAGTCTTAGTACTGTCTTACTCACCTCATCTCATAGTTTTATAAATGGTCACTCTCCCCCAGCAGGAAGCATCATCATAGACTAAAGCTATTGAGAGCACTTCTTTAATAATAAGACCAAGAAATCTTTTAAAGCATTGAAAAACTTTAAAACTCTGTCGTTCACAACTTTATTTGTACGCGTACAGAAATTTCAGTGAAGAGCATCCGAAAGATGAAGAGGTCTCATTTCATCAGGTTCTTAAACTACAAATTAGCACATAGTGAAAAATAAAATGGATTGTTTAAGTATGGACCATAGTTGAATGCAAATTCCAGAAATTCCAGAAAATCCATACAAGTCCTAATGATAAACTAGTACAAGACTACTGCACATATTAAGAAAGGGGACTTACATTTTCCTCTATGTAATTCAAACAACCATCATTGGGCACAAAGGCTGCAATCTTCTTTCCATTCTTGATAAGTTGCACACGAGCACACTTTCTGATAGCAGAGTTGGGCTGCTTAGCTTCAATACCACTACATCACAAATCTCTGAGGTTAAGTTTACCAACAAAAGGCATACATAATATTACAATAAACGGTCAATAGAGAGTTAACACAGTCCCACATTTTTTCCAAAACGATGCCCTTTGCATGGGAAGATCCGGAAAATGGCTTCTTCCATTCATTACCAAGATGTGATTTCTTGTAAGATTTGTCAGCCCATCTCTGCCTTCTGCGGTGGGACTTCAGCTTGCGAGCAGCTCCCATTCCCCGGGTCTTCCTGCATTACAACTACTTAATTAATGGAAACTAGAAATGAAAATAATTAAAAATGCATTATCCAGACACTTCCCGACACAAAGAACCACCATTATGGCATTACCCTTCCTCCATCCATTACATCTATCAATACCAGCACCATTCATCAAGTACAGTTCCAAATTCAATACACACACAAAAAGAAATATGAAATAACCCGCATTAAAGAAAACTACAATAGCGGCAAATAATTGGTTTGAGCAAGTTAATTCCTTCAATTATGCTACTAAAAGCAATGTAAATAGAGCTTAGATTCCCTTCAAATCTCAGGTTACCAACCAAATAGTGGGGGAACTACATTTTTGCGAGGGGTGGCAATGGACATCCAAAACGGAAAAAAGACTTAATTAACTTTCTATTGGCCATTAAATTACAATACATTATGTTAAATTTCGAAGTTGCAACCCCAAATTTTCAGTTATCGAATCTATAATTGACACCACAAGACGACATTCGTGAGTCCGCCACTCAAATAGAAAATAGCGTTCACATCAATTTCAATGAGCATATACGCTAACGTATATAGTAATATAACCCAAAAAAAACTAATAATATCAAATTTGAACACCCTCGAATTTTTCTTGATTTACCTCAATTATATTCATTCTCACAACAAATTAGGTTACATATAGCCAGTTCCAATATTAAACTCGAGAAATAAATCGCCATTTTAGTTCTCGAATAGCGAAACATATACTCAACATTAAAACAAGGAAACGAGCTAGAGTGCGATAAATCAATATATTTAGCTAACATGAAATAGCAACACCATTTAGGAGAGAGAGACTAACCCCATGATTGCGAGCTTTAGAGATTTTGATACTGAGCTGAAGAGGCCAGGAAGAAGACGTCTGAACTCGCGATTACAGTGAGGAAGACAAAACCCTAATTCTTTGTTTTGGTTGTATTTTTATAGCCTTTTGTGGTTTTTTTTTTTTTTTTTAATTGTAGATGTAGATCATTAGCGGCTGTTTTTAAAAATTTGGGCTTGAGAATTGGTATCCAAGAATGATACTGTACTTGGAATGTTAAACAAAGCCCAAGGATCCAAATTTTCTTACTCGAATTTAATCAATCGATATATTTACTTCGTTTCTAGATACCGACATATTTGCATACTATTTATAGTATATACTTTAATTAGTTTTGGTGATTTATATTTTACAAAATGCATATTCATGTATGATCTTGTTAGATTCATTTTAATGTGAATTTTTTTAATATAAACTTTTTATATTTTTTAGTTATTGATAATTATAAATATTAATGTTTTAAAAAGTGCATAAAGAGTGTCACTTATTTAAAAACGGAGTAAGTATATCAAATTTGTGTTGGGGCACTTGAGCAATCAGCCCAATCAATTGTTACAAATATCTTAAATACCCTTAAAAGTTAATATGTTTCAAATTGGTCGATTGATGATATGATCAAGGCACAAAAAGTTGAAAGATTCCATATGACATTTATGGCAATCATCACTAGTTTCTTTCGAGGACATGGTACTTGGAAAGCGGTAGCAACACTAACTTCTTTTTAAAACAAAAGCTATCTCTCTTACCATCATGTGAAGGAATCCGCTCTAAGTGGTTTTTTTAGGTCCAATTCCATCAATTTTTGTTGAGGCAATATTTACTTGTTTATCGTCAACTAATCTAACTCCTGAAATATACTATGACATCGGGATCCTTGCTATCTAAGGCATGACCACTGTTTAAAAACTAAGAAAATTAAGAATGTGAGCTAAGTTATTCTAACCTATCAATGGAAAATTTTGAAATCTCAATTACCCTATGTTCTCTTAATTCACTTGCAATTCTCGTACTTCTTTACCGGACAATACATGTTGCCTAACTTAAGCATATAAGGGGCTTAACCTGGAAAACCCTTAGGGTAGTTTTGTTTTCTTTGCAGGTACAACTTGGAGCGTGTGAGATACAACCAATGAGATACGATATTCCCAATCATCCATTTCACATTATCAGTTTCTCGTGCAAAAATAGGTTGTCGTCGTCTGTGGGGAAGATAATCGTCAAAATAGCCAAAAAAATTGCTCCTCCATGTAACGTTCGGAACCAAGCTAACTAACCTGGAGAGGTGCTCCAATAGCACGTTAGAAATGAAGAAGGTTTAAACTCTAAATATCAAATGCAGGGAGAGAATCAGCTCATGTCCCTCCCTCAGGAAGACCTGGACACACTGGAGTCTAAAATGAGCATCGTCTAGTGAATTTCATGATGGCTTACTTTGACAATCAGCAACATCAAACTCACCTCCATCATCAGGCGTTCGAAAGGTCTCCTCCTCATTATGCGGGTGAACAAGAAGGAGTCGAGATAGAGTAGAGTAGGAGGTCAGTCCTACGCTCAATGGGGCATCCCAGAGACCCCTAGTCCAAAACATGGTAATTCGTCATATTGAGAAACAACCAGCTGCTCATATCAAATCTGAAGGTCCTTGAGGAGGAGGGAGGGAATTGGATGCTCGACACGTGATCAACCAAAGATTCTCAAGAAATGGCCAAGGATGCTCGGTTCATCTTAAACCACAGAAGGGACGTTCTCAACAGGTACCCTCTCAAAATGAAGATATGGCCCAGTCTCGAGAAAACATCGGTTATCGAGAGGGCTTGCATGAGGTATAAAACCTTCCTTCGTCAGCAAAGGAACATACCCCCAGGTTAGGAGTTTTAGTGTTGTTAAGGGAAGAGCCTCATCCCATCAAGTTCAGGCTCAAAGTCAACATAGATAGGTTGGCCCTCACCACTGAACTTCTCAATTTCATGACCTAGTTCAATAAACGGATCATTAAAACCCTGAATTCGGGGAAAGCTAAAGTTCCGCCAATTAAACATTACCAGGGACCTCGGATCTCGTCAACCGTATGACCACCTACAAAGCTCATATGAGCCTCTAGACTGGATGCGAAATAGCTTGGTGCCATTATTGCCCAACCACACTAAAGGGTCTCGCCTTAACGTGGTTCTCGGGATTGACTCCAGACTAGTTATCAACTTTGCTACTAGACATGATGCATCCTTTTGAGCCTGACAAGCAAGTATCAAGCTAATCCAAATGAAGGTCACTCGATATCTATCAAGAAAATTATGAATTACCTTAACAAAACTAAAAATAATTTAATGGTTTTTAGAGGATAATGAGCTAAAGGTGATCGAACAATTCAGGGTTTCACACTCTCTCTTATAATATCTCCCATCGTATTTACCTTTAATATAAATAGAATTTGATGATTAAACACCAATATATGCGCTAAATATACCATATTATGGACAAATAATAATGAAACGTTGAGATAATGTTTTAAATCTTATAGATGACTCAGGTTTCACAAAGGCTTATAACTAGTCTATAAGAGAATAGTTCTTTAGTGAATTTGAAGTTTTTTTTTGCCGTCATCGAGGTGGAGTCCAAGAAATTTATTTGTTTGTTTATTTTTCAAAAAATAGGTTCTTTAGAAAAAACAAAACAATAGAAAAACCAAGACTTGAGCATGGTAGATTAAACTCGTTTGGTATAATTACTAGTTTTCTGATTTTAAAATTATATGTCGCAAACTGTAATAAGTACTTAAAAATCGATCCTCTAGACAATAATCATATTTATTTTTGAAATAAACAATAAAATAAACTGAAAACCACTCCGCGATTTTCATAAAACTGAAAAGAGGAAACAAAAAACGATAACGAGCGTGTAGAAAGATATTCAAATCAACCAAAACATTGACTACCCAACTTCTACCTGAACTCATAGACAAACCCCAGCTCGACCCCAGTAGAATAGACCTCCGGAAATCCCACCGGAGAATCCACCGGAAAATTAGTACAACCCAGAAAAACCCACTTCCACACACCAGATTTCAGTCGACGGTCAGAGAGAAAGTGGCGAGGAAGAATCACCAACAATGTCATTGCAACGGATTATCTCCCTGCTAAAATCCTCCTACTCCACCTCAACTCTATTCAACCACCAACAATGGCGTACAATCACCAAAGTCCGTCTCAAATGGGTCAAAAACAAAACAATCGACCACATTATCGACAAAGAAACCGATCTCAAAGCCGCTATGCTTCTCAAAGACGCTATCAAACGTTCTCCCACTTCTTACATCACTGCAAAAACATTCACTGATTGGCATAAACTCTTAGGTCTTACAATCCCTGTTCTTCGTTTTCTTCGAAGGTACCCATCTCTCTTTCATGAATTCCCTCATTCTCGTTACCCTTCTTTACCTTGCTTTAAACTCACTGATTTAGCCACTACTTTAGACCAACAAGAACAATTACTGTATCATAATGATGAAACTTTTATTATTGAGCGTCTTTGTAAACTTCTTATGATGATGAAATCTAGAGTTATACCTTTACAATCTCTTTATCCTTTGAAATGGGATTTGGGTTTGCCTGATTGTTTTGAGAAATCGCTTGTTTTGAAGTACCCAGATCATGTTAGGGTTGTTGAGGGTTGTAATGGGTTGCCCTCTTTGAGTCTTGTTCAATGGAGGGATGAATTTGCAGTTTCTGTTGTGCAACAAAGGTGTGATCTTGGGAATGATTATAATGATTATAGGTTGTTTGAGAAGGGACAATCTGGTTTGGTGTTTCCTATGAGTTTTCCTAAGGGTTATGGGTATCAGAAAAAGGTTAAGGCTTGGATGGAGGAGTTTCATAAGTTGCCCTATGTATCGCCTTATGAAGATTCGACGAGGCTTGATCCTAAGAGCGAGCTTATGGAGAAACGCGTTGTCGGGTTGTTGCATGAGTTTTTGAGCTTGACTATACATAAAAAGACTAAGAGGAATTACTTGAGGAGTATAAGAGAGGAATTGAATCTTCCTCATAGGTTTACTCGCGTTTTTACTAGGTATCCTGGGATATTCTATCTCTCTTTGAAGTGTAAAACGACAACTGTTACTCTTAAAGAGGGATATCGAAGGGGTAAATTGATTAATCCTCATCCACTGATTCGTTTAAGGAATAAATTTTATCATGTGATGCAAACAGGGCTTCTTCATCGTGGTAGAGCTCTTAACTTATTGACTTCACAAGATTGCTTGCTTGATAATGGTGGAGATGGAGATGGAGAAGGTGAAGATAATATAGAGGAGGAAGAAGAATACTCGGAGGAGGAAACCTCCGGTTTGGAAGAAGATCATGAGTGATGACTAGCTATCTGAAGTTAAGAGCTCTGACAATAATTATGGACTGTTCGTCTACTCTTTTGGTAAGAAAGCCTGATATATGATGCATTACAATCTCCTACTTGTTTAGTATCGCTGCCAATTTCCATTTTTCGTTTTAAGATTCTAGGAATCATATGATAGGTTATATAATGAACTTGAAACTAGTCATACTTTAAGTACTGGTTTCTATGTTTTTGCGTTTAGCTTTGAAAAGAACAAGGAACAGAAAACAAAAGGCGAAAAGAACCAGCTACATTTTTGTATTTGGACTATTAACCGTCATCCTTACTTGATAGCCTAAACCTCCAATACATGATCCTCTTCATGCTGGTAACCATTCTGTTACCCTCTTGACTTGGGTTTTGACAATTTTATGGTTTTCACAGATGGAAAAGACCACACTGTAGTACTGTATCTTTCGAGCTCCGTTGGTTGTGTTTTTTTGGGGCTGGAACTGGATCCAATTAAGCGATTTCATTGCTACTTCTTTGTTTGCTTTGGATAATTTTCCATCATCCTTATTTGAGGATAACCTAGACCACCAAAACACAATCCTCCTCACGCCAGTTCTATTACCCTCTTGATTCAACATTTCCTTTCCATTGTTGAACCAAATACTAATAAAGGTTACCATATGTCCTTTTGCTTTCTATTCCATGATTTGAATCCAAACAAGTTCTTATTCTATAGTAGTGCTCACTTTTCACATTTCCAGAAGGTATTCGTGCTCATCTACACTAGATTTCTGCATGTAATTGAGTAGGGGAGGGAATTTCTCCAGTAGTTGAACTGGTTTTGTATTTTTACATTCTTAGCCCTTGTTTGGTATGAAAGATGGAAAGGGAATGGAAAGGGAAAGGGAAAGATTAAGGAAGGGAAATGGTAATAACAAAGCTTAGACCACTTGTTTGGTAAACATAGTAAGGGAAACACTAACTTTATTTCCCTTTCTTGTTGTTTGGTATAAACAAAGTAATGGAAACACTAACTTATGCTTATGTATTCAACCTTCCAAGAGGAACATACGGACTAATATCCAAGTTAATTTTCGAATTTCATCAACCTACAATGTAGTCATAAATAAAATACACCAATCAACAATATTAAAATATAAATTCTACAACTTTTCCAACATAAAAGAAAAGAACATAGGGACTATTTTTCAAGTTTGTAAAACATAAAATGTAGCAAGGTTTAGCAAGTACAAACACAACTATAATTCATGAAATCAAGCATAACTTCTATTATTTTTTTTAGAAGATCTAAAACATATTGTTTTTTCAAGTTGGATGGAGCTGGATAAAATAAACTGAGCTTTTGTTCTTTGGCCAATAGAATAGTTGCCACGTTCAATGCCTCGAATGGACAATATTCCTTCTAGCCTCATAACTTCTTCCAACACCTTGTTCACTTTATCATCTAATTTTTGCTCCCTGTCTTCGGCTTTAGACCATGCATTTGCCATAGTTGCAAGATTTGCATTTGCCATAAAACAAGACCAAACGATGTTATAGTATACTTAATACCACATTAGCCAAGTAACAATAGAAGCCACATTAGCCATGATACGCAGTAACGCTAAAACACAGTTAGAAGTCAACCAATTAAAGGAAAGGAAACCTCTGCTAAAACAACACCTATCTCCTGAATTCACTTTCATTCATTGTTGTATAACATCCTGCCGATTTTTGCACACAATACAACATAGATTGCTGATGTAAAACAAGACCTATCTCCTCAAAGAATATGATCCATAGATTGCAATTTGAAGGAAGACAGAACCTCAAACAGTTAGCCATTCAGAATGTCATTGAACTCGCTCTATTCCCAAAAATAGAAAGGACATAAAAGTATTAACATCCTATAGGCTTTTGTAGTTGTCATGCAGCAGCAACAAATTTCATTTTAGTCAATTGATCAATCTCAGTTTCAGTCATCTAATTACTCCAACTAATCATTACCAAAAAAGAATAATAAGCTTTATCATATCAGCAACAAATCCACTCAAATTCACACAGTAGAAACGCAAGAATCCAAGAAATGACACAAATGATTCCTGATAAGTTCAAACATAAAAGGTGAAGAGAACACCCTTCGTATAAACTACAATGTGCACTTTACAAGAAATGACAAAATCAGGATAAAAAGCACATATATCTATGAGATGATGTAACATAACCCTTTAGGTATGCCGAGGACCAATATGAGGTGAATTCTAAAATTTATTGCAGTTGTGCTGTCATAGACTTGGAGTTTCTCAAATAACTCCAATCCTTTAAAGTACCATCCTATGGTGATACGACAAATTCATAAACTGAGATTGCACCACAATAAAGCCAAACTAACAAGCGTTCCCACCCAGAAAAACATATATAAACTCGAGCATTCCCACCCCGGATAACATATATAAACTCCATATAGGGTGCACAAACACCCAAAACATTCATAGAAATTGTGCCTATAATTGACAATACTAAAGGTACGCCTATTGACACAAAGTCACTAATCACTCTCCCTTACTAAACGACTCAAGAACTAACAAGCATAACAATTTCATATTCTCTTTTTCTCTTATTTGAGCATCCCTAATTGTAGCAACACACATCAGCTACCAAACAAAACATCATAAAAAATACGATAACCATGGTAATAACTAATTAAAGTTGTTTGGCCAATCTTTTCTTCATTAGACGAACCATTTCAAAACCTAGAAGTAAACCTAAAATAAGGCAGATTAAAATTATCAGTCAAGAACAAAAAAAATAGCGAATATGAATAAAAAAATAAAAAATAGCAACAATTTATTCGAAATTCAACTACATTCAAGCAAACGACAACTCAATTGCATCAAAAATTCAAGCTACAACTCAAAAAACAACAATTGAGCAAAATTCAGCTGTTCAACTACATTGTGAATTCAGCAATTCAACTCAAAATTCAATAAAATTCAGCAATTCAACTCAAAAGTCAGCAAAATTTAGCAATTCACCTACATAGCAATTCACCTACATTCAATCAAACTACATTGTGAATTGCCTTGACTTAAATGCATCAGACACGCATGAAATATCAAGTACAATGCAATGATATAGTAAAAAATCAAATCAATCGAAGTATCAGCATAAAAACACACCTAAAAGTGCAGATATCACACTTGAAGAAACGAATATAGATAAATTCAACAATTTAGGGTTACCTGAAGATGATCGCCAAACTTTCGAGAAGAATCTGATGCTCTTTCGCTCTCTCTTTTGCAAATTCGAAGCACAACAAACCGAAATGAATATTAGGGTTGATTAAATTCAAGAATAGAAGAGAAAATTACTTGGTCTTGCAGAAATTCAAAAGTAGGAAAAATTACAAGAAGAAAACTTACTGAGAAATCTTGAGCGATTCAACCCATTTTGGAGTGAGATTTTGAGAGAGAGGGGAGAAGAGATATGCAGCGAAGAGGTGTTTCTGAGCGGAAACGTAATCTGTTACCTCAGGGTTTAGAGCAGTATCAAAATGGTTGAATCAATTACCATCAAGTAACGGTAACCATTACCTGCTCCTTCTAACCAAACATAATGTAACGGAAACACTTATGGATTCCGTTTCCAACACTCAAGTTTTCCTTACCAAACATGGGCTTAGGAGGTATTGTTGATAGATAGTGACAAAAATATTACTCTTATTATGATGCTAATCAACATTTTTATCCTATTGATTGTTTGCCATGTTTTCTACCAAAATCAAAACCCAATGATGGTGTTAAAAGATTTCAAATTGTATATGCCTTTGGTTGTCTAAATTTTCCTCTTGTAACTCTAGGAAAGATTGTTTTTTTTTGTGCAATAGATACCTAGCTTAATCACATTCCTCCATGTGAAAGCTGGTGCATTTTCAACATTAATATTTCTTTCTTTCATGTTGGTGCTTGAAGGTGTTTGATCAGTCCATGATTGGAAGTTTGTAGCTTCTTTTGCCTTGTTATCTTAGGCTGTTCCCAATACGTTGTTCAAGTGCCAATTATTTGTCCTTGTATATCGTAACCGTGTATCACCTGTCGAGTACTCTCAAAGTGATTGTTGGTGCATCTTTAATATTGTTTCAGGGAGATTTTTTTTTTAGGGAAATTGCTGTATACTGGCCCCATCATCAGACTATGCAACTGGTTTTATGGTAGTTAGATGTTCTCATGCTGTTTTCATGCAATTCCCCCTTTAACTGAAAATACCGGTATGGTGAGAAGCGAGGACCTGTCTTTCTCTCCATCTTATTTGGAAACTGGAAAGCCTTCGTCTCCACTCTTTCATCATTGCTTAATGAAGGTAGTATATTGTTAATAAAGCTTAGTCCTTTAGCTAAATGCACGAGTGTAGCATTCTGCAAAATAGTAAACTCATTAATCTGCTAATCTAGTCCGATTACAGTATTGGTGGAAATTGGAATGCATCTTACAAGTTCGCAATTTGATACAGAAGCCGATCATACATTCTTGACCCAGGGCAATAGTAGACGTAGCCGACAATCAAATCTTTCTCCTTTGCTACGTTCATATCTAATGCAAGCTTTCAACTTCATTGGACAAATCAAAATGCCACAAAACAAATCAAAAGGAAAAACCAGCCTCTTCACGGGGTTTAATTCAATCAGTGTATTCTCCTCCACTCTTTTACTTCTCAAGAAGAAGGGACAAATTCAAGAAAAAGCTGTAGCATGGTGAAGAGCAAGATTGAGATCTCGATGAAGATATTGAGTAGCAGGGAGGATTGTAGGCAAGCTGACTTTGAACACACGTGGCCCTCCAAGAATTTGTATACTTTTTTTTACCCTATATAAAGCCACAAAGGGTCACTGAATACATTGCAGTGTGTGTGATTAATAGCAATATTTTGTGGGTTTAGCTTGTGTGCTTGATTTATTGTTTTCTGGAGCGAACACATACCCTTTTCATTGCTTGCTTGCCTGCGTTAATATATTTATCCCCTCTTATTTTATCTTGGGTCTTTTAGTTCATATCAGATCTTAACATAATGAAGTGGAGTAACTACTTGTTTTTATTGATAGTAGCGATATGATAAGGGCATGTTCTCTTTGCATAAGTGTAGCTTAACTGAACTGCTTGGAGCTGAACTTAATTGAATTAAATTAAATTAAATTAAATTGAATATAATAAATATATAAATAATATTTAAATAATAGTAATATAAATATTAAATAATAAGTATAATGATACTTAATTATAATTAATAATTAATGAATATTGATAATAGTATTTTGTAATTATTAAATAATAGTAATAATGATAAATTAATAATAATAATATTAATAATAATAATAATAATAATTAATGATAATAATTAATAATAAGTAATTTCTATTATTTTTATTAATATATTAATACTTGATGCGATTATATAATAATTATAATAATATCTAAGAAGTAAATTAATAATGTTAATATATAAAGATTATAATTGAGTCGGACTGTATAAAATTGCAACATAAAAATTTCGAGAATCCTTACGAAACGAGTACTTACAAGCTGTATATTCGGGCACATACTTCAAGGGAGCTTTTTTGGCTATCAAAAAGCCATCTCGAGGTACGTGCACGAAAATCCGGCTTGTCGGTACTTCTTTCGTAGGGATTCTCAACATTCTTGCCCATTAAGGGTCCATGGTGGTGTCCGTTTTTGAAAAAAAGTCATCGTTACCTTGAAAAAGGTAAAGCATGCAAAATAAGACAAACTCCTAACCCTAATTAACCGTAAACTAACTTTTATTCAACGGAATGTTCACGGTATTTTATACTACAGGTCCACCATTAAGAAGTCAAAAAGATGAAAGTGTACCAGCAACAGCAGTAAGAGAAGCCAAATCTAGGAGTGTACCATTAGGAATTTTCCTTATTAATATTATAGAAATAATATTTATACAAGTCTTGTTTTTGTAATATTATTATTGTTAATATTAATTGTATTGTTTATTATTATTATTATTTAATTTATAAATTATAAGTTTAATATATAAATATTAAAAAGCGTGAGCTTGACTGCTCCTCGCAAGCATCAGCCCATGGCACATATTGACATGGCGCCATTGCAAATGACATTGCAATTTATATGCAAATGTTTACAAATTACATGCAAGAGTTTGAAATTTTGATTTCTTAAGTAGCATTTCATAACTTTTCCACGGACTAAACCCTTATTTTGTTATCTACTTTCGCTTTTAAGTTAAACATCCCGTTATATTAATTTCTTTGGGGAAAATCGAACCTCCTCAAACATTTTATCTTTCAATATGCATCTAAATTGTTTGTCCTTTCCAATTCCCCCGTTATTGCTTAGCCTCATTCTCTTCACGCAATTTCGATAAAAAAATGTATACTCTCTTCCTACAACACCTATTCAATTTTTTGCCTCAACTTCTAAGCCAAACACTCATTTTGTAAAGAAAAAACGAGAATACATCAAAATCACACCTAAATGAACAATAGTATACGATAAAAGATCCAAGGAAAAATATAGCCAATGCAACATGCAAAAGCAACAACAAATAATCGTGACCAAAACAACAAATCCAGTGAAATATACTACTAGATACATTAACAAAGGATAGCACAATAAATTTTGATGGGGGCATCACCTTGTGTAGAAAATTAGTATTCTTTAAATTCCTATGTTGATAGAACGATTTCTTCGTTTGGTTTTTATATATTGGTAAAAGTTAACGAACGTCCCCTAACATTAGATAAGGTAGTTAAAAGTAGAAATAATAAACTATCATAAATAATCATTATGCTAATCTATTCATGATTTTAGCATATATTATAATATTTATGCCATAGAAAAATGTATGAATGTTAACGCTCGAAGACATCCGTTAGCAAGATCTTTATATATTCGTTATAAACTCGGTGGAGCTCCATTTGAAGTCTATCCATTTCACTCGTCGTCTACAATAAGTGGGTAAGGGGCTTAAGCTCAAAACTTGACATACACTCTTTCATCACATACACTCTCTAACTTTTAAAAAAAAGATAGAAGTATTAAAATCTCTCCTAACACAACACAGTCATAACTCATAAGTTGTGAGCCTGTGGCTCTTCCCTTTTCCCACTCCATCTCTTCACTTATCACTCATAAGCCTGAAAATCACCGGAAGAAGACGAACCACGCTGCTGCTGACCACGACCGGCACTGGAACCCGACGAGGCGACACTATTCACGGTGAGAGCTCTATTCTCTCATTCATTGTAAAATAGGTTTTGCTCTAAATTACTCGAAACTAGGTTAAAGAGTTTGTCCTATTACCTTTCTTGCTCGAATTACTCCTATAATAATCCTTCACAATGAAATCACAATGATTATTTTAATTGGCACCAATTGTCTCAAAAAAATTTAAGTCTTTTGGGAGTTATGAAATGAGAAATTTCTAATTTAATACTTCATCTGGTATATAAAACAAAATCGCGAAAGTGTTAAATTAGCCTCTTAACTTTGCTCGGACGTGAGATTAGCCCCTTAATTTCTAACTGTGATATATAAACCCCATAACTTTAGCAAAAGGTGAGATTAAGCCCTTACCTTCTAATTTATTTATTTTCACTAAAATAAAATAAAATTACACAATATATTTTTTCACATTATCATCTTCTCTCTCGTTTGATCTGGTCACTCTCATTCTCAATTTCTCATCATCATATTTATCACCGCAATAAGATTTTCTCTTTCTCGAGTTTCTCTCCTTTTTTGTGTGATGATTGCTGCATTATCTTGCTCTTTAATGTGAATTGTGATCGTGCTTGTTTTTGTGATTCAGCATTTGATCAAAAGTGTCTTTCATGGTGCCATCAGGATTAATAAATAGTAGTTTAACATTTGTAACCTTTACAAATTCGTTCAACTCTCTTACAGATACTACAAAATGTAGTTTTTGCGAAGTTGTTGTTCGATTTGTAACATCTGTGCTATTTTGAGTCCTTACATGGATAGACAGGATAGTTTTTCAGGAAATTGCTGTGATAATAATGATGAGAAGAATGAGAGTGAGAATGACCAGATGGTGAGGTGAGATAATACACCTATATCAGTATAGGAGGGTATTTTGCCTGTATAATTCTAGGCAAAGTCTTATAAAAGACGGAATGTAAGACCGGCCTAATAAGCCAATTAAAAGCCCAATTACGCGTGCCACGCGCTAAGGAGCCCAGAAAAATTGATTTTTTAACTTTTCAACCTAAAACCTTAACTTTTCAACCTAAAACTTTAACTTTTGCATAAAATCCATAACTAATAGGGCTGATGGAGTGAAGGGTATCGATTCCACATATGATATTAGTTATGGATTTTTATGCAAAAGTTAAGGTTTTAGGACGAAAAGTTAAAAAACGCAAAAAGTTAAAAAGATCAACTTGGCTGGGCTGCTTAGCATGTGGCGCGCGTCATGAGCTTCTCTAAGGCTTATTGGGCTGGTCTGACGTTAAGCTTAACCTAAGACTGTCTTATAGTAAACCAACTCATAATTTTATTTTATTTTAGTGAAAATAAATAAATGGTAAGGGCTTAATCTCACCTTTTATTAAAGTTATGGGGTTTAAATATCACATTTAGAAGTTAAGGGGCCTAATCTCACGTCCGGGCAAAGTTAAAGGGCTAAATTAATATTTTCGCAAAAACAAAATTGTATTAATGTAAAAGCAATTATTTTGTAAGGTATAAATTATCAGTAAACTCGATTTGTACAATTTTGTAAGCCATCAAGTATTAACCATCTCCATTTCATTCTCGTACATTTCAATAAATAAATTTGAAGGTTTGTGTAGCATCAATTATTAAGTAATCTTAAAATTTGCTAGTTAGGGAAGTATGGAGATTGAAGAAGATGATGACCATGTGGAGTACATTTCTGTTGTGAAGCGAAGGAAGATGCAAGCCGAGCAAATTCTTCAGCGTAAAGGGAAAGATTCATCCACAATTCAACAAAATGAGTCCGAAATTGTTGAAGCTCAGGGAGCTAAACCCAACATTCTTGTCAAAGCTAAACCCAGCCCATCAGTTAGCTAGATGGTCGAAAAATGTTGGTGATTTTGTTTTTGGATTGAGGAAACTCCTCCGGAAATCCAATGCTTTTGTAACTAACGATATTCTAGTTGATAATGAATAATTTTCTTGGTTTTCACGTCAAAAAAAGAGAGTAGTGGAACCTTTCCTATAGGGTCACTGCCGTTTCAGTTTTGCGGATTCATGACCTCGATAATTTTTCCTAAAAGCACAATCTATTTTTGAAATTCTCAATCGAAATTTTCTATTCCAAAGGTTCCATTCCAATTGAACTCAACAGTTCATAAATATAGAAAGACATGCATCATGCTTCCATATAAACAATTCACATATAAAGTTATCGTGAACTCTATCTAAGGTTCTCATTCCAATCAAATAATCTCATCTATCATATAGATGTTAAGTGCTATGTCACGTACCTTTCCGCGCAAACAAGTTCACTCGAGAAGCTAACGATCAACAACTAACGTCCTCTAATGAATTGTGCTCCTTGAAAACAATTAAATACTAAACTTTAGAACTCTAAAAATACTTAAACAAATATAACAAAATATGGGCAACCTTTAAAGTACTTTAAAACTCCTTTAAAAATTCCCTCGAAACATCCCTTAAATATCCCAACTGTTGTTGTTTTCTCCTTCCACAACTGCCCATGCTACAGGAAACATCTGGTCATTACCATCTCTCCTAACAGCTCCCATCAACTGCCCACCAAGAAAGGTTTTTAAGAAACATGAGTCAATGCATAACAGTTTTCTACAACCTTCCATCCAACCCTTGGCCAATCCTTCAAAACACACAAACAACCTGTTGAACACTGCTGGTTTTTTACCTCATCTGGAGAGGTTTCTTCCTCTTCACTGTCTGCATTGTCACCCACATAACCACTTTTTTCAGTTGTATTAGTGCCCTGTGGTGCTGTCTTATTACCTGTTTCAGCCTTTCTTTGCAATCTTGTAGCTAATTGCAATATCTCTCTTCTATTTCTCTTCTTTCTTTCCCTAGCTTCTCTCAGTTCATCATCACTACATTCTTCATCAGTAACTCCTAGATTGTCACTCTCATATTCCTCTTCCTCTATAATTGGTACATCCTCTATATTTGTTGAATCCTCATCCTCTAAACCTGTTTCAACTTCATCATCTTCTAGTGGGATGTCTTCTTCATAGCTAGAATCACTGTGCTCACAAAAAATGTCATCAATGAGATCATTCAATGGAATGGGCCTGTCTGGTCTGGGACCATACCATCTGTAGTACTCATCTTCATCTGTTAGTTGTGTTTAGGAATGGAAAGATGCAGTCTCAGATTCATTAAGAGGAGTTTTGGAAGTGTTTTCAACTGTTGTTTTAGGCAAAATAGGTTTTGTACAGATGAAAGGAAGGATGATGCATCTGTTGGAGGTGCAACTGGTGAAGGTCCTTTGGTGGGAATAAGAATCTTTTGTGGGTCACTTTTTTAGTTAGCTCTTTCTTTTGGGTAGTGTTATTTATTAGGAGGGTATTTTGGGAGGTCTCTTTTCCCTTGTTGCATTTACATTACCAGTCAAAGCATTCATTTCAACATACACTTCTGGTGTATCAACTCCATGTATAACATACACATCAGCTCTTCTATACTGTACAGTAAGGTCCCTCAATTGCAAGGCCTCAGGATCATGATAAACCTTTTTTAAACCATCCTATAATGAACAATTAGATAGTAGGTAATACACTTTATTAATAACTCTACAATTACCACAACTCTTTGCCAACTCTAACAATATCCACCAACTAATCTCATCGGGGTTTACAATCAAGGTTTTTCCTTCACCACCCACATAAGTCATACCCTTCACAGTATTTTTAAACAATCCACCATGCCACATACTCAAAGTAACAATTTCATCTAACCACTACAACACTATACAAACAGGGAAAACTTATTTCAAACACAACTACTAACAATTAATAACTAAAACATCAAACTAAATCATAATTTAAGGCAACAGACAATAAAGGGCAACGATTTATAGCAGGAATTAACACGGAAAAAATCAATTATTTACCTTCTTCATAGCTTCTTCCTCAGCAGCTTTGACAAGTTTATCCAATCTTGCATACATAAATGTTGCCCAGAAAAAAAAACGAGACTAAAACCCAGAAACAAACCCAAAATATGAAGAAGATGAATAGGTGGATGAATGACAATGGTGGAAACGAAAAAGGGAAGAAAAGAAGAAAGAGAATGTAAGAAAGTCAAATGGGTTATAATAAAAGCCAAAAAAAATAATTCTGGTGTTTTTAAAAGTCACGTGCACAACAGGTTAACTGGTCACTTGGCCTGTTTATGGAAGATGGAGGTGATACTTTGGACTGTTCATGGATTATCAATAGTTTGGACTGTTTGTAGAAGATGGCCTATAGTTTGGACTGTTCGCGTTAAATTTTCCTTAATTTTAAGAAGAAACCGCAAGATAGATTCTTCTATTAACAAATGGCTTAAAAAGCTTATCTTTTCAATTTAAAACCTTAATTTCAGAAATTGTTGGCCTAAAAACTATAACTATTTTCCTTAAAGCTATATGTCCATAACTATTTGCCTTAAAACAATAACTATTGGCCTTAAAACAATAACAACTTGCCTAAATACCAAAAGTATTAGCACAAAACAATAACAATAACCAAAATACTACTATATAATTCGAACGATAACTAATAAGGTAAAAAACATAACTAATATCTAATAATCAGTAACTATTAGCACAAAAAAGAAACATTAATAAATAACAACAATAAGTAATAATGTAAAAGACGTAACTATTAATCCAATCTTGATGCCTATTTACCAAAAAAACCATAACTTAAAAGTAGAAAACATAAATATTAACTTAAAGTTATAACTACTAACACTCATTTCTTCAAATCTCTCTCATCCTCTTCTCTCCCTCTTCTATTGAGAATGAAAAAATTGCAACAAGAAAGATTTTAAAAAGAAAAGGACAAGATATCAAAGAAACAATTTATATCTCAACATAGAAGTGCTTAAATTGGGGATCTAGCTTGCAAATAGAGGATTGGTACACTTTCTCCTTTTCTTATTAGTTGTGATATATTTTATTTTACGGACTTTTTAGAGAATTTTTAAAGAGGAAAGAGATCGAAAAAAAGAAAGAAGGAAACCCATATAAAGAGAAAATTTTGCCTAAAAAATGTGACAA
Organism: Patellifolia procumbens; assembly: GCA_947645195.1. NCBI lineage: Eukaryota > Viridiplantae > Streptophyta > Magnoliopsida > Caryophyllales > Amaranthaceae > Patellifolia > Patellifolia procumbens. The sequence goes on from CANSGD010000920.1 coordinate 956,944, forward strand.
TTGATTTCAAATTTCCTCTTTAAAAGAGTGTCAAAACAAAAAAACGATGGAAGTATGTCATTCTTCTTTTGTGGGTTGAGGAATCCGACTACGATTTAGAAGGGCCTCCAATCCATTCCTACATTTGCATTACCCAAGGGACATGAGACCATCTTTAGAGCATTATTAGCAATGACACAATGCTAACCATGAACTTTAATAAATCCTTGTTAGCAATGACCCAATTATATGTTGTAGATCAAAATGTCATGAAATAAGGTCATAAGATGACCTATTTTCATGAACGATCACCAAAAAAGTAGTGCACAATAAGCTTTTGTTTCTGCAGCAAAAATGAGCTAAAGGGTATACATGTTTTGCAAACAGCCAATCAACATCATCTATTGAGCTGACATGTTGATTCACGTGGCAGATTTTGATTGTTGGTCTCAAGAGATAGAAACTATTACAATTTGTATTTTTGTAAATATCATAACTAAAAAAAAATCAGAAAAAATAAAAATATGCAGTTTTATTTTTTTATTCTCTACAAAATGACACCTATTTTGCTATAATTTGTTAAAATTAAAAATAACATAAAAACCTTAGAAATTGGTAGTGTATATGATAATTGGACAGAGAAAGGTAAGAGAAAAGAGGTGATGAACTCTACAATAGGTCATTGTTAATAAGAAAAAGTTGCAAGATGACATTATAGAAGAGAGAAAATAGATGTTCGGGCCCACTCCATTGAGGTGTAAAATGACTAAATTACCCTTAAGGTGTAAAATTACCATTTTACCCCTGGGGCTTCTCAGGTCAGAAAGTACATGTTTTCAGTCAAAAGGCCTTCATGACGTCATCACCGTCACCAGGTGACATCACATCAGTACTACCTATAAATAGTACTTTCTCCTGATCATTCAGGTACGTTTTTACACACATTCCAAAGCATTTACTTGTACTATTCTCTGACCTTCTGAGATCAGATCTGACTTAAGCATCGGAGCGACGATCCCGGGAACATCCCCGGGGTAGTTCACCGTGCTCGGTTTTGCAGGTACTCGAATTTACTGGACCTTGGGCTATTACCGGTTACTACCTTAGCTAATTTGGACTCCCCCGAACTGCAAATTTCTACTGTGTTTCTTGTACCCTAAACAGTAGATAAATAGTGACATGAACTTTTATAAAAGGAAATATAATTTTAAATAAGCCAACCTTTGCTCCATCTTCTAATAATAAGTCAACCTACTCGAAATTCCAGAATAAGTAAACCATGTTACTAACTTGAATTGAAACAAGTCAAAAAACCTACAACCTGTACAACAAGTCATTTTATTTTGCATTTTTTTAAAAAAAAAACATGCCCCCATTATCTCTCTCCTCCATACTCCCTCTCATTAACCTCCACCACTCCTTCTCTCTCTCTTCACTCCACCCTCCTCCCTACTTATCGCCAGCCCTCCTCCTCCCTGCCTCCCATCTATTTTTTTCTCCCCATTGTTGAGCTTATTTCAAGTATATATTAATGATATTTGATTTAAAAAACCAAAAATTTTAACATTTTTAAATCTTAAGTTTACCGATTTCTTCCCTTTCCCCTGCTGTCAGCCTACTAGCCGCAGTTCATAGCAACACCTATTTTCCGGTGCTGCGTTGCATTATTTGTTATCAGTCGGACACCCAATGGGAATAAGACCCGCAATGAAAGTGTCACGGTCCGAAAGTTCTGACCTCGGAACGTGCAGCACGCCCTTGCCTTCTGTGGGCAAGTGCGCTAGCCTTAATACGGAAAAGGGTCTTTTGAGGCTCGTGATGCACGAGCACTCGGTATCTGAAAGGTTACTCTTGCCTATTGGCGACAAGAGCACGAGAAGAGGGTCGATTGGGGCGCTCGTGTGCACAAGTCGGGCACGAGCGGGGCCGACGACGAGATGTACCTGTTTTGAGTTTGGGTGGGCGCTTTATAATAAGTGTCAGCACAAACTCTAAGTTGGCCAACAACAACAACACAATATCATAAACCAAGCATACAACTGATAGGAGGCCTTAGTGGTGAACAAACATTTCATTCATCATCTCCCCCTAAAGAGGCTTAAGTTTGAGATAGTACATATTTCCAGTGAACACTTGATTTACAGTAACTCAATAATTGAACCTTAAGCCTATACAAGAGTGCTAAAACATAAACTAAAGCATAAGAAAGCATAAACTAAGGAAATTACAACTAAAGGTAGGTTGGATTGTAACAGAAAGGACCAGGGAAGGATGAAGCTTTGAGATTCAAGGCTATAATCAATGGCAGTATTTGGGGGGATTTTTGTCAACCAATTTTCTCTGAATTATTTGCTGTGTTACTTTCTTCTTCGTCTTTGTGTTGTTGTGTTTGAATTTTTTGTTGATTTTGTAGAAGGAAAGATTGGACGGGGTAGAATAGAGGTAGGAGTTGTGGTGGCTTTTGTGGAGTGACTGTGTGAGGAGAAAAAAGGGTTTTGGCCTGTGGGGTTGGCATGTGGTGGTCAAACTGGATGAGTGTGTGGTTGCGGTGGTCGTCGGAGTTGTTGGGTGGGCTTGTGGATGCAGTTGCTTTGGGAGGTTGGAGGAGGGAGGTTTTGGGGGTGTTTGGCAATTAGAGGTTTTGGGTAAAAAGAGATTTTTGGGCCCACTTTAGAATTTTTGACTAGTCATGACTCTAATAGGGGTATTTGGTAAAGAGAGTTTCAAGATAGAGTTTTGGGGTGAAAACTTTCAAAATGAAAAAGCTTCTATTTAAAGCTTTTTCTTTAGAGGATTAAGTGAGAGAATTTATGAATTACTTTTTTGCCCGTAATTATAATTCTATTAATTTATCAACATGTCCATAAATGTCATTGTACACAAACAAAAAGTAATCAGCTTTTATCAATCAGCTAAATTTTACCAAACATATCCATACTTCTTAAAAAGCCGGAAGGGATGTTACTGTTCATTTGAACAGTAGACGATCCAACGGCTTGTAAAGCTCCAGATCTGATGGCCCTCATTAATTTCCCAAACACAACCCTAAAACCACATCTCATCCTCTCTCTCTCTTCCTTTCACTGTCACTTTCTCGATTCTCTCTCCTCAAAAAATCTGCGACCCATGCCCTTTCTCTTCACTTTCACGGACGCGGTATTCCGGCGAGTACAGGTGAGGAGGGTACAGGTCCGGCTTCCAAATCAACTAAAATGCCGCTGGGTTGATCTTGAAATTTCTTATTTTTCCATATTCACTTTCAAAGATTTTGCTACTGTGTTTTCTTGTCCGTTTGCCCAACTTTTGCCTATGTCTAAAGGTGGGATTTCGTTTGCTGTAGGTATTCAGCTTCAAAGCTTGCATCTTTTGGCGTTTCATCTACTGGTAATCTATTTTACTACTTTTTTCTCTTATGGGTTTTAATGGATTTGTTTAGAATTTGGTTATTTGCTCTTGCTGTGCTCTCATGTTGGTTTATTTCTGATGAACATGACCTTTTGTGTTTCTGGGTCTTTAACATGAATTTGTGAGTAGCCATACTAAACATCACAGTTGAGATGTCTTCACTTTGTTTCATGAATTAGAGCTTCTATTATAAGGCATTTTGTTGAAAGATTAGGTATTTTGGTTTGATTGATTGATCTAAATTGTGGGTATCAATAAAAAAAACTTTCAAAAATTGTCTCCTTCTTCCTAACCCTTTTTGAGTGTGTAACCGCTGAAATCTACTGTTCACTTCCCCCTTTGCCTTTTTTTTTTTTTTTTTGCTTTTTCTATGTCTCATATGCAAGACACGTATACCCTTTTTCTTCCAGTGTCTTCAGCTTATTTTGGTGAAGCCTCTCATCTTCTGTTTCACCAGCTCTTCTTCTCTGCAATTTTCTATCTCTCGTCCTCACACTGCAGCGACAAAAAGCAAGAAATTCGGGCTAAATAATTTGTAGTGAAGGCTTACTTTAAGGTTCTGATGAAATGGTTCTTCAGTTCTTCACAAGACCAGTACAACCCAGGTTAGGGAATTTTCACTATTTTATAAACCCTAATTTGGTGTTATCATCATCCCCTTTTTGGATTCTTATGTATTAACGTAAATCTCTTTTTGTATATCTAATTTTGAGCTTTATGATACTATTTTTGCTGCAATTTTTGATAAAACTGTTTTTTTTTGGATAATTGTATAGGTTTTAGTTTTTTTTTTTAGGATTTGGAGTGGGTTTTAAGGTTTTCCTCTGTTGAATTTGTTTTGCTTGATTGTTCTGTTTTTTTTAGTGTTTTAGCTGTATTAAGCTGTAGTTTGTGAAGAAAGAGTTGATTTTGAATTTTGATTGTAGGTTATGATACTATTGCCCGAATGCAAGTGATTTATTAGGTGTTTTAGACTATGTCTTGCTGTTAAAGTTGATTACGTATCTGCCGAATCGGCAAAATTTCAACTTGTACTTCAGCCAAGTATGTTTCTGTGCTGAATTGGTATATTAGATTAATGTCCTTATAGGTTAGATGTGTTTGAGTTTAAGCCCCTTTACAATCGAGCTGCGTAATTTGAATTGTACTTTGATGTGTTTTCCCAGTCCAAGGCCGACGCATTAAAGGTGGAGCAAATGGCAAGAAGGGTGGTTCTTGAATTTTGCTTTGTTGTTGTAGGATGAGAACTATGGTTTTTGTATGCATCTTTATCTGTCTCATATTGCACTTCGAAAACTGTCCCATTGGGAGTTATGGTTTTGTCAGCTTGCCAAATTGTTGTTCATTACCTCCTTTTTTTGAATTCCTGCTTATTCTAAAGCTGGACATGTTACCACTGCATATCTTTCCAAAAACTAGCTTGCTCATCATGGTATTTTCTTCAATCTTTATATGCTCAATATTTTTCATTCTTTGTGCATGGTTCAGGGTAGTGACAAGCTATCATGTAATATAGATTTACTAGCCCAACTCAATAGTTTAGGAACAATTACTATTGGTATGTGATTTTTATATTTTAAACTATTAATTAACATCATGAAATGTGACTTATGCAGCTTCAGGTTATTCCATTTTAACTTCCGCCTGCAATTTCATTTAAATTTCAGAGTGAGAAGATTGGTGTTTTAAGCTCCAGATGTGTCTGGTCCTTTCCGTGAGTATATATTGCTAGCTTGCCGTCATATCAATTATTATTTTTTACTTTTGGGATGGAATTTATTACTTCCTCCAATTTTTTATTGACTACACTTTCTTTTCTAGGAAGTTTAAAATTAATAACTACACTTCTCCTGTTCTCCCTTATTAGTAACTTTTTTTTTCTGTTTCTCTTCTACCACTTTTTATTACACACTTTTACTCACTCACCAAAGTTTTGCCTAGGAGTTCGTGAAATGAGAAGTGTAGCCAATAAAAAAACGGAGAAAGTATTAAATATAAAAAAATTGGTTCTAATATGTGATTGGTAATTGGTGGTGAGCCACACTATCAGGAAACCTGGATCCGCCACTGGTTGTCATTGATGTTGACCGTGTTCGTTGCAATACCGATTCCACCTCTGCTCATCCCTTGGGCCACCAGGTTTTTATTATTCATTTCTCTTATTCTGTTCTACATGTTGCTTTTCGGTATGAAAGTGATTGAATTTTTGGACTTCAAAAAAAGATGGATGAATGAAAGAGAAAGAAAAGAGAGAAGATGGAAATCGAAAAAGAAGGGGAGGAAAAGAACAATGAATCAAAATGTCATTGAAAGTTTGATCTTTGGTACTTTGGTTTTCATTAGCACTGGCGCGACATTGAAGTGGACGAGGACGCGCGAGGGTTAAGTGCATAGTTATTGTCAATCTGGGGCTTGCAAATGATATCAAGTAAGTTACATTGAATTTTCCCGTTTATGTATATTAGGTGGTAATTGGGGGATCTATATATATATCACTGTAATCATATACTCTGGGGGCAGGGAAAATCAAGGGGAGTTCTCTGTCTTCAATTTTGAAGAAATCTTATTGACTTAATGAAAAATATTTGATTTTTAAGGGGTACGGTGCCTAGAAGAGATATAGGAGAGAGATCGAAGATGGGCATTGAAGAAAGTGGAAGGCAAACTGGGTTTGAAAGTGAAAGTGACCAGCTACTCTCCTTTGTGCGGGGCTCGGATGTAGGTCCGGGACAAGTTTTCCGGGTCCTTACAGATTTAGTCTATACTGAAAATCAAAGAGAAAGGAGAATTTGGCGATCGAATCTTCCAAGCAATCTAAGTCCGTGGTTCATTCTTCTTCATCTTCTCGAATGAACGTAAGACCATGGTTGCCGCTGTTATTCTAGCTTCAGTTATTGCAGGGCGCTTCATTATCTTCTTGTTTTTGTGACCCAAAATCATCCATGAGTCCTGAGCTATTTAGAAAGGTAAAGTAAAATTTAAAAAACTGGTTTGCTGCTTCTATTTTCAGTCAACGATTCAGTGAGTTATGATTTAAAATTGTTACCTTTGTTTATCCTCTTTTCATGCTCCATCTTCTCCCTCCTCTTACTTAAGTCAAATTTAGTGTCATGTTTATGTTTATTTGGGTTATTATTATGTTTTAGTGTTCCTTGAACAATTAGCCAATCATCTTGATCGTGCAGTGTCAGCTATAGGAAGAAAGCCTCTTAAGGTCTTATTGCAAGTAAACACCAGTAGAGAAACATGTGAGTTAAAGGGTTAACAACGTTAGCGTTTATCTTCTTAAAATTAGTTTCATCGTTTTGAGGGCAGGGGTGTTGGAGTCTTACATATTTGCTTGCGTTGTTGTATTGTCAAAGATGATGAATTCATATTTTAGATTGGCTTAAATTACCTTTGATTAATGTTGCAAAGATAATTCATCCAGTCTTGTTCATACTATTCACCTTTTCTACTCTCTCCCTCTTTGTATTCATGCCATGAAATTAAATCAAGGATGTTCAGCATATGTTTGGCTACTTTGTTGTTTGGAAAGACCTTGAAGAGCAAGCTGAAATTTAATATCTATATTCGATGCTAAATATCCAACTTTGGCATTATTAGCAAAGTCGCTTTCATATTCTAGAACAAGGGGAAAAAGACATGTTAGGCTATAGGTTGAATTTGTGATTTAATTTTAGGGTTATGATATACAAAGCCCTTAAAGTTATATATAAGCATTTAATATATTAGTTAGAAGGCTTTAAGTTTGGAATTTACCACCAAATCATGCGTAAATCTATGTTGTTAATGCTCAATATTTCCTTTGCTAGCTTCTTAAATATAGCCTAAGGGATATACATATCATTCTCCTGAATTTTATTAAGGAAAAAAAATTCCCCCGCATACCAAGTCTAATGAGTGTTTGTCATTTTCAAGATTGGTACTTATCATTGCAAGTTTAAGTAACTTCTTTGGAAGTAAAGATTATATCGGACAAAGAGCTCTTTGATTGATACTTTGACGATAAATTTTTGATCTTCACCATCATGTAGAGCATAAATGTAGATTTAAGGAAGGTTCTTTCCATTTTTAATAATATACACACTTGGCTTTTGTATATTAATGTAGTAGTTTATGATACTATTCAATCAAAATGTTAACACGAACAATATCTAAATGTTGGGTCTTCATATCATTCGTTGAATGCCCTGCTGTTAGAGAACTTTATTTAAGGTTTTGAGGACAAGGCTATGATATAGTAGGGAGTAGGGACAGGGGAGGCTGGATTACTTCTGCGAATATGTTACATATTTGTACTTGTTATGGAGATTTCTGTTTTATATGTCGTGTTTCATTGTCTATAATGGACTCATGCTCAATGTTATTGCTCATTATTTCTGGCTGTGTCATATACTCTGGCTGATATCAGGTTCTGGATTTGAAATCTTATGAATAACCTGTGATGTTGAAATAAATTATGTTTCTTGTTAGTTTAATGATTTATGTTTCTGTTCTTGTTACTGTTAGTGAAATTGGTAAGATTTTTCCAGGGCAGACAAGAAGCATGGTTCCACGGCCACCTCCTCCTTCACCAGAGCCCGCATTCAAACATCACAAGTTATGACTAGCGCATGCTGCAAGAGCTAACACATTGAGAAGAAGAAGAAGGAGGGGGAGCAAGAGCTAGCACTGCAAGAATCGGAGCTGGAGTAGGAGCGAGAACGGGACCTTGAGGAAGAAGAGCCTGAAGGGGATGCCCCTCACCCATGGCTTGGCTTCGCCATGGCTTTGATTTCGAAGGATTCACAGTTGCAGGAAGAGAAACCAGCCATGACTTTGATTTCGAAGGATTCACAGTTGCAGGAAGAGAAACCACCTTCACCCTCTTGCTAAATTAAAGGATTATGGAAGCGGGAGAGGCAAAAAAGAAGTTTCAAAACTGATGGTTTAGTTTCGACTTGGCCGGCCGTTTATGTGTAGTAGATTCTAGCAAAATCAATCTTCTAATGAATTAGAGATGAGAATTTGTCTTTACGTGTAAAAATACTGAGCTTAGGGGTCTTTATACAATCCCATATGCTCTGAACATACATATTTCTATCTAAGAAGAAAATAATAGTTAGTGATGTCGCTTAGTGCTTGTTGGATTGCTTCTTGAGAAATTGTATATGGTTTCCTTCCTTTCTTTAGTCTGATCTTGAATTGAAACCATAATGCAGGCAGAAATCCTTTTCTTGATAAAAATATGTTCGTGGTTTAGTCCTATGGATACACAATGACTACTATGTCTAAATGGTTACATGAGCATGAACAAATCTATGAAAAATTACTTACACTCAACACCGTTTACAGAAACAAATCTTATTATAAGGAATGACGATAGTATGCTTGCTTTATGCCCAATTACAGATCTTGATACTACCTTTTTTTGCTTGATGCACTGTCACTGTATTGTTAACAAGCGTTCTTAGGATCTGCACGATGAAGCCTGAACGTGTATATTAGGACCAAAGCACTCCCAAAAGTAAGGCCTAAAGTCAAGGTCACAATTATAGAAAAGGGTCGAGCAATGGTCTCTCCTGAAAGGGAATCTTGTACTAGACACTTATCATGGAAGATGATAAGGTACCTCTTAATTCCATACTTCTTTGCCTATCCGATGATGCATGCATAGCCATGACCAAAATCTCATCAAGAAGCTCAATTTTTTTCTTACATTTCCACTTTCGCAGTACCCATTAATCAAAATGTTATATGCAAAGTCATCCTTCTCCTTACCATTCTCTTTTTTATTCGCAGCCTTACCTTCCACTATCAATAAAGTGGTAAGAAGCTCCAAAATAAAGCTCCAATGTGTTTTATGGATTAATTGTGGATATAAGTTAATGAGATTTGAAATTAATATTATTTTTGTATCAAAAGCATGTACAACCATTGTCTCCTATAAATTCTAGAAAAATTTGTACAAAATCACCTTAAGTTTTCACTCATTTAGAAACTCCCACCTTTATGTTTGTTTTTTACAAATTACCATCTTAAGTTTACCAAACCTTTATAAATTCCCACCTTTTGACGGAATTTGCCTAACGCCGTTAACTATGGGCCCCACATCAGTCCAATCTTTTGATTTTCCTTGAAAACTCCTCAATTTTCCTCCAAACTCATCTTTCCCCCTCATTATTTCCATCTCCCAACTTTAATGGAAGCAGGAAAGAAAAGAGAGAGAGAAGAGGAGGCCGAGCAGGGAGGCGGGATGGCGTCTTTTGGGGACGGCGGTGGTGGCGGCGGCCTGCGGTGTCGCGACTGGTGGTCTGAAACAAAAAGGAGTTGGGGACGGAGGTGGTTTCCACCGAGTGGTCTGCAACAACCAAGAGAAAAAGAGTGGAGGAGGGAGGGGATGTGTTGTGTAAGCAGATGAGGGAAAGAGAGAAGAACGAAAGGAAGCAAATGGACTGATATTGGGCCCATAGTTAACGACGTTAGGCAAATTCCGTCGAAAGGTGGGAGTTTATAAAGGTGATAGGCTAAAGTCCTATCACCTATTCAAAGATAATTTCTACAGTCCTCTAACTATGGTAGTCAAGGGAAGTAGGGTCGAATCCGCAGGGAGACAGAGTTTCTATATTAATATTCAACCAACTAACTACTTCAGATGAACGCAGAGAAGATTAACTGAACTAATAATTAAACTAAGGAAGACAAGAATTAAACTGAGGATTTAACTATGGAATAAAAGTCTAAGGCAATAGTTTGGTCCACCATGCTTATACCACTCAAGAGGTTCAAATAACTAAAGTCACCTAGGTTTAGAGTCGAACGATTAGAGCACGTGTTAAGCTTACGGTCAGGTCTCAACGCTCGTGATTCAACATATGCAGTATGGTCACAAACAGAATCAGAATCACTAATGTGTACTAAGCCTCTAAAAGTAAGACTGATCTGTACGAACGATTAGTAGCTAGACATAACTCATGAAATTGGCCACTAACACAAATTATGAATTCACGAACAAATCACATTACAATCGCTCTAATCAAAACCTAGAAACTATAGCAATTCAGAAAGCAATCATGGCATAAACATGGTTTTCCTCCCCAAAGCCCTAGAAAAGGGGATTACTCACTCATGGCTAAGAAATACAAAACTAATTCAGAGTAAAGATTCATACTTGACAATCAAATCAATAATCAATCACAAACAATCTAACTAAGAATGAACGAAAATAAAGAGATTACCGAAATTGAGTCTGGATACTAATTATATTGAAAACAAAAGCAACGATCCAATCTTCAACAATGGCGAGAGAAAAACTGAGTTCTAAATCTAGGGCTTAATGAAATTACAATGAAGATAAGATGTCTCTAAAAATAAACTAAGTGTTGTTTTTATACTAAGTCTCAAAACAAGAGAAAAAGGATTAAAAACGGGCGACAAAACGCGCGTCATTAAAGTAAAAATTCAAATCGCCCAATCGGGCTAAACCGCCCGATCACGTCGGGCAAAATTCTCTTTCTCAAATCAGGGTCTGGCAGCAAATTGCAATCCGCCCGATGGGTCCGGGCGAAATCCGCCCGATCGGGCGGGTCTTACGTCTTCTTCAGATTGAACTAGCAAGCAAAACAGGGAACTGGGCACCTCAGAAACAACAGCTCGATGGGTCCGGGCGAGGTCGCCCGATCGGGCGTTTTGACGATCTTCCAGCAGCAAGGATTCCGCCCGATCGGGCGAAACCAGCCCGATGGCGTCGGACGAATAACTGTTTCCTTCCTTTAGCTCAAAAGCCACATCCTCGAGTCAAAGACGCCTCTCTAAGCCTATGAAACGTGGGCTTAGAGCTCTGCAACTCGGTATATCTGCCTCATAACTCCGCCTAACATATGTTGATGCTCAAAATAGCAGAGAATAGGGAGAAAACTCCCTAAAACCTGTAATTCAACATAAAACACGCAAAACACAACTCTGTAGAGGAGTTAGCATAAAATAGCTCCTAAGAACATAGTTTGACGCATAATTTAGGTTAAAAGTAGGGGGAAAAATTGTATAAAATAACACGATATCAAAAGGTTTGGTAAACTTAAGGTGGTAATTTATAAAAAAACAAACATAAAGGTGGGAGTTTCTAAATAAATGAAAATTTAAGGTGGTTTTGTGCAAATTTTCCTAAATTTTATGGTTCCACTAAAAGTATACATTGAAGGCGAGATAATAACATCGCATTTAAACTTCAAACAACATATCTCCTTAACTAACAAATATCTAAAAGGATAGGTTGGCTAAGAAACCTTTAAAAGAGTCCAGAAACGGTTGCGCACCACCCACTTCTTGATGGAAGTAGGCATAGCAATTGCGCTTTTGAGAAAGACGTTTAGCAATGATGTCTTAGGATAATTTCGGTGGAAGATGATGGCACTGCCCGACGCCACTTTGAAGGCCTTCTAAAAATCTCTTGTGTGTAATAGCTGTATATATAAGCTACTTTATTATGTGTTTTTGATGCAGGGTGTTTGTCTTTATGTAGAAAGAGGACTACTGGTTATTGCTTACCCTAACTGATCTATGTTATATGAATCAAGGTGCCTTTTAAATGAACATGAACTACTAACATGTTCCTGACAATTACTCCTTTGCTCTTTTGCAAAGCTACACAATTCAGACTTTTATGATAATTTATTCATAGGTGTTTATTGTAGCATGTTGCTTTTATCAATATATCAACATCTCTACAATACGAGAAGAAATAGATTACACAAAGATACTTTTAAGACTTGTTTACCAATACATTATCTTTCATTTTGTACAATAATTAATATATTATACCTTGGGGTAGCGCGCGGTGCAACAACTAGTTTATGTTAAAAGCTAGTCAAACATGCAGTCAAATCAATTGAACAAAAAGGTAAAACTAGGCGGGTGGGTTGGGGTTTTCGTCTAGGTTTGTGGTGGTTTCCGGTGCTGTGGCCCTGTGGGGTTGGTTTAGGGAGGAAGTTGGGTGGTTTTCCGGTGCTGTGGGGTTGGTTTAGGGAGGGAGTTGGGTGGTTTATTATTGACTATTTTTAGAAAAAATCATTTATATTATTATTTAGAAAAAAGATCGGCTATTTTTATTTTTGTCTGTGGATAAAGTGATCTATTGATTTTATGGTTGAAATGATTAACTATGGTCGACACTCACGATAACTTTGTGCTTAACTATTAGTTATTATTTAGTTTTCTATTTGTGAAAAATTCTTTTTTTAGATTATGGATCTTGCTTAAGAACGCTCCCAGAGTGTTAATCACCATTCAATATATTTTCCAAAATGATACTAATTTTGGGATATATAGCAAAGTCACTCATCAATCAATTAAATTAAAAATTTCAGTTTTAGCTACCTTATATAACTCACCGGCTTAAAGCGTAGAAACTTCATTGGTAAGTATTAAAACTTGCAAAACTACTTATTGGCAAATATAAAATAAACTAATAAATTTACCGGCTTAAAGCTCACAAACTTCAATTATAGAGATAATAAAAATTTAATGTGGAAAAATACAGTAGAAAAGGTGCAAACAGGTAGAGATGAGATAAAAAAATATTGAAAATTTCAAAGGTATCTGGGTGAAGAGGTTAGGACTTTTGGAGAAAAAATATAAATTGTGTTAACCTTGAATACTGTTGAACACATTGACCATTTTATAATTGATGAAAACTATCGAGACTATTGAGATTTTATAAAAAAAATTATATCCCATATATTTTAAACGAGACAAAATCGGTTACAACCTAAAGTATGGGTTAAATGGGATATGTGTCACTTAATGATTGGCTCTCATAACTATATTTTATAAAAAAATTAAAAAACATAAAAACAAAATAAACCCCCCCGTAAAATCGCTTTTCTCCACTCCTGCCACATCTCTCATCTCTCTCTCCATTCTCGTTATCTCCTAGAAAAATCTCGAAAAACGCTGGCAAATCCTCCATCTCCGATGATTTTGGAGGAGAGTTCGAACGTTAAAGATGGTGGGTGTAGATTTCAAACTTCGAAGATGCAGATTCGGGTGGTGAGTTCTCGGTGGTTATCGTCTTATCGATGGTGGAAGTGGTTTATTGGTGGGTTTTTGGTGGTAATCGAGGGGTGGGGGTAGGTTATTGGTGATTTTCGATGAAGAAGAGGTGTTTTAAGTGGGGATGGTGTGGTTGTTGGGCTGATTGTTTCGGCCATGATGGTGGTGGTATTTTGGGCGAATTTGGGTGGTGGTTCTCAGTGAGGAAGAGTTGTTTCAGGGTGTTGGTGGTGTTTTGGGAATGGTTGGCAGTGGTTGGTGGTGATTTGGGGTTTGGTGGAAGTTTCAAGGTGCGTGACGGTGGTTGTGGTGGCTGGTGATGGTGGTTGTGGTTCGTGGCTGGATTATAAAAATAGAATAATGAGTTTGAAATTCTCGAGTTAAATAATAAAAACGTTGGGGGTATCAGTCTATACTTAGTAATCACATAACTAGGGAATAATGTATTGAAACTTCATTGTCATGGATTTACGTAAAAACGTGACCCAAAATACTCAAATCACAATTGTTTACTCTCGACTGAGTTTTACGGGATAAGATTATTCTGAAAAATCCAATAACTTTTTGTATCACGTGGACTTTTAATTTGCCCGAACAATTAGAATTTCACCTGCATTTTGCACGGGTCTAAATACTAGTATGAATATTACAATTATTCCTTAGTTAACCAATATTACAAGAAAAAACAAATATTAAACAACTTATTTTTATAATAGTATTTCCTGAAAAAGAAAAATAGTAATGAATAAAAAAACAATTAAATTACTTAAAACTACACTTAGTTAGTTGATTCGCATACAATATCCATATAAAAACGAATAAAACGGAAAAACGTTTGAAACGAGAATTTTAACCAAAAAAAGGTTTAGGTTTTAACACCCATCCAAATGCATTTCTAGTGTGAAAAGAAACAAAGCTTCCCCAGCTCCCCATCCTTAAGAAATCAGAAATCAGAAATCAGAAATCAGAAATCAGAAATCAAAACCCTAGTCCCTTACTTAGTCGCTCCTCAGTCCTCAGCTTTGGTCTCCTGCTGCCGCTAATACCGCCTCAGTTTCGCCGGCAGAGTTTCGGCTGAAGTGGTAACTGGTAAGGTAAGTTTGGTTTGGGTTTATGAATGTGTAACGCAATGCAATTTCTGCAGTTAGAGATATCTGCTTGTAAAATTGAGCTTCCTATTCCTATTCATAACTGCAACTATATAATATTAAGGCCAAAGTTTCAATACAAACCACCTTCCTTCCTATTCCTATTCCTATTCCTATTCCTAACTGCAACTATATTATTTAATTTGCTGTAATTTGATTATTTTGGGCTTCCAACTGGCCCCCACTGAAAATCCGCCCTTGGAGTTATGGAATGAGAAGTTTCTAGTTCATGTACTTCATATGGTATAATCTTTTTTTTTGTTCATTTTTTGATGGTATATAAAACAATATTATAGTATTAAAGTAAAAGCGATAATTTTTCAGTTAAAAATTATCAGTAAGATTTCAAATTTTGGAAGCCATCAAGTATTTAGCGCCTCCGTTTAATTCTCATATCTTCCAATAAATAAATTTGAAGGTTTGTGTAGCATCAATTATAAAGTAATCTTAAAATTTGCTGGTTAGGGAAGTATGGAGATTGAAGAAGATGATGACTATGAGGAGTACATTTCTGTTGAGAAGCGAAGGAAGATGCAAGCCGAGCAAATTCTGCAGCGTAAAGGGAAAGACTCATCATCAGCGATTCAAGATAACGAATCCGAGATCGCTGAAGCGCAGGAAGCTAAACCCAGCCTTCTTGTCAAAGCTACCCAATTAAAGAAAGATGTTCCTGAGGTTACCCCCACTGAGAAGATCGTCTTGCAAGAAAAGGAGATGATTGAACATCTTTCCGACAGGAAAACCCTTATGTCTGTTCGCGAGTTGGCCAAAGGGATTACGTATACCGAGCCACTTTGGACTGGTTGGAAACCTCCATTGTCTATTAGACGTATGTCGAAGAAGCAATGTGACACTATTCGGAAGCAATGGCATATTATTGTGGACGGTGATGACGCTCCTCCACCTATTAAATCTTTTAGGGATATGAGGTTTCCTGAACCTGTTTTAACCAAGTTGAAAGAGAAGGGTATTGTACAACCTACACCTATCCAAGTGCAAGGTCTTCCGGTTATTTTGTCGGGTAGGGATATGATTGGGATTGCGTTTACTGGTTCCGGGAAGACGTTGGTGTTTGTGCTGCCCCTTATTATGGTGGCACTACAAGAGGAGTTGATGATGCCTGTTGTTCCTGGTGAAGGCCCATTCGGGTTGATAGTTTGTCCATCTAGGGAGCTAGCGAGGCAGACATATGAGGTTCTAGAGCATTTTTTGACTCCGCTTAGGGACGCTGGGTATCCCGAACTGAGGCCGTTGCTGTGCATTGGAGGGATAGATATGCGATCACAAGTGGAAATTGTCAAGAAGGGTGTACATATTGTTGTTGCTACTCCTGGGAGGCTCAAGGATATGCTTGCCAAGAAGAAAATGAATCTTGATAATTGCAGGTAAAGCTTTCTAATTCTGCTTCAATTTTGGTCATTGTAGTGTAGGTATTACCAATTTCTACTGTAGGCTTATTGTTGGATTCAGAAGTAGCTGAGATGCTTGGTGCTTGGTGCTTGGTTTTTCATCCCCTTATCCCATTTATGGAGACACGGTTGGGCTTGTTATTTGATGGTTATCCCCGCCCCGCTGCTTCTTCTCCCTTGATTAAATAATTTGTTCAAACTTCAAAATTGCGGAGATGTTAATGTATCTTCAGTTCATATTTTTGGTGTGATGGAGCTAGCGGGAGGGACTTTCCAACTCTCTTGTGTGTGTTGGGGTGGGGGTTTTGGGGGGGGGGGTGTGCGTGGATCGGGTCTTGTCCTTATGTGCATTATGATGTCGAGTGCAAATTCCTGATGCTGGTGTGTTCCTTATATATACTTTAAGGGTATCTAATTTTTTCAATTGTAATTTCATTTTTCCCATGGGTTAGAATTGAAGGTACTTGCGACTAGAAAACAAGGTCCGTGTACTCCCTTCGTTTTACATTATATGGCATATAAATCACTTATGCATATATTTGACTAGAAAACAAGGAAGCATCCTTTTGTCAGGAATCTGATTCTGTCATCATTAACGGATCATTTTGGATTGCTGAGTTTACTCACTTATGCTAATTTTGTTGGAATTGAATCACATTGGGAATAAATTTGCCTCTGCCATTCTATGAGTCTCTTCCTTTTTGCGTATGGCATCGCCACTCCCTTTGGCAGCATCCACTAATTCTGAACAAATTTTGGGCCTTTTGCTTTAGAATCAAGATTCTACTTTGGAATTGGAAAGGACCCTAGAGTCTTGACTGGATGGCGGTGTACGACGATCCTATAAATATTGCAAAAGAAAGAAGTATAGGGTGGGGGTGGGGGTGGGGGTCAGGGAGGGTGGTTTTGAGGGCTTGGGGTGGGGGTGGAAGTGGTGTCTACGGAGGGGGAGGGGGTGGGGCTATTAAAAAAAAAGATAATTATCAATTTTTTAAAAAGAAAACAAAAGTAACGGTTTAAAACCCGGTCAAACAAGTTACCGGTGGTAACGACCCATTTTGAGCAGATGTATCTCAAATGTGGAATTATTGCTGAATTATCAAAAGTTGGGACCATTATGGAAAGACTGGTCAGATGTGAGATTTTCTTGTTAATATTTCCTTAAATAGGCGCTAATTCATAAGAAATACCTTATTATTTCTACATGTATAAATAATTAAATAATAATCTTATGTCGTAGATAAATCTCTAGCCTCTGTGGACTAGGGAGTCATTAGGAAAAGTTCATAAGTACAACACGTGAAACAAGTCAGAACAACAAAAGCGGTAAATAAGAACCAAGTCAACTACATATCTTTGTTAAATAGTTAGATTATAAATGAAGTGATATAAAACAATACACCTCTCTTTTTTTTATATTACAAGCATTTATCCTCTTACAGCCAGATGTTACACACAAAAAATTTGTTCTACAAATCACTTATAATGTAAAAATCCAAACTACTATTAATCACAGACCTACAAAAATTAAGTGATCAATTAAAAAGATGAATTCAATAATAATTACTAACCAATTTACAAGAATATGAAAATAAAAAATATTGCAAATCTGCAAGCCAGCAAATTAGTGCAACTAACAAGAAAACTTAGGCACATTCAAAAATTCAATAATAAAAATAATAAATATAATTGTAGATAAGGAAGTGCAGCTGCTCAATAATTAATAATACAGATTTGCATTTGCTTAATAATTTACCATGTGTTGTGAGGAAATCTGTAGTGAATTAGGAAATTAAAACTGAAGCGGGCAAAGCAAGTTTCCAAAGAGTTGACTAGACCTTCGAGTGAGGGATAGAGCAATAAATTAAATAGACAAGTGAGCTGTTGAGCAAAGTCGATGGCTTTCACAAATTTTTAGCAAGGTGTGAGTAATTTGTGCCATATTTCTGGTAAGTTGGCCATAGATCTCGAGTTGGAGAAGAAAGAGGGGAGAGAGACTTGAAATCTCCAGTAGACGTTGAGTGAACCACGGCTTCCAATGAGGGTTTGACGGGCCTGGCCCATACAAACAATTAATTAGCAATACAACAGGCCTTTTAGAGACTTGTTGCAGGATGTTTAGAATCGTCTAGGATCGTGATTGTACCGATTTGAACGATCCTATCTCTGATTCTTGGGGGATCAGAAGCCAATTCAAGTCTTTGGCAATATTTGGATCTTCAAATCACAGCATTCCACGATTCAGGTCACAATTTGACAACATTGGCCTTTAGGTCTCATAATTCTATGACAAAATGCGAAGACCCTTTGCCGTTAGATTTATGTAAGTTTACTCAGAATTTTCATAGTGATTGATTACGGCAAAAGTCAAAAAGGACTGTCATTTGGTTCTTCTGTCTGTTGAAGCTTAATTTTGAATATGGAACTGGGAGATACAAGTAATATAGGTATCACTGGAACATAAGCACTAAGCAGGCAGGGGAAAAAGCTTAGTATTATGCTAACTATTGTAGTTGATAAGGAGAGTCAATAGTTGGTTGTGGCTAGTGGCTATAGCTTATCCCATATTTTATCGGTGTATACCTTGTGAGCTAATTTTGTCTGACTACCAAATGATGTTGGGCAGTGAAACTGAACTCCCTCCTTGCTGGATTAAAATGTGATGTTTTTGAATTCGTATGATGTTTCCTGGTGCTCTCCAGTTATTTGACTGCTTTTTTTTTGGCTGAGGAAACATCAATATTTTTCAGCCCTTGATTTTTTTATCACTTGGACTAAGCTACAGATTACATAAATTCTGCTTCTGAGATGACTGATCTATGAAGCGCATAAAACACCAAACCCTTGGGCATTTCACCATACTGGATGTCTGGACACAGTAATGCCTTCAATACATTTGAAATGTCTAAAACAAGGCTCATTGAAGTGTTGTGAAAGTATACTTTATGCCTCAAGCACCATTCGTCACCAAGAAAATGTTAAGACTTAAGAGTAGGCAAAGACTTCCCTGAGAAGCTTATGGAGGTGCGAAATAAAGAATATTTGCCATGGATACCTACAACTGCTACAAGTCTCTCCTCCGTGTGTTGTCTTACAGTTCATTTGGTTGAAGTCTCACCCTTGCTGGACCTCTTTGACGGAATATAGGCAGCTCATTAACTCTACTTCCCGATGTTTCTAGTTTCGAATTTTACCTCCTTTATGATTTCTTAGAGTTGCACCTTTTTTTCCCCGTGTCATAGAAGTAGTATCTGCGTCTGTTACCGTTAACGTATTAGTGCTTGATAGTGACTGATGATATACTAGTCATAACTCATAACTAACGCAGCTGATAAAAGCTGACTACTTCAACCTTCTTTGAAAAGGTCGTATAAGAAAAACAACATTTTAGTTCTATATATGGTAGAATATGCAACAAGCTGGGAGAAGCCACCTATTGTGGTGACTTATGCTAGGAGGAAGAAGAAAGCAGCAACCTTACTACAACTACAGGGGCATACTTGCCTTTTATTTTCATTAATGCATTTCTTATTTTCTGTTTGCCTTGTCATAATTCCTCCAACAGAATTCTGTTATGTTGTGTAGTGGAGATGAAAGGAATCTATGTAGGAGAGTGGTATAAATAATGATAGAGGAGAGAGCAGAAGGGGTCCATGAAATTGTAATGAGATATTTTGGAAGAATCCTCATCTTCTCGAATAAGTGAGGGATTGCGTATTGCTCTATTATTCTGATTTAGCAATACAATCAGCTATCTTGGTGCTTTGTGTGTGTGTGCGAAATTACTGTTAAATTCTCAGTTCTCACCAGAATATTTGGAACTTAGCTTCCAATATTTTAAACACTACTATCATATTTGCAAGAGCATTAGGAGTTGGTTGTCTACTTAAAATGAGAACTCTTTCGGAGCACATGGAACCCTTTTCTTTCTATCAAGAAAAAATATGGTGGACTAGCTGATATTTATATCAGTTAATGAAAGAGCCCAATGCAAAAAAAAATTGCATGTTGGGTCTTTGAAACAGTTCAAATCATTTTGAGAATAATAAGTTTGATCTGTTTTACCAAGAAGGTCTACGGTTCGAGTCCGTACTTGTATCAAAGTCTTAACAGTTTTCCTTTTCTCTTTCAGATATTTATGCTTGGATGAGGCTGATAGATTGGTTGATTTGGGTTTTGAGGATGACATCAGGGAAGTCTTTGACCATTTCAAAGCTCAGAGACAAACAGTCTTGTTCTCTGCCACTATGCCAACAAAGATCCAGAACTTTGCTAGAAGTGCATTGGTTAAACCTATTGTTGTTAATGTCGGGAGAGCTGGGGCTGCTAATCTTGATGTCATCCAAGAAGTGGAGTACGTGAAGCAGGAGGCTAAAATCGTTTACCTTCTCGAATGCTTGCAAAAGACTCCACCTCCAGTTCTAATATTTTGTGAAAATAAAGCTGATGTGGATGATATCCATGAATATCTTCTCCTGAAAGGAGTTGAAGCAGTTGCCATCCATGGAGGCAAAGATCAGGAGGATAGAGAATACGCAATAAAAGCTTTCAAAGCCGGGTTGAAAGATGTCTTAGTTGCTACTGACGTTGCCTCAAAGGGGCTGGACTTTCCCGATATCCAGCACGTCATCAACTACGACATGCCTGCTGAAATTGAGAATTATGTGCATCGTATAGGTCGGACGGGAAGATGTGGTAAAACAGGTATTGCAACAACATTTATAAACAGAAATCAGAGTGAAACCACACTGCTTGATTTAAAACATCTTCTGCAAGAAGCCAAGCAGAGGATACCTCCAGTATTAGCTGAACTTGATGATCCAATGGAAGAAGCAGAGGCAATTGCTAGTGCCAGTGGAGTCAAAGGGTGTGCTTATTGTGGAGGGCTTGGTCACAGGATTCAGAATTGCCCGAAACTGGAGCATCAGAAGACGCAACAGCTCGTCAATTCCCGAAAGGATTATTTCGGAGGTGGAGGTTATAGAGGAGAAATCTGATGCTTCCTGTTGTCCCCTCTGCTCTTATATTTGTAACGTCTAGCTGTTCATCTCTGTAACAAGTCTGTTAAAAGTTAGTTGTTTTTGTTATTAGTTTGTTTTTGGTGGAAGGCATCTTTTTTCATAAAATTCTGTTAAATAATAGTGTCGATTGTTACATGATGAGTGCTAGTATTGTTCTTGCTTTGTTGCACCCATGTCAATTGTCAAGGACAATGGCATCAACACTAGGAACCAAGCATCAATCAAAGGATCACTTTGAAGGCGAAAGTTGACCTTATATTGTAAGTAAACCATACGTACGAACTATGATGACAAGACTGTAATCTAATAATCTATACTGCGCTATAATCTAACCGCTCATATAGCTTTGTGTACTCATTCAGTACTTCAGTAATGGCGTTCAGGATAAATAGATGGTTGTTAAGCAGAACATCTTCAACCCAGAATTGTAATTCATTTACTTGCAGCTGATCAGCTTACCTCATCATGTTGACGCTAAGAATGCTGCTAGGATCTTTGAAGAGTTTGCTCGAATTCATATTCCCCTGAATACTGTATTTCAGCAGCTCCTCTGAGTTTAGTGAGACAGGTTTACATGTAGCTTCAATATTCTTAAGCCCGTTTGGTTCAAACTATGGAATGAAAAGAGAATGGAAATAAGTAGAGGAGAATGGTAACAAAAATGATTACCTTTACATAGGTGTTTGGTTCGAGTCACGAAATGAAAAAGAAGTGACAATCATTACCGCCAAGTAGTGACTTTTGTTACTTGAGGGGAGGGGAATCCATTACCACCAAGTAATGCAAAGGATTGAGGAGGCGGTGAACGAAAAAAAAAGTGGACATCGGAAATTAATTGCATTTCTTGAAGTTCAAAAATAGTGAACCAAACAAGGCCTTAATTATATCCACATTTCTTTTATTATATTTGCCAATGCGTGATTTCAGTAATTTATATTATGAAGTATCAATAATAAAATTTTGGCTTATCATTTTGAGGTACAAAAGTTGGGGTAAATGTTTCTGGTAAGTTATTAGGGTTTTAGTATTTATATCATTAGAAAAAAATTGTATTCTTTTATAAATAATAGATGAGTGGATGAATCGGGTGATGGGTTGGGGTAATCTACCCATCTCCGACCCAACCCATCATCCGACCACCCGCCATCAGTTAAGAATCTATGTTTGAACGAGTTTTTATCTATTTTTTTTGGGTCGGATGAATTAAACCCTTGACGGGTTAGGATGACATTACAAGTCCTAATTGCTGGTGTTATTGAGTGGTAGGGGACTAGGGGGTGAGGGTAGGGAAAGATGAAAGATGAAAGATGAAAAAAAAGGAAGGCCTTAAAATAATATAATAAAAAGGAATATAATTGGATTAAAAGGGTGAAGGTAATAATGGTTGACTCTTTTGGGAAGGGTAGATCAATAATCGAGATAATTTTGCGAAGGTTAGCAATAATTGGGACTTTCATTGTTAATTTCTTTTAATACTTGTAAATTAGTGAATCATAGAAGGAAAAATTGTCAAGAACCACCTAATAAAGACACTTATTTTGAGAAAACCACCTAATAAATGTTTTATTATAAAAAACCACCTAATAAAACACTTTTTCTTTCAAAACACCACCACTTGAGACCAAATTAATAACTTTGTTAGCCCCGTAACCATTTATCGACAGATTAATAACTCCATAAGAGTCACTTGGGGTTGAATGCAAATGGAGAGAACTGATTACAAGGTTAAATGAGTTACTTATTTGATCTCAAATGGTGGTGTTTTGAAAGAAAAAGTGTTTTATTAGGTGGTTTTTTATAATAAAACATTTATTAGGTGGTTTTCTCAAAATAAGTGTCTTTATTAGGTGATTTCTGACAATTTTTCCATCATAGAAAGACTAATCTCTATGGGAAATTTTCATGGTAATCCACTATTTTTAATTTTTTCATTGTCGACCAACCTTTTTTATATGCAAAATAGACCTTATAATTTGTAGGTTTTGTGAAAAAACAGTTTATACTTCCTCCTTTTTTTTGAGTGATACAAAGTTGCTTTTTCGTTTTTTGAGGCAAAAGATTATAAGTATAATTAGTTGGGTTTAATTGTAGAATAAATGGGTCTGGTCCCCTCCCCAACTTTTTTTAATTAGGCGGCAAAGAAGGGTGATCACTCCCTTAGGCGCCTAATTATTTTTGGATGCTGCTCCACTTTTCAAACTTCTCCATATGTTTCCCTCCATTTCATTTTCATTTCTTCCCCAAATTCCCCCCCTAAAATCAGAATCTGCCCTATAAAAGGGCATACAACTCCATTTTTTGGGAGCAAATTTAAAGGTTGCTGTCATAGCAGCAAGTAACTGAAATTCAACAAAAATCAAACCCAAAACAGAAGCTTTACATCACAATCCATTAAAAAACAGAATCCTTTCAAACCCCCCAAAAATCCCAATAATCCAAATTCCCAATTACCTAAACTAAAATTGCATCAACTCTAATTACAAAATGGGAGATGCATCAATTGAGTTATTTCAAGCCATGGTTGATGAAGATAATTGGGAAGCCTACTATGAGCCCAACATGGACAGTCAATCCCCTCCTGAAACAGAAGAAACACATATACAAGTTAGGGAAAAAAGGCCAAATCTAACAAACGAGAAAAGAAGGCAAGCAATTGATGAGCTTTTAACAATGCTTGAGCAAAACAAATTACCATTTGGAGCAATTTCCAAAACAGCTTTGAAGTATGGTGTTTTCAGGGTGACAATGGACGGATTATGGAGGAGAGCATGTGCACAAAGAGTAAATGGTGATGCCATTGATGTCAGGAACCAAAAAGAAGGAAGAGTTGGCATAAAAGCAAAGGAATACAGTGAGGAATTCCTGCAGTCAGTCCCTCTAAATTTGAGAACAAGTGTGAGATGCTTTGCAGGGGAATTAAAAATTCACCCCTCAGCAGTTTACACACTCCTCAAAAAGGGGAGATTAAGAAGTCATACAAGCAGTAATCACCCAAGTCTAACAAAAGCACATAAGTTGGCTAGGATGAAATGGATTTTATCCCACATTGAACCAGGAACCTCAACACAGCCAACCAATTTTATGAACTTACAAAACATAATCCATATTGATGAAAAATGGTTTTATCTAAGTCCAGAAACTAGAAGGTTCTACTTGCTGCCAAGGGAAGATAATCCCTATAGGTGTTGCCAATCTAAAAGGTTTAAGATTAAGGCAATGTTCATGGCAGCCACTTCTGAACCATTATCTGACAATGAAGATAAGTGTTACATGATGGTAAATTTGGCATTTTCCCCTTTGTGGAAAAGGTACCAACTAAGAAGAGAAGCAAAAACAGAGAGACAGGCACAATTGAAACAAAAGTCATTGAAAGAATCACTCAAAAGGTCATCAAAAACATGATAATTCAACATGTCATCCCCTCAATCATGAGTAAATGGCCTGAAGGAATGTCTAAAGACATATTCATTCAGCAAGATAAAGCTAGGCCACACATACACCCTGATGATGAGGAATTCAAAGTAGCAGCAACACAAAATGGATTCAACATCCAACTCATTCAACAACCACATCAATCCCCTGATTTAAATGTTTTAGATTTAGGGTTTTTAGAGCTATTCAAGCTTTGATGTATCAAACATTTCCAAAAAACATTGATGAACTTATTGTAAGTGTTAATGATGCTTATGGAAGGTTTGATCCTCAAGTTATGAAGTATACTTGGCTACAATTTCAATATGTGATGGTTGAAATTTTGAAAGTGAAGGGTGGAAACAACTACAAAAACCCCCATCACGGCAAGGCTAGATTAGAAAGATTGGGCCTCCTCCCCAAAACAGTTTTGGTTGATCAGTCATTGATTGATAAAAGTGTGAAGTACTTAAATGAAAAAAATGCCCTTAAATGAAGAAGAAATGATCCTTTTTGATAATGACTCAAGTTTGACAACTACTGATGTTGTTTATGAAGAATGAAAGAAGACATTTGAATGCTAAAAAGGGTGAAGACTTTTTTGGGGAAAAAGTGAAGCATGAAGTTGCAGTTTTTGTGAAGTTCATTAACTGAAAAACAGAGTACAAAAAACAGAGTACATGTAAGTAAGACAATTTTTGGGTGACTACATGGTATTTTTTGGGTATTTAAACTGCAAAACAAACCTTAGGTAGCTAGGTAGGAGGATAGAGTTCAAATTACAAGTACTTTATGTAACTAGGTTTGTAAATACAGTTTAAAACATGTTATGTTAATCATTTTAGAGTTATATGCAAATATGATAATTGATTTGTCATTAACTTCATTCATTTATTGTTCATCAAGGGATTTATATAGGTGAATGAGATGGAAGAACACATAATATGCATCACAAAAACATCATTTGACCTTTAAATCCATCAGGGAGTACAGAGTAACTCATGAAGATAGGCCAATGTTACCTCAAGGCACACAAGTTGCCGAGCAATTCATTGACCTACTTCGAGTTCATTGTGAATCCCTTCATCATTTGGATTGTTGAGTGAAGTTTAATAAAGGACTCTTTATTCTTTCAATTTACCGAGGACTCATATTGTGCAATACATACTACAAGCCAACTTAATTCATCCAAAATTCATCAATGTGTATCTTCATCATTCATCAAATTAGGCATCAACCACTAAGTTAAAGCAAATGCTACTCAGAAACCATAATCATGGTCACAAAAGGAATGAGTTCTCAGCAGCACCAGCACTAAATTAACTCATGAACATTATCCAACAAAAACCAATCCAACAATTATTCTAGGGACTCATATACGCTTCCAACATAATGTAAGAACCATTAGCATAATCAATACTAATCAAATCTTAACAGCAACAATTCATAATTAAGTGATGCAATCAAACAACAATAACAACCACAAGACAAATTTGAAGGAATCAGCAGTAAAGAAATAAAAAGGAAATTTACACCTCCCTTGCTCTTTCTAGCAGAGGAAGTAGCAGCAGCAAAGGAAGCCAAATCTTTAGCAAAGGAGGATCTGAGGTACGGTTTCCTCCCACCACCAGTGGAGGAACCACCACCACCAGATCCACTATCAGGGGACCCACCACCACCAGCTCCACCAGCAGACCCAGAAGCAGAAGGAGGGGCACAAAAAGCAGGAACACAACACAATTTGCCAGATCCATTAAAACAATCACTAAAACCCATTCTCTGCATTCTCTTAGTGTAGTCATAAAAATCCTCCGGCTGAGGAGCACGTAGGGCACAGACAATCTAACTGACAGATCTGCAGATTTCCTTCCCTTTCCCTTTCTCAATCTCCTTCAACCCTTCTCCCATTGCCTCTTCTTCTCTGTCCTCATTCAACCCAATTTTTTCTTTTCCTTTTCTTTCCTCGTTTCCCTCATCCTTCACCTTCACTTCCTCAGAATCAGATGAAATTTCAATGAAATTGAAAGTGCCAAACTCGGAATCGGAACTAAAACTTTCTTCATCACTCCAAACAACCGGAGTGTTGTTTTTCTGGGCTTCTAGAACCTTACCTAAAGCCACTACTAGAAAAAGGGTTTTTAACGACGGAAAAGGATGTCGTTATAAGCCCAAAAACTCGTCGTTAAAGCTTTTCACGACGGAAAAATTCTCGTCGTCAAGTGGTTGCAATAGCTTCCGTCGTTATTGGTCTTAACGACCATGTTCGTCGTTGAAAAGTAACGACAAGACATGACTCCTCGTTACTTTATAACGACAAGACATCTACTCGTCGTTACTTTTTAACGACAAGACATGATTCCTCGTTACTTTTTAACGACAAGACATCTACTCGTCGTTACTTACTAACGACAACATATTCACTTGTCGTTATTGTTTAACGAGAATATAAATTGGTTGATAATTATTTATGATGAAACAATCACCATTAAACTGATGTTGTTTTTACAGAGAAATTGATATTTTTGTACTCAACTACAATTTTACATTAAATTGAACTTCTCAAATCACAATCACTTTGAAATTTGTAAAGTAAATTTTATTGATATAAATAGTAATCATCATTACAATAAAAATCAGATCTCACGTGTAAGTTCCACAACCTAATTGTACGCAGCTATAAACTAAAACTAAAACTAAATATATCAAAATGTCAAGAAATAAACTCTTCATCTGATTAAGAGTGCTGTCTTCTTTAGCTTCCAAGTCCAAAGCTCAAAACCTTCGATTTGCTACTTCGATTACAAATGTGCTGACTTCTTCATTCTCCCATCTAATTTCTTTGTATATAATTACCCAGTTACATTAGAGGGTCAAATGTAGTAATGTTGCAGACCCGTTCTCTTTGAAGCTCAGCCAATGTCTTGCAACCTCTGCAAATACCTTACATTTTAATCATCATCACCATTTCCACAACTTTGAACTAACAACAAAAAACAATTAGTATTACAAATTAAAGCTACCTTCTCACACATCAAGGTACCAAAATCAGTTTGTCGTTCTAATTTATAGTCTTCTTAGCTTCAAAGTACCCAAAAACCTTACAGTCTTCTGCACAACAGAGAACATGCATTTAAAACATTATAAATGGATTTCAAATATCTTAGTTAGAAATTTTAGTCTTCTGCACAACAGAGCCGACTTTTTCCCCATCACTTACGTTGTTTGACTATTTACAGAATGTTGATCTTTGCTTAGCACGACTACATGTAGGATTCTAGAGACAAATTTTGATAAGCAGTATAAGAGTCATCTCCATACCCCTGCCAAAAGAAAAAGAACAATGTTTAGAAATACTTTAGTTAACTTTTATAATACATGTGATACGTACATAAATCCTCTAGCTAATCATTTCAGCTAAAAACACTCAAAATCAATGAGTAGTTTGAAATCAAGCCTTTGATATGATTTTTAACAAATTAAGTTTTTTTACATAATAACAAAGAGTCTTGTTTTAGATAAATTGAAAATTTAGAGATAGGTACAGGCAAATCAGTTAGTAACAAAGGAACTTCCTTTTAAGGCTAAAAGCGAGTGGTTCGTTAGCATTTGGAAAAACTTAAGGAAACGACAAGGTATTTATTACGTGTTTTAGTGATACTTAACATCAATTTCCCTGCATGTTACAAAATTTCTATTATAACCTTAGTTTGAAAAAAACATAACATATATTGAGACTTGTAAAAAAACATGTCAGAATACATTTTTTAAGAAAAGTAAAAACAACGTAATGACGGATAACATAACGGGTAAAATGGCCTTATAAGTTATACCTTAGCTTGCTAAAAGAGTTGCTTAAACACAAATGATCCCACATGAAAACACTTGAAAGGGCACTTTTATCCTTTCTACTAATCGAGTACTCGCTAGCAGTTACCAAGCTGAACAAAACAAAGTTCCAAGAACCAAGTAATTCATGTTAGCCGATGGATGCAATGACATAAATTAAAATATATCAATATAAACTACTTCCTCCATTTTTTAATACTCGCACCATTGAACCAGTTTACGTAACCCAATGCACAATTTAGATGTTAAATATTGTTAATTATACACAATAAAAAATTATGTATATTAGATTTTAATAATCTATACATTGAGATGAATCTAACAAGATCCCACATGACTATATTTTTTCTTACATATAAGTCACAATATTAATTTAAGTGGACATGTGTGAATAGTGTGAAAGATAGAAATGATGCGAGTATTAAAAAACAGAGGAAGTATATATAGATCTAAAGACTTTTTATATTGAGAAAACTAAGAACTATATGTTTCATATGAGGACATAAAATTGCACTAACAGAGCTTCTCTACTTTGCACAATGTTTAGAAAAGCCATTTACATTAGGTTGCTTTCCTCCTAAAAAGATTACATCAACACAAAGAATTAATAAAAGATTACCTGGCTACCAGTTACTACTACCATCTAGTAGTCCAAATTTCTCCATTGATTATATTGTTCGAATGTTCGCTAGTCACACCTGCAGATAGTCTAGAGTTAATAAAAGAAACCAAGTAAGAATCTCATCCTACATAATCAAGGCGGTTAGCAGTCACAGAAGCAACAAATTCAACAACCAAATTCTAGATTTTTTTGGCAGTATCACCCTCATAAGTCATAACCCACTGCTTAAACAATCTGAGGAACAAGAATAGGGTCATAGTTCCCAATACCGTGACAATACAAACAGTCAGCATAAATTTTATGGAAAACAAGAACAATGTCACAGAGCTTAATACTAACACAACTTATTTAACCTCATATTGATCTTATGAAAATAAAATTTAACACGTTACCCATCTCTCTCCCCCAAAAATTTTTCTTTGGTTTTCCTATTTGGGTATTTCTTCAGCTAGTACTTTCGTCGAATAGGCTGTGTGCACAAAAGATGAACAATTGAACTCCCACTACATATAGTTGAATAGTTTGAGAGCTTAAAACTATAAAAACCAGATACCAAGAACAAACAAGCATTGTATGTTTACATTTTTAGAGAATTATAAAAGCTAACTAAAAATTTACAAAAAGCTAGACCTAAGTAATTCATCTCTAATTACAACAACAAACAAAACGAGACATATGTTCACAAGAAGGAGCAATTCAAAAAATCCAAATAAGCAATTCACACCAGATTTTCAACATATTTTTTGCCACTTCTACAACTCAATCGAGTAGAGCAAAGACCAATGTAAGAAAAAAGACAAATTAAACAAAAAAGAGTTAAACATACAACAATTGAAGCTTCGTCTCCTTTAGGTTGAGAAATTTCTAGTTCTTCAAACCCCAATCGAGCAAGGAGAGATCCCCAATTCTTTAAACCCAACCGAATATAAATTCTTCAAAACCTAATCAAATTTCACAAAACTTCAAACCCTAATTAGTGACTTGTGTGGAAAGAAGCGATCTCGAGGGCTTAGAAAGTGGGGATATCATTTTTGGAAGAGAGAAAAGTTTGTGGGATTTGACGGATATTTAGAGGGTTTATGCAATTTCAACGACGACTTTAATTCAGCAGATATTTCGCGCTTAATCTTTAAGTTATGAACAGCATCCACTACTCGGATTTGTCGTGAAAAGAATGCTTTCCACAACAAATAATCCAAGGGGTCGTTATTGTTTGGTTGTTAAAGGTCCTTTTCTAGTAGTGAGCTCGACATGTACGGGGACCCATCATCTTCTCTGCACCCCCACTCTCATATAATCGCCTTGGCCAAGGAGATCCATGTTCGAAGGATTGAATTACATCATAGATGAACATGGCCTCATCTTCATCCCTTGAACTGAAGTGCGCGTCAACCAGAGGCTTCAAATCAGGGACGTTTGACATTTTTTTTGGAGAGGAGAGTGCAGATTTGGTTAGATTTTTGGGAGAATGAAAGTGAACAGAGGTAGACGATATGTTGAAGGATGAACAAAGAGGATTGATGAGAGAGAATTTGGAGGATGAAGAGAGAGACGAGAGAAGTACATAAACTCTAGAACACTTTTGAGAAGGGAGAGGATTTTGAGAAGGGAGAGGATTTTTGAGAAGGGAAGTGAGAGTCAATAACTGATGAATGAACAAACCCTAGAATGTGAAGGGTTTTGTTCATGAATCAGTTATGACTCATAAATGGGGGGTTGGATAGATGAAATTTGGTGGGAATCATTAATGGGATAGGTAAGATTAATTAGTATGGGCAAAAAGATTTAAGTTTGGTTAAATAAATAAGTAAGGTTAATATTGTCATTTTATAAGGTAAATATTACCAAAGTTAGAAAGTTTTGAAAGTGTATCACTTAAAAAAAACATCCACTTTTGGAAGGTGTATCACTTAAAAAAACGGAAAAAGTATAATACTTTTTGTGAGAGAACACCTTATATAACATTATGAATCAAATTACACACCTTATTGTCATATTTTGGTCAGAAAGGTCAACTTTTGGGTGATTGACTCTCTTGTTTTCCCTCCCTTTTTGTGCATTGGATTTTAATATAAAAATTTGGGTTGATGTGATGATTTCCACGCACAAAAGGTACAAAAAAAAAACCAAATATCGACTTTTTCGGCCTAAATATGATAATGTATAATTTGATAAATCATGACATATAAGGTGTTTTCTAAAAAAAATCTAAAAAGTGTTTTTTTGACAATATATATCTTCAAAATTTCCTAAAACGCAAATCTGTTACTGTTAACTTTTTTTTTTTGATGTTTCTTCCTCTCTCGGCCTTTCCGCTCTAAACTCCATTGACGAACATTCAAAAGCTTCCTCTTGATTAAATGCAATTTTGTTCATGGTAAGATCTGATACATTCATTTAGAGAAACACGGGTGGTATCTGATACATTCATTTAGAGATGCACAAATTTTGTTCATCTTAAAGTTGTAAATGCTACACTATATTATAACTAAGGTACTACAAATACATTATTTCGTCCCACCTAAATCTATCCTCCATTCGAGAGTAGATAAACATGGCATGCAAATCTATATTTACAACTGTGACTTCGAGGTTGACGATGCGGCAGGTTGACGATGCGGCAGGTTTACTCTGCAAGAAAGAGGACATTCTAAAAATGCGATGCAACATACATTTGTTGGTCCAAATTAAAAGTCACTAGAGTGCACCAACGATAGAGAAAACGAGGAGTATATGAGATGATTAAGCACCTTTAATTTCATATGTTGAGCAAAAGACTTATGGAGTAGATCTTTTGCAATATCTGATAATTTGATAAAACCAGTTCTTTAAAAACTTCATCTTCCTGCAATAATATATTACTAGCCTTCTATGCACGCTATGCGAGCACAAATATTCGAAAAAATTAAAGTTTTTTGTCTCGAATAAAAATTATAAATTAGCTCACAATTGGTGATTTATTTGCACCTCCGATTCGAAAGTGAAATACCTACCCTCTTCTATATTATTTTTCTATCATTCCAAGCAAGTTAGTAATTTTGAGTTTTTAAAATTTTTATGGCTTACCCTCTTCCTTCATAGAATAGAAACTTAGCAAAAGAAGAGTGTATGTAATTTCATGTGGACGCCAAGTCTTCCCCTCCCATATATATGATAAAGATAATAGAGATTTCTCTTTTAATTGCCATATATTTTTACCTTAGATACTTTATGGAAAAGAACATGTTCTCTTTCAATCCATATGCACCTGATGCGTGCGGAAAAGTAAATTTCTCTAGTGAAGTGTATTTTTTTCGTGTTTTAAACAAATGATTGTTAAATTTTAGTTATTTTTTTTTTGGGGTGTAATTGTAACCTCAAAAAACTTTAAAGAGTGAAATAATATAAAAATACATAAAAGAAAATGAGTAATAAATTTAGAGAATAGATTACTAATAATGATCTGAATTTAAAACGCCAAAAAAGAGAAAAAAAATCTACCAAAAAGATTAATAAAATATGTCATTTAGAGGGAGAGAGGGAGAGGGAGTAAGAGAGTGAAAATGAAACAAATAAACAACTATAAGAAATTATTTTGAAATAAATGGCTACACTTGAAAATAAAAAATGCATAAAAAAAACTACTTTAATATTAGATAGGAGCATTAACTTTCTTCATTTAAGAAAATCTTTATTCCTTTTATTATTTTTGGTGTCCACCCCCACCTCTTCACTTATATAATAGAGATAAAGATAATAGAGATTTCTCTTTTAATTGCCATATCTTTTTACCTTAGATACTTTATGGAAAAGAACATGTCCTCGTTCAATCCATATGCACCTGATGCGTGCGGAAAAGTAAATTTCTCTAGTGAAGTGTATTTTTTCGTGTTTTAAACAAATGATCGTTAAATTTTAGTTATTTTTTTTTTGGGGTGTAATTGTAACCTCAAAAAACTGTAAAGAGTGAAATAATATAAAAATACATAAAATAAAATGAGTAATAAATTTAGAGAATAGATTACTAATAATGATCTGAATTTAAAACGCCAAAAAAGAGAAAAAAAATCTACCAAAAAGATTTATAAAATATGTCATTTAGAGGGAGAGAGGGAGAGGGAGAGGGAGTGAGAGTGAAAATGAAACAAATAAACAACTATAAAAAGGAAATTTAGATGAATTATCACCCAAAAGAAATTATTTTGAAATAAATGGCTACATTTGAAAATAAAAATGCAAAAAAAAAACTACTTTAATTAATGATAGGAGCATTAACTTTCTTCATTTAATAAAATCTTTATTCCAATAAGAGAAAAAAATCTACCAAAAAGATTAATAAAATATGTCATTTAGAGGGAGAGAGGGAGAGGGAGTAAGAGAGTGAAAATGAAACAAATAAACAACTATAAAAAGGAAATTTGGATGAATTATCACCCAAAAGAAATTAGTTTGAAATAAATGGCTACACTTGAAAATAAAAAATGCAAAAAAAACTACTTTAATTAATGATAGGAGCATTAACTTTATTCATTTAAGAAAATCTTTTTTCCTTTTCTTATTTTTGGTGTCCACCCCCACCTCTTCACTTATATAATAGAGATAAAGATAATAGAGATTTCTCTTTTAATTGCCATATATTTTTACCTTAGATACTTTATGGAAAAGAACATGTCCTCTTTCAATCCATATGCACCTGATGCGTGCGGAAAAGTAAATTTCTCTAGTGAAGTGTATTTTTTTCGTGTTTTAAACAAATGATCGTTAAATTTTAGTTATTTTTTTTTGGGGGTGTAATTGTAACCTCAAAAAACTTTAAAGAGTGAAATGATATAAAAATACATAAAAGAAAATGAGTAATAAATTTAGAGAATAGATTACTAATAATGATCTGAATTTAAAACGCCAAAAAAGAGAAAAAAAATCTACCAAAAAGATTAATAAAATATGTCATTTAGAGGGAGAGAGGGAGAGGGAGAGGGAGTGAGAGTGAAAATGAAACAAATAAACAACTATAAAAAGGAAATTTGGATGAATTATCACCCAAAAGAAATTATTTTGAAATAAATGGCTACACTTGAAAATAAAAAATGCAAAAAAAAACTACTTTAATTAATGATAGGAGCATTAACTTTCTTCATTTAAGAAAATCTTTATTCCTTTTATTATTTTTGGTGTCCACCCCCACCTCTTCACTTATATAATAGAGATAAAGATAATAGAGATTTCTCTTTTAATTGCCATATGTTTTTACCTTAGATACTTTATGGAAAAGAACATGTCCTCGTTCAATCCATATGCACCTGATGCGTGCGGAAAAGTAAATTTCTCTAGTGAAGTGTATTTTTTCGTGTTTTAAACAAATGATCGTTAAATTTTAGTTATTTTTTTTTTGGGGTGTAATTGTAACCTCAAAAAACTTTAAAGAGTGAAATAATATAAAAATACATAAAATAAAATGAGTAATAAATTTAGAGAATAGATTACTAATAATGATCTGAATTTAAAACGCCAAAAAAGAGAAATAAAATCTACCAAAAAGATTAATAAAATATGTCATTTAGAGGGAGAGAGAGAGAGGGAGAGGGAGTGAGAGTGAAAATGAAACAAATAAACAACTATAAAAAGGAAATTTGGATGAATTATCACCCAAAAGAAATTAGTTTGAAATAAATGGCTACACTTGAAAATAAAAAATGCAAATAAAAAACTACTTTAATTAATTATAGGAGGATTAACTTTCTTTATTTAAGAAAATCTTTTTTCCTTTTCTTATTTTTGGTGTCCACCCCCACCTCTTCACTTATATAATAGAGATACAATCTCAAATCAATCTTTGTTGCAAAGTTATCCCAAAACAATAATACTATAAATAGCCTTCATGACACTATGACACCAATTATAAGTTGTGAGCATCGAGGTCGAGCAACACCTAGTAAATTAAGTGGATATATTTTAGAGGGTAGCACCAACCTAGATGTTGGTGAACGAAAGGACATATTGTTAGAGGTTGATATAGGGAAAATTAAGTCGTTACTAATCCCCCTAAAATCAAACTAATACCTAACTAGACCACTAAACTAAGTAAAGTGCTAAGTAAGGGTCATTTTTCTACAGGGACTAAGGAACATTGATATGTGTTAATTTAACGATAAGCTAGGCCGAAAAGGAATCGAAAGGTTTCAACTACCAACTAAAATCTATTAAACTAAAACTAAGTACCAAAGATCAAATAGGATTAGGGAAAAGGATCCAACACCAACCAATCATGATTTAGGGAATTTGATGGGTGAAACATGGAGGAAAGAAAACCAAACAACTAATTGAGGTTATTGACTCTTAACTAGCTCTAAACCCTCTCTCAAGGGTGCATAAAACTACCTAGATCACATAATTAAGCCACTTTCATGGTCTCAAACATGCAACCAAGGGATAATCACAATGTCAATCCACAAAACCCTCACTCAAATCTCACTCTCATGAGTAATTAAGCAAGATAATAGCATAAATGTCAACCTTAATCTCCTCTCTCGATTTGATTAAGGCATCAATAAAACAAACATCCAAGTGGCCAACTAGAATGCAAGCAAATAGTAATCATGCCATTAATCAATTAATAAGCTTAATCAAACTTCTAATTTCATATTCAAACACCCAAAATCAATCATAGTTGGGTTTTCACCCAAACCCTACCCAACAAACTACTCCATAAACACAAAAATGAGAGCTTTAGTGAAATTAACAACTAATATCATAATACTAAACATTAATCTAATATCAAATTAAACAAAATAGACCATAAATAATTAA
Organism: Patellifolia procumbens; assembly: GCA_947645195.1. NCBI lineage: Eukaryota > Viridiplantae > Streptophyta > Magnoliopsida > Caryophyllales > Amaranthaceae > Patellifolia > Patellifolia procumbens. The sequence goes on from CANSGD010000920.1 coordinate 992,603, forward strand.
ACTAAGCATGAATAATTAATCTAAGAAAAACAATTAAGATAAAGCATTAAAAGAAGATAGATAGAGTAAGAAATGCTCATTGATAGATTGTTGAATCTTTGAAAACAAGTTGTCACCCTTGAATCTCCCATCTTCAATCTCTCTTTGAGTTTTCTCACTTTTCTCTCTAAACTAAGCTATGGAGGCTAACCATCCCAAAAACTAGGGTCTTCAAGGTTTCAAGTTTGAAAATCAGAATTTCCCTCTAAGGGCCTGTTCATTTCAGCTTAATTTCAGTTCAGTTCAGTTCAGTTCAGTTCAGTTCAGTTCAGTTCAGTTCAGTTCAGTTCAGTTCAGTTCAGTTCAGTTTAGCTCCATTCTATTATAACCATCTTGTTAAATATTATTATGTTGGTCTAATTTATTTTACGAATTGCTCTTATTATTATTATTATTATATTATTATTATATTATTATTATATTATTATTATTTATTTTTATATGATTATTATTAATTATTATTATTATTATCTGTATATTATTTTGTTTATCGTAGCTTTATTCATTATTATTATTATTATTATTATCATTAGGGAGGAACATGGTTTAGGTTAAAGGCATAAATAAACCCACGTTTTCAGCCCATAATCCAATCAAATCATGTCAAAATGATTTATGATGTAATTTTGCAGGTCCGACCCAATTATTATTTTATTACTAAATATTAATATATAATTAATCTAATTATTAAAATATTAATATTAATTTAATTCTTAGATATTATTATTATTATATAATCATCATCCGGTATTAATATATTAATACAAAGACTATAAAATAATTGTTATTAATTATCATTATAATCATTAATCATTATTATTATTATTATTATTAATTTATGATTGTTAATATTATTTATTTATAATTATCATTTAAAAATATCCAAAATATAATTATTATTATTCATTAATAATTATTCATTATTATTACCTATCATCATAATTATTAGGAAAATTTGTCAGAAAGGACATTTTAAAAGAGTTTATTTGTGAGAAAGAACCTTTTAATTTTTTTTTGGCTTTTACCAACCTTAAACAAAAAAAAAATTGCGAGAAGAGACCTTGAGCTTGTTTTCTGACGTTGACCACCGGAAACCGACGTTAACTAATATTTTCTTCCTATTTGCAATCCTAATCTAGTCTTCTGTTTCTTTTCGCTTCCCCTCTCATCCTCGTGGTTGCGCCACCATGGACCTACACCACCACGAACGCACACCACCACCTGCCGTCGACACGACCACCTTCCTCGTCCTCCCCTGCTTGCCTTTCACTCACTCAAACCAGCTTCCTCAGCTACGGCAGATTCAGCAATAAACCATACTCTGGGTTCTCAACACCAATGCCAGCCTCTTCTTTCTCAACTCCCATCTCCATACCATCGGGATTTACATTCTCATCAACATTGATGGGCCCTTCTATCACAGCTCCCTCTCAACATTATCAGGCTCCCCGTCTTCAACACCATTGCCAGCATCTTCTTTCTGAGCTTCCATCTCAATACCATGAGGCAGCAGCAAACAGGAGGGGGATTGAGAGGAGAGAGGGACAACAATGGATGGAGGCTGCGGTAGGGTTGTGGGTACTGTGTGGTGGGTAGCCTCGCCGGTAAATTTCGGCAAAGATGGGGTGGGGGTGAGGTTGGCGGTGGCTGGTTAAGGGAGGAGGTGGGATATGGGTGGGGGAGGAGAGATAGGTGGGGGTGTTAATGAAAGGACCTTTTAGAGGAGTTTTTTTGTGAGAAAATATTAGTCAACGCCGGTTTCCGGTGGTCAACGTCGGAAAACAAGCTCAAGGTCTCTTCTCGCAATTTTTTTTTATTTAAGGTTGTTAAAAGCCAAATTTTTTTTAAAAGGTCCTTTCTCACAAAAAAACTCTTTTAAAAGGTCCTTTCTGACAAATTTTCCTAATTATTATCAATTCAATTATATTCAATTCAGTTCAGTTCAGCGCCATTCAGTTCAGTTCAGTTCAGTTCAGTTCAGCGCCAATCAGTTCAGTTCAGTTCAGTTCAGTTCAGCACCAATCAGTTCAGTTCAGTTCAATTCAGTTCAGTTCAGTGCAGTTCAGTTCAACTGTTTTCAGTAAATCTAAACAGGCCCTAAGTTTAGGTAAAAAAGAATTTATACAACCCCTAACTAAGGGCAAAAAGGTAAAAAGAAATAAAAATAAGCAATTCCGCAAACCCGCAGTGATTGGGCGATCCATAATGGTGATCGCCCGATCACCATGAGGCAGGAACTCTGGGAAAAACCACAGCCGTGATCGGGCGATCCATAGGTGGATCGGGCGATCCACCCTATCCGTCAACACAGGACAATTGAACTTGTAAAGGTCATAACTCCTTCGTTTCTTGTCGGAATCAAGCGTGTGAACTCTTGTTGGAAAGCTATTGAGATGAACTTCAATCTCCAACTTGAATCACTACCAAATGATGTTTAGTTTGTGAGATATGAGCTTTTGAAGTCAATCATTATGCAAAACATGAAGGGAACTTGGTGGATTTTGCTTCCTTAACCTCCTTTTGCCTTTCTTTCTTCATTACTCATGCTCTAAACCTTATATATGCATTATTGGGCTTTTGTAGGTAAATCAAAAGCTTACTTTGATAGTACCTACATACAACACGAATAAAATGGCATAAAAAGGTCATAGAAAATGAGCGAAAAGACTAAAAAGCTACAATCACTAACAAAACGTGAATTGAGCAAAGTGAAACTATAAATTGTATAAGATAATGGAGAAAAATGATTCAAATCAAAGGAAAAGAAGAGGTTTAGAGTGATATAAATATCACTCATCAAACTCCCCCAAACTTGATTCTTTGCTTGTCCTCAAGCAAATCAACATGGATAACAAGGGGGATGCAAAAAGGTGACCCAACAAAACTAAAAAAAATGAGATCACTAAATAGAGAAAGAAAAACAAAAAATTAAAACTAACTCACTTTCGTAGGAATCACGGTTGCATTTAGCTTATGCAACAAGCCCTTTAAACCCCTAGGATGACCCTAGTGGAAGAGGATGGTCTCGTGAGGGTTTTCAGAAGGCATACCCACAAAGCCAACACACCAACTCAAACAAGCAACAACCCAAGAATGGCAACATCACCAAGGTGTGAGAGATGGAGTCAAGAGTGGACCACAAGCAAGCATATATGAGAATGTTTTCTTTCAATTCCAACATAACACATAAGGAGGTTTTGAGATGAGCTAAACTAAGGTGTAAGTTCAACAAATTCTCTAACTCTTCCACTACTTTCAACACCATTGCTCCAAGGGTCATTTAGTTCACAAACTCATGTATAGGATGAGAAAACCGACTCAAGTAACTCTAGTCCTCAATGTGCAGAATATTTTCCCCCAAACTTAGCATTTTCATTATTATGGAGATGAAGATATGTGAAATAGCGATGCAACTACCAAGGAGTGCGGGGCTTAGTCTTCGCACTCTTTGTGCGGTCCGTCCACTCACGAAGCAGACATGTTTCTCAGGCATGGTACCAAGTACTCGGTCGGAGACGCTCTAGGAGGAAAAACATTTATACTCAAGCCGCAACGATCCCGTCGTCACTAGGGAGTTCTACTTCACTTTTTCGAACCCCCACTTGAGCATTGGAATGCGCTAGGACCTTGGTTACCAACCACCCTTTCGCAACTCTTATTGAAATTATGCATTTTTTTCTTTTTGTTTCTTTTTATTTTTTTAGGCTACTAGCCTTTTTCATAAAACCAATTTTTTTCTCTTTTTTATAGGGTCGTGAAAATGCCAAGCTATTTGGGGTAGATTATCAAATGCACTCGGGGACCCAAGTTATGAGAACCAAGTAAGGACTTCCTATATCATGAAGGATAGAACTAAGTGACTTATTTAAGGAGAATTTTGTTGTTTTTGTTTATGAGTTATTTGACTTGATGGAAAAACAACAAACTTTAAGTCATCTCAAAACTCCCTAATCTACACATGTTCCAATATTAGGTCACACAATTCCATTCTCATTTTCGCTTGCTTTGGTCATCATAAACTCTTTCAAATAGAAACGATCTTGGGTATTTGTTTTTTCTTGAGTTTTATTTATTCTAATTTTTTGTATTTTGATTTTTCTAAAAAAAGGTTCTCTTGAAAGGAAGAAAAAGAAAGAAAGAAAAATAAAAGAAAGAAAAATAAAATATTTTTGGGTTTTGAAATTTATTGAAAATATAAAGAAAAAAAGTATATACATCTCCCCTAAGCTAGAAAATAGGTATAACTCCCCCAAACTTGAATTAAGCATTGTCCTCAATGCTTAAAAAATGGAATCAATGGAGGGAGGGGAAAAAAACATTCAACCAATAAACATATGTTCCACAAAACTTAAATCATTAGAAAAAGAGAGAATGAAGGATGCTACCGTATAATAGGTGGGTGTAAATACCCGCAAATGACCCAATCGTTCCCTTGCTAATCAATCTTCTTTAAAACCATGTTTGTTTTCCATATGATATGGAGAATGAATCTTGCTAAAAATTTGTACCTAAATTAATATTAAAGAAAAAAAACATAAGTAAAAATAAAAGCAATAAAACACGGGTTACTTCCCGAAAAAGGCTTGTTTAAGGTCCTAAGCACGACCTTTCTAATAAATATCCCAACAAAGATCACAAAATTTTGTCATAAGCACTCGCACACATTTCAATTATTATTAAGTATGCAATGAGAAAACAAAGAGTGTCCATGAAGTGTAATGCAACTCCATGCCAATGAGGAGAGCAATGCCGAAAAGAAGAAGGGTCAAAAGGGAAGATAAGAAAATAAGAAGAGGAATCAAAACAAGAAGACAAAGAAGAATAAAGTGGCAAATTCTCCTCAAGAAACTCATTTTTGTTGGCAATCTCACTTCTTCCTCTAAGAACGACCGAATGGGGCACTTGAAAGTAAAATGAAGCAAGAGGCTCATCTAGTGGAGACATTTTAAGAAAATAAGGCAATGAGATGGGAGGGGAAGGAAGTAGGTCGAGCTTTCGTGAAAAGGGGATATGAGGTGAAGGAATAGAAACTAAGGTTTCACAAATGACTTCACCTATATCGCAAGTCTTTGGATCACACACTTTTTCAACCAATGACTCCCTACAAACATCTTTGCCATTGTCTAAAACCTCAAAAACATCATTAATCACTGATAGGTTTTAGTCGTATCACCTAATCAAAGATAAACCTACAGTCCTCTAACTATGGTAGTCAATGGAAGCAGGGTCGAATCCACAGGGAGACAGAGTTTCTAAATTAATATTCAACCAATTCAGCTACTTCAGACGAAATCAGGGAAGAATTAATTAAACTAATGAGTAAGCTAAGGAAGACGGAATAAATCGAGGATTTAACTATGGACTAAAACTCTAGGGTATTAGGTCGGTTCACCATGCTTATACCAATCAAATAGGGTCAACTACTACCAAAACCTAGGTCAAGAGTCGGGGGATTAGAGCACGTGTTGAGCTATGGTTAAGATCAACGCTCATAGTTCAACATACGCCGTATGGTCACTAACGTAATCAGAACTACTGATGTGTCCTAGGCCTCTAGTCGTAAGACGGATCTTTGCAAACAACTATTAACCACAAGCAATCAATGAAATTGTACACTGACATTAATTACTCAATAAGAACAAACCATACCACAAGCACCCTAATCAAGCCCTAGAAATCAATAGAAATCTAAATCACAATCATGGTATAAACATGGCTTCCCTATCTAACACCCTAGAAAGAGATACTCACTCATAATCGAATTAACAACGACAAAACTAATATGAAACCCTAACAATTGCATCATGAACGATTAAATAAATAAACTAAGCAATCAAGAATAATAAAAGAGATTAGGGTAGGAAAGAGTACCAATTGACGGAAAGCGGGAACTTTTATTGAAATCGAATAGGCTCAATCACCTCTAAATTAATCTAAAGTGTTTGAATTAAACTAAGAACAATGAGAAATAAAACTAGTCTAAAGCAGTAAAAAGATGAATAAAAGATGTCCCTAAATAATCAGGAAAAAGGTATTTATAATACCCCTCAAGTTTAATTAAAATTAGGAAACGAAAGTCGAAAATCGCGAGTAAAGGTGCCAAACCCGATCGGGCCCGAGCACAGTACCCGATCGGGCCGTGGTACAAAAGTCATCAGCAAGCATTTGGGCTTTAGCATAGCAGCAGCGCAGCATTTAATTGATTGTTGCAGCCCACCCGATAGCACACCCGATCGGGTCGTGGATCGGGTGCACAACACAATTATCATTTTGGCGTCTTGTGTGGCGTAGCAGCAGCAACAACCAAAATGTAGAGGACCCGATCGGGTCGGGCGGTGGGCACCCGATCGGGTCTGGGGACATGCTTCCTCGCCTGATCGGATCGGGCAACCCTCGTCCGATCGGGTCCGCAACATCTATACCCGATCAATATTTCTTCGCCCGATCGGGCCATTTTTGCCCGATCAGAGTACGGAAACCTCCATTTTGATTCTTTGGCTCTCTAATCTTCACGTTTAGGGGTCTTGGGACCTCCTAAACTACCCACAAAGCTCGTGAGCCATCCTACGTGCCTCGTAACATCTCGTAAAGCCGTGGTTGCTTCCAAATGGCTCGGGAATAGGGAGAAAACTTCCTAAAACCTGCAATTCAACACTAAAACACAAAACCACAACTATATACGATAGTTAGCACAAAATAGCTCCCAAGAGCTCCAATGACGGACAAATTAGCTTGTAAATAAGGGAGAAAACGCTATATAAATACGTGATATCAAACTCCCCCAAGCTAACCTTTGATTGTCCTCTAGAAAATAGAACATGAACATGGAATAGATTGCCTCACCCCATAGATAAAAAGAAAATCAAAGCTCAAAACATTTTCAAGACTAAGAATCGTTCAAGGAGGCATAATTCAAGTTTGGCTAATCAAATCCATCCAACCACCAATCATCCAAGCAATTTATCAAATTCAAGCATCCACAAGGCATACAAGTCCTGAAAAGGCTCTCACAAGGGAGTCACTCCTCTCTATTTTGTGGCAGGCAAAGAATATGCCCGAACACTCACCAACCCGACCATAAGTACCCTTCCCACTCACACTCTCATGTGTTTAAGAAGGTTCAATGACGCTCATCCTAGTCAAATCGACTCAATTTGCAGAAATACTCTTTAACTTTGACAAACTGACTCGAAATCAATCAAATGAACAATGCAGACACAAGCTCAAGAGGACTTTATAGTGTTGTAATGGGGCTTAGGAGAGAGGTAGGGGATACTTTTGGGTAATGTGGTGGAAAAACCAAGAAAGGGGGAGTTTAAATCATTCAAACAAGGCCTAAGGTGGCCTTCACAACTCCCAACAATCACCGTAAAACCATGTAAAGTAACCCAACTCTCATAAATCAATGAAAAACTCATAACAAACCCAATTTTCTAGCAATGAAGCGAATATTCCTTTATGAACGTACGTGAATGAAAGAACTTGAATTCTTTTGAATTTTCATTTCATTTTTCTTTCATTTTTCTGAACTTCATTCACACAACTCTAAACTTGCCTTTTCTTTTCTTTTTCTCACTCTCAAACCACAGCAAATACACTTTTAAATTCCTCAAAAACTAAACTAAACCAACAAACCAATCTCAAGCTCTACCCATACAAAAGCTCCCCCAAGCTAGGCTTGGAATAATATCAAGTGAAGGCTTTGGGCTCATAATAGGGGTTTAAGTAACACGAAACAAGTCATTAGGCTCAGCGGGGCTAAGGAGGATAAAAGTATATCAAAAATTCACTCTGAAGCTCAAGAATAAGACAAAAGAACGCCTCTATCACAGCAAATGCTACAAGTCATCTAAAATCAGACAAGTACGAAGTCAAAGTCAAGATCAATCCACTAAAGAGGAACTAACACACAAGAATAGACTGGATAATAATATGAATCCAATAGGCTACAAAGAGGCCTCACAGTCTAACCAATTCAGGTATGCAGCACAAAGTGGTTTAATATAATCCAAAAATGCTCGAAATCATAGCAATCAAACATCGAATCATAGCCTCAAGATCACAAATGCCCAACTATCCAGAAAACAAAGTCAAATCATTTTCAAATAGAGCACAGCAAGGGGCACAGGGAGGCGACTAAACCAGTCATGAGAACCAAATTTTTTTGATTTTTTCAGAATTTTTTTGAAAGCAGTAAATTTATCCTAGAAAGCAGTAAAAGAGATAGGCAAAAATGGCCCGATCGGGCGAAGAAATATTGATCTGAGGTACCCCTGGAATTAGAGCTAATTCCTCATGTACCCCTCTGGTTTTCGACTTAACTGAAATACCATTGAGGTCACTATTCGTGACTAAAATGCCCTTAATACTAATGAAATTTAAGTTTTCCGTTAAGTTTTCTCAATTATATTTTAGTTTTTAATTTAAAAAAGCAGAAATAAAAACAAAAATTTAAACCCGACCCCCTCCCCAACCCTCCCCTACTCTGCACAGAACCACCATCGCCGTCGACCCCCACAAGACAACCACCCCACCCATACGACGGCGTGAAGCCAGAACCCCACCACCACCACCAGTCGTTCGTCGTTTGTGGGTGAGAGTAGCCAAACCCCAACACCACAAGTCGTTCGCCGTTCACGGGTGAGAGAAGCCAAAATCTCCACCACCAGTCTACAACAGCGCGAAGCGAAAACCCCCATCATAAGTCGCGAAGCCAAAACCTAGATCTACGAAGCCAAAACCGTCACCACCAGTCGTTCGCGGGTGAGAGAGCAGCGAGCGAGGAAAGGGGGAGGGGGAGGCAGATTCAAGAGAGAAAACAGGGGAAGAGAGAGTGGGTCGATTTGGGTTGTTGGCGACGGTCTTGGTGATGTTGTTGGCGGCGGTGTGGCAGCGAGGGTGGGGGGAGAGAGAGAGTGGGAGGGGTGGGGGTGGGGTTTTTCCTTTTTTTTAAATTTTTAATTTTTTTTTAAAATTAAATATAAAGTATAATAAGAAAAACTTAACGAAAACTTAACGTCCATGATTAGTGACCTCAATAGCATTTGAAATAGGTCGAAAACCAGAGGGGTACCCGAGAAATTAGCTCTAACCCCAGGGGTACCTCAGGAAATTTCCCTTTTATTTTTAAATTAAACATATTTCCTTTTTTATTGTTTCTAGCTAGTAGCTTATCTTAGATACCTAGCTCACTTGAGTTACAATGTCCAATGGTAAGCTAGTTGGTTGAGTTTTTACATAATTTGCAAGGTAGTCCTTTCTTCAAATCATTTTCATTTCATATTATAGTGCTTCGTACTTTCCTGTTTAAGTGTTCCAAAATATAATGCTTGTTTCTATTTATGTTTTTACATTTTTCCATGATTTGCCTAGTTAAATCGTACAATCATTATTCATTTACTTCTTGAAAATAGTTTTTTTTTGCTTTGTTTAGTCAACCCAATGATTGAATTAGTTATATATTTAATGGTCTTCGGCCAATCTATATACTTCCTCCGTAACATAATGTTTGCAACAAGTCATTTTGCACGCTTTTTAAGAAAGAGATTTAATGGTATAAACTAGCAAATTAGACAGCAAAATTTTAACACAAGTAAGAATGAGATTATAGATTACTAGTCTTAAAATGGGTTTGGCTGATTTGCTTGTTTACACCATTGAATTGCTTCCTTAAAATGCGTGCAAAGTGACTTGTTGCGATAATTTTGTTACGGAGGAAGTATATTTTAAAAAGCGTAAGCAAGAACTGCAATGTTCCACGTATCACCATCCCTCTTTGAATGAGACTCTATCAACTTTATTCTCATATATAGAAAAAATGTCACTGTGAAGATTCGAACCCATGATATTGAGTATGAAATAAAGAGTTACAACCACCACGCTAACATGTTATTAGTGCTTTTTCTATCAAAATCAATAATGATGTATAAATGTAAACTAAGAGTTAAGTTGTAACTTTTCAAAATCCATATTGTAAATGATATGTTTAATAATATTTGATCACATGACAGAAACTTTCTATAGGACTCTAAAGTTGTTGAAAGGACTTGAACTCCCACATCAAAAAATAGATGTATGTCAGAATGGATGTATGCTCTTTTGGAAGAACAATGAACATCTCAAAGAGTGACTTGTATGTAAATCTAGTCGTTATAAGACCATGAGGGCAAATGGTAAGCATTCTCCACATAAGGTGTTACATTATCTTCCAATTACTCCAAGATTGCAGGGATTGTATGCAACTAAATCCAAGGCCGAACAAATGAGGTGGCATGCTAATACTCGTCAACCTACTGACATAATGAACCATCCTTCTCATGGAGAGGCGTGGAAACACCTTGATGACTCTTTCGCTACTTTTGCCTATGAGTCACGTAATGTTCGTCTTGGGCTTTGTACTGATGGGTTTTCACCTTTTGGAAAGTCTGGAAAGCAATACTCGTGTTGGTCGGTCATTGTAACTCCTTATAATTTGCCTCCAGGACTGTGTATGAAAAAGCCTTTTATGTTTATGAGCCTCATTATTCCAGGTCCAAAAAATCCAAAGGGAAATTTAGATGTGTTTCTACAACTTCTTATCGAGGAATAGAAACATTTGTGGGAGGTGGGGGTGGAGACATATGATGGTTCATTGAAGCAAAATTTTAATATGAAAGCTGTCTTATTGCATACTATTAGTGACTTTCCAGCATATGGTATGTTATCAGGATGGATGACTGCTGGGCAATTAGCTTGTCCATATTGTATGGAAAACACCAAATCATTTACCCTCAAGAATGGCCGCAAATCATGTTGGTTTGATTGCCATCGACAATTTCTCCCTTCTAATCATGTTTTTCGGAAAAATAAAAGTGGCTTTACAAAAGGAAAGGTAGAGACAGCAATGCCTCCTTAACGATTGAGAAATTTGGGAGCGTGTGCCTATTCTACCAAAGACGGGAGAATTCGGGAGTAAGAACCATGAACAACGACTTGAGGGATATGGAGAAAAGAATAATTGGATGAGACAAAGCATTTTTTGGGAGCTTCCTTATTGGAGTAAGCTTTTGATACGTCACAATCTTGATGTCATGCACATCGAGAAAAAAATTTTTGATAACTTATTTCACACAATTATGGATGTAAAGGGAAAAAACTAAGGACAATGTGAAAGCAAGAAAAGATTTGAAACTTTATTGCAAAAGGCGAAAGTTAGAAGTAGAAGATGTTGTTCGAAAGGGGGTGGTTACAACTTCAATGCCTAAAGCTCCATTTGTGTTGATTAAGCAGAAGAGGAAAGTATTATGTGAATGGGTCAAAAAGTTAAAGTTCCCCGACCGCTATGCATCTAATCTTGGTAGGTGCGTCGATTCAAAGGAGTATACGCTTTTCGGCATGAAAGGCCATGATTGCCATGTTTTCATGCAACGATTACTTCCAGTAGCATTTCGAGATTTGTTGCCCCTATATGTCTGGAATGCTTTGACAGAAATAAGCCAATTTTTCGGGATATATGCTCTACCACGTTACGACACAAAGACATAGTTCGTTTAGAGAAGAATATTCCTGGAATTATTTGTAACTTGGAGAAGATATTTCCACCAAGTTTTTTTAATGTTATGGAACATCTTCCTGTCCACTTGGTTTATGAAGCAAAAGTTGGTGGCCCGGTTCAATATAGGTGGATGTATTGCTTTGAGAGGTAAATCGTTTTTTTTATTCAATCTTTGTTTTACTAAAACTATTAAATTACATGTAATAACCGTATACTAATACATAGGTTTTTATACCATTTAAAGCAAAAGGTCGGAAATAAAGCTAAAGTTGAGGGCTCGATTGTTAAAGCAATCCTTACAAAGGAAATCTCAAACTTTTATACCCATTATTTTGAACCTCATGTTGACACTAAGGCCAAAGATTTGGGGCTACATAAGGGCAATAGTGATAGTGAGCAATTAGTTTCTAACTTACCTGAACTTTTCACTTGTGATGGGTATAGTTCTTCAGAAGGTGTTATTGGCTATCTTGATGAGAAGGATTATGATATTGCTCATGCATATATTTTGAGTAATTGCAAAATTCTCAAGGACTATGAAAGGTATGGTTTTGATGATTAATATTACATTCGTCTTATAAAATTAACATTGATAAAGCACTAATTGGACATCTAATAGTTTGTTTAAGGAGGAAATGATGAGGAAATATGGTATTATAAATGTGGAAAGTGCATGGATCAAATATCAACACAAGTTTCCTATTTGGTTTAGAGAATATGTAACTTCTACAAGATTCACTTGTTTTTGATTTAATGTTTCTTCTTTTCTAATCTTATGAGTGGATGATTGGTATAGGTTTTACGAGTAGGAATCAATGATGACATTATTCATGCTCTAGCACCTGGTCCATCAAGACAGGTTAAAAAGTTCAATAAATTTGAAATTGATGGGTATAAGTTTCAAACTTTTGATTATGGTAAGAGTAAGTCAACAATAAATGATGGTGTTTGTGTTAAAAGTTATGAAGGAAATGACTATCATGGCCTACTTCGAGAAGTGATAGAGCTGAGTTATGTTGGGGAAAAGAGGAACTATACGTCAATCCTATTTAAATTTGATTGGTTTGATCCTAGACAAGGTACAAAAATGCATGACAAGTACAAACTTGTTGAGGTCCATTATGCTAAAAGATACCTAGCATATGACCCATTTGTGTTGGCTTACCAAGCTGAACAAGTGTTTTATATTCCTTATCCTAGCACAACCAATGATAGAAACCAATGGTGGGCCGTTTTTAACACCAAGGCTCGTGGCAATTGATTCAACTGTTGAACAATCGGCATTTCAAGAGGATCTCATTGTGAATCCTCCATTGTTATCTGATCCACAAGAAGATAACCAGAGTCTTGAAGAAGTTGAAGAAGAAGAAGAAGAAGAAGGAGAAGAAGAAGAAGAAGAAGAAGAAGGAGAAGAAGAAGAAGAAGAAGTAGGAGGAGGAGGAGGAGAAGGAGAAGAAGAAGGAGAAGAAGATGATAATTACTACTCAACTGATGAAGATTTGGATGAGTCAGATGATGACTTATGACGTGCTTTTCAATTAATGTTTTAGTATATTGAATAATATGTGATGATATTAATACTTTCATTTGATTGAGATGTCACATTCTTTTTTGGATAATAAATACATATGGATTTGGAACTATTGTTTGCTTGTTTTGTTGTTTTTCCGTATAAATTGTATATTGCTACTATTGTCACATAAAAGGTAACAGAGTCCTCACAATGATATTTTCTAATACTTTCTATTACATGGTAACTTATCATAACTTTTTGAGCATGAAACCTTTTTTCATTTGTGCAGATGACATATCGATGTAGAGGAGGATTAAACGGGAGGGGTGGAATCATTAAAGGGATTCCTCGCAAACCCCTTTTTCAGGATGTCGAGGGTTACAGAGCATTTATGGAAGATCAAGGTGAGGAAAACGAGTGTCAAATTGTTGAAAACCTTATGGAGCAACCTGAGCTTGAATCATCATTTACACCCTCTGCCACACCTGTTACACCTTTTGCATCAGTCTTGAATTTTACAACTACACCTAGCGTTAATCCTTCTGCATGCATCTTAGATTCTACAACTATATCTACTGCCACACCTTCTACAACACCATCTTCTAGTGTTTCTATGATTATATCATATGAAATTGGTAATCCTGCAAAAATTCATGCTGTTCTACACCCGGATGGCGAGTTATGGTAAATATTAAGTTTAAAATTGTTTGTTCTATCGACATATATTGCAGTGTAATATGTATTAATTGTACATTCATTTAGGTTTACGAAGCGTAAAGTGGTGAAAAAAGTCACATCAATGTCTTAGAAGCAATATTTTGATAAACCCTACAACAACTGGTCTATGGTGCCCGAGGAAGTTCGCCGTAGGTGGTGGCATGCTTTTAGGGTATGTTTATTTCATTTTTTTGTTAGTCATTTATAAGGGTATCTTAATGTTGCTAGTAAATTTTATCTTCTTGTTGATATAAAACTTTGTTCTTGTATTTAAATACAATAGGAGTATTCATGGGATCCATCAATAGCTAACCTAGTGAAGGAAAGTTGGAGGTCAAAATTGAGTAGGCGACTTACGGATGTGGTGTCAAAACTTGTACATCAAGCTGATTATAGACCAAAGTGGTGTCCTCAAAGCATGATTGCTGCATTAAAGAAAGTTAGAGATACACCTGATTTTAAAAAGAAATCGCAGCCGTGCTCTTCAAACATTAAAAACAACAAAAAGGGGTTGTCAAAGCATACTCAAGGCTCCATCTCGACAGAGGAGTTGAAAGACAAAATGGCAAGTTCTTATGTTATTTGTACTTGAATTATCTAATGAAGTAATTAGTTAACTTTTTTACAAATACTAATTTCATGAGCATTTAATTATGTATGTACAAAGACAAGTGAGAAGTTTGGTGAAAAGCCAAAACCATCCGAGGTTTTTCAAGAGAGCCCACACAAAAAAGGATGGCTCATTTGTTGACGAGAGTTCTGCATTGTTGTGGGTAAGTTCTTACTCTTAGTTTTCAAGAGACGTGTTTATTTATAGTTAGTAAGATGTCTTAGTGATCCTTGGTATATTGTAATGTTTTGAGCCAGCTTGAAATTCTGCAAACTGGGAACAGGGAACTTAACTTGGTTGATGGAACTTTATGTTTTCTGAACTACTTTAGCCTTATGTCCTGGTAGCTGCATTGATTGAGCTGTATGTAATTGATCTACTACCTTTTCAGTGTTTCTAACTAAAACGTACAAGCTACTGGGGCACACTTACTCACTAAGTAATGCTGGTCTCATTTGCTGAATTTAATTGAACAGAACAGTTATATGCACATTGTACGTCAGATTGTTGAGTGCATCCTCCTATAATATACATATCCTTGGCACAAGGATTCAAACAAGGCAAGCATATATGAGTATTTGGGGTTTTGCGAGTTGCTTGGCCTTGTTTAAATTCATAATAACCAGCAGCGCATGGTGTAGGCTGGCGTAGTCCAGGTGAGACTACGACTGGAAGAGAGGTAAGAAAACCGTATCCCGAACACATGGGCTTGAAGTATACCAGTGCCTACCTGAATGTGATTTTTTCAGCGTTGTTTAACTTTCATTTAGTCATTTAGAAGGAAATATTGCACTGCTCTGAAGCATACCAGTTGCCTACCTGAATGTGGCTGCATATATGTGGATATATTTAGATTTCACACTACAGGGAAGTGCATCAGGTTATTTATTATCAGGTTTCGGGTGCCTGCATGTTTGTGAAACTTTGACATATCTTGATGTATCTGCATGATTTATCCTGTAATCATGTTTTACCCGGTGCTTTTGCTTCATGAGAAGTTTTGGATGCAACTTGCTATTTAGAAATGGGATTTTTGAGCATTCTGAATGTTGTGTCATGGTACACGTCTTGTTGTAACTTGTAAGTGACTGCCTAAGGCAGTACAACTGTCTAGTCCCCTGCTCTGTT
Organism: Patellifolia procumbens; assembly: GCA_947645195.1. Lineage (NCBI taxonomy): Eukaryota > Viridiplantae > Streptophyta > Magnoliopsida > Caryophyllales > Amaranthaceae > Patellifolia > Patellifolia procumbens. Next base: position 1,008,143 of record CANSGD010000920.1, read on the forward strand.
TCAACAGAATTTGCGGTCTGTTTAATATTGTAAAGCTATTGAAGTGTGTACAACACCTATGTCAGCATAATATAAATCTTCAGTGTTTATGGGCCTAATTTCGAGCCGTACATTGTTATAAGTATTATACTTTACTTCTGTTGGTGGTGTTCTTTATCCCGATTCTGAATTCCTTATTGAATACGGATGAGCTGAGTATGGACTGAATCTGTAATAACTATGGGAATTTAGTGCTTCTGTTTCTGAGCGTATCTACAATATTGGGTGCTAGAATTTGTATTGATCTTATTCCATTTTTATGATTCTGGTATCAAGAAAGTTTGAAGTGCTCACTGATTACCAGTCTCTTTACTTTTTTCTTGACAAGTTTTACAAATATTTGTAACTAACTAAATCTGAAAGTGTTGTCCTGATTCATGATGTTGGTTTAGAAGTATGCTCCAATTTGTTAATTGTCCGGATGCATCTAAAGTCACTAGATACTCTAGAATGTATGCTTATTGTGATTCCTTGGGTTACCTACATTAAAAATAAGCCTTATTCTGTCAGACCTAGGGTATTCTTTGCACTTTGCTGGTCACATATATAGCCTATTGCTTTGGGCAATATTCTTGTAACGTCTCTACAGGAACTTACTGATTTACTTAATTCTTGGATTTTTAGAGCTGCTGCATGTTCTTGTTGATTTAGGGAACCTTTTATGCCTAATTTTTGTTTACTACAGGATGTTGAAACTTAATTATTACTAGACATGATTAGATTTAGGGAACATTAATTTTGGTGATGCAATGTTTCTTCATATTAAGGGGAGTATGGGTGCCTAGATTGTATCTCATTAATCTGCTCATAACTCAACCATATCCTTGAGATGTAAACTAATCACTCACTTAGATTGCATATGCTGAAACTCTTTCACTTTTGTATTTCTCATGTAAATAGATTACTATCTCCATACCGTTAGGTTCTACGGATGATTGAGAGAAGTTGTATTGTTGCATTTCCCCCCCCGTGAGGATGTCAAACTCATGTAGCCCATGCTTAGTTCATATATGAAAGTATTACACAGTAGGATATGATATCAAGACTCTATAATTCAGTTCCGTTGCAACATGTTTTTAATTCCACTTATACTGTTTTCTTTCTTTGATGCAACTTTTGGTGTTTGTACTAAGTTCTATTGATTTTTGTATTTTTAGGATGCTTTACAACACAAACAAGCGGCTAACGTTTTGAGTGAAGAACCCAAAACTGAAGAGGAGGTGTACTATGAAGTCGTTGGTGGGTTCGATGAGAAAGGAAGAATGTATGGGATCGGTTCAGCTGCGGAATCATATTACGAGAAGCCTAGTGCAAGTAAGAGAGGTCAAAGGGCTCCTTCACAACATGTAATTAATCTGGAAAATCGTGTTGTCCAACTTACTTCAGAAAACTTGCAGCAACAACAAACCCTTAATGATACCGTAAACCAAATGAAACTTCTTCAAATACAAGTCGAGTTACTTACTCAACAAGTGACAGGATGCTCTTCTAATACCGATGCATCACCACCTCCGCCCCCACCTCCTCCTTCTGCTCCAAGTGCTTTTGTCTCTTAGAAGTTGGGTATGATTTTAACGTTCTGTAGGAATTTGGTAGATTTTATTTTATAAGGGAGCATGATATACTCCGATGAGTCGTGCTTTTGATTCATATAATTTGATGGTTAAAGCTCTTTTTGGTACTTTTATAGGAAGTTAGTTTTAGGAGTGATGTAAATGGTCATGATTATGGTGTTTCTCAGACGATAAATTCGAGATTTTGTAGTATGATACTATTATTATTATCAATCAATTAAATGTTTGCATATCTCCTAATACAAAAAGTGTGATTAAAATGATACAAACTAGCATACAGGGTGAAAGGATGCAACGGCAAGAAAAATTTGCTACGGAATTAGATACTCCGTCTCGAGTTTTGCTACGGATTCAGTAAAAATGCTACATAATTACACCATTTCTCTAGGAAAATCAGCTACGTACACACTTATTTCCCTTGAAAAAGTTTGCTACGGAATAATTCCGTAGTATTATTTTTTGCTACGGAATTAGATTGTTCCGTCTCAAATTTTGCTACGGATTCTGCTTTGCTACGGATTCCAATCCGTCTCAAAAATAGAAACGGATCAATGCATTCCATAGCAAACTTTAGTTTGCTATGCACCCTTTTGCTAAGCCTTGTTTCCGTAGCAAATTCCGTAGCAAAATGAAATTAGAAACGGATTTTGCATTGTTGCTACGAAAATTTTCCGTAGCAAAATCACGTGTTTTTGTAGCGGTTAAGTCACGCACAGTTTGGTGTTTGGTTTATTAAGGATGGGTGTGGTGCCCTTTTATGGGATTGTCTCCTATTAGATGATAATAGGATAAACTATGTGTTCTTGACGAGTCGATTATCCCTTTTAGCTATGTTCTAGGATAGAACTAGAAGGACTCACCGCATCTTGAAAGGATGAGCAGTGATTGCTCATGATAACCTCTTTTGGACTACGTTTGTGATATCATGTGCTATTCTCCCTTGGGTCACGTATTCAAAGCCCTTGTGGTACTTTGACGAATGTATTGTGACAGGACAATCTATAACCTTCGTGGTGGTTCACTTGGTTGAGCTCGATAGATTAAGGAATCTATAGCCCTTATAGTGGTTCAGTTGGCAATTGGACTTGATAGATTCTTGGCTTGTATGGTGATGCTTTATGAATTTACTCACAGTGATGGATGTCCATATCCCTTTTTGATTGGGTGGTTCAGTAAGTTCAAACTTGATGGATATGTGAGAATACATAGCCCATATTAATTGGGTGGTTTGTCTAGTGGATTTGATGGCTCCCTGGCTTGTATGATGAGGCTGATCATAGTAGCTCTTAATATTCCCATATCCCAGACTTTGGATGGTCCATGGAATGGACTTGATGGTTACATCGTTGGTCACTGTTGTGACATGTTTATTTGATGAGGTTGAGCATATTGGCTCTTAATGTTTCATATCCCAGGCTCCGGGTCGTCCATGGTGTAATACCCTGTATTTTAAAAGACTTTTATTATTATTATTAAAGAATTTTATTATATTATAAGAGTTGATTTTATATAATTAACTTTATAATATAATTTATTTTATGAGAAAAGGATTTTATTAAAGTCATAATTTATATATAGAAATATAATATGGACTTAGTTTTGGGCTTTTTAAATATTAAAAAGGGCTTTAGTGTTTGATGACACGTTTTAAAAAGGTTTTAAGCTCAATTGGGCTCGTAGTCATTTTATTTGGAAAAAGCGTTTAAATATGAAGCCCATTAGGAATCTCTATGGATGCCTATAAATAGAGAGAGAAGGAGAGAGAAAACATTCTCGCCGTCATCTTTCCCAAAACCCTATGTGAGTCTCTTCTTCATCTTTTTCTAGAGTTTATAGTTTTTATGACTCATTAATTTATTATTGTTCATGGAAAACATGTTTTTCGATTTACAATTATTTATTGTATAGTTTAATCTTGATTTCGGGTTTTATGCAAAAGAAAGTTTGGAACTTTAAATTAATTAAAGTTCGGTTTTTTATGACCATAAGATCGAAGGAGGACGGCCGGTTTTTTACATTATGTTTTTTTACCGCCAAGTAGTGACTTTTGTTACTTGAGGGGAGGGAAGTTAACAAATTAGGGGAATCTAGTACCACCAAGTAATTCAAGGGATTGAGGAGGCAGTGAACGACACAAAAAGTGGACATCGGTAATTGATTCCGTTTCTTAAAGTTCAATAATAGTGAATCAAACAAGGCCTTAATTATATCCATATTTCTTTATCATATTTGCCAATGCGTGATGAAGTATCAATAATAAAATTTTGGCTTATCATTTTGAGGCACAAAAGTTGGGGTAAATGATTCTGGTAAGTTATTAGAGTTTTAGTATTTATATCATTAGAAAAAAATTGCATTCTCTTATAAATAATAGATGGGTGGATGAATCGGGTGATGGGTTGGGGGTAATCAACCCATCTCCGACCCAACTCATCATCCGACCATCCGCGCGCCATCAATTAAGAATTGACGTTTGAGCGGGTTTTCATCTTTTTGCTTGGGTCAGATGAATTAGACCCTTGACGGGTTATGATGACATTACAAGTCCTTATTGCTGGTGTTATTGAGTGGTAGGGGACTAGGGGATGAAGGGTAGGGAAAGATGAAAGATGAAAAAAAAGGAAGGCCTTAAAAATAATATTAAAAAAAGGAATATAATTGGATTAAAAAGGTGAAGGTAATAATGGTTGATTCTTTTGGGAAGGGTAGATCAATAATTGAGAGAATTTTGCGAAGGTTAGCAATAATTGGGACTTTTATTGTTAATTTCTTTTAGCGCTTGTAAATTAGTAAATCATAGAAAGACTAATCTCTATGGGAAATTTTCATGCTAATCCACTATTTTTAATTTTTTCATTGTCGACCAACCTTTTTTATATGCAAAATAGACCTTATAAGTTATAGGTTTTGTGAAAAAACATCTTATATAATAATTTTTGTGAGAGAACACCTTATATGACATTATCAATCAAATTACAGACCTTATTGTCATAGTTTGGTCAAAAAGGTCAACTTTTAGGTGATTGACTTTCTTGTTTTCCCTCCCTTTTTGTGCATTGGATTTCAATATAAAAATTTGGGTTTATATGATGATTTCCATGCACAAAAAGGTACAAAAAATTATAACCATATATTGACTTTTTCGGCCTAAATATGAATAAGATGTATAATTTGATTAATAATGACATATAAAGTGTTTTCTCAAAAAAAAAATAAAATTTAAAGGTGTTTTTTCACAAAATATATAACAAAATTTTCCAAAACGCAAATCTGTTACTGTTAACTCTTTTTTTTTTTCTTCCTCTCTCGGCACCCTAAACTCCATTGACGAACATTCAAAAGCTTCCTCTTGATTAAATGCAATTTTGTTCATGGTAAGATCTGATACATTCATTTAGAGGAACACGGGTGGGATCTGATACATTCATTTAGAGATACACAAATTTTGTTCATCTTATAACAGTTGTAAATGCTACACTATATTATAACTAAGGTACTACAAATACATTATTTCGTCCCACCCAAATCTATCCTCCATACGAGAGTAGATAAACATGGCATGCAAATCCATATTTACAACTGCGACTTCGAAGTTGATGATGAGGCACGTTTACTCTGCAAGAAAGAGGACATGCTAAAAATGCGATGCAACATACATTTGTTGGTCCAAATTAAAAGTCACTAGAGTGCACCAAAGATAGAGAAAATGAGGAGTATATGAGATGATTAAGCACCTTTAATTTCATTCGTTGAGCAAAAAACTTATGGAGTAGATCTTTTGCAATATCTGATACAACCAGTTCTTTAAAAACATCATCTTCCTGCAATATATTATACAATCTCAAATCAATCTTTGTTGCAAAGTTATCCCAAAACAATAATACTATAAATAGCCTTCATGACACTACGAGACCAATTATATGTTGTGAGCATCGAGGTCGAGCAACACCTAGTAAATTAAGTGGATATATTTTAGAGGGTAGCACCAACCTAGATGTTGGTGAACGAAAGGACATATTGTTTAAAGTTCCCTCAAATTCTATACTTGTTCAATCATTTCCGACCCATCTTTTTTACATTTAAGGGTCCGTTTTTTTCTAACTTATTTTTGCTTATCCGAACTTATCTGAACTTATTAGACCTTATTAGACCTTATTAGACCTTATTAGACCTTATTTGACCTTATTGTTGTTGTTGTTATTATTATTATTATTATTATTTATTTATTTATTTATTATTATCTATTTATTTTATTTATATTATTTATATTATTATTTATTATTATTATCATTATTTATACAATTACCATTATAATTATTATCATTCTTATCTCTACTATAATAATAATTACTCTGTTATTACTATTTTTCTTATTATGTTAATTTTATTATCATTAATACTACTACCATTATAATATTATTATTATTCAAATGATCATATTATTATTATTATATTACTATAATTATCTATTATTATTGGTCTATAAGTCATTATTTATTGTTATTGTTATTGTTATTATCAATTATAAATTTGTACGGAGGTAAACTTAAAAGATGCATATCAATAGCTTCAAGAACAACTACCAACTACAATAGTTTAATGTTCATTTATAACCGACAATCCATAAAAGTCGATATCCCTTATTCATGTAGACGAATAAAATTCTCAAGCGTACAACAAGCAACGATGATAGCCCAATGAATATAATAATAATAAATATTATATAATAAATAATAATAAATATTATATAATAAATAATAATAATAATAATAATAATGATGATGATGTTGTTATATAAAAAATATATAAGAACCTTATTAGACCTTATTAGACCTTATTATTCCTTATTAGACATTATTAGTCCTTATTCGACGTTATTCGACGTTATTCGACCTTATTAGACCTTATTCGACCCTATTAGACCTTATTCGACCTTATTAGACCTTATTCGACCTTATTAGACCTTATGTGAACTTATCTGAACTTATAAGGACTGCAAATAAGTTGAAAAGAACGGACACTAAGTCCCCACCTAGGGCTTTCCATCACCATATTATGGTCACAATGTCATTGAACGCATCCAACTTTCTAGTTCTGTTGCCTTATATAACTTGTTTAGTGGATGCTTCTCCATGCGTTAAAATTATAGTTTGTATCATACAACAAGTTTTTTCCAATACTTCATCCGTTTTTTATACTCGCATTATTAAGAGCCTTTACACTTTCCAATGCACAATTTAAATGTCAGATATCTTTTGTTATATTCCCTCCGTTCCCATTTGATGTTCCCATTTGGAATCCGGGGGAAAAAATCAATGCAATTGAGGTGGATGGAAATCCTTGTAATTTATATTGTATAAATTATACTGTGGTACCTTTTTGCTTTTGAAAAAAGTAAGAGAGAGAAAGAAAAGTGATTGATCGGGAAATAAATAATTCTAAAGTGGAGCATTTGTAAGATAAATAGTAAAAAAATATAGTAAATATTTGGTTGTAGAAAGGTAAGATAAGGAAATAAAAATTCTTAACATGGAAAAGACTCAAAGTGGGAAGAACTTTTAAAAATATATTAAAAAGGATAATGGGAACATCAAATGAGAACGGAGAGAGTACATAAGAAAAATTCATACAAAATGAATATTAATAATCTACACATTGAACTAGATCCCACATTACTATATATAGTTTTCTTTATATATTGTCACAACATTGATTATAAAAGACATATGTCAATAGTGTCACAATGAGAATAATACGAGTATTAAAAAACGGAGGAAGTATATATAAATCCTAAAAATACCTTTAAGATCCCAGAATAACCTCCATGTTTTATACCCTCCTCAATAACATCAAGACATGCTTGGTATTGAGGCATGTTTCGAGCAGTCTGTTCCACCTTTTCTCTTGCCATCATTAGAAATTCATGAGTTTCAAAGAAGGAACCTAGCTTGTGTGTGGTGTGGAGGGAGTATAATAAAGGTTTGCGGCCCTCTGCCATATCTAGAGCCCACAATCGTGATACCTTTAATAAGTCTTGAGGAGGCACAACAACAATTATTAAGCCGAGCTTCACTCCTTCTTCGGACGATATTGATTTTGAAGACTTTGAAAGATAAGAGAGAGCAAAAGAAGTCAAAACAACGTGTATAAAATATGGGTGTAACCATAAGAAAAGTTCAACCGCATACAATCTTGCATAGAAACTAGATGTGAAGAATGAATAAAACTCTACCCTCAAGCAAAGAAACTAATGTTTCATTTTTCATTATATTTTATTGGTCCTTTTTTACAAGTTTTTTGGCCATGGTTTTGAAGATTTATTTTTCGTCATCGATATCTTTAGTGTATTAAAAAATAAAAAGGTTGATAATCAAAAGTCGAACATGTATCAATATTGAATAAATAAGCAAAGAATGAGACTTACTAGCAACATCTCAACAGCCTTTTCTAGACCAATAAGCCTCGGTAAACGTTGAGTTCCTACATAAATGTCCAAAATGCAGTTAAATTTCAACTTTGGTAGGAGTCTGAAACTACTACAACGGCAAGTTCTAGACTTACCTCCACTACCGGGAATTATTCCCAATGATAGCTCAGGAAATGAAAGCCGCACCCTCGATGCAGATATGCGTGCATGAAATCCCTGCTGAGATTAAAAATTATTTAAGCAGGTTAATAACATCTATAATGATCGAATTAAATTATATGTTGCATACTTTGTCACGTCATTATTTATAGCTACACTATCTTAGAGCTGCAACTTACTCAATGGTGAACTATAATATATGCAGCAATTTATACATAGTTGAAGTGGTATAAACAAATAAATAATATTTACATTCCTCTTAATAATAAACTCCACTTACCTTAATTCACGTGAAATAATAAAATCAAGTGCTACAATATGGGATGAAGGGAGTAGTAATAATTTACGGTTGGGTTAGCGTCCCAGGTTCATTCGACTTTGGCTTAATTTATTATCCATGATGTTCAAGTTGCGTGGGGTTTCCTAATCAAGTTTATCAAATTTAAATTATATTTAATAGAAATATTTTAACTTCTTTTCCTATTCACATTCTACCCTTTGACCATTCTATGTTTCTACATTAGGAAAATCATAAACTAGTTAAAAAAATTTGTTTGCTGCACCCTGATTTATGCTATTCTATGCAAAGGCAACAAAAAATCAGTCATCTGCTGCAATTTTAAAAGAGAAGAATGTGAAGCAATAAATAAAGTATGTTTTAATTGCTGTAATTTTAATTTAAGTTTTGGAACCAATAAAAACTCATTAAATATTTAAAAAAACCAAAAATAGTTTGTTGTAGTTATTCCAAGTTAAATAAAAGTAGTGCAACCAATGAAATAAATTAAATAATTTAATAAAGTACATTAAACTAGTTTGTTGTAGAGCGCCTAAACAAACATATTCTTTCTCTCCCTTCTTCAGTCAATCATCAACCCCTTGCAGTCATTAAACTAGTTTCGTTTAGAGGAGCAAGATTTGTTTTGTTTTGCGTAAGAAAGTTGCTTAAGCTCACTAAAAACCACTAAAACGAATCTAAATGTGAAACTTTGATGTATTTGACTTTAATTTGTTTATACCACTTCAACTATGTATAAAGTAAATGATATATGTTTAGTTTAGCTTAGAATTTCAAGATTTAGTTTGGTTTGCATAAAAAAGTAGCCTAAGTTCACCAAAAACCAACAAAACGAACCCAAAACGTACCTGACCTTAATTTGTCTATAATACTTCTAATAATTATACAATATGTGATATATGTTTAATTTAGCTTAGAGGCTGTAAGAGTTAGTTTGTTTTGCATCAAATTTCACCAAAAATCACCAAAACAAACCCAAAACTTAATACTCTGACTTATATATTTAATTTTAATTTGAACTTAACATTTCAAATATGGATAAATTAGGAGATATATGTTTACTTAAGCTTAGATTTACAATATTTAGTTTGCCTTGGTTAAGAAAGTAGTTCAAGTTCCTCAAAAACAATCAAAATGATCTAAAGCTTGATACTTTCACTTATTTGACCTTGTTTGACCTTAACGCTTCAATTATGCATAAAGTATGTGATATTTCCTCACTTTCATATCTATTACAACCTTTGACTTTTTACATTATTCATACACTCTCCTTTAACCTTCTTTTGTGATTTATACATAAGGATAAATATAGTCATACGAGATCTTGTTAGATTCGTCTCGATATATGTTTTTAATTAATATCAACTTTTTAAAATTTTTACATAAATAAAATTAGAGATATTAACGTTTAAAGTAATTTATTGATCTGAGAGGCGTAAAACTCTACATATTATAATATATATGGAATGGAGGAAGTATATGTTTAGTTTGGCTTAGAGGTTCAAGAATTAGATTTCTTTGGATTAAAAAGTAGCTTAAGTTCACGAAAAACGACCAGAACAAACTCAAAACGTGCAACTTTAATCTAGTTGACTTTAAATTGACCTTTACCCTTGCAAGATTTGGTTTGTTTTGCGTAAGAAAGTATCCTAAATTCACCAACAATCCCTTAAACAAACTTAAAACTTAAACTTTGATCTATCTAACTTTAATTTGACCTTAACGTACACATCAAATATTCATAATGTACGTGATATGTATATGTTTAGTTTAGCTTAGAGGTTCAAGAGTTATTTGCTTTGGATTAGAAAGTAGCTCTAGTTTACGAAAAAGACCAAAACGTGTAACTTTAATCTATTTGACTTTAAATTGACTTTAACATTTTAGATATGCAAAAATTAGGTTTTATATGTTTTGTTTAGTTTGGCGGTGCAAGAATTAGGCTATTTTAAATTTGGAAGGTTGATTGATCACTATGCATTATTTGATAAGAGAAATAATATTTTGGTAGAACTCAAGGAAATTAAAGCAGTGGGAGTGGAGTGGGAATGGAACAGTGCAACAAAGTAGGAGTGCAATAGAGTGAGTGGATTTTTTTTGGCAAAAACCTGTAGGTTTAACTACCTTTTTAATTTTTTTTTAATTTGACTACCTCATATATATAATATCTGTAGGTTTCACTACCAATCAGTGGTTTTGGCCGGAAAACCGCAATTTTGGCCGGAAAACCACTTGTTGTTGCCGGAAAACCACTAATTTTGGTCGGAAAACCACCAGTTGGTAGTGAAACCTATAATATTATATATATAAGGTAGTTAAATTAAAATTTTATTAGAAAAGGTGGTTAAACCATTAATGTCTATTATATTAGCTGATTTTTGCCAAAAAATCCTTAAATTTGATATGTTCACTTGTTTAGTGACCTTTTAAGTTAGAAACTGGCATTCTGATTTGTAACTTATGATGTTAAGTTTTGTGTCATATGTTCTAAGTTATGGTTCAAAGTTCCACTAAAAAAAGTTATGGTTCAAAGTCGCGGCGGTCACTAAACATGCATTATTACCACTTAATCTCTATTATATAAGTGAAGAGATGGGGCTAAAAAGAAAAAAAAGAAAAATTAATTAATGAGTTTATTAATTATTTAACTTTTATTTCCAAATTTAGCCATTAGATTTTTAATAAAAGATGTTCAAAACTTCTAACTAAAATATCTAAAAATCTACTACAAAGTAACAACAATTAAAAAAATTATCAACTGTTATATTTTCTTGAGATCTATAGATAGACACCCATTTAGCCATTAGATTTTAATAGCTTAATTTGAATTTTTTCTGCTTGAACGATTAGTCTTGAAGATGTTTTGAGCTTTGAATGTTTTATCTTTGGGGTGAGGCAATTTATTCAATGTTCATGTTTTAATTGCTTGAGGACAAACAAAGGTTTAGCTTAGAGGAGTTTGATGTATCATATTTATATTTATTTTATAGATGCATTTAGATTGTATTTAGAACTCCTTTTAGAGCATTTAGGTGCATAATGGCATGAATTTACAAAAGTTGTGCGCTACTACTTCCCGTTTGTGTGTTTCGATGATTTTAATGTTATTTTGATACAAATTGATCATGAGTATCAATGATATAGCCTATTAATCATTGAGAACGAAGGTAGTTTGTACAAGGATGACGATGCATCCGTTTGGGACAATTTTGAGTTGGAATGAAGCAAAGAGTAGTAAAAGAAGTGCCAAAACTGATACATGTTCAATATTTTCATCATAACTTTTTATAAAAAAATGATAATCAAGTTATTCCAATTGGGTTGGATTCTATACTTCAAGAGATTTCCAATGATAGGTCACACGCCCCAATCGGACTTCTGATTTGAGAGATATGACCTTTGCAAGTTGACGCAAAATCGCAGGATTTCCGCCCAACTTGGCCGGGCCGTTTTTTTTATTTCCGTTTTCTAATTAGTTTTAGGATTTATTATAAATAGCTAAACTTTATTAGTTTGAAGACACTTTATATTTCAATGTCATTAATTTAGTTTTCATAGCTTTCTTAGAGTAAACATTTTAGAGTAGATTCGAAGGTGATCGAACCTTGGATTATTTTCAATAAAAGTTACTGCTTTCCGTCAATTGGTATTGTTCTTCACTCTTAATTCCTTTCTTAAATCCTTAATTTCTTAGTTGATTGTTTAATTAATTCATGATACAAAGATTAGGGTTTTTATATTAGTTTTGGTATTTGATAGGTTTTAGTCGTATTGCCTATTCAAAAATAAACCTACAGACCTCTAACTAGGTAGTCAGTGGAAGCAGGGTCGAATCCACAGGGAGACAGAGTTTCTAAATTAATATTCAACCAATTCAGCTACTCCAGATGAAATCAGATAAGAATTAATTAAACTAAGGAATAGACTACGGAAGACTGAATAAATCGAGGATTAAACTATGGAATAAAAGTCTAGGGTATTAGGTCGGTCCACCATGCTTATACCAATCAAATAGGGTCAACTACTATTAAAACCTAAGTCAAGAGTCGGGGGATTAGAGCCTATGTTGAGCTATGGTTAAGACTCAACGCTCATAGTTCAACATACGCCGCATGTTCACTAACGTAATCAGAACTACTGATGTGTCCTAGGCCTCTAGTCGTAAGACGGATCTGTGCAAACAACTATTAACCACAAGCAATCAATGAAATTGTACACTGACATTAATTACTCAATAAGAACAAACCACATCACAATCACCCTAATCAAGCCCTAGAAATTGATAGAAATCTAAATTACAATCATGGTATAAACATGGCTTTCCTATCTAACACCCTAGAAAGAGAACTACTCACTCATAATCGAATCGGCAACAACAAAACTAATATGAAACCCTAAGAATTGCATCATGAACAATTAAATAATTAAACTAAGCAATCAAAGTAATTAAAGAGATAAAGAGTAGAGAAGAGTACCAATTAACGGAAAGCAGGAACTTTTATTGAAATCGAAATAGGTTTGATCACCTCTACATTAATCTAAAGTGTTTGAATTAAACTAAGAGCAATGTAGAATAAAACTAGTCTAAAACCTAATGAAAAGATGAAAAAGATATTGAAAGATAATGAGGAAAAAGGTATTTATAATACCCCTCAAGTTCACTAAAAACGGGAACAAAAAAGTGAAAAAGCGCGACACATGACCCCAGACCCGATCGGGCCCGAGCACAGTACCTGATCGGGTCAAATACCAAAAGCTCCCCTTTTGCTTCTCGTGGTCCACGCAGCAGCAGCGCGCTATGCAGACGAAAATTAAGGTCCGCCCGATCGGGCCTTGGGCAGCCACCCGATCGGGCCTGGGAGCATTACAGCCCAGCACAAGCGCCTCGCAAGCAGCAACAATATAAGACCTAGCAGCACCTGACCCGATCGGGTCGGGCACACTATGCCCGATCGGGTCTGGTGCACTGATGCTCGCCCGATGCGATCGGGCGTGACTCGCCCGATCGGGTCCGCAACTTCTGTACCCGATCATAAATACTTCGCCCGATCGGGCCATTTCTGCCCGATCAGTGCACGGAAAACCCCTTTCGACTCCTTTGCTCTCTAATCTTCACTTTTAGGGGTCTTGGGACCTCCTAAACTATCCATAAAGCTCGTGAGCCATCCTACGTGCCTCATAACATCTCGTAAAGCCGTGGTTGCTTCCAAATGGCTCGGGAATAAGGAGAAAACTCCATAAAACCTGCAATTCAATACTAAAACACGAAACCACAACTACATACGATAGTTAGCACAAAATAGCTCCCAAGAGCTCCAATGACGCACAAATTAGCTTGTAAATAAGGGAGAAAACTCTATATAAATACGTGATATCAGTATTGTTGATCCAATCATATCCGAGTAATCGTATTTCTAGGGTTTTAGGGGATGAAAACCATGTTTATACCATGATTCTTATTTGAATTGCTATTAGTTTCTAGGTTTTGATTAGATTGATTATGGTGTGTGTAACACCCCGAAATTTCACTAAATTTCGAGCGTTAATTTTATTTGGTGTACGTTGTTATTTATATAATTATATATAAACTTTGCAGATAAAAACTATATTTTATCAAATTAATAGTCGTATTTGAAACCCGAAAATATATAGGTGGACAATGTGATGTGCATATATACATCCTTTAATTCCAAAATTTGTATAGTTGTGATGTATATGTAATTGATACGATGTGATTAGTAATTATTTTTATTTATAAAAAATGGTATAAGTATATTCATAAACGCGAAGTGTACAATGTGGTGTGTTATTGGGGTCGAAATGGAAAATATATATTTATTGTGTGCGTATTTATTTTATAATATACTCCTTCCGTCCCTCAAAGGATTTCCCATTTGCTTTTTTTGAAGTCAAACTTTGTAAACTTTGACCATAAATTATAACTAATATATAATATAAATAATTGTCATAGGTGATATTGTTAGATTTGTATTAATAGGTACATTCAAAATATCAACATTTTATCATTTTTATTAATAAATAATAGGAGATATAAGCGGTCAAAGATGTGCATTGGAGACCGTGCAAAAAACAAATGGGAAATCCTTTGGGGGACGGAGGGAGTAGTTTGTAATTTTATTTTATATAAATTAGGTAACGTGTGATTTTATTTTCAAAGCGTTAGATTTGTAGATAACCGACTTGCATACGAATTTAAACACATCTTCTTAGCCCTTATGGACCGATTTTTACTGACCAAGTGAAGCGGAGGTGAAGGGTTTTTAATCCGAAATTCCATGACTTTTTGTAAAGTTAAAACTCCCATTACTTATGCCTCTTCACTCACTCCCATTAACCCCCTTTATGATGGCCTTAATATACCCATTACTCACCCTTAATCAACTCCTTCAAACCCCCCTAAGAAAAAGGCTGTCAAAGTTCAGCAGAGAAAAACACCCCCTTCTCTTCCTCACGCCATTTTCCCTTCTTTCGCATTTTCGGCCATTTTTACACACCCATTTTCTCTGCCTCATATCTCCTTCATTTCTTATCGAAATTCGACGTGTGAGTAGTCAAAATTCATCTTCTCGGAAGGATCTTGCTCGTGGTGTAATTATTTTTTGAAGAAATTAAGTGACGTGGCTGCAGTTCCTGTTTTGGTCAGACGAGTCATGAAGGTTGTGTTGGTATTGTGTTAGTTTCTGCACTTCTCGAGTTGGCCTAGGTAACTAACGATTCTCTTAGATTTTTAGGATGAAAACCGTAGTCTTGCTACCATTAGTTTAGATATTACAAGGTAGTATCATGTTTAGGATTTCTACCGTATTTTAAAGCACTACTCTAATGTCGTGTCAGGGGTGTTTGGGGATGTTTTTGCTGATGAGTACTGCCTGAATTTCGTGGCTTTTAGGGGCTGGTTTAGGTCTTTAATCCAGGTTCTCATGTCTTATATTACACGTTTTTCATGCCTAAACTATTGCATAGTTCAACCTAATTGCTATATGATGTTTTGTTGATGTACTTTAATCAGTTTTCGCATCATGTTGCTGCTGTTTTCTTAGCTAACGAGCTTGTTCTGATGTTGGAGCATGTTTTTTGTTTTCTTAAGCCTAATCATGTTGAGTCTTGAACTAAGGTTATTAGGTTTTAATTCCATGATTTCCTTGAGTTTTTAGCATAATTCATTGAGTTTTCTAGCAAGTATAATGTAATACGGACTGCTGTAATGACAGCCATGTTTTTGCCCAATTCCAACCCTGGTAAGCTTTGGTTTTGCTTGAATTTCATGCTTAGAATGGTTTAGTATCATGTTAGGATGATCCCCAAGCAATTGCACCATGTTTTTAAGTGTTTTGGTTCGATGTTATGGCTTGAGAATAATGTTGGTGCTGCTGCCAGTTTTGCAGTTTGGGTGTGTGTTCAAGGCTGGTTATGGGTGTTGGTATGGCTGATTTTATGCTAAAACTTGTGCCTACTGTATCTTATTATGTTTAGGAAGGTTGTATGTTAATGGGCTAAGCTTGGTTATGTGTTTGAGTTGATTTTTGAGAGGTTTAGTTAAGGTATATGCTGCTGGAACAGTTTATCAGGCTGCTGTATTTTACTCCTCAATTATACATGTTTTGTAACTTAAAATTATGCTTATTTTGTGTGTTTCTATAGCGTAATAAGTGTATTATCATGTCATGATTTTATTTCATTGTTTTAGCATGATTTGGGTGAACTTATGACATGTTTAAGTGGTTACGAAGTTAGAATAAATTTTGGTTGTCATCGAGTTATTTTTTTCATGATTATACGTCATTGATATTTTAATGCCAGTTTATTATTTACACTTGAGTTTTCGACGTTGTAATGCTCGGGGGAGGATAATACTGTCCTTAGCATTATTTCTCCAAGAGTTATGTACGTATGGTATTATGAATTGTCAGAATTCACTTCGTACCTAAACTCAGATAACGCCTTTGTTGATTTGAAGAATAGTGTACTGTTTGAGTACTTTTGATGTTTGGTTTTAATTGAGTTGAGTAGCCTAAGGGAAGGTGTCCTGAAGGTAACGAACATGCACTCCGAGAGGTTAGGGGACATCACGTTGGGTGTTACCATGCATTAGAGATACCTAGGACTTGTTGTCGTCAGGGAGGTCGGGAGGTATTGCGTGTACTTTCCCGCATCAGGAGTTTGGCCATTCTTAGACACATACAGTAGGGAACGTAACCCATAGGCCGTTCTGGAGGTTGCGATCTGACTTTTCTTGAGCAAGTGGGCTGCGGGTCACTAGTAGCGTTCGCTCTCTCGATATTAGTTTGATGTTTTAACCACTCCAAGTTTTATCATTCTGATATCTGGTTTATGTCTGTTTTCTTGAGTTATTTATGTCGTTACTTGAATCATTTATTGTCAAGTATGTTGCCAGAATTGTTTTGCTCTATTATTTCCTTACTGTTATTTGGATTTCATAGAGTTGTATATGTAATATTTACCCTAACTTTTCTCGAGAATACTTTTTGAATCCTATATTGGGGCGGGAGAGCTGTTAATTACTCTCCACTGATTGTGGATATTTGTTAAATATTTTGCAGCTGTTGAAGTTTAGAGTTGTTACCGTTTGGACCGGGGTTGTGAGATTCGGCCTTGCGAGCTTTAGTGCAGTGCTTGTCATAGTGGTCGAGCATTATGAGATAGACATTAGAACCTCTGGTCTTATGGGTCTTAAGCACTAGTTGAGTTGTCTTTCGATGTTTAATAAGTTTATTTCACATAATGGATATTTATTTTTAGATATTGTGTTTTGGAGTTTCGATTAATTTTTAGATAGTAAAGTTGAGGGTATGGGACCTCATCCCTTAATACATTTTCAGAGTTTATAAGTACATTATGAATTTGACGTTATTATAATAGTTGTTTTACCCTTAGAGTAGCATTTCCGTCTTAGTGGTATTTCCGCTACCACTGACTTGCTTTATTATTTGTTTATTTATTTAAGTTAATTTTTGACGGGATGTTACGGTGTGATTTGTTCTTGACAATGATTAATGTTATTGCGCAGTTTCATTGATTGCTTGTGCTTTTATTTGCACAAATCCGTCTTACTTTTAGAGGCCTAGTACACATCGGTAATTCTGATTACATTAGTGACCATGCGACATATGTTGAACTATGAGCGTTAAGACTTAACCATAATTTAACACGTGTTCTAATCTCTCGACTATAGACCTAAGTATTGGTAGTTATTTGACCTTTCTATTGGTATAAGCATGGTGGATCGAACTAATACCCTAGACCTTTAATTCATAGTTAAATCTTATTATTTATATTGCTTTCTTTAGTTTAATTAGTAGCTCATCTGATTCCTCTCTGATCTTGTCTAAAGTAGCTTTTTAACTGAATATTAACTTTGAAAATCTGTCTCCCTGGGGATTCGACCCTACTTCCCTGAGTATTGTTGTTAGATGACTTTAGGATTTACTTTTGATTAGATGATACGACTTTAGCCGGTCAAGACACGAGTTAGGGTTGGGGCCTCTAGGGTGCATTAGGGTCTGCAGCCAGTAGGGGCCTCAAGGTGGGTATTAGTTATAATCAAACTTAAAATGCTTATCATATTATTCACCACTTGAGTGTAGAAGTATGTAAAAGAGTTGTGTTCTATTCATTGATGAGAAGGGGTTTAAATATACAAGGAAGAGAATAAAAGATAAGAATTCTAATCCTAATCATAAAAGGTAATCTAAACTAAAAGATAATAAAGCTAAACTAAAAGATAAAGCTAGATATAAAAGATAATAATAACCTAAAAGGTAAAGGCTAAGCTAAAAGATATATTACAAATAATTAACTAAAGTCTATCTCTATCATGCCCCGCAAGATGGACATCGGTGAAGGAGTAAGTCCAATCTTGTTGAGTTGAGGAGCTTCAACAAAAAGTTCAATTAGGCCCTTGAGAGGACTGTGGCCTGTCATCGGTGTCGTCGTATGGATGGTGGAGCGCGAGTTTGGCAAGGTCAGTGGTGACATGATGATAGGGTTCACCGTCGAGGTGCCACGGAGTAAAGGCAACGGAAGTAGAGGAGGATGAGTGATGGACCGCAACATAGGCTTACGGTTGACGAGATGGTCATTGGGGGATACGCACCGTGGGATGAATATCCTTGAAGGTTGTACAAACACTAAGAGTATGTCCTTTGGACGTTTCATCATTGGCACTTGCAAAGGAAGGGGCGACGTGGAGTTGAGGATGAGTTGGAAGAGTGTGAGGAGTTGGAAGAGTCAGTGTTTATGGAGGGTGTTGAGGTCAGGTGCCATTGAAGAGGAGAGGCGGAGTTCGACATGAGGAAGTTAAAAAAAGAGGAGTTTTTGAGGAGGATTTTAATGAAGTTAAAGAGAGGAGGAAGTTTTTTTTATGAGTTTAATTGGAGTTAAAGAAGGAGGGAGTGCCGAGAGGGTGGAGTGTTCGGAGAGGGGTGAGTTTGTTTGGAGTTCGATGAGGAGTGTGTTGAGGGTGTTCGACGACGAGCGTCGTGAGTGAGTTTGATTGGATTGTGTCGAGAGAGGGGCGACGGGTAGCGTCGAGAGGGAGTGCAACTGGGTATGTCGTGAGGGGGTCGACGTGCTGTGTCGAGAGGAGGGCGTGAGGGCGGGGTTGTGCGCTGAGTGTTGACTAGGAGTGCGTGAGTGGCGAGGGTGAGAGACTGGCAGTGTGGAGTTTGTGGAGAGGAGTTTTGTGGTGGAGGAGTTTGTGCGTGAGTGGCGAGGGTGTGGTCGACGGTGAAGGGAGGAGTGCAGCGGAAGTTGAGTTTTGCGGAGAGGAATTAAAAGGATCAAGTTCTTGATACCATGTAGAAGTATGCAAAAGAGTTGTGTTCTATTCATTGATATGAAGGGGTTTAATATACAAGAAAGAGAATAAAAGATAAGAATCCTAATCCTAATCATAAAAGGTAATCTAAGTTAAAAGATAATAAAGCTAAACTAAAAGATAAAGTTAGATATGAAAGATAATAATTAACCTAAAAGGTAAAGGATAAACTAAAAGATAAATTACAAATAATTAACTAAACTCTACCTCTATCATTGAGATGGGTCAATGGATTGGGTGACGTTTAACATGTATGTCCATCACCCGATCCACGACATCCAGCCAATTCATTCCTTATTAGCATCGTCTATTTGTCATCCATGAGTGAACGAATGAGTTCTTTTTGTGTTTATTATCTATCAAAAAACCATTTTTATACGACTACATATTTTCATATCCTTCAATGCAACGGGTTAATTAATTGAAATTATACTACAAATTTGAAATATATCCACAATATATTATATTTAAAACAATGATAATATGTTTCTACCCCATATGCTCCCTTTGTTTTATAATGTTCAACTCAATTACTATTTCTACAAATCAAGACAAAGAGGAGAGATGGTGTGAAAATGAATACTCTTTGCTTATGTAAATAGGAGTGATAATGTGGTTGTGAGAGAGTGTAGATAATGTGGTCAAGAAGTGCAGTAAAGTAGTGTGAAGAAAGAATAAACCTTCATCATTTTTTGAAAAAAATAAATGTAGATAGAACTTTAGAAAACAGACCTAAACGAAATATCAGTAGAACATTATAGAACGAATGGAGTAATATAATTAGTTGATTTAAAAACCTTATAGTCCAAATTTTTTTACAATATTTATTTAAAGAGGTGGTCTAATAAATCATAAAATTAGACCAAGTAAAGCCCATATTTCATTAACAAGCCCATGAACATAATGTTGGGCTATATCTAAAAAGACTATTTTTTCTCTTCATGATGTTGGGTTTGGACCGTTGCCTAATTTTAAGTTAAAGTTAGGCGGTGTCTTATAAGACCCCCTCATATTTTTAAGATCATAAATAACTCAGTTGAGTAATATTATGAGATTTAAAATTTATTGTAAAAGCCGCTTATTTTAAAGTCATAGTCATGTTGTATCAAATGAACATATTTTATTAGTATTTTTAAATTTTAAATTCATAATCAAATTTGATGCAAACATATTTCCAGATTTAATTTAATATCAAAAATGATATTATTATTTATAAAACATGACCATGTCCTGTTATTTTTTTCCACATATTATTATTGACAAATCGACAATTTTAGCAGATTGAATTCAAAGATGATTTTTTTTTTAAAAAATTTAACAAGAGATTCAATCATACTAGATTTATAAATCATCCTCCGTTTTTATGTAAAAATTTTAGATTAATTGTATCAATCTGAAAATATTATTGGAGAATCACCAAATATAAGTTTTTTTAATGAAAAATCTACAACTTTTAGAGAATGTATCTAGATATCACATATTTTCCAAATTCACAAAGAATTATATGCTATTATCTTATAAACTATTCCCTTCAATATTATGCAAAGTATAATTCTGATTTTATAAATCATATAATACCATTAAGTATCACGAAAGATCAGTTTTCTCCTTTACTGAAAATTGATTTCTATAGATCATATATTTTGTCCAAAAAATCGAGAATTCACCCTGTTAAAATTATCTTGCTTCTATAAATTATGCAAGTTGTCTATAATTGACATGTGACACCTTTTCCCATCATTTGACACATTGAACCACACCTTAAGGTTTGACACATGCCACTTTTATTTTTTATTTTTTATATAGAACTATAGATCAACTAGTAATCTGTGCAATCCGTCGCATACTTAAGAATAGTGCGGGTCGGGCGTGTGTACATCAAACGCTAAGGCCCCGAGTGAAGACATTAAAAACCTTTCTTAACCTCACATTTCCGGCGAGAATCAAAATAAAGGAGGAGAATCTGCATGGACGACGTCGAACGGACCACCATTGAAGAATACGTGGTGTCGAACTCATCGGAAAGTGATGACATGACAGAATGACCTTACTGTTTGTGGAAATCGCCCACGCCGGAGATGAGTCAGAAGAGCAACTCCACGAGGTTTTCGAAGCTGTGGAAGGTGTGCGATTTGCTGTCGAGGAGTAATAGTGATGGTAAAGATAGGTTTGTGTTCTTTATTGGGAAGAACGACGACAACGTTTAAGAAGGAGAAGAAGAAGGTGGAGTTGGAGAAGATAGATGTAGCTAGGAAGAATTAAGGGTGAAACGACGGCGTATGGGGTTACTAGTCATTTTGGTGGGGGTTACTAGATATAAAGGGGGGGGGGGTCATTTACTAGTTTAGTAGGGGTTACTTGATATATAAAGGCGGTTACTTAGTAGATGAGTGGTAGATGAGTGGGGGGTGACTTAGTAGTTTAGTAGGGGTTACTTGGTATATGAGTAGGGGGTTACTAGGTAGTTATGTTGGGGGTTACTAGGTAGTTAAGTTGGGGGTTACTTGGTATATGAGTGAAGGGTTACTAGGTAGTTAAGTTGGGGGTTACTAAATATTTTAATAAGGGTCGTTTGATATATAAACGGGGGTTACTTGGTATATAGTGGGGGAGTTACTTGGTAGTTTAGTAAGGGTTACTTGTTACATGAGTGGGGGTTAACTTGGTAATTTAGCAATGAGGACTGACTACAATGCACAAATTCTTATATATGCGTCCGCCACACCATTTACTAATGGCGTGACGGGCCAAGAATTTGTGTAGATAGATTGGTTGATATAGCTGGGTTATGGACGAGGTAGAGCATTAGCCAAAATTGTCATTCACTCCAACCATCATCCACTTTCATGTGGTCATTTCACATGTTCATCATTTTTTTTGAAATCGAATAAATCGAACATCCAAATATCCATTCAAAATTATCTTTTTTACCACAAATAAGAAAAGAACAAGATTAACTATCAATGACCTTCTATTGTTCTGACCAAAAGTGAGAAATCCGGAAGGATAGATAAATCTCCTGCAAAATGAAGTATCATCATAAACAAATTTAGTTTCAATCTAAATAGTAATACCTTCGTTTCCTAAAAATCGTTACACCTTGACATTTTACACTATTTACATATTTCACTTTGACCATCGTATGTGCTCTATACATAAGAAAAAATATAGTCATGTGTGATCTTGTTAGATTCCTCTTAATATGTAGAATTTTAATATCTAGTTTTTATAGTTTTACAAAAATGAAATTAGAGATATAAATGCACAAAGTTTTGTATTGGTATGCGTGAAAAGTACAAGTGTAACAATATTTGAGAAACGGATGAAGTAATAACAAAGACAATTCCCAACATAATTTTAAGCATTTTTTAAAAAATGTTAACGAGAAGGATCCTGATCAGACCTCAACTCTCACAGTTTCCTTGTCTAGTATTTGCAAGTCAAACACTTGGAAGTAGGGGAAATATAAGGGAATCCCCATCTCTAAAGGACCCTAGTGGGGGTTTAATCCCATAACCTTGAAGTCATTAGACCAAATGCCTTACCAGGTTCCACTAAATCAATCCTTATTTGATACATAATGGTTAAGCAATATATATACAGAAGCTAATATTATCTCGTGTTTTTAGAGAATTTTATTAATAATATTCAACATAGCCATCTTATTTGTTAATTTAATAATTAAAGCACAATCTAAAAAGATGGCTTCCCAAATATGTTTACTACCTTTTGCGGGGAAAAACATAGGCAAAGCTAATAACAGTCAGGTGATGAGTTTTACCAGTCTTTTGAACTTTCTCAATAACATTGAGGTCAAAACCGCTTGGAAATTTTCCATTCTCACCTAAATGGAAGCAAGAAATATAATAAATATAATGAATTACTTGAAAAACTAATTATACAAGTTAATTACATAAACAAAATAAGATGCAATACTCATAGTCTCATATGGTCATATTGGTCTTTATTTAATCGAATAATTGAAAATAATAACTCTTAGGGAATAAATTTTTTTCGATGTACTCAATTTATTAGAAATTGCAAAAGATTGTTTGCCTGATATTTAAAGCTTCATCAATCAATCAATATAATTAACACAAAGTCATCGAAGGCTTAGATTCACTTCAAATGTCAATTACTCTATTCCCATTGCTTCCCCCAAAAATAAATTTCGAAATTTGAAACTACGTTCACATTTGCACACAAAATTTGAAAAACGAGATTCAGGAACAAATAAAGTATTCTTAATGTTAAGGCAATTCTATTAAATGCAATTTTTCAAAATGCTAATCGTTAGTTGTGGTAATTCTTGCCTGAATAACTTTCCGAAAATAAACACTCCTAGCCATATATGCACACAATGCGTGCCTCATGCGAAAGATTAATATGTAGAGTTTCTTTAAATGCCTAGAGTTTGTGCTTTCATTTTGGGAATCTCTATTGAGCAACTAATATTCTAAGTATTGTTCATTCATAGCACAATTGTTAGAAAACTCGTTTGGGCACGATGAATTAGGGATGATAATATCCAGTGATGAGTAGTCCAATTACTCGGTCATCCAAAAGAGAAACGTGGATGATAAATCAGTTTAAAAGGGCGAGAGCCTGGTGACACGTGAATGAGTGAACTATTTTTCAATAGCAGACTAGTCTTAGGCCCCGGCGATGCCCCGAAATTTTCGTACTTTACCATTTATTAGTGGTTAAAGATAACAAATGTGAAAATATCATTAAGAAATAAACATTTATAAATATGGATACTAAGGGCCGGTTCTCTTCGGCATAATTCAGCTGAACAGAACTGAACTGATTGGAGTTGAACTGAACTGAACTGAACTGATTGGAGCTGAACTGAACTGATTGGAGCTGAACTGAACTGATTGGAGCTGAACTGAACTGAACTGAACTGAACCGAGGCGAACTGAACTGAACTAAATTGAATTGAATTGAATTAAATTAAATTGAATTAAATAAATATTTATATAATATTTATATAATAATAATATGAATATTAAATAAAAATTATAATGTTTAGTAATAATAATGAATAATAATAATAGTATTTCAGATATTTTAAAATGATAGTTTAAATAAATAATATTAATAATTATAAATTAATAATAATAATAATGATTAATGATTATAATGATAATTAATAACAATTATTTTATAGTCTTTGTATTAATATGTTAATACTTGATGATGATTATATAATAACAAGAATATTTAAGAAGTAAATTAATATTACTATTTAATAATTAGATTTAATAATATAATAATATTTAGTAATAAAATAATGATTGAGTTGGACTGTGCAAAATTGCATCATAAACCGTTTTGACGTGATTTGATTGGTTTATGATTTTGACCTAAACCATGTTCCTCCCTAATGATAATAGTAATAATAATGAGTAAAGCTATAATAAATAAAATAATATATAAATATGATAATGATAATACTTAATAATAATGATATAAAATTAATAATAATAATAATAATAATAATAATAATAAGAGTAATTAGTAAAATAAATTAGACAAGCATAATAATAATATTTAACAAAATGATAATAAAAGAATAGAGCTGAACTGAATTGAACTGAACTGAATTGAACTGATCTGAACTGATTGGAGATGGACTGAACAACACTGAACTGATTGGAGATGAACATAACTGAACTGAATTGAACTAAACTGAACTGAAAATAAGATGGGGGAACAGGCCCTAAAGGTTGCAACGTAACTATTAATTTTCATCCATATATCATCATTGATTTTGACAAAAGTAACAATAATTTTGTGGTGGAGGAATGGTTGAACCTCTCTCTTCTCATACTTGATTATTTTAAGGGTTTTCAGGCACATATTTCAAGGAAACTATTTCAGCTTTTTCAGGGTGAAGACAACGTTTTTTCGAAAAACAGATATTACCATTCATCCTTTAACGACTCCAATTTTGAGAAACCTAAAAAACGGTACCAATAGATCAGGTTTTTCGGCAAACACTCCAAGGCGGCCTTTGCGGGGCGAAGACGTCGTTTTTTCGAAAAACAGACACCGCTACTCATCCTTATAAGTCAACGAATTTCAAATATCCCAACAAAACGAATACCTACAAGCCGGATATTGGGGTACGCACTCGAAGACGATTTTTTCGAGCCTGGTACGATATTTTTTCGAAAAACGGTCAATGATATGCACCCTTCATGGGGCATAAATTTCGAGAATCCCTACAAAAACGAATACTTATAAGCCGAGTTTTCGGGCACGCAATTCAGGATGACTTTTTCGGGCTGAATACGACGTTTTTTCAAAAAATGGACAACGCTATGGACCCTTAATGGGCACGAATTTCGATAATACCTTCAAAATGAATACCAATAAGTCGGGTTTTCGTCAACAACAATTAGACCTATTTTCTTGGGATTTTTAGGCAAAAAATATTTTATTTGGTTTATCCCCCAAAAAACCTCTTCTATGACAAAAAACCAAAATAATTAATCAAATACTCCTATATCATATAAACGTGATTAAAACAGGTTAAGAAACTATTGTGGTTTAATACTAGAACATATAGATAATATACTACCAAAGAAGAGTTGGCTATTATGGCTAATAATGTATTCCTATTTTCTTGTTATCATCAGAGATCTCATTTTGTTATAGTAGTTGGAACCCTACGTGCCAGTGACAACAATAGCTTTAACATCATCTCTCTTCATCGCTTCATCATATTTCTCTTTCAACCCCTCAAATACTGCAACCAAAGAATAATTAATAATTTGCATTTCTAAGTAAAAAACCAAGTAATAAAACTTTTTTTTAAAAAAGGGGGAAAGCTTTAAGAATTCTGAACTAACTTGGTATAGTCAGGACATTAACAGGAGGATTTGAAAGACTGATGAGAGCAACACCATCATTCCCAACTTCCATGTAAACTTGAGCTCCCACCATTATTTTCAGCTTTTAGTGATGTGTTCTTAGAGAAATTTCACAGAGACGGAGAACGATAAAATATCTGGAAACAAGTATCATGGTTTAACACTATATAAGGTCCATACAAAACATAAGCGCATGTTTATTTCATTCATATTTTTGTCCAATTAATGCTGTTTGATTTGCTATATTTGTGTCCCACTACAAGATGGTGCATGATAAATCTAGAATGTAGTCGGTAAACACACATACTCCCTCCGTTTCTCAAAAATTGTTACACTTTTCTTTTTAATACGTTTCATTAAAATTGTTACACTTCTACTTTTTCCATTTTAGGATACATGGCCCACTAGTTTTTTATTCAACTAAATGTTAGCGGTCCTACACTTTTACCCTTTTGTCATGCTTTTTTATTATTTTATTCTTTATTCTCTCTCCTAAACTTACTTTTCATATCATTGTCATGTTTTTCCTACCCATTTTCTTGGTTATTGAATTTTTAAGAGTGTAACAATTTTTAGGAAACAGAGGGAGTATTATCTATCACTAATTAGTAAATAGTAATGAAACGTGGCAGATGATAAGCCATAATATGGAGTGACGGACATTTTGCCAACAGTGTTCGTTTCTATCTTCATCCACAATGCACAGTTCATAAAACACAAAGCACAAAAAACGTTCAAAACATTACCTCATTTTAGAGGATTTTTCCTATGTGAGATATTGGGATCATGCATTTATCATCTTGACGGATCTTGACATCTTGTTGATTTCCTAATTTTTTTTAATCTTTGCTTATGCTACGTCCAATTTTCTAACAATTGTGTTTGATAAAATTTTCTATATAAATTAGAAAAAGGGTATTTCTTTTGATAAATTTTCTTTAGCATGCAGTGCGTTAAACCACCTAATACCATTATTAGCAATAACACATTTGTTGATGTTCATTGCGTTATTCATTCTTTTTCTTGTTGGAATCCTAGTGTAAAATACTCGGGAAAACACTCAAGCAAGCCCGGATCGCATTTGTTGGTTGTTGTAATGCAAAGTGGAAGTGGGCGAGTATGAGTCCAGCAGGACTCAACCTCACACGACCGTGGCAATGGACCCACGCTCGTGCAGTGCGTTCCTCCAGGAATCAGGAAGTTCCTGATTCGTGGAAATCCAAGAGACACGCCCGTGTTGAAAACGCCACGCCCGTGGAGCGCTGCTTCCCAGGTTTTCCGCTTTCATTTTCTGGAATTCTTATTTTTTATTTTCGGGATATATTTGTGCGGTTTATTTCCATCCTTATATATATTCTCTTTACCCCATTCATTCATCAACATTATTATTGAAACCCTAAACACAAATCAACTTTTTTTCTTAGAGAGAATTGAGCATTTCTTGAGAGACTCCAACCCTTGAGTTCGGGATGTAGGATTCAAGGGCGGTGTGTTATCCTTGGGGGCGTTAGTCATTAAAGGCCTGCACCGGTATGGTGTTGAAATCGCTTCTAAGGCAGTGGCATCCATGCCACAACACATCGTTCAGTTGTTTGATGTCTGCACATAAGTCTGATTTTTTTATTGTTTATTAAGATTTATTGTTTTGTTTGTTCTTCATGAATATTGCGATTGTTTCATCATTTCCAACATTTCTCTCTACTAAAATGTCATCTTTCAACCTTTTCTTTTTAACACATTGACCTATTTTTAAGTTCATCACCTTCTCTCCCGTACCCCACTTTACCTTCTCTCTCTTACATTATTTATCAATTTGATTAATGTTTAAATATGTTCATGAACAAATAAAACTGATATATTAGCGATAATTTAAGCTTAATCGTGGTTAAGTTATTATTAGGAAAACTGTCAGTAACCACCTAATAAGGACACTTTTTCCTGGAAAACAACGTGTTGGAACGAAAGGGTACACTCAAGAAAGGGGTTGAATTGAGTGGCTATTTAAAATCAAAATAACGCAAAATGATCTTTATGCCACTGTGCTAGGCACTGTGCCACAACTGTTAAAGTTTGTTTTCCCGTTTTAAACTCAACCCATAATATTGACACAATTAAACTGAGGAAATTATAAATAAAGAACACAAATTTATCGTGGCTACCCAAACTCAGAGATCTATTAATACTTAACTCAAAATATTAACGGTTTGAAACAAACTCGTATCCCCCACTACTAACCCTAGTAGTGCTCCCCAACATTTAACTCCAAATGTCGCTAATCAAATTGAAAACACACCCGAACCCAATTTGACACTATCTAAAAACAAAGTAAAGAAAGATTCAAAGCCTCGTTTATAATTTCTTCTTAAATAAGCATAACGAGAACAATGAGAACACTTTAACTAACTACATGTAGCACTGTGCTGTTCACTGAGATTTGGGGATTCATTTTCGCTCTTTGTAAACCTCACAAATCTGATTTTTCTTACTGGAAACGTGTGTTGCTAATATGAGGCGTGGCCCTATTTATAGATCCAGCCCAATCGTATTCCAATTAGATATAGGATTAATCTTTTAACAACTTTCTCTTATTCCTCATAAAGAAGAAATAATTATCTTATTTAAAAGATAAGCTTTTATCTTTACAAAATTGATTTTCTAAAATCTTTAAATTATCTTTTAAAACCTTAAATCATATTTTTTATTTTAAATCCCAAAAAATCTTTTTCTTTAAAATATTTTTGAAAAATCTTAAAACCTAATTTCTTTATAAAATGTTTTTTAATTTCTTATTCGAAAACCAATTGTCAATATAACTGAATCCCATTCAAATGTAAATATAAACATAATTCTTTATTTCTTAACACATAAGAAATAATTCATCACCTTAAACTTACATTACGTCATAGCACATTATTACGTTTTAGTTAAATACAACAAATGATATACTCCCTCCGTCCCCCAAAGGATTTCCCCATTTGCTTTTCTTGAAGTCAAACTTTGTAAACTTTGACTATAAATTATAACTAATATATAATATAAATAATTGTCATAGGTGATCTTGTTAGATTTGTATTAATAGGTACATTCAAAATATCAACATTTTATCATTTTTATTAATAAATAATAGGAGATATAAGCGGTCAAAGATGTGCATTGGAGACCGTGCAAAAAGCAAATGGGAAATCCTTTGGGGGACGGAGGGAGTATATAACTAATTCCTAAGCTTCTTCTTCCGTCACTTGAACTTCCATGAAGTCCACGTTAGCACTTTGCTTAGAATACTGATACACACATCAAACTGTTTTGATATAACGTGTTTATCATCATCAAAATAATCCGGACTCAGAGTCCCAACACAACCTAGTAAACATTTTATTTTCAAAAAAACCACCTATTAAGACACTTTTTTTTTTCCAAAACACCACCACTTAACCACAGATTAGTAACTTCGTTAAAAAATCAGCCAAATGAGGGTCCACTTTATACATTTTCCTCCTTATTCAATCCAATTTTCTCTCCAAATTTCCCCCTTCTATATCTCCTCATCACTTTCCTCATCAATTCACCCAAATTCTTGTTTTTTTCTTCATCAATCCTACAAGTAGGGTGCAAAGAACTTCAATTAGGGTTACACTTCTTCGATTTGTTTATCCAATTTAAGGTAATTGTTGGTCGAGTTTTTAATTTTACACGAGTTAAAATTAGGGTTATTTGTGTCTAATTCACCCAAATTCTTTCTCTTTCTTTTTCCATAAAAAATGTAGGATGTCTCAATCTTCCTACAAAATTGTGCAACCTTTTCCCACCTTGTGCAAGTTAAAATTAGGGTTTGTGTTTCATTCACCCAAATAGGGTTTCTAGTGAAACCAGGTAAATGAAGGAGAGAGTGTGTTGATTTGCGTGGTGATTTTGGATTTCTTTGAGCAATTACACCATGGAAGACTGGTAGATGGAGGATTAATGCGGTAAAAGAATAGTCACTTGAGTTTGAATGCAAATAGGTGTTGTTGTCCTTTCACCTTCTACACAAAATTAGAGGGAACTGATTACAGGGCCAACATAGTTACTATTTACTAATCTGTCGTTGTAATCCCCCGTAATTTTATGAATTTTATAAATATATTTAAAGTATATTTATAATCATTTTCATATTTATTTCATTCAATTATTTAAGTGTTGACTATTTTTAAAGTCAAATGATTGTTTAAACGTTTTACATAGTCATTAATATTTATTGGGTTGGATTTTAAGTATTGAATATGTTATTAAATGTTTTGGGTTGTGTTTAAAATTATTTTAATATTGGGTTGAGGAGCCCAAAGATTTTAAATAAAGTTTGATGTTTCAACTTGAGCCCAAACCAAAAGCCTAAACCTATTCACCCAAGGTTTTAGGCAAAATCTAAAAATACCCCTAGCCCCAAGTTTGCACACTTTTATTTTCTCTCTTTTTCCTCTCCTCTCACTCGTCCGCCGTCCCTCTCTTTTCTTCCTTGGTTCCGGCGCCATGCACCACCACACGTCACCTCCCTCTTGCTTGTGTGATGCCGCCACTACCGCCAGCACTGCCTCTTGTGTGCCGCCGCAACAGCCGCTAGCACCACCACGCCACTCTTCTTTCTCTTAATTCTCTTTTACATCTTTTCATTACTCCCGAATCTGATTTCCATATTTCTGATAATTCCGGTTGTTTTTAGCCAAAACTTCCTTTTGCAAACTTATAGATTTCGAAACGTTATTGAATTTAGGTTCAAGAATCACTCAATTCCGTTTATAATTTTACTAGTTGTGGCCTATGGAAGTTTGACAGTTTTGCTGCCATTATTCACTCACAAATCCGGTTTTCGTGCTTTTTTTTTGGTTATTTCTTAAACCTTATCTTCTAGTTGATGTTTAATTACAATTTTAATATTAAAGTTATGATTTTTATGAGTTTTAATATTAAATTTATGATTTTTATGATTTTTATGAGTTTTAATATGTTTTATAAATAAAGTTGAAAACTTTATTGTTTGAATTATTTTTATTGTGAATATAAGGTATAATTTCAGATTTATTATTTATTATTTAAAGTGAGTTTTAAGTATGAAAGTAATAATTTTTAAGGTTTTAAATCCTAGATTTATGAGTATTATATTGAAGGTTGTTTAAAGTTGAAACTTTTATGTTTTTAAAGTATTTTAAAACGAGTTTTGAAACGTTTTAAAATGAATTATATTATTGCGAATTAATTAGGGTATTAATTCATTGTTGTATTATTGTTTTGGTAGGCGGAGAATTTGCTTTAGGCGATTTCTAGAGTTTAATGTGGCCTCTCACTTTGTCTACACAAGGTACGTACATGTTCTTATGTGTTAGACTAGTATCATGTCCTAAGGATTAGGATCATTTATAATATCATGTATAAGGAACCCTTTTATGGTTCATACGTGGCTATTGAATTAGAATTGCGTGTTGTTGAGCATGTTAATTGCCTTTACGATTTATTACATGATTGAATAGATGTTTGATCCAAGCATGTTATTTGGAAATTTTTTTTGATCCATCGTGTGATATGAATTAATATTATTTTATTATTGGATAATGTATTTTGGTATTGTTTCCCTTAGTGGATATTTTATTACTTCTCAAAGGCCGAGGACTTTGTGAGTAATTTGGATTATTATGGGTTATTATTATTTTACTACTTTGCAAAGACCAAGGGCTTTGTAGAGTATGTATATTTATTGTCGTTGGACACTCGATTGTTGATTTAAGTCAACAAATAAATTTGGAGGATTAATTGTTGGTCAATTGGAATGGTTTGATCACTTATTTAATCCTAAGATAAAACAGGAATATTGTTGTATCCATGTTATGTGTTGGTTGCTTTGTTTAGAGTCCAACATCGAATAACTTACTAGTACTTAGAGTGAAAGTGAATAGCAATAGCTTTAGAGTTGTGCACGTCTGAAATTCTGGACTAGTATGAGTTGTAGTACATGGTGGTAGCCCATGACTTTTATTCGGGTCGGATTGATCACCGTACCCTATTTTTATTTCTAAAGGTTCCTCGATATCGTTCGTCAAGGGGTTACGGAGTCGCATCTGTATCTCGGTCTTTTATTTTGAAGACTGATTTGGTTGGACAACTCGATCCATTGTCTATTTAATTTACTAATATTTATCATGCTGTATATCTTGTGAAGTCAAGTCCTATTTTACGACTTGAGGTAGTCTTCAAGTACATTTATTGATCATGTTCTATTGTTTAGTAGTATCATGATCAGGTTTTGTATTTTATTTGATTTATGTATGTACTCAACTTTGGTGCTTACGTGCTTTTATGTGTGACGATCATGACTGTGCCTATTGATCCTGTGATAATGACCCTTTATTGGTGAGCAATTTTCAATTGAGTATTTGCCTACAGGTTTGGAAGGTATGATGCATCGTCTCAATTACTCATTTGGGACTTGGGAAGCGTTGTTAAGATATTGTTTTATTGCTTCTGCTGCTTCTTACCTTTACGTTAATTTTACTAAGTTGAATTATGGACTCATTATTTTAAATGTTTTAAGTTGGTTTTGAATTATCTTTCGAGGTTTGGATAATGGTTTGAAAATTATTATGTCCTAAGTATTTAATAAAGTATATTTAATATTTTTCCACTGCAATACTCTGAGTAAGATGATACATTTTTATACGGGCGATAATGCCTTGATAATTTTTTATTTTAGTTGGAAAAATATATGTTTTATAAACAATTCTCTCTTTATAAAACATATATTTTTCCAACTAAAATAGAGAATTATCAAGATATTATCGCCCGTGTGAAAACTTATTGTCTTACTCAGAGTATTGCAGCGGAAAAACATTAAATATACTTTATTAAATACTTACGACATAATAATTGTCAACCTTTAACAACCTTCAATATAACACTCATAAATCTAGGCTTTAAAACCTCAAAAATCATTACTTTCATACTTAAAACTCACTTTAAATAATAAACAATAAATCTGAAATTATACTTTATATTCACAATAAATAAAAATCAGATTTTTAATAATTCAAACAATAAAGTTTTCAACTTTATTTGTAAAACATATCAAAACTCATAAAAATCACAACATTAATATTAAAACTCATAAAAATTATAACTTTAATATTAAAACCATAATTAAACATTAAATAGAGGATAAGGGTTAAGAAATAACAAAAACAAAACACGAAAACAGGATTTGCGAGTGAAAAAGGTCGCAAAACTGTCAAACTTCCTGAGGCCACAACTGGTAGAATACTAATCGGAATTGAGGTATTCTTGAGCCTAAATTCAATAACTTTCGAGATCTACAACTTTGCAATAGGAAATGATGGCTAAAAACAAAACTATCAGAAATCTGGCAATCGGATTTAGGAGTAATGAAAAGATGTAAAAGAGAATTAAGAGAGAGAAGAGTGGCGGTGGTGTTGCTGGCGGCTGTTGCGGCGGCACACGAGAGGCAGTGCTGGTGGTAGTGGCGACAGCACACAATCAAGAGGGAGGTGGTGTGTGGTGGTGCACAGCGCCGGAACCAAGGGAAGAAAAGAGAGGGAGGGCGGACGAGTGAGAGGAGAGGAAAAAGAGAGAAAATTAAAGTGTGCAAACTTGGGGTTTAGGGGGGTAATTATAGGTTTTGCCTAAAACCTAGGGTGAATAGGTGTAGGCTTAGGTTTTGGTTTAAGTTGAACATCAAACTTTAATAAATGGTTTATGCTCTCATCCCAACATTAAATATCATTTTAAAAATGACCCACAACCTTTAATAAATATTCAATACTTAAAATCCTACCCAATAAATATTAATGACTATTTAAAACGTTTAAACAATCATTTGACTTTCAAAATACACAACACTTAAATAATTAAATGAAATAAATATGGAAATAGTTATAAATAAAATTTATAAAATTACAGGGGATCACACCCTTTGTGGTAAAAGGTCATTTTATCTCTTTTACAACCAGTTTTTTTGCTTCATGACCGTTTGTGGCAAAAGATTACAAGATGACCCATTTGAACGAATTGAACAACCTTTATTAGGTCATTGCTAATAATCCCATGAACTTTAGCAATAGGTCATTGGTAATAATGCTCTTAAACATTTAGATGTTTTATTGTAATCATGATCAATATCATACATAATATTTTGTTTTTAAGTAGTAAGAAAGTTTTAATAGCAAGTATATCTTTGTATTTTTAGTATGTATCTTGTAATTATATTTTATGATATATTGCCTTTTGGAATCTTGCTTAGTTCGAAAATGCTATCTTATTTTTTCATGTGGATTTATTCATACATTAATTCTTTCCTAAACTAGTATGATGTAAATTTTGCCTACAAGTTTTTACCTTTTCATGACTTGTAAAAGATTTTTCTTGTTTTAGGCGCATTATTTTTCTGTTTGAGCCCAATCCAAGTACTGGCCCATTTCATCATGGAAAGTACCAAAACACCCTTGAGGTATAGAATTACCATTTTGCCCTTGGGCTCCCCATGCCAGATGGTTCAAACCATCAATGAAGCCCACTAACACTGATAAACGACCTTCATGATGTCTTCACCTTCACCAGGTGACAGCATCCCAAGTACTATCTATAAATAGTACTTGGACCTCATCAGTCAGGTACATTCATATACGTTTTTACACGTATTTCAATACACAAGCAAGTATCATTCTCTGATAATAACCTGATCTCTAATCTGGCTTAAGCATCAGAGCGACGATCGCGGGTACAACCTCGAGGGTAGCTCGCCGTCATCGTTTTGCAGGACCTCTATCCCTAGACCTTGAAGTGTTATTTTACCTACCACGAGCTAGACTTGGACTCCTCCGAATTACAAATTCATTGTGTTTCTTGAATCCCGAAACAGTTAGCGCCGTCTGTGGGGACCTTACAAAACAACTACAATTTGAATACCATGACATGAGGAAACAACAACCGAGGTACCACCTCTCGAAGACCAGCATCTAAGAACACTCAAAATCATGATGCAACTCGAGAGTATGTAATAGTAGAGGATAAAGACCTCTATGTTCTTGTTGGTGGAAGTCCGGTCACTACTCCATTTGAACAATCTCCACCACAGTGACTTATGGTGATTTGTAGAAACTTGAGCACCGAATAAGTGTCCACATCACGAACGATTATGAGACAATTTACTCTTCAATAAGACATCGAACATCCTGTTGGAGGATATGAAGAAGTCGTAGAATCTGGTTATTGAGCTAGCTCAGCAGTCCCACGTCTCTGTCCTTTCGGTCGGCACATTATGAAGACCCCTAACCCGAACAAAATCAAGATTCCAATGATCGAGCATTATTCGGGCATCACTAAAAGCAACACTAAAATTAACTTGCCGTATCTCTCTCAAAAAATAACCCGAAACGCTAATTTCTTTCTTAGGCTTATATTAAGGGGCTGCCCCAATCATCTCTTTGATGGTGGTAAGCCCCAAATCCTTCTTTAGTTCCTCAGTTTTTTTATTTAGTTATGAATAATTGTCCTTTTTCTCTCTTTATGAAAGTTTTCTCCCCATTATTTGGGTTTTTTCTCTCTTTTAGTGGTAGTTTGGTGTACGAGTTTCTTCTCTTCCCTTATGAAAGATTAGAATTTGGTACTTCAATTTGTTTGGAAGATTATGTTCGTTGTTTGTTAGTCCGGCTTAGGGTTACATAATCAATGTATAGGATTTTGTTGTCATTGGTTGAAGTTCAAGAATATCAACATGAAGGTATTAAAATCTCGGGTGTAGTCAACTTTGTTAGATCAAGAATGTTATACTCCAAACTATGACCAAATGATAGACGATTCCATTAATAGTTGAAAATTTCAGCAAATACAAGGGACATGCGTGATGTCTTATAAATGCAATACTCAAGTGCGTGATGTCTGTTGCTAGCAGAGCCTTGCAAGTACGGGTAGAATCCACGAGGAGACAAATTTTCAGAGTCAATATTCAATTAAACAACAACTTCAGACGAAATCAGGCAGAAACCAGCTGAACTACTAATTAAACTAAAGAAAACAAGAT
Source organism: Patellifolia procumbens (assembly GCA_947645195.1). Lineage (NCBI taxonomy): Eukaryota > Viridiplantae > Streptophyta > Magnoliopsida > Caryophyllales > Amaranthaceae > Patellifolia > Patellifolia procumbens. The sequence goes on from CANSGD010000920.1 coordinate 1,044,436, forward strand.
TAAACTCAGATTTAAATATGAATTAAGAGACTAGGGCATTAGTTCGTTCCACCATGCTTATACCAATCAAATGGGTCGAATAACTTATAGTACCTAGGTCTAGAGTTAAACAATCAGAGCTAATGCTACGCTTATGATCAGGTCATAACGCTTTCAATTCAACATATGTGGTACGATAGCTCACATAATCAGAATCGATAGTGTGTTCCAAGTTTCCAGACGTAATTCATGAAACTGCGCAATAACATAAACCATGGATTTAAGAAAAAATCGCACTATAATTTCCCTAATCACAACCTAGAACTAATAGAAATTCAAATAACAATCATGATATAAACATGGCTTTCCTCCTTAAAACTCTATAAAAACGACTACTCACTCATAATCGAAGGAATACCAATGAATCTAATATAAAAACCACAACTTTGCATCATGAAACGATTAAAATAATAAACTGAGAAATTAAAGATTAAAGAAGAGAAAGAATAAAGAGCAATACCATTTGACGGAAATGAAAGAACTATATTGAAGCAAATCCATGGTTTGATCGCCTTCGGAAGTTAAACTCAATTGTTTCTCTCAAAAAGCGTTTAGACTAAACTAAAGAATGCTAGAAATGAAAGTGTTTGACAAAATAATATTATAAGCTATATATAATATCCTATAAAAACTTTAAAATATAGTATGAAAACCTAACAAAAATAGGCGTCCGGGTAATCGGCCCGATCAGGCGAAATCCGCCCGAAGCCATCGAACGAAAATATCTTTATTTCGGTTATATGACATATTGTCCGCCCGACCCCATATGGCAGGAGTCTTTTCCTCTTATTTTGAACTATCGTAAGCAGCCATAAGAAAATGGTCCCGGCCCCGATCGGGCGGTTGGCTTTGGGCAGGAAAACTGCAATTTTGCATCAACTTGCGAAGTCCGTCTCTCTCAAATTAGAATTTTGTTTGGAGCATGGGACCTATCGTTGGAAAGCTCTTGAATCTAGATTCCAACCTAATTAGTATTTCTTGCTTATCAATTTTCTATCAAAAGTTATGATCAAAATAGTGATCAGGTGTCTATTTTGGCACTTCTTTCACTAAAATTTTTCTTCATTCTAACTCGAAATTGACCCAAATGGATGCATTGTGAGCATTGTGCAACATGCTTGATCTTGGATAATCATAATTAATTTGCATCAATAGAACCTGAACATCATTGAAACACACAAAAAGTGAGTAGTAGAGCACAACTTACTCAAACCACACAATAATGCACCTAAATGATCTAGAAGATGTTCTAAATGCAACTGAAATGCATCTAAAAACTATATATAAATGTGATACATCAATATGCTACTATTGTCAATTTGGTTCATCGTAGTTTCTTGAAGACGAGTTTGATTTAATCTTATTTGATTGTTTTTGCTTTTCTTTGATACCTATTTTAAATGCCGTTTGGCCTTTTTTGATGGAATTTTCCTTTAGAAAAAGAAAAAGAAGAATCATTTAAGGAAAATGGTATATATATTGAATGTAAACATCACTCATATACATTAATCAATTATTTAGTTGAACATCATCGTACGCCCGAATACTTTCCTATAAAGTTTAATATTTCCATATATGCGCTTCTTTAAGCCCATGAGAGGTTTCCATAGGCACGACTTTTATGGGAGAGAGGAGGAAGGAGGGAGAGAGCCTATATAAAGGGGGCTTTGAACTCTATAGACACTAGGATGTGGAATATATTTGCATAAATAATTTATTCGTTAATGTATGGGGTCTGCCTAGCAGACCGCCACCTGGCAGCAGACCACTAGTCCTGCCACTCCACGTTAGAGCACCAGGAGCAGAGCAGACCTCTTTAGGCAGACTGCTCCGGATACAACCTCTGGGCAGGAGATTAATGAAGGCCTTATTCACCTTGGCCCACTTCCAAAGAGGCCCACTTACTTTGCTAGGTCAGTTACAAGTCCATATCTCATATAAATACCCATGCCCATGCATGGGTAAGGTACGCTCAATCAAACACTCACAAAATACTTGCACTTGATACTCATTTTCTCTCTACTAGAGATCTTGTGCTCAATTTGGACTGACTTAGGCATCGGAGAGGCGATTCTCGGAACCACCCCCGAGGTCACCACCACGAACGACGTTTGGAAGCGATGTTCCACCACGTATTCACCACCACATACACTGTAGCTGTCTTGGACAGAAACAATTTGGTGCTACAAGGAGGGGAAGAGTAGAAAATCCCAATCTACAACTTCGCAATGGTGGTTCCTAACTCAGAAACACTCGATTCCTACAGTTCAGGAGAAGAGAGCAACTCTCCACTAAGAAAAACGACCACGAGGTCAGCAAGAAGGGGTAGCGCTGCTACCCACACCACCAGGTCAGCAAGAAGGGATAGCACTGCTACCCACACCCGAGAAACTAGGCAGACCCAGCAGCCAAGCAGCTCAGTGGTCATGCCCACGCCTGAAAAACTCCAAGCAGCCATCCATGTGCTGCAATCTGCCCAGCAGTATATGCAGACTGTTGGAGGCCAACCTTCTCGAAAGAGGAGGAGAACTAGAACACATGATTCAGTTCGAAGACACCTGCGACTGTCATCTGAAGAGGAGGCAGCCACAACAGAACCCCTGTGTGGGTATAACAAGAGAAACATCACTCCTACCTCAACGTCAGAGTATGGCTTATCTAGCCGCTCTGGACCTGGATACATCAAGAAGGGTTGGCAAGAGGACGAATGGGATACTGAGGTGATGCAAGAGGAACACCCTGGCCTGTTCGATGAGCTTACACCCACAGGGTATAAGGCAGGCTCAAGCCAGAGGTCTGTCCACAGAGGGAACCCAGGAGGCGCAGCCCAGGGGAGACCCCGGCACAGGATCAGGCGTATCACATGAGCTGAAGAGGCCCTGTCTACACCTGGGGGCAGACCAATCAGAAGGCACGTAAGCCTGAGACTGGGGACAATAGCAGAGGACGGCTCCGGCGACAATGGAGCCTCCACAGATCTTAGGGGAATCATATCCCACATGGTTGGTATCAGGCCCATTGTGGTCTCCCCAGCAGAAGAGATCAAGTCTCCTTCCAAATCTCCCTTCACACCTGAAATCATTGCAGCTAGAGTGTCGAAGGCGAAGCTCCCACTGATTTTCAAGTTCGAAGGGGAGGGGGACCCACAGGAACATGTGGCAGCTTTTGAAACCCACATGGAACTAGGAAATTACAATGACGCCACTTGGTGCAGACACTTCCCTGCCACTCTGGCAGGGATAGCTCAGACTTGGTTCAGAACTATCCCCAGGGAACAATAGCCAACTTTGATGAACTGAAGAAGAGATTCAAAGAACACTTTGTCAGTGGAATCAGGAGAAGCAAGTCCACTCATGAGCTGCTATTGCTGAAGCAGGATCAGAACGAGAGCCTACGAGATTTCATTGGGAGGTTCAACAAAGAGCTGGTGCACATTCCAGAGCTGGAGCAGAAGCTCGCTCTGCACGCTCTGAGGAACGCTCTACCCCTCACCAGCAAGTTCAGGGATGATCTAAAATGGGTCACCATGAAGGAGCTCAGCGAAGCCCTGGCCCTAGCAGAGAAATACATAGCTGTCGAGGACTTCAACAAAGCCTCGACACCTGGAGTAGGCAGGAAACCAGGCAGAATGAGCAGCCATTCATTGGGAGGCAGATTGAATTTTGGAGGCACCAGGCCCCATCAGAACAGGGTAAGAGAGAAGTAGAAGGAAGCAGAAAGGGAGGCGGACCGGCTGAGGGCCCAGGAGAAATATAATAATTACAGCAACCTCATCATGCCCAGGGCAGAGATCTTTCTGACCAACAGAGATGACAGCAAGTGGCACAGACCGCCCCCCACAAAGAAGAGAAGCCTAGGCCCCAACATGGCAGAGTTCTGCGCTTTCCATGAGGCGCCAGGCCACAGTACCGAAGACTGCATAAGTCTAAAAAATCATCTGGAAAGCCTGATCAGAAGAGGCTACTTTAAGGAGTACCTGGCCTGGAATCAGGGGATCAAGGAGAAGGAACAACAGAATGAGGGGCAAAAACCGCAGGACAAGCGGGCGGAGATCAAGGAAGGAAAAAAAACGATATATGTCATATTTGGCAGTTCTAATTCGATGGGGGGAGAGAGGGCTCATCTGAGGCAGCTCACCCACCCCAACCTCTACTCCATCGACCAGACAGAGCTGAGTCCAGATATGCCAGATATGACTTTCACAGCAGAGGACTGCAAAGGCATCAATGTTCCACACTCTGACCCTCTAGTAGTCAATTTGGAGATTAGCAGTACAGATGTACGAAGAATACTGTTAGATGGCGGGAGCGCCGTGAATATCCTTTACAAGGATACCTTCGATAAAATGGAGCTGGACCATTCAATGCTGAAACGAGGAGGAACTCCAATCGTCGGCTTCACAGGGAACTCCATCATCCCAGAGGGGAAAATACATCTGACTGTGACTGTAGAGGGGCAGAATGGAGTGAAGAGGACTGTAGTGCAAGAGTTCCTGGTAGTAGACCTCCCATCACCGTACAACGCTCTGATGGGAAGGAAGTTTATTGAGGCAGTGCATGGAATCCCGTCAACCCATCACCAGACCATGCTTTTCCTAAGCAAAACTGGTGAGGTAGGCAGACTGAGGGGAGACCAGAGAGCAGCTAGGTCATGCAATCTGACCGCTCTGAATAAGGATAAAAGACCTCCTCCTCCTGACCACTCTGGGTCCAGGAGAAAGAGGAGAAAGGAAAAAAAGGGAGGAAAGAAGAAAGAGGCTGAAGAAGCCAAGAAGGACCAGGCTGAAGAAGCCGGGAAGGAAGGAAAGGAAGGAAAGGTCGAAGAGGCCAGGGAAAGAAAGGAAGAATGTGCAGCTATCAGCAAGGCCGATGCTCGGCCAGAAGCAGACCAAGAAGCAAACAAGCCTGAACCGGGGGAAGAGACCGAAGAGGTACTCTTGGGACCGGAAGAAGGCAGGACAGTCAGAATAGGTAAAGACTTGGATCCTGAAACCAGAGTCAACCTAATCAGTCTGCTGAAAGAGAATGTAGATGTGTTCGCCTTCTCAGCAGCTGAGATGCCTGGGGTAGACCCCGCCACCATCAACCACAGATTGAACACTGCCGCAGGGTACAGACCCGTAAAGCAAAAAAGGAGGAACTACTCTGCGGAGAAAAATAAAGCCATCGAGGAAGAAGTACAGAAGCTGCTAGAGGCAGGGTTCATAGAGCCCTGTAAATATCCAGAGTGGATGGCCAATGTGGTGATGGTAAAAAAGGCGAATGGGAGCTGGAGGATGTGTGTAGACTTCACATACCTCAATAAGGCCTGCCCCAAGGACTGCTATCCCCTGCCAAGAATCGACCAGCTGGTAGACTCCACAAGTGGTCATGCTCTACTCAGCTTCATGGACGCCTTCAGCGGATACCATCAGATCTTCATGGATCCTGCAGATAAGGAAAATACGACATTTATCACCCCTATCGGAGTATTTTGCTATATCATGATGCCCTTCGGGCTGAAAAATGCAGGCGCCACCTATCAAAGACTGATGGATCAGGTCTTTGCAGGTTAAAGGGGAAGGAATCTGGAGGTGTACGTTGATGACGTCATCACCAAGAGCAAAACTGAGGCTGACCACATAGGAGACCTTCACCAATCTCCGTAAACACAGCATGAAACTGAATCCTAAAAAATGCGTGTTCGGAGTACGGTCAGGGAAATTTATGGGCTATCTGGTCAGTGAAAGAGGGATTGACGCGAACCCCGACAAAGTAAAAGCAGCTATGGATCTGGCAGAACCTAAAAGCATCAGAGACATTCAGAGGCTGACAGGCAGAATGACAGCCCTGTCCAGATTCATAGCTCAATCTGCGGAGAAAGTTCTCCCATTCTTCAAGATATTGAAGGGGAACAAAGAGTTCAAGTGGGAAGCAGAACAGAGGGAGGCATTCCAGAAGCTGAAATCACACCTCTCTTGTCTGCCAACGCTGACCAGAACCAGGACAGGGGAGGCTCTCTTCCTGTACATTGATGTTACTGCTGCAACTGTGAGCGCAGTCCTGTTGAAAGAAGAAAACAAGAAGCAGCAGCCAGTGTACTTTGTGAGCCACACCCTCACGGGTGCAGAAACACGCTACCCATTGATAGAAAAGGCAGCCTACGCAGTAGTGCTGGCCACCAGAAAGTTGAGGCCATATTTCGACGCACATCCCGTCACTCTGCTGACAAATATGCCCTTGGAAAAGGCAATGGAGAAGGTAGACAAGTCGGGGAGAATCATGAACTGGGCCCTGGAGCTTACAGGGTTCGGCATTAAGTTCGCGCCACGAACCGCCATCAAAGCACAAGCTCTGGCAGATTTCTTAGCAGAGTGTGCATATAAGGAAGCAGTTGGAGAGCCCAGAGCCTGGGAAGTCTTTACAGATGGGTCTGCAACCATCAATGGCTCTGGGGCAGGCGTGGTCATCAGAACCCCGGAAGGGAAAATCATTGAATACGCCTTGACATTCTTATTCTCAGCAACCAATAATGAATCAGAGTACGAAGCGACCATCGCCGGACTGCAGCTTTGCCAGACTCTGGAAGCCAAGCACTTCCTCCTCAAAATTGACTCTCAGTTGGTCACCAACCAAGTCAAGGGGGAGTACGATGCTAAAGAGCCCATAATGCAGAGCTACTTGGCCAGGATGAGGTCTCTAATTTCAAATTTTGAAAGTTTTAGAATTGAACAAGTGCCCAGAGCACAGAACGCCCAAGCAGATGCTTTGTCCAAATTGGGGAGCAGCAGTCTGCAGGAGTTAAATAGATCCGTCTTGGTGGAAGTCAGACCCACCAGTGTAATCTGCGAGGGCGCAGAGCGAGTCTTAGAGCTGGAGGATATGCCAGAGTGGATCAGGGAGATCGCAGAGTATAAGCAGACTGGTAAACTACCAGAGGGAAAAATGAAAGCAAGAAAGCTTAAGCTAACAGCATGCCGGTACTGCCTGATCGGGGACGAGCTATACAGGAAGTCTTTCTTTCTGCCCCTACCCAAATGTGTAGGGCAGAGAGACGCAGACTACATATTAAGGGAGATCCATGAAGGTCTCTGCGGGCACCACATCGGGCCAAGAGCTCTGGCTCACAAAGCTCTCAGAGCTGGTTATTATTGGCCCACAATGAAGGCTGACTCTGAAGCCCTAGTGAAAAAATGTGATAGCTGCCAGAAGTTCGCTCCAAACATCAAGCTGCTAGTGAACGACCTCATGCCGATCTACAATCCTATCCCATTCGCCTAGTGGGGACTGGACATCCTGGGACCCTTTACAACAGCCCAATATCAGAAGAGATGGCTGATTGTGGGGGTAGACTTCTTCACTAAGTGGATAGAGGCAGAAGCCGTATCCACCATCACAGAAGCAGCCGTCAGAAAGTTCCTATGGCAGAGTGTCATCACCAGATACGGGATTCCGAAGGCTTTCGTCTTCGATCATGGGAGACAGTTTGACAACATGCCACTGTCAGGGTGGCTGGAGCAGTTTGGGATCAAATACGCCCTGTCTTCAGTCTGCAACCCTCAGTGCAATGGTCAAGCCGAAGCCGCCAACAAGAAAATCATGATAGGCCTGTAAAAGAAGCTAGAGGAGCAGAAAAGCAAATGGTTAGAGGAACTGCCCAACACTCTGTGGTCAATCAGAACCACAGTCAAAGAGTCAACTGGGCAGACCCCCTTCCATCTGGTGTATGGCTTTAAGGCCGTCATGCCTGTTGAGATTGGATCTGAAAGTCTGAGGATCAGCCTATTCGAGCCAGGTCCGAACGATGAAGCTCTGAAAACCAATCTGGATCTGCTGGACAAACACAGGAACGAAGCTAGGCTCACAATGGAAGCCTACAAAGCCAGAATCAGCCGATACTACAACCCGAAAGTGAGGGCTAGGCCTCTGGTGCTCAGAAATGCAGCAGCTGTGCAGAAAGACAAAATACATGGAAAGCTGTCGGCTAAATGGGAAAGACCCTACCAGGTTAGTGAAGATCTATACCCTGGAACCTACAGACTGAAAAAGGATGGATGGGAGCGAACTGAAAAGCAACTGGAATGCCCGCATACTGAAAAAATACTTTGTGTAACCCAGATTATACCAAACAACTCCTATAAATGAAAGGCCTTTGAGCCACCCTTTGCAAACTATACACTCTCCATTTCGCATGAAACCCTCATCCCCTTATTTGTTCTTTATAAAAACAAAATGCCAAAATCAGACAGACCATCAGCAGACTGAGAAAAAACATCACAGTCTGATAAAACAGAACAGGGTCTGAACCAGAATGAGGGCAAAAGAAGCCTATCAGACACATAAACTATCTATGAAGAAAGGGAGCCAACCGAAAGGTCAACTCTATCCAGAGCCCATGAATACCACAGAATGATCGGATACCGGCTCGACTTAGCGATGTCATAGACCTCTACCTCTAAACCTGCAGGGCCAAAGGCCCGAAAAGCAGCAAGGATAAGTCATAGACACCTAAGGTTAATGGGGATAGCAGAGTTCAAAAGAACCAAGCGTACCCCGACACGAAGATGATGGCAGAGGGAGTTAAACGGCAAACCCCAAAATTCCCAAAACCGTCACGACTTAGGGCGTCAAAATACCTCCTGCGCTCTGCTTATTGTTGGACCACTATCACACATAAGGCAGAACAAACGAGTAAAGGGCCCCTAAAGTCACAGCTCTGAGCTAATTTCGCCCGCCACCGTGCCGAATAAACAAACACGCTCAAATGTGCTAGGCTAAAAGAGCAGCAGAGCACAAACACTTAGCAAAAATAAGAAGATTTGGCATGCACAAGATAGAGGAGATAAAAATCAATATCAGAATAACATAACTTGCATTTCTGAGAAATCATTGTACCTTACATAAAGGGTCTGGCTATTAACCAGATCAGAATGCTACAATACTACTACAATAAGGGCGGCTACCTAACCAAAAAAAGGGAGAAAATACAGATGAAAAGCTATTGTTTGACTATTTAATTACAAATATTACAAGAGACGTCAATTAGGGATATCATCGGAGGGCAAAAACGGAGGACTGTAGTCAATTCAGCACAGGCTCCCAGCTCATCCACCTCAGCAGCTTAGACAGGAGTCACAAGAAGACTGAGGCGAAGCGCGAGATAGCCGCCCGAGTTCCTATTGTTTAGGAACAGAGCTGCCATCCCCCGCAGAGCTCCCATCAGCTTGTTGCTCTGAGCACTCTCCCTCTACAGGCAGAGAGTAGAGCAGCTCCAGGTCTCCAAGCTCCTGGGTGGAAGGAGGTTGCATGTACACCCCACGGGCGTAGGCTTCGTCAAAAGCATCCCAATTGAAGGAGGGCTGCAAATGCCAGAAGACCCTACGAACAACAACCTTGCAATCCTCCTAATACTTGTTTAGGAACGCCTCCTCCATCTCTGCAGCCCCGGCCGCCTCTTCGGCACTCAGCTGAGCTTCTCTCTCTGACAGTAGCTTGGAGAACTCTGCCCCAAGCTCAGTCTCCCTCTGCCTCAGAGCCTGCTCAGCCTCCTTGGCCTGCTGAGCCAAGTTAGCGGAGCAGCCTTCATGGTCAGCCTGCACAGCAGAAAGCTGACCCTTAAGCTGCTCTTGCTCTTTCAACGCAGCCTGCAGCCTGGCCTCAGAGGTCTTAAGCTTCGTCTCCGCCACGAAAGCACGAGACAACGCCTCGCTCAGCTGGGAAGAGAGCTTTGAATGTTCAGCCGCGATAGCCTCCGCTTTCCTCGCCATACCTTCCATGCGTTGGTTGGCAGTCCGCAAGGTGTCGCGCTCCACGTTATGGCATCCCTCTCCTCCTCAGCAGTCTGGAGCGTAGACACAACCAGAGAGTTGTGAGCTTTCAGCTTGGCATATTCTTGACTCTGTTGCGCCACTTGAGCTCTGAGTTGATGCAGTTCAGGGAGGTCTGCCTCATGTCTGCCCAACCCTAAAGCATGGCAGAACTCCCTAATGAAGGCGCCGGCCCGTGCAGCCTATATTCAAGGAAAAATAGATCAGAAGCAATTCAAAAGGCTCAGAATCAGATAATTAAGAAAAAGGCAGAGAACTCACCAAAGGAACGTCCTGGACGACGTAATATGTTGAGAAGCGACTAGCTAGAAGCTTCAACCATTCACTGGGGTCAGGGAAGGCCACGGACATCTGCTCCTGCCCCTGAGCCTCATGTTGGTCATCCGCCGATCCCCTCTGCAGAGAACCTGAGCCAAAGGAAAGACCAGTAAGTTCCACAGAAGGGAAAGAGCCGGAATTGAGGCCGGGTAAAGGGTACGCACCTTTGGTGGCTTGCTCAACCTCGACATCAATGATCTGAGTGGGGTCAGCAGGAAGACGAGTTTTATTTGGTTGGGGAACCTCTTCCTCGTTTTGCCTCTCTGCTGGTCTCTTCTGGGAATGCGAAGAGACCTCAGACTCAACTACAATCTTCTGTAGCGGCTCTGCAGGAACCTCAGGCTGACCTGCAATTGGAACAGGGGTCTGAGGAACCTCAGTAGACTGCGCTTTCTTGACTCGTAAATCACACTGAGAAAGGCAAAAGAAAATAACGCACGTTAAAGTGAGCAAAGCCGAACGCACGTTAAAGTGAAAGCTGGAAGACAAAAGAAAGGAGGAAAAACACTAACCAGACGCGCCAACTGCTCAGGAGTTGGAGCAAGGGTCTGCTTGAAACCTCTGGGAGGAGGAGCAGCCTTCCTTCCAGGAGGAGTGAGCTTCTGAACAGAAGGAGTAGACTTCTGGACAGGAGGAGACACGACAGTCTCCACTACAGGGACGGAAGTGGAACCCAGCTGTTCCACCTTCTCATGTTGAAGAGACTCCAACACCTCCCCCTGGCTGGTCTGAGCAGACGTAGGCGTAGCCTGCCCAGTGGAACCTAGCAAATAAAAAGCAATTCAGAATGGTCAAGAACATTCAAGTGAAGAGAAAAAGGGAAGAAAGAAAATCATGGGTCTGAAGAAGACACATGCCTGATGCAGCCTGGTCCTCCGTCTGGCCCTCTGCAGTCTGAGTTTTGGCAGTCTGAGCGTTTCCTGCGTCAGTCCTGTCAAACTCTATCATCGCTTGGTGAGACTCCGGACCAGTTTCACCTGACTGAGCAGAACCACCCATTGGAGTGATTTCTTCCTCGGTCCTGTCAAACTCTGCCATGGTTTGGTCAGGCTCTCCCATTGGCACTTCCTCCACCACAAGTGGATCGGAAAATAAGTAGAACAGATAAGGAGTTTGCAACGGAATATATACAAGTAGAAAGAGCAGATCGATCATCGTAAACATTACCTGTCTGCATAGGAGGAAGCTGTTGCAGAGGTTCAACAACCAGAACAGTCCCTTACAGAATGCTGGCTCCCTCTAAATCATCCTCATCATCTTCCTCCGGCAAATTCACAACGCGCCGGGAACGACGAGTCTGTAAAGGCTCAACCGCCGCCTCCTCCTCATCACCAGAATTGATCTCGGTAATAGTGGCAGAAGGGCCAGTCGACGGCCGAGACACCCCTGTGTGCCTATCCACAAGCGTCGGACGCTTTGTCACGAGAGAAGGATGGTCCAGGGAGGTATTGTTGATCTCCTTGACAAAATCCGGGACGGAGTAGGTCCCTAGATCTGGTATCGGACGATTCCTACGACACACCGAGGACTCACTCAGGCCCAGCTCCATGGGGATAGCAGACCCCAGAGTCTCTGTAAAAATCAGAAAGTTCATCAGCAGTAACAAGTCAGATAACAGACAGAAAATAATGGAAAGGGGCAGAGCAAGTTGTGAGCTCAGAACCCACCCATAATCAGAGCGCGGACTATCTTTCTGCATGGAGCTGCAGAACAGCACAAAAGATGAGTGCCATGGGGCACAACAGAGCAGAAAGTAAAAACATAAAAGAAATAAGCCTGGTAGAGCACTTACCAGTGGTGTAGTCCGGTGACAGCTTGCCTATCCTCAGGAAGGCGTTCTGGCACATCACATGGTGATGCGGCAACTAATACTTAGGAAGAAACTTCTTCCCGTCAGCGGGCCCCTTAGGTTTGGACCTGAAGTAGTAGTAAGCTACCCTCTCGTCCCAGTTCAGAACATTAGGGGCCTTCTGCTTACGAAACCCAGGCTCCACAGGGCGCAGAGGAGCCTTGAATTGATAAGGGTGCCCCGCCTCCATCGGTGTTCTAATAAAGACGAAACTATCCCGCCAATCCTTCGGAGTGAGATCAACAGGATAGATCGTCAAATGGTTGGTTCGTACCGAACCTGTGAAGTAACCATATTCTCCCCCCTGCCTCTTGAAATGGAACAGGCACTTAAAAAGGTTCATGGTCAGGGGGAAGTCCAAAGCTTCACAGACCCAAATGAACCCCAGAACTTTCTTCAAAGACTGGGGGTTAACCTGGTAGAGCGCCATTTTATATTCACAGAGGACCCACTCCAGAAACCAATGTATCGGGAACCTGAGCCCGAACTCCATCTGCTTAGTATACACGGCAGTGTACCCCTCTGGTACATCTGCCAAGCTCTGGCCCTCCTGGGGAACTATCACCCAAGACCCACGAAGCGGCTTAATCTCCGCAGCAAATTCAATGTAGTAAGCAGCATGCACCCGTTTGAACGCATCTGCAGACTTTTTAGCCAAGTACGGCTTGCCCTTGCTGTCATATAGGGCAGTGAGTTCCATCTCATGCCTACAGTAGGTCCACTCGAAGGTAGGCAGAGAGGGCTTAAATTTATACTTTGGAGGGAATTTGTTGGTCACAGGGCCCAAATCCTCCCGGCGCAAGCCGTCCCAAGGATCGAAGACAGCCCACTCCTCTGAAACCACCTCGTCCTTACATCGAGGAAGATCCATCTTCAAGAAGGGAGACTGGGTATCCATCGTCCCTACCCTTTCCACGGGATGCTGCAGACTGAGAGGTAGACATTCTGCACAACACGGGAGGCAGAGGACAAAAGCATCAGACCTAAAGTCACAATACAAAACAGTCTGATACCTCAAACCTACAGACTGAGCCACCAGACTGAGGGGCAAGGATATGTATGGTATATGAAGATCAGAGATAGCCAAGAAATATGATATTTTCTTGCTTTTCTTGCAAAAAGATACATGCACAGTAGTCTGGCACCTCAGACCTACAGACTGAGCCACCAGACTGGGGGGCAAGGATATGTATGGTATATGAAGATTAGAGATAGCTAAGAAATAGGATATTTTCTTGCAAATGATACAAACAGAACAATGAGGCCATATCACAAAGATTTACGGCCCAGCAAATAAAGAGGATAACAGGGTAAACAAAGCAAACCCTAAATTCCCACAGGCAACAGTCAAGCAGATAGGTAGAGCAGAGCTCAGCTGAAGAAGCAGAGCAGAGCCTACTACCCAGAACAACAGAGTGGAAGTGAAACAACACCAAACACAGAAGAAGCAAGCAAATAAACAGTCGCAGATGAAGGTCAAAGAAAGGAAAACCCTAATTCCCAAAACACAGGCAAATAAGTGCGCACAGAGGAAAAAAGGGAAAACCCCATAAACACAGAGAAAATCACATCCAAACCATCCAAGGAGAACAAATCAAGAGTAGATCTTTACAAAGGGTTTACCTGAATGAAGGATGGAAGACGCTGAGAAGAGAAAAGACGAAAACAGCAGACGCGAAGTATCAATACTCCAAATTGCTTACCAGGCGCAGGCAAATCCCAGAAAAATCGAAGGAAATCACTCGAAAATGGCTAGGGCAAGAGGAGATTCTTGGAGAACAACAGGAAAAACTATGAGCAAGGGGTTCGAAAGAAAAGAGAGTGAAAAATTCTACAAGGGGTCGATTCAGCCTTTAAATAGGCAAATTACATACACTCAACATTAATTTCCCATCATTACATTTCTTGGGAACCCCAAGAGTCACATCAATTCAATTCAAAATGAATTAATGATCCTTGTTCAACAGCCCAACCAAATGGGCGGGCAAAATAGAAGCACTCTGAAGTCTGTGAAGAGCGACTATCAGAGAGCCACCTATCAGTCTACGAAGAGCAGAACGCCAGACCAAAATAAACGTACCCAGCATATCGCAATCTGTGAATAATGGGTCCGGCGGGCAAATTGTATGGGGTCTGCCTAGCAGACCGCCAGCTGGCAGCAGACCACTAGTCCTGCCACTCCACGTCAGAGCACCAGGAGCAGAGCAGACCTCTTCAGGCAGACTGCTCCGGATATAACCTCTGGGCAGGAGATTAATGAAGGCCTTATTCACCTTGGCCCACTTCCAAAGAGGCCCACTTACTTTGCTAGGTCAGTTACAAGTCCATATCTCATATAAATACCCATGCCCATGCATGGGTAAGGTACGCTCAATCAAACACTCACAAAATACTTGCACTTGATACTCGTTTTCTCTCTACTAGAGATATTGTGCTCAACTTGGACTGACTTAGGCATCGGAGAGGCGATCCTCGGAACCACCCCCGAGGTTTCTCCTTGTTTTGCAGGTAACCACCACCACGAAGGACGTTTGGGAGCCACGTTCCACCACGTACCCACCACCACATACACTGTAGCTGTCTTGGACAGAAACAGTTAATATGAAGAGTTGACTCTTTTTTTTCTTTTATATAAGTAGACAATGTATATGCTCTTTTATTATATTACATAGCATTAGTGAGTATAACTAACTATTAGGTAATAAATCATTATTTGTAAGCAATATTATTTCATCGATTATTTTCATCTATTTGTACGCCAAAATAATATGAAAAATATCGTGAATTATGCATATAATCTTGAATATTTTTACATCTTATTTAACTATTATCTATTAAAATTTCGATATAAATACACTAAATAAACAAAAAAATTCTCATGCATTTTTCACGGATCTAAAATTTAGTTCTTCCTAAAATAAAACAATGTTGCCACATTGATTTTTTTTTTTTGAAAATAAGTATTCATGTCATTACTTGACCTTGTATTACGAACTGTAAGCCGCCTCGGACCGATAATGGCAAGGATAATGTAAAGGTCGACAATTTTTGTTAATTTTTCTATAAGAAAATAAGAAAAAACAAACAAAATTTAATATACGAAATTCATAGTACATGCGGATGCATAACCAAATTCTCCCATTTATAACACCTGTGAACTTAGCACAAACTAAAGTAGCTTAGAAAGAATAAATTGGATTTCGAGAAAGCTTAAAAGCAAGGCCCTCAAGTCGGCAAAGCATTAAGCCTCGCATATGCATTGCCAAAGGAACGCATAATAGTAATCATAGATAGTATGAGTCAAACACGACCCACCAAGCAAATCTAGACGTTGTTTTGTTTCGGCTTGTAAAGAAAAAGAAGAGGGCAATAAAACTCTCCAAAAGGATTAGCCATTTTTCTTTTCCTTTACATATAAAGATGAGAGCAAAAGCTACCTTGTTTTTGTTACCCATTTTGACCATCACAGTGTTTAAATTAAACATCAAATAAATCCACTCAATTCGAGAAACTTGCTTGTTACCTTTGTGGCCCATATTGGCATTTCCTATTCATGATTAAAGTCGAGATAGTCTATCACTATCTTATCTCATTGTAATTTAGATTTTTAGACGTGTCGATGATATGAACTTATTATGAAGTATCATTTTACATTTGATTGTCTCTAATTACTTTTGCTCCTCCTAAGTTTTCATGAATTAATCCCTTATGATATATTCATCATGGAACTCTTTATTTGAGTTTGGTTAGATATTCTCATTTAATTAGTATGGATTTCGGTTTGTTACTAATTTAAATTACTTAAAATTTTATGGTTATCTTTTAAAATGAAGACTATTATAAGTCTTTTATATTATTATTTATTTGGTTATATACTTTGACATAATAGGACATTACTATCAATAAACATAAAACAAAAATAAATAATGGTAATCTCCTATCTGTTTAGGGATATAACCAATTAAGAAAATTAAAAAAGGTAATATCGTATCATGTTAATGGACAAAACTTAATTAGAGACTTACGGTGGTCGTTTTAAAAAAAGACCATCATAAAATCATCCTTAGATTATACTAATCATTGTAATAATCAATGTGTGACAAATGGAGTATAAGCTAAATAAAGGTCTCCCACCAGAACTATTCAATGAATTTTTTGGACACCTGCCTGTTAATTAAAATTAATATATGATAGATTATAAAATCAATCATGTGACTTAAACTATCAGTTTATACTTTTGTTGAATTAGTTATTCATTGACATGGTATCAAAATTTGTATGACCATAAGGTCACAAGTTTAGAGGGGTCTTATGCGGGGGCTTGATAAAGTACAAAACATATCTTGAGACTTCAACGATCGACTTATAATTTTGGTTAAGTGGTCATTTGACATGATATCAAGAGCTACAATTACTAGAAGTTCATGGGTTCAAACGTCATCCACTCATCTCTTTATATGGGGAGCTGATATCAAAGTGTAGTGTAAGATATGCGTATATAATTGGAAGAATATGAAGTCTTGTGTACAGCTTGCCGCATGATTAACAAATTGTGTTACATGCACAAAATGGATATTTTAGGGGCCGAGGGTTACCAAGAGTTTGGGGTTGTCGACTATTTAATCGGGTTATCGGCTATTTAGAGGGGTTACTAATTATATTATTGTTTTAGGGGGTTACTATTGTTTGGAGGGATACTAACTCTTTGGGGGAGGGATTACTGACTATTAAGGATAGGGGTTACCAACTATTTAGGGTAGGCTTGACGAGGAAAAGAGTAATATATAAGTTACTAAATAGTCCCACTACACCGTTAGTTAATAATTTTGACAACCGCATATATATATATAAAAGAAACTTTTTTCGGGAGCATTCGGCGAGCCACATAGGATTGTCATGTCACAAAATAAATATATTTAATATTATAATATAAAAATATAATTAGACTTTTGGATAAATAAAAGATAAAGTTTGAGTTTTAAAAAGATAATTAGACTTTTGGATAATAGTAAAAGATAAAGTTTGAGTTTTAGAAAGATAATTAGACTTAGCTTTTTCTGGGAGCATTCGGCGAGCCACATAGAATTGCCATGCCACAAAATATATTTAATATTGTAATTTAAAAAGATAATTAGACTTTTGGATAAATAAAAGATAAAGTTTGAGTTTTAAAAAGATAATTAGACTTTTGGATAATAGTAAAAGATAAAGTTTGAGTTTTAGAAAGATAATTAGACTTTTGCATAAATAAAAGATAAAATTTGAGTCTACTAGAATCATTATAATTCATAGATTAAGCAAACTTTAGTTATACAACTCGAAAAATTAAAAGTTTTATATCTTTGGACTCAGATCGAAATATACTATAAAATAAAATCCATTTTGACATACTTATCATATTGTTATGTAGAGGGTAACCATTACTGGATAACCTATTTGGTGGATAATAAACATTTGAAAAGAGCAAGTATCGATCAAGATGAAGATTATTAAATTTCATGTGATTATGTGAATATGAAAATAAGATATATCATAATATTTTTCATTACTTTCTATGTCAAAGAATTGGAGAAGTAAAACACAAAGATTTAACGTAGTTCACTAACAATGTGTGAGCTATGTCCACAAGCAAATGGGAAACAATTTATAGCATATTGAAGAGAAAGAGTACAATAATATTACAAATTATGGGGGCAAAGGTTAATATAGGATTTATATATTACCCTTCTGATTAACCTAGACCGAATGAACCCAAAACATGATTGGTTTACTAAGCTGCATACACCGAAAACTTCTGAAAAGCTCGTGCTTGGTTAATCTTAGCGCCATATCTCAATGTTAATATTTTATATGTATTTTTTTCAAAAAAAAATATTTACACATATTCCCTCTATTATATAAGAGTTTGCATACATTTATTACATATTCACAAGTCCAGTAATACACTTAATTTTGATTGGCAATGGTGTGCTATTTATCCCTTCTCATTTTAACGATCAGGGTTTTTTACTCTCTTCCTCGATTACTATATCATATTATATCACGTCATATTTACCTCTTTATATAAATAACATTTGATAATTAAAATCGACTGATGCCTAAACTTTAACATACTCAATGCCAATGGGTAAATTATTATTCAACAAATGATATTTTTTAAATATTAATATGTGCATTGGGCACGTCACATAAGATTTTCATGTCACAAATATATTAATAAATTTTATAAAATTTAATTTTATATTCTTATAAATTGATAATTAGAGTTATGAATGAATAAAAAATTAATTCTTTTAGAAGATAATTAGAGTTTTGCATAAATAAAAGATAGAATTTGAGTGTGAATGGCAAGGATTATTATAATGTATAAACTAACTGTAACTTCAGTTCTAAAACTCAAAAAATTAAAATTTATATACATTTGGACTCAAATTGAAATATACTTTAAAATAAGGCTCATTATAATAGACTTACCTTATTATTTCGTAGGGATACTGATTGTTGGATAAACCATTTGGCGGGTAGTTGAATATAGCCTCATGAATGAAGTTAATATACAAACGAGACTTTTCTCGAGAGCTTTGAGGGCACCAATAAGAAAAAACAAACATTTTGACTAATGAGATCAACGAAAATGAATATTTTTTCTTTTAATTCATTTAAAAGGCAACCAATAAAATCAACGATAATCACCTATAGATTTCATTTGTGATAAATAGAGATAGATTTACGATAAAAATAAAAAAATTAGGAAGAGAATTATTATCAATCGTTATAATTTTTACTAATATGCAATTGAAGATAATGATAATCTAAGAAGTGTTTTGGCAAATGTGCAAAGTCAAAGCGGGAACAACATTGGGAACGGAGGGAGTATTTTATAGTAACAAATCAATCGTAAAACTAATTGGTTTTGCTTTTAAAAAGACAAGTAGGAGCATACCAACATTAAAGAGTGAATATCTTTTAAAAATAAATAACTACAACATATTTGTTATGTTTTTGTAGTTAAGCTTGACCACATAATGTGAGAGTTCTATTGGTCAAATGCTGAAATTAAAAATTAAACGGATAATTGGTAGCGGAAACATTTACCAAGCTGATTAAATGCATGATCATAGTAGCCACAAAATTTATTAATTTTTGCATGAGTAATTAAAATGATAGTGTGTCTGAGTGAGACTTAGATCTTAACGCTACCGCTATTTAAACAAATCCGTGCATCGCACGGGATTAAAATCTAGTATATATATGTATATAAGAATTTGTGTTGGAAGAAAGTATCAACTATCAAAAAAGTCTAACACGTGGTGAAACTTGAAATGCCTTCTTGCTAGAAAGTAGGATATATAATACTCTATTCATTTGAAAATAGAAAATAGCTATAAGAAATATTTTATTTGAGAATAAGCCTAACAATATATCATAACATATGACTTATCTACGATAATCATATAAGATCGTTTATCTAGATATAATTATATAATTAAAATTTGGTTGATGATATTTTTCATAAAAATATGTATGCTGAAATTCACATAGATTTTACCTATACAACGTGTAAACATACAAGTTTCTATGATGGTAACTTTGCAATTGACTATATTGTACAGGCTTTGAGTTCGCAACTTTGGTGGGAAAACAAATTGAGTTCTTATTATATGCAGTTTTTAGGGTCCGTTCGATATCACTGTAGTATACTGTTTTTGGTTTTTTGTTTTTCAAAGTCATATGATATACTATATGTCGTATAATAAATCAAAAATCAGTCGCACCTATTAAAATCATGATAATTGTTAAAACTGGCAACAAAAAAGTGAAAACCATTGTAGTTTTTTTTATTTTTGGTTATTTTGAAAAAAAGCAGAAAATTGAAACAAATAAAAAACGATCACAAACGGGCTCTTAGTTAGTTGTTTTCTTTATAAGTTATATACAAATTTTTCTTTGAACTGAAACTAAAGTATTATGACGCTAGAGAATGAATTTCTATGTACTTTATAAATTATTTTTTATTGTTTCATAATATCTATTCGATGCGATATTTCAGATAGTACATTTGATTATCTTACCTAATAAAACAAAATAATTGAGAGGAAGTTCTTTTCAATGTGAAGCTCATCCTTCTTGGGGCTTCAAAATATATATTTTTTGACTTGCTTAATTTTATCTCCTAACTATTCATGTAACGATTGTAGTTTATTGACATTGTGTCATCAATCTCTTAGAAAATGTTAATGAAGTTGCAAAGCTCCCGTGTTAAATCAAAATCATTTACAACTGGTTTGAGCCTATCCTCAAAACATATACAGGCGAATGTTCATGGACACAATTCGAACAAGTAAACTGCTTGATTAGCCAAATTCGAACAAGAGCACTTGAGTTCGCTCAAGTTCAAGCTAATGCTTAAAATATCATAGTTATCGTCCAGTTTAGCTCCAACGCGCTAGAACTTGACTCATTTGTATCGCCAATTGTAGAATACATATTATTAAACCAATATCAACGATCCATTTAAAACAAAATAATGAAACTAGTGAAGTATATAAGTATATTATAATAATAACCTATACATAAAGACTCTTCAGTTATGCAAAGTCACTTTAAGGATAGAGCTAAGTAGCCCCCCTCCATATCAAAAACAAAATTGGACCCCAGTGGACATGATATAGCGAGATAGTCTTAAAACTACAAACGTCAATTGAGCACATGAAGCAACATAAAGCAAGCTCAAAGTTAGACAAGAATCTTACTAAAAGTCATGTAATGGAGGGTAGTAACAACAACTAATCAATGTTTTAGTCACCTTTTTGACCCAGTAACTTAAGTAGTTAAAGATATCTCTCAATAGGTCAGAGAAGGGAACCAAATAAAAGCAACTACCCTAAAAGTTTTAGAATCCTATGTCAAGTTTATCTAAGTTTAATAAGCCATGCAGCATCTTAATGATTGTAAGTTTCTTCTTCTTTCTAAATGATTTTAAGTTTGTTCAAATCATCACTTTCCAGTAACCTTGTTGCTTAAACGTATTGTCTTACCATAATAAGGCTCCTTTAGGAAGAGGTTTTGTCATCTTTGACTAAACATAAATATTATTAGAGGAATTAAATGAGGCAACCTTGTCTTTTAGGAGTTGTTCTTATTTAATACCTACTTTTTCGCCCTTTATACATTAACCTCGAAGAGTCGGTGAACGAGTAGGGCTGATCGGAGAAGGTGAACACATGAGACCAATGTATAGGAACAAAGGACGCTTGAAGAGAATCATTCATGGGAGTCGAGGTTCTGAAACTCAGATGTCCTTCTATCAAGTGTAATAATCTAAATATTAATGAACAATTTCAAGAGAAAATATATTCAATAATATTAGTTCAATGTAACTTTTAGCGAAAAGATAATTACAATTTGTTGGACTAATAAGATTGGGTCAACTACTAATATTGATTGGACTTAGCAGGTCACACATGGTAACAAAGGTTGGATATTACCCAAATTCATTTTTTCGGTGGGTGTCGGTTATGGGGGTTATGAAAGGAGAAGTAGTTTTGTGTTTACTAGTCTCATAATATATAGAATTATGAGTCTAATGTATTCTTTACCTTAATACTTTTATATAATGTCTATGGAGGATACAAATGATGTACATCATCTTTTTATTCCAAAAATTCTGATTTTGTACAGTTTTTCATCTCCTCCCATTAAATCAAGAGAGTGAACTTGTGCATGTGCATCTCTTTCGTGCTAGCATATATAGTGATCCAACTATTGTTCGTGGATTAATATTAGAGGAACGACACTTGATATTCTCACAAAGTCTTCGCTAGAAGGCCCGTATCACCAAGAATTCACACATCAAAGGTAGAATTCTTTACTTTGTTTTGATTCTTGTTAATTTATGCAATTTAGTCTTGGAAGAGATGTTAAGTATATGATACTCGAACTTCCGCTTTAAGCATCTATATTACTATACAGAAGTGGGATCGACATAGCACAAGCAAGATAACATTTACTGAGTGAGAAAATAAAAATATGGTTGTGATACCATAATGTGCGAGTATTAAGAATAATGACGACTCACGTGGTAACATTGACCATGTAACTACATATATATGAAATTTCCAGAGCTAATTATAATAAAAGGTCTATCCTTCCTTTACATATATATGATTTTTTTTCAAAAACAGTTGTATTTTCATATGATGCATTTATTTGGAACAAATGAAATATTACCCCCAATAACAATAACTGTTAATGTTATAACGGAAGCGTTTAATCTAACAAATAGCGCAACAATCAATCAGACAATTAGAGAAACAACAATAAAGAACACAAGAGAATTTAACGAGGTTCACTATAAATGTAATAGCTATGTCCTCCGGGCAAGGGATACTCTTTTACTATGAATGGAGACAATTACATATTACAATAGGCATGAATTCACTGAAATATCAATTTAATGAATCTCTCGAGACTCCCTCTTTGGATCTGTCGATTCTCAATCTTAATCTCTCTCTACTTTGGTGACGCAAGACTCTCTGTGGAAGATATTGTAAAGCTTACGGCTTATGACGCCTCTTAAAACATATACTCCCTCCGTTTCTCAAAGATTGTTACACTTGTATTTTTCACGCATACCAATGAAAAACTTTGAGCATTTATATCTCTAATTACATATTTGTAAAAATTATAAAAACTAGATATTAATATTACATATCAAGAGGAATCTAACACGATCCCTCATAATAACTATATTCCTTATTATGTATAAATCACAAACGATGGTCAAAGTGAAATATATAAATAGTGTAAAATGTCAAAGTGTAACAATTTTTAGAAAACAGAGGTAGTATATAATAATGCACGAAATTAAAAACCCTAATTGAAGGACAACAATCTCCCCAAGTGTGTCACATGCAGCTCGCGGGCCGCAACTCGCAGTCCGGTCTGTGACTTGCACATTGCTCCCGGTGCTTGCCCGCTAGT
The DNA here is from genome assembly GCA_947645195.1 of Patellifolia procumbens. Lineage (NCBI taxonomy): Eukaryota > Viridiplantae > Streptophyta > Magnoliopsida > Caryophyllales > Amaranthaceae > Patellifolia > Patellifolia procumbens. The sequence continues at coordinate 1,067,430 of CANSGD010000920.1, forward strand.
TGATGTCTTCTTCGCGACTCGATATCTACTCATACGTGTTGTATAACTCTTTGCGTCTAAAAATTCCACTTTGCAACTACGATCAATGTAGCTTCATCACGCTCATTAATCAAGTCCCAAAATCTTAAAAATCTCTAACTTGACTTGCATCTACCACAAATCGTCGAACTCAAACCAATCTTCAAGGCCAAAACAAATATCCTTCATGTTTTCCTTCTTGCAATTTGTAAGCTTTCACCCAATCTCGCTAAGATCATTGACCACTCAGCATAAACGACCTGGTCTCCTAGCATATGAATTCGTGTTGCGCATTCACATGAAGCTTAAGTTATCACCCGCCGAAAATGGAAATGCCTTCACTGAACCTCAAACACACGAGCTCCATCTTAATTAAGACAAGCCCCTACCCTGTCAGTTGCTCCAATTAGAGCCATTTGTACATACATCTAAATACCGAAACAAACCACCCTTAGCGTAGGGGAACTTCATGGAAGTTCTTCTCGTGCTCGTGCCAAACACTTTCCCCCGTCCTCACTAGAAAACGGACAACTCCTCATGGAATTCGAATCTAGCTACCTCTTGGTGACTTTCCACATGATGACCTCTCAACCTAACACTCACTGGCAAATACATGTTGCTCGAGACCCAATATCTATATGCTGGCACATAAGTAATCGATAGAACCGAACCTTATCATACCAGATCGTTATTGAAAAACCCTTGGTTGTTCTTCTTGATGATACATAGTTTCAACCGGATATATAGCAGTTCCCACGAACTCCACCTCATTGTTGATACCTTCATCCTCAACCCAAGCAGTACTCTTCAACCGGATTGTTGAATTCAATCCCGTTGACTCGAGCTAACCTCTCAACCTATAAATGATCTCCCATGAACTCCTCCTACCCTTAAGACCGTCACTTTTAAACTAACTTCAACTTAGAGTCCTCTCTAGCCAGTGTCATACCCTGCAAAAATCATAAAGACACCTGACTTCACGCCATGAAGTAAATTCCAAGAACCCTTCACAACAAGCAAAATGCCACCTCCTCTTTGGAATCGGAAACCTTTATGGTCTAACATTCCAAGAAATATAAGATCTCTCTTAAGCCATGGAACACGTCTTACGCCTCTAGGGTCTCTAACTCTCCCATCATGCTTCCTAAACCTCATAGAGCCTACTCCAACCACTTCACACACCGTATTATAACCCAAGGTAAAACTAGTCTTATGAAAGCTATAGGTTGAAAAATCTCTCATAGGTTGAAAAATCTCTTGACACATATGCGAAGAACATCCACTATCAAGAAACCACTTGTCCTCTAAGAGATTCTCCTTATTGACTATTAAAGCCAAACCCTCATAATCGGAATCACTCTTAATTTGTTGTGCATATGAAGCTAAACCACCCTTCTCCTCTTACGGCAATCACTCTTCTAATGACCCTATTCAGGGCCCCTCGACCTAGGTTTTCTCCTACTCGACTCACCCATATATTTCTCAACAGTTTCCACAAAACCTAGAGACTCAACAATATCCTTTACAACTACAAAACACACAACAAAATTTACACCCTCTATCACAATATCCTTTCCAACTACAAAAGACTCAACAAAATTTCACATCTACCATTCAATAACAACAATAATATCAAAGCAACAACCTCTATCACAATATCCTTTCCAACTACAAAAGATTCAACAAAATTTCAACCCAAACATTTAATAAAAGAAATAATATCAAAGCAACATCCTCATTCTAAATCTTAACATCTAAATTATGCAAATTCACTAAAATAGAAATTTGACCAATCAAGATGATCCTTTAGGGACATACCTTCTCTCATGTGTATGCCGAACAACTATTGCTTCAACAAAAATTTGTTAGTAAGCGATTTCGTCATGTAAAGACTCTCTAATTTCATCCATAAACCTGCAGATGAGTCGCATCTGCGACCTCTGTGATCACATCGTCTGCCGACCAAGCATAGAAAGGTAATGGAGTGTGCCATCTCCTCCATAGATTCCAACTGAGCCTCCGTCATGCTGGTTGAACTACCCATTTTCGTCATCGTTATGAAGCCCTTACAAGGTTTCCGGAACATTCTTGTTTCAATAAAGCTCTCATCTTTATATGCCATGGTCCAAGAAAATTCCTCCATGTAATATTGTTGATCTTCATGCCCTTTGTTGCCATCCCAAAATCGATTAACCTTGATGTTAATCAATAGCTATGATACCAGTTTGTTATAACGGAAGCGTTTACTTTAACAAATAGTGCAACAATCAATCTGGCAAACAATATTAAAGAACAAAATAAAATTTAACAAGTTTCACTATCAATGCGATAGATATATCCTCTAGGCAAGGGATACTCTTTTACTATGAGATCGAGACAATTATAGATTACTAGGAGGCATGAATTCACTCAAACATTTTTTTTGATGAATCTCATAAGAAACCCCTTTGGATGTCTTAGTTGTCAATCTTGATCTCTCTCGATCTGCTTTCATGGTGCAAGACTTTCTCTGGAAAATATTGTAAATCTTACGGCTAATGACGCCTCTTAAAACTTATATTACCTCTGTTTCACAAAGAATGTCACATTCTCATAGCAAACACTATTCACAATGTTCGCTTTGATTTTTTTTTGTGATTTATATGTGAGGAAAAATTTAGTCATGTGGAACCTTATTAAATTCGTCTTAATATGCATTTAATCAATATCTAGTTTATATAATATTTACATGTACACAACTACATATATTAAGGCTAAAATTTTGCTTTGGCATGTGTGCAAACAAGATATATAACAATTTATGTGAAACAGAGGGAGTGTATAATAATACATGAATGTAAAAAATCCTAGTCGAAGAACAACAATTGCTCGAAGCGTGTCACAAGCAGCTCGTAGGACGGGACCAGCGATCTAATGCCAGACTTGCGTCTTACTCTCAGCGTTTGCCCCTGAGTCGTTATCTACAATTCGCCATATCCTTAATTATACGTGTTATAATTCAACTCTTTGCATCTAAAGCCTCCAATTTGCAACTCCGATCAATGTAACTACAATATGCATATAGATCAAGTCACATATATAATTGGTTAAACAAGTCTGACATCAGACATTGTTCGAGGTTCCTATTTCAAGTGAGATTTTTAACGTAATCAAAGGTGCCTAACACATTTTAAGTCTTGTAATTATCCGTTGTAGGTGGATACTTATTGCTCGACATCAGTACCCTGTGTTTGTTTGGGTGATAACTGTATATCTTGGTCCGCCAAACGGCAACGCATGTTGTCTTGTTTGAGTGCTGAAGCCGAATACAGGGGTGTTGCCAATGTTGTCACTGAATCTTGTGCAATGTAACCTTCTCCTTGAGTTATATTCTCCTTTCTGTAAGGCCACCGTTGTGTATTGTGACAACATTTCGGCCATCTACCTTTCAGACAACCCTGATCATCATCAGCGTACCAAACACATCGAGATGGATATACATTTTGTTCGTGTGAAGGTAGCCATGGGTCATGTCCGAGTTCTTCACGTCCCCTCCTCATATCAGTATGTCGACATCTTTATGAAGAGGCTCCCTTGACAGCTCTTTCTTGACTATGGATCCAGACACTTGTGTTCGACCTCCTCCCACTTTAACTGAGGTGGTGTGATATTTATTGTAGATATTCTGTTATATCGTAGATATTATAATTAGATAAGTATGGTTTGTAATTATCCTCATTAGATTATAAAGCCCTATATATTTATTTAATGAAGTTACTCTAGATTTACATTATTACAATTTGCATGATGAAAATATGCAATGAAAATATTCGTTCTCTTAAGAATTTTAGTGCATTGCGAGTTATTCTTATTACTACATCATCATATATATTTGGTATTTTTACTTAGTATGTAGTTGGAGGAACAATATTCACTTAGTAATTCTAAAGTCATGGGTTAATTCTCACCAACTTTTTTCTTTGAAGGGTAGGATTTTTAATATCCTTTCCCTTCTTCTCTCGATTTTTAAGGATCCGACATACCAACTATCACTAAATTTACAGTTTACTTGTGAAGATTCTAGTCTCCTTCCTATACTATAAAAGATAAATATTTAAAACAAGTATATCCATTAATAAAAATCATAAGAAGGGTAACAAAATATTCCTCCATTTTTTATTAGATGTATCATGTTGATTTTGTACACTATTAATTTAATCCACTTTGCCATTTAATAGCAATTTATATATAAAGAAAATATACTTTTGTGGGATCTTGTTTGATTTGTCTCGGTATACACTTTTCTGAGATATATTTTTTATAATTTTTATAATTATACAATTAGAAATATACAAGATCAAAGTTGTACCTCGCCAAACACGAAAAGTCAAATATTACATGTTAAAAAAACGAAGGAAATACATTACTACACTGCGGCACCTCAAGTCTCATCAATAGGTTATATGTACCGATGTACGGTTAGTGTTTGTACATAAGAGATCTAGGCACTCCCATTTCGGAGTTTTGACTAGATACTCCATGGCCTACTTGGCGACAACCATAATAGATTAATAGACATATTTTATGGAAGGTGTTGTATGATTTTTTTATGGATGGGAGATGGTCTTAATCTCTATTACATCCAGTAAAAAATTAGATATCCTATAAAGATCTCTTAATGGTACTATAAAATTTTCAAATAATACTATAAAATTTCTGATAGTACTAACATTATGTACTCATGAAATTTTCTAGTGATATTCTTTGTATCAATTAGCATGTGACATAGTACTTTTAGTAGAGTCAACAATAAATTATGTCTAATTTTTTCTACACTTTTTTATACTGTGTGGTTATATCATATAACAATGTCAAAATATAGGGCTTTAGGAAATTGAACTAGAAATATATATAGTTATAGAATTATTTGATTGGTTTGTAGACAAGTATTTGGTTAAGCCTCGTATGATATATGATTGCATAGAAACTGTCCCATTAATTTTGTGTCTTTCACTTATTATGGATGAACGACGGAAAGAAAGAATGTGGCAAAACTCACTTATATATGATAGTTTCTCATTGGCAATTAGGTAGTATGATGTTATTCTTAATTTTATATTAACCGGTACAAGGAATTGATTATGATCTCTCTATCTCAGGGATTGACCACTAGTCCAAAACTAAATACATAGAAAATATTAAAAAAAAAGAAAAACTAAACTAGAAACTAAAGCTTCTCTCGAAGCCTGGCAAAACTTTCTTAAGAAAGCAGTGCTTAGGCAGTGGGCTCCTGGCCGTCTCTGCAGCCTCAATCACCGTCCTTGTAAAGGCGATTGAAGCTAGAGGAACCGGTGGCGTTTCCACATTCCATCGGAATCCTAGGCTTGACAGCGGAGATGACTAACGTAAAAAAAAAAGAAACAAAAATAAGCTGGGCAAGCTTACCTCATTTCTCTATCATTAGTGATTGTATCTAATGTCATTCTTAGTTGAAAGGTAATAATATGTAGTATATCTGCATTGCATGAAGTAAAAGAGGCCATAGTGGTCCATAAATATGTGCTTTAAACAGCTTTGCAGAGATTTTCAGGGTTGATTGTTAAAGTCATTATTCAAAGCTTACTCCTATAAAGTAAAAGCAAAGCTTACTCCCATAAAGTAAAAGCAAAAGAATTCTTGATAACTGAGGGAGGGATACATCTTTGAAATTGATGCATATACAATTTAAACATTATAACTTTGCAAATATTACTAAATGTTTAAACTCTCATTGCATCGTAGAAAATCAACTACTACATAAAGAGATGAAGGCTGAGAGATACTCTCAACAAATAAAAACAAAAATGAAAAAGGGAAAATCAAGAAGAAGAAAAAAAGAGACAAAGTGGACCTACATGCATGAGCTTAGACCACCAAAACAACTAGCTAATGAAAGAGATTATGATACTAACTCATCAAAAAGTAACAAATTTAATAATAAGCTCATGAGGTGCTACTCTATAACCCCTAGTCTTTTTTAGGACGAATCATCTGAAATATCACCTAACAATGAAATTAACAAAAGGAAAGGAAATCTAAAAAAGTTAAAATCTTATGTAGTAACTTGATATTCCCCGTTCAGCTTAGCAATACTCCCTTTAGCGTTGCATTACCTGAAACGACACATAGAAATCGACATAAGAAACGCACATCAATTGCAACATTTTTAGCTTAGAAACGTGCAAATGGCCGGTTTGAATATGATGCATAGATATTTATGTAAGGACATACGTGACGTTTTCGAAACTTAATGATATTATCAATATGCAGAGTTGCTGCCAGAATCCCTTGGTTCCCTGCATCTGAAGCACTCGGTCCTACTAGCAAAGTTATGCTCGTTACAACCCGACCTGTAAAGTAGTGTCATTGTGTTTAATACAAGTAATAACTTAATTTAGTACCATACATTTTCCTAGCCTTTACTAAATAGATAAATAACATGCATTCTCTATTATAAATAAAAAAAATTACAATGTTGTGAAAAATACATTACCTAGTGCAAATCCAATCACCAGATTTCCAGCCAGAGCGGCCGCCAGCAGCAGCACCGCCACCACTACCACCACTACTACCAAAGGAGAAACCACGTGAGCGTCCCATGCTATCTCCGGAGCCCGATTCCTCCTTGTAGGCCCCACACTTAAAGCAGCTAGACCTGCTTGCAAAGTTATGGGCCCCACAGTTGCCAATGCTACAGTACCAATCCCCGGGCCTAACATCAGGGCCCGCAAAACCCCCACTAAAGGGGGACCCACCTGACCTCCCTCCAAAGCTGCTAAAATCGCCTCCGCCTCCGCCACCACCTCCAGGACGTGGGTCCCCGCAGCGTTGGCAGGAGTCCCTCCTTTGGAAGTTCAAGTGGCTGCATGACCTACAGTTCCAATCACCTGGCCTATTCATTTTTACTCTTTCCCTATTCAACAAAACAATTTAGTTATTTTGTCAATAACACTCCTAAACTTCTCATCAACTAGGAAGCCAATACTATTTTATAAAGACTTACATTATTGATGATTATCAAAGTACGCGAAAAAAGCACTTTGAATTTCCATCTTTCCGTCATAATAATAATGTATCAGAGTTATGATAAGATATACTCCTATGTATTAGTTATTACGTAACACTTTATTTTTCTCTTGGAAATAAATTAAGATCTTCTATTAAAATGGAAAAGGAGAAAAAATAGAAGAACCCTTCTTTAATGCCTCAAAAATTAGGTACTCGCCCCTATTTGAAGGGGAAAAGAATATTTCTAATAGTATCTCTTTGCTTTTTTTGGAAGTGGAAAATGTTAGGAGATGCGAGAACAAGACAAACATACGAACAAAAGTATTTTGCCCGTGCTTTCTTTTTCTTTTGTTTATTATTATCCGAGTTATAGTGGAAGGTTGAAGAAACCACCATGCAAAAATATTAGTATTCTCTTCTAAATGCCCCACTGTTGTCACAGGAGCACCTAAAGAGACCACCATGCAAAAATATTGCAATGCCCTCGTAACTCAACACCATTCTCGTTTTAAGGTACAAAATTATGGTATCTTCACTCAAAATTTGCATAAAATGACAAAGTTTGCAGCAAAAAGAACCCTATCTAAACATATGTTGCACCAACACTTCGTGATAGTTGAGCGTGTGTTTTAGAATGGACACGTTTTTGCATCCTGGACAGCTTAAAGAAAATTCTTCGTGGGTAATATATTATTGTAAAGCCCGCTTCCCTATCTCCACCGCTTTGTGCAATATATTTCCAACGTTAGTATTTTTCTTCTATAAATATAAAATTACACATACGGTAATTTAAGGTTTACTATTAAGAGAATGATATCTATGAAAAAAAAAACCACAAGGGCCAAAAATATAACTCATATAAAAAGAAAAAATGAAAGTGAGCATACCTTGGAGAACTAAGAAGGTACGTTGTATTTTGGCAAAGGAAGGTTTAAAAGAAAAGAAAATGGATGGGTTGAATGCGTTTGGTTAGTGAAGGGGTGAGCGTGGTTTATATAACATGCAGAAAAGCCTCGATTTTCGAGAAGATTTGGGGCAGCTGAGAAGAGAGAGAGAGTGAAAGAAGAGAAAGAATGTTCCTTTTTGAATTTCTTGAGCTGGCTTCATTGAACAAGGGTAAATTAGACATTCTTCCTCTACCTACGCAATTCTGCATGGCTTTTAACAAGTCAGTGTTTTGTGTACCGTGATGGCACGTGACCATATATGATGCTCACAACTTACCCAAATCATATACTTCATTGAACTAAGTATAATGTTTCTTGATCATAGTGCACCATTAGTTAAGCTACTCATGAATGAAGCAAATCTAAGTGAAAAGAGAAAATTACTTAGTTATAGGTGTATCAAGTATCATCATTAACTACGGGTATCCAATTTATTGAAGACCTCAAATTCCAAGTGGAATTATGGAATAACAAGGAATTTTCCATCAAAAGCAAAGAAAAAACATTATGTTATCAATTTATCATAGGAATATAAACTTGCCAAAGGCATTTGAGGTCAGTAGAGTTAGAGAAGTGTACAGATTGTAAATTTTCATCGAAATTTATTTGAAATTAGATATCTTAAATTGCTAATATCTAATATCGGTATTCGCGACATCTGAAAATTTTTATATCAAATATTTGAATACTTTTAGGTAGAAATTATCGAGTACCAAACATTTGAGATTTTCTCGAATCAAATCACTATATTTAAAAACTTTGTAATCCACAAAATTGAATTTTGTAGTCAAAATAAAATATAAGAACCTTGAAGCAAATATGTCAAAAATACTCAACAATTTGGATATTGGATTGAATATATAAATTTGTTGTCCACTAATTATCCGATATCCGAAAGACGGTATCCCATGTTTGATCATATTTTGGATATACTTCAGGTATACGAAAAATCCAAATATAATATGTGAATTGGTAATGGATATATGAAATTTCTGAATCAGATATCTGATCTAGAAAACAATGTTCATCTCGTGTATCAAAAAATCCAAATCAGATTTGAATTGAATAAATGCTAAGTTAATTGCGTTTCGTAAAAAAAAATGCCGCTTTTGCTTTTTTTGAGTCACTTCATCCCGAAAGCTTTCGTGTGAAGAGTAAGGGTCGCGCCAATTTATTTGATGGAATTCCGCATATTTTCACATCTAGGATATTATTTCTTCTGAATGCCTTTCTTATGCCTTTGGAGTGCCTAAAGAAAAAATGACCGAAGTGTCCCAAAATGGTAATTAAGGACATCTTACCTTAGAAAAACAAGAAGTGTTATTAGGTTCTTAGTTGCTTTTCGTCTCCTGATCGAATATTCGCAGTTTTAATAGTTTTTCTAGGCTTTAACTAGACCTATCTCTATTGAGTCAACAGTCAACTAATCTTTGTCTCTAGTCACATTATACTCCCTCCGTTTCCTAAAAATTGTGACACTTGCAAAAACACAAGAACCAAGGAAGTGGGTATAAAAGCATGACAATGATAGGAAAAGTAACTTTAGGAGAGAGATTAAAGAATAAAAAATTAAAAATAATTAGATGTTAGCATGACAATGATAGAAAAAGTAACTTTAGGAGAGAATAAAGAATAAAAAATTGGTGGGACCATATATCCCAAAATGGTAAAAGTAAAGTGTAACAATTTTTGTGAAACGTATTAAAAAGGAAAGCGTAACAATTATTGAGAAACGCAGGGAGTATGATCTTAGAACATAAATACATGGGTTCATGTCGTTGGTAATTGGTACGTGTCCTCAATTTTTTGTGTGTGTATATGTAGAGTTACAAACTATAAGATTTAGACATGATTCAATCTCTATTATACATGGGTCATTATTTGTCTACAGGTTTTTACCTTTCATTTAAAAGAGTTTTTCCTATTTTAGGCTTACTTTAATTAGTTTCTTTCTTTATTTTATTTTTATTTAGATTAGGTTGTTATTAGTTTGTTTTAAAAGATAAGATTAGGATTCTTTCAAGATATGAGTTAAGGGATTGTCCTAACCACATTAGGATTTGTTTATCTTTATCTTGTTTGTTTAGGATTAGGATTAGGCGTGCATTGGGCGTGTCTTCTCTATACATATTATTGTTTGACATCAATAAAAAACAGTTTGAAATTTATAATATTGAGTTTAGCCCCGTGCTTGCTTATTTTCCAAGTGTTCTTGCGTGAATACTTGCCCTTCTTCTTGTGGCTTGCGCGCTTCGAAACCCTCTAAACTTGCGCGTTTAGAGTTCTATCCTTTTATTTTATTTAGGTCCTTTTAAATTCATATCAAGTGGTATCAAAAGCTAAGGTTGTTTTGATCAACCGAAACTCCACACGAGTTGGATTGGGAAAAAAAATATGATCAGACATATATGTCACCTTCAGGAGTTTAGTGAACTACACTTATCAATTACGTATTAGTGGTTTGGAGACTTGATTGTCAGTTAAGATTTTCTGAATTATCGTAGTTGGTTATATATATTGATTGTAAAATCTGGTTGATAAATTGGTGTTATCATGGGGGGAAGATGGTGATAAAATTACCACAGATTGGTTGAAAAATATTGCAAATTCAATAGCTACTTTGTCGTTAGCACAACAGGACATGAAAACAAAGATGGAAGGGGTTGTTACACAAGTTGCCACTCTTAGTGGAACTCCTCCTCCTCCCCCTCCCCCTCCCAATGGTAACTTTAGAAATCCTCGTATGTTTGAAAGTGATAAATATTTTAAGTGGGATGTTCCTGATTTCACGGTGAAGGAGATGCTGAAGATTTTCTTGATTGGGTTCGTAGAATGGATAAACTCTTTGACTATAAAGGGTTTGATGATGAGAAATCCTACAAGGTGGCAAATTTGAAATTGACTAGATATGCATCTATGTGGTTTGAAATTTTGAAGTTGAAACATATACGAGATGAAGAGACTCCGGTACACACATGGACTGAGATGAAAAGACTTCTTAAGAGAAAATATGTCCCTACACAGTACATACAAGACAATTATTTGAGGTAGAATCTTCTTGAGCAGGGTAAAGTTAGTGTTACTGACTACACTAAGGAATTTGAGCGACTTTGTATTCTTTGTGATCTCCGAGAAACTGAAGAGATGAAGATAGGGAGATACATGAAAGGGTTGTCACTCACGATTCGTCACAAAGTTGAGATGGCTTCCTTTAATTTCTTTGATGATGTTTCTAAGTTGGCACTTCGGGCAGAGACACAAGAAAGAGAGAAGATGGAAAGGGATCGAGAAGCCTAACCTTCATACTACAAAGAACAACAATCACAATATAGTACTCCTGGTTCTAGTAGTATCATTCCTCATTTTGATGGAAAAGGTGATCTTGGTAAAGGAAAGCAAACTTTTATTCCTCCTAACCAACTTGCAATGAAAAAGAAGCGTTGTTTCAAGTGTCAAGTGCAAGGACATATTGCTTCTAATTGTCCTAACCGCATCACTATTTCTTTGAGAGATCATTATGTTGTTTCAGGTCTTCTAATTGCTGAAGAAGATGAAAGAGAGCAGATTTTGATGTTGGAGAATGATCGTGTTTGCCTGCAAAATCGAGAGGTGGAATTTGATTTTGAAGATGTTGATCAATGGGGAAATCAAGAGAAGATTACTGCTGAACCTGAATATCACCATATTGGCATTTTGAGGCGAGTCATTCATACTGATTTTGTTCCTCCAACTGGACATGAACAAAGGGAGAAATTATTTCAGACTAGATGCAAAGTGGGGGATCATAGTTGTTCGTTGATAATTTATAGTGGGTTTTGCACTAATGCAACATCTACTAAGTTGGTTGATACTATGAAACTTCCTACTAGAGGCCATCTTGCTCTGTACAAGCTTAATTGGTTACATGATGGTGATGGAGTTCAAGTCAAGAAGCAAGCTTTGGTTAACTTCTCTATGGGTACATTTTCTAATAGTGTATGGTGTGACATCTTACCTATGACTGCTTGTTCTATATTATTGGGTCGTCCATGGCAATATGATCGAGAAGTAATGCATAATGGTGTCACCAATGTTTATTCAATCAAGATGGGGGATAAAAGAGTCTAGTTGCATCCATTACCTCCTAAGGCACCACCTGTTAAAGCTCCGGTTAGAGAGTTGTTGTTTATTCCTGAACTTAAAAAGAAGGGAAGAAGAGCGAACCTATTATCTTTGAGGCATCCTCGACTTTTTGAGATTGGTGACTTGTATTTTTATCTTTGAATGCTCAGAAAATCTACAATAATTCAAAGGGTAAGAATGAATCTATTGAGGAAGGACCTTTCAAGATTGTGGATAGGGAGAATTATGATACTTTCCAAGTTCTCTTCGGAAAGGGAATATGTGCTACTTTGCGTGCCAGTGATCTAGTATCATGTCTTCCAAATTAAACTTGCGAACAAGTTTTTTTTAAGAGGGAGAGAATGATGTGTTTCCCTTAGTTTATTTACTCCCTCTTAATTAGGATTTTTGTCTATAGGTTTTTACCTTTCACTTGAAAGGGTTTTTCCTATTTTAGGCTTAGTTTATTTATTTATTTATTTTATTTTATTTTCATTTAGATTAGGTTGTTATTAGTTTGTTTTAAAAGATATGAGTTAGGGGATTGTCCTAACCATATTCAAATTTGTTTATCTTTATCTTGTTTATTTAAGATTAGGCCGATTAGGCGTGCATTAGGCGTGTCTTCTCTATTTATATGGTTGTTTTACATCAATAAAAAACAGTTTGAAATTTATAATATTGAGTTTAGCCCTATGCTTGCTAATTTTCCAAGTGTTCTTACGCGAATACTTACCCTTCTTCTTGTGGCTTGCGCGTTTCGAAACCCTCTAAACTTGGGCATTTAGAGTTCTATCCTTTTATTTTATTTAGGTCCTTTTAAATTTATATCATATCCGCAATTGCAAAAGCTAAAAGAGATTCACTAATTTAAATTCTACATGGAACGTTTGAGAGTTCGAGTTGATGGACACGAGCTCAAAAAACTTAATTTTTCGCCAACAAGCCTAATATGGAAAAGCTTGACTAACTCCCCCTTTTTTTTTTTTTTGCAAGGTTAAGAGTATGCATCTCCATGGTACTTGCATTGTAAAACTTTGTCTTGGATTTTTTTGACAATTGTAAGTTAGCAACTGCCCATGGATATTCTAACTTAAATGTGCTACGTAACCAATAAAACAAGCTACTAGCAGCTTGGGAAAAAAAATGGACACCAACATCATACATTGCCATATATTAAAGTATGAAGAATTAGATTTAACTATTTTTAATAGGTTAAACATGTTTTATGAACTTGGATTTTAGCTCACCATTAGATAAAATTACCCCTCTAAAAAATTCTAGTTGTATATGTTCATGTGACAAATCAAACATTAAGGGTGTTAGCTAATATCGTAAATACTTTAATCGTCTTTACTCAACTTATTAAATTGGCTAAGGTTTTTCATTGTCTAACACCTCTACAAAGTCTTAAAGAAAACTATGATTTATTTTTATAGGGTATGTTCTCACCAACTTATTTCCAGTCCAGTTCAATCCAATTTGGTATAGTTCAATTCTTGATAATATTTTTATTCTCACATTTCACTATTCCTTTCAGTTCAGTTCAATTTAGACGATATTTTTACTCTCACATTTCACCATTCCTTTAACATCAGTGTAGTTTAGTTCAACTGTTCGTATTTCAGTTCATTTCACTAAATTAAATTGGATGGAGCTGAAATTAAACTGAACTGGATGATGCTGAGCTGAACTGAAATAACTAAATTGATCTGATAGAGATGAACTAAACTAAACTAATTGAAAACTGAAAAGAATTAAACTAAAATAAAGTAAACTAAATTAAACAGAACTGAATTGAAAATGAGTTTGGTAGAATAAACCCCAACACCATATTTAGACATGGGTTTGTTGACGTAAAAACTGCAATGAAATGTAATTCAGGAGTGTTGGAAAAACAAGATTTTGTGACAGAGTAAAAAAGATGAAGAGTGGTGCTAAGGCCGAAACACATAATGAGAATATTGTATCTTTTTTTAAAGCAATAATCATCACATAACAGCTATGCTACAAAGTACAAACTAAGAATCAAAATCATGAATTTTTAAAACTCAAGAGTACATGAGGGCCAACCTGGCAAATATTTATGTTGTTCATGTCCATCTCTTCATGTTAACGTGACGTCAACCTTTATCCAACCTATAGTATATTTAAAAATGTGGACAAGAGTTATAACCCATTACATTATCCTTTTTTTAAAAATTATTCCATCTATGTTATCAGTCTCTCATATTAAGTGATTGTTATTGTGAAGATTCAAACCTATAATCTCAAGTATGGAATTAAGAGTTCCAATCAAAATAATATTGTTTTTAAAATAAAAATTGATAATGATTTTTGAATGGAAACCAAGAGTTAATTTGTAATTTTTGAAATACAAAAGCTAATGAATCCCCATGATGTTAGATAATGTAACTAAAACATAACTAATAAATTAACATAACAACAATTATGCAGATCTATCCGTGATTTTGGCATATATTCTAATATTAGGGAATATATTTATTCAACGTTAATTAACGCCCGAGGACGTCCATTAGCAAGATCCTTTGTGAAACTCAATCATATTTTAAATTATTTATTTCTAACGACAAATTTCTAAACTGAATGTCATTAGTTATCTTTAATCAATAATAAATTGTAACGCACTAAGGGCCTGTTCTCTTCGGCATAATTCAACTGAACTGAACTGAACTGAACTGAACTGAACTGAACTGATTGGAGATGAACTGAACTGAACTGAACTGAATTGAATTGAATAAATATATAATTAATATTTAAATAATAATAATATGAATATTTAAATAATTATTATAATGATAAGTAATAATAATGAATAATGAATAATGAATAATAATAATAGTATTTGAATATTTTTAAATGATATTTATAAATAAATAATATTAATAATCAGAAATTAATAATAATAATGATTAATGATTATAATGATAATTAATAACAATTATTTTATAGTTTTTGTATTAGTATATTAATACTTGATGATGATTATATAATAACAATAATATCTAAGAAGTAAATTAATATTTCTATTTTAACAATTAGATTTGATAAAATAATAATATTTAGTAATAAAATAATGATTGGGTGGACCGTGCAAAATTGCATCATAAACCGTTTTGACGCGATTTGATTGGTTTATGTTTTTTACCTAAACCATGTTTCTCCCTAATGATAAAAGTAATAATAATAGGTAAAGCTATAATAAACAAAATAATATATAGATATAATAATAATAATACTTAATAATAATGATATAAAAATAAATAATAATAATAATAATAATAAGAGTAATTAGTAAAATAAATTAGACCAACATAATAATAATATTTAACAAAATGGTTATAAAAGAATGGAGCTGAACTGAACTGAACTGAACTGGACTGAACTGAACTGAATTGAACTGATTGGAGCTGAACTGAACTGAATTGAACTGAAGTGAAAATAAATTGGGGAGAATAGGCCCTAAAAACTCAAGATTAAGTTATTCAAACCCGATTTTCCAGCGAAACAAGTGAGTCAGGCTTAGCTGATCATCCTATCCATAAACCAATAGTTCTTGTAATCTGAAAAGTTATTTCACCCATTGTCAATCGTTCTTTTTTTATATATAATAAATAAATAGCTTAGACCAATTTTCTTACTCTCCAATTCCTAATACTTGTCGCCATTTGATTCATTTTCCCAAAAGGGAATTTGGATCTTTGACCATTTCCAAATTATATTTCCCCTTCATCCAAAATTCAAAGGACCTCGATGATGAACCTAAGATTCGACAACTAAAAAGAAAAGGTACACTACTGGGAAGCAAAGTGGCTAAGAGTTTGCTTTCTCATTGAGGATTATATATATTGGATAAGAAAGAAAAATTAAAGATCTATATTTATGGGTTATGGTAGACAAGATGAATATCCAATTTATGGAGATTTCCCTAAGAAATTAAGATCTGACCCTACTCTATATACACTATACTTATCTCAATATGTAGAAGTAGAACTAAAGATGAGTCACATCTATCTTCTTTGTTATTGTGGTGCTTCCTAATTTGAATATTCCTCTTTTGTACTTCAAGCTTATATATATGTCCCATATACAAGTCAAAAGGATTCCTAGACAACCCCAATTGCACTCACTAGCCGAAAAACAAAAGAGCAAAACCCTCAGTGACCTTGGGCCCTACTTTGTCACTTTGCTTCATAGCCTTGCACTCTAATTTAAATGAAAGGACCAATCAAAAAAAAAAAACTTAAATGAAAGATATGGAACAATCATTGTCAAATAGTATTTTTTTACAAGATACAAGAAAAGTTTAAAGAACATTTTATTTAAGATTGAATAGTAAGCTATTTAATAGAGAAAAACAAAATAAGTTTTGGTCTTTAAGAATATCAAATAGCAGATTTTTTGTTGGAATGTGATGTCCTTACTTGGAGAGAAAATCTAATACAGTACTTTGTTTACTTCTCGGAGGACGTAAATGATGGAAGTTGTTCGAAACTGGGTTTAAAACTGACATATGTCATCAATGAGAGTCTAGATTTTCATGTCATATCAAATTTTCCTTTCAGAATGTTGATGATTAGTAAATTATTGTCTTCAATATGCATATTTTTGGCCTGGATTAGGTCATTTCGCAAGGTTGTGGCTTCTAAGTGGTGAGGATAATCCAATATTATAAACCATATCATTGAGCACTTGTCCGTTAGAGTTGTGAAGGACAATACACGTTGCTATTTGGGGAAGAATTAGAGGATATTCCATCAAAATTGAGTTTGATGATACAATGTGAAGGATCCAATGAACCTGAATAGTATGGTGCAATCTGCAAGGGGATGGGTGAAAGAAAAAGTGCTTATGTCAACAGAAATTACGCAAATTTTATTTGAAATTAGCATGTTTAGCTCTATAAAAATTTAGGCTATTTGAAAAGTCTCTTGCTGAAATATAATTGCATTTTTTCATTCCAAAGACTCCATGGAGAAAAAAGAATTTAGATAAAACCAGTTTCAGAAAAGATTTAATGTTCATAAAAATAGTATGAATAGGCAGATTGTTAAATGCAATACCTAGGAAATTTAGTGATCATGATATTTTGCCATAACGCTTGTGAAGTTCGGCAAGAAATAAAAAGGTGATCGACACTTTCTGTTGTTGTCTGAAAGAGGGGTAAACCATAAGGAATCGAGATACTTATCTGTTTGAAAGTATCTCGAGTAGGAAGACCGTTATTAAGAAGTTGCCAAATAAATACTTTGATCTTGGGTGGGATATCTATGTTTCAAATTCAAGCATAAGGACATGTAGTACTTTGAAAAAATCTTATAGTTATGAGCAAGCCAAGTGCCAGATTTGATGATGAATTTGCCAGAGAATGTCATCAAGCCCCAACATGGAGGGTCTTTTTGTTTATTTGAAGGTAGGGGGATACCTTAATGATAGAGCAGCTGTTTGTAGGGAACAGTGGTTTTAAGAAGTCTGCGTTCCATGTCATATCGGGCAAATAGGTTTGGTAACTCGATTAGTTTGCTATTAGTACACCATCTATCTAACTAGAAATAAATAACAGAGCCTGAACCTATTTTCCATCTTATTCCTCTGCTTATTAAATCTTGTGTTTGGAGAATTGTTTTCCAAATAGGCGAGTCATATGCTTAAAGATTTATATTCAAAGAAAGAGGTGTCTTTTAGGTATTTTTATCTAAGAATTGAAACCCATTTTTTATTGGTGGGGTGTGCCAAAATTTTTCAAGTAGGCTTTCGGCAACATACCTTAGTTCCAATGTTTGGTTATCCGGAGGCCTAATCCTCCTAAAGCTTGAGTTTGCAAATTTTATCCCTAGAGATGAGAGAGATTATATTCGTATTATTTTATTTACTTTGTTTCCAGAAAAAGTTCCGATTGATAGCATCTGATTTGTTTGTTGTGGGGCATGAGAGCTTTAAGGTGGCCACAATAAAGATCGATATTGCTTCTAAATTGCTTTGAATAAGGACCATATGTCTGACGTTCGATAGGAAGGAAGATGACCATGAGTTTAAATCCTTGACAGTTCTATTGATCAAAGAGTTATAGTCAATTTTGTACTTTTGTGAGAGGAATAATGATTGCTCATGTATCTCCTAAGAGATTGCTTAGGTTGCATGTTAAAATGGCTTGGAACAAGTGCTTCTTTCTTGGAAGGAGTTTTATTTAAAGATGAGATTTATTATGGAAGATGTGCAATAATTGGGATTATTCACATTAATGTTTCCTAAATGATAATGCTGAAGATATTATATATAATCAGATTTAAATGATCATATTTTCCTATTAAAACATTCAAATATATGTGTCATAAAATATATAACAATAATTGTGGGAATACATGCTTACTAAAATCAAGTTAATTCCAAAACTTACACAAGTTTTATGTGCATGACATGTGTCACTTTTTTCAGCGATCGGCATGTGGAACAACACACCTTAGGGCTTAACACATGTCACTTTTTTCTTGTTTTATATAGATTCAGATTATACTCGATGCATTTATATAATATTTATTTAATAGAAAAGTAAAAGTAATGGCTAGGAGCATGCAAGCCAAAATCGAGCAGGGCTTAGCTCAACTTGATTCAAATTTGTGTAAGGTGCGACTCGGCTTAAGCTCGAAAACTTGTGTTCGCCTTGAACTCGAGATCAACAAATATAGGCTCTGATCTGCTAAAAAAGTCTCGATTCGAGATTCACTCATGTATGCTTTTGAGCTCATAATTACCTCTTAACAAATAAACTTGTAATATTTTTCAATATTTTATTAATTTAATTACAATTTCCCATGAAAGGAAAATTCAAATCTAAAATTAAAAGTAGTTGAATAAAAATTCATAAAATAGATGTAATAATTGCACGATAAACGAGTATGTTTACGAGCTTTCGAGACACTTTCAAGACGAACTCAAAGAGGCTCAAACTAGGTTTGTTAATATCTCCAGTGGAAACCGAGCTGGAGTTGAGCCTCACGTATTTTAACATAGCTGACTCAAAATTTACACCTCTAGTTACGACTAATAAATTTACAAACTAATGATTTCCTATAACTAATTATCTAAACTAAATTTCACTTATCATTTTATGGAGTTATAAACATGAAAAAATCTTTCAATGAAAATAAACCTAATCAATTACAATTTAAAAGTTAATAATTAGATTTATTAATTAGAGAAAGAGAAAAGAAAATTATATTTCATTTTCCCCTATCATACAAGTATACAACAAACATTTATAATAAATTCTAAAAACAATTTCATTTGGTCTACAAAACTAACTCACAAGCTGCATATACTATTTCTGTCTAGCGTACCATCCTGTCAAAACTGACTGACTAAGATAATTTGTGGAAATCAACCCTGAAAAAAAGGATATTTAGATCTAAACAAAGCCATTGCCTGCATCTAGATGTTCACATTACAAAAAATTGTTGTGTCAAATGTTGTACAAATTTATGAATATAGAAGAAACTACTCTAAGCTACAAAACTAAAACGCAAACTGCATATACTATTCCCGGAAGGTATCCGCAAAAGGTGAGGACCAAGCAGATCCAAAACTCAACCTATATAGAAATGAGAAAGTATAGTGAATATCATGTACAAAAGACTAACGCAATAAACATAGATATTTCTTAAAGGGATTCAATTTCTTCTGGTTTAATTCATCCTAGTTTGTAAACAATTTTTTAAGATAAGAATTAATGATAAAAGCCTTATTGTAACAAAGCAACTCGATGTTAATCTTAAACTTGCAACCCTATGACTTAGAAGGACAACTACCAACAAATAATCATATTTTGTTTTAGCATGTGTAACCTAGCTAACTAATTAAATTTTTATGATTTGTTTTATATACTTTGGACTTAATGAAAACAACATTATTAAAGTTACTCCAATAATTGTTATATTTTTGTACCCGCGAATATTTGATCCATCCTCTTGTGTATGCACAATTAATAGAGAGCTAGAATATTTTAACCTAATATGAAATCCGACTTGAAGTTAACGAGAAGAACTAGAACTCGACCTAAAACAAACTCAAATTCAATCCAATTTGACACATTTTTCACAATTGTAACTACAAAATTTGATCTTTTTAGCACAACATAAAATCAACTTGAAACCGAACTTGAAGTTGACACATTAACCCGAATTGTCAACCCAAATACTAAGTGGTTGTTTGATATGCAGGAAGAAACACAAGCAATGCAGATTCCCATGAATTTCTAAAGTAGTCAATTGTTTGATTAGTAGGAAGTAACACAAATAGGAGAACTCAAAATTCCTAGGAATTTGTAATTCCCACAAAAAGTGAGAATTTATTGACCCACTTCCCCTTGGTCATTCAAATTCTTGAGAATATCAAATTCCTTGATGTCAACCAAGCAATTTTAACAAATTTCTAGGAATTACATGAGAGAATTAACTTCCCATGTATTATAACTTACCACAGGAATTGAATTCCTATATGTACCAAACAACCACTAAGTAGTTTTACAGAGAAAAAATTTGAAACATACCATAAAATAACAATACTTATGAGAGAGACTAATATATGTTAGAAGAGATTTTTTTTTTTTTTACTAAATACACTGACAAAAAAATAATCTATATTACATTATCCTATGCAGGCATGCAAATAAACTTTGATCATAATTTAGCAATGAATTTTATTTTTTTTGTATGGAGTTAAAGATTAACCTAGGGAGAAAAGAGAATTAATTGAGAAGAATTACATGGAATCCATGACGAAGAAAAACCCCAATTGGTGGTACAATTATTGATAACACCAGCTCCACGACAGTTTGAAGACCCATTGACCTCTCTTTATGAAGCCTTTTCTCTAGATGTGTATGTTGTTTCTAAATATTAACTACAACTGCATTTCATCATAATTAGAGAGTTTTTTTTGCTTATGGCATTCCTTTTTTCACGGATCTAATGCTATAGTTAAGGGGTGATGTTTGAAATTAGAAGGACCTTGATTAGTTAGTTATTGACCAAAAAGAATTGTCAAATTGGTTTCTAATCAAGCCTAAGTACATATTGAAAAAGATTATTGGAAAAATTGATACCAAAGGTACAAACTATGGTCCGTCTTCATTAAGGCCCCGTTTGGTTCAAAAGGTGGTATGAGTTTGGAATCAGGAATCAAACCAGGGTGATATGGGGTTGGAACTTGATTCCTAATACCATGTGTTTGGTTCAGTTTTAGAATGAAAATGATACCCTTACTAGTTATTTGGTTTAAAATATTTTAAAAGCAAGAATCAAATAAAATACATTTTACATACTTCCTCCGTTTTTTTTTAAATGTGACACTTTCTATTTTAGGAAGTTTTAAATTAAATGTGACACTTTCTTTTTTGGTCAATAAGCTCTCTCTATCTCTCTCCTCTCACATGGGTCCCCTTATATTTTTTCTCTCTATCTCTTTCCTTCCCAAAAATTGCCTAGGAGTCTGTGAATCTAAAAGTGTCACATTTAAATAAAAACGGATGAAGTATATCACGAATATATTTTCCCCCTCTACTTTTTATATTATCTTATAATATTTACATATGTAAGGGTGAATTTTGGCTATATTTTTCCAAGACCAACAAATTACGAACCATGCTACAAAATAATATTACAAATTCGCACAAGCTTAGAAAATAAAAGAAAATTAATAAAAATATTGTAAGATATATCATATGTATTTAATCGTTGGTGATCAGCAAAATGAGAAAAAAATTCATATAAATACAGTTCTTAGTGATTAGAAAATTGTGAAAAAATAAATAATATAAACATGGTTCTTGGTGATTAGCAAATTGAGAAAAATAATATTTTATATATGAATATACATGTGTGTCTAGCTAATTGAGAAGAAAAAAGATCACCATATGAATGTGGTTCGTGAAGAAAAAATCGAAAAAAAAACTAGATAGGATATGGAAAACAATCATAGCCTACACACCTTTGTTAGTCATTGTGTTTCTTAAAAAATAAAGACTAACACGTAAAAAAAAAATCATACAAACACAAATTTAATGAAAAGAAAAAAATTGCAAAATTATATGATTACAAGAAAAAAAACAAATTATCTCTACCATCAAAGCTATTTTTAATTAACTCATAATTAGAGAAAAGAAAAAAATTTACATGTTGAGTCTTTATGGTACATGATAAGAGGTTTTTAGGGTGTCGTTAAGGCACTAAGAACCGCTTAGCAAACACAATTTATAAACCTAACGAGCAACTACTAAGCAAGTAGTAACGGCAAGTCAAGGGTCGAACCACAAGGAAATTGGGATTGAGTTCAGTCCACTAAGTCCAAAACTACCTAAGTGAAGGGTTTTTGGGGGTTTTGGATTGAGTAAGTTACCGGCTAATTAACTAGCTAAAGAATACCGACTAATAAACAAATAGGAGAATTAATATGATAAGGAAGACACTAGAGTTCGGGCTACTCGTATGAACGTGGGCTAGACAACGATAATCGACGCTATGGTGATTCACAACGGAGTCAAAACAAGGTTAAGTTCCCCTCTAATGTACTTGAGTCCTCTCTCGAATGGTCCTCAAGAGTAATCGATTAATCAACCAACCAAATCCTCTTTCGAATGGTCTTTGGTCCGTTGATTAATAAATTCATTAAGTTCGGAAAACCTCTAATTAAAGGATCCCCTTAATTCCTACCCAATCCCTTGGTCTAGAAATCAAGTCGAAACATAGGAATGACAAAAGGGATTAGAGTTCGATTAAGAACAATAAAAACCTTAAGTGCCCTAGTATAAACGTGATCAAGATCTATCCTAGGGTGTCAAAACACCACATTCAATGCATAGACAAACAATTGAATCATAAAAAGCATAGATAATCTACATTAAGCCCTTAATTCATACTTTCGCCCAAATCCTAGATAATGAACTACTCACTAACCATGGATTCTAAGCAATTAAGATTCAATAAATTCAACATCATAAACTGAGCAATAAAATTAAAGGAAACAGATAGAAGAGAAATTACTTGAATTAATTGATGAATTCGATCTTCAATAATGAAACAAAGGAGTAAACTAGTGTTTGAGAGAGTTTAGGGCGAAGAGAGAGTTAATTAGAAACTAAGTATGAAGTAATGTCGAGTCTAAGCTAAAAAAAACTAATTAAAAGAGTCATTAAACTAAGACGGAGAAAACGGGTCAACACCCGAAGTCAGGTCACCACGGTCGTGGTGAAATCACCACGACCGTGGCCCCTGACTTTCATAGGATCAGTTTCCAATCTTCAACAGTCTGTTTTGCTCGCTACAGGTCCCCACGCCGTGGTGATTTCACCACGACTGTGGTGACCTGCTGGTCAGCGGACAGCTCAACTTCGAACGATCATATCTCTCTCGTCTCTTATCGGAATTGGGCTCATGACCAGTCGTTGGAAAGCTATTGAAACGAGCTAACACCTCCCATCGGAATCACCTTAATCCAATTTACGGATCAAACGTTATGTCCATTTGAAGTTCAACAGTCCACAACTAATCTTCCCATGATCATATATGACTTCAAAAACCTGTTAGTTAATCTGAAAATCATCCAAAACAACTAAACGAGTAGTGAAGCAACCATTTAGCTCAAAGTAATCAAAACCATGCAATGCAAGACTAAAATTCTCTAAATCTATATGCATCGACACTAAAAATGCAGCATGGATAGGCACAATAAAGTACTTATCAGTACATCACGAAAGAATGTTGAAGGAGCTTATTGACTGCAAGATTTGTTAGTCTTTTTTTGTTAATTGATACCGAGGGGGTTGGAATGAGCCATACCCACCTCCCTCCAAGGGTTTCTAAACCCCATACCTCATGGGTTTGAGGTATGGGTTTTTAAATCATAAAATCTCCAACCAAACACATGGTATGGGTTTAGCTCATTCCAATCCCATACCTAATACCTAGATTATGTGAACCAAACGCCCCCTTAAAGGGCTCAACTATAAATTATTATTGATAGGTATCAACTGTTACTTGTGTTTGATTTTATAGATTCCGATGATTTGTTAACTTGCAGCAATAGGTTAATAAGCCACTCACATGATTTGCACATGACAAATTAACTATTTTTCCTTTTTTTATTATTGTTTTTAATTTTTTAAATTTTTTGTACTCTTTCTTTATTTATTCCTCTTCACTTAATCTATCCTCAGTTTTCACCCCACCAGCAGTCTTCACCTCTAGTTTCCACCACTACCATCACCAACTCCAACACTTTCCACCTCCACCTCCACTGTCATCTATTCCAACCTTAAAAAAACGTTCCTCCTCATCACACAACGAGTCAAAAACGTACGCATTTTCCACAACCACCCTCTTCAAACACCCCAAGCCCCAATTTCCCTCTCCTCACTCAAATTAACAATCAAATCCTCCTTCAATCTCCTCAAACCTAACTCCATAACCCCATCCAACAACCTACCGCATCGATCCTTTCAATTCCACAACACTTCTTCTCCTTCCTCCTCCATAACCTTATTAACACTCTCCAAAACCCTAAAATTGACCATCTGAATGTACAACAAGAACTCAACATGAAGCCGAAAACGAATAGTGATAGAAGACGATCAAATGGAAGTGGAATTATCGAATTCGAAGAGTTCAAGGGAAGAAAGCAAGGTAAGGAGAGCAGGGGAAGAGCAATTGATAGAGTAAAAGATGATTTTATTGAAGTTACCTCCATTATTGGTAGAATAAGTGAAGAGAGAAGATAGAGGATTTGGGGAGGGAAACGACGATGATGGAGCAGAGGGGGAAGAGGAAGGTGGTGGTGATTGAATTTGATGATGAGGTGAGGTTTGGTGAGGATGATTGATGGTGGTGGGATGCTGATTGATGAAGATAAAAGGGGGCCATTCTTTTGGAGCCGTCGGATTCTGGAGCTGGATATGAATACTAATGGTGGGGGCGATAAATGAGGGGAGATTCGCAAATTCCATTATACATACGCTACTACCATGCGCATGGTGCGCTCAACGTAATGAACCTTTAGTTCATTCGCAATGAGCATCACAAAACTGGAACTTTTTTTTCCTTTATAATCCTCATCAATGAACATCATTTTATATACAATGAACATCGACAAATGTCCCCATATTTTTTCTCTCTCCTCAATATTTTGAATTCATTTGCCCAACATTTTCCCGCTTCTTTTCTATACCATCTATTTTCTCCTTAAAAATATGTTCATTTTAAATGTTCAAGATGTTCATTTATTCATATCAAATGTTCATTGTAAAATCAAATAAAATTTCAATTAAAAGTTAAAAATGTAATATGTTTTTTGTAAAATTAACTTATTTTCGAATAAGTGATATGCAATGTTTGAACAATTTTTTGTACATAATCCCAATGTTCATTTGTTTGAACAAGATGTTCAGTTTTTGATAACCAATGTTCATTGTAATCAACCTAAAAAAAAGTATTAATTACATTTCATTTAAACATGTCTTTTTAAAACATAATTCTCATGTTTATTATGGGTATGGTAGATGTTCATTTATCCACAAACAATGTTCATTATGAACATCGACTAAGGGCCCCAGATTTTTTTATCTCTCCTCAATATTTTGAATTCATTTGCCCAATATTTTCCCGCTTCTTTTATCAACCATCTATTTTCTCCTTAAAAAATGTTCATTTAAATGTTCAAGATGTTCATTGTTCATATCAAATCTTCATTGTAAAATCAAATAAATTTTCAATTAAAAGTTAAAAATGTAATATGTTTTTTGTAAAATCAACTTATTTTCGAATAAGTGATATGCAATGTTTGAACAATTTTTTGTACATAATCCAATGTTTATTTGTTTGAACCAGATGTTCAGTTTTTGATAACCAAAGTTCATTGTAATCAACCTAAAAAAAGTATTAATTACATTTCATTTAAACATGTCTTTTTTACACATAATCCTCATGTTTATTATGGGTATGGTAGATGTTCATTTATCCACAAACAATGTTCTTAAAAAAATAACGTTAACAAATAATGCTTCCCAATTAACGTAGACATATATTTATAAATATAATAGTAATGTTCATTATGGGTTCTCAACTTGTTCCTTTATTTACATCCAATGTTCATTGTACAATATCTCTATTATATAAGTGAAGAGGCGGGGGTGGACACCAAAAAGAAAAAAGGAAAAATAAATCAATGAGCTTATTAAACAATTAAGTTTTGTTTCCAAATTTAGCATCAGATTTTTAATAAAAGATGTTCAAAACTTCTAAATAAAATATCTAAAAATCTACAAAGTATAAACAATTAAAAAAGATCAACGATTATATTTTCTTGAGATCTATAGATAGACACCCACTTTGCTATATTTTTATATACGTTTAAATTTTTTTATTTTGAAATACATGAGTAATTGATTGTTCATGAGTGAAGGCACATTTGATCAAATACATGAGTAATTGATTGTTCATGATAAAGTATTTTAGTATGAGTGAGAAACATGATAAAGTATTTTCAAGTACTTTTGAATTTTTTTTCATTTGGACAATGAGCAAAAAATACCTTACCGGGTACTATATAACAAAAAATTGTAGTTGATGGTGGGGAGTAAGGGATGTTTTCAAAGAAATATGAGCCAAAATGAATTTAGCTTGAAAACAAAATATGTTGTGTATCTTCACATTTTATCATGTTACAGTAGCCAACACACACATCATATGCAAATAAAATTAGGATTTTTTGTTCAAAACAACCTAAACTTTTCACGATTTTAAAAACTCCCACCTTAATGAATTTTTCTTTTAAATTTCCACCTATCATTGCCAATTTTATTAGAAACTCTCACCACTTAATGATTTGTGTAATTTTTCGTTAACAAAACCGTTAAGTGGGCCCCACATATGCATTCTATTATTAGTTTACGCTGAAATTGAAGTCAATTTCATCAATTTAAGGGCAAATCCTCAACAAATTTATAGCAAATTTGGAAAGATTTGCAACTATTTCAAGTTTCATTTTGTTAACAAAATATACATGTGGGACCCACTTAACGGTTTTGTTAATGAAATTTGACAAAAACCGTTAAGTGGTGGGAGTTTTTAATAAAATTGTAAATGGTAAATGGAATTTAAACAAAAAAAATTAAGATGGGAGTTTCTAAAAACATGAAAAGTTTAGGTAGTAAGATGCAACTATCCATAAAATTATGTACTATAAATTATGAAATTTCATAATAAAATTGTTGTCGCACGCATCGCGTGCATAGAAATCTAGAAGACGTGTGCGACAAATTTTTTATTATGAACTGTGTTATGACAAAAAATGAACATATGGTTACTTACATTTTAAAATCATTTGCCCAAAAATATTTTCTTTGTTTTAGGCAAATTTAATGAAAATTTTGTATTAGGAAAATGAACAAGTTTGGGTATATAATGAACCTATGGTAACAAAACAATGAATAATAGTTTGATGATCATGTCTGTTTTCAAAAGAAGGGATATAGAATAAACATCCATTGATGAGAATGAACATGATATTTTACCAGATTTTGGCGGGAAAAGTATTAATTACATTTCATTTGAACATGTCCTTTTAAACATAATACTTATGTTCATTATGGTTTTTCAAGTTGTCCCTTTATCTACATCAAATGTTCATTATACAATATAAACAAGGGATATGAGATAACTTTTGAATGAACAACTGGTTGACCCAAAATGAATTGTATTATGGCAATAAATGAACGTATGGTTAATAACATTTTGAAATCATTTGCCCAAAATATTCTCTCTGTTTTAGGCAAATTTAATGAACACCTTGTTTTAGGTAAATGAACAAGTTAGCATATAAAATGAACATATGGTAATAAAAAAATAAACAATAGTTCAATGATCATATCTGATTTTAAAAGAAGGGATAGAGAATTACATAAAAAAATTAATGAAAAATAATAATTACATAAAAAATGACATAAAAAGTTAATTAAAAAATAATAAATTAATGAATAACCATAAATTAATGAATTACATAAAAACACTTAGTTTCCTATTTTTCAATAATGATGCTTCTTCTTCATCACTTTGTTTCTCTTCGACACTTCTTCATCATCAACCAATGACGCTTCTTCATCATCATTTTGTTGCCTATTTTTCAAGAAAAATAAAAATAAATTAATGAATTACATAAAAATACTTAGTTTAACATGAAAAAAATTAGTAAAAATAAAAAAACAATGACAGAGGTTCATTAAGAAAAGACCAATTAGAAGGTTCATAAAAAAAAACTGTCATAGGTTCATCCTTAAAAAAATTAATGAATTACCAAAAAACTAATATAGATTCATCCAACAACTAGAATAGGTTCATCCTAAAACAGATACAGGTTCATCCTAAAAAACTAAAAGGCTAATCCTAAAAAATTAAAAAGGTTCATCCTAAAACTAACATAGGTTTATTGATTTTTAAAAAAATAACAAAAAATTACCCAAAAAATTACCTAAAATTACGTGAAATTACCTAAAAAAAACAAAGGCTCATCAATTACAAAAATCAAACAAACAAAAAGAGGTTCATCCTTAAAAATTAAAAATAAAAATACAAAAACAAAAATGTCAAAGGTAAAAATTTCAAAAAAATTGCCAAAAAAATGGCCTCTATTTCTTCTAAAAGATTACCAACAAAAATGCCAAAAAAAACAACAATCTTTAAGAAAAGCAAAAAAAAAAAAAAGAGGTTCATCCGGAAAAAGTAAGGTTCATCCTAAAAACAAGAAGGTTCATCGGAAAAAGCAATACTAGTCGATTTTATTAAAAAGCAAATAAAATGAAAGAGGTTCATCCTAAAAATAATAAGGTTCATCCTAAAAATAAAAGAAGGTTCACCAATTCTAAAAAATTACCAAAATAAACTATTAAAGGTTCATGAAAACTAATCTTTATTCTTCAAAAAAAAAAAAACCCAAATTACCAACAAAAATACCAAAAAAGCGACAAATTTTAAAAAAATAAAAAAAGAGGTTCATCCGAAAGAAATTTAACAAAAAAATTCTTTTCTCCTAGAAAGTAAACAAAAATTACCAAAAAAAATGAACCAAAAAAATTAACATAAATTACCAAAAAAATTGAAATGAACCAAAAATTAACACAATTAACAATGAAACAAACATTAACACAATGGACAATGAACCAATAATTAACATAATGAACAATGAACAATGAACAATATATATAAAAGCAATGGATAACATATACAAAATTACCTAAAAATGAAAGTTTATTTAAAAAAAAACTAGTATAGGTTCATCCTAAAACTGACAGAGTTTTATCGTAAAACAGTTATAGGTTCATCGTATAAAAATAAAAGTTTCATCCAAAATAAAATTTAGAAGGTTCATCCTAAAAATGAACTCGGTTCATCCCAAAGTTCATCCTATAAATGTTTATAAATGAACAAAAAAATAATAATATTTTTTTATTAAAAAACTTACTTGGAGCCTTCATCTCTTTCAATTGCATGTGTCTTTACTTCTTCATCGTCTTTATCAATGGAGCATCTTATTCATCCCTTCATTTTCCATTTTCGAAGAAAATAAACATAAATCAACACTTAATTTAACAAAAAATGTTAAAAATAAAAAATTGAAGCAAAAATGCAACCAAAATGGCGTTATTGTGAGGTGAAATGCCGAAAAAATGGTGAATTGAAGGATGAGAAAATGGTGTTTGAAGGTGAGAGGAAAATAATTTGAAGGTGAGAGGAAATGGCTAGCAAAAACGGCGAGCTAAAATGAGAGAGATTTGAATGAAAATGGTAAAAATTGAAGGAGAATGAGGATGAAGGCAAGCAATTTTTAGGGAGAGAGATTGAAGGAGAAGAGAGAAAGTCAGTTTTGAGTGAGGAGGGAAATAATAAAAGAGAGGAGGTTTATTGGGAAGGTGAAAAGGTTTTGGTTATTTAAAAAAACTGACAGAGAAGAGATAATAAGGTGTGTTTTCTGTGTTCATTACAAATGAACTGAAGGTTCATTACAAATCAACTGAAGGTTCATTACATATGAACTGAAGGTTTATTACATATGAACTGATCGATGGTTTGGTTATTTTTAAAAAACAAAACTGATTTTCCGTGTTCATAAGAAAGAACTGAAGGTTCATTTGAGCGCACCAAGCGCATGGTGCAAGCGTGTGCACCATAGGAGTAAATAAAGAAAGAGTACAAAAGAATTAAGTAATGAAAAACAAAAATAAAAAGGGAAAATAATTAATTAGTCATGTGCAAATTATGTGATGCCCTTTTAACATGTCGTTGCAAGTTAATAAGTCACCGGAACCTATAAAATCAAACCCATGTAATAGTTGGTATCTACCAAGAATAATGCATAGTTGGACCTTCTAAAAGAAGACTAACTATAGTTTGTACCTTTAGTATTAATTTTTCCAAGATTATTTTTCAAGTTGTTTAGATTCATTTGCAAACAATTCAAATATATCATTAACATGTACGAATAAAATAATTAATTTTTCATATTTCATCCATGACATGTACATACATTTTTCTATGATTATACTTGTCACCATAATTTATTTATTTATTTTCTGGTAAGAAGAAGGTGCTCAGACCCCGCTCGGATCCTAATGGGCCATACACTTTGAGATAAGGGAGAATGATAAGGGAAATCCTACTCTCAAAGTGTCCCTACTTTAGGATTGAACCCGATCTCAAGGTTGAAAGGCTCACCCCTTCCACTAGATCAAACTATGTTTGGTATACTTGTCAGTTGTCACCATATATATGCTCCTTACATAATCGTATATTCTTACTTATATCTTTATCTTTTTCGATATCAATATCTATATTTGTATCTATTATGATATTTTACAGTAGAAACAAATGAAGACACATGTCATACATTTTCCTATCTGTTTATTTTTTTTGGTTTTCTTTTCTCCAATTATTTAAATATATCCCATCTATAGTTTTCCACTTTCTTCTAATTTTAAAGTTGCTTTTCTATAATTTAAACCACTTTTTTCAAATTTTAGTGATGATAGTTAATATTAGAAAAATTGCGATAAATCACCTTTTAAAACCACATTTTTGCGAGAAACCACCTTTAAAATAATTTTTGCGAAAAGAAACCCAAAACAAAAAATTATTTGAAAAAAGATGGTTTAAATTGTAGAAAATCAACTTTTAAATTAAGTTTATGTGAGCATTATTTTAAAATGAATTGTCCATCTTTTCAGATTTTAGGTATCTTTTCGCAAAAAATGTTTGAAAATGTGGTTATTTGCAATAGTTTAATTTGGTTCTAAAATGTGGTTTTTGACAATTTTTCCTTAATATTACTATAGTTTTAGGTTCGCTAATTAATTAGTCTTACATCATTCACTTTCATAAATCAGTAAGCGTTCCTAATAAAAAATATTCAACCTTTAAATATCAAAATAAAATAAATATTCTAACTAATTTAGAGTCAACTCCTCATGCATTACGGGAGATTGGAAAATGTTTTCACTCATTCACTCGGACTATCTCTATTATATAAGGGAAGAAGAGGAGTGGACACCAAAAATAAGAAAAAGAAAATATAAATTATAATAAGTTAAGCATAAATGGGGTAAATAATTTCTTTAAGGTAATATATTACCCTATATTTTAGGAAGTAAAGAATTTAATTTGACAATTGAATTAACTTTTTGACAGGCTAAAGTCGTACCACCTAGTCAAAGATAAATCCTAAGTCCCCTAACAATGATAGTCAAGGGAAGTAGAGTCGAATCCACAGAGAGACGAAGTTCTAAGTTAATTTAGCTAAACAGCTACTTCAGACAAAATCAGATAGGAATAAGCTGAACTACTAATTAGACATTAAAAAGCAATATAAAGAGGGGATTTTAAATTATGAAATAAAGGTCTAGGGAATTAGTTCGGTCCACCATGCTTATACCAATCAAGGGATCAAATAACTATCAGAACCTAGGTCGAGAATCGATAGATTAGAGCAGTGTCAAGCTATGGCTAAGTCTCAACGCCCATAATTCAACATATGCAGCATGTTCACAAACATAATCAGAATTACTGATGTGTACTGGGCCTTTAAAAGTAAGACGGGCTCAGTGCAAACAATTATTAACCTCAAGTAATCAATGAAACTGCGCAATAACATTATTTACTCTATAAGAACAAATCACACCATAATCGATCTCATCAAGCCCTAGAAACTAATAGCACTTCAAATAATCAAGGTATAAACATGGCTTCCCTCACCAAATCCCTAGAAATTAAACTACCCAGACATAATTAAATTGACAATAATAAAACTAATATAGAACCCTAATTTCAACATCATGAATCAAAATAATAATTAATCTAAACAACCAAAAGCAATTAAAGAGATTAAGAGAGAAGAACAATACTGAATGACGGAAAGCAATAACTTTTTATTGAAATCATATCCGAGGTTCAATCACCTTTAAACTAATCTAAAGTGTTTAATCTAATAAAAACTCTCCAAAATTAAGCTAAGAACTATTGGAAATAAAACAGAATAAAAAATGTCTATAAAATAATGAGAAAAAGGTATTTATAATACCCCCAAAAATCTAATTAAAACGGAAATAAAGATAGATATTCCGCAGAATCGAGCGCGGGACCCGATCGGGCAAAGGGCCACCCGATCGGGCCCACACAAAAATTAAGTCAACTTCTCTTTTTGGACTCCACACACAGCAGCAAATGAAAAGGTGAACTATTTGGGCCACCCGATTGGATCAGGTGACAAGCGCCCGATCGGCCTAGTAGTAAAATGGGCCAACAGTTCTTTCTTGTGCAACATAATCAACAACTATTTTATCCTCTTATCACACAGCTGGCAGTCTCAAATAAATCAGTGGGCCAAGCTTGGTCCCCTTATTAAGCAGCATCAAATAATTAGCAGCACCAAGAATCATAACAATTGACCTTGGGCTGCCCGCCCGATAGCATCGGGTGCATTGTGCCCGATCGGGTGGGCCTGGTGATTCAAGCCCAGCATTTTCAATTCTTTTGTAACGAGCAGCATTCACCTTTGCTGAGAAAATTGGGCCTGCTCAATCGGGTGGACTTTGCCCGATCGGGTTGGGCCTGATTTTGCTATGCTCATTTTCTTTGCTTTTCCACCCGATTGGGTCGGGTGATATCCGCCCAATCGGGTGCGAAAATTTACCGCCCGATCAATAATTCTTTGCCTGATCGGGCCATTTCTTGGCCAATCAGAGTACGGGAATCTCCTTTTGACTCTTTGACTCTCAATTCTTCACGTTTAGAGATCATGGGACCTCCTAAACTATCCATAAAGCTCTGAGTCATCCTATGTGCCTCGTAACATCTCGTAGAGCCGTGGTTGCTTCCAAATAGCTCGGAAATAAGGAGAAAACTCCCTAAAACCTGCAATTCAACACTAAAACACAAAACCACAACTATATACGATAGTTAGCATAAATTAGCTCCAAGGAGCTCCAATGACGCACAATTTAGCTCGTAAATAAGGGAGAAAACTCTATATAAATACGTGATATCAATTTTTCATGGTTTCGCATGCAACGCTTGCATATGAGGCTTGTTGTCTATAAAGAGCACAAGTTTATTTTTTACGTTTTTCTTTGATCTATGAAGACATGGTCATTCAATATATCATCTATAATTATATTATATGTTGATTGTTTTAGACTCATAAAGTGTTAAAATTACAAACTATTTTAGAGCATAAGTAAAAGGAAAAATTGTTTTTGATAAGCCAAACTTTATGCCATCTTCTAAAATTAAGTTCACCTTTGGATTATTCTAGAATAAGTTAAACTTGTATGGGTATATATTAACTTTCAATGAGTTAGATCAGGTGTCGGGGTGGTGTTTGGGGTCGGGTGGTGATGGTGATTGTGATGATATGTGTAGAGGGTTAGTAAAGGGAAAGAAAAGAGGGGAAAATTATTACCTCTTGTTAAAATAACCGATTGCTTGAACTCATTGAAAGTTAATACTCATACAAGCTTAACTTATTCCAGAATAATCCAAAGGTAAACTTAATTTTAGAAAATGTCATAAAGGTTAACTTATTAAAAATAATTTTTCCTAAGTAAAATGCAAGTAAAGTACCAATCTTTCTCCCTCGCCCTCCTCTTCATTGAGGTTTTATCCCAACATACTATTTTTTAATAATGCAACCTTTATACCCCGGCAATTCTCTTTTTTATAAAAGGAAAAATTGCTTTTAGTAATGCAAACTTTTGGCTATTTGCATATAATAATGCAACTTCTCGATTGTTCTGGAATAATGCAACCTTTATACCCCATTTTTTTTAAAATAAGACAAATTACCGGTGACCTGAAAAAAATGTAATTTTTTCATTGAAACTTTTAATTCTAATTAATATATTAAATAAACTTAAAAAATAAAAAATAAACTAGTCCCCTCCATTCCCACCCCCAACTGTCCGTTTTTCGAAAAACCGTCGTCTTTAGTCCGAAAAACCGTCTAGAAGTACGTGTCCGAGAGCATGACTTGTTGGTACTTCTTTCGTAGAGATTATCGAAATTTGTGACCATAAAGAGTGCACGCAGTGTCTGTTTATCGAAAAAATGTAGTATTCAGTCCGAAAAAATCGTCTTGAAGTACGTGTTCGAAAATCCGGCTTGTTCGTACTCGTTTCCTAGAGATTCTCGAAATTTGTGCTCATATTAAAGGGTGCACGGTGGTGTCCGTTTTTCTAAAAATAACGTTGTTTTCAGTTTGAAAAAACTCGTCTCGAAGTACGTGCCCGAAAACCCAGCATGTTGGCACTCATTTCTTAGGGATTCTCAAAAATTCGTGCCCTTAAAGAGCGCACGACGGTGTCCGTTTTTCTAAAAAACGTCATTTTCAGTTCGAAAAACCCGTCTCACTACATGCCCGAAAACCCGGCTTGTTGGTACTCATTTCATAGGGATTCTCGAAAATTTGTGTTCTTAAAGGGGCACGACGGTATCCGTTTTTCGGAAAACATCGTCTTCAGTCCAAAAACGCGATTAAATATCGTCTCGAAATACGTTGTTGTATATTATGAGCACTATAAGAGGGGGGTGAATTATAGTGAGAGAATATGCTATACTTTTTGCGGAATTAAAAGCTAGGTAAGGAACGCGAAAAGAGAACAAGAAAGATTTAGCGAGGAAAAACTTCCTAAACCCAATAGGAAGAAACGACCTCGACCACAAGGATTTTTGACTCTAAACTTTCCACTATAATAGACTAAACGTTTCTGTTTACAAACCTATTAGTTTTCTCTCGGGCCACAACTTGTGTTCCTAAACTCAAGTTCCCAACAACAATTCCCACAACTGTTGTTCCTCTCGAACTTCCCTTGAAGTTCCTCTCTTTCTCTTTCTTACGCTTCACTCAAAGCTTCTCACACTTACAAGAGTTCACTCAAACTCTTACGCAAAAATTCAGTGTGCAAAACAATGGAAGAGTACAAACCCGAATAAAGTAAGTATGAATTCTCTTAGGAACGACGCTGACTCTTTAAGACAACTTAGTATATTCGGCTAAGTCAAACCCAAATAATCCTAAGGTTTAGGCGCCTATTTATAATGTACTTAGGCAAGACCACTACTTATGTCCACTAACCCATGATGTCCATGACTTAATTTATTAATTAGTTTTTATTATATATTACTTGAGAAATAATTAACCACTATCCCACTACTTAGTTTAATAAAAGAGAAATAGTAACTTAAATGTCGTTTTGAAAACTTGGAGCATAATTAAACTAATTAAAATAAATTAAAACTTGGGAAGAAAATTATCAAGCCCACTAATCCACTAACAATAAACATGTAGCAAACGTGATATCAGTTACTTAGGGAGTAATTAATTATTTTCTTTTTAAATAGTTTTTAGGAAAATATATTTATAAATATTTTAACCATAACCGAAAATCATACTTAAGTTTTAAAAGAAAATATTTTTAAAACCGAAAATCAGATTATATTTTGAAAATAAAATCTTTTGATTTAATTAAAATATAAAAGATAAGATTTAAAAGATTTGATATTATCCTATATAAATCAGAAAATCATTGTAAATCATTTCCTAACAAACTAATAACCACTCCCTAAAGTCATTGATCTAGTCAAAACTAACCTAGGACTCTCTAACAAACTACTTAGGCGCACAAATGATAACAAGCGCACCACTTAGGAAATGTTAGGTGTTCCTAAAGTTGTTTCTAGGCATGTTCCTTAATCTTGTTCCTAACTGTGCCAACGTCTGTTGCTTTCATGGGAACAGAACCAAGTTCCATTTGAGAATTCAACACAAACTAAATAGAGCATTTACTCGATCTTAACAAGAAGATATTAAATACATCCTAATGTATTCTAATCTTCACTCCAAGCTTGATACTTCATCTTTCGAACATTTTCACTTCGATCTTTGATTAATTCTCTATTTTAATCTTCGATCCAGTATTCTCTTTGCTCGAGAATGAATTACCTAGCAACATCATAAATAAAAGGGAAATTCTACATGGGAACCCTATGTTTATATAAATTCTATATGGTGGACATTCTTATTTTGAATTCTTTATGGTAACACTCAATTTATCGTTTTTATTTTCTATAACCTTTTCTATTAAAAAATAATAATATAATTTTAAAAATTTACCAAAAACTTACTTTTTAATTAGAAACAAAAACTCCAAACTCTTGCCCCACCATACCGACCACCCTTCCTCCCACAGTCCCAACCTCCAAAGTTGCCGACCACCCTCCCCTCTCTTCCCCAGCCACCTCCAACCAACCCACTCCAAGCCCAAGCCACTTTCGAGCACCCAACAAAGAAGGTGTTATACTCCACTAGTGATGCATCGTCAAGTGGCCCGAACCCGTCGGATAATGACATTTCCACCGCCACCGGAGAGTGTATCGGATAAGCTAAAGTCGTATCACCTATTCAAAGATAATTCCTACAGTCCTCTAACTATAGTAGTCAATGGAAGCAGGGTCGAATCCGCAGGGAGATAGAGTTTCTATATTAATATTCAATCAACTAACTACTTCAGATGAAATTAGGGAGAATTAACTGAACTAATGATTAAACTAAGGAAAACGAGAATTAAACTGAGGATTTAACTATGGAATAAAAGCCTAGGGTATTAGGTCGGTCCACCATGCTTATACCTATGGGTGTTAATGAGCCGAGCCGAGCCCGAGCTTGGGGTCGCTCAAGTTTGGATCGTTATACTTTGCTCGGGCTCAAGTCGAATCTCGAGCTTTTTCGAGCTTAGATTATCAAGTCCAAGTTACACAAAACTCGAGTTGGGTTCAAAAATTATAACTAATTAAAGTATATTTATAAGATATAATATATTATAACTGAGTTTATTTATTTTTCCTAGACTCATTAAAAATATTCTACTAATATTTGAGTCACTATGTCAAAAAAAAATAACAAAAAATAATATTTCGAGCTTATTCACGAACTTTTCGAGTCGAACATGGCTATGCTCGGCTTGTGAAAATTTCGAGTCGAACCCGAGCAGCTCGCGAATAGGCTAAGCTCATTAACACCCCTACTTATACCAATCAAATAAGGTCAACTACTATCAAAACCTAAGTCAAGAGTCCAGGGATTAGAGCATGTGTTGAGCTATGGTTAAGACTCAATGCTCATAGTTCAACATACGCCGCATGTTCACTAACGTAATCAGAACTACTGATGTGTCCTAGGCCTCTAATCGTATGACGGATCTGTGCAAACAACTATTAACCACAAGCAATCAATGAATTTGGCCACTAACATCAATCACTAATTAAGAACAAACCATATCACAATCACTCTAATCAAGCCTTAGAAATCGAAAGGAATCTAAATAACAATCATGGTATAAACATGGCTTCCCTATCTAACACCCTAGAAAGAGAACTACTCAGACATGATCGAATTAACAATAACAAAACTAATTGGAAACCCTAAGAATTGCATCATGAACTAATCGAATAATAAACAATTAAACTAGATCAATTAAGAGATAATAATAAAGCAATAAGAAAGATGATTACCAAATTGACGGAAAACGGTAACTTTAATTGAATTGAAATAACGTTCGATCTCTTCTACAATGGAAACTATGAAGAACTAGACTTAAGAGCTCTCTAAAATGTTCAATATCATAAAAGATACATATAAAATAACCTAAAAAGTATTTATAGTTTCTAGGAAAGCAATAAGATAAAATGGGGAAAAGACGGAAAATCGCGTCCTCCGTGTCGTCCACCCGATCGGGCAAAGGGCCGCCCGATCGGGCCTGAGAACAATCTTCCAGCAGCAGCAAATATGTGAGCACCCGATGGGATCGAGCAATTGTCACCCGATCGGGTCCGCAACACCAGCACCCGATCGGGCAAGGCCGCCCGATGCCATCGGGGAGTGTCTTCTTCAGCTCCCCAGAAATAAAGCAAAATAACTAAGTATAAGTGGAGAATCTGAACTTTTGGCCTAGAAGATCGTACCCGATCGGGCAGTGATTACCCGACCCGATCGGGCGAAGCTTCTTTCAATCTTGCTTCATACTTGGCTTCAGGCGCCAAGTCTTTTGACAATTCTTGTTTCACAAGGGGGCTCGAACACCGTCTTGAGACCAACTATATGCCTCATAACCTTCCGCTATAGTGTGGTGATCAAAACGCCAAGTAAATAGGGAGTTTTTCCCTAAAAACCTGCAAAACGATATAAAACACACAAACCACAACTATATCGAAATAGTTAGCATAAATAGCTCCTAAGAGCGTCAATATCGCGCAATTTAGCTTGTAAAGAGAGGGAAAAACTCTATAAGAAATCAATATATCAAATTCCCCCAAGCTAAACCTTTGCTTGTCCTCAAGCAAATAGAACATGATCATGGAATAGATTGCCTCACCCCATAGATAAAACAATCCAAGCTCAAAAACATTTTCAAGACTAAGAATCGTTCAAGCAGGCATAATTCAAGTTCGGCTAATCAAATTCATCCAACCATCAATCATCCAAGCAATTCATCAAGTTCAAGTGACTAAAAGGCATACAAATCCTGAAAAGGTGCTCACGAAGAGTGTCACTCCTCTCAATTTTGTGGCAGGCAAATAATGTGCCCGAACACTCACCAACCCGACCATAAATGCCCTTCCCACTCACACTCTCATGTGTTTAAGAATGTAGAATGACGCTCATCCTAGTCAAGTCGACTCAATTGGTAAAAATACTCTTTAATTTTGACAAACGGACTTAAAAATCAATCCAATTAACAATGCAAACACAAGCTCAACAAGACTTTGTAGGGTTGTAATGGGGCTTAGGTAAGAGGTAGGGTTAACTTTAGGAAATGTGGTGGAAAAACCAAGGATGGGGGAGCAAAGATTCCTTTCAACTAAGGCCTAAGAGGCCTAAACGACTCCCAACAACACCAAATCCGCAAGAAAACTCCCAACTCATATGAATCAATGTAAGTTCACAACATACCCAACTTTTAAGCAATATAGCACAAGTATTTTCTTTCTTTGCAAACATACGTGAGTGAAGGACTTTTAAAATCTTTTGAATTTTTTTTTTCTTTTTATTTCAATTTTTTCCGATCCAAGCATTCACACAGCTCAAACTTTGCCTTTTCTTTTCTTTTTCTCAAACTCAAACCTCATCAAAATTCTTTTAATTCCCCAAGACCTAACCAAACCAATAAATCAATTTCAAATTCAACCCACAAATGCTCCCCCAATCTAGGCTTGGGCATAACATCGAAATATAACGGTCAAGGGCTTATAATGAGGGTTTAGTAACACAAAACAGATTATTAGGCTCAGCGAGGCTAAGGGGGTAAAAGTATATCAGAAAATGTACTCTGGGGCTCAAGAATTAGACAAAAGAACGCCTCTATAATAAGAGATGCTACAAGTCATTGAATATCAAATAAGTACGAAGTCAAAATCAAGATCAATTCACCAAAGAGGAACTAACACACAGAAAAAGACTGGATAATGCAACGAATCCAATAGGCTTACAAGGAGGCCTCACAGTTTAACCAATTCAGGTATGCAGCACAAAGTAGTATAGTATAGTCAGAAGTCGCTCGAAATCAAAGTAGTCGAACATCAAATCAAAGCCTCAAAATCACAAATGCCCAGCTATCCAGAAAACAAAGTCAAATCATTTTCAATAAAAGCACAACGAGCGGCACAGGGAGGCAATCAAACCAGTCATGATCAATCATATATTTTTTTCATTTTTTCAATTTTTTTCAAAGATGTAAACTATTCTATCAAAGCTTTAAACTACACTAGAAAGCAGTAAACTATACTAGAAAGCAGTATACTATACTAGAAAGCAGTAAAGAGAGTACTTATAGTGAGAGATCCTCCCCCAAGCTGAACGAGGCAATGTCCTCATTGCAACGAGGGAGAGGAGAGAACAAGGGCATCAGCCGCCCATATCATCATCTGTGGGGGCACCAAAGAAGCCACCACTAGAAGTACCACCACCATCTGCAGGATCACCTGAAAAACCACCCATACATCCACCAAAACCACTAGTACCTGCATCAAAACCGCGACCAAAACCACCAGACCCTAGACCAAAGTCTCCTAAAGAGACGGACTGTCGAGGAACAGCCTCCTCCTCCTCATCCTCTGCCATGTCATCAGTCGGATCGGCAGGCTGGCCATAACTCGGGTTCCAATGGTACCACGAGGGGTGTTGAGCAGACTGCTCAACAATGCCACGCTTGCAAAAGTCATCGTACAGGGGGTAGAGGGCGAAGTGCTGATCCTAGGCCAAAGTATCTACTCGTCTCCCCATCTCATCAAAACAGGTGTAGAGTTGGTCAATGCGAGTGTCATATCCCGCTAGGGTGGCGGTGTTCGCGTTGACCATCTCCTCCATCCGTCCCATGCCCGCCTCCATTCAACCTAGGGTCGACATCATACCAGTAAAATCAAAAGTGTGCGGGGGAGGGGGAGGTGGAGGTAGGGGAGGAGCAGAGGTAGAGGCGCCCTCGTCCAAGATCGGCGTATGACGCCTATGGTAGGAACGACGAGGGGGCTTGGGGTCAAGGGAAACAAGGTTAACTCCCTCTATAGGGCGTAGGTAGTTCTCCTGCCGAGGCCGCAAGCGGGCTCTAGGGTCAGGTAGGGTGATGGAGCTTTTTGATTTAATCTTCCATTGGAATCTTTGGTCAGGTAGGCGCTGGAGGACCTTGAGGGTGTCAAGGTATGTAAGGTCGATGAGGGTAGGGCCAAGGACGGGGGTGCGCTCGGTCTCATCAAAACCGGCAATTCGCTGGGCAAACAAAGTAATCAACCCCCCATTTACTAGCCTCCTAGAGGTCTTAGTATCGTCTTCCCTAAGCCGGGGGAGGGAGTTCGAGATACGCTCGCACTGGATAGCTACGTGATGGCCTAAATTATATTGAAATGATTCTCTAGAGCCCTTTGAGATGTAACTACCGATGGAGATCAACTCGTCCCCCCGGACTAAGTGACCCTTATAGTGTTTGGGCCATGAACCTGATCCCGATGCTAAAGATTGGGTGATTAAAGTTCGCCTAATGACATTTTTGGATGTTAAAAGGCTCGGTGTCCCCTGTGAGCATGAAATAAACATGGGCCATTGACCATTTGTCTGGTGGGTAGTAGTCTCT
Source organism: Patellifolia procumbens (assembly GCA_947645195.1). Taxonomy (NCBI): domain Eukaryota; kingdom Viridiplantae; phylum Streptophyta; class Magnoliopsida; order Caryophyllales; family Amaranthaceae; genus Patellifolia; species Patellifolia procumbens. The sequence goes on from CANSGD010000920.1 coordinate 1,109,247, forward strand.
CCTTACTTGTATCCGAAGAACCCCTGCAAATTCCCGAAGAGTGAGTGAGTGTTCTTGGTTCAATAGTCTATAATGGACATGGGTAACTGGACCGGCCCTAGGTTTAGTCAGTCAAAAACTACTGAAAAATTCAAAGACTAATGGAGCATAAGTATTGACATGCACATTATATAATGACTCCATACCCAAAATTTTCATAAATTCTTTGAAATTCTCAGTCAAACCCAATTTTGCTAAAAGTTCGACATCTAAAAAACGAGTAGGGAGTACCTCACGTTTTTTGAATCGAAGAAATTTTTCTCGGTGCTCATCGTCCCGGAAAATGATGTCCGGGTATTGGGGATCCCTTGGGACTTGTGGTGGTGGTGGTGGTGGAGAAGTAGCTTCCCTCCTAGATCGCGAGCTTTCGCCTCGAATAAGTCTTCTAAACTTGCTTGCCATGGTGATTTTTGACCTTTGAACCTTTTTCTAACACAAAAGATGGAGTTTGGGTGAGTGATGAAGAGAAAAGAGAAGGGAGGTTGATTTTTGTGAGTGGAAAATGGTGAGATGGAGGATGAAAGGAGAAAAGGAAGAATATGGAGAAAAGTGATGTTTTAATGGAGAAAGGTTGGGGTTTGGGGTTTGGGGTTTGAGAGGTTGAAGATGAGTGAAGAGAGAGAGAGAGTTGAATTGGAAAGATAAGGGATATGTGGTAGAAAGGAAGGGGAATCCTTGTGTTTAAACGGCCTTTTGTGCGCAGGCCCGATCGGGCACTTGGTCGCCCGATCGGTTGGAATTTAGAATTTTTTTTGGCATTGATTTATAGTCACCACTTGATCGTTTGCCCGATCGGGCAATATAATTATGGTCGGGTGCCAAGGTCTCGCCCCCGATCGGGCGAAGAGTGCCCCAGCGCATCGGGTGAAAAGGATTTTGGATGTTCAACAATGTTGCTTCACCCGATCGGGCGAGCTACTATTCGGTACGTAGCTCGCCTTTTTGCTAAGTTGGGGCAAGTATGGCCAAATTTCTTCTCAAATAGCATATCTGTACATCAAAACACACAAGATCTAGGAGCAGATTAGTACCCTCACGCTCTCTCACATTCTACAAACTATCAAAGAAAGAAAAAGAAAAACTAACTAAGGGATACGGGTTGCCTTCCGCAAAGCGCTGGTTTATGAAGGTCCCGCACGACCATATTACCTCTCTAGTCAGATGAATCAAGTGGGGAGGAATCAAAGAGGATCTCCTCCACACAGCCAACAAAAGCACCCTCACGGTACAGCTTCAGACGCTGTCCATTTGCCTTAAACTTCTCTCCTTTTGGTTGACAACCTCGATGGCACCATGTGCCTTCACGTTTGTCACCTCGAATGGTCCAAACCATCGAGATTTGAGCTTTCCAAGAAACAGTCTCAACCTGGAATTGAACAATAAGACCTTGTCGCAACCCTTGAACTCTCTTTTGCCTATCATCTTATCATGCAACTTCTTTGTTTGCTCTTTAAAGAGCCTGTGATTCTCATAAGCGTCCAAATGGAGCTCATCCAACTCATTGAGTTGAAGAAGTCGTGCTTCACCTGCAGCTGTCAAATCAAGGTCAATCTCTTTGACCGCCCACGCAGAAAGATACTCCATCTCCACTGGCAGATGGAAAGCTTTGCCATAAACCATCGATAGGGTGTGGTACCCAAAGGAGTCTTAAAAGCAGTGCGGAGCGCCCAAAGAGTATCATCAAGTTTCAAAGACCAATCTTGTCTAGCTTTAGTGACAACTTTCTCAAGGATCCTCTTAATCTGCCTATTAGACACTTCTACTTGACCACTAGTCTGAGGGTGGTAGGCTAGACCAACCTTGTGGGTGACTCCATGTTTTTTCAATAGGGCCTTAGAGGTGCTCTTATGAAAGTGAGAACCTCCATCACTAATTACAACACGAGGGACACCAAAATGGAGAAATATTATTTTCTTAAACATCTTCATCACAACCTTGGAATCATTGGTTGGTGATGCTATAGCTTCTACCCATTTGGTCACATAGTCGACAACCACTAAAATATACCTATTCCCACAAGAGGTAGGAAAGGGTCCCATAAAATCAATCCCCCACACATCAAAAGGTTCGACCTCTAGAATCCCACTCTGTGGCATCTCTTGACTTTTTGAAATATTACCCGTCCTTTGACAAGCATCACAAGACAAACAAAAGGCACGGGCATCTTTAAAAATCGAAGGCCAATAAAAACCACTATGTAGGACTCGAAAACCAGTTGCTTGGGAACCTAGATGGCCACTAGAAGGCATCCTATGACAATGTAGCAACACACCTTCTATTTCCCAATCAGGAATGCAACGACGAAACATTCCGTCGGAGCATTTCTTATATAGGAATGGATCCTCCCAAAAATACATTCTAGCTTCATGATAAAACTTTTTGCGTTGCTGATATGTAAGATTGGGAGGATGAGAACCACTAACACAATAGTTTGCAAAATCAACATACCAAGGAGATTTAGACGACATAGAAAACAAATGATCATCAGGAAAAGAGTCATCTATAGGAAGGTCAGAAGGTGATCCAAACCTCAACCTAGAAAGGTGGTCGGCGACCACATTCTCAGCACCCTTATTATCTTTGATTTCCATGTTGAACTCTTGTAGCAAAAGAATCCATCTGATGAGTCTAGGTTTGGCCTCCTTCTTGGCCATCAAGTACTTCAAAGCAGCATGGTCAGTGTGTACTATAACCTTCGAACCTATCATATAGGTTCGAAATTTGTCCAATGCATAGACTATGACTACCAACTCCGTCTCTGTCGTAGCATAATTAACTTGGGCTGGATCCAAGGTTTTGCTGGCATAGTGAATAACATGGATTAGTTTATCCTTCCACTGACCAAGTACTGCCCCTATCGCATAATCACTAGCATCACACATGATCTCGAAAGGAAGATTCCAATCTGGGGGTTGTATAATAGGGGCAATGATCAAAGCTGTCTTTATCCTATCAAAAGACTCCAAACAATCATTAGTAAAATTGAACGTGGCACCCTTTAGCAACAATTGAGTGAGGGGTTTCGCAATTTTCGAAAAATCTTTGATAAACCTGCGATAAAACCCCGCGTGACCTAGGAAACTCCTCACTCCTTTGACATTCATTGGAGGGGGAAGTTTCTCGATCACCTCAATCTTTGCTCTATCCACTTGGATACCACGCTCAGAAATCAAATGACCCAAAACGACACGTTCATTCACCATGAAGTGACATTTTTCCAATTAAGCACAAGGTTTGCCTCAACACATCTTTTAAGCACTTTGGACAAATTATGCAGGCAAACATCAAAATCAGAACCATAAACATTGAAATCATCCATAAATACTTCCATGATATTTTCAATAAAATCCGAGAATATGGCCATCAAGCAGCGTTGGAAAGTAGCAGGAGCGTTACACAATCCAAATGGCATGCTACGATATGCGAAGGTGCCATAAGGACATGTGAACATAGTTTTCTCCTTATCATCTGGATGGATGGGGATTTGGAAAAAACCAAAATACCCATCCAGATAACAGAAATAGCTATGTTTGGCTAGCCTTTCCAACATCTGATCAATAAAGGGAAGGGGGAAATGGTCTTTCAGAGTGACATTATTAAGTCTACGATAATCAATGCACATACGCCACCCTGTGACAGTCCTAGTGGGAATCAAATCACCTTTTTCATTTTCAACAACAGTGGTCCCCCCTTCTTGGGAACCACTTGCATAGGACTGACCCACTTCGAATCAGCAAAGGGATAAATGATCCCTGCATCTAAAAGTTTCATAATTTCTTTCTTCACCACCTCTTGCATATTAGGATTCAAACTTCTTCGAGGTTGAATGCAAGGGCAGTGATCCTCTTCCAGATTAATACGATGCATACAAAATTCAGGACTAATGCCCTTCAGATCATCAATACTATACCCAATAGCCTTCTTGTGCATACGAAGCACAGTAAGCAAAATTTCAATTGGCTATCTGTGAGTTTAGTACTGACAATCACATGACATTCTTCCTTATCATCTAAAAATGCATACTTCAAATGAGAGGGTAGTGGTTTGAGTTCCACCTTAGTTACCTGAGGAGTAGAACTAGAGCATACACTTTCAAGTACCACAGTTTCCTGTTCCAGTTCAGCTCCATGACCCTCTAAATCAGCAAGGCAGGCATCAACATCAGTATCAATGCCTAATGAGTCACTATCAGTCAATGCTACCTCCAATGGGTCAGCATCACGTATCTGCTGAAATGCAGACATCACAGCTTTGCCTACCACATCTATCCTGCAACAAGACTCTTCAAGCATAGGAGACTTCATAGCATTGGTTAGTTTAAAAGTGACAGAATCATCACCAACACTCAAAGTTAAAGACCCTGACTTGACATCAATAACAGCACTTGCAGTGCACAAAAATGGTCTGCCCAATATAATAGGAATTTGGGCATCCTCTTCCATATCCAACACAACAAAATCCACAGGAATGTAAAACTTTCCCACCCTAACAGGGACGTCTTCTAAAACACCTAGAGGGTATTTTATGGAACGATCAGCCATCTGCAAAGTAATTTGAGTGCACTTAAGTGCCCCCCATATTCAGTTTAGTACAGACAGACAATGGCATGACAGACACAGATGCACCTAAATCACATAAAGCTTTATTAATAAAAAGTGCACCTACATGACAAGGGATGGAAAAGCTACCAGGATCTTTCAATTTAGGTGGAGATTTATTTTGCAAAATGGCACTACACTCTTCAGTGAGTGCGACTCTATCTACCCCACCAAAATATCTCTTTTTAGTGATCATCTCCTTCAAAAACATAGCATAAACAGGCATTTGAGAAATAAGTTATGTGAAAGGAACTGTTACCTCAAGGTTCTTAACCATAGCCAAGAACTTACCAAGTTGTTGATCCACCTTGGACTTTTGCATTCGATGATGAAAAGGCAACCTTGGTGTAAAAGGTGTATCAGAAACCTTCTCCTTCTCATTCTTCTTGTCTGCCTGTTCAGCTGTCTCAGATAGTTCGACATCAGACGTCGAATTCTTCTCCAATTCCTTCTCTACTACCTCCTTCTCCTTGCTAGGGGCAGTGTCATCATCAACGGGCATAGGAGGAGCAGCATAAGTAGTGCCGCTATGAAGAGTAACGACGTTTGCTTGTTCCTTTTGTATAGGTTGCCCTGACAATTGTCCCTGCAGCCTCTGAGCATTGTTTCCTACCAACTGTGCAATTTGAGTCTCGAGAAGTTTGATGTGCTTATCTTGAGATTTTTGTGCCTCCTCATTGCTCTTTTGAATGGCCAACATTAGCTTCATCAAATCAGATGTACTAGGCTCTTGAGAGGATGTATTTTGTGGTGCTGGCTGATAATTTTGATGGGCAGGTCTTTGGAAACCAGGGGGATTTTGAGAATTCCCTTGGTTTTGGTAGTAGTTGGGTTTTGGGTTGTTATAGGGAGGCTGATAGGAATTTTGTAAGGGGTGGTAGGAATTTTGTGGCTGTGGGTTCTGAACATTGTTGCTTCTATAGGAGAGAAGTGGATTGTCTTTCCAACCAGGATTGTATGTGTTGGAGTAGGGGTTATTTTGCTATCTTTGCTGAAAAGCATTTGCGTGCTCCATCTGATTCTGACCGAACTGACAATCATGGCCGAAGTGACCCTGAATACCACACACCTCGCAGTAAGATGAGGTGATGGGTGCAACTGTCGACATGGCATTGATGCTCATAGGCGGAGGTGTTGAACTAGAAGACGTCATTTTTTGTAATTGCTGAGTTAGTTGCGCCATCTAAAAGGTAAGCAATGAAATAACATCAACTTCAAGTACCTTCTTAGTCAAACTCCTAGATGATGAGTGGTCATTTGCTGCGAGATTTGCTAGAAAGTCATAACCCTCATCAACTGCCTTGTCTAAAAAGACTCCTCCTGCTGACGAATCAACAGTACTCTTCGTCGGAGGTTGCAGACCATTGTAAAAAGTCTGCGTTAGAAACCACTTGTCCATATTATGATGTGGACATTTCCTCTGTAAGTCTATGAATCTAGTCCACGCTTCCCTCAATGTCTCATCTGTCTCTTGGGAAAACGTGGCCAACTTGTTTCTGATTTCTGCTGTTTTTGTGGGAGGGTAATACTGGTGAAGAAATGCAGTAGAAATCGCCGACCATTCTGTCGTAGTGATATCGCTAAACCACCTCTGAGCCTTATCTCTAAGTGAGAACTTAAATAACATAACTTTCAGCTGCTCAGTTGTAACTCCTTGATGTTTAACAGTTCTGCAGAGTTGTTGGAATCTCTGCAGATGGTTGGCAAGATCTTCAGAAGGATGCCCACTAAATTGATTCTGCTGCACCATATTAATGAGTGCAGGCTTAATTTCAAAATTATTTGCAGCAATAGTGGGCATCTGCGGACCTGTGGGTATGCCTTCAGGATTAGGCACCCCATAAGATTTCAGCGACTTCGCCATTAGTAATATAGAAATCTCTGAATCTGGCTTCTCTTGATCAAATTCTGCTCTAAGATCCCGAAGTATTGCTTCTGTGTCGGGCTCTCCAGGAATAATATGAGTTTTCTTTTGATACCTGGACATAAAAGAGAAACGACAAGATAACCGTGAGAACGGCCTCAATTGGAACGGGGGGTTCCAATGAGGCAAAAAGAAGTACGCTAATTAATCGAATAAAAACTAGAAAACTAGCCGTCTCCCCGGCAACGGCGCCAAAATTTCATAGGCTAAAGTCGTATCACCTATTCAAAGATAATTCCAACAGTCCTCTAACTATAATAGTCAATGGAAGCAGGGTCGAATCCGCAGGGAGACAGAGTTTCTATATTAATATTCAATCAACTAACTACTTCAGATGAAATTAGGGAGAATTAACTGAACTAATGATTAAACTAAGGAAGACGAGAATTAAACTGAAGATTTAACTAGGGAAGAAAAGCCTAGGGTATTAGGTCGGTCCACCATGCTTATACCAATCAAATAAGGTCAACTACTATCAAAACCTAAGTCAAGAGTCCAGGGATTAGAGCATGTGTTGAGCTATGGTTAACACTCAACGCTCATAGTTCAACATACGCCGCATGTTCACTAACGTAATCAGAACTATAGATGTGTCCTAGGCCTCTAATCGTAAGACAGATCTGTGCAAACAACTATTAACCACAAGCAATCAATGAAATTGGCCACTAACATCAATCACTAATTAAGAACAAACCACATCACAACCACTCTAATCAAGCCCTGGGAATCGAAAGGAATCTAAATAACAATCATGGTATAAACATGGCTTCCCAATCTAACACCCTAGAAAGAGAACTACTCAGACATGATCGAATTGACAATAACAAAACTAATTGGAAACCCTAAGAATTGCATCATGAACTAATCAAATAATAAACAATTAAACTAGATCAATTAAGAGATAATAATAAAGCAATAAGAAAGATGATTACCAAATTGACTGAAAACGGTAACTTTAATTGAATTGAAATAACGTTTGATCTCTTCTACAATGGAAACTATGAAGAACTAGACTTAAGAGCTCTCTAAAATGTTCAATATCATAAAAGATACATATAAAATAACCTAAAAAGTATTTATAGTTTATAGGAAAGCAATAAGATAAAATGGAGAAAATATGCAAAATCGCGTCCTCCGTGTCGTCCACCCGATCGGGCAAAGGGCCGCCCGATCGAGCCTGGGAACAATCTTCCAGCAGCAGCAAATATGTGAGCACCCGATGGGATCGGGCAATGGTCACCCGATCAGGGCCGCAACACCAGCACCCGATCGGGCAAGGCCGCCCGATGCCATCGGGCGAGTGTCTTCTTCAGCTCCCCAGAAATACAGCAAAATCACTAAGTATAAGTCCGCCCGATGGGATCGGGCAAGGCCGCTCGATGGGATCGGGCAAGGCCGCCCGATCGGGCGGAGAATCTGAACTTTTGGCCTAGAAGATCGTACCCGATTGGGCAGTGATTGCCCGACCCGAGGCGAAGCTTCTTTCAATCTTACTTCGTACTTGGCTTCAGGCACCAAGTCTTTTGACAATTCTTGTTTCACAAGGGGGCTCGAACACCTTCACGAGACCGCCTATATGCCTCATAACCTTCCGCTATAGTGTGGTGATCAAAACGCCAAGTAAATAGAGAGTTTTTCCCTAAAAACCTGCAAAACGATATGAAACGCACAAACCACAACTATATCGAAATAGTTAGCATAAATAGCACCTAAGAGTGTCAATATCGCGCAATTTAGCTTGTAAAGAGAGGGAAAAACTCTATAAGAAATCAATATTTCAGTATCGGAGTGAGGGAGTAGGAGCTAAGTTGACTTAAATTTTTGCTGCTGTCAAAGAGTGGATAAAACGGCATGACTGGCGTTGGAGAGTGAGAGTGATGGGAGATGGATGATGAGGACTGTGGAGGGTCTTTTGCCTTATGGTTGGAAGCAGACCTCACAAGAGTGTGATTATCAGTTCCTCATTACAGGGTGGTCAGAGGTGGCAGGGGAAAGGAAAGAGAGGGTGGACGACGATTAAACAGGGTGGGGGGAAGGCCGGAAGGGTGGTCTGTCGATGGAAGAATGGTTTCTATTTTTTTTTCTTTTTAAATCCGCTTTTCTGATTAAAAGCTAGTTTTTGTAATTTAAAAATATTTTTTTAACTATAAAATTAACTTTTAACAAAAAAAGGCTATAGAAAATAGTACTTCCTCCGTATCATAATGTTTGCAACAAAGAGGGGTGGCACAAAATCCTAGGCAGAATTTCTAAATCACAAATTAGATAGATAATTAAGTTCTTAAGGAGGGAAAAATGAGATTAGTGAGGTTCCATGCCAACCACCACCTTCAACTTAAACCACCACGTTGACCACCACTTTTTGGTCTAACCACCACACCAACCACCACCAACAACTCCGACCACCGTACCAACCAACTCCTTCCACACCACCACCGTCTCGACCACCTTCTTCGACACCCGCCACCGCGCCAACCACTAAACCCAATTTTTTCGCACCCCCAACCCAGATTCGAATCCCCTCCCCCATTCGAACCCTAACTCAAATTCGAAAGCCTTTCCCCCAAATTTCACACCCCCAAACCAGATTTGAATTCCCCTCCCCCATTCGAACACTGACTCAGATTCGGAACCCCCTCCCTGAATTTCGTACCCCCAACCCAAATTCAAAACCCCCTCCCCCAAATTTTGAACCCCCAATCCAGATTCACAAACCTAAAAATTAAACCTAGCAAATCGATTTCCCATCAACAACAAACAACTACCCAAAAGAATCGACGAACAAAAGCTCAATTGCGGTGAACCCTAGAAATTCGAACCCTAGAAATGTGATTGGTTGCTGTGAACATTCGTTGCGGTGGATTGGAACCTAGAAATTTCGATTTTGGTGAAGAAGGAGGTGACAGATATGGTGGCGGTGAAAGGGTGAGCAATGGTGGTAGGTGGTTGGAGAAAATGGTGGAGATGGCGGTGGTTGAAGGAGGTTGTGGTGGTTGAAGGAGATGATGGTGGTGGTCAAAAAGGGGTTAGGGTTTGATGAATTGTTGAAGATGGATGGTTGATTAATTGGGTTAGAATTAGGTTAAAGTTATTAGGTTAAATGATATTTGATTAGATTTTAACGATATTTTAATGGTGATATTAAAAGATTTTAATTTTCTTGAATGGGGGTATTTCAGTCATTTCACACTTAAAAATATTACTAAAATAGGAAAGAAGTAAAATGTTACAATCTTTATGTTACGACCTAAAATGACAAAAGTTGCAATCATTGATACGCACGAAGTAATTATAAGTTGAGGGTTACCATAGAGAATCCAAAATAAAAATGTCTACCATATAGAATTTGGATAAACAAAGGGTCACCAGGTCGAATTTCCCTTTATAAAATAGAATATGTATTATGCGATTAAGTCATCTTCAAAACTCAAGGGTCGACATACGTATTCATTACTCATGTCATATATCAAAAACACATATTTTTAAAATGTTGTAAAATTGAATAAAAAAATATTTATAAAATGTTAAACATGATTTGACTGGTCAAACTATGCATTAGTGGTGTAATTAGTAAAAATGACAACGAGTTACTTAGAGCTTAGTCTTTCATGACAATAATTTACAAAAAAAAAAGATGATGACTATAATTAACAAAAGGGGTATTTCACATGGCAGTTTTTCGCAAAAACAATTTATGCTATCACTGATATTTATCCATTTTGCACATTTATCTTCTTTAGTATTAACTGTTAATAAAAGACGGAGCGTTACATTTTGCCTTTTTATTCTTTATCAAAAATTGGTAGCAAGACTAATTGAATTAACAACAAAATATACAAATCTTTTGTTTCAATACTTTAAAATTAGTATTGAATTGGTTTTAATTTTGAAAGTACAGGAAAGTAACTTAATACTTTAAATTGCATGATATAAATGAAAACGAACTCCTTCTTTAACTTGACCTATCTATGAACCAGATTGAGACTACTAATAAATTGATAATTATTTACCAAAAATTGCACAAACAACTACTCTCTGCATATGGAGCCCCCAACTAGTTATGGTATGAATTATCAATTGTACATCCTTTATTTGCAAAAGTTTCACCATAAATTTTCCTAAGTTTTTATCAGTAAAATGCTAAAGAATTGATTTTCTGAAATTATATAACGAGACAAGTGCATAACATTCATTTAACATCTACAATCTTTTTTATATTATTATTTTTAAAGGAAAAATTGTTTTATGTAAGTCAGCCTTTGCTCCATCTTCTACTATTAAGTTAACCTATGCATAATCTTAGAATAAGTCAATCTTGTATATCACTTGAATATAAACATGTCGAATTTTTTTTAAACTGCAACAGCAGGTAATAACCGGTTATTTTTTAAAAAAATTCACCTTCGTTTTCCGGCCACCACACAACCATTAAAATCCCCACTTGAACCTACCCACCCACCCCAACCATTAAAAACACCACGTGAACTCACCTCAACCACCGAAAAAACCACAACTTCCTCCCTCCTTCCTCCCGTCCACCCAGCCACCCATGCACCATCCACCAACCCACAAAAAACGCCACCCCAACCAGTCACTCCTTTTCTATCTCCTCTCCACCTTTTTGCACCCAATTTTTAATCCACCACCACCAATCATTGCACGGAATTGGATACGTAATCTTCTCAAAAACATCCCTGGGCATACTCGAATCAACCAACCCCACAATAAGAATCTGAAGCCTAGCAGCCTCATTAATCACAGAAGATTTCTTATCAAAATTAAGAATAACAACACAATGAGGAGGCTGAGCAGGAGTAAAATAAATCTTCTTGTTCATGGATTGGAACTTCTTAGGGCTAGAGGAGTTAGTGAGGAAACCACCGAGACGCTAGAACTGAGCTTGAGGAGAGACAAAGGAGCCATGATCGATCTTGCGTCACGTGGTCGAAAAGAGGGTTTGTATGGTGATGGTGGAAAATGCGAAAATTGGGAGTCAAGAAAAATAAAAGAAATGCGAAAATGGGAGTGAGGAGTAAGGAGATGGGTGGAAGTTGATGTTGGTAGAGAATATGGTGATGGTGGAAATTATCAAAAATGATAAATGTTAGATTGTTGTAATGGGAGTGGGGGGTGATGGTGGTGAAGAGGAGGAGAGAGAAAGGAGGAGGAGGAAGAAGAAGGAGAGGAGAGAGAAAGGAGGAGGAGGAAGAAGGAGAGGAGAGAGAAAATGTAGAGGGATAGAAGGTGGGTCATTGGGTGTTTGAGGTGGTCAACATTTTTTATTTACAAGTTCAACAGGTAGGCGGTAATTCGACTTGCTTAAATTTAAGTGAAATACAAGGTTTACTTATTTTGGGATTTCGAAAATGTTGACTTAATATTAGAAGATGGAGCAAAGGTTGACTTATTTAAAACAATTTTTTCATTTTTAAATAAGTTTTTGATTACCCTCTAATTTTTTTTGTTAATAATTTTTTAAACACAACTTCTTCACACATCTTTATAAATAATAAGTTTAGGAAACACAACCATTTTCTTCACAAATCAATTATTTCATGATGTAGAGGGAATCAGTGGGGGAGAGGAGAACTATGTTTATTCAAATGTGTAGTAAGAAAATAATAAGCCCCATTTAAAGTGATGATTGCAAAGTTACAAATGTGTCCAACATATTCATGATTTTTTTTTAAAAATCTGTTAGAATTGAGTATTGGGAGATTATGCATCATACACTCGGGTGTACCATGAGCATGGTACATGCAAATCTAATTGGGCAAAAAAAATTGCTTTGAGTGTACCATGCCCATGGTACACCCAAGACTAATTGGAAAAAATAGTCTTGAGTGTATAATAAAAATTGTAGAGTATTGGACTTCATTGATGGAGCTTAAGAGAGGAAGTAGTGAGATGAATGGAGAAGAGAGAGATAAATAGAGAAAATCTAAGAATATATTTTATTAGAATGAATTAATTGGTTAATGAACAATTACAATATCAACCTATATAAACTAACTATAACATTTCAATAAACTAAAGCTTGAATTAAGAGAATGACTAACAAACTAAGTAACAACCTTATGTTTGACTTATATCTAAACTCTCTCCATGGGTCTCAAAAGTGATATATAAATGGTGGTCATATAAAAGTGGTACATAAAGGGTGGAAACTATGACCTCCAAGGGTCTACATAAGACACAAACAAAGCATCTATAGGCAAAGAAACAAGCCAACTATGGGCAAGTAAACAAGCCAACTATGGCAATTATAAAAGCCAACTATGGGCGAAATTGACAAACTATGGGTTATAGAAAAAAGCCTCCATGGGCACAAGCTTGAATTTGGTCCAACAAATGACTTCTATGGGTCTTGAACAAAGGACCATTTTGGGTTAAAGAAAATGATTACAATAGATCACCAAGAGACAAGAAAAAGAAAGCAAGAAAATTTGGAAATGAATAAAGCATGAGAAGGTATTAGGGAGTGTGTTTAAGAAGAATGAGAGAAGGAAAATTGAAAGAAGAATTTTTCAAGATTGGAGATTGAAAACATGAATTAATAACCCATAAGTTCAGATCTATAACAATATTAATGTGACATGAATATCAACAAGATGAGCAACCCCAATTTTTCAACCAAGAAATCCAACCCAAAAATCTCAAGAGAATTATGTTGTACTCATCTTCACATCTATATCTATATATATATATATATATATATATATATATATATATATATATATATATGCAATCTGGCACGTGTCGCTATCCTTCTAATTCGATGGCATTCTATCCACTTCTTTCTCATATTAAAAAAATTGTTTACGTTAAGATTTGAACCCACGACCTTGAGTATGCAAGAAAATAGCTCCAACCACTACACGAACATACTATTGTTGCTTCTTCTATCAAAATCAATGATAATATTTAAGTGAAAACTAAGAGTTATAAGTTGTAACTTTCAAATTCCATACTTTAAACTAGACAATTTTTTATCTTTTTTTAATGATAAGTTTTTTCATGCTAAATGACATTAATTATTTTCACCTATTAGTAAATTATAATACATAAAAATTCTGGAGCATCGCCCGAATCTATTTCAACCGCCTCCAGAGACAACCAACAATATCCGCTATTCCACCTCCATCAATACCAACAACTTTCATCAATGAATAATAACTAATCAAGTCAACATTTGGCAACCACTCAGATACTACCAAGAGATACCAATGTCACAACAATAAATCACATCAATTCAATAGAATTGAATTTAGTTGAACCACAACCAACTTAACCAATCAGCAAATCTCTAGTGTGATTGTAACACCCCCAAAATACTCTTTTATTTGATAAAACACCCATTTTTTAAAACAATAATTCAGAGGTGTTACCGCCGCGGTGAAACTCAAGACATAGTTAAACAACTTAAATATTTAATAATCAAATGCAGCGGAAGAAAAATAGCACTCCATTAAAATCATACAATTTTTGGGAATCTCACGGACCCCTTAACTTCAATCCAAAACAGCTGATAGAAAAAGCAACGGTATCCACCGTTAATATGCAAAATGCATTTATTGAAAACTTAGAAAAGTGTTCCCCTATCCCAAATGCATGCTCTGTCGATCATGTACCTATGAGTTTAGAATCTGCTCGCCAAATAGGGTCATCACAGGGCCAAGCCAGCACAAACATACAACACAAACAAGTCAGCTAAACAGAATACATATGTAACACAATACACCTTTGCACAGAATGAACTCGTGGAAACATAGGGACAAACATGAAAGCGGAACTTTAATCGTAGTCTATTAATAGTGAAGGGTTTCTTATGGTGAATTATGAATTGTTTATTGGCAACGAACGAGACCTTAATTTGTAAGAATCATACGGGCTTCCTGAAACCTTTAGACTTCTTGTCCAATAACCAAGAGAACTAGAACAGGCCGTACTGTACTATTCTCTAAATAATCCTTAGTATGCATACCCCCAAGATCGAACGGTTGTGCCGCCTACTTGAGTAACCAATAAATACCTCTGAGTAACCAGAAAGGGTCATTTGTCGTAACAAAAACCCTAGCAAGGACATAAAAAATCAGTTATAATCCTCCCCATTTGTTCAATGCTCGTAGGGGATCCTTCCAATGAGTTTTATAGCCAACGTGCCTTTTCAGTGATTGAAGTAATGAATTACATTAACGTACAACAACCACACGGATAAGCATACAACCTTAATTCACTTGGTTAACGTGCAATCCTGTTAACTTTCTTAGCCCTCCTAGGCCACCTATAAATTAATAATTAAAATTCCTTTAAACATGAACCATGGAATTTATTACTCGATAATTAGAATTATAAAAAGAAACATGCTAACACTATATTTTTTCCACAACTACCAGAACATTGAATATTCACCTTCCTCAAAACCAGTTAAACATATACCAATCATAACCAATTACCGAACTCCATAACGGTTCATATAACACATTTATAATTTCGATTGCATGTCACACATGAAGTCATGAAATATTCACAGGCACATTATTAGACAATGGCACAATTAATCATATAGCACCTTAAGACGTGGATTTCCTAAACATACCCAATTACGTTTAAATATTGCTAGCATGCTACTACACATAATTAAAGTGCTGAGTACGCGTATGTACCTCTCAAGAGCACTAACAAACGATCAGACGACCCTTATAGTCTCCTCTTATGAACTCGGTTGTACCGATCCGATTAAACAATAATTAGTGACCGGGTAATCACCAAGAATCGTATAAACAATGAGGTAAGAATTTCTCACAACTCTAAATAAATTGATTTTAAAGTCAGTCAAAGTTTATACTTCCTCCGTTTTGCAATACTCGCAACCATAGGATTTGCACACAAACCAAGGAAGAGGAAAGAGAGCGTGAAGTTAGGCAAAATACCAATGTGCTTAACCAAGCTAATTTGCCAAAACAATATTTAGCATAACTGTTTATAGTTACTATTACTACCCAGTGCCGCTACCACCAGCTGCCGCTGCTGCAACCAGAAGTAACATCGCATCGCCGCTGCCGCCTCCTAACCACCACCAAAATCAAAAACCCATAAATTGAAGGTGACTAATGAAAAAAACACCACCAAAAACAATTCCAATATCTTTTCACATAATTAAACTTCATAAATTTTCTTAAGGAATGTAAAGAAATCTCCAAACAAAGAAAAGAAAGTTGAATGTGATGACAACCCAAAAAAAACAAAGGAAATGGAGGTAAGAAGATAGTAGATCTGGACTCGAAACGTCACCGGAGTTTGGAGATGGTGCTAGTTTCGATTTCAACGTGTGTGAAAGGTGAAGGGTGGTGTTTCGAAAAGAGAGTAGGGAGGTGGGGTGTTGATTTCGAGAAGGGGGGTGGAGATTGCAGGGCGGTAGTGTGGTTTCGGGAAGTGGGAATAATGGTGGAGGGTGGTAGTGCTAGTTTCGAGAAGTGGGAATGGCGGTGGAGGGTGGTGGTGCTAGTTTCGAGAAGTGGGAATGACGGTGGAGGGTGGTGGTGCCGGTTTCGATAAGGGGGAAGGGGAGATTTCAAGGTGGTCAGGTAGACTGAGGAGGGGGAGTGATTAAGGTGGAGGGTGGTGGTGTTGTTTTGGGTGAGGGGAGATGAGAGTGCAGGTGGTGGTTTTAATGGAGAAGGTAAGGGTTCAGGTGAGAGATTGAAGGGTGGCTAGTGGGTGGGTAGGGGTAATTAGGCTGGGTAATTATTAATTAGTGAAATAAGATTGGAGGTAATTGTAGATTTGATTTTGTTAATTGGATGGAATGGGCAAGTTAGTAAGGGTATATTGGTATTTTTTCATACTAAAATATACTATTATTGGCTTGGTTGCAAGTATTGTGAAATTTGATTAAAAGGAAAGAGTTTCGAGCATTGCGAAACGGAGGAAGTATTAATTTCCTCATACTTTAAAAAAATCATAAAACTAATAAACTAATATAATTAAAATAGTTTAAATAATTAAAGCAAAAACTAATAACATCATTAATCTATTTAAACCACAACTTCTTTCCTTCCAAAACTTCATCCTCATCCATGCAATGATCACGGCATCAACATACCCCTGCACTCACGCCTCTCACGGCGCTGCACACACTTCGCTCCACTCACGCTGCACACCTCTCACACACTCACGCTGCACCCATGTGCACTCACGCTGCCCCTCACGCAACAACATCCTCACTACACACACACGTTGCACGCCTCACTCACTCACACACCACTCGCACCATCACTGTCAAACACACACACCAACCCACTACACAGCCCAACACTCCCACAAACCACGCTACACCATACGCACCACATAACTGACAGGCTAAAGTCATATCACCTAATCAAAGATAATCCTAAGTCCTCTAACAATGATAGTCAAGGGAAGTAGGGTCGAATACATAGAGAGACGGAGTTCTAAGTTAATATCCAGGCAAAAAGCTACTTCAGAAAAGATCAGATAAAAATTAGCTGAACTACTAAATAACTAGAAAACAATATAAAGAGGGATTTTACTCTATGAATAAAGGTCTAGGGAATGAGTTCTGTCCACCATGCTTATACCAATCAAAGGATCAAACAACTATCAGAACCTAGGTCGAGAATCGATAGATTAGAGAAGTGTCAAGCTATGGCTAAGTCTCAACGCCCATAATTCAACATATGCAGCATGTTCACAAACATAATCAGAATTACTGATGTGTACTAGGTCTCTAAAAGTAAGACGGATCTGTGCAAACAATTATTAACCTCAAGTAATCAAAGAAACTGCGCAATAACGTTAATTACTCAATAAGAACAAATCACACCATAACCTATCTCATCAAACCCTAGAAACTAATAGCAATTCAAATAATCAAGGTATAAAATGGCTTCCCTTACCAAATCCCTAGAATTAAACTACTCAGACATAATTAAATCAACAAAAATAATTCTAATAAGAAACCCTAATTTCAACATCATGAATCAATTGAATAATTAAACTAAGCAATCAAAGTAATTAAGGAGATAAAGAGTAGAGAAGAATACCAATTGACGGAATTCAATAACTTTTATTGAAATCAAATCCGAGGTTCAATCACCTTCTAATCTGATGTGTTTAATCTAAGTAAAACTCTCTAAAACTAAGCTAAGAACTATTGGAAATAAAAATAGAATAAAGATGTCTCTAAAAATATGAGGAAAAGATAATACCCCAAAAATCTAATTAAAAACGGAAATAAAGATAGAATTTCCGCGGAATCGAGTGCAGTACCCGATCAGGCGGTGGTTGCTCTATGGCATCGGGTTGGTACAAATTGTGGGCCATGTTAATTTCCTTCACAAAATAAAATGGGATTCTCCCGATGCGATCGGGCGAATCCACCCGATCGGGAAACCATTGCCCTATGGCATCGGATTGGTACAAAATGACCCAACTTCAAATCTCTTCTTTCCATGGAATAAAGCAGCGGCAGCATTAAGAAGGCTCAACCCGATTGGATCGGGTTCTTCTTGCCCGATGAGCCAATTTCTGCCGGTTTTGCGTCAACTTACGAAGGCCATTTCTCTCAAACCAGAAGTCCGTTTGGGGCATGCGACATATCATTGGAAAGCTCTTGAAGTCTAGAATCCAACCCAATTAGAATTTCTTGATTATCAATTTTTTTATCAAAAGTAATGATAAAAATAGTGAAGGTGTGTCAGTTTTGGCACTTCTTTCACTAACTCTTTGCTTCATTCCAACTCAAAATTGTCCCAAACGGATGCATTGTGATCCTTGTACAAGCTAACTTTATCTTCAATGATTAATAAGCTAGATCTTTGGTACTCGTGATTACTTTGTATCAAAATAACATGAAAATCATCGAAACACACAAACAGGGAGTAGTAGAGCACAACTTATGTAATTCATGTCATTATGCACCTAAATGCTCAAAAAGGAGTTCTAAATGCAATCTAAATGCATCTAAAAACTATATATAAATGTGATACAACAAACTACACCAAGCTAAACCTTTGATTGTCCTCAAGCAAATAAAACATGAACATGGAATAATTTGCCTCACCCCATAGATAAAAACAATCAAAGTTCAAAACGTTTTCAAGACTAAGAATCGTTCAAGCATGCAAAATTCAAGTTCGGCTAATCAAATCCATCCAACCACCAATCATCCAAGCAATTCATCAAATTTAAGCATCCACAAGGCATACAAATCCTAAAAAGGCTCTCACAAAGGTGTCACTCCTCTCTAGTTTGTGGCAGGCAAAGAATATGCCTGCACACTCACCAACCTGACCATAATTTTCCTTCCCACTCACACTCTCATGTGTTTAAGAAGGTTAAATAACTCTCACCCTAGCCAAATCGACTCGATTAGCAGACATACTCTTTAACTTTGACACACTAACTCGAAATCAATCCACTAAACAATGTAGACACGAGCTCAAGAGGACTTTATAGGGTTGTAATGGGGCTTAGGTAAGAGGTAGGGGATATTTTTAGGAATTGTGGTGGAAAAACCAAGAATGGGGGAGCATAATTCACTCGAAACAACTCCCAACAACACCATAAATCCACAAAATAACTTAAACTCTTATGAATCAATGAAAACTCACAACAAACCCAATTTCCAAGCAAAGTAGCATATTTTTCTTTATAAACAACGTGAATGAAGGAACTTTGAACTTTCATTTCTTTTTCTTTCATTTTTAGAACCAAACATTCACGCAACTCAAACTTTGCCTTTTCTTTTCTTTTTCTCACACTCAAACTACATAAATACACTTTTAATTCCTCAAAAACCAAACCAAACCATGAAACCAATCTCAAACTCAACCCATACAAAAACTCCCCCAAGCTAGGCTTGGAAATAGTATCGAAATAAAGGCCATGAGCTCATAATAAGGGTTTAAGTAACAAGAAAACAGGTCATAGGCTCAGCGGGGCTAAGGAGGATAAAAGTATATCAAACATTTACTCTGAGGCTCAAGAATCAGACAAAAGAACGCCTCTATCACAGCAAATGCTACAAGTCATCGAACATCAGACAAGTACGAAGTCAAAGTCAAGTTCAATCAACTAAAGAGGAACTAACACACAAAAACAGACTGGATAATAAGATGAATCCAATAGGCTGCAAAGAGGCCTCACAGTCTAACCAATTCAGGCATGCAGCACGATGTAGTGTAACATAATCCAAATTCGCTCGAAATCATAGCAACCAAACATCAAATCATAGCTTCAAGATCACAAATGCCCAGCTATCCAGAAAACAAAGTCAAATCATTTTCAATTAGAGCACAACAAGGGGCAAAGGGAGGCAACTAAACCAGTCATGAGAACCATTTTTTTATTTTTTTTCAGTATTTTTGGAAAACAATAAATCTATCCTAGAAAGCTGTAAAAGAGATAGAGAATACAAACAGAAATCCTCCCCCAAGCTAAACTTGGCAGTGTCCTCAATGCCAAAAGGTAACAAAGGATGATGCTAAGAGGAAAAACAACGTTAGTACCCTCACTCTCGCTCACTAAAAAACAATAGGAAAAATAAAAAGAAAAGGGAAGAGGGAAATTACGAGTTGCCTCTCGCACAACGCTGGTTTATAAAGGTCCCGCACGACCATAATATCTCCATTCTCAAATAGGAGTGGCTAAGCAGTGAGAGCCACCCTCATCAAACACCTTCCTTCTCCAAATGTTCTTGATAATACCTCCAGACTGTGAGGCAACCTTAGGTGCACTTTTCACCTTCTCTACACCCACCTCATCCAAAACCTCAGCCCTACAACAAGATTGTTCAAGCATAGGTGCCTTAACAACATTGGTTAGTTTAAAAATCACTTTATCATCACCAACACTCAAAGTTAAAGACCCAGACTTAACATCAATAACAACACCAGCAGTACACAAAAACGGTCTACCCAGAATAATGGGAATCTGGGCATCCTCATCCATATCTAATACCACAAAATCAACAGGAATATAGAATTTCTCGACCCTAACAGGAACGTCCTCTAAAACACCTAGGGGGTATTTTATAGCACGATCAGCCATCTGTAAAGTGATTTATGTGCATTTAAGTGCTCCCATGTTCAGTTTCTTATAAACAGATAATGGCATAACAGAAACAGAAGTACCTAAATCACACAAAGCTTTATCAATAAAAATAGGTCCAAGATGGCAGGGAATGGAAAAACTACTAGGATCTTTTAACTTAGGTGGGGTTTTGATCTGAATGAAAGCACTGCACTCTTCAGTAAGTGCAACACGTTCTACCCCACCAAAGTCTTTTTTCTTGGTTATCATGTCTTTCAGAAATTTGGCATAAACAGGGACTTGGGTAATTAAATCTGTGCATGGAATCGTTACCTCAAGGTTCTTGACCATAGCAAAGAACTTACTAAACTGTTGATCGACCTTTGATTGTTGCATCCTGTGAGGAAAAGGTAGCCTTGGTGTAAAAGGCATTTCAGAAACATTCTCCTTTTTCTTCCCTGTCTGTTCAGCTTCCTCAGATAAGTCGACTTCAGACGTCGAACTCTTCCTTTTTCCCTCCTCTACCACCCTCTTGTTCCCCGCAGTTGGGGCAACATCATCAATGGGCATTGGAGGGGCATCATAAGAGTGATGGCATTCGCGTGCTCTCTTTGAATGGGTTGCCCTGGTATTTCCCCTTGACGCCTCTGAGCACTATTGCTTGCTAATTGTGCAATTTGAATCTCAAGAAGTTTGTTGTGCTTCTCTTCAGCTCTTTGTGACTCCCCTTGAGCCTGTATATATTTTTGTGTTTCCTCATTGGTATTTTTCATAGCCAACATCAATTTCAGCAAATCAGACATGTAAGGCTCATGGGTTTCAGTTTTGTGGAGGTGGGGTTTGAAAATTTTGTGGGGCTTGGAAGTTATGAGGGGGATTGAAATTTTGTGGTGGAGGTCTTTGAAAACCAGAGGGATTTTGGTAGTATGAGGGTTTGGGATGATTTTATGGAGGTGGAGGTTGATAGTTTTGCTGATTTTGGTAGTTGTATGAAGGGGGGAAATTTTGTGGTCTTTGTTGAAAAGCATCTGCCTGCTCCATCTGATGTAAACTGAACTGACAGTCATGCCCAAAATGACCTTGCACACCACATACCTCGCAGTAAGAAGAGGTAATGGGTGTCATGGCAGACATAGCATTAATACTCAAGGGAGGTGCTGTCGAGGAAGAGGATTTCAATGTGTCAATCTGCTGGCTCAGCTTCGCCATCTGCGAAGTCAGCAATGTTAGGGCGTCTACCTCCAATACCTTCCTTGTGAGGCTTCGGGAAGTGGAATGATCATTGGCTGCAAGGTTTGAAAGAAACTCATAGCCTACATCCACTTCTTTATCCAGAAAACTCCTCTTGTAGACGAGTCAACAATACTCTTCCTCTGAGGCTGCAGACCATTGTAAAATGTTTGCGTCAAGAACCATTTTTCCATGTTGTGATGTGGACACTCTCTCTGTAAATCTCTGAACCTAGCCCACACTTCCGAAAGTGTTTCATCAGGCTCTTGGGAAAACGTGGCTAGTTTATTTCTGATTTCTGCTGTCTTTGTGGTTGGATAATACTCTCTTAGGAATGCAATAAAAATCTCCGACCATTCAGGCACTTTGATATCGTTGAACCATTTCTGAGCTTTCTCTCGGAGTGAAAACTCGAATAACATGACCTTTAATTGCTCAGGTGTGACTCCTTGATGCTTTACAGTTCGGCAGAGTTGTTGAAAACTATGCAAATGATTGGCCGGATCTTCAGTAGGATTCCCACCAAACTGATTTTGCTGAACCATGCTGATGAGTCCAGGCTTAATCTCGAAATTGTTAGCGGCGATGGTGGGCATTGGTGGTCCAGTAAAAAGACCATCTGGGTTGGGCACCCCATACGATTTCAGTGATTTAGACATAACTGAACTCGTGGTGTCTGATCCAGAGGTGTTCAGCTGAGCAGACTTCTTTTGTCTCTGAATTTTCTTTCGAATCTACCTGATTGTCCTTGTAATATTGGGATCCGCTGGAATGGGGGAACCATTTCTTTGAGACCTAGGCATACAAAACAAACAAAAAGAAGTAGTAAAACGTACCTCAATTGGAACAATGAAATTCCAATGAGGCACAGAGAAGTAGACCAAATAACCAAACAAAAACTTAAAAACTGGCCGTCTCCCCGGCAACGGCGCCAAAATTAGACAGGCTAAAGTCGTAACACCTAATCAAAGATAATCCTAAGTCCTCTAACAATGATAGTCAAGGGAAGTAGGGTCGAATACATAGAGAGACGGAGTTCTAAGTTAATATCCAGGCAAAAAGCTACTTCAGAAAAGATCAGATAAAAATTATCTGAACTACTAAATAACACTAGAAAACAATATAAAGAGGGATTTTACTCTATGAATAAAGGTCTAGGGAATGAGTTCGGTCCACCATGCTTATACCAATCAAAGGATCAAACAACTATCAGTACCTAGGTCGAGAATCGATAGATTAGAGCAGTGTCAAGCTATGGCTAAGTCTCAACGCCCATAATTCAACATATGCAGCATGTTCACAAACATAATCAGAATTACTGATGTGTGCTAGGCCTCTAAAAGTAAGACGGATCTGTGCAAACAATTATTAACATCAAGTAATCAAAGAAACTGCGCAATAACGTTAATTACTCAATAACAACAAATCACACCGTAACCTATCTCATCAAACTCTAGAAACTAAGAGCAATTCAAATAATCAAGGTATAAACATGACTTTCCTTACCAAATCCCTAGAAATTAAACTACTCAAACATAATTAAATCAAAAATAATACTTCTAATAAGAAACCCTAATTTCAACATCATGAATCAATTGAATAATTAAACTAAGCAATCAAAGTAATGAAAGAGATAAAGAGTAGAGAAGAATACCAATTGACGGAAAGCAATAAATTTTATTGAAATCAAATCCGAGGTTCAATCACCTTTAAACTAATCTAAAGTGTTTAATCTAAATAAAACTCTCTAAAACTAAGCTAAGAACTATTGGAAATAAAAACAGAATAAAGATGTCTCTAAAAATATGAGGAAAAGATATTTATAATACCCCCAAAAATCTAATTAAAAACGGAAATAAAGATAGAATTTCCGCGAAATCGAGTGCGGTACTTGATCGGGCGGTGGTTGCCCTATGGCATCGGGTTGGTTCAACCTGATCGGTAAACCATTGCCCTATAGCATTGGGTTGGTACAACCTGATCGGGCATCCATTTCCCTATGGCATCGGGTTGGTACAAATTTTGGGCCATGTTAATTTCCTTCACAAAATAAAATGGGCTTCACCCGATGCGATCGGGCGAATCCACCCGATCGGGTATCAGGGTTTCGGCGCCGATCTGGCAACCATTGCCCTATTGCGTCGGGTTGGTACAAATGACCCAACTTCAAATCTCTTCTTTCCTTGGAATAAAGTAGCGGCAGCATTAAGAAGGCTTAACCCGATTGGATCTGGTCCTTCTTGCCCGATCGGGTTGAGCCAATTTCTGGCGATTTGGCGTCAACTTGCGAAGGCCATGTCTCTCAAACCAGAAGTCTGTTTGGGGCGTGTGACATATATTGGAAAGATCTTGAAGTCTAAAATCCAACCCAATTGGAATTTCTTGATTATAAATTTTCTATCAAAAGTTATAATGAAAATAGTGAAGGTGTGTGAGGTTTGGCACTTCTTTCACTAACTCTTTGCTTCATTCCAACTCAAAATTGTCCCAAACGGATGCATTGTGATCCTTGTGCAAGCTAACTTCATTTTCAATGATTAATAGGCTAGATCTTTGGTACTCGTGATTACTTTGTATCAAAATAACCTGAAAATCATCGAAACACACAAATAGGGAGTAGTAAAGCACAACTTATGTAATTCATGTCATTATGCACCTAAATGCTCAAAAAGGAGTTCTGAATGCAATCTAAATGCATCTAAAAACTTTATATAAATGTGATACATCAATAACCCTCGTACACCCTTACGACACTCGCCCAACCTTTCCTCATACATACGCTCAACGACTCAACCAAATATAGCCAAACAACCAATTAACAAACGGAAGGAATAAGGCATGCTTACCCAGATGCCAGAGGGTCGACGGAAAACGATTGGGACTCGCCAAAAACTGACGAAGAAAGGAAAAAACAGGGTAGGAGAAGAGTAAGAGCGTGAATAGGAACTGAAAATCAGTATGAGATGAAAGAGAAGGCGTGACCTTACCGGGCTTGTGCCTGGAAAACGAGTGAGAAGTTGTTGAATCGGGTCGTTAAAATTGTCGGGCTTGAAGGAGGGAAGTAAGAAACAGTTTTGGAGAGGAAGATAATAGTCAAGGACAACAACAAGGGTTTAATTCCCTTATATAACTTTCCTTTTTATTTTGTTTTATTATTTTCTTTATGTGTCACCAAAACCTAATCCCATATGATTACAGGTTGTACAATATATCTTTCTAAAATCCGAAATCCTTTTTAGCTTTTCAAAACTAAATATAATTTTGAAAAGAAAACCCGTTCCAAAATATTTTTAAATAACGTTAAAATACTTTAGTTGCTCGTAAGACGTCATTTAAATAATCATATATTATAATTATAACATAATTATAAAATATAGTGTTGAAAATAAAGAGTATTACAGTGACATTCTATTGTCCAACCAAAAAACTAGTTCACACAAGTGAACAAACAAACTAGGGACAAAACCCTTCGATTGAATACCAAGATTAGATGCTCAACGAGCTAGAGAAACACGAACCTCAATATCAAGAATCTATCTTTGCTTGAAAATCTAAAATATCTTACTCAATTCTTAAGAGTACAATGACAATGTAACGGAAGAAATTTCAAGAATTCAAAGAATACAAGAATTAACATATGGTATTTGCAGAAACTTTGAACAGAAGAAATATCAAGAAAAATTCGTAAAAAACGCTAGCAACTTCGAACATAGTTGTAGAAACTTCACAAGTAGATGTCATTGCGGAAATCAATGGATGGTATTTGAGGAAACAACAATGACGATCTAAAAAACAATCAAATTCGCAAGGATTTGAGAAGCAACCTAGAATTAATGATTGGGGAAAATATGAACCCAAAATTGGGGAAAATTTTAAGAATCGATAATTGTGTGAATGAAGATGACAAAGAATGATTCATGAGTAAAATAAGAAGACAAACGAGCAAAATAAGATCCCTAATTGCTCAAATTGAAGCTCAATCTGATAAAAGCTAAGTTTGTAGCAGAAAAATTAAGGGAAACAGTTGCGTTAGAATCTGATTTGGACGAGAATTTTATGTGAAATTTGAGAGATAGGATTGTTCTCGCCTGATACATAAGAGAGAAAACAGTGAGATGAATGGAGAAGAGAGAGATGAGTAGAGCAAATATAAGACTACATTGCATTATAATGAATTAGTAAATGAACACTTACAACACCAACTTATTTATACTCATTACAACCTTTAACAAACTCACACTTAAATCAAGAAAATGACTAATAATCTAGATAACAACATAAGTCAAACTATGTTTGAATAATATATAAAGATTCTCAACTCCAATAAAATCTTACGGTTTCCAATGAGAAAAACCAAATTTCTAATTGTTAGATACCTAGAAGTAAAATAAAGAACAAAGATGAATGCATCATCCAACACATTTACAATGTGCCCCAAACTTATATTCCAAAACTTAAATTGAGTCATTGTCATTTTCATTGGAGAAAGAGTATGAAAAACAGATGAAGAAGTTGCTAGTCAAAGCAAACTCCTCCCTCTGCACCAAAACCCCATCCATCTTTCACCTCCCTCCATCATTATTACTCCCCAAAACAACCCAACCAGTTTCAAATCATGCAAGACCACTCGAACTCCTCCATGCATGCACAAACATTACCTTTATCTACTAATTATAATGATGGTAAGTGTCGTTTAGGCCTTTTTTTTAAGGTTTCCTCTTCCGATCAAGTGCCGGTGGCGGACATGCTTAGGTTCACGGTTGTGGGTAGATTTCGTGATTATCGAGTATTTGATCAAGAAGATATAGCTGACTGGGTCGAAAATCACTGGACTACTAATGCTCCAATCCATGTTCGGAAAGTTGGTAAGTTTTTTCTGTTTACGTGTCATCATGTGGAAGATTTGGATGGACTTCATAATTTAGGGATGGCTAACTATCAAGGAGCTATGATAGTGTTCAACTCTTTAACCCCTAAATCATCTCTGCCTGCTATGAAGTTCAACTTTGCTCCTATTTAGGTTCGACTTGAAGGCATTCCTGAACTCTATAATTCAGTTACAGTTGCGCATCGCGCTCTCGAGAAAGTTGGGTTCATTTTTAAGTTTGATAATCATTCACGTTCAGGTTCTGTTTTACCTTTCTTACGAGCACGTTTGTGGATCAACTTAGATAAACCGTTGGTCCCAAGTTTTTTGTGGAACTCCCAGATTCATCTAGATGTTGGGTTTATTTGCGTTATGAAGGGGTTTTTGTTTTCTGTGCTAAGTGTGCATGCATAGGTCATCTTACATCCCGGTGCAAGCTTTCGTCTATGGCGGCTGAGGCCGAAATAAATGCACGCCTATCTGAGCTTGGAATATCACCACAAGAATTTCTCCTTAAAGATGCAGATACACCATTGTTTTCGGGAAAAAATGTAGGTCATAAACGCGTGGAGAGCTTTCGTAACACTCGAGTAGATATCTCCTTCCCTAGAGCAACTAGATCTTGGGAATTTTATCAGGATACTTTCTCTTCTTTGGGTTCAGATGATGACGATGATGCTAATTGACCAACTCATATTTGGGAAGTTAGGGGCCCTTCTAATCTCGTCAAAAACACCATGCTCATTCTTCCTTGAGCTCCTCTTCAGGGTCCGCATCTCCTACATATGAGCCAGCTACTCAGTCTGAATCACTTGAACAGCATCAGCATGCAAGTCCGGTCAGTCATATGGACGTCGATTTCTTGATACCTACTCCGACCCATCTGTCAACATAGGTACAGTGGTACGAGTGCGGAAGCGTGTGTATCAGGAGGCTGATGAGCTGGCCATTAAAAAACGACGTGTCTCCTCCCCAGACCTTCACACCTTAACGGGTGTAAATACTACTTGCAAGCCCGTCATAAATGGCGGACACAAAAGCCCTATCTTTGGTGACGTCATTAAGGTACTTCCATATCCATTTCTTTGCTCAAGAGTTATTTAGGGCGATTTGCAAGCTTTGTATTTAAAGCTTTCTAGGGTGTTGAGTATATCTAGACCTAAGTCTATTGATTTGCCTTTCTTGGAACTCTACAACACCAACATACTCTCATCCTTCCTTCATAATGACTGGCGCCCTTCCCCATTTACTTTATCATTTTCTTCACTACAACTTGTACCTACTTATCATAACTATAAACCCTTCCCACCAGGTTTTCTTCCCCTATTTAACTCTCTCTTACCGTATCACCTTCCCACTCCAACACCCTCCACTCTCTCTCTTCTCAAACCTCCTGCAATGAATTTCCTAAGTAAGCTATCTCCTACTACTGAATATAACATCGTCCATAAATATCTTGGTACTCGAAAGCGTGGGCGTGCGATGTTTGATTAAGGTGACTCTTCGTCTATCCTTCTAACCTCTGAGGATAGCTTGCTTATGCAACACTAACCTCATGCTGCTCTCTGTCCTACACCTGGGATGGGGTCACCTCCACCACCGGATTCTGCTTCTGGTGTTACACCTTCACGTGTTATAGTCCAAGCTTTACCTGCTCTAGTTCGGTCCGGATACATAGCTCCTCCACCCTCACCTGTCAGTGAGATGACCACTACTGTCAACACGGATGATTTTTATTCGTGCTTGTCTGATCATGAGGAATCTATAAGCCGTAAAATTAAGAAACTGAAATTCAATGGGCCCAAGGGGACATCTTCTCCTTCTGATATGATTAGGGCAGGCGTCAAACGCCCCTTCTCTTTTGAACCAGCTGCTGCTACATACTATGGGGATACAAGTCTGTCTCCAGTCAAACGCCCTAAAAGGCAAAGGAAGTATCATGGAAAATGTGGTTGTATGACTCGCCTGAAATTTGGACTATCGGATGGTGATGAACTTATGGATGACGATGATGCTGAAGGCGCGACTGGCCTTGAACAGCCTTTAACCGCAAAATGAAGCTTTTGAGTTGGAATGTGGGCGGGGCCTTGAAGGACGCTCCAATAGCCCCTTATTTATCTTATGTACTTAGGTTATTTTCAGTTGATGTTATGTTTATGTGTGAAACACTTTGCGATGTAGCTAATTTTGCACCTTTAGCTACTCGTTTTGGTTATCCGAATGTCCATGGTGTAAATGTAGTAGGACATAGCGGAGGTTAAGTTGTTTGTTGGAAACCTACCGTTGATCTAGCAATCCTCTCTTGTACCTCGAACTACATTTTGTGTAATATCAATATCCTAACGTTCGAGTATACCGCTGTGTTTCTATATGGAGCCCCTCGTAAAGAGGATCGTATCCATGTTTGGAATGATATTTCCCGTTTATGTTTCAACACCCATAGTAAAATGGTTATCATGGGTGACTTTAATCAACTTGAATTCCCATCTCAAAAACAAGGGGGAAGTAAATCAATCCAAGGCTCCATGGATTTTTCTCATTGGCGAATACAACATCAGTTATTTGAAATCCCGTATCAAGGTTCCCCGTTCACTTGGACAAATAACCAGCTTGGGGACAATTGTATTTTTGAGTGCTTGGATAGAGCCTATTGTGATGATGACTCGTGACTTGTTTACCATATTGCTATGCTTTGGCATTTGCCAATTTTCCTTTCGGACCATGGGCCCATTGTACTTGATTGTACCCCAGATTCTATTCTTGCTGCCCGTCCTTACAAATTGGAAGCATGGTGTCTTCAATTTGGGGAAATTGCGGCTTTCATACAGCAACAATGTACCAAAGAGTGGCATGGGTCCCATATGTTTCGTCTCATGAGACATTTGTCCGGTATTAAGGATTGATGTAAAAATTGGTGTCTGGACTATCGTCGTAAGCATGGTTTTCAATGGAGTGATGTTTTACAACATTTGTCTTACATTCAGAAGCATCTTACGAATAATAATATGCATGATGAGCTACCTTTTCGAAGGCAGCTTGAGAATAAGGCGGACATACAATGGCTTTACTGGAAGCAAAGAGCGAAGTCATCTTGGGATAGGTATGGAGATCATTCGACTGGCTTCTTCTTCCGCAGTGTTAATCAGTGCAACTCACGAAATACCATTAAAGTCGTACAAAATAATGCAGGCCGTTGGGTCAGCTCCCATCAAGATGTAGAAAGTGTCTTTCGTTCCCACTTCTTGGCACTTTTTTCGCTGGCCTAGAGGGAAGCTAGTCACCTTCTTTCCAATGCTTGGCTTGATGATCTTCCCACCCTCACTACAGATCATCAGCAACAAATGATGCATCTTATTACTCGGCTAGAGGTCGACAAAGCCCTTTTCAGTATGCATTCTCTCAAAGCTCCTAAGCCCGATGGGTTCCCTCCTCTCTTTTTTAAGCAACAATGGCCAGTCATTGGTGATTAAGTTTTTACGGCTATTCAAAGCTTCTTCCGTGGGGGGCACATGCTCCGAGAACTCAATCGTACTTTCATAGCCTTAATCCCTAAAGTTCTGCAACCATCTCAAGCTACTCAATATCGCCCAATTAGCCTTTGTACTACAGTTTACAAGATTATTGTTAAAGTGTTGGCGAATCGACTGAAGATAGTGCTCTCGTCCTTAATTGGCTGGGAACAAAATGCTTTTGTCCCGGGCCGTCTGATGAGTGATAGCATTCTATTGGGACATGAAATAATCACTTGGCTGAATAATAAACGGCGAGGTCTGGATTCCTTTGCTGCCTTGATACTTAAATAAAGCCTAAGTCCATGTTCGCTAGAATTTCCTGGAGAGTACAATGCGATCGCATTTTCCAACTTTGTGGATCACCTGGGTGATGCAATGTGTTCAGACTGTGTCCTTTTCTGTCCTCGTGAATGGTGTCCCTTCTGAGCCTTTTTTGCCATCTGCTGGTCTTCGTCAGGGCGACCCCCTTTCGCACTATCTTTTCCTCCTTTGTATGGAAAATCTGGGCAGGCGTTTACATAAGGAACAAGCTTTGGGTACTCTCTCGGGTATCAGTATCGCTCGTCGAGCTCCTCCAATTTCTCACCTTTTCTTCGTTGACGATGCCCTTCTCTTCTTCCGGGCCACCTAGAATTCGTGCCGGCATGTCCGATCTCTTCTCGACGAATTCTGTCTAGTTTCAGGTGAGATGGTCAGTTTTTCGAAATCTGCGGTTAAATTTAGTCGTAATACACCAGACCATTTCATCAACTATCTTCGGGCTCCTTTGGAGGTAAACTCTGTACCTTCTTTCAACCAATATCTTGGTTGTCCACTGGAGGCCAATGGAAAATCCACTGCTTTGTTTGCTTTTCTAGTTGAACGCATTCAACAAGAAATTTCATCGTGGAAATTTGCACGTTTATCTCCCGCTGGTCGACTACTCCTCATAAATTATGTCCTCTCTACAATGGCTTCTCATCTTATGGCGATCTTCCTCCTCGCGAAAGCTATCATTAGACGGCTTAGTACGTCCCTGCTCCGGTTCTGGTGGGTGGGTGTAGCAGATCGATGCCCTGTTTACTTGTGTAAGACGGAGGACTTGCAGCGTCATCCAACTCAGGGTGGCCTTGGTTTGCGTAATCTGGACATTCTAAATAAGGCAACTATTTATAAAACGGCTTGGCGTATCCACCATAATCCCCAGCTTTTGGTCAGCCGTATCTTGCAGGCAAAATATAAAGCAACGCCCATCACTCATTCGGGTTCTTTCTCTACCCCACCCTCGTGGGCTTTTAGGTGCCTTGTCAAAGCATCACAGGAGTTCTTTTAGGGGGTAGCCTCACGTATTTCTGATGGCAGGTCAACGAGTATCTTGGCTCCTGGGTGGTTTGGTGTCTCCACGGTTCAACTTCGTTCACCTCTCCCCCAAGGCTTGAGTAGAGTTTCTGATCTTATTACCTCCACTGGATTGTGGAATGCTGCTTTGATTTGGCGCTATTTTTCCACACCAACAACACATCGTATTTTATCCATCCCACTCCTAGAGGCGATAACAGATGATCTGGATGAACTTGTATGGGGCCATAAGTTTAATGGTGTGTATACTACTAAGTCTGGCTACTGGTGGCGTATTGGTCAACTTCTTCCGAATGTTCCTCCTTCCTCCTTCTGGCGAGTTTTCTAGAAGCAGAAATTTCCTCCCAAATGGATGATTTTCTTATGGCGCCTTCTTAACAATTCTCTTCCTACGAAAGACAATCTACGAAAGAGATCTTTTGATATCTCTCCTTTGTGTCCTCTATGTCAGTCTATTGAGGAATCTGTCGTCCATCTTTTTCGGGAATGTTCGATCACCTCTCATATTTAGGCAGCTTCTCCTCTTTGCATTCGATCCACGATAAGTCATATGGGATTATCAGATTGGATTAAAGGTTTTATTACCTACTTTGCCCTCCGTAAAGCTCCTTCTGACTACCTTGGTTTCAAATTCACTGCTATGCTTTGGACTATTTGGTGTTATCGTAATGCACTGGTTTTTCAAGACATTAACTGCTCTCCTACACAAATCCTTCAACAATATCATGATCATATTGCCCGCTATCTCCCAGCAATTCTTCGGGATTGTAGCACTACTCCACAAAGGTTGCATAATCCTCAACTCATCCAGCACCCCTTTGTCTTGGGCGATCCTCCGCAGACCCCCACCACCAGGTTGCTGGTAGATGGTGCTTGGAAGCAGAATCAAAAGGGGCATATTGTTTCAGTGGTTGGCTGGCAGATTGAGACCCAGGGGCAGCTCAAATCAGGCGCAAGTCGTGTTTTTCCCTCTTCACCGTTTCATGCTGAACTTCTCGCTCTTTTTACAGGTATGCAGGTGGCTCAGCAGTAGGGACCTCATTTGTCAGTTAGCGTCGGTTCGCAACTTGTCGTTCAGGCTTACGCAACCAGGTAGAGAGTGAAGCTTTTTGTGTTCCCCTTTTGCGTCGTATCCTTCTGTTAGCCTCAAGTTTTAAATCTGTTTCTTGTTCTAAAAGTTCTCGTAGACAAGTCCAGGCTGCCCATGTGCAACATCAAGTACGCCAAAGTCGGACTTTTTAGGCTTCTTTGCTTGTACGCTTGTAAAAAAAAAAAAAGTTGCTAGTCTTCCTACATGATTTACGGATCACTAGCTTATGTTTGAATAGGTACTTTTGAATGCAAATCTTATGAGGATATATTCTGGCATTTTGCATGTTGTCATGCAGTCATGGTAATGGCTAATGGGCTAAATGCTAATGGCTAAGGATTCATGAGCATGTGGCCAAGTCATAAATGGGCAATAAAAATACTTATTCTCTAGCAGTAGCTAGTGCTCCATATCTTAGAATCTCATGTAACTCATCAAAGTAACAGCTGTAAAGATTCCATAATTCTGAGGAAAGAGAAAGTAAGGAGAGGGGGGTGATTGTCCCAAAAAAAAGTGTATTAAAACATAAAACAACATATGGATACTGAAATTGGTTAAATTGGTTAAATTGGTATTAAAACGACATTCGAATATTTTTAGAGTTTGTGCTTTTGAACTGAATGGAGCTAAATAAAATTTAATTGAATATTCGGAGATGAATAGAATTTAGCTGAATTGAAATTAATTATAATTAATTCAATCCTAAAAAAATAAGTTGTGGTATCAATTGGAAAAACTAGTAGTAGAGTGATTAAATTGGTAAGAAAGATGAAACTGATAAAAAGTGTTTAATCGGTATTACTTAGATTAACCATTTTTTTTGGTATCAGTTGAAACTTGAAAGTGATTAAATTGATATATTATCATTTTAATTACATTCAATAACAATTCCTTTATAAAATAGAGTAACCATTTACGAGAAGGACTAGCATATCTCAATAAAGATTCTAAATTGAAACTCTAAACAATTATGAAAATGAAATCATTTATAAAATAAAGTTCCCATTTGGATATGTAGGGTGATGGCATTGACATGAAAATAGGAGCCATTTTGCAACATATAGGTTAGAGAGATTAAGGACAAGAGAGAGAATAATAAATGAATATTAATTAATTAATTAATTATCCAATACCTAAGAATAAGAATTATAAACTAAAAATAATTAAACAAATTAAATTACAAAAAAAGGAATTCCATTGCCCTTTTTCTTGTTTTGGGTTGGGAAGAAGGGGCAGTCCCAGATGAGATGATAATAATGTGATTCTGAGACAAATACACCACCTTCCTTTTCCTTTTCTTTTTCTTTTGGTTGTAATTATTGAATGGTATCTCCTTTTGTTGATTAGCGGCCATTCTTCATGTGTTCTCCTGCTCCAACTGAACCTATTCCACAGCCAAGCACACTGATTCTCATAATATTAGCTTTTTCATTTTTTGAAACATAAATAATATACTAAATGAATTTTATCAAGAAGTTTAATCTCTTTATTTGTATTCCAAGAAATTGCCATTTTTATTAATTATCAATTTGCAAATACTCAATAATTGTAAAAACTTTACTTACATAACCAAAAATACAGGCCATATATGACCTTTTGTCTTTAAATGATAAAATTTACCAATCTCTTTTTTGTTGTACTAAATGAATTTTACCAAGAAGTATGTTTTTTCATCAACAATATCTTTTTGACCTCAAATTTACTTACTACTTACTACTATACCTTATTCTCACCCCAAAAAATAACTTCTATAACTTCTCCTATACTAGTTTTCCTAAATATCTTTCTACTCGTATAATACTTCATAGTCTCTCATTTCCACATTTGACCATTAACATTTTTAAACTTAAACTTCATTTGTTTTCTTAAATTCTATTCATCCAATTTTACTTTATTCTTGATTTGACGATCTAAATATGTAATAGTCCCTCAGTTTCTTTTTGATTAACTACTTTGACAAAAAAAACTCTCAAATAATTATTCCAAACCGAACAATAAAAAGAAATCGAAAAAGTATTTAAGTAACTAAAATACACATAAAAGTTCTTCTTTTCTATTCCCATATGTTACAGGAAAATTTTCAAAAAATTACCCTTTATAACAAACGTTTTTCAAAAAGCTACAGTTTAAATATTAATACCTTATATAACACATTTTTTTTTTCAAAATACTAACAATTCACCGCTATATAAGGGTTTAACCACCCGTGACGAGTTAATTGCCACTTATGGCCTTGATCTCACCGCCTATGCACCGCTAACATCCTACATTGGGGCCAAACCGCCCCTCCATTTTATTCTTAATGAGCAACCCCTCTCGCTAGCTTCTCTCTCCTCCATTTTTATTCTTCTCCTTTTTATTGGTTGTCCGACCGACAACAACACGTAGGGCCGTTGCTATTTAAGTGTCAAGGTCAACTTAAAAAAGTTAAATGGTAATATATTCGAAAATTATGTTATACAAGGTAATTTCTTAAAGAAAAAAAATTGGAAGGTAGTTTTTCGAAAATTTTATGTTATCAGAGGTAATTTTTGAACATTTCTTTGTTATAAAAGTTATAGCAAATCATGAAATTTAGGAAGACGGAGGGAGTATTAGTGAAAATCATGAAAAATTAATATATTCGTACAAAAACAAGTGTCACAACAAACCTAATAGTATCTTAGGTCATAATGTTTCTCTTATATACGAATACAAAATATGATAACTTTTTCTAGCTAGACCAAACCAATAATAGGAAGATTCTTGACAAGGGTTGAGATTCTCTTAGCTGAAAGAGAACTCTAAACTACAGAGTTTACCCAAAATAGTAAGTAATATCAATAGCTAATTATTTCATACATTAGTAATTACTATATTGAATAAGCTTTATCAACTCCATCATAAAAAAAACTATAAAACAAGGAGAAATAATGGTATACAAGTGATCTTTTATTTTTTGAATGAAAATTCCATCGTTTCCTAATGCTTATAGTGTTTCCGAATCAACCAAGCAAGGTTTAGTTTAGTGAAAAGGAAAGAGCCTTCCAACCTTGAGGTTAGGGATTCAATCCCGCACTTTAAAAGTAGGATTATCCTTATTATTTTTCCCTCTTTTTTTTAAAAAAGTGATTGACTCATTAAGATCCGAGCGGGATATCGAATACCTTCTTCTTACCAAAAAAAATATTGTTTGCGAATTGGCTGGTCTTCAGCTGTGTATATTTTCTTTTTATGGGTGAAAAGCTGGTGTTGATATACACTTCATAACAGTTGTTTACTTTACAGTAAACAAATACTAGAATGGAATTGATTCTATCAAAGAAAACTTTGCAGTTAAATTTAAAAATAGTATGGGATTGATAGTTCGACACATGACACATGTAATGCCAGCAAAAATAGTCGTGACCATGTCTCTAGGACAGCAGAGGCCGGACCAAGGGGAATGATTGTTGCCAACTATACAAACGTCTCTAAATATACCAATTTCCATCTACTAGTCCCTCTGATAATGATTTAAATATTCTAAAAAGTGATTTTAGGTATAAAAAACTGTGTTCTCATAGAAAGAGTGACTAAATCAATTATCAGAGTGCCTAAATCAGTATGTTAGTCTCTTCGTTCTTTATCTTGTTCTACTCTTATATAAGAGGTGTTTTTAAGATACTTGTCTTACTTTCTTTATAAGTTAATTTTACTCTATGAATTATAGAGCGCACTGTCTATATTTTCTATTACTCCTACATCAAAAAAATCATATGAATGTAGTTTATTCAAACTAGTATTACTGTATTAGTCTCCGACGATGCCCAATATTATTAGTTAGCGATAATTAATGTAATCTAGCGTGAAATTATCATTAAAAAATTATCTCATATAAACAACTTAGCTCTTGATTTTCATGAATATATTATCATTATTCTTAATAGAAGCATATCAATAATAGATTGGTGAAGTGGTGGTTGGAGCCCTTCGTTCAATACTTGACGCTAGGAGGGTGCGAATCTTTACATTGACATATTAAACGTTTTGGTAAAGGATGCGAATCACATGGTACATTTATGCTTAGAATTGCAAAATTAACAGAAATAGAGAAGTTAAAATAAGAAATAAATACCTGTAGGAGGAGCGATACAAACAGGAGTAGTGGGCTTAGTGATAATGGGAAGAGGAGCACTGATTGGGCCAGTTGATGTGGTTGGGAAAATATGGGCTGGTAGGCCCATAGCGGCCTGATGATGGGATTGCTGATGATGGTGGTGATGATGTTGGTGAGTGTAAGGGTAAAATGGGTACATTGGCATCAATGTGTTTGATCCTGCTGCCATCAAAGCCTGCCCTGGATACATCTGTGGGTAATGCCCTCCGTTTATGTAGGTCCCACCACTGTAGCTTAACTTCTGTCATAACATTTTGTTTGACTACTCAGTCAACACATTCATTTTCTATTTAAATAATGACAAAAGAAAAGGAAAATAAATTCATATTCAAATTTAATAAGTCTCGTTAACTCATGGCACACGGTCTATCTATGTGCTTATTGATAGCTTATGGTATAACAGTAAGATTTTAGCGTAAAACAATAAGGTTTTGACTTATAATCTTATCGTGAAATGTTTTAGCTTAGAAAGGTAAGGTGTTGAATTTAAAAACCTTACACTTCTGACTTAAAACTCCATAAGGACTATTCAAATGCTCGTGGATTGACCGTCTAACACATTGTAGTCAAGATTTTAGGTACATTCGAATGTGTAATAGACCAATAATGCTTAGTTTTGAAAGAAAGGGGAACGACTATGTAGACATCAATATCCGTTTATTTTTGTTAATGAAAAGAAAAATGACACTCCATGTACAATAATTAATGTTGATTAGAGATATTAATTTCTAAATGTTAGGATGACTATATTATATATTTTGTACAAGTTTATGTGTCGAGCTTATTGTTACACATAATACATTCATGCAAGTATACAGTTGACACTAAACGTTTACTGATGGTCTCATGGAAGGAGTCACTTGTGCAATTGTGATAGATGGCAAACTACGTAGATTATGTTTCAAATACTTATTTGCTTATCTTTGGCAAGAGAGTATAATAGGGGACAGGTTCGGTGACCCTAAGGGTTGACAACCCTCATGAGAACTCGATAAAGAGAAACTTAGCATAACCGGCATGAGTGTATACTATTACTAATATATTAGTTTACTTAATGCTATTCAAAATTGAAAATAATTGCTTACATGATTGTAGCCAATATCAGCTGCAATGTAGGTAGGAGAATACCTGAAAAATGAAGTTGGAGAAACAACATTGTAATTTAGTAACAAGTACAACAAAAGTATTAAAAAACATAGGAACAAAATAATAAATTACTTTACATAACTTTGCTAACTAGTGTACTTAATAGTACAATGAAATATAAAGTGTGTTTTTACCCATAGAAGGGAACAGCTTGATGGTGTTGATGAGCATGAAACGGTGTCGTTGGGGTGGGTGAAGTAGCGCGACCAGCAGCAGGATAGTACCACTGCACATGACCAGCAGGTGCAGCAGCTGAGGTGGGGCTCAATGCATTGCCGCCACCACCACCGCCTCCGCTGTTACTACCAATGCTGCCGTTGGATATTTGCCGTTGATGATGAGGCTGAAGAGTTGTCGATGATGATCGCGGTGGGCGACGAGAACCCAGCGCTGCTAGGTTGCAGTTGGCACGCCTACCATTGATGATTGGTGTTGCATCTTCACATGCCTTCTTTGCAGCCTCTGGTTCCTTAAAGGTCACCTGCACATTTTATTTTAATAGACTTAGATGTTTGCAATTAAACTAAACCATTACTTCAATGCATCATGTTATCAGTTTTAGTCATATTATTTTTATCATATTCATCTAATTTAAAGCCAACAACCCTTTTCGACGTACAATTTGTTTTTATTTTGCCTTTAGAATTTTGTGTGCGGAGTTTGTGGGTTTCTTATGTTGTTATCGCGATCATTGTACAGAAGAACTCGATTTGACTAAATAAACAAGGGGATAAGAGAATTATGATACTTTCTCTACATGACGTTATAAAAATGTCCATACTAGAATCAGGATCGTCTTGAATATAAACGGAGCTTTGTTAACATTGAATCGCAAAAATTAAAAAGTTTAATCAATAATATAAAAATAATTGTATCAGAAATGCTTTTTACAAAAGAACATACAAGATTAAGACAATGTGATGATTTTTGGGTCCTTAGTACTAATCAGTTCTATATCGTAGATCACTTTGCTCATCCTACAAGATGACTTGACCATAATCTAGCTAGTACTCCCGTGAATACAAGATAGCCATACATAATGCAAAAGGGTATAATGTAGAAGTGAAAGATAACTTACAAAGCCATAGCCCTTAGATCGGCCAGTGATCTTATCAGAGATGATAACAGCTTCAAAGATCTCACCATACTTTTCGAAATGCTCATACAAAGCTTGTTTAGGTGTTTCCCATGCTAACCCTCCTACGAAAACCTTCGTAAGAGTGGTATCGCCAAACTGCGATTTGTCATTGTTATTGTTATTGTTATTGTTATTGTAGTCGCTCATTGTCATCTTAATGAACAAGGAAATGTATTAGTATGTTTAGAGGAAAGAAGAATAGAAAGACTAAGAGAGTGAAGGAAGAAGAGGAAAATATAAGGGAGATAGATGGGAGTAATGTGGTGGGAATTAATTTAAACAAAAAAAAAAAAAAAAGGAGGGAGAGAAGAGAAGAATACATAGACAGGTAATGACAGGTAAGAATATGCTGAATAAACTTTTTAGTGCTATAGTTGTCTCTTAGCTTAGCAGTTAGCAGCTTAGCAACGTGAACTCATCTCTCCAATCTTGGATGTTTTTCCCACTAATTACTAATCAGCGCCGTCTGTCATCATCTTTTGTAACGCCATTTTCCAAATCTATTCCAATTTTTGAGTATAATCTAGGGATTAATTTAATATAATTTAATAACATTAGTTGATTAGAAGCTCTAATTAGCTAACACCCCTGAATTTGTATACAAAATAACTAGATCTCCTACAAAAAAACTAGATTTTCCAATTTTTTTCCCAAAATCGCGTTCAACCTATAAACAATTTTAATTCTACAATTTTCACTCTATCATATATGATTCTCATCCCGCCCTAGTGGCTCATTTGGACCAAATATATATAATAAAATCTTTAATTAAATTTGCAATTTCTTAATAAATACATTTGATTCAGTTTGCGACTTTCAAAATATTTAATTCAATTAGCGGTTTTGGTTCGTTATGTGTCTAAATAACTTGCTTCATTGAAGAGTTAGAAAACCTTTTTGCAATAAAATTCCCAGAAAAACCGTAATTGATAGTTTTTTTTGCACAGACATAGACTATAGAGTAGGATAATATTTTCAACTTGCTTTGTCCAATGTATGCAATAGTTTGATTGACACACTTGTCAAATACAAAAAATTGACAATTGATATTTTAAATAATATATTAGAAAAATTCTAAAAAGTTATTATGTTGAAAATATACATTACATTAAACCTAAATCATCTTATATGCTAGCA
Organism: Patellifolia procumbens; assembly: GCA_947645195.1. Classification (NCBI taxonomy): domain Eukaryota; kingdom Viridiplantae; phylum Streptophyta; class Magnoliopsida; order Caryophyllales; family Amaranthaceae; genus Patellifolia; species Patellifolia procumbens. The sequence continues at coordinate 1,149,459 of CANSGD010000920.1, forward strand.
TTTGAAAATTTTAACGTATCAAAAAATTTAGGTTAAAAAAGACATGTGAATAGTGTAAAAGTCAAAGTGTTGCATTTATTTTGCGACGTAGATAGAGTAGGTAGAAATAAAGTTGGAATCATTTTTGGACTCAACATTGTTGTGGAAAAATATAGATTCTAGATAGTACATAATAATTCACAACATTGTCGGTGTCAGCTACTTTAGTTGGTGATGTCTTGCCATGTCAATAATCAAGACCTAGAATGAAATTTCATCGACATCATCGTATTTTGTCGCTCTTTACACAAAGACTGAAAACATAGTAAATGAAGACCAAAACGTGCAGTTTAAGACTACATTGTATAATATCTATTTATTATCCGTCCAAAATACTTATCTTTAATATTTCCTCCATTTTTATTGCTATTCACTGTTTATGTGGTACCCTTGACAAATGTTAGGATAATTGGACTGAGTCAAGGCACTTATATTTGATAAAATTCTAGCAAGGTTCAATATGAAAGACTCTAAGAGAGGATTTCTTTTTATGTCACATCGTGTCAATCTTAGCAAGAAGTAGTCTCTTCCTAACTCCGATGAGTTCAAGAGGATGGGCAATTGATTTTTTCATTCGGAATATATAGGATCAATCATGTACTATACCCGAGGTGTCATAATTTTTGAGCATGACAAGCAAGTACCAAGCAAATTTATAAGCAGGTCACTGGATAGCTGACAAGAACATCCTGAAGTGCCTGAAACAAGACTAAGGAAAAATTCTTGGTTTATGGAGGAGAAGATAAGGTAAAGGTAACTGGTTAAACCAATGTCTATTTTCAAACAAATAAACAAATACAATTGACTTCAAATCCTAATCTAATTGTCTGATAAATTATATTAGTGTATGTTACAGAATATAAACAGGGAAGACCCACCTATCGAGAGTTCCCTAAGAAAAGGAAGTCATGGTAATAACTCCTAAACTTTATAAGTAAAATTTCTCTTACTTGAATTTAACACTTATATTTGTGTGAAGATTAGTAACCTTAGATTCATCAAACGTCGCACTGGGAAAGGAGGTCATAAAGGCGATATCCAGGTTGTTGTAAATTGCGCGCTCATAGTATGATAGTTAGATAAGAAAGGATTTTCCTCCCATCTCATGGGACAGATGTCTATTGGCCACTCGATGAGTGAGAGTGAAGCTGCATAGCCATGCTCAAGTAGATTATTTGTTGACAATTTGTTTTAACAATCCAACTCACAGGTCGAGGAACATATTTGATAAGTATAAGGATGACATGTTGTCTTACATTACGATCAAATAAGACATCAAGATATAGCGAATGATTTTGAGCACTAGTTCTAAAGTTAGTAAACAATTAGAATTGCAATTAGGATGAAAAGGAAAATTATATTAAAGAGAAGTAAGGGGGAGAAACGCCTAACAACAATGCACATGCCTCTCCCTCTCTTGTTTTCCCTCTTTGGTTTTTCTCTCTTCCAACCATAATCTCTAGACCCCCTTCTCCAAATTCTAAAGAGTTTATTAATTGACTTATCACTAAAAAGAGCAAATTCAATCAAAGAGGGTAGACTACATTAGAGGACCTTCGCTTGAAGACTTTGAATTAGTTCATATACAATACCATCAATATTTGGTATGATCAAGATTATTGTGTTTAAGACTAATCATCAATATTGTAAGAGTTTTTTTTTTTTTGTTTTTAGGTTAAAAAATTGTTTATTTAAAATTCCAATTAGTTTGCCCAAACCCTTTTAATTGGCTATATGCAAGGTGGATGGAAAAACCTCGGAATTGCATTGATAATTAACAAATTGTCCCCTAAACTGATGATGTTTTCTAACTCCTTGATGGATAAAAGAATATTACAAGGAAAAGCAGTCGCTTCAACAATTTAAACACCGTTTTTTCTGTATTATAAGATAAAATCCCTAAAAGAATTGTGAATAATGACGCCAACCATTTCTAAACTTTTTGGCTAATGTGGGTCGGAGAGACGATCAACATATTGTAGTAAACCATTAGCCACCCCGATCCCTCTCTAGTCCCTCCCACACCAATTACGCGTAAGAATCTTGACAAACAACATTCAATTTGAGAATCAAATGCTGAAATGCAAATCCAAATTAAGAAAGAAGAGGAGAATAAAATGAAGGTACAGCCTTAGCATCACATGCAATCGCGTGGTGCCATATACCACCCCACACCACTCACCAGTAGTAGTAGTACTTGTAGCTTAGCTTTTGCCACAGAAAAACATTACATTGCATAGGTGATGATGAACCAACCTATTCCTCACATGCTTTCTTTACCTTTGACCCCATTGCCTAGAAGTTTCACTCCACTTGGAGACGAGTTCGGGCACTATCACGTGACTCTGTGCATGCCAACACTATTTTGCTAATACAAGTGCTATTGCGAGTGGGTCTCACATTCTACATAACTACATTTCAAGCTCTCTATAGGTCCAAGTTAACATACTAATTTCAATTGTTAGAATCATCAAATCTTGATATTTAAGCAAACCCCATATTATGTTTAAATTACACAACCATTCGTCCCTTTAAGTTATAAGTCTATTCCACTTTGCAGTCAAAGTTAATTAGTCTTGATTATCACTTCCTCTATTTTATAGGATAATATATTCAAAATCCGACATTTGGTAGGTAGTTTTCCCCAACAAAATAGTCTAAATAGAGGAAGAGTTTCGTATTGATATACTTTCCCTTTGTTCTTAGTTGATATTTAACACTTCTATTTTGACATTCTCTATCGCAAATAAAAATTACATTTAGAGGGGTTGGTTCCTATGAGGTAAAGAGAAACATGCGTTCTTTCACGTGTTAAGTCGATTATTGAGGAAAAGAGAACCTAGTAAGAAGAAGAACTAGCATTAGATAAGATCCCAACAACGGATTTGGGCGCGCTAGCCAAAACGAATCCTATATCGGTATCAAGAAAGAGGTAGGAGAGATAGTAGAAAAAAAATTACAGAAGCCTTACACGAAATTTGATTAGAAGAGCGAAAAGGAAAAGGAATCAAGGAATACAAAACCCTTTCATTCCCCTTCATGTTTGGTTAACCACAAGGAAAAGGGTTACATTACAAAATTTCTCCTCCCACCCTTTTCTTCTTTCCCAGACCACAACCACTGGCTGTCATCTGGATTTCGACGCCGCCGTCCTTCCCTATCACAAGACGCCTTCCTCTCCTATCAGACATCGTTGTTCGTTTACTAGCGTCAACTGTTGCTGCTTTCCCCCTATCTCTCACTGCGTTCTCCGTTATTTTTTTCACAGTCCTCCAGAATTAACCATCCCTTTTGTCGTGTTCTCCTTCTAATTCCTCAATGTCTCAGGCTGGGTTGGTAGTGATCAATGTGGTTTGCGGGACTGACTTCTCTCTTATATTTGGTGTAAGAGGGCCGTGGTGTTTTTTGACGGTGGGAAAAGTGTGTGGTGGTTCTGATAAGTGGGGAAGAGAGTATCATGGTGGCTGTCCGGTGAATGGTGTTTTGGTGGTGGCTCGAAGTGGTGGGGAAACGAGGGTGGTGGCGTTATGTCAGGGTGTTTGGGTCAACGGTTGTCGTTTAATTTGTTGGTGGTGGATTTGATATGGAGGTAGTATGGTTGGCTTGATGGTGGTGGTGGATAGGACTGATAAAATAGGTCGAGTTGGGTCAAGTTCGTTTTCGGATCGGAGTTAAATGGGTTAGAAATCTTCAATCCAAACCTAACCCATTTATTAAACAGGTAAAAAATTCCAACCCTAACCCAACCCATTTAATAAACAGGTCACCCACTTAACCCATTTAATCCACTTATCTCTGATTACTTATTTTTTTAATCATAGTTAATTATAATTTAAAATAATTAAAAAATACATTTTGATTTTTTTCCTGAAAATATGATAATTATGATTCATCTTTAGACTTTTCTATCTTTATTGACCAATTTTAGTATTTACTACCTCCGTTCCATATTAGTTGCAAAAGTTTGACCGGCACATTTGTCAATACACAACTTTGACCATCAATATATCTAACCATTAATTAGTAAAAACTATAATATTTATCATAAGTCAAGATTATACATTGAGACAAATCTAAGAAAATCTTTTTTACTAACATTTGATTTCATATGTTAGTTAAAAATCATGGTCAAAGTAAGGCATATGAATAGTGTAAAAGTCAAATTGTTGCAACTGATATGGGACAGAGAGAGTATAAAAATTAGTTTTTCGCAATTATTTTATATCAATGGGTCAAATCAAGTTATCTTCAGGTTGCAAATTTCAACCTTAATTTAACTCATTTATTTAACAGATCAGGTCTGATCAACCCATTAAGATAATCAGGTCAAAAAACTTAATCCAAACCTGCTTATCTAAAGTCGGGTTAGCAGGTCGGATCAGTTGTCCCAGCCCTAGTGGTGGAGTAGGAGTGGTGGTCAACGTTAGTCAAGGGAGGTTGTGGTGTACAAGGATATACGAGAACTAAAAACCCTGGGGGTTGGGGAATGAAGCTAGAGGGATGTGGAGTGATCCTAAAACCGAGAAAACGGTAATGAGAAAGCAAAAATACATTAACCACACAACTAGTAAGGAGAATGTCCTTTCCACTGGAAGGAGATGCGAGGATCCCACTTTGCAAGGGATGAGAATCGAACTCGTGTCTTACAGGAATAAGGAGATCCTATAACTACTAGGTCACCCCTTAGGAAAAGCCTCAAACCACTTCCGCTTTGTTCTTAATCGATGTTAACACTTTCATTTTGACAGTCTCGATTGCAAATTAAAATTACATTTAGGAGGGTTGATTCCCATGAAGTAATGGAAATGGTACCAAGAAAGAGGTAGGAGAAGAAAGGGTTACAAAACCCTTAATAGGTAAATTGTTGTTTGGGTAACTTTTTCCCCTTTTCAAACTATATCCTCTATATGTCGCGCCCTTCAACTACCCCCATCCTTCCCCCTCCTCCCCATCATGTCTGTTATATAATGTGAGCACTATAAGAGAGGAGGAGTGAAATATAATGAGAGAATATGCTATACTTTTGCGGAAATAAAAGCTAGCTAGGGAACATGAAAAGGGAACACGATATATTTTAGCGAGGAAAAACTTCCTACGCCCAATAGGAAGAAACGACCTCGACCATAAGGGATTTTGATTTTAAACTTTCCACTATAATAGGCAAAACGACTCTGTTTACAAACCTATTACTTTTCTCTCGGGCCACAACTTGAGTTCCTAAACTCAAGTTCCCAACAACAGTTCCCACAATTGTTGCTCCTCTCGAACTTCCCTCAAAGTTCCTTTCTTTTTCTTTCTCATACTTCACTCAAAGCTTCTCACACTTAGAGCAACTACACTCATGATCAATTTGATCATAAGAATAGATCATAAGGCATGAACAAAAAAAAAATTGGCCTACACTCATGAGTGAAAGTAGATCACATTGTGATCAATCATGAAATAGATCACATTGTGATCAACTAGTTCATGAGAAAAGCAAAAACTGGCCCAATCACACAGTAACATGTGGCAACAATTTGTTTTTTAAAAATTTCAAAATAAAAAATCTGACAATCTATAAAGTAAAATATTTTATAAATAGACACCCATTTTGCTATATTTTTATATACTTTTTGAATTTTTTGAATTTTTAAATACATAAGTAATTGATTGATCATGAGTGGGGTGCCTTTGATCAAATTGATCATAAAACATGATAAAAATTTTGAAATGAGTGAGAAAGTGGTAGAGAGAGAGGGATGATGTGTTTTTTTTTGTTCATGAGTGGTGATGCTATTACAAGAGTTCACTCAAACCCTTACCAAAAATTACAATATATAAAATAATGGAAGAGTATAAACTCGAATAAAGTAAGTATGAATTCTCTTAGGAACGTCACTGACTCTTTAAGACAACTAAGAATATTTGGCTAAGTCAAACACATTTAATTGCAAGGTATTAGGCGCCTATTTATAATATAATAAGGCAAGACCATAACTTACACTACAAAAAAAAAGCGTTTTTGCTACGGAATTTTGAGAGGTTATTAAAGGCCATTTCAAATTTAGAAAAGAAACGAAATCCGTTTCTAAATTTGCTACAAATTGGTATCCGTAGCAAAGTTTGCTACGGAAATAAGATTCGTTTCTAAAATTGAAACGGACGGCCCATTCACCCGTATCAATAAGCCTCCCATTTCACGCTTATAAAGGCAAATTTGGCGCACCTCTCTCTTTTCACTTTTTAGCCATAGAAAATTAAATAAGAAAAATAAAAAAAACCCTAAATTAAGTTTTTATTCGCTCAAAATAACGACCCACTAATCTTCTCTTCAAAATTGAGTTTGGCCAAACTTAATTCGCCTGCAACTGCAAAATTCGCCTTCTGTTATTGCCTGCCGGAGAAGCTCAAGCACAGGTATAAATTCGCCTGCCTGAAAATTCGCGTGCCAGAAAATTCGCTTGCCGGAGAAGTTCAAGCACAGGTATAAAATTCGCCTGCAACTACAAAATTACTCCAACGCTCTTCTCTTCTCAACTCAGATTTCAAGCACAGGTATAATTTCGGCTCTTCTCAAGTTAAACTTAATTTAATAGTCCTTTATTCTCACATATATGGAAATCAAATTGACAAACCGACTAATTTCAAGCACTTAATTCAAGAAATCTAGCAACAAAAATGATTAGAGTTTCTTAGACAAACCGACTAACTAGTTAACACAAATTGATGATAAATTAAGTTGATTGAATGAAAGTATTATTTGAAAGTTAACTTAATTAGTTGTCTGTTATTGTTATTGCGAGTGAAGATTGTTGATTTTGAGGTTAATTAGTATTTTGGTAACTTTTTTGGTTGATTTTGTGGGAAAGCCTGTTTTTTTTAATTGCAATTGAGAATTTGTTCTAGAAATAGAGTTATGATTGTTATTCATTGTCTGTTATTGTTATTGTGAGTGAAGATTGTTGTTATATATTGTTGTTCAATGTGTTATTGTCAATTGAAATAATGGCTCTTCTGTGCTAAGTTCTTGTCTTTAAATTTCCAACGGGAAGCTTCAGGAGTGGTGAAATTCTGTGAGCTTCAGGTGTGTTTGTGCGCAAATCCAAAAATCATCTAGCAGTAGTTGTTTTGTCTGCTAGGTGTATTTTATATGTGATACGCTTATCATGGTATGATATGGTATGGTATGATATGATATAATACGATGAAGTTATTGATTGTTAGGTGTTTGATTGATTGTTTTACAGTTTACCGAATCAATATGCGAAAATTGTCCTTTTTTTGGTTTGGTTAAAGAGCATGAGCGTGTTGTTGGGCATACTACTCCTAATATCACCGGGTATGTTTCCATCTCTATGCTATTTTGTCTTCTTTTTACAATATTGACATACTAGGTAGGAAATTAGGAACACCGTACCTGGTTTCAATTTGGTTCTTTTTAAGCTTTCTTGGGTTTTTTTTCTAGCTGGTGTAATTAGGAGCTGCATTTGTATGCTCTTTTTTTGTCAAAGGTTTTTGGTTTATGATGAAAGGCCAAGTATTACGCGTTAAGTAAGGTTAAAAGAAGCAACTATTACAAAATTATTCCCTTTAGTCAATTTAGGAATCTAGCATTTGAATCTTTTCAACTTAACTAAAGGCCTAAGGTAGGAAGATTGACTAATGATTGAGTATTGTTTGAAATTATGGACTTGCTTGGTTCAACTTGGCTAAAGGCCTAGAATGGAAAGGAAGAACAAAAAAGAGCAGATGGATGTCACTCAATTACTTCAACTCTCCTAGCCAAACACAAATTTAAGCTCTAAACTAGTTAAAGCTATAAATCACAGGAAAGCTCCAACTAAACTTGGTTAGCATCCCTATTAGGGCTAGATAATAGCCTAATAATATATTGTACGTGTTTGTGGTCTACCTTCACACCATATCTTCCTTGTCCCAAACCTGCTTTGTGCACCAAACTAGATTGAATAACAATCATAAGGCCCTTATGTAGGCATTATTAAACTCTAAAATATCTTTAACTAATTATATCCCTACCCCAACTTGTAACACCCCCAACTAAGCCATGACAAACATCGAGTAGGTTACCACAGTAACAAGAGCCCTATGCCCCATATAATTAGGCTCAAATTATTCTCAAATAAAACAACATAAATGCCTAAAGCATGTACCGCGCCACATAGTGAAAACAATTACCACAACTTTCACAAATAATTATTATCCAAAAGCTAGCGAAGTCAGTGTTAAAGACTTACAGCACTATTTTCCTAAATATCAATTATGTGAAAGACCTTGCAGCTTGTCTGATAATTGCTTCATCATCATAGAGTAAACACCACGCCCATGATAATAAGATGCTTTCCTAGTAACTCGCATGAGGATGCATTACGAACTCGTTCCACCAAATTAATATGCCAAAACACTTACATTACATATTTTGCACTCGGTCCAACCAACCCCATGTCCCAAACCAAAAGTAACAAGTGACTAAAACAAATTGGCTAATTTTAGTCCATTAATGAAATATAACACAGAAGGAACGTGTGCTTTCATGAGCTTATGATTAAAATGACAAATGTACATGAGTCCTTCAGAAGCACCATATTCACTGATACTGTTAACAATCTTAGAAAATGGTAGGAAGTTAGGATCCCACCCAGCTTTGTGCTCTCTACATTAATGGCTTGCATAATTCCCTGTCACCAGCAAAGTAAGAGAGTGAATGATGCTTAGAGGACCGTGACATTGGAAAATATTCATAAACCCCACGTGGTGCCCCTTAAAGCAAATTGAAGCTTCAAATATCAATACCTTAGACATAGATAGTGATAATATGATTACATTGATTCTTCATAGTTCAAAATCATTCCCGCTACGAACGGGGCATAAATCTATATATTCTGGTATATTTTTAGTACACGATAACACTCTAACAAAGCACAATGAGACAATAATTAGGGTGTTGAGAAGTTTAGTGTACATGATATTTACCTTTTCCATTGGCTATTTGCATTGAACTTTTGTGGATCTAAGAAGTGATTGTTAGTTTTATCATCCAAGTTACCTTTTTTGTATAAGCTTTGTTGCCTCAACTCCAACAAACGATTTTCCTTTGGGATTTGAAACTTGTTTTATTTGGATCCTTTGGATTTCTATGTCATTTTTCGCGCTTGCTTATAATTGACATTAAGTAAATGGTTTATAATGTTTGATGCTTTTTGAATTGTGAAATAATACAGGGAAGATTCGTGGAATTTTCTTGGAACCAAGGAGGAGTCATAAAGGATAGAGGTGCAATAAGTGTAGTGGCTTTGAACGTCCTTTAAGAGTGAGTTATATTCCCTCTCTTTTTTGTAACTAAAATAAAAAGTTTTTATGATGGTGTTGTTAGTTTTGTATCATTAATAGTTTTTATGATGGTGTTGTTAGTTTTGTATTATATGTTTTGCTATAGTTGTGCATAAAATTTATGAATGTATCTTTGCTACGAAATTAGCGTTTTCCTATCCTCTTGTAATCTAATTATTGGATGTTGAACACTTTTGTGCTTGCATTTTATTTAGTTCATTAAGGAAAAATATTAAAACTTACCGATAGTGAAATTATACTCTTCTCTGCTATACCTTTTCATGTATGAAGCATTCTAATTTTGCAGTGAGGAGGGAAGATCGAGAGTGGATGTATTAATGACTTGAGGGAAATTATCTTCGTTTAGATTTTCAAGAAAAAGTAGAAGAATCGTAGAGTTAGCTTGTAGGCAAGATAATGTGATGATTGATGGGATGATAAAATGTCCGTGTGATAAATGCCAGAATGTGCCATATCAGGAACCAGATAATGTGAAATTACATTTGTATAAGTATGGGTTTTGTCCTAATTATTACTTGTGGATTTTTCATGGAGAAACCTATAAAGAAAATGTGACTTTAAGTGGTGCATCTTTTGTTAATCCTTGCACGAACATGGTGATGGATGCTTTTGGAATTGAATATGATTCTGAAAATAATTTAGAGGTTGATATAGAGGAAGACCCTCATCCTGAAGCTAAAAAGTTCTTTGACATGCTTAAGAATGTCGAGAAGCCTTTATATGATGGGTGTAACATGTCTCTGTTGTCTGTTGTTGCAAGAGTAACTAACCTGAAATGCGAATACAACATCCCACATAGAGCAATAGATGGTTTCACATCCTTGATAAAGGATATTTGTGCGGAAGATAATCATATGACAGAAACTTTCTATAGAACTCGAAATTTATTGAAAGGACTTGAACTCCCCCATCAAAAAATAGATGTATGTTAGAATGGGTGTATGCTCTTTTGGAAGAATAATGAACATCTCAAAGACTATCTTATATGTCATTCTAGTCGTTATAAGACCATTAGGACAAATGGGAAGCATTCTCCACATAAGGTGTTACATTATCTTCCAATTACTCCAAGGTTGCAAAGATTGTATGCAACTAAATCTACAGCGGAACAAATGAGGTGGCATGCTACTAGTCGTCGAGCTACTGGCATAATGACTCATCCATGTGATGGAGAGGCGTGGAAACACCTTGACGACTCCTTCGCCACTTTTGCCTCTGAGTCACGTAATGTTCGCCTTGGCTTTGCACTGATGGTTTTTCACCTTTTGGAAAGTCTGGAAAGCAATACTCGTGCTGGTCAGTTATTGTAACTCCTTATAATTTGCCTCCAGGATTGTGTATGAAAAACCCTTTTATGTTTATGAGCCTCATTATTCCCGGTCCAAAAAATCCAAAGGGAAATTTAGATGTGTTTCTACAACCTCTTATCGAGGAGTTGAAACATTTGTGGGAGGTGGGGGTGGAGACATACAATGTTTCATTGAAACAAATTTTTAATATGAAGGCTGTCTTGTTGCATACTATTAGTGATTTTCCAGCATATGGTATGTTATCGGGATGGATGACTGCTGGGAAATTAGCTTCTCCATACTGTATGGAAAACACCAAATCATTTACCCTGAAGCATGGCCGCAAATCATGTTGGTTTGATTTCCATCGACAGTTTCTCCCTCCTAATCATGTTTTTCGGCGAAATAAAAAGTGGTTTTATAAAAGGAAAGATAGAGACAACAATGCCTCCTGAACGATTAAGTGGTGAACAAATTTGGGAACGTGTGTCTGCTCTTCCAAAGACGGGAGAATTCGGAAGTGAGAACCATGAACATCGACTGGAAGGATATGGAGAAAAGCCTAATTGGATGAGACAGAGCATTTTTTGGGAGCTTCCTTATTGGAGTAAACTTTTGATACGTCACGATCTTGATGTCATGCACATCGAGAAAAACTTTTTTGATAACTTATTTCACACAATTATGGATGTAAAGGGAAAAACCAAGGATAATGTGAAAGCAAGAAAAGATCTAAAACTTTATTGTAAAAGACGAAAGTTAGAAGTGGAAGATGTTGTTCGAAAGGGTATGGTTACAACTTCAATGCCTAAAGCTCCATTTGTCTTGATTAAACAGAAGAGGAAAGTATTATGTGAATGGGTCAAAAAGTTAAAGTTCCCCGACCGGTATGCATCTAATCTTGGTAGGTGTGTCGATTCAAAGGAGTATAAGCTTTTCGGCATGAAAAGCCATGATTGCCATGTTTTCATGCAACGATTACTTCCATTAGCATTTCAAGATTTGTTGCCTCTAAAGGTCTGGAATGCTTTGACAGAGATAAGCCAATTTTTTCGGGATATATGCTCTACAACGTTACGACACGAAGACATAGTTCGTTTAGAGAAGAATATTCCTGAAATTATTTGTAAATTGGAGAAGATATTTCCACCAAGTTTTTTTAATTTCATGGAGCATCTTCCTGTTCACTTGGTTTACGAAGCAAAAGTTGTTGCCCGGTTCAGTATAGGTGGATGTATTGTTTTGAGAGGTAAATTGTTTTCTTTTTAAATTCAATCTTTGTTTTAGGAAAACTATCCAATTACATGTAACAACTGTATACTTTTATATAGGTTTTTATACCATTTAAAACAAAAGGTCGGAAATAAAGCTAAAGTTGAAGGCTCGATTGTGAAAGCAATCCTTATGGAGGAAATCTCAAACTTTTGTACCCATTATTTTGAACCTCATGTTGACACTAAGGCCAAAGATTTGGGGCTACATAAGGGCAATAGTGATAGTGAGCAATCGGATTCGAACGTACCCGAACTTTTCACTTGTGCTGATGGGTATAGTTCTTCTGAAGGTGCTATTGGTTATCTTAATGAGAAGGATTATGATATTGCTCATGCATATATTTTGAGTAATTGCGAAATTCTCAAGGACTATGAAAGGTATGGCTTTAAAGATTAATATCACCTTCCGAGTTTAAATTTAACATTGATAATGCACTAATTGGAAATATAATAGTTTGTTTAAGGAGGAAATGATGAGGACGCATGGTATTATGAATGCGGAAAGTGCATGGATCAAATATCAACACAAATTTCCTATTTGGTTTAGAGAATATGTAAGTTCTATAAGGTTCACTTGTTTGTGATTTAGTGTTTTTTCTCTCTAATTTTAAGAGTGGATGATTGGTGTAGGTTTTACAAGTGGGCATCGATGATGACATTATTCATTCTCTAGCACTTGGTCCATCAAGACAAGTTCAAAAGTTCAATAAATTTGAAATTGATGGGTACAAGTTTCAAACTTTAGATTATGGTAAGAGTAAGTCAACCATGAACTATGGTGTTTGTGTCAAAAGTGATGAAGGCAATGACTATCATGGCCTACTTCGAGAAGTGATACAACTGAGTTATGTTGGTGAAAAGAGGAACTATACAACAGTCCTATTTAAATGTGATTGGTTTGATCCTAGACAAGGTACGAAAATGCATGAAAAGTACAAACTTGTTGAGGTCAATCATGCTAAAAGATACCCAATATATGACCCGTTTGTGTTGGCTTACCAAGCTGAACAAGTGTGTTTTATTCCTTATCCTAGCACAACCAACGATAAAAACCAATGGTGGGCCGTTTTTAACATTAAAGCTCGTGGAACAATTGACGCAATCGTTGAACAATCGGCATTTCAAGAGGATCTCATTGAAAATCCTCCATTGTTATCTGACCCACATGAAAATAATCAGAGTCGAGAAGAAGAAGAAGAAGAAGAAGAAGAAGAAGAAGAAGAAGAAGAAGAAGAAGAAGAAGAAGAAGAAGAAGAAGAAGAAGAAGAGGAGGAGGAGGAAGAAGAAGAAGAAGAAGAAGAAGAAGAAGAAGAGGAGGAGGAGGAGGCAGAAGAAGAAGAGGAAGTAGAAGCAGAAGAAGATGAGAATTACTCAACGGATGAAGATTTAGATGAATCAGATGATGACTTATGATGTGGTTTTCAATTATGTTTTAGTATGATGAACAATACGTGATGATATTAGTATTTTCATTTGTGTGAGATGACATTTTTTTTCTTTGGATAATAAATATATATGGATTTTGGACTATTGTTAGCTTGTTTTTAGGTGTTTCCGTATAAACTATATATTGCTACTATTGTCACACAAAAGGTAATAGAATCCTTACAATGATATTTTCCGATGTTTTTCTATTACATGGTAATTTATCTTAACTTTTTAGTGATAAAACTTCCTCTATAATGTTGATAATTCTCTCTAAATGTGCAGATGACGTATCGATGTAGAGGAGGATTAAATGGGAGGGGTGGAATCATAAAAGGGCCTCCTCGCAAACCCCTTTTTCAGGATGCTGAGGCTAATAGGACATTTATGGAAGATCCAGGTGAGGAAAACGAGCATCAAATTCTTGACAACATTCTGGAGCAACATGAGCTTGAATCGTCATTTACACCATCTGCCACACCTTCTATTGCACCTTCTATGGCACCTTCTATTACACCTTCTGTTACACCTTCTACTACACCTACCGTTAATCAATCTGCATGCATCTTAGATTCTCTAACTACATCTACTGCCACACCTTCTACAACACCATCTACTAGTGTTTCTATGATGATAACAGATGAAATTGGTAATCCCGCAAAGGTTGATGCGGTTCTACACCCGGAGGGCGAGTTATGGTAAATATCCATATTAGAATTGTTTGTTATATCAAAATTAATTGTAGTTTAATATGTATTATTTGGACGTGGACTTTCATTTAGGTTTACAAAGCGTAAGGTGGTGAAAAAAGTCACATCTATGTCTTACAAGCAATATTTTGATAAACCTTACAACAATTAGTCTATGGTGCCCGAGGAAGTTCGCCGTAGGTGGTGGCATGCATTTAGGGTATGTTAACTTTGTCAATAATGTTTTATTATTGGTATCACTAACATGGTGGTTTATATATTATTTCCTTTTTGTTAGTCATCGTTTAAGGTATATCGTTTCCAGTTACTTTTATTTTCTTATTGATATAACACTTTATTTCTTATATCTAATCAATACAATAGAAGGAGTACTCATGGGATCCATCAATAGCTCAGCTAGTGAAGGAAAGTTGGAGGTCAAAATTGAGTAGGCGACTTACGGATGTGGTGTCAAAACTTGTACATCAAGTTGATTATAGACCAAAGTGGTGTCCTCCAAGCATGATAATTGCATTGAAGAAAGTTAGAGATACACCTGATTTTAAAAAGAAATCGCAACAATGCTCTTCTAACATTAAAAACAGCAGAAAAGGATTGTCAAAACATACTCTAGGATCCATCTCGACTGAGGAGTTGAAGGACAAAATGGCAAGTTCTTATGTAACTAGCTATCTTTTGTACTTGCTTTATCTAATAATTAAAGTTTGTACAATACTAATTTCATGTGTATGTAATTGTGTATGTACAAAAGACAAGTGAGAAGTTTGGTGAAAAGCCAAAACCATCCGAGGTTTTCAAGAGAGCCCACACAAAAAAGGATGGTTCATTTGTTGACGATAGGTCTGCGTCGTTGTGGGTAAGTTCTTAATCTTCTAGTTAGCGTCAAAATTTTCTGTTTTTTTGGTTAAACCTGAACGTGAGACTTGTGCTTCCTCTGGTAATGGTATGTGTTCTGGTTTTCTGGTTTTTCTTGAGTTAACTTTGAAGGATTCCTCTGTTGCTTCCTCTGTTGTGCTTCCTCTGTGTGCTTCCTCTGTGTTCTGGTTTTTCTGGTTTTCTGGTGCTTCCTCTGTTGTTTACAAAACTGAGAATGTTTTGGGATGAATTGGAAAGTCTTAGTCCACTTCCTGTTTGTTTTTGTACTATAGATGCAATATTACACAAAAACTTGTTAAACTTCGAGAAGATTAAAGATTGATTCAGTTCTTTATGAAATCAAGTGAATCATAAGCACTTATTGGAGGTAGTATTTTAATGATGGAACCTGTAGCACAAGCTTTAGTTCAAAAAGAGAAACATAAATAAATGAAGAAGTAGAAAATCTTGGTCTGATGGAATCAACTGCCTTTAAGGCTGATAAGGAGGAAGCATAATGATAATCAAAGGAATTTTAGATCACACAATCAGTTTCAAAACAATCAGAATTCTCAACAGCCTCATAATTCTCATAATTCTCAACTGCCTTTCTCTTTCTGTCCTTCCTGCTCCCCCCCTCCTTTTCTTTCTCCTTCACGTTGTCCTTTTCTTTCTCCTTCAACTTTCATTTTTAAGACTTTGAGAAAGTAACAAAAAACCCATTGAACATGGGTGATCTTGGAAGTTCATGCACAATTTCAATCCCCATTCCTTTTCGTAGTCAACTCAGTAAAACAAAAATTCCACCCATTTACAATGGCTTTGCTTTTACCTTCGGATTTCCAATAAACCAACACAGGAACAGATTGCTGCCATCGCGAGCACGGAAGAAAAAGCAACTCCATTTTTTTAGTTTCCCTATACATATAGTTCATAATTGAAGAAAATCACCTCCATTTTTGAGGTTCGTTGTAACTGAAAATGCAGAAAAACTCACTTAAACCCAGTTTAACCCAGAAAAAAGAAGGCATGGATTTAAATTAGGTTAAATCAAACGATTGAAGCAAAAACCACCATGTTATGGCCTGGGTTTCTCAACCTGAAATCAGTGTAACAAAGAACAATAGCAAGGAAATATAGAGAAGAAGGTTAGAAGGAAATAGAGGGAAGAAAGTGAGTTTTGTATTGCTCAACGTAATCAGTACAAGAGGTCAGCTTTTGAGTGGCTGCCACACTCCCATACTACACTACAATACTCTAGAATGATTCTCACTTTTTCTGGATGACCTACATCAATTACAACGATCTCTATATATAGCACTAGCCACCTTATTTTCTTCCACTTGATTGGTCCAACACATTCCCCTAGAGAATGTCTTTGCTGCCCCTGTCCTCCTTTGTCTTTTCTGTGCTTTTGCTGCTCTCAGTTGCTGTGTTGTTGTTGTTGTTGTTGCGGCTATTGTTGCGGCGTGCATATTTGATGCGAGGCTTGGGTGGGTGCATAACAATACCTCCCCCCCAAAGTTCCATCTTGTCCTCAAGATGGCAGTGAGGAAAAGCTTGTATGACAGCCGTAGCATCCTCCCATGTGGCTTCAAATTCCGGCAAATCTTGCCATTTGAGCAGTACCTCTTTGGTGTCTCCTTGGGGATGGTGAATGCGAGCAAGGTTTCGGGTTGAGTTTCAAGGACCATGGCAGCCGAGAGGTGAGGGGGGAGAGGTTGGGAAGAGTGTAATGGGCCAAGGGCTGGTTTGAGTTGTGAGATATGGAAAACCGGGTGGATTTTAGTATGGGAAGGGAGTTCAAGTTTGTAAGCTACCTCTCCAATGCGCTGCAAAACCTTATAGGGTCCATAGTAGCGTGGTGCAAGCTTTTCATGGGGTCTCTTGGCCAAGGATTGTTGACGATAAGGTTGGAGTTTGAGGTAAACAAAGGACCCCTCTTGGAGGTTGAGATCACGACGTTTAGTGTCGGCTGCCCGCTTCATCTTCTGCTGAGCACGGAGTAATTGAACTCGGAGGTCATCAGGTATAGCATCTCTTTCTTGCAACTGAGCTTCCAAGGAACCTACTGCTGTCTGCCCGTGTCCAACACGCAGCAAAGGGGGCGGATCGCGAGTTCAAGAATTACACAAAGCATTCATTCCAATTGATTAGACCATTTACCAGGCTGCATACAATGAGATTATGAGTTCCGTAGTTATTAGTATATCTGCCCAACTGAATAAATTGTTGGGTCTAATGATTAAATAAAATCCGATTACATCTTGACTATAAGCAGAAACATGATGATGTTCATAAGAAGCATAAACAGGATGCTGTTTTTTTTCATAGCTAATCTGTAATAGCCTTGCCCCAGAATCCAATAGCTCTAATATCCAGCCTTCTTGTAAACCATACCCAAGTTCAATTACTCACATTAAGCTAATTAAACATAATCCACCCGAATTTCACAGCCCACCCAAACTCAAGAAGTTGGAGCCTGAGATTATCTATACTAAATTCATTCTCATGGCCCAGAATTCCATCTTCCAATTATTCACCCTTCTACTCTCCAGTACTCACCACCAACCAACTGAACCCAAACACCACCCTTTCACCCAAATTCCAAAATTTCTTCATGAAAGACCACTCGATTCATACCCCATGGTAAAACCAAATGAGAAGACACTATTAGTCAAACACGAGTCACTTCAATCCCAACAAACTCGGACCTTGGCAATCTAGCTCGTATCGTTCGTGTTTTCCATTAAATCAATCACAAACACTATTTACATTTTGTCATCATCTCTCCTATTATCTAAGTATATAACAACTACTCTGTGGGTGTGCTCTTTTTTCATTAAATTCTGGCTATTGTTTGTTGTTAGTGTTTTATTGCTTGCTGCTACTTTTATCCCATTTACCAGTGAACCTGACATAATCCTACAGTGGCAGGGCAATACCTCAGAAGCATGAATTAATATCTACCAAATTCTCTGTGGGTGTACTCTGTAGGATTACGTTGCAACATGTTTCTTTTATTCTCTGTTTTCCTCTTTTGATGCGTCTTTTGGTGCTTGTACTAATTTCTATGTTTTTTGTATATTTAGGATGCTTTACAACACAAACAAGCGACTAACATTTTGAGTGATGAACCCAAAACTGAAGAGGAGGTGTATTATGAAGTCGTTGGTGGGTTCGATGAGAAAGGAAGGGTGTATAGGATTGGTTCCGCTGCAGTATCATATTACGAGAAGCCTAGTGCAAGTAAGAGAGGTCAAAGGGCTCCTTCACAACATGTAATTAATCTGGAAAATCGTGTTGTTCAACTTACTTCAGAAAATCTGCAGCAACAACAAACCCTTAATGATACCGTAAACCAAATGAAACTTCTTCAAAGACAAGTTGAGTTACTTACTCAACAAGTAACGGGGTGCTCTTCTAATACCAATGCATCACAACCTCCACCTCCACCTCCTCCTCCTCCTTCTGCTCCAAGTGCTTTTGTCTCTTAGAGACGTCAAGTTCTTTAGGAATTTGCTAGATTTTTTTTTTTTTTGCAACTTACGGAGCATGACATACTCCAATGAGCGGTGCTTTTGATTTATGTAGTTTGATGGTTAAAGCTCTTTTTGGTACTTTTATAGGAAGTTAGTTTTTAGGAGTGATGTAAATGGTCAAGGGTGTTTCTGGGATGAAAAAGTCTAGCTTTTGTAGCATCATTCAAATCTTATTATCAATTAATTAAATGCTTTTATATCTCCTAATTCAGAAAAGTGATACAAATTAGCGTGCAGGGTGAATAGCTACGGAGATTAATATGCTAGTTGAAGGTTGCTATGGAAGATAATAGTAACAGATATTGCAATTGAAATCGTAAATTATGTAGCAAAATAATACGATGGATTTATATCAGATTCTGCATTGCCTCCAAAATTTTGCTACGGAATCACATCTGTAGCAAAATAAATGCTACGGAATTAACCAAATTCCGTAGCAAAATCAGCCGCGCACATGGTTGTTTTGCCTCCAAAATTTTGCTACGGAAAACAAATCCGTAGCAAATGTTTGCTACGGAATGCGGATCAGTAGCAAACATTTGCTACGGATTGGTTTACTCCGTTTCACTTTTTGCTACGGATTTCAGTTTGCTACGGATTTGAAACCGTTTCAAAATTTGCAACGGATGGATGCATTCCGTACCTGTTTTGCGAAGCCTAATATCCGTAGCAACTTCCATCTCAAAATCAAATTAGAAACGGATTTTGAACATTTGCTCCGGAAATTTTCCGTGGCAAAATCACGTTTTTTTTGTAGTGTTATGTCCATTAACCCATGATGTCCATTACTTCAATTTATTTATTAGTTTTTATTTAACTTTCCTTAAGAAATAAATAACCACTAACCCACTACATAGCTTAATAAGAGAAGCAGTAAAGTATAACATGGTTTATAAAAATTGAAGCCTAATTAAACTAATTAAAACAAATTAAGGCTTTAATAATCAAGCCTATTAGTCCACTAACAGTAAATGTGTAGCAGTAAGTTTAAACGTGATATTAGTTTTCTTGGGGAGTAATTAAATTATTTTCTTTAAATAGTTTTTAGGAAAATATCTTTTATAAATATTTTAAACATAACAGAAAATCATAATTAAGTTATAAAAGAAAATCCTTTTAAAACCGAAAATCAGTTTAAGTTTAATAAATAAAATCTTTTGACTAATAAAATATAAAAGATAATATTTAAATTTTTTTGATCTTATCCTAATTGAATTAGAAAATCATTTTAAATAAATTTCTAACAAACTAACAACTAACTCCCTAATGTCATGGACTAAGTCAAAACTAACTAAGGACTCTCTAACAACCTTACTTGGGCGCACAACAATGTTAGGCGCACAACTTGGGATATGTTAGCTGTTCTTAATGTCTTTTCTAGGTCTGTTCCCTAACCTTGTTCCTAATACTGCCAGTGTCGGTACATATCATGGGAACAGAACCAAGTTCCGTTTGAAAATTTAACACAAATCAGATTAAGTATTTACTCAACCTTAACAAGAAGATATTAAATACATCCTAATGTATTCTAATCTTCACTCTAAGCTTGATACTTCATCTTTCGAAAACATCTTCACTTCGATCTTTGATTAATTCTCCAATTTAATCTTCGATCAAGTATTCTCTTTGCTTGAGAATGAATTACCTAGCAATATCATAAGTAAAACACAATATATCTTTTGTTGGTTAAGTCATCTTCAAAACTCAAGGGTCAACAATGTCTTTCTTACCTCCTCCTCTTGCTTTTCTCTCTCCTCCTTGCATGTTGGTGGTGGCTTTGGGGGAGTCTGGTGGCTTTTAGTGGTGATGGGTTTATTTGAATGGTTTGGGTTAGTTTTAAAGAGGGGCACGTCTGGTGGCTAGAGACTACAATGGGTCTTAACCCAATCCAAACTCAACCTATTTATTAGGGTCAAGGTCCAACTTTTTTTAAACCCAATGGGTATGGGTCGCATCTGGGTCCTAGAACATGAGTAGGGTCTGGATCCAGATCCACATTCGTCAAACCCGAACCCGACACAAAAACCCATTAAGCATTTTTTAGTTATTTTAAATTTTGTTAAAACAATATTGATTTTGATGTAAGTTGTAACATTTTAAACTTTTTTGAGTTATTTTTTTAACTTTTGCTAAGACAATACTTAAGCATTGGTAGTGCTAACCTATAAAATAGGCGAAAAAGTTTATTAAATTAAAAAACGTGATTGAAGCTAAAGTTTAGAAGGACCCGCTAGGCACAGCGGGTCTGAGAAAAATAACGAGGTTGGATCTAGGTGGACTCACCCATTGCCATCTCTAGACTGGTGACTATTGTGGTAGTAGGTGTGTTTCGGGGATAAATTGGGTTATCGCCTTTAGGAGAACCTTCCTACTTGCCTTGGAAAGCATTATTACTTCCAATCTTGTAGTTTCTTCCATAACTTCCCCTTGTACCCCTTAATTATGACTCTTTTTGACCTTCCAAACCCCATAAGCAGACCAGATAAGGATCATGAATGTCCACTACCCGAACATGTAGAAATCCCACCAACAATATCCTCCTATCCTCCGACACCTTCTAACTAAAAGAAACAACAGTTTATCAAGATTCACCTTCGACCCAGATACTAATTCATTGTGGTGTAATATATCCCATATAGCCCTAACATCAACCGCTAGGGATGTCAGTAGGACGGGTTTTGTGGAGACCCGCCCGCATCCGCCCCATTAGGTGGAGTTGGGGGAGGTTTCGCGGGTGATGAGGCTGGGATAGGGATGAAAACAGTACCCACCGTGGGTGATGGGGCGGGCGTGGATGATAGATTGACCCCGCCCCATCCCCGCCCGCCCCGCCCCATCCCCACCTGCCCCGCTTTGTCCCCGTGTATTGAAGAGATTTATTTTTTAATGTAATTTATCTTTTGTTGAAATTTTTATCGTTTGTTTCTCTAGTCCCAAAAAATTTAGTAAACCGACATTGGGACGGGGATGGGGCGAGGATGAGACCGGGGTTGGGGCGGGTATAGCAGGGGTGAGGCAGGTATGGGGATCCATGCGGGTGATGGGGCGAGGATAGTTTTTGGTGTGTCCCCGTTGGAGTGGGGATGGGGATAAGATTTTCCCCCGCCATGGGT
Organism: Patellifolia procumbens; assembly: GCA_947645195.1. Taxonomy (NCBI): domain Eukaryota; kingdom Viridiplantae; phylum Streptophyta; class Magnoliopsida; order Caryophyllales; family Amaranthaceae; genus Patellifolia; species Patellifolia procumbens. Next base: position 1,171,057 of record CANSGD010000920.1, read on the forward strand.
GATGGGGCGGGGATCGGGACGAGTTTTTTAGGCGGGGATGAGGATAGGAATGCCAACATCCGCCCCACCCCGCCCCATTGACATCCCTATCAACCGCCAAGTCCTAGGAAAAAATAATACAATCATCAACAAATAGCAAATGAGAAACTGAAGGAGCACTGAAAGCAATCTAAATCCCTCGCAAGCTATTATTTTCTTCTGCTTTACGGTTAAGTTGAATCAAAATCTCAACACAAGATAAACAACTCAAACAAGTACGAGGATAAAGAATCCCCCTGTCAAGTCCCTCTACCGAGAAAGCACGTTTTTGCAGGGCTGCCATTGATTAGCACAACAAAGCAAACCGACTAAAAACTATGACTAGATAGAGTGGAATTTGTTTGAGGAGGCTTTGGCCAAATTTCACTCTCTAAAGTCATGGAGAAGGAGTGCTATGTTTAATTTCAAAACATAGACATATGTTATAAATCATCATATTAATCTTATTTCCTATTGAAAAATATACCTAAAGATGAGAATAACTTAATGAACGTCGAATTTTAGGGGCTCCCTCAAATAAGAAGTTATGTGTAGTAGCCTAGTAGGTAGTTTTATACGCCCTTATAAACGATCCTTAGAAGCGATAATTGATTGTATATTAATATAACAAAAGGTGAGCTAAACACTCAGTTTGACTAGACCTTTGGGTAGGGTTGCTGTGTATGGATAACCGAAAGCCTTTATGAAAAATGATCAAAGAAGCAATACTAAATTTGACAAATTGAGATTTAACAGTGAACTATAATTGAATCACAAACTTGGATGTCGGGTTTGAGCAGGTGGAGTCATTACGAAGGGGTGATGAGTGAAGGTAAGAGCAATGAAGATCGAGCTGGAAAGTACAGTGACTGTACCCATTTGGCCATTTGGACCCCCATCATATGGGTCTCATCATGCTAACTACCAGATGCTTCAAATAGTATATTTTAATTTCTTTCCCTAAGATAATTTTTAAAAACTATCAATGAAATTTAAAGTAGCATACCACATTACCACCTGTGTGAGTCTGTTCCCTCCTTTTTTTTTTTGGTTTATTATAGTCTTTCAATTCAAAATTGAAGCATTTATTATAGAACTATATTATATTCAAGAGCCATATAATTCATTCAAGGCATAACTGCTACTCTCCTATAGACTAAAGTAGTATTATACTCCCCAAGACCCCAACTTGCTGAACAAGAAAGGAGCAATTTATCTATATTTATACTAAAATAATAAAAAGCATTCCTAAAAATTTTATGTGCCACGTAGGGGTGAGAATGAGCCTGTTATGTTCGCAAATAATTTGGGCTCGACTCAGTCAAAACACGCTTAAAGCTCGAGTTGTGGTGGCTCGGCTTGAATTCGAGTTTGGCTCGAGATTTTAACGAGCCGAGCTGAATTATGCTAAGCTCGGCTCGAAAAGCTCGTCAACAGGATCGATTATTCTCTTATATATTGAAATACTACACAATAATAAGCTAATATATTTAGTGTTTAAAAACGTATTCAAAAGCAACAATATTCATTATAAATAGTAAAATAGAAAAATAAACTAAGAATAATAATAGGTCAAGCTTGTTCGTGAACAACTCGACAACGGATCGGTCAACGCTTAGAAAGCTCGGCTCGATAACGGCTCGGTTCGTTAAGTTTTCAGCTCGGCACGAGTTCGACTAAACTTAAAAGAACACGAGCCGAGCTAAGCAGAGTTCGGTCTCGGTTCGTTCGATAATAGCGCCACGTATAAACCCTTCACTTACACAAGAATTTCCAACGTCACCTACTTAAGTTTCATGCCTTTTTGACAATCAAAACATGTGAACAAAGAATCGATATTTGGAACTCCTCAAATGTAAGACGTTTCTCGTATCATATAGCCAAGTATGATAAATGTTAATCTTACCCTTGGTAATATATATTTTCATACAAAATGAAAAATATGTAAAAAAAAAAAGGCATAAAGAAGACTCTTAAGAACACAAGTTATCGCCCGAGCCACATTAGTTATACATTTAAAAGTATAGACAAGAATTGCAATCTGCTACATGTCACCAATGCATACCTCTTGCAATAGCAGTCATTCTCATATATATTTAAGAGTTGTCAATGTAAACATTCAAACCCGCAACCTCAAGTACAACCGAAAGAACTCCAGCATATCCCTCCCCCGTGATATTATTGCTTCTTTCATTATTATTAACAATTACACATGATTAAAAACCAAGAGCTATTTGTGTTTTATGAAATCCATATTTTTAATAAAATTGTAGTCATCTCAACCTACTAAATTGTAATGCACGAAACTCTATCGTCCGAGCTAATATTATTTTGCTCCCACAAAATGTTTGATATAAATACTAATAGGGTAAGATTTGGGATATAGTAGTAGTGGTATTAACTATTGTCATATTTGTAGTTGTGTAGAGACTCGTCGGGCCTAGCTTCCCTTGCTCGTTTTGAGTTCTAATGCGTCTGTTTTACTTGTGTCATTATCAAAAAATGTTTTTTCTCAGAAAAATGATGTAAGTGATTTAATGAGATTAATAAATTCACCGCAAAACACCTCGGTGCACCTAACGGTAGGTACACCCAGATATCAATTATATACATTTTGCGGGCCAAAGTATCATCAAAACACATTTGCTTCAGTGGTCACAATGTTATGCTATGCGTGCTACCTTTGCATGGAGGTCGGGGGTTCGACTCTACACTCTAACCAAAATGTTCCCTTTTTTTCATTTTATTTTTTTCATTTTATTTTTTTCATATAATTCATACTTATTTGAACAACATTCATACTCATTTGGACATTGTCATACTCATTTATAAGCATTTGAGTATGTTTAATCAACGAGTACAAAAAATTCAAATGAGTATCCTTATTTTATAAAGCAAGAAATACCGTAATTAAAAATTAAATAAAATTCCGACCCAACTCATACTCATTTGACAAACTCATTTGACAAACTCATATATATTTAAACAACTTGCATACTCATTTGTACATTTCCATACTCATTTATAAGCATTAGAGTATGTTTAATCAATGAATACATATGCTTATTTCATAAATCAAGAAATATCATAATAAAAAAAATTAAATAAAATCCCAACGCAACCCATACTCATTTGACTTTATTCTCATTTAGATAACATATACTCATTTGGAAAACTTATACTCATTTGAAAAACTCATACTCATTTGAAATATTCGTACTCATTTGGCTTCGTACTCATTTTAAATATTCATACTCATTTTCTTTCGTACTCATTTTGACCAACTCATACTCATTTTACTTTGTACTCATTTTGACCAACTCATACTCATTTTGGTTCGTACTCATTTTGACCAACTCATACTCATTTGGTGCACGTAGCTTTACCTTATCTAAATTCACTCCCTCAATTTGATAAAACGAACTATGTCACTAGGTCTGATTTTTTCACGAGTCTTTCAATCTAATCTTAGCAAATAAGACCGAACTAACAAGGAAAAAAAGATATTACAATTTTTTTTTGGAAGGTAATGTGGTGGACCCATGACCAGATCTCAACTAGCACAGTTTCTTGATCTGGTGTTTGAAGGGCCCGACATTTGAGAGTAGGGGGAGAATGATAAGAGAATCTCCACCCCAAATGCCCCTAGTGGGTTTTGATCCAATGACCTTGGAGTGATGAGATCAAACCCTTAACAACTAGGCCAAGCCAAGCTTGGTAAGATATTACAAGTTACAACCTCAAGATTATAACAACCATTTCTTATGGATCGATGCATAAATATTAAGGCAGCAGCAGAAATAATCATGCTACCCAAGAACTCGAATTTCAGATTTGGCTTAGTACATGAATTTTGATTTTGACAAATCAGGTTTCGGGCGAAGAAGCATAAAAAAAAACCTTGCGGCTCGGATTCACATGGTGTTTAGATTCCAAGTAAAGCTTATACGTACATGTCTAAAAGTTCATAAGTACATGACATATCACGAGAAGGGATAATAAAACACTTTAATTAGGATGCACAAATTATTAAAAGAGACCCTCTTTGTATCTCATTTTAACCAAACACTATTTCTAGACATGTTGCACGAACATAGTCGTCCATTCTCTCCTCCTTTCTAAATTTTACTTTTAGTCTCAAACTACAACATATATTTTTTTTCAAAAAAAACCATTAAACTTAATGAATCAAACTAGTCATTAATTGAATTGAACTAATTTATCAATGATTATAACATAGTGATAGATTAAACAGGTCACGAAATACATTAACTGGTTACAAAATAGATCAAATTAGTCACCAGTTTCAAAAGGACAATTTGTTCTCCACTAATTATTGGGCTTAGGCTGTCAAGTATAATTTAAAAGTAGGCGGTCTTGACAAGACTAGTTGTTAGCTATAAAAAGAGGTTTTAGGTTAGTCAGTTCAGCAATAATCAAGCACGATCAAGTGTATGCACCAAGTAAAATCAAGTTTAGTACAAAAAATCGATGTGAAAACCAACCTGACCTAGACCCGGTTGCCACCTCTAGACACTACTCCCTCAATTCCTTGAAAATTGCCACAATTTCCCTTTCTATTTGTCCCTAAAAGGTTGCCCCAATTCCTTGTTAGGTCAAACAACCCCCAATAACTATTTTTTCTCCTACCTCACACTAAGACACAAAACTATCTACCCACCCAATAGAACCCTGATAAAAGTAACCAAAAAGGAATGAAGAAAATATAAGCGACGAAGGAAATTTACAGAGAGATAGATCAAAGGTTTTGCAATGAAAATGTACTGCCTCCACCCACAACAGATATAACTTTAAGGCGGTACTCCTCCCATTTCTCTAAAATCGTGACACTTGTAGCTCTCAAGCATTGCCTATCTTAAATTTGAACATTCGTGTCTCTAATTATAATATTTGTAAAAATCATAACCACTTTAAGATGGATTATTAGACAAGCTTTTGATAACGCCTAAGGGCCAGGGATGTAACACCACAACCATCTATAACCCCTTCCCTGGTCTTTGCTATAACATATTGATGTGAAAATGAGCTCTAACACAATCTACTGATCTACTCTGTAAGCTGTTTATGCTAGTTTTTACCTTTTACTACACTCATCTAATAACTCTCGAAAACAAAAACAAAATACAATATCATGACCTGACGAAAAAATGTAGGCAAAATTGTATTTTTATTTACGACTACATGAAAATCAGTTTTGTCGCTAGGTCTCTGTTTCTGGGGTAGGATTCGCAGCTCAAATCAAAATCATGAAACAAGTAGCTGATATATCAAATTAAAATTGGTGCAATATGCAATGTTAGAAGAAGGTAATACCACCTAAACATTCCCATTAGCTCAAATGTAGATATTGTATCATTACCAAAAGCTAGGAGTACATACATCCTTTACTGTGTCTGAGATCTCCACGAGTTACTTAGCAACGGGCAAAAAGATGACTTCAGCCTTCAACCGAAGATACTCCTATAACTATACTGTGTCAGAGATCTCTACAAGTGTAGGCGTTCCAGTCATCAGTACCCCGATAACCATACAACTCAGACAACCAAAGACAGCATCAGTACTCCGATAACCATACAACTCAGACAACCAAAAGTGGTGCTACGACGCTACAACCACCATTCACCATTGACCTTTGTTTTGGGAGGTCTTGATTTGCTCTAGCAATTCACAACGTAAGGGAGAAGGCTAAATGGCTAACTAATTTTCTGCCACATATTTTATCAGCTTCACTGTGGGGTCCACAACCCATCTCTTGTTTAATCAACTAAAACTTAGCCAACTAGACTTTAAAACGTATAAAATGCGTTTCAGTTTCCCCAAATAGATTCTAGACAGGTTGAGCTCGTCCACTTTCAAGAAAACTGACTATATAACCTGAGGAAGGCAGAATCTATAACCTGTTTACTAAAGCAAGTGGATACCCTTGAACGTCAGTTCTCTTCATGATTTCTCTCTGCAAAAATATTATCAGAAGTAAGAGAGAGACTGACAGTGCATGGATGGGTTTACAATTTCATGGAGTGATTTAAAGCGAAACAAAACCAAGAGCACCAAATTACAAGTGAATTGAAGTGAGAAAATAAACCACAATCATAAATCTGGAACGCTTATAAACATTTATCGGCCAATGCATCAGAAACTCTACGAGCCTAGGTTATAGAAGGCCAGGATATATCATAACGAAGTTAAGATCTAATCACTAAGGTTTACATATCATCATTCATCATAAACTTTATAATTAAGCTAAAAAGAAATTAGATCAATACTCACAAGAAAATGCGAGCCCTGTGCATATATGCATAATGCATGACTCATCCAAGCACAAATCTATGGCTATGTTTGGTTGGCTGGAAAAACATTGTTCAAGGGAAAACTCAACCGTCGACTATTTTTCCTTTGTTTGGTTCTTACATGAGAAATCAGAGGAAAATGAAAAGAAGAAAAGAAATGGGAGGATAGATGGGAAAAAGGAAAGAAGAAGGTAAGGAATTTGGAGGAAATATGTATCAACAACAACAACAACAACAACAACTAAGCCTTATTCCCAAAGTGATTTGGGATCGGCTAACATGAATCGTCAACTGAAACCGTTGCCAAAGGAGATGGCATTGACAAGAGTGATAAAAAACTTTTAAAAGGGTTTAAGTTTTAAGAATTTTAAAAAAGTTTTTGAAAATAAGGTTTACACCAAAAAGTTTTAAAAGAGGTTTTCAAAAGGTTTTAATACCAACACAATTGAGAAAAACAGATAAATGCAGTAATCACACCCCTTCCTCCACATGGATACTGCCCCTCCGCCCACTTCTATCCAACGCCATGCTCTCCTCGATCCCAAGTAGCCTCATATCCCTTTCAATTACCTTCATCCAAGTCATCTTAGGTCTTTCCCTACCCCTTACAAGTTGATTACTCCTCCACTCTTCAATTCTTCTCACCGGTGCATCACCTGATCTCCTGAAAATGGGAAATATGTATCCCTTGAAGAAAAACGTTTTTCCCTCCACGGAAAATTATTTTCAATCATTAGGAAAAGTTTTTTCCGCCTCTTACAAGCCAAACAAACGAAAATGGGAAATCTAGGTTTCCAGGAAATTTCCCCAACCAAACGAAGCCTAATTGCCTCATCTTAAGATTTAGAGGAGAATACACACACCCAGGATCCGTCATCTTAGAAATATTTTTATACCCTATGTCTGCATGGCTCTTATATTAGGCTATGAAACTAAGTGAGCTAGTCAGTTTTAGAAGAACACATACACAGTACCTAAGGTGAGCCAGCCAACGTCCAACTTCTTAGGGACAACACACATATACACTCGTTTTAAGAGTGCCTTTGACAATGAACCTAAGGTGAGCAAGAAAATTTGGGCGGGGTTCATTTAGAGAGGGATTAAAGTAGCATTAGGCTATGAGAGCATCTAATGAGCACATCAGAGTCCGGTAAATTTTTGTCAATCCCTTTTAAACTTCCCATTTCATTCGGACACACAGATTAAGAACTAAAAGGTGGGATGTGGTTTAAGTAACCAAGGATAGAAACTAAGCACTAGTAATATTTTATCATCATTATACAGGTGTGAGAAATTTGTGTGGTGTCATAGGTGAATAATAGGCGAGCGAAAGAACAATAATAAAAAAGAGGTGTGTGTGGGGTCACAGTTGAATAGTAGAAGCCAAGGAAAGAGAAAGAACAATAAAAATATGGAAAATTTGCAGAAAAGACCTTATAAAATGTTTTTTTTGTGAGATACAACCTTAAACTTTGCTTTTTTGCGAGATGAATCCTGAAAGCAATATTCCGGCATTGACTAGGTTATTTTCGGAGTTGACCTTCCCTTTACCTATTTGCACTCGTCTTTCCCTCTTGTATTCTACATCATCCCTTCTTGTTTCCCCTTATAAAAGCCAGCTAACATAACCATTCCTGCCTCACATCCAACCACCACCAACAATAACCATCGCAACACCGAAAGACCCAAACCACCGCAAAACCCAACCATCTTTGCCACGAGTGTAAGTGTAACCACCAACAACCCAACCACCCATTACACCACCACTGTACCACCAAACCTCCCCTGACAGCACTCCCACCCGCCTGGAAAACTTGACTCACTCAGAAACGACCCCACCCGCCTTGATACCAGCCTTCCAATTACAAGGAAAAACTAGCCACCCGAAAGCACCCACCCACAGCCTCCAGAAACCAATCCCCACCCCAACCTCGAAAGTCCTTTGCCAGCCACAAGTCACCCGAAACACCCTGAAACCAACACCTTCACCATCATAGGATACAAAAAATACCAGATCAGAGAGAGACAAAGAAAAAAAAAAAAAAAAGACGTTTTGCAGAAAATTGAAGTTGTTGGCAAAGAGAATTGAACTTTTGGCAGAGAGAACTGAAAAAGGGAGTGTTTTGGAGCAATAGTTGTAATACTAAGCTTTTGGAGGGAAAAGGGGTGTGCAAATATAACTATAGTGTGCGTAGTGAAAATAGGGCAGGTCAACGCTGTTAAATCATGGGCAAAGCCAGAATAGTGCCATCAAGGGTATGTTCGGCAATAATAGTTGTGGAGATAGCTGTCAGCTGTAGTAGTAGCTGTGAGTTGTTAGCTGTCAAAGTAACTGCGTAAAATATTAGTGTTCGATAAAAGTAGCGGTTGGAGTAGCTGTTAATAAATATTTTCTTTATTATCTATTAAAAACTTTATTATATATTTTCCAACCTCTACCTCTACCTTCAACTACTACTTTTTTTAGCTTTCCACAACCAATCTAAACTCTACCTCTACCTCTAACAGCTACCTCTACCACTACCTTGCCAAACACTTAAATTAATAAATTTAAAATTTGACCCCTACTTTAACCACTACCTCTACCACTACCACTACTTGCCGAACACACCCCAAGTTTCATCTCCAAAAAAAAAACAAAGTTTAAGGTTGTATCTCATAAAAAACGTTTTATAAGGTTATACTCCCTCCGTCTAATGAACACTTTCCTTTTATGTTTGTCCCAAATTAGTTTGAACACTTCCATTTTTGGCATGGTTCCTGTATTACTATATTATTTCTTTTTCACTCATTGAGCCCACACATTTTACCTTTATCATTAAAAAGTTACCCCACGTTCTCTCCCTTTCAATAAAAAACACCCTACCAACTCTTATCACATCTACTTTTACCTTTATCACCAATAAAATAACATTTGATAACTACACTATAACTTATCACCTTAAACTATGTGCAACAACAAGTGTTCAAATTATTGAGGGATCGAGGGAGTATTTCGCAAAATGAATTTTTCAAAGGTTTTTTCCGGCAAATTTTCCAAAAAAAAATATAGGAGAGATGTTATCAAAATAATACTTCTTAATTGTGTGGACTCATACTCATAAAAAAGAAAGTGAGAAGTTCAATAGGAACCGACCAAAATAAAAAAAATGATAAGTTCAAACAGAGATTGAAGGAATAATATGTTCCCCAAATCCAAAGGCCCTCCAACATTGCAAGCCTGAAACAAGGAAAGCAAATTGCAATTGCCCACTGCATTAAGACAAAGATTTCTTACAAGCTGAGGATTAGAGCCAAACATGAAGTCAACTGCAACATAATGGGTGGGTGTAAAATTTAACTATGCAGGCAATTTTGACAAACTAAGACTTCAAACAACATTTCAGCATTGTTATGCACGAGCATGATAGCAGATGTACCTGGATTAGTGCTGTTATCACCCCTGGACTCCCCTGTTTTAGTTCGAGTGATGGTTAGAAAACAAAGATGAGAAAGCTTTATGGTAGTAATACGATAGCTTGTTAATTTAACAAAAGGAAAAGAAATGCGTGCCTTAAAACGCTTCTCTAGCCATGATACTTCTTCCCATGATTTTGATCCCGTTGAAGTCCATGAACAAGGAGCTTGAATTGTTTCTACATGCTGCAGGAGTCTCAAGCTATCTAAAGTACAGCAGACAGCAAGGAGTTGAAGGGAACACAAAAAAGGATCAATAAACGTCTTGTTTCCATTTTTTCTGTATGCTAATAAACTGATCTGACATGACAAAACAAAATTTTCTAAATAAGACCAAATAACCCTATTATAATAATTGGATTTAATAAGATAACTAAAATTAGAGTAAGCTAAAGGTCAATAATTAAGATCTTGTGCATGTTGTTCAGATTCTTTAGAAGTGAGACTTCTTAAAGATATCAAAGTCAGACATGTCAAGCTTTTTTATTTTAATCTTATCAGTTTCTGCAGATAATGGCTTATGCCCAAGAATCATATACTGGTACAGTTTCTAAAATGGGTACAGCAAGAATTGGTTAGTCTTATAAGACTAGAAATCAACAAGACCAAGGTCAAAAGCTTCAATCCCAATAGGATAGTATCGGCTCCATATACTACGATTTCGTATTCAGGTCATCCACAAAGATCCTCTGTTTCCATTCTCTTTTGTCAAATTTTCAGATGCTCTTGCAAACCCAATTTCTTCGTGCCATTCTTCACACCCTCCATCCAAATCATCTTCGTCCTCCCTCGACTACTTTCCAGAATATCCATGATACCAACAACTAACCTTGCCGGAGTGCCCAAACCAACGTAATCAGTTCTCCCTCACCTTAACCTCAAATTCTATAACTCCAAACTTCTCCCAAATATCTTCATTCTTAATTGGACTTTTTGTCAAAAACCACCTTTTATAATACATATTGTAGGTTTAACTACCTTTTCTAATTTTGTTTTAATTTAACTACCTCTTATAATTAAAACCAGTAGGTTTCGCTACCAAAACCACTTTCAAGCCAAAATATTTTATGACGATTTTACCCTTAAGTGGTTTTCCGTCATGTTTTTCATTTTTCCCTCAATTTCTATTCGATTTTCTCATTCAATCCAACCCTAGTTCATCAATTTGGGGAAAAAATTGAAGAATCTTTTTCATTAATCATTTAATTGGGCATTAAGTTGTGAATGAAGTGCCCAAATCTTCAATTAGAAGTTTTTTTGCAAACCCTATAGTACAAGATTCCGGCAACCACAGTGGGCAGCCGAGATTCCGTCGGCGAGAGGATAACCACCACCAAACAACCCAGATTTTTCCTCCGAGAAGGTTACACCAGATTCCGGCAACCACAGTGGGCAGCCCAGGTCTATTTTGGTAGTCGCCGAAATCTAGGTTTATAAAAAAATGTTCAATTGAAGATTTGGACACTTCATTCACGAATTAATGCCCAAATAAATGATTAATTGGAAAGAATCTTCAAATTTCCCCCAAATTGATGAATTAGAGTTGGATTGGATGAGAAAATCGAATGAAAATTGGGGGAAAATAAAGAACATGACGGAAAACCACTAAAATTTGGCCTGAAAGTGGTTTTGGAAGTGAAACCTACTGGTTTTAATTATATGAGGTAGTTATAGTAAAACAAAAATAGAAAAGGTAGTTAAACCTATGTGTATTATAAAAGGTGGTTTTTAACAAAATTTCCTTCTTAATTCTATCTCTTAAGTGTTTCCGCACATATATCTCAAACATACTCATCTTCGTCACCCCAATTTTCCGAACATGATCCATCCTAATGGCCAACACTAATTAGAAATTTCTCTTATCCTCGGGGGTACACTAAGGTTGCACAAAATCCTTGTTGCTCTTCTCCATCTAGCCAACCAAATTGTTTCCTGCAAGCCAAGATCTTCAATCGTCTGTAAAATTGACCTAAGATACAATAAAGCACTCATTGATAGGCAACTTCTAAGCATCAAATGTTACAACATCCTTGCTAGCAAAGACAATCAAAGAATATTTATTCTTCAATTTTAAATTTAAGATCGAACAATATCCTTGCTGCTCCTCCCACTAGAGCCAACAAAATTGTCTCTTCTGGGTCGCGCCTTAGACAATATCTTCATACCCCTCTAAAATCAACCCAAGATACTTGAATCGTTTACTGATGGGCAACACTTTTGTATGCTGTAGATACTTAGATGAGAAGAGATAGAGAGAGAGGACTAGAGGAGAGAAAAAGGATAGACTGAAGAGGAAGACACTGGTAAAGCTGTTGTGTTTTTGTATTGATGAACCCTAAAAGGGATGCAAGATATGCAGCAATGGAGAGGCTGATCCCTTCAATTACAACTTTGACTCAGCAGTTTCCTATTGCCCTTAGTAATTCTCCATATCTGCTATCCATTACAATTCTCTACGATGCTCTTTTTTCTTTCTTGTGTCTCTCTATCTGTAACGAACTCCACATGCATCATTCTCTGCCTTCCATTTGTTAACTATATTTCGCTCCTTGTCCTGAATCAATTTCCCTTCCCCTTGCACCTGCTGTAAGTGAAGCGAATAGAAGGTTGGTATGGATGCAGCACAGACTCCTAAACCTCCAATGTTACGACATCCTTACAGGGTTGGTATGGGTGCGACACAAACTCCTAAGCCTCCAATGTTACTACATCTTCGCAAGCAAAAACCATCAAAGAAAGAAATTCCTAAATTTTTAAATCTACTAATCTCAACAGCTAGAAAGGTTTGAAAAAACGAAAGTCTGACTATGGTATTCAATGGCACAGCACCAACAGATTTTTAAAAACCTATGCACTTCCCTCTAAATTTTATGGAGGAAATTCACATGCAAAAGTAAAAAAAAAAGGAAAAATATTTACTTGTAATAAATGCTTCTTCCCAATTGTCACGCTCTAACCAAGATGGTGATACTTCTCGAATTGCAATGCCCTCCCTCAAGCATATTCTGTTTTCAAATAAGATAAAAAGGAGAATCGTTCAGCAGCCTTCCACCAAAAAGTTCAACTACAGAGAAGTTGTCTCCATTCAGTCCTTGACTATTAGACTAATCAGTATCTGCTGCTTCACAACGAATAGGAGGAATATAGTTCAACAAAATATTTGATATCTATTGGAAGAACATAGAAGCATGCAAGTAGAAGTACCTAAAGATTGTAATAAGAGCCTCTAGCTGATAGCTGAGATAAGCATTTTTTCTTCTCTAACCATACTACATAAATCTTTCCCATTTTCAAGGCAGGGAAAGGAAAACTAGAACTTGAAACTTCCAAGATGTTAAGTTGTTCTCCTTTTTAAAAAAATACAGGCTCAGGGCTAGAGCAATATACGCAATATTCAGAAAACTCACAAAATATGCCCTTCCTTGAAATAACAGAGAATATATCTTATCCTGAAGTAGGAGGGGGAAAAAACAAAAAACAGTCTCGTTGGACTCGTCTGCAAATCAGACCCTTAGAATAACAAATTTCCTCAAATATCTAAGGGACATTTTAGTTCGGCACACAAAATTTGGCGTTTCATTTTAAACTGCATGACTAGCTCATGATATGATTCGGCCATAAAAATCCAAACAACCTTTTTTAGAATCTGGGAAACTGAGATATGGACTCAACTTTAACACACAGACTATAACCCGTTGACATCAATCCTGTGACAATAATTTATGGCTGCCAATCCAACCAACAAAAGCTATATGTGCCAAGCAAGAAACAGATCCCACAACATCCAGATGTTCAATGACTAGTTGACTATCCATGGCCGACCACAGTAAGATTGATGATCAATGAATTAATGCTCAATCACAAGAAGTCTTATCATTCAACATGTAAGTTGGCAATATATTAATATAATAAAAAGCAAAGAATGGAGTACAACAACCTTTTATATACACTTTTGTTCAAATAACTATCTTTTATAAAAAAAATATTGAATTACTACATTTTAACTACCAAGACCTAAGAAATTAGTACCTCGTGACAGAATCCGGTCCGCTAAACTGTTTGCCAGGGCCCATGGCCCATCAACAGACTTTTTCTTTATTCCCCCCCCCCCTCCCTCTTTGCCCATACTTTTGGAACTTCCAGACAACTTTATCAAATATTTTCTCATCAAATCATCTCAACTTCCAACACTTTTCTCAGACCTCTAAAAAGGTTAGGAAAAAATCTGCCACAAGTTGATTCGACCACTTAGCGGCTGCTTCATAGGTTCTCAGATGCTTTTAGCTGTCAGATTGAGCAGGTTTGAACATTAGGGTTTATAAATTGGGGGAGGGGGGGGGTGTTTGGTTTTTGATTTTTCTTTCCAAAATTTCCTCAACTCTTCAGGAATTACCATTGAATTTGCTGCATGAAGGAAATATGTATGCCTCTTCTTCCTCAAAAAAAAAGCCTTATGCTTCCAATTTGGTTCCCTCTTTGAGCTTCGAAAAAGAGAGAGAAAACAAGACACCACTAGTTCCACCTCTTTTTATGCTAACGAAGAGAAGCAAGACAGAACTCATGATGACAAAAAAAGGCAAAAGGGTGGAAAGGGGATGAACCACAGTGAAGGTGGAAGCACAATGGAGTTTGGTGAATAGAAGATGAGTAAAGGGGATAAATGAAACAAAGAAAAGTGAAGGGAGTAATTGGAAGAAAAATCAAGGGCTGAGATTAAAGAAAAGCTAGTAGGTAACTAGTGGATCCAAGCAAACAGTTTAGTAGATAGATTATGTCATCAGCTACTGACTTATTATTAGATTTTGGTAGTTAAAAGGCAGTAGTTAAAAACAATTCCATTAGATAAAAGCACCTACTCAATTACTAACTGGCGGATAACCCCGGGGAGGACACCGTCATTTACAGGAGCTGTCTGTACTTCGTATGAATGCAAGCTTCCATCAACTATTAAACCTTTCTCCCTAGCTTCATCTTTTTCCTGCTCACAGAATGAAAGTAGAAAGCTCATGTTTAAGTTATAACAAAGAAAGCCAATTATAACAGCAGCAGCAATGCCAATTAAAATCACAGAAACGTGAGCGGAGTACAAGAATACAAATGAAATGAGCACAATAAGCAGGCCATTATCAGCAGAACACATCAATCCTAGAATACCACCTTTTTTTTATGAGGGGGAACCAGAATACCACCTCGTATAATGATCACCTAATTAAAATCCAGCTCATTCATCTCTCTCTCTCCTCACCCCCTCCCCCTCATTCTCGATTGCTCTCTCTCTCACACACACACACACAAAAAAAAAACAGCACATGCAGCCATGCAGACAATTAACTGTAATGCCAAAACTACTCGCTCTCTTTATTTTCATCATCGATTCTACCGATATCATCAATTAGTATTCTGACTCAAAGCTTAAAGGGATAATTCACGACATTTTTTACGTTTTTGAATTATCAAGGGTATATAGTGGATTTGTTATAAACCTTAGAGGTAATTTGTGCGATTTTCGAAGCGTAAGGCTACCCCATGCATTATCTGAAAGCTCAAGTATACCTCGTGAAAAATCCCAAAGAAGAAAACCTTCACCGCAAGCACATTGTACAAGATCATAATTGTATGTTCAATTCCTTGTAATAAAAAGTGGGTAAAAATCATCCTCCATATGAGGGATGCAACAGGGTGCAGAGAAAATGTTGCCATTATTTAAGTATCATCCAACTCACCTTAAAACGAACTATAAAGAAATTCGTTATCGTCCCTTCAAGTATTCTGTCACCATTGTCTGACATCAAAAGCTCCGTTGCTGAAGGAGGTCTCAACATTTCCAATGGCTTCCTTAGCCTACCTAGAAAGTAGTTTTGCAAATTGCAACTCAGAGAGACCTCACGAGTTCAAATCATCAAATACAGAAAATAAAACAGGAAGATGATCCAAAAATTACTAATGTACACACTTCTGACCAGCAAGAGTTATTAAGTACTAGTACTTAATAGGGGGCTCCTTTTTTCTAATGATTAAGTAAAGTTAGATATTTTGAAGCATTTACACTAGCAACAAAAGGCATAACTACATCTCTCTTTCTCCTCAAATCCACTCTTATGCCAGCTCATGCTAAGGTCCGGGGGTGAAACAAATTCCCAAGGTCAATGACAAGGTTCAAACTTTTTTTGGCTCCACACAGGAAAAATAAGCACTCAAGATAATTACCTCACAATCTGAAACATGTGAAAAGACTAAGGGAGCAGTTGGTTCCCACGGAATAAAGGAAATGGAATCAAGGGTTAGAAGGGGAAAAGAAAGCAAAACCCTTAGGCCTAGGGGATGAATACTGGGGAATTTGTTAGGGGGGACTAATTTAAGGGAGGAATTGTTAGGGAGGTGAAAGTATGAGGTATGGTATGAGAGGATGTTTTACCAGAGTTCATCAATTTGTTTACCAGAAAATGAAACGAAAATCTTAATTCTTTACCAAATCGGATGAGGAATTTCCATGAAAAGGAGAGAGAGAGAGTGTGAAGGTCATAAATCAAAAGGCAACATTGAATTTAGAGGGGTGCTCTGTGAATGTCCATGGATGACGGAGGTGATGTTGTTGAAGAAGGTATATGATTGACTGTTGGAGAGAGAAGGAAAGTTTAGAGGGGAGATTGTTACCCTAGGGGCTAGGGTAATGTTTTACCCCTTTATGAGGGGAATAAATTCCTCCAGTAGCTTTTCCCCTCATACCAAACTTCTAAAAGTGTCTAGTAATTTTTACTCTCCAATTTATTCCCCCCCCCCTCTACCCTCATTCTAGGCGCCCCCTTAATAGGAAAAAAAGTTGTTTCAATAGAGACTAGGATTTTGTTCATTTGTTCCCCACGCAGACCCCTCGCGATTTGCCTCCCCATTGTTCCCCCCTCTCTTCTCCTTTACCTCTTCCGTGTGACCGTGTCTCTTTCTACTCCTCCTTCTTGTCCAGATTGATATACAGGGATGGGGGTTAGGCGGGTTGGTGGTGGTTTTAAGAGGGGTAAGAAAGGGTTTTTTTTTTGGGGGGGGGGGGTTGATTTTGGGCTTGGTGATGGTTTTTGGACTGATTTCAGGGCTTAGGTGATTTCTGGTGGGATAAAGAGTGGTCTCATGGTCTGGATTGGGGTTGTGCGAGAGGGTGGTGCTGAGACACTGGAGTGGTGGGGTGCGGATAGTGGGGCTGAGGAAGGGGGGGTGGGGGGGAGTGAGATGAGTGGTTGTGAGATTGTTGTTAAAATCTCGATTCAAATCGTAGAATCTTATGATTTTACGATTCAATTATGGTCATACGATTCGATTCACGATACTATACGATTTTATACATTTTTGTGTGCTAGCGAAAAGCTCATTAGACGCTTTTAATAGACAAATATGTTCAGATATCGTCTATTTATTGGCTAAACAATTACTTTTATCAATTATTAAACATTTTAAACTTATAAAATGAGCAATACTTAGATCATACATGTTTCGATTTTACGATCCGATTCTAAGACCACCGAACGATTCAAAGTAGTATCCCGGTTTTAATAGCCTGGGGGTTCATGGTTGGAAAATAGGGGAAGGGTTTGGGAGAGGGGGAGGGGGGGGGGGGGGGAAGGGAGGGGAAGGGGGGGGGGGGACCGCAGTAGGGGGGGCGGCGGGAATTATGTTTTATATTTTTTTTAAAAAAATTTTTTTATAGAATTATTTTTTTATAAAATAAATAAATAAAATTTTTATTAAAAATTGGAAGGGGAAAAAAGGAATTAAAAAAAAAAAATTTTTAGGAAGAAAAAAAATAAAAGGGTTATTTGTTAAAAAAAAATAAATAATAATTTTTTAAAAAAAAATAAAAAGGGGGACCCAGGGGGGGGGAAGGGGTGGGCAGGTTACCATTGTTTCTATGTGGAGAGGCTTTGGAAAGGGATTTGGAGGCTTTCGAAAGGGATTTGGGGTGATAGTGGGGGGAAAGAGAAAGGCAAAACCCCCAACCAAACAACTTTTAAGGAAACGAACTCAACTTATTACCTTCCTCTTTCCTATAACCTTGTAACCAAATGCCCCCTAAACATCTAATAGCGAGAAATCTAAATGTGCAATAGAAAAAATGGTGGGTTCCAAATTCCAGACGTTTATAAAAACACCTCATCGACTCCAATTCAATATTTAGATATCAAACAATTAGCTACTTAGATATTCTCAAAATATAAGAATTCAGTTCAAGTTCCGGTAAACACCACCTTTTATGAAATATCAATATGACCCATTTAGTTAAGTTTCGTTTGGTTGGGAGGAAAACGTTTTTTCAAAAAACTAATTTCCCTCATTTCCTTAGTTTTGTTTTTATAGGGTGGAAAGTCGTTTTCCTTATCATTCTAAAAAGTTATCCATGGAATGGAAAGCCTTCTCCTTAGAAAAAGGAAAAACACAATCCCTCCTTATTCCTTACATTCCCTCTTTTCCTTTTTTCCATTTATCCTACCATTTCTTTTTCATCCTTCCTAATTTCCTCTTTTTCTGTAGCATTTCATGTAAAGAACCACACAGAGAATATCAATCTAAAATTGAGTTTCCCTTTTAAAAGAGGATTTCATGGAAATTTTTCTCCATCGAGAATAATTTTCCGTCCAACCAAATGAAGCCTTAATATACATAGCCACGAGTACACTCTTTATGAGTACATTAAAACCTAGTTTATGAACATTTCAATCATATCCTTACTGATTCACAGCCTGTTCTAGCCTATTGCAGAAAATTGTTCTTTAGCTTTCCTCATATTCCTAATGTTTTGTTGATAGGCTAAAGCAACAAATTAATTATATTGGAATGACACACTACTACTACTACTACTTCCTTGTCCCCTTGAAACCAAATTCGAATATTTCAACAGAAAATCACACAGTACCCCCAACAACTCACCCATGACTACACATACATTACACCAAACACTAATCAAACCATTAATTTCAAACAAATCACACATAATAATCACATATACCACAATGAATTTGAAAATCCAAACCTTGCCCAATCAGAATACTTAGCCTCAGCAAAATCCCTTCTACATCCAACCACAGCTAACCGCGCGCCATTACCTTCAACACCAAACACCGGCGGTACATACATTCCAATATGCACATACACATCCAACATCCTATCAATCATTTCCTCCTCAATTCTCCCCTCAATTCGGTTCAATTCATCGGAATTCCCTCCAACAAGTGTCGAAATCGCCAATTCCTCACCACAATTCCTCTCGTTAATCGCCAACGGCAGCGCAATCTTCATTGCGTGATTAATTCGGCGCTGAACAAAGGAGTTCCAATTCACGGATGATGGAAATGTGAAATTGCCGGAAAATTGGGGTCCGAAAAGGAAGTGTGGATTTGAATTGAGCAGGATTTGGAGAGAATTGGAGAGTCTGTTGAGATGGCGGTTCCAGAAGAGGAGAAGTTCGCCATTGTTGTGCGTACGAGTGGTAGTGTATGCACCTGCAAAAATGGTGGAATTTTCTAGGGTTTTTAGATTTGTTGTTTAGAGAAGGAGAGAGATAGAGAGTAAGAGAGAATACCTGAGTGGGTTTGGAGGAAGGTGGAGATTGAAGGAGTGTCGGAAGATGGGTAAAGGACGCCATTTGTGAACAGGAACTTCGTCGTCGACATCACCACCTCTCAACAACTTTATTCACAGATCACAAGTAGTGTTTTAAAAACCTGAACAAATTTATATAACTACCCAACCGTTTGACTTCTTCACTATTTGCATGATTTCTTGTCTTGTTAGATTTATTTAAGTTTTATTTTCAAAATATCACCTTTTACAATTTTTACTAATTTTTAACTAGAGATATTAATCGCTTAGAGTAGTGCATTCCTACACGCAAAATGTTAGGCAAATATCTCTATTATATAAAGGAACTCTATGGGACACCAAAAACAAAAAAAATAAAGAAAAAGAAAAAAATAAAAATTAACTAAACAGTGAACACGTTTAATAAGGAGAAAAACAGGGGGAAATCAAAATTAAAAAATGCATTTACCACGTCTAAGTACACCAATAACTTCCAACTACTCCTACAAACCAGGAAGATAATTCATAAATTCACTAAACTCACATGATAAAGAGGAAAAAGGGAAAAATCAAAATCTAAACATGCATTAACCACGACTAACAACACTAACAACAACCAACTACTCCTACAAAACAGGAGGTTAATTCATATAATTTTTTTACTATTCTCATTCTCCTTCCTACTTCACGTCTTCTTCCTCTTTAGCCAAAGATTCTCTTCACAAACTGAAAATGGTGCAGCAAGAGTCAATTAAAACGTCTTCACAAACTGAAAATGGTGCAGCAAGAGTCAATTAAAACGTCTAAAATGGTACAGCAAGAGTCAATTAACTCATATCAAGATCAACAGAGATAGATTACATATCAGTTTAGGTTTTATTTATGTTCATAACAGAATTCACAGAGATAGATCACATGTTTCAATTTATGTTTTATTTTAACAATCATTTTTTGGGTATTAATTTTATGTAGGGAGTCTTTGTCAAGCACTTTTCTAATATGGGAGGAGCAAAAACGAGATTCACGAGAGCAAATACAGGTATTTTGTAAATTTCATAGTTGAGCCCTATTAATCTTACACTTGCGAAAAAACAGCTTTTATAATTCATTGCTTGATTTATTGAATATCAATTACATAAAGCCTCTAAGTTTAGTGAGTTGATTTATTTAAATGGGTTTTTAGATTTGAGTGTTTACCCATTGTACAAACCGCATGTTTCAAACCATATTAAAATTCCAAAAATGGGTAAACACTCAAATCATTAAATTGCAAACCGTAACCATGTTGCAAAAATCTAAAATTCAATTTCAAAACCCATTCAAAACAATTGAACAAAAACCAGCAAAAATCAATTGAACAAAAATCAGCAAAAAAACATATTCAATATAAAGGGACAGTTTTTATGGGTATTAAATTACCCAGAACAAATCAAAAAAAGGATGAGTTTTTTATTTATATTTATATTTTTGGGACTTGGTGGGTTATTTCACAAATAAATGGAAGAAGAAAATTAAAAATCAGGAGAAGATTCAAAGGGTTAAACAACACCTGAATTCAATTGCAAAGTAGCTACGACGGCCCGTGTGACGAACGACGATGTAGTCTGTGGCAACGTTTCTCAATTATTCGAGCTCTATCCTACAATTAGAGATCTCACTTTTATCTCCGTCCTAACCAGAACATGCACCCAATGTTCCGAGATTTTTTCGAGTTTGGTGAATAACACTATGGAAGGACTCGCCTTTCTTCCGAGATATATGCAACCTATGGAGAATCGTCGGATTAGATAATTTCACTTTCTTCGAAGGGCTATTGTGGTGGTGGGAGAATTCGTCAGATTAGAGCATTAGATTGAAGGTTTGTAAGAGAGATGGGGATTACCTAATCTGAGGTGAGAGGGGTAGAGGCGTAGAGCAGTGCGAGAGGGCGGATTAAAGTTGTGACACAGAAGGGTTTTTAGACTTTTAAGTGGTAAAGACTAAAGGGGATATGAACATAACAATGCTACATCAAAAGAATTTATTTTAAAAATTCGTATAACTTGAAAATCTCTAATGTACTTTATACATACAATTTTATATCTTTTGGCATTTAAAATTTTTTTAATTAATATGATAAGCTTAATCTTATTTTGACGGAATAAGCCTACTCATATCATCCATTATTTTAATGTTGGAATTAATTTGCCGCACGCATCACGTGCATATAAGACTAGTATGTAATTAGGCAAGTGTATATATGTTTCCCTTTTGTAATTAGGAATTATGGAAAGTAGGTCAAAGAGGTTGTAAGTATATAAGGGACTTGGCATTAATGAAATCAGTAAGCCGTTAATTCCCATCTTCTCTTTTGTATCATCAAGCTTTATCATGGTATTAGAGCCTAACCTAGGGCACGTTTTTCTTCAATTGTTGTTTCTGTTTCAGATTTTTTTTGGTTTCCCTCTTGTCGTGTGCATCCTCTGTTTAACAATGGTGGATGACAAGAAACCTCCTCCGACGACAAAGTACGAACCTTCACTCCGTATTACCTTCATCCGTCTGAAGGTACTGGTTCTGTCATCAGTCCAATATTGTTGAATGATAATTCCCATCTCCTCTTTTGTATTATCAAGCTATATCACAAAAAGCAGAGTATATATATTGCAAAAGGGAGAACCAAGTAATATTGAGGTTGGAAGGATACAATCTCCACTAGGGGCATTTTGAGGGTAGGGATTTCCCTTACCCTTCCCCCGTAATCTCAAGTGCATGGCCCAATAGGACCCGAGCGGGATCCGGGCCACTTCTCCTTACCAAAAAAAATATTGCAAAAGGGAGAGGGTGTATAAACGCTATAAACTCTTTAAAATGATGCTCAACGAATTAATAGACTCTTTAAAATAAAACTACCTCTGATCTGTTCTAGAATACTTTTCGCATTTACTTGGGCACAATTTTAGGTAATACGTTGTTTGGTTATCAATTCTTAATTTATTACAATGGTAGTTGTGATGGAAGTTAATGGCATTATATTATTCAGGAGAGAGTGTGTGGACTAAAATTGTAAGAGTAGTCGTGATAGTAGTTAGTGGAGGGGTTAGTAAAATATATTAGTGACACGCCACTTTTGTAAAGGTAGATGGATAAAAATATGTGGATCAGGTCCAAAAATAGAAGTGAAAAGAGTAATCAAGGACAAACAAGAAAAAAGTATATAGAATATTATGGGACGAAGGATTTCTGATTCGAATAGAGCTAGTTGAAAAATTACAGAATCGATAAAAAATTAGAGGATATTGATTTTATGGAGACCCCTTTATTATTACTTTGGTCCCATAAAAATCATAAATTAATTAATCTTAGAAATGAAAAAAACAATTACAACAATTTAGTGAAATATGAATTCAAAAATACATTAAACATAGTTATTCTTCGTATGTATTGTATAATGAATTCAAAGTTATCATCAACTTACAATGATTTTCAGCTTATTATATGTATATAAAATGAATTTAGTTTATACAAAATTCTGAAATTCGTCGAATCTTCTAAAAACTCTATAAACTATTAATATAAATTTATCGATAAATTGATAACAATATAATTCAATAAATTTCACTAGTCTCGACATTATTAATTTGTATAGTTTAATATTGTGTTAAAAAAAATTCCGTTCTAAATAAGCAGGTTCCTCCCTAGAGTACCCTAAATCCATCAAACTTTAATAATTCACTACATCGAAAGTATAACTATTGATTAAAGACTAAGAAAACTTGCATTAGAAAATATATTTTGTTTAATTAGTTGTGTTGTTTCATGATCTAAGACATATAATCACTCAGGCATTACCGCATTTTCTAGTTTTTACTAGAAAAAACACCACACAAGTTAGGGATGGAATACTTGTAAAATTTGATTGCACCCGTCTAAGTTAGAGTTGGAATGGATAGGATTTTGACGGATAGGAGGCATATATCTATCTATACTTCTTTAAAAGCCGGAGTAAGAAACTACTATTCATTTGAACAATGAGAAATCCAAGGGCTGTAATTAACTGAATCTAACGGTTCGCTTTTGATTTTTTTTCACAAAACCTAATGTCCTCTTCTTCTTCTTCCACTATCAGTCTATCATCATCTTCCTCTCCATTTTCACCTATATCTCTCTCCTCTTCAAACATCTGCGACCCATGTATTCTTCAAATATTCACTTGCAGATTATACCTCAATTTTGCTTTCTCTCTGTGATAAATATGCGACCCATGCTTTTTTTTAAATTATTTAAGCAAATTATGAACGGCGGCAAGAAGGTGGTTACTTCGCTGATATTAGTGGTGAAAACGGTTTGCCACCGAAGATTATACCTTATGCGATCTAATCTGGCTTGTATCAACTTGGTGGAGAGCACTAATATGTAATCCACTTCCTTTTGCTTAGCAATGGCATCTGAAATATGATTTTTGTGAAACCAATGGAGGTAAATTAGTTATCGCTTTGTGTGTTTTTTGTAGATCTAATTGTTTATCCTTTGCTTGATATTCATTTTTAGATATTTAACATCTGAAATAGGTTTCATTTCTTTCTTAATTTTTTAATTTGCAATTGGTTTTTTAGTTTGATCTTCATCGCGGTTTTCGTTTGGTCATTTCCCGATGGTTTTAACTAGGAAATAAGAGGTTTCTGGAGTTAAGCGCTTTTCCAATGCCATGATGACGAGAATTATCGACAGTTCTATTACGGTTGTTACAGCTGAGAGCCGCTTGCAACCCGCTAGAGTTCAAGTGAATTTTTGATAATTTATTCTTAATTCTTTGATTACTTTCTTTGTTTTTTTGCTTATCTTCCTCTGATTAATTTTTTGAATTGCGTATAATCTGTTGCAAAAATTTTATTTTAATTTTTGTATCATTTTTAGAATATATATGGAGCACATCTACTTAAATCGAATAAAATTCGGTTATTTAAGGCGAATCATGTGCATTTCTATTTTTAGGCATTTATCCAGTAATGCTAATATAGCATAATCTTTGATAAATCATTGACTTTGCAAAATAAAATAAAGGAAAACAGAAAGATTGCATGATGTAATTTGTTAAATTTTTTGCTATGATTTATTGTAGACTCTAAAATAGCCTTTAGGAATAGATGGTTTATTTCACTCTTTGAAGTTTTTAGTCACTGCTTTAATTCCTTAAAGATGTGATTTTATCTTAAAGTTACATCACTACTATAACTCACCTGCTTTCAAGATGAGGATAAGCCATGCTGCCTACTGATCCCAGTATTGGTGTTCATTGTTCAGTGGCTATTGTTGACAACTCATTTCAAATAAGATAGTCTTCGTCAGATTAGTAAAGAAACTTATGGGTTAGTTTACCTGAAGGAACTTATCTTGTCATCTCTCTTCTCACCCAATGATCTGCTACCCATGCCTTTTTAATTATGTAACCAAACATGGAAATTTTTTTCAAAAAGAAAAAACATGGAAATTTTGTTGAATTTTGATTTCATCTCTGAAGTCGGCAGATCTTGCTCACAAATCTGAAAACAATACAATTTTGAAGATGAGAACGAGGGAGCTTCTCAACATCGACCCTCTAGAGCTCAAGTTTCCTTGTAAATTACTTCTCTTATTTCTTTGAGATCTGTTTTGTGTGATTCGGTTTGATCTTGCACCTACAGATTGTACCTTAATTTTGCTTTCTCTCTGTGATAAATATGCAACCCATGCCTCTTTTAATCATTTACTTGCTGATGTTATCGCTGAAAACGGTTTGTGCCATCACTTAGTTTTCTTTCTTTGATTTTGAATCTTCGTTCTCTCTTTGCTAGATTTCATTTCAATTGTGACAATGTCCCTGATTTCTTAAGCCTGTATAATTTAATCATGATAGATTTTAAAAATTTCATCCTGTCTTTTGTGATTCAATTTATTCTCTGCAGTCCACATTGGAACCCTTGACTAAATTGTGGATCTTTGGCTCTAAACAACAAATTGTGGGAGAAGATGGTGCTGTTGCATACTTGCATTTGGGAAAAAAAAACACATAAACGCTCATTACTCAAGTAAGTTTTACTTTTAAATTTTTAGTTTTTGGCATATTTAATTTGTTTGCTTGTTGTATTGATACATGAAATGGAAAATGTTAGGTGATGAATATTTGTTGATACAAAATACCTTGTAATTTGGAAATTGATTGTTTGAGGTAAAGTACTGATGTTTGTTGATTTAATATACCTTTAGTTTAGAAATTCGGTGTTTGAGGTGTATTTTGTGCTATTCGTTGATTTAAATATAATTACAACTACCCTTTATAGAGCAATGATTACAGAAATTGTATTGGAAAAAATAACAATGAAATTTACAGATAAAGGGGATGGCATTGAGGGGATTAGGTGAAACTGTAGCCTTGTGTGGAGGAGGGAGTGATAAAAGAAAGAGTTATGAGGAATCAGAGTTAGAACGGGGCTCACCTCAAGGTGGTAGTGTCCTTGAGTTAATTCTTAGGTAAACTTACTGTTTTCTTAGTAAATATGCAACCCATTCTTCTTTTTGTTGGTTTGATATGAAGTTGTTTTTGTTATATAAGAAATTTATGTTTACTTTCTTTCATGCTTTGAGAAATAGTTACATAAGGAATATGAAAAAAAAGAGCACCACGTGGTGTTGGAGCTGTAAATAAGAATTATAAGTTGATAATGTAACTTTCCTACTATTTGATTCTTCCATGCTTTGGCTCATAGATAAAAATATATATAAGAGTTTGCCTTTTATAAATCAGAAAAGGTCCTTCTCACTTCTATCTGGGTGTTTGGCAAGCTCAATATTTATGTATCCCTTCCCCTCCTTATGATAGAGAAAATATGGCCAGTTTTTTAGCTCATAGGGACAAAGGTTTAGATTTTTTTTTGGTAAATAAGGTTTAGATGTTTAGTTGCACTGTAACTGCTTATCTGTTTACGTTATTATGATGCAGACATGCATTGTGCTCAATTGACTTCTTGATTTGCGAATTCCATGGTCATTCTTCTTGTATCTTCATCAGACAATAAACTTCAAAACTTCACTTCACAGTGATGGACATGCTTCTCTGTTTGATCGTAGTTATTTCTATCCATTCAGTTATAGTTAAGTTTTGGCGAATTGCCCTTTTGTCAATTTTAATCCAAATCAAAACCCTTTAATTATCCATTGTTGACACACCAAAATTTGTCTGCTTTTCATATTATTACTGTGTACTTTATTATTTTTGTATTTATATAGCTGCTTGAATTGTTATAGAAAAGAAGATGGTTTGATGTTAATAGACCCATTGTGGCCTAGGCCCAATCTCACATTCCCAGTCTTGAATCTTGATCTTGATTGTGTGATGCCGTGTCGCCAACAGCATCACCTTTCAACAAAATTTTCAAGTTCCTTTTTTTGGCTGTAGCGGTGTCTTACTACAGGTCCAATGCCTTTGGACTCGTCGTCCATGGATACAGTTTTTGGTGTCTCTAAAGCATGCGACTTTCCTGTTGCTCCACTGCTTGCTGAATAAATTTAGAGTTGTGAAGCCATATGGAAGAATACTCTTCTGACAGAACTTGCTGGCGATCTACCTTTAGAGTTTAGACAATGTATTTTTACAAACTTGTTTGATTGATGGGGATAGTGATAGTTTGTGGCTTTGCATCTCCACCTACCAATATAACCCAAAGCAATCTTTTTGATGAACTACAAAGTCTTTCTTCTCGCGAGCAGAAGATACTTGTAGCTGGATTCGTGGAAACAGAAGCTATCTAGCAGAAACCATACGCTTTTTTGGGAGTTCAATCAATACAAGTTAGTGGGCTAACCCAATTTTCCCTACAATGTTCAATTCCATTTTAAAAATCTTAATTGAAGTTTCTCCTATAAGTTTACCTCAATATTGGCTCATTGAAATGAATGGAAAGTCCTTGTAGAACGAGGTGGTTCATTAGTGGGTACATAGTTGCATCCAAGAGACGCTATTAAGCATAATTCTCTGAAATATTCTGGGCCTTATTTCACTTAATGAATAGGGGAGGGTATTCGTCAATGTATAGCGTCTTTAGAGTTTTATTAAGAGAAGATATAATTTATCAAATTATTTTCCGATGTAATGACATTGTCAAGAATACACACCTTTACACATTTTATGAACAATGGTTACCAGCGTTCCATAAAAAAAATGACAGCATTGAGGATCTATATTGTTAAATGGAGTTCAAATTATTCCCGAATTATTAAAAACTCACATGCGGATTTAAGTTGATGATCCAATGCACATGAATAAGAGACTCTCACGGCCTTGTCTATTTGTTACTCATCTTTTACCAAAACCTCCAGAAATATCCTAAACTGGCTTTGTGGAAGTTTTCTTTCTTCCCCATATTATTTTTGGATGCTACTAAATTGTTTTCACATATGTACTCATAAATGTTTGCCTATTAACTGTGAGTGTGGTTTCCACTGCATTACTTGCTCCTGTATTTACGATATTTTTACAAGAGAATGAACCTACTAAACCGTTAGCAGGTCATTGAATACATCTCTTTCAAGGGATACATAACTATCAGGTCTTCCTAGCAGGATCAATTGTCACCCTCTCTATACATGTGAGGTCGGCCACTCTTTCATTTACTGCAATGTGCTCAAAGGAAGTCGTATCAATATACTTTTGGTATTGTGACTCTCCTAGGCCCTTATACGTTGGTTGTTCCTTATATATGTGGTTGCTTCTTCTATTAGCTCTATATTCCAGATTGATGAGAACAGATATGGTTAACACGATCATTTTTGAAAGGTTCTTTACGATACAGTTTTGATTACAGATGAGTGAGCTAGATACATACAAGGGGAAAAAAATTCCTTAAGATGAAGGTGGCCATTTATGAGGAGGGTCCTCTATTGTGCCATCTATATAACAACTTCAGAAAATGTCACCTGATTTGCCTATATGATACTCTTTAGTAAGGGAAAATAACTTCCAATTTTGTGCTTGGTCATTTTCTCTCTCCTTTTCTTGTTTATTTTGACTTGGGATGTGTTACTAGGTTGTGATTTTAACCAATACTAATGTAGTATTGCCAAATTTGTGTCGTAGATTCTCTTCCATAACAAGATGACTATTGTTGTGCATACTCTTTGTACCCCTATTTTATGTCTTATTTGGAATTACCGATGCAAATTATATCCCCAGGTGAAAGCCATGAAGCCATCTTGGAAAATGAACAAATAATAGTGTTATGTGTGATATGCCATTTATAAATCCGGATATATGGTGGATATTCTGATTGTCTTTTTTATTTTCTTAGATATGCTTGCAGGATTCAGTGTGCATGCATGTGACATGCATATGCTTGTGGAATGGGAGAGTTGAGGGTTTGAAGGTAGACGTGGTCTACAACACATGCAGGCAATGCCTTTGTTACTGCAATGTTACCCGTACCAAACATTGAGGTAATGTTAGATACCCATGTTGCTAATATTGTCGATCTATAGGAGTTAATGTGTTTGAGAAAGTGAAGGAAAAGTGTTGGCTTAATTTTCCTTTATTTGGGTATAGAGATAAGGGTAGAGGCGAAGGTTCAAGGGATCTAACTTCCTTTCCCTGATCCCTTATCCTTCCAGAAGAGGACTTTTTTTGGGGGGGACACGAGTTCATTTTTCATGATAGTTACTTATTACTTGTGACGTGAGTTAGTGATTGTCAATTTTTTTCTTAAGAAACCTCTATATAATTTATTTCCTTTTTTTAGTCTAATCTTGAATTGAAATGATAGTGCATGAAGGAAATCCTGCTCTTAGTAAAACTTCATTCATGTACCCATGCCATGTGCTGCACAATACCAACAACAAGCATATCACCGCTGATCCTTCGACTTCAAGTATCATTGAAGGCTAATGTTATGTTTATTGAGGATTTTGGCTCCAAATTTTCGATCAATTTTCCCCTCTTTTGTTGATGGTTCTTAGTGGGTTCTTCACTTCTTCCGGCTCTTCGATCTTGCATTTTCTCAGCCAAATCTCTGAATTTTCCTGTTATTTATTTACTGGTACTCGTAAGGTCACAAATGTATATGAAGCGAAAGAAACTTCTCACTGAGGTCCAAGAGGCCTAAGGATGTTCATATTTGACCTTGTAACTTGGAACTTATGCAACATTGAATTTTATGATATTGAAACTATATATTTTATGAATTTTGAGTTGTATAGTTAACTTGAAGATTCTCATGATAGCTCTTGACATCAGGTACATCAGAATCTTCTAACATGAAGATTTTGATTATAATGGAAAAAATGTATCTACAGACTAGCTCGGGGTTAGGGATAGTGGATTCAGTTTAGTGTTAAGCATTGATAGACAAAATTAGTTTGTTCTTCTTGTACTATGTAAAATATCAGTTGTTCTGACACTTATTGTGGTATTAAAATAATAAATTATGCTGGTTGTTATAAAAGATGATAATTCTAGAGTATCTTACATGTATTTTAGAGATGTTTTTCCAAGATGTGTCATCCAATTAAGCAACTTTTGGTAGCAAATAAAATCATTTGCGCCTTGTTATCTTTAGGATTTTCAGCTATTGTGATTTGAAATAGGACCTTCTGAATTTATTTGCAATTTAGGGTGGTGGATGAAGTGCCTGGTTGTGTTCTTACCAAAAGTCACCGAAAACAAAGTGTAGTATCTCGTTAGGATTCACCTGATTTAGTGCAAGTTTTTCAAGAGAAAAGTTTAACAATCGAATAGCTTCATATAAAGGAATGAGAGGATGAAGACAAACATAGGTGTTGATGTTGGTGAGGGACAAATTTGTCTTTCTCAACATGTGGTTCTTTATTCAGATTTTGGAACTTTAAAGTGTTAAACTTAAATCAATTTAAATAATTATTTGTCAAGATTATCCAAAATAATATGGTATTGTAAAAGTAGCCTGCATTAGAAGATGGTATTCAAAGTAATCCCTGTAAAAGTAATTTTATAAAATAATCAAGGTACATCTAATCTAATACTTCCTCCGTTTCTAAATAAGTGGAACATAGAGAAAGTGGGGGGAAAATCAATGAGGTTAGAGAGAGAAAGTTGGGGACCACAATTTAAAAGAGAAAGGGTACTTTAACTTAATAAACAATTGGATATATATCGTTGAGTAAGGTAATCATGCAACTTTATCATTTAAAATGTCCTATTTTGAGCTTGGTGTCACTTATTGTGACATTTCCATATTAGGAAAGTGTCACTTTTTTAGAAACGGGGAAAGTAGTTATACTCGGTATTTAATAAGATGAGAACACAATTCAGTTATAGATTTATAGTTCTATCCTCATTATGTCGACCACCATTGATCCAACCACAGTTAGGGGATTGTGTTTTGCCATTTATGCTGTTAGGTTTTGTTTTCTCTATGTAAGTTTCTCAATTAATTAGCCTTGATTTTTCAAATGGTTGTATACTTTTACTATTGTAAATTTCTCTATTATCATATAAATTTTATTATTACTTAATTTATTTCTGGGATATGTAAACTTCTGTAATACTTTTGTGTGCCTAATATTTTTACTATGTTACTTTGACTATATATATTTCACCATCTCTAATGTTACCTTTTGTATTTAAGTATTCATAGACAAGTAACACACAGAGTTTAGAACATCCAACATAAATCAAGCACAAAATGAAGCACCATGAGTGCAATGTTAGTCCATAACGTTACCACAATGGGCAGACAGAAAACAACTGGTAAAAACATGAAGACAATTAAGCAGGCTACAACTAGAAAGTGGACGCTAAAATTCCAAAAATTCACTATAGGCTCTCAAAACTTCAAACATTTGTCTTGGAATGCTTTTATGATTCTGTTTAAATTATACTATTATTGTGGTCAAGTACCCTTTAGTGTTACTTGTCTAATGGATTTTTACCCTTTATGCATTACCTAATTCCAATAGAGATTACTGCACAAACTATATCTGACAAATTGTACGACAAACGATACTTACCTAATGTTTGCATACACATATTGGGGGACCGTGCGCGTTAGCGCGCGGTCCAACAACTAGTTTATGTTAAAAGCGATACCGCAACTACTATTAGATAGGTGGTGGACTTGATATGTAATCCCCCGTAATTTTATGAATTTTATAAATATATTTACAATATATTTATAATCATTTTCATATTTATTTTATTTAATTATTTAAGTAGTGTTAACTATTTTTGAAAGTCAAATAATTGTTTAAACGTTTTAAACAGTCATTAATACTTATTGTGTTGGATTTTAAGTATTTACTATTTTATTAAAGGTTTTGAGTTGTGTTTAAAATGATTTTTAATGTTGGGTTGAGGAGCGTAAACCATCTATTAAAGTTGATGAACAACTTGAGCCCAAACCTAATCACAACCTAGTTGCCATAGGTTTTATAAAAAAACCTATAAATACCCTCCAAACCCCATAGTTTTTATTCTCTCCTCTCTCCCTCACAAACCGGCGCCCCTCTCCCTTACTCTCTCCTTCGGTTTTTCCGGCGCCGGACCACCACCACCACACACCCCTTCTCCTCCGTTTTTTCGGTGATGCCCCCATACCACTCGCCCTTCGCCTCTTCGTACGTGCAGCCGCAGCCACCACTCATTGCACCTCTTTCGCTGCTCATGCACAACAACAGCAGCAGCCATTCAGCGTGACTACCACGCGCTGCCGATTGTCAACCACGCACCGCCAGCGCGTGTTTCGTTTTTCCGTTTTTCTGGTTTTCGTGGTTCCTTTGGTTAATTCTTTACCCTTATCCTCTATTTTAATGTTTAATTATGGTTTTAATGTTAAAGTTATAGTTTTTATGAGTTTTTATATGTTTTGTAAATAAAGTTGAAAACTTTATTATTTGAATTATTAAAAATCCGATTTTTATTTATTGTGAATATAAATTATAATTTCAGATTTATTATTTATTATTAAAAGTGAATTTTAAGTATGAAAGTAATGCTTTTTGAGGTTTTAAAGCCTAGATTTATAAGTATTATATTAAAGGTTTTGAAAGGATGGAACTTTAATGTTTCTAAAGTATTTTAAAATGAGTATTGAGCGTTTTAAAATAAATTATATTGTTGTGAATTAATTAGAATATTAATTGATTGTTGTATTATTGTTTTGGTAGGCGGAGAATTTACTTTAGACGACTTCTAGAATTCTAAAGTGGTCGCTCACTTTGTTTACACAAGGGACTTACATGTCCTTATGTGTTAGACTAGTATCATGTCCTAAGGATTAGGATTATTTATAGTATCATGTATAGGGAACCCTTTTATGGTTCATACGTGGCTATTAAATTGGAATTACGTGTTGTTGAACATGTTAATTATCTTTATGATTCATTACATGATTGAATGACACTACAAAAAAACTGTATTTTGCTATGGAATTTCAAACATCAAAAATCCGTTGCAAAGTGTGTTTTTGCAACAGAAATATTCCGTAGCAAAAGTGGGCGTAGCAAACTGAATTTTGCTACGGAGGAAGAAGATCCGTAGCAAAACTTTGCTACAGATTTCAATCCGTAGCAAAACTTTGCTACGGATAGAAAATCCGTAGCAAACCATATTTCATAGCAAAAATTGTTACTGTTTTTTTCTACCCCATCTTGCCCCACTCCCCCCATAAATCCCATCGAAATGCCATTAGTAAGAATCGAAACCGCGACAATGCTGTGGAAAGTGAAGTATCTCCCACTTGAGCTATAAATGATGCACATACTCGTTGTTGGCTTATGTTCTATATATTTCTTCTTAATATTACGTTGTCAATCATATTCCGTAGCAAAATTTTGCTACAGAAAATATAATCCGTAGCAAATTCTACAACGGATATAATTTTCCGTAGCATATTTTGCAACAGATATGATTTTCCGTAACAAAACTTGCTACGGAATTCAATTCCGTAGCAAAGTTTGCAACAGAGTGTGTTTCGTAGCAAAGTTTGAAACGGAATACAATTCCGTTGCAAAATTTGCTACGGATTTCAATCTACCACAAAAATTCCGTAGCAAAAACTCATTTTTTTTGTAGTGTGGATGTTTGTTTCAAGCATGTTGTTTGGAAGTACTTATATTTTGATCTATCGTGTGATATGGAATATTATTATTTTATTATATGGAAAAAACGTCGTGTTCCGTTCGAAAAAGCCGTTTTGAAAAATGTGTTCGAAAATTCGGCTTAAGGGTACTCGTTTTGTAGGGATTCTCGCAATTGATGCCTATAAAGGGCCTACGACGATGTCAGTATTTTGAAAAAACGTCGTATTCTGAAAAAGCCGTCTCGAATTACGTGCCTGAAAACGTGGCTTGTATGTACTCGTTTCTTAGGGCTTTTAGAAATTCCTGCCCATAAAGGGCGTACAATGGTGTCCGTTTTACGAAATAACATCGTGTTCTGTCTGAAAAAGTCGTCTCAAAGTACGTGCCCGAAAACCCAGCTTATATGTACTCGTTTCGTATGGATTCTCGAAATTCGTGCCCATAAATGGCATACAGTGGTGTCCTTTTTTGAAATAACGTCGTCTTTCGTATTAAAAACGCAATTAAATGTTGTCTCGAAATATTGTGTCCATTACAATGTCATATATCAAAAACTAATAGTTTAAAAAATTATAAAATTGAAAAAAAAAAGAATTTTAAAATGCTAATCATGATTTGACCGGTCAAACTATAGATTAGTAAGGTAATTAGTGATAATTTATATGGAATAGGGTAATTTAGTAAGAATTTAGCCTCACACTTGACAGTGTTAAAAAATTCCGTTAACAGGTGGGTATTTGAAAAAGTTAAGAAAAGGAGAGGTGGTTATTTAAACACAAATGTAAATGGGGTGGTTATTTTAAATTATGTGTATCGTGCAGGTGGTTTTTCACAATTTTTCCTTATTATTATTTTACTAATTTTCAAAGACCGAGGGCTTTGTAGGGTATGTATATTTATTGTCGTTGGACATTTGATTGTTGATTTAAGTCAACAAATAAATTTGGAGGATTAATTCTTGGTCAATTGGAATTGTTTGATCACTTATTTAATCCTAAGATAAAAGAGGAACATTTGTTGTATTCATGTTATGTTTTGGTTGTCTGTTTAGAATCCAACATCGAATAACTTGCTAATAGTTAAAGTGGAAGTGAATATCAATAGCTTTAGACTTGTGCACGTCTGAAGTTCTGGACTAGTATGAGTTGGAGTATATGGTGGTAGCCTATGGCTTTTCTTGGGGTCGGATTGATCAGCGTACTTTATTTTTATTTCTAAAAGTTCCTCGATATCGTTGGTCAAGGGGTTACGAAGTCGCGCCCGTAACTCGATCTTTCATTTTGAAGACTGGTTTTGGTTGGACTACTCGATCCATTGTATATTCAATTTACTAAATGATTATCATGTTGTATGTCTTGTGGAGTCAAGTCTTATTTTACGAGTTGAAGTCTTGAGGTTTATTTATTGATTATATTTTGGTTGTTCATTAGTATCATAATAGGTTTCGTGTTCTACTTTATTTATGTATGTACTCAGTTTTGCTGATTACGTGCTTTTCTGTATATCGATCATGGCTGTGCCTATTGATCCTGTGATGACCCTTTATTTGCGAGCAGTTTTCAATTGAGTATTTGCCTATAGGTTGGAAGGCATGGTGCATCGTCTCAATTACTCATTTGGGACTTGGGAAGCGTTGTTGAGTGATTGTTTTATTACTTCTATTGCTTTTCCCTTTACTTTACTTTTAATTAAGTTGATCAATGGATTATTTATTTTAAATGTTTTAAGTTGGTTTTGAATTGCTTTCGAGGTTTGGATAATAGTTTGACAAT
Organism: Patellifolia procumbens; assembly: GCA_947645195.1. Classification (NCBI taxonomy): domain Eukaryota; kingdom Viridiplantae; phylum Streptophyta; class Magnoliopsida; order Caryophyllales; family Amaranthaceae; genus Patellifolia; species Patellifolia procumbens. Next base: position 1,206,239 of record CANSGD010000920.1, read on the forward strand.
TATTATGTTTTAAGTATTTAATAAAGTATATTTAATGTTTTTCCGCTGCAATACTCTGAGTAATCCGATACGTTTTCACACGGGCGATAATGCCTTGATAATTCTGTTTTAATTGGAAAAAATAGATGTTTTATAAAGAGAGAATTGTCGGGATGTTACAAAGTGGTATCTTGGAGCTTAAGGTTTTATTGGCCTTTCGTGCCAAAATTATTTTTAGGCGCCTAGTTATTTCAAAGTTGTTTTATGAAAGTAAGCTCCTACTTATTCATTTCTTAAATTTATTTTGAAGAATTCGAGGTTTGTTTTTGAAAAAGGTTCGAATCTTATTTTGACGGGGATTTTATTTTAAAATCTTATTTTGGTGGAAATTTTATTTTTGAGTTTATTGTTTTAACTTGATTTTCGATTTTTTTTCGATTTTTTTCCTATTTTCTCTTATTTATTTTTTTGATTTCTTTACATATTTCTGAAAATTTTAATTTTTAATTCCTTTTATTATTTTTCAATTTTCGGAATTTGGTCCGAAATTTTATTTTGAATTGTCCGAAGATTTTAATTATTTTTCTGTATTTATTGAACATTTTCGAAAATTATTTTTGTCTTGCTTATTTATTTTATTTGAGTGAGATGAGTAGTTTAGGATGGGCATATAGGATAGAAATATCATATGTCTGCATTATTTTGTTGTGTTCAGTTTATTTCCTATCTGCTAATCTGTTCAGCTGCTTTATGTCTACAATTATGTTTAGTTAGTTCAGTATTGGTAGTTTGTTCAGCTACTTTTAGTCTGTTCATCTGTTTTTAGTCTGTACACTGGTTCGGTCATTTTTGTCTGAGTGTCTGACTTATGATTGTTTGGAGTTATGAATCATGTTTACGTGTTGAGTACATGTTTCTTTTTGGTTGGTTGTTGGTTTATTTACTTTGTGGTTATCTATTTATTTATTTTTGTTACTTATTGTTGGAAATGTACGCTAAGAGTGAACGTTGTTCATTGTAGATGTCTTCCTCAACAGTAGATGGACCTTTAGGCAGATCTGATAGTGAAGCCGATCGAGTTGGAAGTTTTTACAACCCTATTGTACTTAGTGATGACGAGTCCGACACTGTGCTTGAGAGCTATACTAGCTTAGAGGTTGGATTACGCTATATTCTGAGAGTAGCTACTGAGAGTGATGATGAGATGTTACAAGAGTTCGACCGAGCTAGAGGTCAAACCTGTAAGGATATTTATGCTTCTTTTATGGCCGACTTAATTACTTGATGATGAGGTGGAATGGCCTGGCTGAGTAGGGGAGGGGGAGGAGAGAGACTGGGAGGGCTGGGGGGAGGGTTTTTTTAATTTTTTTATTTAATTTGATTTTTTTTATTAGTTTATTAAGGAAATTTGAGTTAGGGTTAGGGTTAGTCAAAGATACTTTACGGAAAACTTAACGATATTTAGTAGTAATGACATTTTAACCACAAATAATGACCTCGATGGCATCTGAGTTAAGTCGAAAACCAGATGGATAGTCGAGGAATTAACTCTAACCCTAAAGGTACCTCGGAAAATTTCCCTAATAAGAATAATGTTGTATGGTGGGTTTTTCTAAGAGACCAATCCTAGTCCCTCTTTCCTTATATAATAAAATAATAAGAAGAATAATAATAATCCTCAAGCAACGTTGTAAATTGTAAAACTGCTACATATGCACTTGATCATTGAACCCATTTAGGGCTGCAACATCGGATCCCTTCCCCTCATGGTTTCTTTAAGTTGATTAGGGATCTTCTTGGTTGTCATTGGTTTTGCAATGGTAAAAGATGAGTTTGTGATTAGGTTTATGGGTTTCTTTGTATGGATCAAGGGCCTAATAACTCTTATTGTAGCTGAGCTGATGGCTATTGTTAAAAGCAATGTCATATGAAGTACATATGGATTGTGCCATGCGTGCTCATGAGTTTTTAAGTTGCTCCTCTTGCCTAGATACATCATTTGCCTACGTATCTTAGATTTGTGTGTACTAGATATTTTCTTACCTTGTTACAGGCCAATTTATTTGTGAATGACCAATAAACTCATCTCCTTATAAATAAGACAAAGACTTGGGTTAAATCATCTATTTATATATAGGAATAGTTCGTATAAAACTTTAAGTTAAACTTGTAAGGATTTAACTTAAAAATTAAATATTTTAAAATTTTAACAATTGGCACATTTAGGTAAATATCTTATACGTAAAATTTCCAATTAAAACCTTTTAATTTTAGTATCATCTATTTATAAGTACATGAATAGATCGTCTACCCTAAGACTTACCCAAACCATAAACGTACAAATTATTTCCATAAAGAGAAGTTATTTGCTACTCATATATGCTGTTATGTGTTAACATTATCTAAGGGCATCTCGGGATTATTACACTTATACAACATTGCACATACAAGAAAGTAGACAAAGTTTATAGTTGCTACAATTGCAAGTACCCAACAAGCATTATCAACCCTACCAAGATTTATATCATTTGGTAACCAAGAGCTTGTTCGTCCAACCAAATTAATGAATGCCGAACTAAGGTAATAACCAGCTGCAATATGCAAGGATATCATTGCAGTCGACGTACTCCTTAACGACTTAGGAAATTCTTGGTAGTATAATGCTACCTCAGGCGAAAAATAAAAACCTTCTCCAATACCCATTATGACTAATGGCAATACTAGCCATAATGCAGATAATGGAGCCATTGCATTTGGTTGATCTGTCAAATGGTAGATTTCGACTAATTTGAGTCGTCGTCTCTCGATTAGAGCAAAGGCTATCGCAGCTATAATATTGCTAGCATGACAAACTCCGATACCTTGTATGTATGTCAATCGTTTCCCAACGATTTTCGTGTATGTCGGATATATGAATCGATCTAGTGCTGAGCTAGTGATGGCTGTGAATATAAGGGATACTACTGTGAAAGTTCCTGCTGGGATTTCGAAATGAGAACCCAGTCTTCTATCCATGACTAATGCCATAAGCACTGTGAAGCTAATAAGTACTCCAATAGCACCACTTAATAAGATGCTACTTGACCATAATGGCATAATTTTGATTAGCTTCTTTAAGTCTTCTACTTCTTCCACTGTGCATTGGCTCCATGATTTTGTTTTGATATTCCTTGTGTGGTTGTCACGTTGATTAATCAATGCTGCTCGATTTAAGAACCTTTAGCCAAATGAAATATAAAAGTTAGTGTTGCATGATTAAGCAAAAGATTCAGACCAATTCTATGGAAAATACATTGTCTACCTACCGGGTGGACTACCCACCTCTAATAGAGAGTAATGATAGTGCAATCCAACTTAACATATATAATGATATTTAATTATTAGTGAGTGGAGGGTAAACTACCCAGTGGGCTGTAGCAATGCCCCGATTCTACTAAGTGAAGCGTATTAAAAACTCTCTATATCCTAAAGTTTAGGCCTACCACATTTTTTTCATAACTAAGTGATTGTATTGAAACTACCAAATAACCGTTTTATAACCTAAATTAAATGAGCTCAGATGGACCTTTTAGGGAGGACATTTATGTTTTTAAAAAATAAGATGCAACAACTTAGCACATGTGCTAAGTGTGTGTAAGAATTCCTTTTGATGAGCTTATTATTGGTTGAATGCAAAAAGTTACACTTCCTAAGAAATGCGAATGGTAAGGAAGTTTTATTTTCACGTAAGATATAACTTTTCATGGGTTGTTTATCTTAACTAGGCGCTTTAAGCCAATCCTTCACTTTGCAACAACAAAACTTCCTAGAAAGCACAACTTCATTTATTACCCACCGGGTAGAGTACCCACATTAATAATAGAGTGCAGTTATAGTGGAATCCAACTCAAAATGGTTATTAGTTTTTAATACCTCTATTAGTAATGGGTTATCTACCAGTGGTTAGATGTAGCAAAGTCCTAAAGTGGTGAAGGTATCATAAAAAAAGCTATAAATGCATTTGTCAACTAATTTGATGGTTAAATAGGAGACAAACAAAGCAAATATGATACTAGACATTCCTATATGGAGGAAACAATATACATAGATAAGTTGTCAAATACATACCTAAGACTTTTACTAGGAGTACTAGAGGCCAGATTTGCGTCTTCCCTTTCATGAAGATAACAATCGTGTCCATCAGCAGGTTCTACCACTTTAATATTTTTGAATGTTGCAACAAAAACCCTTGCAATGCTAGTGAAAGGGCTCCCTTGAGGTGGAACTTTTCGATAGATTCGTGATCCGAGTAAGAATAGGATAACAGCAATCACATTTGCAGCTAGAGCAATGGCAAACGAAAGTGCCCAATTCACACTAGTTTGGATATAAATAAGCAAGGTGTATCCTATGATCCAACCAACATATAAGATAACCACAAACCAATTGAAGAAACTAGCTTGTTGTTTAGGCTTATCAAATTGATCTGCTCCCATGGTTCCGAGTAGGAAACGCGTGCCTCCAAGTCCAAGCGATGCAAGAGTTAAAGCTATGTATAAAATAGAGTATTGGATTGCTGTTGGAGGTACACACACTGAGTTAAGAGCACACTCAGGTGGCTTGAGAGACTTGACTGTAACTATTAAGGTAAACATAACTACTCCCTGAAAAAATTGATATTCACAATTTCATGGTTATAACTTCATAATTGAGTGAAAACTGAGTACAAGAATTAATCTTTTCTCTGTTATTTGGTGGAAATATAGATGTTAAAGCCTTGAACTCTTGTAGTACCTGAAACAATCTTGATTTGTTTTATATCTCATGAAGATTAAACATTAATTATGATAATAATCAATAATGCTAAAATTGGATGCATAAAACTTTTGAAAACTACTGAATGCTTTGAAATATATAATTTAGTTAGCAGGGCTGTCTTGAAGAATTGTGGGCCCTGGTTCTAATGAGAATTGGGCCCCAATTCTAAATGAGAATCGGGCACCTGAATGTATATACGAAAAGGAAGATCGATGGTTGAATAAAGATGAAATGTTGAAAATGTAAGGATAGATCATTAAGAATTTAGATTAAGGATGGAAAACAGGAGAGGTGTCTTCAAACATGAACTGTAAAGTTCTTGAAATAAACTCTTTTGGGGCCTTACAATTTTAGGACCCTGTGTTGTGGGGCTCCTTGCACACTCTCATCGACCCCCTGCTAGTGATGTTACTTAGTGATGCCACAAATTGTTGATTATCATATATTCAACGAGTGATGTTGTAAAACTATTATGATCTTATAATACAATATATCAATTTGGTGTCGGAAGATTTTAGTAAAACAGAGGGGGGAAATCAATTTATATTGGTCACATATTACTACCTCAAAGTAATATTAAAAAGTGTGGACTAGAGTTGCAATCTGTCACGTGGTACCATCACTCTTTCAACAACATTCTCATATATAAAAAAGATTTCATTGTAAAGACTTGAACCCGCAACCTTAAGCATGAACAAAAAATTTTTTTCCTGACACCTTAAATCTATCCAACTACAAAGTTGGCCTAAAAGTTGGTATTTTCTTGTCCGAAGGTTGATTTTATGCTATTTATTGCGTAGTAATTTGTCTCTGGCTTACTTGAGTTGAACATGCACTTCTGGGGAAATCAGTAGTAGAGATTGTCTAGGGCTATTATGATGCCTACCTCTAAATAGTATCTTCTCCCCTGAATCCATCTTTTGAATGTAACTAGTTGAAATCATGTACTTGGGATGTGTAGGGGTGGAACCATGAACGAAATTTAAATATGATCCTGATCGGTGTCTTGATTTGAAAACGTGGTTCATGAGTCTATTGCACTAGAGCATGGAACCATGAACGAAATTTAAATATGTTTCTTATCGTTATCTTGATTTCATAACGTGGTTCATGAGTCTATTTAACTAGAGCATGCACGTCTGAGGAAATCAATGATAGAGGTTGTGTGGGGCTACTATGGAGCCTACCTCATAATAATACCTTCTCTCCTGAATTAATCTTTGGCACGAAATTAGTTGAAGTTATCTACTTGGGATGCGCAAGGTGGAATCATGAACGAATTTTAAATTTGTCCCTTATCGTTGTCCCTAATCGTTTCCTTGATCTAAATATGTGGTTCATGAATCCGTTCCAATAACAATTCATTAGTGACTTCTACTTTTACCCTACCGAGAAACTAAAGCAGCTCTCACCGCTTACTCTAGCTCTCTAAGACTCCAACCATGAGTCCGTCTTGAATGATGGAAAAACCCCGTGGGATGTAGCCCGTTTATCACAGGTCGTGCCTACATGATTGTAGATTATATTGTTGCTAATACTTTCTTCTTTATGAAAATGGTATGTTCATTCTACATGGTTATTAAAATCGCGATTTAAGTCTTAAAATAATCTCACGATTTTATGATCTTAATTTGCAAAACGATTTAAATCGCAAGTAGAATCTTAATCAGTTAAAATCTTAATTATAATCTTAATAAATCATTAGAATCCTGAAATCGTCATTAAAATATTACGATTTTAAGGATTCTATACGATTTTATCAAAACTTTGAGATTACATTAAAATAATGAGTCAAACCTATTGTTATAATGTTTCTCTCTTTCTAGATGAGTAACACTCACATATTCAATAAAATTTTATTAAAGTTATTCAATGCACTCAAACTCGCCCTTTTCATCAATAATGATACTAGTAGCAGTTTTTTAATACTCGATTGGTGGCCTTGTACTTCTAATGTTAATCATATTTAATCATATATCGTATAATAAAAAGACCAAATAACTAAATACTTCATCCGTTACAAAATACTTGCTACACTTATACTTTTCACGCTTGCCAATGCACTTTTTTAAACATTAATATCTTTAATTATCAATAATTAAAATTTATTTATTAAAAAATACGCTTTGAGATGAATCTAACAAGATTCCACATGACTATGTTTTTACTAAAATATAAATCACCAAAGCCATTCAAATTCTAAACTATGAATAGTAATTAACCAAAGTACAAATGTAGCAATTAATTTGAATAAAAGGAAGTAATATTTTTAAAAGTCTTTAAAAGATAAAAATGGCTAAATAAGTTATACAATGTATCATATACTCTATTTTCGCAAAATTTGTAGAATCTTAAATTTTACGATTCGATCTACTATCCGATTTTAACATGCCTTTCTGATTCAAGTTAGAATCTCGATTTTAATAATACAAATTTTGCATATAAGCTAAGCTAGTAAATTTGTCATCAAGTTGAATTTAAATTTTGATATGAATGATTGGATGAGGCAATTTTTTTTGATGAGGTACAAGGAATAACCCTTCTTTCAAGTATGAATCCTAAGCTATCTAATAAAGAATATGATATAAAATAGGATCCTCAAGAACATCAAACACCTGAATTTTTGTAGTAATGCATGTGATGTCATTGTTTAAGTAGGTAGTCTATGGGTGAGGCAAATTACGAGCATAAGAATTTCTAGAAATAAATCAACGAGGTTGTCACAAGAAGAGTATGTTAAGTATGTGTTAAAGAAGTCTAATACACTGATGCCCAACCTCAAACTTCTCTTAATTGAGCGAACCAGAGCCGTCTTGGTGATATATGGGGCCCTGGTCTAGAATGAAAAATGGGCCCATTTTTTTTAAATTGTTGGAAAAGTTCATTCCAAGTTCAGAACTTTTTATACAGTGGATACTCAATATACTAGTACAAGGACTTTTGGGAAGGAGTCCAAAAAACAAAGCCATGCTGATTAAGCTCAAAGCGGACAATATTGTACATTGTGTATGAGCGCGCGACGACGACCCTACATTTTTGGTCAATGAAATTTTGACAATAAACATATATTTATGCACTTTCACATTTTGAATATTTTAGACTTAAAATTTTGGATTTTTATTTCTATTTGAATACATTTTTCCATTGAAAATTATTTTGGTGAGATAAAATAAAGAATACTAGTAGAAATTTACACGGAGAATCATTAGGGGAAAAAAAGAATCGATATGATGGAGGAAGATGGAAAGTTTGAATACAAATACAATACATTGCAAAGTAAAAAATGGCGTGAATCTAATTGACGGGAAGGAAAACATCTAAAAGCCAAAACTTATACTAGGTGAAACTACGAGGGGATCATGAAAAAAATAAAGGGAAAACATCTTATGGGGCCCTTTTGAAATGTGGGGCCCTGTGCTGAAGGACATTTTGCACACCCACAACAACGGCCTTGGAGCGAACTCAAAATTTAAAAGGATGCTTCCCAAAAATTGAGAAATAGAGGGTAAAAAGGGATGCATCGGTTGGTGGAACGACGAATGCTAGGGTGTGGACAATGGGGCATGCATAGATATTAAATACTCAATCTATTTCTTTTGTTTGTCATACTTTCTGTTCTTGTCTATTTTTTTTCTATATAGAATCTTTTTTTGTTACATAATTTCTCCATTTTAACTTACTTTTTGACTCATTGGTCTCACATATTTCTCCAAATTCTTTCTATCTTCTTACATTTTACCCCCACATGATAGTTACATCATCTTTTCATCACCCTCCTTGATGATTGGAACTACAGTGAACTAGACAAACATATAAAAACGGAGGTAGTACAATTAAGAATTATCGAGAAAAGTGTCTCTCCAGGTATTTAGTTGGTACTTTTGATAAGCCTTTCTAATTCGTAAGTAAAGTTGTGCTTATAAGGGGTTCATTGAAGCTAATTTCTAGCGCAAATTAGATGGTCTTACCGTAGCTTAATATAAATAGGCGCCTAATACTTTGAGATTAGAGTGTCTGACTTAGCCAAATATTCTTAGTGTCTTAAAGAGTCAGTGCCGTTCCCTAGAGAATTCATACTTACTATATTCGAGTTTATACTCTTCCATTGGTTTACTTATTGTAATTTTGGGTAAGGGTTTGAGTGAACTCTTGTAAGTGTGAGAAGCTTTGAGTGAAACGTGAGAAAGAGAAAAAGAGGAACTTCGAGGGAAGTTCGAGAGGAACAACAGTTATGGGAACTGTTGTTGGAAACTTGAGTTTAGGAACTCAAGTTTTGGCCCGAGAGAGAAAAGTATTAGGTTTTTAAATAGAGTCGTTTGACCTATTATAGTGGAAAGTATTGAGTCAAAATCCCTTGTGGTCGAGATTGTTTTTTCCTATTGGCCTAGGAAGTTTTTCCTCGCTAAAATATCTTGTGTTCCCAAGCTAACTTTACTCCCACAAAAAGTATAGCATATTCCGTCACTATAATTCACCCCCTCTTATAGTGCTCATATTATATAAGAGAAAGGAATAGTATACTGATATGTGAGAGTAAAAGTATTGTGCAGAGCTGAACTTAATTCAATTCAACTGAACTGAAAATAAGATGGGGGAGAACAAGCCCTAATTTAAATCAATACAACTTTCACAACACATGTAAAGTACTCCCTCCGTTTCTTTTTGTTTGTCCCATTTACTGTAGCTCCAAATGCCAAGAAAGATGATGTCATATGCATGTGGGTGGGGACAACAAGTAAGGAGTCCATTTATTTTATAATAAATGTGGTGATTAAAGTAGGTGAGAGAAACTTTTAAGGTACATGTGGGACCAAAAAGTGATAAAGTAGGGGTAGATGAGTGATATAGTTTTGTCATATAAGGAAAGATGAAAAAGTAGGACAAACAAAAAGAAACGGACAAAAACGAAAAGTATGACAAACAAAAAGAAACGGAGGGAGTATTAATTAGACTCAGATGTACTCCCTCCTTCAATAAAAAAAAAATGTACTCCCTCCGTTTTTATTTAATATGAACGATTTGACATTTGTTACTATTCACGAATGAATCTTGTAGATTTTTAATATCAAGTTTTCATACTTTATACTCATGTGAAATTAGAGATATTTGTTGTCAAAAATATACGTTAGCAAGCGTAAAAAATACAAATGTTCTTATTAAATAAAAACAGAGATAGTATCAGAGATGGACGAACCCCCTCATACAAATTGTACTTAATAAGACAATGATAGGATACATGTTATATAAAAGTGTGGGATCTTATTTACAACCATCATAAATATGAGAGAGAAATTTATTTGTTTTAATTTAATATGTTTATTTTAGATTTGCATTTTATTTCAGATATTGTATAATGTCAAATTAATCAAGTGACCTTAATTCTTTTCTACAATAAAATATGCACAATCAATTCAAAACAACACCTAGACTCTAGAGGAATGGCTACTTACCAGTAATGAAACAATCGAGGAAACAAGTGTAATGGTGAAGGATCCGAAAGCAGCATCAGCGAAGATGGCGGCAAGAAATGGGAAGAAATTGATTAAACCACTAAAGATGTTATTAACCTGAGCAGCAGGGATGTTCTTCACATTGAATACACTAATAAGGAACACAATTAAGTTGGAATACCAAGCTCCTGATGCTATAGTTAGGCCCAAACTTGTTCCTACAAAGCACATGTATATATACCAAATATTAAGCTAAGTTTCAGTTTAATAGAGCATTTCATCATACCAATCTTAAAAAATTAAACACAAAACATGGTATGCAAATCGCAGCTCATGAGTATAACATTATTAGATAAACACAAATTATCCAAAAAAGCTGTCTAATTTTGATGTTAAAATTAGACCGCCCATGCCCAAATAAATTTACAAGGCCCATGAAATTTAATCTAGTTGCCATCTCCTATTCTCCTCCAACACGTCATCTTCCTCATTTTCAGTTAAACTGGTGGCAAAAGAAATTAAACTGGTGCCAAAAGAAATTAAACTGGTGATAAAACAAATAAAAAGGCTACAAAACAAATTAAGAAATCAAACTGGTGCCAAAAGAAATTAAACCGGGGTCAAAAGAAAGTAAACTGACGCAACAATAATGGAAGCCTCGGTCTGAGAAGGAGAGAGTAATTGGGTTGTTGGGCCTGCCTAATTTTAACATTAGGGGGTCTCTTACAAGACAAACGGATGGATAAATTAAGGTATGATCATAAGAAAAAAAATTACCCAAATAATCTTTCATGTGTATCTTTCCATTAAAGAAAATAATTATAATAGTATGCATATTCTACCTCTTAGTCATGTTTTTAGCAATAATTTAAATTTAAAATCATGGTCTTATGACTATGATGCTACTTCTCCAAAATATCTAAAGGGTAAATGCTACACATTTTAGTAGGATGACCATAGTGCATACGCTAAAAAACGTAGTCCTTTTTAAATAAAACGCACGATTTAAATGAATACGGTGGACGCGATGAACATTAAAAGCATTATGTAAATGAACGTCAGTTCAAATTCAAAAAGTAAATGTCCTTACCAACCTTAACATTTATTCTTTTATCCTATGTTATTGTTTATTCACGACATTTAAGATGTTCATTTACGAATATGAAATGTACATTATAAAATGAACTTAATTTTAAAAGATAATTGTGTTCATATAATCTTTGACATAATGTTAATGTTCGTTTATATTATTCAAGATGTTCAATTATTGATATCCAATGTACATTGCAAAAACTTCAAAATCAAGATATTCAATTATGGATATCAAATACCATGCTTTTGAACTTGGTTTAAAAGGTTAAAAATATATTGAGCTTCCAGCAATTATAAACAAATTTAATATTCATGTAACATCACAATTATTTTTAGTTTTCTATTTATAACATACGCTTTATCTTCATCATTTAGTCTTTGTAGTAAATAGGTTTTGTCCCAGAATTTCACAATGATCATTCTATAAATAGTCCATCTTCATCTAGTACTTGCCTTATAGTCAATCAAACATTTATTCAACAAAATGAATATGATCTGTAGTTACTCTGATATACATCAGATGTATAATGAACATCAATCCAAATGAAAAAAAAAACATCATAAATATTTTCAATGAACAATTCCAAAAAATATTACTCTAATGAACACCCATTGTATAATAAACATCAATACAAATGAAAAGAACATCACTGCCAAATTCGAACTTTTTGGAGTATGATGAATAAATGTAAAATGGTTATAAAAATAAATTGGATGTGGAAAATTGGATTGAAATTTAAAACTTTCAATGAAAATGGCTAGTAGAAGTGATTTTTGGGAAAAATTAAGCTGATTTTATAATTTTGATATTCGTAAATGAACATCTTATATATCGTGAATGAACAATAACTTAAGATAAAAGAACAAATGTTAAGGTTGGTAGGGACAATTACTTTTTTGAATTTGAATTGATGTTCATTAAAATGTTTCTAATGTTTTATTCCACATTACCACCTTTTCGGAAAAGAAAATTGAATTTGAAATTTTTTGAATGAAAGTTGTGAGTATAATAGAAGTGATTTTTGAGAAAAATTAAGTTGATTTTCTAATGCATGTTTGATTAGATATTCGTAAATGAATATCTTATATATAGTGAATGAACATTAACTTAAGATAAAAGAACAAATGTTTCAATGCTTAGAAGGGTGTAGCTTGCTAGGTACACTAGGGTGCTTATTAGACAATTTTAAAAAAGAAAAAAGAAACAAAATAAATCCATCTCCTATCAGGTGATGTTAATTGATTCAAAATATTTATTTGTAAAATAAAAAAATCTTCCTAACTCAATATATTTTCTTGCAAAAAAAAAAATAGTTTTCCTCTCTCCTCTATTTGCTTATACGTTGTTTTTTTGGAAGCCATTATTGTTTTATCTCCTTCTTCACTATAATAATTCATTGAAAAAACATTGTTCTTCATCTAAAAACTTACAAATGTCTAGTTTAGTCATATATATATATGTTCTTTTGCACAATACTAATAATTTTTAATATGTTAAGCATAATTTTTATTATATATATATGCTATTACAATTGTTTGTTTTAAAATGGATTGTTATTTTAATATATAAGACATATTGCATAATACTAATAGTTCTTTTTATATGTTAAGCAAAACTTTTAATTATAAAGTACATGATATTACAATTGTTTGTTTTAAAATGGATTGTTATTTTGATACATAACACATGTTCTTTTGCACAATACTAATAGTTTTATCTATATGTTAAGCATAATTTTTTTATTATATAGTAGTACATGCTATATATTACAATTGTTCATTTTTGAAATAGATTATTATTTTAATATAATATATGTGCTTTTGTACAATACTAAAAGTTCTTTTAAATGTTAAGCATACTTTTTGATTTTTGAAAAGCAAAAACTAAACGAAATGGTTTCAAAAAAATACTAATACTATGACTATATGATTGGATTATGTATAACTCTAACAAATGGATGATGCTCAAATCTCATCGCGTAATGTTTAGAAGGTTTTTATATTTTAATTAAAAAATATTTTCAAAAATATATGGTTTCCTATTTTCTCTCATTAGATTAAGTACTCCTTCTTTTTCAGATTACTTGTTATATTTTTTTTTTTTGTCCCAGATTACTTATTACACTTTTTATTTGGTAATGTCTCACTATTATTTTACTATATCCTTCTTACATGCTCTTACACACTTTGGCCCACCTTCACTCTCACACAATTAAAATAATACCCTATTAAATCCTATCACATCTACTATTCAATAGAATAATAATTGATAATCAAACTACCATTTATCATATTGAACTTTGTGCCTAGAGAAGTGTAACAAGTATTTTAGGACGGAAGGAATAGTTAATTTTTCTCTCTCTCCTTTTCTCTCATGACAATTTTTCACCATCTTTTTTTTTCTTTTTTTTAATAGCAAAACTACGTAGTTTAAGCACAGGGTGTACCTTGCAACGTACACCCTGATGCACGTGCTAATTTGCAAATGTCAAGGTTGGTAAGACAGTTATATCTAGATTTTACTTGATGTTCACTTAAATGCTTATAATGTTTATTCCGTGTACCGCTTTCATTAAATCGTGTTTTAAAAGGACTGCATTTTTTTAGTGTGAGCACCATGCTCATCCTACTAACGTATGTAGGATCTTATTTACTGAAAATATCAAGCCATGATTTTGGTAAACTCTCGACTAAAATTACATAATATTACGGTAGTTCATTATTTATTAATTGATTCTTTATCTGTATTATTTAGAAACGGATTTATTCCTCTACATATATAAAGTTTCAGGCATCCTATACAGGTTAGCCAATTATTCTCAATACTCGTACATAGTATCAAGAGACTAGGTTAAAGATTTTTTTCTCTTCCGGGTTAGCTTTAACCTCACGTTTTTTCCTCAACCCTAAACCCTAGTCGTTTTAGTGTATTTTCTGACAGCCACCATGTCAACAGCCAACACAGCCACCACCGGCGCACCGTCCTCTTCCACCGTCGCTTCTTCCGGCAGACCAGCCACACCATTGCATCAGCCGCGTCAATCGATGGCAACGCTGCAGCAGCCACGCCTCTTTGACACGCTGCCTCTCTAAGGCACACCTGTGGACGGTGCTCCGACAGACTTTATCCACAACAGTACGTCTCTCTGACTCCTCTTGGTGGCGATTTTCTCTCCGGCAGTCTTCATGGTGTTGCTCCCTCGTTGTGACCTTCGTCACAACCTTCTCTTTTTGGACCTTAGAGTCCTCTCTCACAATGCACATCCATGTTTGTTCCTTCGGGCTCTGAGCCTCCTACAAGTGGTGGCAGCAACTATCAACTCTCTGTTTTTCCGGCATATGCTTCTTCTCCGCTTCCATCCGCGACTTCTGTCACAATCACGACATCACACGTTTCCTCTCCATCAAATTATCCACTCCCGAAGATTATCTTATATGGAAAGCTCAGGTAACATGTTTTCTTTCGACACATCAATTACTCGGTATCATCAAAGGTACCATTACGGTTCCTCCTCGCACTTATATTGATAATATTGGAAAATCTTTGCCTAATCCGCAATTTTACGACTATATGAGACTTGATCAGTAAATTAAATTGTGGTTATATGCATCGATATCCCGTGATCTTATGATGGATGTTCATGAATTATGTAGGGATGGCGATGGGTCTTGGACCCGACCCAGGCCCATTTATAAGGGTTTGGGTCCAACTTTTTTAGACGCAATGGGTCTGGGTTGGGTTTGGGTCTGGAGGTTATCAACTTTTTAAAAATAGGCGAAATAAATTTATTAGATTAAATTAAACTTGGAATTTCAAAAGGACCCATCAGACCCAAAGGGTCTGGGTCTGGGTCTGAAAATTCCAAACCCAATGGGTCTTTGTCGGGAAGAAATTAACTGGTCTAGTCAGACCTGACCCAAACCCTACCCATTACTATCCATAATTACGTACTGTTGTGGAGATTTAGAATAGATTACAGGCACGTTTTTTGCATGCTAGTATGGCTAGAACTATGGAGTTGAAAGGTAGACTAAGTCATATGAAGAAATCTGATCAATAGTATATGGAAGTGTTTTTACGTGAAATTAAGATTATTGTTGATTCCTTAACTGTTATTCAGTGTCCTGTCTCTCAGTATGATTTGGTTTAATATACTTTAACTACATTGGATCATGATCCTGACTATGATGCCCTTATAACCACTTTGTTACAATTTCAAACATCATTGATGTTTGATGATCTTTGCCCTAAGCTGCTTCAGCATGAGCAGTGCATTAAAGCCATGCGTGCATATGATGAGACACCTACTACACATTAGGCATTAGTTGCTGTTTCGTCTGGATCTTCAGGGACCCAATCATTTACTTCGGGTGGTTCGAACTCTAAAGGTCAAGGGGGTAAAAAGAACAAGAATCGGATAATCGTAACAACGTTGGTCGTTGCAATGGAGGACGCAACAATGGAGGACAAAGTGGTCATGGCAATGCAGGCCGAAATAATGGTATGGGTAAATTTTCTAACGTTTCTTTTGTTGATTATTCTTGTGCCAAATATATTGCTAATGATTTGTCTTCAGCAGGACAGAATCCTTCTAACGGCAATTTAGACACTACTCCTTCCTCCAATACTTGTGGTCTTTGTTGGTATCCAGGTCATCATGCCGCCTATTGTCCTCAACGTGTCAATCGCAACTTTGTGCCTTCTTCTCCTGATAGTGTCACACGTGCCCTAGCTGCACTGTCTGTTGGTGTTGAAACGAATGACGTTGTTTGGTATCCAGATTCTAGAGCCGCGTCTCACATAACCTCTCAAGATGATAAGCTATCTAATGCCCTTCCTTACACTAGTTTGAGTTTTATTATTGTTGGTGATGGCACAAAACTTCCCATTAATAAACTTGAAAACATAAATCTTTCTTCCCCCATTCGCCCCCTTCGCCTCACGAAGGTGTATCATGTTTCCCAGTTAAAACATAATCTGATATTTGTTCAAAAGTTATGTCAGGATAATGCTTGTGTAGTTTATTTTGACGAGACCTCTGTTTGTGTTAAGGACAAGAGCACGGGGGCGCGCGGTTCTATTGTGGGGAATTAGTAGGAATGGTGTCTACCCTATTCAGCCTCACATTCTTAAATCCGAGTCGTCTTCCCAAGTTTGTTCAGAGTCTTCTCAAGTTTTCTCAGAGTCGTCTGTCCCTGCTCTTATTGTGACTAAGGAGTCTAGAGATGTTTGGCATGCTCGTCTTGGTCATACCTCTGCTAGAATTTTAGAAAATTCATACTCAAATAATTTAATTTCATGTAATTCTAAATTTCATGACGATTGTGTTCACTGCAAAGTTGGAAAGATACATTGTTTGCCTTTTGAGTATGTGACTCATCGTGCCCCTTATCCCTTATATTTGATACATAGTGACCTTTGGCAATCACCTGTTAAATCTAATCACTATTTTCAGTATTATGTGGTTTTCGATGATGATGATTCACGTTTTTCTTGGCTTTATCCACTTAAACTAAAATATAATGTTTATGTGACTTTCTTAGCTTTTCAAAAACTTGTTGAAAATTTTTTTAACTCCAAAATCAAGTTCTTCCAAAGTGATGGTGGCCCTGAGTTCGATAACACGCCTTTACTGCAACACTTCTGTGACTCTGAAATTTATTTTCGAAAATATTGTGCTAGAAGTCAAGCACAAAATGGTGTTGCGGAAATGAAACATCACACTATTACTGAGATGACACGTACTATGCTTATTCAATCTGATTTGTCATCTAAGTATTGGGTCGATACGTGTTATACGACTATTTATACGATTAATCGTCTTCTGATTTTGGTATTGCATGATGCATTCCCGTTTGCCAAACTTTAGCAAGATTGTGCACTTTGAGAAGCCTAGGTGGTATGGGTTTCAAGGATTTGTCGGTTTTTAATGAGGCCTTGTTGGGGAAACAAATTTTGGCGTTTAATTCACAATGAGGAGTCTTAGGTTGGAAGAGTTTTGAAAGCCAAATGCTTCCCCAATTGTTCGATTCTTGATGCTTCATTGGGATATCGTGGAAGTTTCAAAGCAAATGGGGGTTGAAGGCACTAGTTAAAGAGGGGATTAAATGGCGTGTGGGCGATGGGAAAATGATTAATATCTGGGATGACCCTCAATGGCTTAGTGAGGAGGGGAGTTTTGTTAGGAGTGCTCATCGTGAGGGACTTACTTGGGTATATGAGTTGATTGATGCGGAGAAGGGTGAATGGAAGGAAGATATGATTCGTATGCTGCCGGATGCAAAGGACAGTGAATGCATTCAATCCATCCACTTGAGCGAGTGCAACCACAAAGACGAGATCACTTGGGGTCCGACTAACAATGGGTTTTATTCTGTCAAGTCAGCTTACATGATAGGGAAAGGATGCAATCTCGACTTATTTTACAAAGCTTGGGTCTTGATATGGATATTGGGTGTCACACCTAAAGTGCGTCATTTTATGTGGTGGCTTTGCACCAACGCACTACCCTTCAAAGGCTTGCCGAAGTTGCGACGCATTTCAGAGGATGATGGCTGCCCTTGGTGTGTGAACGAAGTAGAATGCGGCAAGCACGCCCTTCTTTTGTGCCCTCGTGCGCAAGCAGGGTGGGAAGAGAGTGAGTTTCTAAGAATGCTTGATAATTTGGGCTCGAAGTCGTGGTGTGAGCTCATTGAAAGATGGGATTCCTTGGATTCATCTTTGTTGCGAAAGGGGTGTTTCCTTCTTTGGTGGATGTGACACGACAGGAACAACAAAGTTTTTGAAGGCTAAGATACACCTATAACCATCCTACTGGATCGAGTGCAAAGGAGTTTTGAAGAGCAAGGAAAAAATGCTAAGCGAATCTATACGAAGCCAGCAAGTCAGCCCACAAGCAGCTCATCGATTTGGGTTTCTTCGACTCCAAACGTGTTCAAACTCAATGCAGATGCATCCCTTTGTGATGATGGATGGGTGGGGTTGGGAGTTGTGGCTAGTAACCATGTTGGGGACGTGATTTTTGTTGCTACCAAGAGAATGAAAGCTCGATGGTCCCCTATTGTGGCGAAGGAAAAGCTATCCTCATGGAAGCCAGACTTGGCCGATTCTATGGGTTGCAAAATGTGATCATTGAGACCGATTGCAAGGAGCTGACAACAAGACTCTCGAAGGATAATTTCTACCTCACTGATCGATCTTGACACTATTATCTCTGATATTTTATCTCTATGTTTGAACTTTTATTCTGTCGTTTTTCACATGTAAAAAGGGATGAGAATGTTGTTTCCCATCACCTAGCAAAGTTTTTGTCGTTTGGGACTGAACAGAGGTGGGAGAATCATTGGCCCGTTAAAGTTTCCTCGTATGTACTCATGGAAGTTTTGTCCTCAACTTAATGCACTTGGCTTTCCTCGAAAATTAAAAATTAAAAATCTATACTACTTCCTTTGGTTTTGTTCATTGTACCACTTTTGAGTTTTGACTTTTTTTAGGGGTACCACTTTTGAGTTTTGACTTTGTTCATTATGATAAATCTCACTTTGAGTTATAGACATATTTGTATTTACTAATACACAAAAAGGAAAACAAATGTTTTTCTTTATTTTACAAGTAAACAAATAATGTTACCATAAAGGAAAATTTTCCTAAATGTATATTTTTCCAGACATTAGAATACACATATATTGTACGAGAGTGAGGGATATCTCAATTGGTTAAAACATCTATGCCAATTTTAGGAGGTCCTGAGATCTATTCTCATCCCGCCCTAGTGGCTCATTTGCACAAATAATAATAATAATAATACGTATAATATTTTTTGTATAATAAATTTTAAGTGACTGAATACTCTCTTAGTTCCTTTTTTTGTTATTTATAATTTCCTTCTTATTCTATTTGTAAGAGTCCTACAATTTTTGCTAGTTTTGGAGCATTTTGTTTCTTAAAGTACCTTTCAAGAACCAAGTATTTATTATAATTTTTTAATTTTGTCTTAGATACATATGGATTACTTTATAATATTTAATTTACCAACCATCCATCCACTTTGTTTTCTTTCTCTTACTTTTTCCAATGTAAAAAGTTACAAAGTACTTTAAATATAATAAATACAACAAGCTTCTCAGTTCTCATTCACTGCAATTTGTGTTGGTTTTCTTTCAGAAACCAAATACTTTTATACGAACATTAAATAGGAACTAATGAAGTATGTTTATTTTAAAAACTAGCATAAAATGTATGCTATGAGCGTAAAATCCGTTAAAGATTTAATTTCTAAAACTGCTACTTGTCAAAATAGGAAAGCATTTAGGATATTTATTTTATTTATACTTTTCTTTTTTGATGTCCATTCCTCTCTTCACTTATATAATAGAGATTAACACCACGATACCAAAGCTACTTATCCTCGATTTTATATTTTTGTTTTGGTTTTTGACAATAATTTTGGATGCTAAAAAGATAAACATACAGATGCTTGAGAATCGCGAAAGAAGGAAGATGCAATGAAAAACAATAGCCGGGGAGGAAAATACCAAGGATCAGCAAGGAGCTGAGGCACCCTCCTTTGCCATTTTTGATTTGTTGCATCGTCTTATCTCCATTCATCATCTCCATTTGTGATCTGCCTTGTTTGTTATCTTCCAACTCTAAAGATATAGAAGAGGCCTCTATTATTATGCTGTACCAGTGAACAACAATGAAGTCTCACACAACATGGAACATTATCATATAAAGGAAGTGATCAAATGATTTATTGATATGTGAGCCAAGGCAACTAATCAATTTTGGTATTTCTAGTAAGTTACTATGTCTAAGGTCATTATCGTTACAGCTTAGTTCACATTATTTTATTTCATGTTTTCGTTGCAAAGGCAAAGCCCCAATAGTTGACTCTAATATTAAGAGGTGATTTGAGTTGGGTACCCTCCATTATAATTCTTAATAATGTCTTCATCTCAGTATCTCACATGCATGATATGTTAGTAATTAGTATAAGTAATATAGAAATTGATAATTTACGTCAACATAAAATCCGAGCTATGACTGAACTTTTATTAATCCTAATAATTTAACTGAATTATTCCATAATAATAATCTCAACTAATAACGTGTCTTATTGAAACAATACAATGGCCTTATAGAATGAGCATGAGGTAATAATTCCATATTGATCCGAACCAACTCATATGCTCCCATTTTTAATAAGATTCCCGCTAGAAGCATACAAGTACTATAATGTGCTTCTCCGTGGGTATCTGGTAACCACATAGGTAAAGGTGTAATTGGTAATTTAACATCAAAAGCAATAAAAAATCCAATATAGAATATTATTTCTAATGCCACGGATACGATTGATTAACTTTGCCAGTCTAGGTTTACCTTTGAATCCTATCCATTGAAGAAGACTGACTTCAAGACTAAAACCTGCCCCTTTCTTATTCTTAGTAAGATAGATTGCTTGAGCCGATCCTTAAATCGTGGAAGAAAAAGCCAGATTAGCGAGCCCTCCAGGCAAATCCTACGCAACAATAGAGCAGGATAGCATTTGGCGCACACATGTTTGAATTTAAGGGTAAAGAACTCGCTTGTTATACGGGATCCGACGCATCTAACAGAGCAAAGCAGCGTTCCATTCTTTTCGGCGACATCCTTCCGCATTGATTTTTTTTAATTAAAAAGTCAAATAATAATATGTTAAACTTTAGTCGATCAGAAAAGGACAATGGAAGTGAAAAAGGATCAAAATGACTGGAAAAGCAAACAAACACAAAACATCTAAACATGATTTTAATCACTTCAAATCATTTTGAAAAGGTAGCCCCTATAATTGATGATATGATCAACTCTAACATGTAACCTTCCACAATCAAGTTGATATTTAAGAGGTGATCTTGAGTTGACTTCTCATGGTTTACATAGCAAACAAATATATTAGTAATGCATTATTGTATTCCCTTCCACCAGCATGCTCTGGAATATGGGGATTAATCAACGTTATTACTTATTGGGTAGCAAGTCGCTTTCCTTATAGTCAATACTAGGAATTATGAGTAACATTAACAAGAGTTAAGATGCCATTTTATCCTTATCTACATTAATCTATACATATTACTCCCTCCATTTTTTAAGGAAAAATTGGCAGGAATAAGCCAATTGTTGCGTTGATCACTTCTAACAAGTCGACTTTAATTTATATTGTTAACAAGTAGACCTTGTATCGACTTTTACTTTTAACAAGATTTTTTATAGGTTACTTGTTAGTGTAGGCTACGTGCTACGTGTCTCATTCTAATTGGTTTAAAATATATTTTTTATTCACCTATCACTCTCTTTTCCCCTTATTTTAATCCATGACCACTAGTCCACCACCAAACTTGTCTACCCACCCTAAAACCCCCACCCGCCTCTAAAGAAGTCACCAGAATTCCTAGAAGAAGCTTCCGGAGAACCGAACACGCAGTTCAAAGCTTTGAGCGAGGTGAATCTGTAGTCAAACTCGCTTTTCCAAAAAATTGTCAATTTTAACAAAAAAAACCCAATTTCTCCCTTAACTATCCCTCTTCCTCAACCTCCACCTTGAAGAGAGAGAGAAATCAAACATCATTTCAAAATCACCATTAATACAAACCAAACCGTGAAGAAGTTCAGGTGTAACATCACCACCATTTCCAGTTTTGTTTTGTTTTGCATTAATACCAGAAGCGCCAATATCCTGAAGAAGCAATTGGGCATTGTTAGATGCATCACCACCATTTCCAGTTTTGTTTTCTTGCATTGAATTTGAATTGAATTTGATTCAGTTGAAAAAATGGAGATTAATGGAGAGATATAGAGAATGAAGAAATAGAAGAGGGGATGTGCACGTAATCCCCGTAATTTTACGAATTTTATAAATATATTTAAAATATATTTATAATCATTTTCATACTTATTTTATTTTATTATTTAAGTATTGACTATTTTGAAAGTCAATTAGTTATTTAAACGTTTTAAATAATTATTAACATCTATTGGGTTGGACTTAAATACCGTATATTTTATTTAAAAGTTTTGGATCGTATTTAAAATGATTTTAAATGTTGGGTTGAGTAGCCCGACCAATTTAATTAAGTTCCATGATCAACCTAAGCCCAAACCTAAAGCCTAAACCTCTTCACCTTAGGTTTTCCCCAAACCCTTAATTAAACACTTTTATTTTTCTCTCCTCTCTCTCCCTCACAACCGGCGCCCCATCCCTCTCCTTTCCTCTCCTTCGCTTTTCCGACGAGCCACCACTCGCCACCTCCCTCTCTTTTCTCTCCTTGCTGTCGCAGCACCCACACGCAAGCCACCCTCCTTTTCCCCCGTCGGCTCACGTGAGCAGCAGCAGTCGCAGCAACAACGCGTCTCCCGCACGCACAGCCACCACGCGCCGTCGCGTGCGTGTGTCTCTCTTTTCCGGTTTTCTTTTCGTGGGTTTTCTTCGGTTATTTATTAACCTTATCCTCTACTTTAATGTTTAAATTATAATTTAATGTTAAAGTTATAGTTTTTATGATTTTTATATGTTCTTATAATAAAGTTGAAAACTTTATTATTCGATTATTAAAAATCTGATTTTTATTTATTATAAACAATAAATTATAATTTCAAATTTATTATTTTTGATTTAAAGTCATTTTTAAGTATTAAATTAGTGATTTTTGAGGTTTTAAAGTATAGATTTATGAGTATTATATTAAAGGTTGTTAAAGGTTGGAACTTTAATATATTTAAAGTATTTTAAAACGGGTTTGAAGGGTTTTAAAATAAATTATGTTGTTGTGAATTAATTAGTATATTAATTCGTTGTTGTATTTTTATTTTGATAGGCGGATAATTTACTTTAGGCGACTTCTATAGTTTTCTAAAGTGGCCTCTCACTTTGTCTACACAAGGTACGTACATGTCCTTATGTGTTAGATTAGTATCATGTCTTAAGGATTAGGATTATTCATAGTATCATGTATAGGGAACCCTTTTATGGTTCATACGTGGCTATTGAATTGGAATTTGTGTTGTTAAGCATGTTAATTGATGTTATGGTTTATTGCATGATTGAATGGATGTTTGATTCAAGCATGTTATTATGGGAATGTTTATATTTTAATCCATCATGTGATATGGATTATTATTATTTTATTATTGGACTATTGATTTTGGTATTGTTTCCCTTAGTGGATATTTTATTACTCTCAAAGGCCGAGGACTTTACGAGTAAATTGGACTAGTATTGGATTTGGTTATTTTACTACTTTGCAAAGACCGATGGCTTTGTAGGGTATGTATATTTATTGGACTTTTAATTGTTGATTCAAGTCAACAAATAAATTTGGAGGATTAATTCTTGGTCAATTGGAATTGTTTGATCACTTATTTTAATCCTAAGATAAAAGAGGAATATTTGTTGTATCTATGTTATGTGTTGGTTGTCTGTTTAGAGTCCAACATCGAATAACTTACTAATACTTAAAGTGAAAGTGAATAGCAATAGCTTTAGACTAGTGCACGTCTGAAGTTCTGGACTAGTATGAGTTGGAGTACATGGTGGTAGCCCATGGCTTTTCTTGGGGTCGGATTGATCACGGTACCCTTTTTTTATTTCTAAAGGTTCCTTGATATCGTTGGTTAAGGGGTTACGAAGTCGCGCCCGTAACTCGATCCATTGCCTATTCAATTTATTTAAATATTTATTCATGTTGTGTGTCTTGTAGTCAAGTCTTATTTTATGAGTTGAAGTGTGATAGTATTTTATTATTCATGTATGGTTGTTCATTAGTATCATGATTAGGTTTCGTGTTTTATCTTATTTATATATGTACTCAGCCTTGCTGATTACGTGCTTTTCTGTGTGTCAATCATGGCTGTGCCTATTGATCCTTTGATGACCCTTTATTGGCGAGCAGTCTTCAATTGAGTATTTGCCTACAGGTTTGAAGGCATGATGCATCATCTCAATATTCATTTGGGACTTGGGAGCTTTGTTGGGATATCATTTTATTATCTTTTGTCTCCTACTCTTACATTGTTTTTGATTAAGTTTATTTTGGAGTATTTATTTAAATGTTTCGTTTTGGTTTGAATTACTTTTGAGGTTTGAGGTAAGTTTGACAATTATATTATTTAAGTATTTAATAAAGTATTTTAATATTTTCCACTACAATACTCTGAGCAAGCCGATACGTTTTTACACGGGTAATAATGCCTTGATGATTCTCTATTTTAGTTGGAAAAATATATGTTTTGTAAAGAGAGAATTGTCGGGGTGTTACAATGGAGATATAGGGGCGGAAGAAAGGGTGGTGTTCGAGTGCCACTGAGAGTGATGGTGTAGGTGTGGGTGTGGGTGTGGGTGAGACTGATGGGGTGGGGGTGGATGTTCTGATTTTGGGGTGGTGGGGGAGGGAGGATTTAGTTTTTTTTTTTAATAAATTTTAAATTTTAAATGTTCAATAAAAAGTGACATGTGTCACTTTAACCTATTAAACATGTTACTATAAGGTCAAAGCCGGTAAAAACTTGTTAAAATCAAAAGTGGTTACAAGGTCGACTTATAAATGGAATAAATTAAGGTTGACTTGTTAGAAGCAGTCAATGCAAAACTTGGCTTATTCCTGACAACTTTCCCTTTTTTTAATGGGACATTTTGCCATTTAGTGATTTTTTTAATTGGAACACTTCTACCTTTTTCTATAAATGATAGATTGAACTATCTAATTATTACATTTCTCTCTTACTTTTTTCTCTCATTTCTCTATCTTTTTTAGTTTTTCCTTACTTTTACCATCTTTCTCTCTTACTTTTTGCACTTTTTCATTGGTTCACGCGCCAAAATAAATATCCTTGTTAAAAAAACGGAGGGAGTACAAAGCAATCCACCACGTGTCACCATGTTTCTTTCGATAGCATTAAATCTACATCATCCTCATATATTAAAAAAAATTACTATGAAGATTTGAAACCGCAACCTCATACATGGAAGAAACATCTACCAACCATTACTCCATCATTCCATTGTTGCTTATTTTATAAAAACAAATGATAATTTATGCATGAAAACCACAAGTTAAGTTGTAACTTTTAAAATCCTTATTATAAATGAGCTAGATAACTTACTTTCTTTTCTGTCATGATATTTTTCGCGATAAATGCCATGAATTATCTTCAACTATTACTATATCGTAACCACAAAATCCCGAAGCATCACTCAAGTCTAAGTACTAGTTAAATTATTGAAACAGTTGCTAATAAAGTATATGTGCCACGTGTAACCTCTGATTATTACGCCAATGCCACTCACTCAAATTATGTTGTCTTTGTCAACCAAAATGCATGAAGGAAGAATCGAGCACTGGACCTCCTGAATGAAAATCTCACAACTTACCATAGTAGTCAGCGACAATAATGATACATCTCTCCAGATTAATATTTAAATCCCTCAGCAAAATGAAAAAAGCAATGAAAAGGCAAAAAAAAAGAATTAGCAAATGAAATTAAAAAATAAATTATTAAACGTACAAACTTGAGGCATCACCCAGACCATAAACCACTTAATATTAAAAATGCGAGAGTTTACATAATAGCCTACCACACGACGATCATGTCATACGCTGACGTGGCACCATTATGCCTCCACACCACGTGTCCCCCCACTTCAGACATGTCACTTTTCTAATAGTGTTGCAAATATGCAACTAAGGAGATTCGAACCCATGTCACATCACTTGAAAAGTCACAACTTCAACTCTAGAAGAATTCTAAAAAACTTTAGTATCGTACTTCCTCATCTTCTCCTGCATACACTAAAACAATACATCACACGATTAAGTATATACTCGTGGTATTTCTCGGGCCAAGAAAAACTAGTTGTACATAAACAAGCCTTTGTACGTCATGATTAATGAGATGAGAATCTCTATTCTATAAGGAAGAGGAGGGGACACCAAAAATCAAAAATATTTTTTATAGAAGTCATAATTAGATGATACAATTCCTCTCTATAATCAATTATTTTCATATTTTTTAATTTTGAAAAAAACAAAATACCATAAATAAAGTAAGTGTTATATTTTTATGCATAGTTTTAGAAGATTCTGCACGCATTATGTACATATAGAGCTAGTTATACTCGTAATTTAACACATTCAGTTGAAACTTGGCATTGATAAGTTCCTACAAGTAGGGTGTGCAAAACCGGATACCGTATTTGATTCAATCCGAAAATCCGGATATCTGATTTTTTGGATAACAAAAAATGATATCCGGATCGAAGTGAATAATCTAGTTATCCAAACTTCCGATTAACGAATTACCGAATCGGATGAACCGGATTTTAAATATAAATTTGTGTGCTCGATTTATTCTCTCATGATCTATCCTTTCCACATTTTGTGAATGGCCTGTGAATTGTGTTTAGCCTTTAAATATTAGAGAGTTATTAGTTTATTACTTTTGGAAGATAAAATAGAAAAAGAAATAAAAGATCACGCCATTTCTACTTTGATAATCCTAAACCTTCATCTAGAATTATGAAAAGTTTCAAAATCGGATATCCAATCCGAAATATTGGAATTTTAAAAAATGGACCAGTTATCCGAAATTCTTGATCCGATAGTCAGATTTTCGGATTAGATTTTTTACACACCCCTACCTACAAGTAGGAATAGCAACTGGTGGAATTTGGGTCGGGTGAGCCATCACTCGCAACCATCACCCAATTAGAATGACTCG
This sequence comes from Patellifolia procumbens, assembly GCA_947645195.1. NCBI lineage: Eukaryota > Viridiplantae > Streptophyta > Magnoliopsida > Caryophyllales > Amaranthaceae > Patellifolia > Patellifolia procumbens. The sequence goes on from CANSGD010000920.1 coordinate 1,233,308, forward strand.
CATCCATCCATCTGTCACCTGCTTTACCCATCACCCGAAATCCATCCATCCATCACAACCGGATAATTCGGGTGGGCGGGTGATTAACGAGTGAAAAATTTAAATACCAAATTTAGATTATAACTATTAAAAAAATAATATACCCAATTTTCACCTACAAGTTCCGAAATCATAAATAAATATGTCGATGTTTTTAGCATAAAGAAAAGGTGACGTCGCACCATACAAGTTTCAAGAAGTCATCTTCACAACAATACAGTCTCGACAACAATACTTCAACAATACAAGTTTCAACAATACTTCACTAATAAAAATTAAACGTTCAAAATACTTTAACAAGAAGTGTTCTGTTGGCAGGAACTTGAACATGACAGCAACACATCACGATAGTAGCAGCAGCACAACACGACAGCAACATCAAGCACGACAGCAGCAACAACATATCATAACAGAACTCAACAACAGCAACAACCCGAAGACTACATGAGCAAGAAGTCGGCAGCAGGAAGTCGTCTTGGTGTCACCAAAGTCACATCAAATCCATCTCAACTTCTCTCCCTATCAAGATAGTTTGAAAAAAAAATTAAGGACCAAATACAATCATAAAATTTGTAGTAAAAAAAGTTAAATTGTCAAAAATATTACTGAAATAAAATCAACAACTTCACCCCCAAAATTATTCCCCCACATTAGTCTCGACATCTACCATATCACGATCTTCTAAGATTGTAGCACAGGCTTCACTGTTATAAATCGAAGCCCCTACAATCAAAGTAATAAAAAACAAGTTATCAATCAATCATAATCAAATAAGTAAACAAAAAATGAAATACCAGATTCATTAGCAGCAAGAGAATTTTCATAATAAAATACATACAACATGACACATTCATCAATCCAATACAAGAAACTAATCATACATAGCTTACACAAATGTATACCCTGCATTTAGTGAGCTATCTAATAAAAGTTATCACTGTAATACAAATGCAAGCTCTATATGATTGCAAGTTGCTATCTAATAAATATTATCTAATAAGCTCTATACAAATGCAAGCTCTATGTGATGGCAAGCTCGATTTGACAAATTCAAGCTCACTGTAATACATTATACACACTAACCAATTCTATCACTATACACCAACCAACCAACCAATTCCATCACTGTAATATCATTGCTATCTAATAAATACTACAACTTTAATACAAATGCAAGCTAAATACATAAGTTCGTTTCAATATATGTGAATGTAATTCATCGAATGAATTACTAGAGCAAAAAGCAAGAAATTTGTAGAGATAAAAGCAAGAAATTTCTTGCAATATATGATGAAGAAATTCGTGGAATGAATTACTAGAGCAGAAAGCAAGAAATACTAACCACGAATGAGGAAAGTGTTGGAGTATTTATAAACTCCAAGTTGTTTGTGCTCCAAAAGTTCAATCCCACATTGCCCACATATGCTTTACTTCCTTTCTTTATTTATGGGCACCCTTTTCCAAAGGTTCAATGTCTTCTATGTGGTCCCCATATCACCCATTTCACAACTCTTGTATGTCTTTATATTTGCTTTCATCCTTTGAGTATTAGTTTGGTAACCACCACACACGCGCGCGCTTGGGCCGGGCTCGGGGCGTGTGGCGTTGGCGCGACGCGTTCGCGGGCGTGGGTGTGTAATTTTTGCGACCCGTCTCATTTTATTTGGGCCAACGGTTACTTTTGTGTTTTATAAACCGTTGCAATATTATTGCGTTATTAATGGCCTTAATCTTCGTTTCCTTCATTACAGCCATTATTCTTGGTAACTGCCATTTGGGGCAAATTTCGGAGCCTATTGAAGGGCTGCTTCCTCTTCATTTCTGTACACAGAAAATTCATTCCATACACAAAACGCTCCTTCTTCTTTCTTATATTCTGGGTAGTATTCTAAAGAGTTCTCATCTGTTTCTCTGTCGACGCCATTGAAGCAGAGGTCGTGTAACCCTGGGAGTTGTTTGCTAAGAGTCCGTGCGTTCGTAAGCGGGGCAAATACAACTTTAGGGTAGTGATTCTTCACGCCACGACTTTCAGTTAAGTTGTTCCAATTACTACCAGTATACTCTCTAACATTCTAAAGTTGTATTTTCTTAGCGTTGTGTGATCATGTCTGGTAGTAATATTCCTTCTGCTATTCCTATTGCTGCTGCTTCTAATATGTTTAATCCATTTGTTCCTGACATGTCGAAACTGGCTCTTTTTGATGGTAAAAATTATAAAATGTGGTCGGGCAAAATAGAATTTTTTCTGGGACAAATTGGGGTAGATTATACTTTGACTGAAACTGTTGCCCCTGTTAATTCCAATAGGATTTTTGAGAAGGACAATAAGACTTGTAGGGGAATGTTGTTGCACTACATGACTGCTTCTTTATATCAGATTTATAGTAAGTCTAAAAGTGCTAAAGACATTTGGGATGCCTTAAATGCCAAATATGGAACTGACGATTTTGGGACTAAGAAATATGCTTGTAGTCGTTGGTTGAAGTTTACTATGACTGATGATAGGTCTGTTTTAGATCAAGTCCATGAATATGAGACCATATGTGCTGATATTATTGCTGAAGGTATGGATATGCATGAACAATTTCAAGCAAACTGTCTTCTTGAAAAATTACCGCCTTCTTGGGAGACTTATGTACACTCTATGGAACATAAGCAAAAGGACTTTACCCTTCAAGAACTAGTATCCCACATTAAAATTGAAGAACAGAACCATATTTAGACTAAGGGAAAATCTGTAGACCATTCCTCTTCCGCTGCTAATTTAGTTGAGTCTAAAAATGCTGGGTATGGTAAAGGACCAAAAGGAAAGGGTCCAAATCAGTTTCATGGGACTAGGCAGAATAGTAACTTCAAAGGGAAAAAGCATTTTAAGGGAAACTGTTTTACTTGTGGAAAGTTTGGACATCTTTCAAAGGATTGTAGACAAGGACATGGACCTTGGGGTAAGCCAAAGGACAACAAAGATAACAAAGCTCAAGCTAATCTTACTGAAGATGTTATTGCTGCTGTTGTTTCAGAAGTTAATCTCGTGAGTAATGTGACTGAATGGGTTGTGGACACTGCTGCTACAAGACACATCTGCTCCAACAAAGATGTGTTCCAGGACTACGAAAAGGTAAGTGAAGGCGAATGCGTCTTCATAGGTAACTCCAGCACTGTGAGTGTGCTTGGTAAAGGAAAGGTTCCTCTTAAATTAACTTCTGGTAAATTGCTTGAATTACGTAATGTTTTACATGTGCCTGACATTCGCAGGAACCTTATTTCTGGTGCATTGCTTAATAAAGCTGGCATCAAACTGACCTTTGAATCGGACAAACTTCTACTCACCAGAAATGGCAAATTTGTGGGAAAGGGCTTTTGTAATGGGGGGTTATTTGTTTTGGACATTATGGACACTAATAAAGTTTCTGCTGCTTCTGTTTATATTGTTGAATCTGTTTCATTATGGCATGCTAGACTAGGTCATGTGAATGTAGCCTCTGTTAAAAGGCTATAACAGCTTAGTCTTATTCCTGATTTCAGTAGTACTATTTTTGATAAATGTGAAGTATGTATAGAAGCTAAACACCCTAAGAAGGCCTTTAACAAGTGTGTTAATCGTTCTTCCACCCTTCTAGAGTTAATCCATAGTGATTTGGGAGACTTTAGGAATTCCATGAGTAGAGGAGGAAAACGATATTACATTACTTTTGTTGATGAATTTTCGAGATTCACTAAGGTTTATTTATTAAGTACAAAAGACGAAGCCCAGGAAAAATTTCACATTTTTAAGGCAGAAGTTGAGAACCAATTAGACCTTAAAATAAAGAGACTTAGATCCGATAGAGGTGGTGAATATGATGGAACACCACTTAAGAAATTCTGTGAGGAAAATAGGATAATTCATGAGACCACTACACCTTACAGTCCTGAACAAAATGGGATAGCTGAAAGGAAAAATAGGACCCTTAAGGATATGATGAATGCCATGCTCATTAGTTCAGGTATGCCTACTAGCATGTGGGGAGAAGCTATCCTTTCTGCTTGTTACGTTCTTAACAGAGTTCCTCACAAGAAATTAGAGAAAACACCTTATGAGTTATGGAAGGGTTTCAAGCCAAACTTGAATTACCTCAAAGTGTGGGGGTGTTTGGGTAAGATAGGAATCCCAGACTTTCAAAGGAGTAAAATTGGGCCTAAGACCATAGATGGAATTTTTATTGGATATGCCTCCAATAGCGCTGCTTATAGATTTATTCTTAAAGAGGCAACTGGTTTTGGTGCAATTAAAGAGTCTAGGGATGTTGAATTCTTTGAGCATATTTTTCCTATGAAATCGAATGTGCAAACTTGTGTTACTATTGCACCTTCTTCCGCATTACCTCAAGTCATTGCATCACCTAGTGAGACTATAGAACCTAGAAGGAGTAAGAGGACTAGAACAAAATCTAGTTTTAGGCCTGACTTTATTACTACCTTCTTAATTGAGAATAAATTCCTGACTGACCAAGAGGTAAATGTATTTGGGCTAGAAGAGGATCCTAGGACATATGGAGAGGCCATTAGATCTATTGACTCTAGTTTTTGGTTGGAGGCCATAAATAGTGAGATAGAATCTATAATGGGGAACAACACTTGGATTTTGACTGAATTTCCTAGGGGATGTAAACCTTTGAGTAGCAAGTGGGTGTTCAAAAAGAAGCTCAAACCTGATGGGTCCATAGACAAGTACAAAGCTAGACTAGTAGTTTGTGGGAATCATCAAAAGAAAGGATTGGATTTCTTTGATACCTATTCTCCTGTGACTAAGATTGCGACCATTAGGGCCTTGATAGCTCTTGCATCCATTCATAATCTTGTTGTGCATCAAATGGACGTGAAAACGGCCTTTTTGAATGGTGATTTGAATGAAGACATTTATATGAAACAACCAGAGGGTTGTGCGGTTGCTGGACAGGAAAACAAGGTATGCAAGCTTGTTAGATCTCTTTATGGTCTAAAACAAGCTCCCAAGCAATGGTATGAAAATTTTGATCAAACCATCACTTCTAATGGTTTTTCTGTTAATGATTCTGATGCTTGTGTTTATTCTAAGCTATGTGAGCTTGGATGTGTTATCATATGTCTATATGTAGATGATATGCTTATTTTTGGGACCAATATAGACATAGTTAACACAACCAAGAATTTTCTAAGTTCATGTTTTGACATGAAAGACTTAGGCGAGGCAGACTTCATATTGGGAATTAAGATTACTTGACATACATATGGGATATCTTTAAATCAATCTCATTACGTTGAAAAGATTTTAAAGAAATTTAATCAATTTGATTGTACTCCAATGAAAACCCCATATGATTCTAGTATTCATTTGAGAAAGCATAAAGGTAACAGTGTTTCCCAAGATGAGTATGCCAAAATAATTAGGAGTGTAATGTTTTTGATGAATTACACTCGACCTGATATAGCGTATGCTGTTAGTAGATTGAGCAGATATACTCATAATCCTAACCAAGAGCACTGGGATGCCTTGATTAGATTATTGAGGTACTTGAAAGGGACGATCAATTGGGGTCTGCATTATCATAGAACGCCTTGCGTTTTAGAAGGATATTGCGACGCTAATTGGGTGTCCGACAATGATGAGATTCATTCTACTAGTGGCTATGTCTTTACTCTTGCCAATGCCGCTATATCATGGAAATCTTCTAAACAAACTTGTATTGCTAAATCAACAATGGAATCTGAATTTATTGCGTTAGAATTGGCAGGACAGGAGGCTGAATTTTATGAAGCCTACTAGCAGACATTCCATTGTGGGGGAAACCAACTCCATCAATTTCCATGCATTGCGATTCACAAGCTGCAATTGGGGTAGCTAATAACCAAGCTTATAATGGCAAAAGGAGACATATACGCTTGAGACATGGGATAGTTAGAAATTTGATCAAAAATAATGTGATATCACTCGAGTTTGTAAAATCTGAGAGGAATATAGCATATCCTCTCACCAAAGGCCTGTGTAAGAAAATGGTGCTTGAGTCAGCACAAGGAATGGGTTTAAAGCCTATTGAGGAGTGAATTGTGATGGACACCTATCTTAGGATTTCCTAAGTTCAATAGGTCAAACGAAATCACGAAAGAGCTCATAGTATGCGTACTACCACCCTTTCCTCAATAATACAAATAAAGCGATGTAGTAATTTTCTTTACTGTCAAATGTGGAAGGTTGAGTTGCATACTCTTAATAAATTCATAGCCTTTTAAGGTGGTTTGTGACAGTACAAACTTGATGAATTTACCTATGTGAATGTGGGGGTTATGCCCAATCCCCTATGAGGTCTCTAAGGCTTAGGACCTCTAGAGCGTTCATGAAACCAGGATTTAATGTGGGGCACATATGTATAAACATCGCGAGAACTTCTTCTGATTTGTGAAAAGTTTCAGTGCGCAAGCGAGTATTACAAACTTCGTGTAAGGTTCAAAGAGAAATCTACCTAACTCGAATGTAAATACAAGTCTGTAAGCACTGGGTATCAATTCAAGTCTACAAGACATTGATACTTAAAGACTTAGTATCTACTGCCCAGTTTCTTCTCTTTTTCTTTCTCTTTTGAATCATGTGGGGGAATGTTGGAGTATTTATAAACTCCAAGTTGTTTGTGCTTCAAAAGTTCAATCCCACATTGCCCACATATGCTTTACTTCCTTTCTTTATTTATGGGCACCTTTTTCCAAAGGTTCAATGTCTTCTATGTGGTCCCATATCACCCATTTCACAACTCTTGTATGTCTTTATATTTGCTTTCATCCTTTGAGTATTAGTTTGGAGACTAGAGGCTATGCTCTAGTAACCACCACACACACGCGCGCGCGGGCCGGGCCGGGCTCGGGCACGGGGCGTGTGGCGTTGGCGCGAAGCGTTCGCGGGTGTGGGTGTGTAATTTTTGCGACCCGTCTCATTTTATTTGGGCCAACGGTTACTTTTGTGTTTTATAAACCATTGCAATATTATTGCGTTATTAATGGCCGTAATCTTCTTTTCCTTTATTGCATCCATTATTCTTGGTAACTGCCATTTGGGGCAGATTTCGGAGCCTATTAAAGGGCTGCTTCCTCTTCATTTCTGTACACAGAAAATTCATTCCATACACAAAACACTCATTCTTCTTTATTATCTTCAAGGCAGTATTCTAAAGAGTTCTCATCTGTTTCTCTGTCGACGCCATTGAAGCAGAGGTCGTGTAACCCTGGGAGTTGTTTGCTAAGAGTCAGTGCGTTTGTAAGCGGGGCAAATACAACTTTAGGGCAATGATTCTTCACGCCACGACTTTCAGTTAAGTTGTTCCAATTACTACCAGTATACTCTCTAACAAAAAGGACTCCGGCGAGTATAGAATAGCAAAGACGCACTCTGGCGAGTATAGAAGAGCAAGGGAAGGACTCCGACGGGTGTAGAAGAGCAAGGAATGTCTTCCGGCGAGTGTAGAATAGCAAGCAATGTCTTACGGCGAGTGAATCCGGTGAGTGTTTGGGGGTTTTGGGAGACTGGAAGTCTGTAAGAGAATTAGAGAAACAGAGGTTAGGTTTTGGGTTCTTAGTTTTTATATGTAGTATTTTAATTTAAAATTGATTATAATAAAAAATTAAATGGATGGATAAAGGGTCGGGTGCTTAACCGGGTGGTGGATCGGGTGATGGGTGAGAAATGGTCACATGCATCTTATCTGAATCCGTCACCTGGTTCACCCTTCACCCGGTCTTCATCCATTTACTTAGGGTTTTCACCCTTTTATTTGATTTGGAAGTCTGTAAGAGAATTAGGATGGCGCGGGTTTCGATATCTACTGGATATTGCCATCTCTACCTACAAGCCTTCCTGGCGGGGGGGACTCGTTGTGGAACTATTTGGTTACTAGTCATTATTATAAGAAAAAATTGTCAGAAGTCACCTAATAAAGACACTTTATTGGAAAAACAATCTAATAAACATTTTTTAAGAAAACAAAAACACCTAATAAAACATTTTTCTTTCAGAACACCACTACCTGAGACCAAATTAGTAACTCCTTAACCCTACAATCAGTTCCTTTCATTTGCATTCAAACCCAAACGGCTCTTCTGGAGTTATTAATCTGTCATTAATTGGTTACAAGGTTAATGTAGTTACTAATTTTTCGTGAAGTGGTGGTGTTTTGAAAAGTAAAGTTGTTTATTAGGTTACTATAATAATATCTTCCATGCCAATTTTAATTCATATATTCTTCAAATGTCTTTCTCTGGTTTGAAAGAAGTCCCTGATATACGGTCTGTTAAAACTCTTATGAATAAATCATGGTAAAACATAAGGTTTCAATTGAATACAATACGTTCTTGCTTTAAATCTACCGGGTAAGGTTTTAACTTAAAGTGCTAGGTATTAAAATTTGAAACTCTGACTTTTAAATTAAAATCTCATATTTTAACTCAAAATTTCATATTAAGAATAGACGATCTAATACAAGTCTTTATAGGTTTAAGAATATGTGAGGATTAAGACAAATTAGGGTAAGACCGTCTCCCTTCTTTCCCCTCCTTTTATGTGAAGTTTTATTTTCAAGGTTTTATTAGGTCGAAAATAGCAAGAGCTACTATTTCTATCCTCTCTTTGTCGTTCTCGACTTTTTCTTTGATTTTAAATAAATCTACACTTCACCAATGTAGTTTGTTTTTGTTAGTTACTAGTATTTAGACACGTGTAAATACTAGTATTTAGGCCCATGTAAAGATGCACGTGAAATTTTATGTCCATGCAATATACACGGTTTATAAAAAGTTCTATAAAAAAATATAAAAGTATAAGTTATTGCATTAAAACTCAATCAAAACAAATTATGAGTATCCGTAGCTTTTCTGGTCAATATCAAAGGTAAAGCCCTTCATCATTAATTTAGTACTTGTGTGTTTATTAGAAAATAGATTAATACTCGCAATATTTTTGTTGTTTTAAGTTGTGAAATTCAAGCTCATTGTTCTATTCCATTATATTTCTATTGTTTTTAACTCATGCTTTTACATGAAAATAACTTAGCTCAAATATCTGACCAATAATATTTGGCTGTTACTTAAACATAAACATTGGTCTAACTTGTAAATCGTATTTTATTGTTCTAACCCGTTACAAAAAGTTCTCTTTTAAAAAAGTGTTTACTGTATAAGTCATGATATTGCCTTAAACAATCAACTACAAGGAGAATTAGTCAAAACAGAAATAAAACAATTATGATATAATTTTATAGTCAAGACTCAAGAAAGCCACATTATAGAAACTTCATAATATTAAGGAAAAATTGTCAAGAATAAGTCAACCTTTGCATTGACCGCTTTTAACAAGTCTACCTTAATTTATTCCATTAACAAGTCAACCTTGTGTACCATTCGCTTTTAACAAGTAAAAACCGGCTAACACATCTTATTAACCTTTAGAGCAGGTTAAAGTGACACATGTCACTCTATTATTAAACGTTTTAAATTTTAAAATATATATTTCAAAAAATAAAAACAAAACAAAACCCCCTCACCCATCACCCACCACCCACCCCAAAATTAGTCCCTCACTCCACCTCACCCATCACCCCACCTCACCCACACCTCTAACACCCACGAAAACCACCCTCCTTCCTCACTTCCACTGCGAACCCCAAGAAGACTCCCTTTACCTAAGGTTTCTCTTACTCACCATACCATTATCAATGGCAGACACTCATCAAATTGCTCAGCTACCCACTCTAATGGCGAGGTGTGGTGGTTGGGCTGCGAAGAGTCGAAGAGGGCGAATTGCGTGTATATGTAATCTTCCATTTCCAGTCTCCACCATAGCACCAACCAACTACTATAAACTTCTATTTTAGAAGACCAAGAAATTAGCAACACTCGTAGCAAAATTGGGATTTACTCCTCAATGTAAAACTAACTCCTCATTCTGCTACAAAACCTCCTTCTCTTTAATTTGTTGCAAATCACCATTTGATGAAACCCATCCAAAGCTTCTATGTAGAACTCAAGTTATTAAAACCCAAAATGATTAAAGAGTGTCACTTTCTCTCTTTGTCTGATCAGCTCCTTTCCTCCCAATTTCAAAGTGGAATCAAAATCTGAAACAAATTAATTTGAAAACAAGGATTAATATATGAAAACCCATGAAGGAAAAATGGGAATGGATGAAATTTGAAGAGAATGAAGAACGTAAACAGGAACAAAAAGGAGACTGAAAAAAGTGTTGAAAATTACCGAGATATGTCGAGGTTCGTTCATGTGTCAATTAAATCAGGTGAAATTAAATCAGGTGGGTGTGGTGGTTTAAAGTTAGGGTGGTGGTGGTGATTATATGGGTGGGGATGGGGAGGAGGGGTTGGTTATGGCTGGGGTACAGTGGGGGTGGGGGAGGGGGATTAAATCAGGTGAAATTTAATTTAGTTTTTTTTTCTTTCTAAAGTTCATTTAATATAAATTAGAATTAAGACTTTTCTTCAAAATTCAAGAAGTCAAAGGGAGTGGAGGAATTAGAAAATGGGTTTACAGGTTTATCAGGTCACAGGTAAAAAAAACTTGTTAAAATCAAAAGTGTATACAAGGTTGACTTGTTAATGGAATAAGTTAAGGTAGACTTGTTAAAAGCGGTCAACGCAAAGGTTGACTTATTCCTGACAATTTTTCCTAATATTAATGCTCTTCTATATTAAATACTCATACTAGCTAATAGCTCAAACATGTCGATTGTTTAAACCCGTTAATTTCAAGCTCAAAATTGTAACCTATACTTGTTGTAAACTAAGAGGATCATATGCAATAGTAAAACTTTGATGGCAGAAATACAGGTAATTGAATAGTGAGTAATCTCTACAACATTTATAAATATTATTTCCATTTCTTTCTACAACTTCCTTTATTTTTGGAAGATCAAATTCAAAAAAACTTATACTTTTTGAATTGCCAGACGTAAAGAAAATACTTTTTGTTTTATGATATAATTTGATTTAATTTCCTCTATTTGCCACAGAATAATCTTTTCATTTATTAAAAATATGTTTTCATGTAGGAGCATTATTCAATCTTTCTGTTTTTTGAATAATTTTTTTTTCACATTTTAAAATAGTCTCCCCGTTTTTATATAAAAGTTTCTTTATTTCAAAAACCAAATAAAAAAATTATATTTTTCAAAAAACTTAAAGTGAAAATTTTCCATATTTTGAAACAAATCATAATTAACTTATAGTATTAAATTTGTTCCCTATATTTTGTAACAAAATATAGTTTTTCTACTACAAATATCTTATCCGAAGGGTTAGATCTTTTAATTTCTTAAAAAATATTTTACATGTTTTAAATAGTCTCCCCGTCTTTTTTTTTTTCAATAATACTTGTTTCATGCATTTGAGAAAATGAATAAAAACTTGTATATCAGAAATTTTCTAGAAAAAGTTATTTTTAATTTATGATCATTTATTTAATACCTCTACTTATAGAATAATAACTTTGCATCTGTTAATATATTTTATTAATGTAAAAGAGTTAAACCTTTTCGTGTTTCTAAAACATCTACTACATATTTATGAATATTATCTCCATTTTTTTCTAAAACTACCATTATTTTGGAAAACATAAAATAGAATCATAATTTTCTAGTAAAAATAGTTACCTTTGTATGATGCATGTAATTTATTTTTGTTCCCCATATTTTATAAAGGAATATTATTTCCCTATTTTGTAGCAAAATACTTCATGCATTGTCTAAACATATATATATACAAAATACTTTAGGCATTGTCTAAACATATATACTTCCTCCGTCTCAATGTAAGTGATACATTGTGCCTTTAACGTATTTTGAGGCAAAAGATTCTAAGTATGTTTAGGGGGTTTTAATTGTGATGTTAGTATGTGTGGTCCCCACCCCCACTACCTTTACATTTGTTAAATGAAGTTAAAGTGTGGTTATACATTTAAGTAGGGGTATTTATGTCATTTTACAAGCAAAAGTTTACCACATATAAAAACTTTATAAAGTGTTTCACTTATTTGAAAACACCCAATTATAGAAACTGTATCACATATATTACAACAGAGGAAGTATATATATACATAAATTTTACAAAGATCATGAAAAAGAGGAGAAAGAGTATGAAAGTGTGTCCTTTAATTTACTTAAGTATAAGGGATAGAGTGGTTTGTAAGAGAGTGTAGATTATGTGGATCCAAGAAGTAGAGTAAGTATCGTGGAAATGGATCGAACCTGTACCATTTGAGCAATAAAGTAGAGGTGTGTAGTACTTTAGAGAACATATTTAAACGATATGTGAGTACATATTTAGAAATCGGATGGATTCATATTTCCATATATTAGGTATTTATCCGTGTAATATCTCAAATAAAATCTTATATTCATCAATAAATAAACTGCGCAAATATATTAATAAATTGTCCCAAAAGATTTTGTTAGTATATGATATGTGATTATTTTTGTGATAAACGTATTAATTATTTGATAGTCTGAAATTAATAAAATCATGAGATTCAAATCAAATTAACTTTCATAGTCAGCACTCAATTATTTTGCTTAACATTTTATTTTTATTATACTTGGATGTTTTGTCAACTTTTCATGTTCATCTGATTCGCATCTCTTTAGTAAAATCTATATATACTTACTAGCTTTAGACCCGTACAAAAATGCACGAGAAGTTTTTTGTTCGACATACTTATATTCAAATTTTAGTGAATATTTGTTACGTCAGAAGTCGAAATAGTGTAAGTTCATAAAGCTATATGTGACATGCACATTTCTATGCACTTGATCATTAAACACATCTAACGCTATTACAACATTGTATTCCCTCCCCTCATGGTTACTCTAAGTTAAATAATGATCGTCTTGCGCGAAAGTGGTAAATACGCTCATTAACTTTGCTTTAATGTGAGATTAAGCCCCTAACTTTATATTGTAGCCTTTCACCACTATAAGTTTACTAAAACGTGAAATCAAGCCCCAAAATAAAATACGTATAATTATTCTAATATATATTAGTTATATCTTCTTGGAAACTTTTAAAAAATAAAAAATATATCAAATATACAAACCTTATACATTAAATATTTCGTTTTTAAGTTTTTAGGCAAACCAATTCTTCACAAATGTGTTCTTTTCTCTTCTCAATTGCTTCGTCAAAAGATATATGGTGTGGTTTGTTCTTTACCCGAAGCATTTCAACTGATAAACCCCTCTCTAAATTACCACTATGTTCTGTTACAAAAGCCCATTAAATTAAAGGACTCATTGATATCAATTTAAAAGGACCTAAATAAAATAAAACGATAGAACTCTAAACGTGAAAGTTTAGAGGGTTTCGAAGCGTGAAAGCCACGATAAGAAGGGTAAGTATTCACGCAATAACAATTGGAAAATAAGCAATCACAAAGCTAAACTTAATAATATAAATTTTCTTTTTTCCTATGTATTTTAGATTTGTTGGTACTAGATATTTTCTTACCTTGTTATAGGTCATTTTATTTGTGATTGATCAATAAACTCATCTGCCAATAAAATAAAACAAAGACTTGGGTTTAGGAAGTCTATTTATGTATATGAATAGATCATATGAAACTTTAAGTTAAAGTTGTAAGACTTTAACTTATAAGTTAAACATTTTCAAGAATTTGACAATTCACACTTTTAAGTTAAATCTTATACATTAAAATTTGGAAAAATTGTTTTAAATAAGCCAACCTTTGGCCTGTCTTCTAATAATAAATCAACCTACACGAAATCCTATATTAAGTAAACCTTGTACACTCATCTTCCAAAATTGAGTTATGACCGGTTTGTAACCTGTTTAATAGGTTAAATATAACTTCTGTCGATGTGTAACAAGTCATTATATATCGACACTCTCTTGAAGCTTATTTACTACGCCTGAAAACAACCTTGATTTCAGCATGATTTATTCATAAGTAGATGAATACCCCAAAACTTACCCACACAATAAACGTACGTATACAGATTATCTCATAAAGCGATATTTTTATTTGTCATATATGCTGTTATGTGTTAACATTATCTTAGGACAACTCGGGATTATTACACTTATACAACATGGCACATACAAGAAAGTAGACAAAGTTTATAGTTGCTACAATTGCAAGTACCCAACAAGCATTATCAACCCTACCAAAGTTTATATCATTTGGTAACCAAGAGCTTGTTCGGCCAACCAAATCAATGAATGCCGAACTAAGGTAATAACCAGCTGCAATATGCAAGGATACCATTGCAGTCGACGTACTCCTTAACGACTTAGAAAATTCTTGGTAGTATAATGCTACCTCAGGCGAAAAATAAAAACCTTCTCCAATACCCATTATGATTAATGGCAATCCTAGCCATAATGCAGATAATGGAGCCATTGCATTTGGTTGATCTGTCAAATGGTAGATTTCGACTAATTTGAGTCGTCGTCTCTCGATTAGAGCAAAGGCTATCGCAGCTATAATATTGCTAGCATGATGACAAACTCCGATGCCTTGTATGTATGTTAATCGTTTCCCAACGATTTTCGTGTATGTCGGATATATGAATCGATCAAGTGCTGAGCTAGTGATGGCTGTGAATATAAGGGTGATTACTGTGAAAGTTCCTGCTGGAATTTTGAAATGAGAACCAAGTCTTCTATCCATGACTAATGCCATAAGCACTGTGAAGCTAATAAGAACTCCCATTGCACCACTTAAGAAGATGCTACTTGACCATAATGGCATAATTTTGATTAGCTTCTTTACGTCTTCTACTTCTTCTACTGTGCATTGGCTCCATGATTTTGTTTTTGTGTTCCTTGTGTGGTTGTCACCTTGATTGATCAATGCTGCTCGATTTAAGAAACTTTCGCCAAATGAAATATAAAAGTTAGTATTGCATGATTAATCATAAAATTCAGACCAATTCTACAGAAAATACATTATTGTCTACTCACCGGGTGGACTACCCATCTCTAATAGAGAATAGAGATAGTGGAATCCAACTTAAAATATATAATGATATTTAAATATTGGTTAGTGATGGGTAAACTACCCAGTGGGCTGAGTAGATGTAGCAATGTCTCAATTCTACTAAGTGAAGCGTATTGGAAACTCTCTATATCCTAAAGATACCACACTTTTTTCCCATAACTAAGTGATTGTATAGAAACTACCAAATAACCGTTTTATAACCTTCTGAAAACATTTTATGTTTTTAAAAAATAAGAGGCAATAACTTACCAAACATGCTAAGTGTATGAAAGAATTCCTGGCCTTTTGATCGACTTATATTGTTTGAATGAATGCAAAAAGTTGTTAGAACTCGTAACCGGGAAACTAAGATGAACACAATGAAAACAACAACGAACAATCAATCCTCTAGGCGTGTTTGGGAACACTTTCCCAAAAGCGATATTCCGACCCTATACGAAGCACGGGTTACACGGAATTCACCTCCGAGATACAAAGAAGAACAACAAGAGTCACGCCCGTATGAATCTTGTCAAATGAGAATAAACTTTGTGTGATTATGTGTTTGATGATCAATGAAAAGAGAGAATACTTGAGAGTGCGTTTTAGAGAGAATGCAAATGAACATCCCCTTCATCTGTGACAAAACATCACATATATGCACGTCAAAGGCAAAGAAACGGACAATAACCGCCCAAAAGCCAAAACCGCAAAAGAGAAGCACGGAGGATCAGTGACCCGTCGCGAGCCGCGACAAGCATCGTGAGTCGCGAGGTGCTTGTCGCGACCCTCCTCGCGAGTCGCGAGGCAGTGCTGCCCTGCTGCTGGGTGGTGCTGCCTTGCTACTTGGGCGAGGTTTCCTTTGGCTTACGTTTACTTCCAATGCCTTAATATAACATGTTTACTATACCGTAAACATCAATGTGCAACTTAACGTAACTCGAATCACGACACCATAACCAAGTGATTCAAGTTAACGTTACATGAAGATTAATCTACCAAATACTCTAAATTATCCAACAAAAGTTACACTTCCTAGGAAATGTGAATGTTAAGGAAGTTTCATCTTCACGTAAGATACAACATTCCATGGGTTGTTTGTCTTATCTAAGGGGGTTTAAGTTATAATGCAAAAAGTTACACTTCCTAGGAAATGTGAATGAGAAGGAAGTTTCCTTTCACTTTGTGGCAACAAAACTTCCTAGAAAGCACAAGTTCATTTATTATTGTCAACCTACAATCACATTTTTTTCGAATTTTTGTTTGTCTACCCATCGGGTAGAGTATAGAGTGTAATTATTACAGTGAAATCCAACTCAATATGATTAATTATTTTTTAACACATTGATTAGTAGTGGGTTATCTGTCCATTGGGTAGATGTAACAATGTCCAAAAATGACAAATGTATCATAAAAGAAGGCTATAAATGCATTTGTCATCTAATTTGATGGTTAAATAGGAGACTCACAAAGCCAATATGATAATAGACAATCCTATATGGAGGAAGCACTATAATAGATAAGTTTTCAAATACACCTAAGGCTTTCACTAGGAGTACTAGTGGTCTGATTTGAGTCCTCCCTTTCATGAAGATAACAATGTTGTCCATCAGCAGGTTTTACCACTTCAATATTTTTGAATGTTGCAACAAAAACCCTTGCTATGCTAGTGAAAGGGCTCCCTTGAGGAGGAACTTTTCGATAGATTCGTGATCCGAGTAAGAATAGGAGAACAGCAATCACATTTGCAGCTAGAGCAATGGCAAATGAAAGTGCCCAACTCACACTAGTTTGTATATAGATAAGCAAGGTGTATCCAATGATCCAACCAACATATAAGATAGACACAAACCAATTGAAGAAACTAGCTTGTTGTTTAGGCTTATAAAATTGATCTGCTCCCATGGTTCCTAATATGAAACGCGTGCCTCCAAGTCCAAGTGATGCAAGAGTTAGAGCTATGTATAGAATAGAGTATTGAATTGTTGTTGGAGGTATACACACTGAGTTAAGAGCACACTCAGGTGGCTTCAGAGACTTGACTGTAACTATTAAGGTAAACATAAGTACTCCCTGTAAAAATTGAGCTTCAAATGTTCATGGTTATAACTTTATGATTGAGTCAAAACTGAGTACAAGATTTAGTCTTTTCTTTGTGTATTTGGTGGAAATATAGATGTTAAAGCCTTGCACTCTTGTAGTACGTACCTAAAACAATCTTGATTTGTTTTGTATGTCATTGAGATTAAACATTAATTATGGCAAAAAATCAATAATGCTAAAATTGAATGATGCATAAAACTTTTGAAAACTACTGAATGCTTTGAAATATAAAATCTAGTGAGTTGCTTGGTGATTCCACAATTATTGTAAAACTATTATGATCTTATAATACCATATGTCAAATTGGTGTCGCAAGATTTTAGTATAACGGGGGGAATGGAAAATCTATTTTGGTCGCATATTATTACTATCTCCTTGTAGATTTAGGACTTGTTCTCCCGAGTTCAGTTCAGTTCCAATCAGTTCAGTTTAGTTTAATTCAACTCAATTTAGTTCGTTTCTCTTCTTTACTCTTATTATTATTACCATTATTCTTATTATTTTATTTATTATATTTTTACTCAATATTATTGTTATTATTATTAGGGCAGAACACTGTTTATGTTGGTGGGTTTGCGGTTTAACCATATTTTATTTGGATACGAGGTTTCTAATTTGCAATTGTTGTTTTATTTTGCCGACTACATATTTACTATTACATTATACAAATAAGCTACAATAACCTAGAAGATATTGAAAACATTACAAAATCGTTACTAATATTACTATTTAAGATACAACATCGTCGTTACGTTGAATACTGAAGATAATATGTAGACCAACTCAAAACCATAAACCGTGGTTTGGTCAAAAACAAAAATCAAACCATGTTTTCTTAGCCCATAAACTAATCAAATCGAATCAAAATGGTTTATGTAGTAATTTTGTACAGGACGACCCAATTAGTATTGTTTTTATTACTGATTATTATTATATTATCAAATCTAATTATTAAAATAGTAATATTAATTTACTTCTCCGATATTATTGTTACTATATAATCATCACCAAGTAATAATATATTAATACAAATAAGACAAATTAATTTTTATTAATTTTTATTATTATCATTAGTTATTATTGTATTTAGTAATCCTTATTACTATTATTTATTTATTAATAACTATTATTTAATGATATCCAAAATACTATTATCATTATTCATTAATGATTAATTATTATTACTTACTTATCATTTTAATTATTTGATATTCATATTATTATTGTTTAAATATTATTTATATATTTATTACATTCAATTTAGTTTGGTACAGTTTAGCTCCAATCAGTTCAATTCAATTCAATTCAGCTCGAATCGTTTAAGTTCAGTTCAGTTCAGCTAGATTTAGGTAAACAGAACAAGCCCTTAGCATGTTATCTATATATTAAAAAGCATGGACCATAGTTGCAATATGTCACGTGTCACCATTACTCTTTAAACAACATTCTCATATATTAAAGCAAAGTGTACTGTCATTTGAAGACTTGAACTAGCAACCTGAAGCGTAGAAGAAAGACCTCCAACCATCTCTCCACCATACTATTATTGCTTCTTTTATCAAAATGTATAATGCTGACATAAAAAACTGGAAACTAAGAGCTAAGTTCTAACTTTTGAAATCCATATTATAAGTCACTTTTTAATGACGTTTTACTTATCTTTAAATACTTACTAAATTGTAATGCACACTGTTTTTATCTAATATCTACACATGAATCCCAAATATTTTCAATAATTATATTTGATTATATTCAGCTATAATTTAAGAAAAATGTTACAAAAAAACTTTTAAAACTCTTTACAACATGTATGGGGTCTGCCCAGCAGACCTCCAGCTGGCAGCAGACCACTGGTCCCGCCACTCCACGTCAGAGCGCCTGGAGCAGAGCAGACCTCCTCAGGCAGACCGCTCCGGACATAACCTCTAGGCTGGAGTTTAATGAAGGCCTTGTTCCACCTTGGCCCACTTTCAAAGAGGCCCACTCACTTTACTAGGTCAGTTGCAAGTCCATGTCTTATATAAATACCCATGCCCATGCATGGGTAAGGTACTTTCAATCAAACACTCACAAAATACTTGCACTTGATACTCGTTTTCTCTCTACTAGAGATCTTGTGCTCAACTTGGACTGACTTAGGCATCGGAGAGGCGATCCTCGGAACCACCCCCAAGGTTTCTCCTTGTTTTGCAGGTAACCACCACCACGAAGGACGTTTGGAGCCACGTTCCACCAAGTACCCACCACTACATACACTGTTGCTGTCTTGGACAGAAACAATTTGGCGCTAGAAGGAGGGGAAGAGTAGAAAAGCCCAATCTACAACTTCGCAATGGTGGTTCCAACCTCAGAAATGCTCGGTTCCGACAGTTCAGGAGGTGAAAGCAACTCTCCACTGAGAGAAACAAACACGAGATCAACTAGAAGGGGTAGTGCTGCTACCACCAGATCAGGCAGGAGGGATAACACTATCACCCCCCGCCAAGAAACCAGGCAGACCCCACAGCCAAGCAGCTTAGTGGTCATGCCCACACCGGAGCAACTCCAAGCAGTCTTGCAAGTGCTGCAGTCTGCCCAGCGGTTTATGCAAACTGTTGGAAGCCAACCTGCTCGAAAGAGGAGGAGAACTAGAACACATGGATCAGTTCGAAGGCACCTGCAACTGTCATCTGAAGAGGAGACAGCCACAGCAGACCCCCTATGCGGGTACAACATGACAAACATCACACCCACCCCGACGTCAGAGTATGGCCTATCTAGCCGCTCTGGACCTGGGTACATCAAGAGGGGTTGGCAGGAAGCAGAATGGGATACTGAGATGATGCAGGAGGATCATCCCATCATGTTTGAGGAACTGACACCCATAGGGTATACGACAAGCTCAAGCAGGAGATCTGTCCATAGAGGAAATCCAGGGGGCGTGGCTCAGAATGTCCAGCTCGGCCCAGAACCAGGCACACCTCAGGAGCTGAAGAGGCCCTATCTACGCCTGGTGGCGGAACGATCAGAAGGCATGTCAGCCTCAGATTGGGAACAATACCAGAGGAGGGCTCCGGCGATAATGGAGCCCCCACAGATCTCAGAGGACTCATAACCCACAGAGTCAACTCCAGACCCATTGTGGTATCACCAGCAGAGGAGATTAGGTCTCCTTCCAAATCTCCCTTCACACCCGAAATCATTGCGGCCAGAGTGTCGAAAGCGAAGCTCCCACCCAATCTCAAGTTTGAAGAGGAGGGAGACCCAAAGGAGCATGTGGCAGCCTTTGAGACCCACATGGAACTAGGAAACTACAATGAGGCCACATGGTGCAGACACTTTCCTGCCACTCTGTCAGGGATAGCTCAGACCTGGTTCAGGACTATCCCCCAGGGAACGATTCCTAACTTTGATGAACTGAAGAAGAGATTCAAAGAGCATTTCGTTAGCGGAAGTAGGAGGAACAAATCCACACATGAGCTGCTGTTGCTGAAGCAGACTCAGAATGAAAGCTTACGGGATTTCATAGGGAGGGTCAACAAAGAGCTGGTGCACATCCCAGAGCTCGAGGAGAAGCTCACTCTGCACGCTCTGAGGAACACCCTACCCCACACCAGTAAATTCAGAGATGACCTTAAATGGGTCACGATGAAGGAGCTCAGCGAGGCCCTGGCCGTGGCAGAAAAATACATAGTTGTCGAGGACTTCAACAAAGCATCGACACACGGAGCAGAAGGAGTTAAACGGCGAACCCCAAAACTCCCTGAATCATCATGACTTAGGGCGTCAAAATACCTCCTTTGCTCTGCTATTGTTGAATTTTTGTCACGCATAAGGCAGAGCAGAAGAGTAAAGGGCCCCTAAGGTCGCAGCTCTGAGAAAATCTCACCGGCCACCAAGCCAAGTAAACGAAAACGCTCACATATGTTATATGATAGCACAGCAAACTCAGCATTAGAGCAGAATACAAGACGTGCCAGGCAAAAAAGGAGCAGAGCGCAAGCACTTAGCAAAAATAACAAAACTTGGCATGCACAAGATAGAAAAAACAAAAGTCAACAAAAGAATACAACTTGCATTCCTGAAAAATCATCGTATCTTACATGAAGGATCTGGCTATAGGCCATATCAGAATGCTACAGAATACTACAACAACGGCGGCTACCTAACCAAAAGAAGGGAGAAAATACAGATGAAAAGGAAGTGTTTGACTATTTAATTACAAATATTACAAAATAAGTCAATTAGGATATCAATGGAGGGCAAAAACGGAAGACTGCAATCAGTTCAGCACAGGCTCCCAGCTCATCCACCTCAGCAGCTCAGACAGGAGTCACAAGACGACTGAGGCGAAGCGTGAGATAGCCGCCCGAGTTCCTATTGCTTAGGAACGGAGCTTCCATCTCTCGCAGAGCTCCCATCAGCTTGTTGCTCTGAAGACTCTCCCTCTGGAGGCAGAGAGTAGAGCAGCTCCAAGTCTCTGAGCTCCTGGGTAGCAGGAGGTCGCATGTGCACCTCACTGGCGTAGGCCTCCTCGAAAGCATCCCAGTTGAAAGAGGGCTGCAGATGCCAGAGGACCCTACAGACCGCAACTTTGCAATCCTCCCAATACTTGTGCCCGAACGCCTCCTCCATCTGCGCAGCCCGGGCTGTCTCCTCAGCAAGCAGCTGGGCCTCTTTCTGCTTCAGGGCTTCCTCAGCCTCCTTAGCCTGCTGAGCCTCTGATAGGATTTAGTCGTATCACCTAATCAAAGATAAACCTAAGTCGTCTAACAATGGTAGTCAAGGGAAGTAGGGTCGAATCCACAGAGAGACGGAGTTCTAAGTTAATATTCAGCTAAAAAGCTACTTCAGACAAAAATTAGATAGAATTCAGCTGAACTAATAATTAACTACTAGAAAGCAATATAAAGATCGGAATTTAACTATGAATTAAAGGTCTAGGGAATTAGTTCGGTCCATCATGCTTATACTAATCAAAGAATCAAACAACTATCAGAACCTAGGTCGAGAATCGATAGATTAGAACACGTGTCAAGCTATGGTTAAGTCTCAACGTCCATAATTCAACATATGCAGCATGTTCATAAACATAATCAGAATTACTGTTGTGTACTAGGCCTCTAAGAGTAAGAGGATCTGTGCAAACGATTATTAACCTCAAGTAATCAAAGAAACTGCGCAATAACGTTAATTACTCAATAAGAACAAATCACACCATAACCTATCTCATCAAACCCTAGAAACTAATAGCAATTCAAATAGTCATGGTATAAACATGGTTTCCCTCTCTAACACCCTAGAAATTGAACTACTCACTCATAATTGAGTCAACAATAAACAATCTAATATAAAACCCTAATAATTGCCTCATGAATGAATAAATAATTAAGCTAAGCAATTAGGAATAATAAAAGAGATTAGAGTAGAGAAGAATACCAATTGACGGAAAGCAAGAAACTTTTATTGAAACTGAATAGGTTCAATCACCTTTAATCTAATCTAAGTGTTTAAGCTAAGAACAATGAGGAATAAAACTAGAGTCTAAAGCAGTAAAGAGTTGAATAAAAGATGTCCCTAAATAATGAGGAAAAAGGGTAATTATAGTGCCCCTCAAGTCTAATCAGAATAGGAAATAAAAGACGAATTCTGCGACGAATAGTGCCAGACCCGATCGGGCCCGAGCACAATACCCGATCGGGTTAAATACCAATGAGCCCCTTTTATTTCTCGTGGTCAGCGCAGCGGCCCAGCAATCTTTCTTATTGAAATGCAGCCCACCCGATCGGGCCCGAGGCATCCACCCGATCGGGCCTGGGAGCATTATGGCCCAGCAGTTTCTCCTCATCCGCAGCTTCACAATGAGACCATTGAGCATCCGACCCGATTGGGTCGGGCAGGATACACCCGATCGGGTCTGGGCACTTGTCTTCTCGCCCGATCCGGTCGGGCAATGCTTGCCCGATCGGGTCCGCAACTTCAGTACCCGATCATAATTTCTTCGCCCGATCGGGCCATTTTTGCCCGATCAGAGTACGGAAACCATCTTTTTGACTCTTTGGCTCTCTAAACTTCAAGTTTAGGGGTCTTGGGACCTCCTAAACTACCCATAAAACTCGTGAGTCTTCCTACTTGCCCCATAACATCTCGTAAAGCCGTGGTTGCTTCCAAATGGCTCGGGAATACGGAGAAAACTCCCTAAAACCTGCAATTCAACACTAAAACACGAAACCACAACTATTTACGATAGTTAGCACAAAATAGCTCCCAAGAGCTCCAATGACGCACAAATTAGCTTGTAAATAAGGGAGAAAACTCTATATAAATAAGTGATATCAGCCTCCCTCTCAGAAAGCAGCCTGGAGAACTCTGCCCCTAGCTCCTCCTCCCTCAGTCTCAGAACCTCCTCAGCCTCCTTGGCTTGCAGAACCAATTTAGAAGAGCAGCCTTCATGTTCAGCCTGTACAGCAGAGAGCTGACCCTTGAGCTGCTCCTGCTCCTTCAACGTTGCCTGCAGCCTGGCCTCGGAGGTCTTCAGCTTAGTCTCCGTCACCGAAGCGCGAGACAACGCCTCACTAAGCGGGGAAGAGAGCCTGGAGTGCTCAGCCGCGATAGCCTCTGCCTGCACCGCCTGACCCTCCATGCGTTGGTTGGCGGTCCGCAGGGTGTCGCGCTCCACAATCAGAGCATCCCTCTCCTCCTCAGTTTCGTGGCAGGTAGACACAATCAGAGAGTTCTGAGCCTTCAGCTTGGCATATTCTTGACTCTGCTGTGCTACCTGAGCCTTAAGCTGCTGCAGTTCAGGGAGATCTGCCTCATGTCTACCCAGCCCTACGGCATGGCAGAACTCCCCAATGAAGGCGCCAGCCCGTGCAGCCTATATTCAAAAGGAAGACAGATCAGATTAACCACAAAAATACCACAATCTGCCGAGGCAGAAAAGTTGAAGAACTCACCAAAGGAACATCCTGGACGACATAATCCCCAGAGAAGCGACTAGCCAGAAGCTTCAACCACTCACTGGGGTCAGGGAAGGCCACGGACATCTGCTCCTGCCCCTGAGCCTCATGCTGGTCATCCGCCGAGCTGCAGAGAACCTGAGCCAAAAGAAAGACCAGTCAGTTCCACATAAGGGAAAAGGCCGGAACTAAGGCCAGGTAAGGGGTACACACCTTTGGTGACGACGTCGTCCTCAACAACAGTGATCCGAGGGGAGTCAGCAGGGAGACGAGTCTTCTTCTGAGGGGGAGCTTTTTCCTCACTCTGCCTCTCCGCTGGTCTCTTCTGAGAATGCGAAGAAACCTCAGACTCAGCTACAGGCTTCTCAGCAACCTTTGCAGGAGACTTAAGCTGGCCCGCAGTTGGAGCAGAGGTCTGAAGAGCCACAGCAGACTGCACCTTCTTAGCCCTCAAATGCTGCTGAAGAAGACAAAAGGTAACAATGTCGTCAGCAAAATAAGGCACAGAACGAATTGAAAATTGTAAGACAAAAGAGAAGAAAAGAAAGCACTAACCACACGCGCCAGCTGCTCAGGAGTAGGGGTAAGGACCTGCTTGAAGCCTCTGGGAGGATGAGGAGCAGCCTTCCTACCAGGAGGAGTAGGCCTCTGGGCAGAAGGAGTAGACTTCTGAGCAGGGGGAGACACGACATTCTCCACCACTGGGACGAAAGCGGAGCTCTGCTGCTCCACCCTCTCATGCTGGAGAGGCTCCAACACCTCCTGGTTAGTCTGAACAGGCGTAGAGACGGCCTGCCCAGCGGGACCTATCACATCAAAATAAAAACAGGAAAATCAAGAGCTTTCAGGTAAAAGGTAATCTGTAAGAAAGAGCAGTCTGGGTCTGAAGAAGACACCTACCTGATGCAACCTGGCCCTCACTCTGGCCCTCTGCAGACTAAATTGTGACAGTCTTAGCAGCCTCTGCCTCAGTCCTGTCAAATTCTGTTGTCGCTTGGTGGGACTATCGACTAGCTTCATCAGACTGAGCAGCCTCTACCTCCGTCCTGTCAAACTCTGTCATCGCTTGGTGAGACTCCCGACCAGCTTCATCAGGCTGGGCAGAACCATCCGCTGGAGTGGGTTCTTTCTCAGCCTTGTCCAACTCGGTCTTCGCTTGGTCAGGCTCTCCCATGGGCACATCCTCCACCACAGGTGGTTCTGAAAGTAAGCAGAGAAGATGAGAAGTCTACAGCAGAATGTACACAAGCAGAAAGAGCAGGTTGATCATCATAAATAGTACCTGGTTGCACAGGAGGAAGCTGTTGCAGGGGTTCAACAACCAGAACGGTCCCTTGCAGAGTGCTGGCTCCCTCTGCATTATCATCATCATCGTCGTCTTCCGGCAGATACACAGCACGCCGGGAACGTCGGGTCTGCAGAGGAACAGCCGTCGCCTCCTCCTCGTCACCAGACTCAATCTCGGTGACAGTGGCAGAGGGGCCCCCTTGCGGCCGGGACATCCCAGTAAACCTATCTACAAGCTCCGGGCGCTTGGTCTGGAGGGAAGGATGGTCCAAGGGAGTAGTGTTAATCTCCCTAATGAAATCAGGGACGGTATAGGTCCCTGGGTCAGGTACCAGATGATACCTCCGGCACACCGAGGACTAGCTCAGACCCAGCTCCCAAGGGATGGCAGACCCCAGAGTCTCTGCAAATATCAGATTATTCATTAGCTACAGCAAGTCAGACAACAGACAGAGAATAATGGAAAGGGGCAGAGCATGTTCACGAGCTCAAGGCCCACCCTTAATCACTTCACGAACAAACTTTCTGCACGGAACTGCAGAACAGCATAAACAATGAATGCCATGGAGCACAGCAGAAAGGAAAATTGTTATTTGGAGCTAAGGGCTGGCAGAACGCTTACGAGTAGTATAGTCGGGGGACAGATGGCCTATCCTCAGGAAGGCATTTTGACACATCACATAGTGATGTGGCAGCCAGTACTTGGGAAGAAACTGCTTCCCGGCAGTAGGTTTGGATTTGGACTTGAAGTAGTAGTAGGCTACCCTCTCGTCCCAGTTCAGCACATGAGGGTCCAGCTACTTCTGAAAATCAGGCGCCACAGGGCGCAGAGGAGCCTTAAATTGATAAGGGTGCCCCTCGTCTGTCGGTACCCTAACGAAGACGAAATTATCCCGCCAATCCTTCAGAGTGAGATCAACGGGATAGACCGTCAGATGGTTGGTTCGCACCGAACCTGTGAAGTAGTCGTACTCCCCCCTGCCTCTTAAAGTAGAACAGACACTTGAAAAGTTTCATGGTTAGGGGGAAGCCCAGAGCTTCACAGACCCAAATGAACCCCAGAACCTTCTTCAGAGACTGGGGATTGACTTGGCAGAGCGCCATATTGTACTCGCAGAGAACCCACTCCAAAAACCAGTGGATTGGAAATCTAATCCCAAACTCCAACTGCTTAAGATAAACGGCAGTGTACCCCTCTGGTACATCTGTCATGCTCTGACCCTCCTTAATTGGGAAGTACTACCCAAGACCCGCGAAGCGGCTTGATCTCCGCAGCAATCTCAAGGATGTAAGCAGCATGCGCCCGTTTGAACGCATCTGCAGATTTCTTCGCCAAGTAAAGCTTACCCTTGCTGTCATAAAGGGCAGTAAGCCGCATCTCATGGTCACTGTAGTCCCATTCGACTGTAGGCAGAGTAGGCTTGAACTTGTAGTTGGGAGGGAACCTGTTGGTTTCAGGACCCAACATCTCCTTGCGTAAACCGTTCCAGGGGTCAAAGACCTCCCATTCCTCTGGAACCACCTCGTCCATCGGGTAACACTACGCCAAAATAATCAATTTATAGCGCCAAATAGATAGCACTTTTCATAAAACGCTATAATTACTTTTAATTGACAACGTTTTTAGAAAAAGCGCTGTAATTAGTGTTAATAAGATAGCATTTAAAAAAGTGCTGTAATTTAAGCGTTGTAGTTAGGTGATTTAACTTAATTTTTTAAAATTAAAAAGCGAAACATAACGCTTTTGATGAAGTGCTGTAATTAACTTCCCTCAAAAAAAAAAAGTGCTGTAATTAACTTCAATCACAGTAGAATTCAGTTTCTCGCTCTAAAAGATGGCTGAAACCCTTTGCTCTTCCCTAGCTTCAAACAAATTAACAATACTCCTGAATTTCGAGACTCACTTTATCAATTTTTCTCCAACGTGTTTCAAACCAAGGTTAGTTACTTCAATTTCGTAAAATCAAACAAAGTTGCTGATTTAGGCCCATTATAATTTCGTAAATTTGGATTTGGTTCTGAATTTTTTTTCTTCTGAATTTAGTTTAAATCTTATGCTGATTTTCGGCTGAATTAATTGTGAATTTCTTTTTGAATTTCACTCCTAACTAAATTTCTGGAATTTCGTTCTAAATTTAATTCGAATTTCGTTCAGTATTTGGTACTGGATTGTTCAAGCTTCAAACCTAGGGTTGATGTTGATGTTGATGATTGTTTCGTTTGCAAGATTTGTTCCTGTTATGATGAGAATTCTGATATCAGTTTCGTTTTCACTTTCGGTCTAAATTTTTATTTGAAGTTTTTTTCCAGAATTTCGTTTTCAATTTCCTTTACATTTTTATTGCAATTTTGACTTGTTTCGTTAGCAATTTCATTTATGAAGTTTTCTTATTGCAATTCTGTTCCAACTCAGTTTCATCTTACATAATTAAATTCATTCATATGATTTTTGATATTAGTGATCTTATACCATATAACTCTTGTATCCTTCTGCCTCTGTACTTCTTGGCAATCACTTTATGATAAATTGGGTTAATTGAGAAAGTGAAATTGATGAGATTGGAAACTCGGGGTCATCACTCCCACTCCTGATGAAAGAAGACAAATGGATTTTGTTTAATTTTTTGAAGAGAAATTTCATTCGGTAAAGAGAAATTGGCTAGAAATTTTATAATTTAGAGTTACAGATAACGAGTTTCTCGTTCATGCTGAAAATTTGCACATCCGAACTCCATATTGTTCAAAGTCTTGGATGTGTTATGTGCTGAAAATGTCATAGTATCCATTGATATTTTGTCTTGTGATCTTGTTCCTCAGCCATACTCGGTACGGTAGAGACAGGGAAGACTATCGGGGTTACATGTTGTTTTGGGGGACATCTCACACTGCACAGTGTCGCACATAAGTTGCTGAGATGAGGTTGATTGTTTTGGGCTGAAGAGAGGGAGGTTCTGCTGATTATAGCAATCTAAGCAAGGGAGACACTGGTTACAGGTGAAGCTACTTCCTATATCAAAAATTCCGTATTGTTTTACAGGTGGTGTTTCCTTAGTGAAACTCCACGTATAAACAGGGGCAATCACATAGTTTATGGGTGAACTTGCTTTGTTTTGGCTCATTTTATTAAATGCATGTTTCTTTTTATATAGTATTTGTTATTATGTAATGTGCGAAAGTGGTAACTGACCCGCTTAAGTTGGTTTGTAGGTGAAAGTTTTTGGTCGCAGCAAAGCCGGCTCCTTCAGCACAAACTCAGTCGGTTGAAACAACTTGTTGCTTGTCATTTGAAGGGGTATAGATTTAGTTAATTACATAGGTAAGCCCTGCTAATTAACGTTGCACTAGTTCATTCACCCTTGTAGAGTTAGAATGTTTTAGTACACTATACAAACAATTTATCTCCATCCCACATTTAGTATCGTTAACTATTACTACCTCCGTCCCATATTAGTTGCAACAATAGCTTGTGCACATAGTTTTAGGAAGTTAATAAAGTAGGGTGTATGTTATATTAATTTATTGTAAAAGTTGATGTGATAGAAAGTGATGTGCTACTTTTAAGAAGTTGATAGAGTAGGGGAGTAGTATTTTCATATTTTTCACATAAATCAATGAATGAGTGGGGCATATTAGTTGGGTGATATATAATAAAATATTGGTGGGTCCTTGCCTAAAATAAAAGTGTTGCAACTAATATGGGACAACCATATATAGAAAGTGTTGCAACTAATATGGGACGGAGGGAGTACTATATACTGCTATGCAAAATATTTGTACTGATAAATCTCGAGTATGATTTCTTTGTTATCTAGGCTTCTGCTCACAGTGGTGCTGTTGTACGAATGCTACTTTGCTTCCCAATAACAGTTGTCGATGTTCTCAAAAAAATTCGATGTTTGTCACTGCAGGTTTGTTGGTGTGGGTGGTCGACGAATGAGGTCCTTATTTAAGCATCTAAGAAAAAGGTTTGGCCTTTCACTAGTGGTTTGTTTATGAATCCTTATTCTTTAATGATGTGGGCAAGCATGTTGAACTAGCCTAAAACTTGGATTTCTTTGCCTGTGGTGAGTGTCTGAGCGATTAGTGATTACTAAATAGACATCTTGGTTATTTAGGGGGATTTTGCCATTTTTGAGTTGCTTGAGTAGTATCACGTATCAACCACCTCATTGCTTATAGATATTTCTTCCATTACCATTGTGTATTTAGCCTAGTTCAATGACTGAAACGTAGACCTATTTTATTAGCTATTCTATTTAGAACGAGCTCCCCGTGTGTGACTGATCTCAGTGGAACTGAATCTGGAACTGTGGTTTATGACAAGTACTGGTACCATTGTGGTGTCTACATTAGTCACTTTGGGACATTGGGTTTATCTTTTGTAGCACATCTAACTCTGATTTTTCAGTGACTTTTCTTTAGGATCACTGAGACTAACCTTGAACTTGTCGCATGTTCTGGGCTGAAATTAGAGGCACATGCTAGGTTATTACAAGTCTGGCATCTAAAAAATCACATATGCTAGGAAATGGTTGTAGTGCTTTCTTTACCCCTAACGTTAGTTGAAACTGTAGTTTTTTTTCCTTGATAAGTTTTAAAGTAGTAGCTTATAGTTTAGTTGAATTCGCCCCCTTATTATTTTACATCAGCTGAACTGATTTCTCCTACCACAGAATTCTTATAACAAACTCAAATCTATGAAGATTTGAAGACGTAAGTAGTATATTAATTTTAATTATTAATTTATTATCTTAATTATCCCTCGTTATCTTACATTGTCACTAAGTAAGGTTTTTTCTTTCTTAAGGTGCAGTACTTTTTTGATTGCAGTGTTTCAAGCTATTATCAAGGTCAGATTGATGAAGTAAGAGATGAATTGGCTCGCCAAGTTTTTCTACTCAGCTGATTGCCATGAATTTAGTTCTAGAGCCTAAACATTATAATGTAATCTTTGAAAATGTATATGGTTGATGAATGTTTAATAGAATATGGTTTATCATTATTGAGTTGTGTAAACTTTAAATTATTATAAATATTTTTTGAAATCATTGGTGCAACCGAATTTATTATTAGAAAATAAATATTTGTATGGAAGGAGTATTTGATATGAATTAATTTTTTATAAATCAATTTACCACGCTTTATAAAAGCGCCGTAGAAAAATCCAAAAACACCCGTCAAATAGGAGCAATATCAGGCGCCTCATTTTGATCAATTTTACAGCGCTTAATTCAAAGCGTTGTAGAATAAAATGCCAAACTACAGCGCTTAATTCAAAGCGTTGTAGAATAAAATGCCAAACTACAGCGCTTTTAATAGTGCTATAGATGTTTTTATAGCACCCCTATTCTACAACGCTTGAAAAGCGCTGTAGTATATGGTAAAAAAGCGTTGTAATTATGCATTTGTGGCGTAGTGGATTTGGACTTGAAGTAGTAGTAGGCTACCCTCTCGTCCCAGTTCAGCACATGAGGGTCCAGCTACTTCTGAAAATCAGGCGCCACAGGGCGCAGAGGAGCCTTAAATTGATAAGGGTGCCCCTCGTCTGTCGGTACCCTAACGAAGACGAAACTATCCCGCCAATCCTTCAGAGTGAGATCAACGGGATAGACCGTTTGATGGTTGGTTCGCACCGAACCTGTGAAGTAGCCGTACTCCCCCCTGCCTCTTAAAGTAGAACAGACACTTGAAAAGTTTCATGGTTAGGGGGAAGCCCAGAGCTTCACAGACCCAAATGAACCCCAGAACCTTCTTCAGAGACTGGGGATTGACTTGGCAGAGCGCCATATTGTACTCGCAGAGAACCCACTCCAAAAACCAGTGGATTGGAAATCTAATCCCAAACTCCAACTGCTTAAGATAAACGGCAGTGTACCCCTCTGGTACATCTGCCATGCTCTGACCCTCCTTAATTGGGAAGTACTACCCAAGACCCGCGAAGCGCCTTGATCTCCGCAGCAATCTCACGGATGTAAGCAGCATGCGCCCGTTTGAACGCATCTGCAGATTTCTTCGCCAAGTAAGGCTTACCCTTGCTGTCATAAAGGGCAGTAAGCCGCATCTCATGGTCAATGTAGTCCCATTCGACTGTAGGCAGTGTAGGCTTGAACTTGTAGTTGGGAGGGAACCTGTTGGTTTCAGGACCCAACATCTCCTTGCGTAAACCGTTCCAGGGGTCAAAGACCTCCCATTCCTCTGGAACCACCTCGTCCATCGGGTAAGGCTCATTCGGCTCAGATGAAGAGGTAGATACCACACCCTTCCCACGGGAGGCAGCAGATTGAGAAGTAGACATTCTACACAACACAAGAAGCAGAAGACAATACATCAGACTTGAAGTCACAACACAAGACAGTCTGGCACCTCAGACCTACAGACTGAGCTACCAGACTGGGGGGCAAGGATATGTATGGTATGTGAAGATCAAAGATAGCCAAGAAATAGGATATTTTCTTGCTTTTCTTACAAAAAAATACATGCAAAATTAGTCTGGCACCTCAGACCTACAAACTGAGCTACCAGACTGAGGGGCAAGGATATGTATGGTATGTGAAGATCAGAGATAGCCAAGAAATAGGATATTTTCTTGCAAATGGCGCAAACAAAACAATGAAGGCACATCACAGGCCTACAACCCAGCAAATAAAGAGGATAACAGGGTAAACAAAACAAACCCTAAAAATCCCACAAACAACAGTAGAGCAGAGCTCAGCTGAAGAAGCATAGCAGAGCCTACCAATCAGAGCAGAGCCCCGCTGAAGAAGCAGAGCAGAGCCTATCATCGAGAGCGGCAGAACGGAAATGAAACAACACCAAACAGATCTATGAAACAAAGAAATAAACAATCGCATCTGAAGACCAAAGGAAAGAAACCCTAACCTCAAAAACACAGGCAAATAAGTGTGTACAGAAGGAAAAAGGGGGAGAAATCCATAAACACAGAGAGGATCACATCCAAACCATCCAAGAAGGAAAAAATCAAAAGTAGATCTGGGAAAAAGAGTTTACCTGGATGGAGAACGGAAGACGCCGAGAAAAGAGAAGACGAAAGCCACAAACGCAACAGTATCAACACTCCAAATTGAGCTCCAAACGCAGACGAATCCCTGGAAAATCGAGAAAAATCACTTGAAAATGGCTAGGGCGAAAAGAAATTCTTGAAGAACAACAGGAAAGTTTGAAAGCAAAGAGTTCAAAGGAGAAGAAAGTGAAAAGTTTCACAAAAGGTCGATTCAGCCTTTAAATAGGCATAATTCGCCCACTCAGCACCAACTTGTCATCATTACATTCCTTGGGAATCCAAAGAGTCACATCAATTCAATTCAATTAAAAATGAATTAATGACCTTTGCTCAACACCCTAACCAAATGGGCGGGAAAAATGGAAGTATTCTGGAGTTTGTGAAGAGCAACTCCCAGATAGTCACGTACCAGTCTGTGAAAAGCAGAATGCCAGACCAAAAACAAACGTACCCAGCATATTGCAGTCTGCAAATACTGGGTCCGGGGGGCAAATTGTATGGGGTCTGCCCAGCAGACCTCCAGCTGGCAGCAGACCACTGGTCCCGCCACTCCACGTCAGAGCGTCTGGAGCAGAGCAGACCTCCTCAGGCAGACCGCTCCGGACATAACCTCTAGGCTGGAGTTTAATGAAGGCCTTGTTCCACCTTGGCCCACTTTCAAAGAGACCCACTCACTTTACTAGGTGAGTTGCAAGTCCATGTCTCATATAAATACCAATGCTCATGCATGGTTAAGGTACGTTCAATCAAACACTCACAATATACTTGCACTTGATACTCGTTTTCTCTTTACTAGAGATCTTGTGCTCAACTTGGACTGACTTAGGCATCGGAGAGGCGATCCTCGGAACCACCCCCGAGGTTTCTCCTTGTTTTGCAGGTAACCACCACCACGAAAGACGTTTGGGAGCCACGTTCCACCAAGTACCCACCACCACATACACTGTTGCTGTCTTGAACAGAAACACAACATATCTTTAAAACTGTTTTCTAAAAATAGTTTGAAGATAAAATTGAATTAACTCCGATCTTATCATCCCAATACACGTAAAACATCATGGCCTAGCACAAGCAAGAAACGTGTCAGGCACACGCCAAGTATGTGTGGGCACTAGAGGTGTCAATTCGGGTGGCCGGGTCGGGTTTGGGTCGGTCCACATCGGGTCGGTCCGAGTTGGGTCGGGTTGTGTCGGTCCACTTTGCTTTGTCGGTCCGGGTCGGGTCGGTCCGGGTCTACAATGTTCGGGTATTATCGGGTCGACGAGCATGTCGGGGTCGGGTTGGGTTCGGGCCGGGTCATTATCGGACCAGGGCTTACCGGGTTCGGGCCACTCTGGGTCGGGTAATAAACGGGTTGAGTAGGGTTGGTTCGGGTTCGGGTAGCCTTTGGGTCGGGTTGATTCCGAGTACGGGCGACTTCGGGTCGGGTTGATTTCGGATTCGGGCGACTTCGGGTCAGGTTGATTTAGGATTCGGGCGACTTCTGGTCGGGTTGATTTCGGATTCGGGCGACTTCGGGTCGGGTTAATTTTAGGTTCAGACAACTGTGGGTGGGTCTATTCAAGTTCGGCTGCCTATTATGGCCAGGCCAGCTACTCTAATTCATTTCAAGTTCGGTCAACTTTATCTCGGTTTATTTCCGTGACATTCGATTCGGATTCAAGGTGAATTCATTTCGTATCACACTCAACGGTGGGTTATGTTTATGATTGAGTCTTAACAAATGAACTTATTATTGAAGTTGAATTGTTATGGCGTGTTTAGAAGATCATCGCCGTTTTTGTAATCACTTTATTTGATTGTATTTTAGAACAAAAACATTCTTGATAATGTGTTGTTAATTATGTTTAGAATATTAGAAATAAAAGATATTGTACTCCGTTATTAGAATATTATAAATGACTCGGTTATTGAAACTATAAAGATGATGTATAAATCAAAAGTATTGTACTTTGATGGTCAAGTTGTTTATCTCTATTTCTGCAAAGTGAAATAAGCTATTAAATTTAATTAATTTTATTCTAATTTAATTTTCGATAACATAAAATTTGAAAACTTGTTAGGATAATCAGTATTACTATATTAGATCAATCATCGATATACTAGATTAGTGTATACGAGAGTTAAGATTAGTGTATGTGTATTAGACCAATCAATCAATTATCAATACATTTAAGATTGTTAAGACTAGTATATCAGATTAATCATCAATCAATATATATATATATATATATATATATATATATATAGTTTAGAGTTATACGTTAAGAACAATCTTCAATATATTATATCAACGTATATCAATGTATACGATAATTAAGATTAGTGTATTAGATCAATCATCGGCTTATTAGATCAATACATTAGATAAATATTTACGACAATCAAGATTAGTGTATTAGATCAATCATCGACGTATTGGATCAATATATAAGATATTTAAGATCAATATATTAGATCAACTGTCAATATATGATAGATCAACGTACAAGATAGTTAGAATAGGCGGTGTTAGAAGATCGGGCATCAATATAGTTAGGATTAATGTATTAGATCAATCATCTATATATTAGATCAATGTAAATCGTTAAGGCAAATGTAGTAGATTCATCATCAATATATTAGAACAATTTAATAAGAGAGTTAAGATCAATATAGTAGATAAACTATCAATGTATATTATTATATCAACCATCAATACATTAGATCAATGTTTACGACAAACAATATTAGTGTATTAGATTAATCACTGGCATATTAGATCAATATATAAGATATTTAGGATCAATATACTTAGATCAACTGTCAATATACTAGATCAACGTATAAGTTAGTTAAGAATACTGTATTAGAAGATCGGGCATCAATATAGTTAGGATTAGTGTATTTGATCAATCATCTATATATTACAACAATTTAATAAGAAAGCTAAGATCAATATCGTGGATAAACTATCATTGTATATTATTATATCAACCATCAATACATTAGATCAATGTTTACAACAAACAATATTAGTGTATTAGATTAATCACTGGCATATTAGATCAATATATAAGATATTTAGGATCAATATATTTAGATCAACTGTCAATATACTAGATCAACGTATAAGTTAGTTAAGAATACTGTATTAGAAGATCAACTGTCAATATGCAGATCAATAAAATTAGTTATGATTAATGTATTATGTATAATGTATATGTATTAGATCAAAATAATAAGATATTGATCACAATTTAGACATTATTAACGATGGACAACTTTTGTAGTTCAATTTTTATCAGATGGGACGAGTGGACGATACGTAAGTAATAAGTTTTGAATAGTGAATATTATCAAAACAATCAATTTTTAATTATGAGTAATACCTAAATTGTATAATAATGGTATTATCATGTTAATTCGTAATACATATTATACATTAATACTAATCAAAACAACAACAATATAATAACAATAACAATAACAATAACAATAACAATAATAAGAACAATAATAACAATAATAACAATAACAATAACAATAATAATATTAATAACAATAATAACAATAATAATAATAATAATAATAATAATAATAATAATAACAATTTGGAAATTGAATACTATCATCGAGTCTTTTCTCTCTAATTAGGGTGATTAGGGTTGGGGGCTTGGGTCGGGGTTTTTCGGCATTTCTACGTCAGTTTTCACGGCAGTCGTGGCTTTGTCCGGCGGCAGTGAGTTTGTTCGGCAGCGGTTCAGCAGTGGGTTTGGACTTTTGTGGGTTTGTTCGCGTTAAGCAGTGCGTTTTGGGTGTTAGTGCAGCGGTTCAGCAGTGGTTTCGGCAGTGCGTTCAACAGCGGTGTTAGTGCTGTGGTGGCAGTGTAGTGACAGTGATAGTGCAGCGGTGTTAGTGCAGCGGAGTTAGTGCAGCGGTGGTAGTGCAGTGGCGGCGTTTGATCTGGGGTTGTGACTTGGGTTGATCAAGGAGTGATTTGGGTTGATCAAGGATTGTGATTTGGGTTGATCTAGGAGTGTTTTGGGTTGATCAAGGATTGTGATTTGGGTTGATCAAGGTGTGATTTGGGTTGATCAAGGGCTGTTTTGGTGTGGCGTGATCATTATCAATATGGATTACTTGTCATTGACATCATCATGACCTAATTGTGTGACATCATCGTGTGGTTTGGTGGCGTCTGATTTGGTGGTCGTATTTGTTTTGGGTTATTTGCATAGTGGTTTGGTGGTCGTATTTGGACTGTTGGTTGCAAAGCGGTTGCCTTCTTGTGATGGCCGCCATTGTACGGTTTCATTGTCCTTTTGTCGGTCTTAGTGGGTGTCAAGATGGTGGTGGGAATGGACTCACTAAGACTTCGTTGATCACACACCTTCGTGATCGTCATTGTTGTTCTGGTGCTCGTGATACTACACGACATGCTCTTTCTACTTTTTTGTCTGTTTTCACAGCGGCAGAGGTTACTTTTGCTCGTATGGGGATTTGGTTATGTGGGGTTTGTTTCAAAACCCACACTCATCGTACTAGGTGTCGTCATGGCCGAGGTGCAGATTTTGTGTCACCTCCCGATGAGGGTGATGGTATTGTTAGATTTCTACTTTATGACATCCCCAAACCACAACTTCCTTCTTCACCGGTGCAACTTGGACATGATGATGGCTCGTTGCAGGATCATTCTTGTGGGTTCGATGTGGCTCACTTGGATCGTTTGTTCTCCAAGGGGTTTCGCACTGTGAAGTCTATCCCTCCCAAGTGTCGTTTGGGGTTCGCTCGAGTTCTGAAAGGTGCTCTTGACAAGGTTATTTCTAAACCTGATGACATTTCCTTTTGGGTCTCTTTATTGGTGTTACCTCTTTGCACTCTTAAAACTTTTCGCCCGCGGAGTAATCTTGAATGTAAGTCTGCTATTAAGCGTCAACGTCAGGAAGAGAGTATTTCCCGTGCTATTTGCTCTTGGGGTACGCAGGGTGGTAGCTTGCACCTCTTCAGAGAAATTTTGGCGGAGGATCCTCCTACTTTCTCAGACGCTGATGAGGAGGACCTTGATTTGGATGAGCGCAATATCAAGCAGTGTAAGAGGAAGATTTGTGATGGTCATTATACAGCTGCGGTCCGTGTTCTTTCTTCATCCGGCATTGCTCCATATTCTGCTGCCACTCTTGCGGATTTACAGTCCAAACACCCTTCTTCGCCGGCTCCTTCCTTGCCGGATATACCTATTGACCACCATCATCTCATTGCTTCTTCTGCTGTTGTTTTGGATCGGATTTCGAGTTTTCCTCGTGGTACATCTTGTGGTAGGGACGGTTTTCGAGCTCAACACCTTATGGATTGTTTGAGTGGAGCAGCGGTGGCTATTTCGGATGAGTTAGTTGACTCTATCTCGCAGGTGGTTAATCTCTTACTAGCTGGGCAATGTCCTGCGGTTTTGGGTGAGTACATTGCTAGTGCTCCTCTAACTCCTCTTGTCAAGCCCGGTGGGGGTATTCGTCCGATAGCCGTTGGTACTATTTGGCGGCGTTTGGTTTCGAAGGTCGGAGCTGTTTTGGTGGGGCCTTCTTTGAGAGGTTACTTTGATGGTCTTCAGTTTGGTGTTGGGGTTCCTTCGGGTGGTGAGGCAGTACTTCATGCTGTTAACAGGTTGATTGAGGATCGTGGAAATGATGTCGGTCTTTCTATGTTGTTGGTGGATTTTCAAAATGCTTTCAACTTAGTCGATCGTGAGATCATGTTACGTGAAGTTCGTCTTCGGTGTCCGGGCATTTCACGTTGGGTTGAATTCTGCTACTCTCATCCTGCCAGATTGTATTATGGAGAGCACACCTTATGGTCATCTCAGGGAGTGCAACAGGGTGACCCCCTTGGTCCTTTGCTTTTTGCTTTGGTTTTACATCCCTTGGTGTGTAAAATCAGAGACTCTTTTGATGTCAGTCTTCAGGCGTGGTATTTGGATGATGGCACCATTATTGGTGATACCTTGGTCGTAGGGAAGGTTTTGGAGTTGATTATGGAGGATGGGCCTAGTTTCGGTCTACATTTGAATGTAGGGAAGACTGAGGTTTTTTGGCATGTCGAAGACCCTCGTAGTAGGCTTGTTGGTGTCCTTCCCCCTGATATTGCGTTGCTGAAGCGGATGCAGACTTTCTCGAAGACACAGGATATAGTGGCACGTGCTGCTGCCCATATTTTCACTAGGATAGGGTTTGCTATAGCTAGAGGAGTGGGTGCCCAGATTGTATCTCGGTTGCCCACTAATTTCTTGTAGGTTGTATGATATTTGTTTATTATCATCATTATCATAATAATAATAATAATAATAATAATAATAATAATAATAATAATAATAATAATAATAATAATAATAATAATAATAATAATAATAATAATAATAATAATAATAATAATAATAATAACAACAATAATAATAATAATAATAATAATAATAATAATAATAAAACGTCAAACCCTATCAAAAGAACCCTAAAGAAGGCCCAAACCCAATTAACCCTCTCCCTCACTTAGTATATAAACCAAAACCCTAAATTTCCCCACAACCTCACCCTCACTGATTCTCAATTTCTTATCAGCCTCACTCTCTCAACCTAAATTTTCCTCTCAAAAAACCCCCTCAAACCAAACCCTCTCACTCAAAAATCTCACTCAAACCAAACCCTCTCATTCTCACAATCTCACAATCTCACCCAAACCCAATTAACCCTCTCACTCAAACCAAACAAAAGTCTGTAAGTAGATTTTCGAAGATTTTGGACTTTTTTTCGAAGAATTTTGGACCTTTTCTCGAAGATCTTGGCGGGTTTTAGAAGATCTTCCTGGGTTCGCTTAGAATTTTGGAGGTCTTGTGAGTTTTCGGAAAGCAAATCGAAGAATTAAGGTTGGTTTCTCTTTTCTCCTCCTCTTTTTATTGATTTGTTGAAATTTTGCTCATTTGTTGAAATCGAATAATCGAATAATTAAGGTTGATTTTTTGAAATCGAATAATCGAATAATCGAACAAATCTAGGTATTAAGTTTGTTGAAATTTGTTGGTTTCTATAAAATCATGTCGTTTTTAATATGTTTGTGAAGAATCATGTTTTTTTCGATCTGTATATTGCATTGTTGCCTTGTTGGCTTGAACAAATCTGGGTTTTTTTTCGATCTGTAAATTTTGCTCATTTGCTTGAACAAATCTGGGCATATTTTTTAGATCTGTTTATCTGTTCTTAGGTTAGGTTTTCAATTATTTTTCAGTTGAATTTCAATTTTTCCCCTTTTCAACCTAAACCCTAATGTGCAGGTTCATGAATCCGGTTTTTGGATTTGTTTTTTGGATCCGGATCTTGGATCCGGATCTTGAATCCGGATCTTGGATCCGGATCTTGAATCCGGATCTTGAATCCGGATCTTGGATCCGGATCTTGGATTGTTTACATATGGGTATCCTGTTTTCATATTACTTGCAATCTTTCTTTCATATTACTTAAATAGAAAAAATTTAAGAATCTAAAATGAAGCTTTTTAAAATATATATTGAATCTGATGATCAGGCATGTGTTCACAAATCTGAAATATTCGACAACAAACTTGACTTAGAAATACAAAAATTTGATCATTAAATTAGAAGCCTTTATTTTAGAATATAATGAGATATTTCTGGTCATAAAAAGAGAAAAAAGAAACTCATGAAACCTACATAAATTAACAAGAGTTGGGGTGCTTGCTGTTGTTGTTGGCTTTTAATCTAAAACCTAGTTAATAGTTATAGTTAGATTTTGATTTAGTTATCTTGTATGTTGTAGACTTGTAGCAATTGTAACCAATTTCTTACCTTTTTTTAATTTTTTTTTAAAGGTTATGGACAGTCAGAATCAGATTATAATGGATCATGATAGCAATTCTGTAATTGCTTCTAGTTCTGCTAGTGTGCCTGAGGTATCAGTTGAGCCCTCTTCATTAGATCTCTCTGCTGCCCTAGATGTGGGGAGACGTACTTCTCTGGTATGGAAACACTTCACCATATTTTTGAAAGGTAATCAATTGTTATCAACATGCAATCATTGTAAAGATAAAACATATCCTGCTAGTAGTAAATCGGGTACTAAAAATCATTTGAGACACTTGAAAAAATGCAAACCTTACTTAGCTACTAATCCCGATCCTTTAGATGCTTCTTCTTTTGACCAGAAAACATATTGTATTATGTATGCTGAATCTATTATTGTTCATGGATATGCTATTAGAATGGTTGAACATATTAAAACTAGGGACTTGCATGAATATTTAAATCCTAAAGTTAAGCACATAAGTAGGAACACTATGCTTAAGTATTGTATTCGTGAATATCAAAGGATGAGACAAATATTGGGTAGAATTGTGTCTGAATTGCCTGGTAGAGTCTGTTTTACTTGTGATTTGTGGACTGCCGATGTTACTAAGCAAAGCTATCTTTGTTTAACTGTGGCATGGAATATTAAATCAAAAATTTTAGCTTTTAGAATCTGTCCTCCTCCCCATAATGGACAAGATCTTTGTAAGTTTGTTTTGGATTTGATTGATGAGTGGAATCTCAAGCAAAAGGTGTTTTCTATTACTTGTGATAATGCTTCCGCTATGGATTCAATGGTTAGTGATATGCAAAGGGATTTGAACCAAGTTGCATCATTGCCTTGTAATGGCAAGTTTTTTCATATTAGGTGTTGTGCTCATGTTCTTAATTTAATTGTTCAAAGTGGATTAAAACTGGAATTGGTTGATAATTCTATTGAAAAACTGCATGATATTGTTTACTACATTAATTTCAATGATGCACGACTTATTAGATTTGATGAATGTGTGAAGTACGTTGGTTCTAGTTTTTGTGGTAAATTGCAAGCTGATGTTTGTACCCGATGGAATTCAACTTATTTTATGCTTCGTCGTGCTTTAGAAGCCAAAGATGCTATAAATAGGTTTTGTCAATATGAACGCTGTTTTACTGTTTTCTTGACTGAAATCGAATGGGATACCGTACAAAATGTTTGTGATTTTCTTGAACCATTTTATGATATTACCATGCTCTTTTCTGGTTCTGAGTATCCAACATCGAATTTATGTTTTTCAAATATTGTTAGAATTGAGAGCTTATTAGTTAATGCACATGCTGATCCAAGTGATTGTATTAGACAAATGGCTGCTCCCATGCTTGAAAAATTTAACAAGTATTGGGAGAATTATTCGTCTATACTTTCTGTTGCTGTAATGTTAGATCCTCGGTATAAAAAAGATTTTTTAATCAAATGTTATGGTCATTTGTATGAGGATACGGAGCGTGATCGAAGGGTAAATCATGCAGTCAAGTCTTTCACTGAGTTGTATACATACTACTATAATATACATTATCCTTCATCTGTTGATTCTCGCAACCTTGGACAAAGAGATTCACCAACTGTCACAAACAGTCGGAACTCTGCCCCGCGACCTAACAAGAGCATTGACTTTTCAAAGGTTAATTATTTAATATTATTAAATATTTGAATCCCAAATCTGTTTTCATTTAAATTTCTGTTTTTATTTATTTTTTTGTTTTTATTTAATGTCAGTTTTTTTTATCTAATTTTAGTTAATTATTTTGCTATAGAGTTTTGCGGTTTCCTCTACTGTAAGTAGTGGTGTCGATTCGATTCCGACATCGACTCTTACTTTTCTGCTTCCCTTGAGGATAATGATGATGATTTTGAGATTCTTGCCTATTGGAAATCAAAAATGAATAAGCTGCCTGTTTTTGCTATGATGGCCCGTGATGTCTTGGCCATTCCTATCACGTCGGTTGCTTCGGAATCGTCATTTAGTATGGGTGGCAGAATTCTCACCAAATTCAGGTCACGTTTAAAGCCAATGAACTTGGAGGTTTTGGTTACATGCCAAAATTGGCTTTGTGGTTATGATCCAGTTGATGATGAGGTTGAAGTTACGGTTGCAGTTGCTGAATCTGATTCTGATGATGATTAAACTTTTGATGTTGGTTATTTAAATGTATTGGAATATTGCTGTTGTATTTTGGAGGCCCTCTTTTCGGCTTTAGATTATTTTTGGCTTTAGATGTATTTGGATGTAAGACTCTTCAACTACTTCAGTAGTGTTCCTACTTGCAGCCCTTTGCTTCATGTTGGGAACTTGAGAGTGGTTTGTCTAAACTAAAGTTTTATGGATACACACTTGATCAATGTGCTAACAAGACTGCCATAACAAGATGCCCATCTTGCAACTGCTGGCTGCGTAGGATTGCTACTAGATGGTTGTTAGGGTCTTAATGCTTGATGATGAAATTTTAAATTTCTGAGAGCATTATTAGTTCTTAATCTAAAGCTGTAATGTAATTTAAAGTGATTAGAGGCATATTTGTTTGTCTTTATTGTGGAACTAGTTACATTGTTTATCAAAGTAAAGACTTAGTATTTTGTACTTATTTTGTTAGTGAAATTTATGGAATATATTTTTACATCAGAATCTTGGGAGGGTTTATAGAAAACTTCTATTGTGAAACTTTTATTTTGTAAATGTGGTTGCAAGACTAATTGTCAATTTGATAATAACTATTCCATTCGATAAGACGATAACAACTAGCTAGTTAAACAAGGTTCAAAAACTTGAGGCGTAATTTTTTTGCAAAAAATTCTTACACATTTTGGTTTATGGTAAATATAAGATTATTTGAAATTACTAAATATGGGTTAATTTGATTGAAAATATTATTTTATATTAATGTTAACTTATGAGCAGAATACGTGGAAGAAACTAGATTACTTTTAATATTTTACAGTCTTATACTTATAGTCTGAAATGTTAGAAAATAAAGCGTTATTGCAGTACAAATGTATTGCGTCAAAAATAAGAAGGTAGTGTTGTATTTAAATTGGAATA
This sequence comes from Patellifolia procumbens, assembly GCA_947645195.1. Classification (NCBI taxonomy): domain Eukaryota; kingdom Viridiplantae; phylum Streptophyta; class Magnoliopsida; order Caryophyllales; family Amaranthaceae; genus Patellifolia; species Patellifolia procumbens. The sequence continues at coordinate 1,276,595 of CANSGD010000920.1, forward strand.
TAGCAAATAAAAAACTATATGATGTCTAAAGAGTTTGGTTAGATGGATTTTGTATTGGGTCGGGTCAAACGTAGGTCAGGTTGCTTCGGGTCGGGTTTATTATGGGTCGGGTCTAGTACGGGTCGGGTCTAGTACGGGTCGGGCTTTTTCAGGTATTCTTCGGGTTGAAGCGGGTTTCGGGTAGGTTTCAAGTCGGTCCGGGTCGGGGTCGGGTGACTGACTATCGGGGCTGATCGGGTACGGGTTGACTATGGGTCGGTCCGGATCGGGTTTCGAGTCGGGTCTATCAGGTCATATTAGTGTCGGGTATATTTCAGGTCGGGACCAGGTCGGGTTTCGGGTATACAATTCTCGGATCGAATCGGGCTCAGGTCCGAGTCGGGAAGGGTCGGGTAATCAGGTCGGGTCAGCTTTTGACACCTCTAGTGGGCACGTGCCCCTTCACAAGGTGATGTGTGCCGCCACATGTCCTATCAAATTGTGAAACATGGCTATCCAGAGGATATTTTGATTCTTTTTTGGATTTTTGTGAAAGTTTTCAATATTATTTTTGATACTTAAGGTCAGACCTACTGACCTTCTATAACGCTCCAGAAGTCCGAAATCCTAGTTCTCCACTACATGAAAATTGAAAACAAATGAGCACACAATTGTATTGTGTTACCTTCATGTTGTAAACTAACATGGCACCATTTCATCGCCTACATGACAATTCTCTTTATTTAGTCTCATAAATTAATCTAAGAGGATTTGAACTTATGACCAACTATATAAAAAGTAGGAAGCCCTGGCCGTTACACCTTCATCCACCTTATGTGAGGCATTTCTTACCTTTCCAAAACACTTTTAAAAGAATGTTTTGCCAAAAAATTGCCTATTGAAATACCCATTTTCTTAATTATAGCCATTATCTTTTTTTCTTGCGAATTACTGCCTAGAAATACTAATCTCTTAGTAACTTGATGACATTTTTACTAATTATACTACAAATTTATAATTTGACTTGTCAAATCATGTTCAAGATTCTAAAAATCTTTTTTTTACTTAATTTTACACTATTTTAAAAATATATGTTTCTGATATATGACATAGTAATAGGCACGTACTTCAAGACGGCATTGAATCGCATTTTTGGACGAAAGACGACGTTTTTTCGTAAAACGGACACCGCCTTAAGCCCTGTAAGTGGACGAATCTCGAGAATCCCTACAAAATGAGTACTAACTATTCGAATTTTTAGACACGTACTTCGAGATGAATTTTTTGAATGAAGACGACGTTTTCTCGAAGAACGGACACCGTCGTACGACGTTTACGGGTACGAATTCCGAGAATCCCGGCCCTATACAACGAGTAACAACAAGCCAAGTTTTCGAGCAAGTATTTCGAGACGAATTGTTCGGAATAAAGACAACGATTCCTCAAAAAACCAATACCACCGTACGTTCTGTAGGAACACAAATTTCGAGAATGCCTACGAAACGAGTACCAACAAGTTGGATTTTTGTGCACGTATTTCAAGATGGGTTTTTCAGACTGAAAATGACGTTTTTTCAAAAAACAAACACCGTCGTACGCCCTTTATGCACGTTTTTAGGCGATTTTTGAAATACGTGCGAAAAAACTCCACAGTGTCCATAAAGGGTGTAAGGTGGTGTGTGTTTTTAGAAAAAACTTTGTCTTTAGTCTGAAAAGCGTTGCTCAAAATACGTGCAAAAAAACTCTGCGTTGTCCAATTTTTAGAAAAACCTACATCTTCAGTCCGAAAAACCCATCTCGAAATACGTGCCCGAAAACCAGTCTTGTTCATACTCGTTTTGTAGGGATTCTCGAATTTCGTACCTATAAAGGGCGTACAACGGTATCGATTTTTCGAAAAAACGTTGTCTTTATTTCGAAAAACTGTCTCAAAATACGTGCATGAAAACTCGGCTTGTTGGTAGTCGTTTTGTAGGGATTCTCAAAATCCGTACCCATGAAGGGCGTAAGGCGGTGTCCGTTTTTCAAAAAAGGCGTCTTCAGTGCGAAAAAACGCATATTGAAATACGTGCTTGAAACCCCGGCTTTTTGGTACTCGTTTGGTAGGGATGCTCGAAATCGTCCAATAGAGGGTCTACGACGATGTCTGTTTTTCGAAAAAATGTCGCCATTAGTTTGAAAAACGCAATTAATTGGCGTCTCAGAATAAGTGTTCATTACCATGGCATATGTCAAAAACATATAATTTAAAATATTGTAAATTTAAATGAAAAAAGATTTAAAATCTTAAATATATTTTGATCGGTCAAACTATTGGTTAGTAGTGTAAGTAGTGAAAATAGCAACAAGTTACGAAGAGATTACCCTTTCTAGGCAGTAATTCCCAAGAAAAAAAGTAATTATAATTAACAAAATGAGTATTTCAATAGCCAATTTTTTAAAAAGAAATTATTTTAAAATCTTATATTTTCCAATGTAATTTCTCCCATTGTGTGCTTATTGTTTTAAAATCTTGCACATACCCCGCACCAAGTCCAAGGAAGCGTAAGAAGCCAATCTTAAAAGATAAAGTGGTATATTCCTTAGGGCCACCTACAAGTCTACAACTGCTATTGATTGATTGATTGCAGAATTAATAATTTCAATTATTTTCCTTTGAATTCATCACCTCCCATGTTATTTAAAACATATTATCATTTCCCATGTTAATTAACACATATTATCACTTCTTCGATAACACTTTGCTTGTCCGAAGGTTTATTTATGCAATTTAATGACTAGAATTTATCTATGGCTTCTTTAATTGAACATGCTGAGAAAATTAGTAGTAGAGGTTGTCTAAGGCTATGATGGTGCCTATCTCATAATAGTACCTTGTTTCCTGAATCCATCTTTTGAAAGAAACTAGTTGAAATCATCTACTTGGAATGTGTGGAGGTGGAACCATGAACAAAATCAAAATATGTTCCATATCGTTGTCTCTAAAATCGTTTCTTTGATCTAAAAACATGGTTCATTAGTCTATTTCACTAGAGCATGCACGTCTGATGAATTCAATAATAGAGGTCGTGTAGGGAAACTAGGGCGCCTGCCTCATAATAATATCTTCTCTCCTGAAACTATCTTTGGCACGAAATTAGTTAAAGTTATCTACTTGGGATGCGGAGGGTGGAACCATGAATGAATTTTAAATATGTCCCTTACGTTGTCCTTTATTGTTTCTTCGATCTAAATATGTGGTTCATGAATTTGTTCCACTAAAAATTCATTGGTGACTTCTATTATATTTTTACCCTGGCCTACCGAGAAACTTAAAGCGGTTTCTCACTGCTTAGTCGATCTATCTCTCCAAGACTCCAACGTTGAGTCCATCCAAAATGATGGAAAGACGCTATGGGACATGGATGTAGATTTTATTGTTGCTGATACTTTCTTCTTTATAAAAATGGTATGTTCATTGTGCGTACAAGCTAGTAACTTGTCAACAAGTTGAATTTAAAATCTTGAGATAAAGGATCGGGTGAGGCAATTTTTTTTTATGAGGTACCGGGAAATCTTAGGAAGCCCTTCTATCACATGTGAATCCCAAGCTATCTAGTAAAAGAACGATATAGAATAGGATCCTCATGAACATCAAACGCCTAACATTTTATAGTAATGTAATATCATTGTTTAAATTGATGGTCTGTGGGTGCGGCAATTTATATGTTAAGAATGTGTAGAACAAGTCTAACACAGTAATGCCCAACCTCAAATTTCTTCTCCACATTAAGCGATCTCAAGTGGTAGAAGGATTCACCCAAAACAAATGAGAAAAAAGGGCAAAGGGTTGTGTTCGGTTAATCGAACGATTACGGTGTGGACAATTGGGCATGCATAGATATCAAATACTCCCTCTATTTTTTTGGCCTACTTTTTATCTTCGTCAATTTCTTTTTGTTTGTCCTACTTAGAATATTTTCTTTTTTGTTAAATAATTTTCTCCATTTTAACCTTACTTTTCCACTCATTGATCTCACATATTTCTCCAACATTTCTTTCTATTTCTATACCCTTTACCCGCACTTGACAGTTACATAATCTTTTCAACACCCTTCTTGATAATTGAAACTACAACAAACCTTGCAAACAAAAAGAAATGGAGGTAGTACAATTAAGCATTATCGAGAAAATGTGTCCCGAGGTATTGAGTTGGTACATTTGATAAGACTCTTTAATTTAGAAGTAAAGGTGTGCTTTAAAGAGCTTCATTGAAACTAATTTATGAGGGAGATTTTTTTTGATTGGTAAGAAGGAATTCTGATAAAATTTCAACTAGCTCAATTTCTTCATCTAATATTAGTGTGCCCGATATTTGAAAATAGGGGGGAAAAGGTAAAGAAATGTCCCTATTTGGATTAGGTTTTACCACTAGGTCAATCCTTGTTTGGTGGCGGTATCTCTAATTCTTTGGGGGTATGCTTGAATTATTAATCACATGACTAAATGCACGACCTGATCTAAAAAGAACCAAATTAGTTGATCTGTGTCCAACCTCCATTTCATGTAAATTATGGATTTTTCGTACACCCGAATTTGAACTATCAACCCAATTAATTATGTATAGAAAATATTCATTTAGGCCCGTTCAGTTCAACTTATTTTTACTGAACTGAACTTATTTTTACTTAATTGAACTTATTTTTACTGAACTGAACTTATTTCTACTGAATTGAACTTATTTCTACTGAACTGAACTTATTTTTACTGAACTGAACTTATTTTTACTGATTCATGTTATTTTTTCTTCTTTGCACTACTGATTTTTATTGAACTGAACTTATTTTTACTGAACTGAACTTATTTTTGCTGAATTGAACTTATTTTTACTGAACTGAACTTATTTTAACTAAATATTATTATTTTAAGGTGAACTGAACAGGGCCTTAGTTGGAAAAGCCCCTAACAACCCAATACCCATTAGAAAAAATATCATTGCTTGGTCTTGATGTCTATGGCTTTACTTGTTTATGAGTTTATTTATATCTAGTATATGAGTTTATTTATATCTTGGAACCTAATATAATGTCTATAAAATTACAAATGCCTTTTTTTTACATAGAAAATTTTATGGAAGATGCCAAAATTGGATTAGGCTTAATAATTCAGGTCCAAATTGGTATTATTCTATCTGGTGTTTAGTCCATACAACACAAAAGAACATCATTGCTAGTCTGGTTCGTTCCCAAGTTTGGGTATGTGCACACCCTATAGGTATGACAAAAATGGTGCATTAATTTAAACTAATACAACCGTCACAATCACAATAGATGTCAAGTCTTAAATTTCCTCAAATGTAACCGAGATGGACGAACCCCCTCATGAAAATTGTATGATAAAACAATGATATGATACACGTTATATAAGAGTGTTGGATCTTATTTACAATCATCATATATATGAGAGAGAAATTTACCTATTTTAATTTAATATGTTCATGTTATATACTTATATTTTAATTTTATTCTAGATATTGTATAATGTCGAATTAATGAAGTGATATTTATTCTTTTTTATAATATAGCACAATCAATTCATAACAGCATCTAGACTTTAGAGAAATGGCTACTTACCAGTAATGAAACAATCGAGGAAACAAGTGTAATGGTGAAGGATCCGAAAGCAGCATCAGCGAAGATGGCGGCAATGAATGGGAAGAAATTGATTAAACCACTAAAGATGTTAGTAACCTGAGCAGCAGTGATGTTCTTCACATTAAACACACTAATAAGGAACACAATTAAGTTGGAATACCAAGCTCCTGATGCTATATTTAGGCCCAACCTTGTTCCTACAAACCACATAACATATATACCAAACAAAAGTTATTGAAAAAGGCGGTAACATATATATACCAAATATTAAGCGAAGTTTCAGTTTAATAGAAGTTTTAGTTTAACAGAGCATTTCATCATACCGATCTTTAAAAATAAAAAAAGCACGGTATGCAAATCACAACTCTTTGAGTACAATATCATTAGATAAATTAAGGTATGATCATAAGGAGAAAAAAAAGTACCCCAATAATCTTTCATGTGTATAGTTCCATTAAAGAATAACATTAAATTAGTATGCATATTCTACTTCTTAGCAGGGCCGTTCCTGAGTTTTTTAGGGCCCAGGGCGAGACAAAAAAAATGGGCCCTTAACGCATAAGAGATTAAAATTAATATGCAATACAAATTTTTTTTTGTTAATTTAAATTTAATCAAACAAAAATTCATTTCAATAAAAAAAAATACCTAAGCATATAAATACTTAAAAAAAAAAGCTTGTCTTCGTGCATTTTTTGATGCAAAATCATTGATGATAGTTGCAAAAAAATAATTGCACATTATTATCTATTATTAGTATAAAAAAAAATTGAAAAATTTGCAAAAACAAGATTAAAATATCGCACAAACAGAATTAAAATAAAAAGAAATTCACATAAAATTAATTGAACAATAAACTGATAAATAATTCTAAATTTTAGACAATATAATTATACAAATCAAGATTAATAAGTCAGAAAATAAAAATATATATATTTGCATACGGCCTTATTGTTATTCATAATCAGAAAATTAGTCCAATATTATTATCTAGTATTTACAATAAATAAATTACAAATTATTATCTACTATTAGCAAAATAATATTGAAAATTCGCACAAATAAAATTATAATGAAAAAAAATTCAGATAATTGTGAAAATGACTCATCCAAATTAGCCTATTCTTTAATCTTTTTGCCAATACAAATTTCCCCAAATCCACAATTGCATAATTGAAATTCCACTCTTCCAAGCAATTTATATCAAAAAAAAAATTCCCTAGAACGTTGTAATTTATTCCAAGCAATTACGTTAATCTGTGAATAACGTTGCTTAGAATAGTTTTTTTATAATTATAATATTAATGAGTAAGATAGACATGAAATAAATTAGGGTGATAACAAGATAAATTAAAAAGCTTTAAATTAGGGATATGGAGAGAGTTTTTTGGGAAATTTAAGTAATTAATTACCTAAGTCAGAGAATTAATAGGAGTTAATTTTGGGAAGAGGATTAGAAGAAGCGTTGTATAGGGAAAGCAGAATATTGATTGCTTTGATGGCTTTTAATGATACGTTTAATAACTAAGTAATTATAATTATTATTTTTTTAACTATAGGCGAAATTTTTTTTGGGCCCTGGGCGGGCAACCCGCCTGCCCCGCCCCAGGGCCGGCCCTGCTTCTTAGGGTTCGTTCTCTTTGTCTGAATTATTTTGATCTGGTCTGATCTGATCTGAACTTTCCTGATCTGATCTGATCTGGTCTGAACTTATTATAGTTGTTTTTTGTTCTTATTCTTTTCTAATCTGATATGAACTTTTCTGGTATGATCTAATCTGATCTGAAATTTTCTGATCTGATCTGATTTTTTATGATCTGATCTGATATGATCTGAATTTTTCTGATCTGATCTGATCATTTCTGAAATAAGCACTACAGTGCTTAAATAAGTTGAAAAGAACATAGCCTTAGTCATGTCCTTGGCAATAATTTAAATATAAAAGAAAGGTCTTATGATTATGATGCTAACTCTCCAAAATATCAAGCCTCAATTTTGGTGAACTCTTCATTAAAGCCATGTTCACGTCAACTGAATTTTGCTGAATTGAACTTATTTTTACTGAATTGTACTTATTTTTGCTGAACTGAACTTATCGGTACTGAACTGAACTGATTTTTACTAAACTAAACTTATTACTACTGAACTGAACTTATTTTTACTGAACTGAACTTATTTTTACTGATTCATGTTATTTTTCCTTCTTTACACTACTGATTTTACTGAGCTGAACTTATCATTGCTGAACTGAACTTATTAGTACTGAACTGAACTGAACTTATTAAAACTGAACTTAACTCATTTTTACTGAAACTTATTAAAATAAGTTGACGAAAACAAGGTCTAAAACCACATAGTATTATATACTACATCACCAGTTATGTTACCGAGTGAACAAATGAACTCAGTTGTCTACATATTTCCACGTACAAATGTTACCATAAAGTTAACAAATGCTCTAACCAAGATGTGTTTTCATCTCAGTTGAACAAATGAACAAGAAAACAAATGTTACCATAAAGTAAAATTTGACTGAATGTATATTTTCCAGACGTTGTAATTAATATTTAATACACATAATATAAGAGTGACGGATAACTCAGTTGGTTAGAGCATTTTTCTCGGTTGGAAGAGGTACTGGGATTTATTCTCATCCTGTCCTAGTGGTTAATTCGTACCAAAAATATAATATTACACATAATAAATGTTGTATAATAACTTTTAAGTGATCGAATACTCTCTTAGTTCCTTTTTTGTTATTTATAATTTCATTTTTAGTCCATTTGTGAGAAGCTTACCTTGAATCTTTGCTACTTTGGGATTTGTTCTTAAATTACCCTTTAAAAATCAAATATTTGTTACACTTTTTTTACTTTTGTTTTTCATATGAACTTGTTTAAAATATTACCCTTTGTTTCCTTTCTATTACTTTTTCAAAAGTGAAAAGTAAAAAAAATATACTTTAGATATTAGAAATTCAACAAGCTTTCCATTCACTACGATTAACATTGTTTCCTTTCAGATTACGAATACAATGATACAAACATTAAATAAGAACGAAGGGAGTAACAACGCAATACCAGAGCTACTTATTCTCGATTCTATATACTATGGGCCTGTTCTCTTCGGCTAATTCTAGCTGAACTGAACTGAACTGAACTGAACTGAACTTATTGGAGCTGAACTGAACTGAACTGAACTGAACTTATTGGAGCTGAACTGAATTAAACTGAACTGAACTTATTGGAGCTGAACTAAACTGAACTGAACTTATTGGAGCTGAACTGAACTGAACTTATTGGAGCTGAACTGAACTGAACTTATTGGAGCTGAACTGAACTGAATTAAATTATAATAAGTATATGAATAATAAGTAAATAATACTTATGAATATTAAATAATCAGTAATAATAATTCTAAGTAATAATAATTATTATGAATATTAAATAATCAGTAATAATAATTAAATTGATAATTTAGAATAATATCAAACGAATAATGACAATATTATTTTGATGTTATTATTATAGTTATAAATAAATAAATAATAATAATAATAAATTAATTTTAAAAATAATAATTACTGATAATAATAATAATAATTTATAATAATGAGTAATTACAATTATTAGTATTAATATATTAATACTTGATGATGCTGATATAATATAATGCCTAAGAAGTAAATTAAAGTATTACCATTATAATAATAATTAGGTTAAAATATGGGTTGATGTGTGCTTCTAACCAAACCACGATTTGTGGTGGGTTGGTCTATGATAGAAATACACCAAACCGCCAAAGTATATTTAATATACAACGTAACGACAATGTTGTATTTTAAATAGTACTGCAGTATTATTAGCAACTTTGTAATTTTTTCATATATTCTAGCTTTTTGTAGCTTATTTGTATGATGTAATAGTGAATTTTATTCAGTAAAATAAAGCAACAATTGCAAATTAGAATACTCGTATTGACATGAAATTTGGTTAAACCGTGCATCAACCCAAACTTTGCTGAGCCATAATAATAATAATAGTAATAATAATGAGTAAAGATATAATAAAAAAATAATATATATAAATAATACTAATAATTGTTATTATATAATAACAATAATAATAAGTAAAATAAATTAGAACAACAATAATAATATTAAACAAATCGGTTAAATAATGAATGGAGCTGAGCTGAACTGAACTGAATTTATTGGAGCTGAACTGAACTGAACTTATTGGAGCTGAACTGAACTGAACTGAACTTATTGGAGCTGAACTGAACTGAACTTATTAGAGCTGAACTGAACTGAACTGAACTTATTAGAGCTGAACTGAACTGAACTGAACTGAAAATAAGCTGAACAGAACAGGCCCTACATGTTCTATTTTGGTTTTTGACAAAAATAGGATAGTAAACCGGCCAGTTTTTTAAAAATTGCTAAAGAGTTAAATTTAGAGATGCTTGAGCATCGTGAAAGAAAGAAAATGCAATGAAAAACAATAGCCTGGGAGAAAAATACCAAGGATTAGCAAAGAGCTGAGGCACCCTCCTTTTCCATTATTGATTTGATGCATAGTCTTATCTCCATTCATCATCTCCATTTCTGATCTGCCTTGTTTGTTCTCTTCCAACTCTAAAGATATAGAAGAGGCCTCCATTTTTAATTATGCTGCACCAGTGAACAACAATGAGGTCTCACACCACATGGAACATTATAATATAGAGCAAGTGATCAAATGATATGTGAGCCAAGTCAACTAATATAATCGAAGTTTGGTATTTCACTATTTCTAGTAAGTTACTATGTCTAAGGTCATTATCGTTACAGCTTAGTTCACACTTGTAAAGGCAAGGCCACTAATATTAAAAGGTGATTTGAGTTCGTTGGGTAGCTCCATTATAATTCTTAATAATGACTTCAACTCACAAGCATATAGAGATTGATATTTCACCTGATGCATAATTCGAGCGATGACTTATGTTTTACTAGTCCTAATAATTTTAACTTTGAGTAATTCTATAATAATTTCAACTATGATAGATTTCTTACCGAAAATTTTTATCTTTTTTTTTTCTAAAATCCTAATTAAATGGAACAACTTTCTCCATAACTAACTGTTTTTACATTTTTAAATTTTGAAAAAAGAAATGCAATACACCTTAAACAAACTTACTGTTATAGAATTTTACATGATTCCGCACACATCGTGTGCATATATGACTAGTTAGTGTAGAGGAGAAGGGACGTGAGAGAGGAGCGAAAAAACTGGGAAAGCAAACAAACAAAAAACAACTAATTAAACACGATTCCAATCACTTGAGATCATTTTGAGAAGGCAACCCTTATAATTAAGATCATTCTCGTGAACTTTTATGAAAGATATGATCAACTCTAACATGTTAGCTTCCTTTACTACCATTTTTAAAATTTGGGCCCAAACAAAGTTAAAAGTCAAGCCTAATCCCAATAAAGTCAATGGATCTAATATTGACCAAAGTCAAAGATCCAACGAGCAATCAATGAAGTCCAAGAGCCCAAACAATTGATGGCCAAAAGAAAACACGAGACGTAGGATACCCAAACTCTGATAGAGCCCGGAAACTTTGAAGAATGTGGAGGAGAACTTAGAACATAACAGGAACTGTTCCCATGGTCTCGGAAGTAGCTCCACTTTTAGAAAGTTTATAGGCAATTACATGAAGACTGAAGATCATGGAGGTTGACTGAACCAATAACCATTAACCCACATCAAACTCAACTATAGAAGGAGAATTTCATCAACGTCAACAACACACAACAACTCAACCCAACACATTCTACTTAGAATCTTGTCGTTTAGAGTAGGATAATTAGCTAATTAGGCTGAACCTTTCATGTTAGGGCATCATTTGTTTCTATTGTTGCGTGCAAGAAAGAAGACGGGATACCTCTCCTTTTTCCTTAATTAAGCTTGTGTTAGTAACTTACTGATTTTTTCAAAGTTTATGCAAGACTGAAATCGATGCTTCCATCAATAAGATAACCATTTTCTCTTTAAAAAAAATAAAATAATATAACATTTTCAAGAAATGTTATTTTTCATTAATGCTACTTGTCTTTATTATTTTTCTTATTATTATTGCATACTATTTTTCGCTATTAGTAGTTGTGCTTATTTGAGTTAGCGAAGATCCCTTATTTATGAGGATTAATGACTTTAGTAGAGTGAATCACCTCCCTAATATTCTGAACTATCTTGAAAAAAAGGAAATTTTGTCGCAACTTTTGTACCAACAATTCCACCAACAAGATCATATTAAAGTGGCGATCTTGACTTAGTAATTCTTAATTTATTATTGTATTCCTTTCCACCAACTTTTATTGGAATTTAATCAACGTTACTACTTATTAGGTAACCAGATGCTTTCACTATAGTCCACACTAGGAATGAGTAACATTAACAAGATGCAAAGATGCCATTTTATCCTTATCTATAAAAATTAATTTATTAAAAATCATTCCTCGTAAAATATATGTCACTTTGAGGGTAGGGATTTTCCTTTTCCCTTCCCCCTACTTTTAAGTATCTGGCCTATTAGAACCGAGTGAGATTCAGCCACTTCTTCCTACGAAAAAAAAATTAAAATAAAATAAAATGTAAAACTTCCTACTATTATACAAATGTCACTCACTCAACCACTATTATGGTGTCATTGTTAACAAAAAATGCATACATGAAGAATCAAGCACTAGACCTCATTGAATAAAAATCTTACCATTTAGCATCATAGTCAGCCATAATAAACGTTTTGACAACGTAGTCACTGCCTAATGCCTATGATACATCTCTCTAATGTTAATATGAAAAGGAAAAAGGATAATTATTAAAACATTCTTAAATGCAATTTTAAGAAAATATTACTCATCGTACAAACTTGGGAAATCGCCTGAGTCATACAATACTTTTTATTGAAAAATGTGTGAGCTCACATTATAGTCTTCCACGTGCACCCAATCATATGCTAACGTGGCACCATTATGCCTCCAGGTCTCCACGTCATGTGTCGCACAACCTTAGACATCGACATTACACTTTTCTAATAGTGTTGCAAATATGCAAGTAATTAGGAGATTTGAACTCATAAAATATTATTTGAAACCTCTCAACTTTACCACTATATCACATTCTATATTGCTTTCGAATTCCATTTATAATTATTAAATCCTTCTACAATGAAAACAATTTTAAAAAATCGATACTCCCTTATCTATACACCAGAACATCACATGACTAAGCATATACTCGGAATATCGCCTAAACAAAAAAACTAATTTTATATAAACAAGCCTTCGTAATTTTGTACGTCACGACTAATGAGATGAGAATTGACTCGTAATCTGACACATTTGGTAAAACCTTGGCATTGACAATTTGCTGCAAGTCTTCCAAGGGGCCTCTTTCTCAACTAGTTAGTTTTACTAAGATAACCTCATTTATATCTATGCTTATTTATAAAATAAAGGAAAAATTAACATGAATAATCCGAACTATTACTCGTCTTCTATAATTAATCCTACCATTGAAAATTCCCAAAATAATCCTAACTATGACCCTCCCTTCCCAAAACAGTCTGCCTTGACCTGGAACCTGTTAAACAGGTTTACAACGCCACGTGTCACAATGACATTAGCCAAAAAAAAATTAAAAACCCTTCCCAGCCACCACCACTTTCCCTCTCCCCTTCTCAGCCCACCCCACAACCCAACAACCACCCTGAAACTAGCCATCCCACCCGAAACCACCCCAGTTTCAGCCCACCCCACTCGAAACCACCCCACCCCAGCCAAAACCACCCTACCACTGCTAGAAACCAGCTGAAACCACCCCAGCCCAGCCGAAACCACCCCATCCCCACTAGAAACCAACTGAAACCACCCTACCCCACTGGAAACCACCTTACCCCACCGAAACCACCCCAGAACCACCTCGCCCCACCCGCACCCGAAACCACCCCACCCAAAACCACCCCCATCACCCTAAAACAACCCAGACCCACCCCCACAAGCCACCACTACCACGAAAACGTCCATAACCAACAAAAACCACCCCCCACGAACCGGAAAAAAACCCATACCCAACCCAGATTGTGGCGAATATGGTTAGGGTGGGTGGGGAGAGGGAGATCGGCAGTAAGGGAGGGAGATGGCGGTGAAAATGGTTAGGGTGGTGTTTTGGCTGGTGGTAGGCAGTGGGGGGGAGTTTTGTGGTTGTAAGGGTGGGGGGGTGAGTTTGTTATTTTTTTGTTAAAAGTTATTAAATGTTTTTAAAAAAATTTGATAACTTCAAGAAAAAAAATGACCAATGAAAATGCGCCACGTGGCATAATTAACCTGTTTATCAGGTTATCATTTCGCCTAGGTCTAATATGAGAAGATACCCTAAATACTTGAGATTATTCTGGGAATTACGAAAGATAGGATTAATTATGGAAGACGGGCAATAGTTCGGATTATTCCTGTTAATTTTCCCTAAAATAAAATTCAAGAGCCATATGTCATTTACCCATAGAAAATCGGGCCATCTATCAAGCTATAGAAACTAGTGACATATGTCGCGTTTATATGTCTTCAGCAATTTAAGAAACAAGTAGCTAGATATTATCCTTTCCAATTAGAAAAATAAAATTTCAAATAGTATATTTTAAAAGATAGTAAAAATAAAAATCAATGACTCTATTTTTCCAAACTCTATTAAAAGAGACTCATTTTACTATATTTGTTACATTAATATTTTCTTTCATACAATTTGGGATGTGCTTTTTATTTGTAGATCATTGTTAAGAGAAAATTTTAGACAAATATTGTGTTATGACTTATAAAGAGAGAGAAAGTGAGAAGAGAAAGGTGAAATCAATATTGATCACCGACCTAAAGAGACACAACCCTCTAGAATTGGCTTACGACAAATTTTATTTTTAGAGAAATATTTTGACTCACATAAAAAAGACTATGGAAAGATACTAACCAAATCTAATAATTGAAAATCGAACTTTAATTAGCTAAATTACGAAAAACATAATATAGGAAAGGAATAATACTAATAGATTGATATTATCTATAAAAAATTTTGAAAAAATTCAACTAAATTTTCTAAAAACTTAATATGAGAAAGTTGATTATGTGAAACTATATGAGAAAATATTATGGTAAAAATCAATTTTCTTTTAACCATTAAAAAAATATAGATATAAATATACTAAATAAAAAAAGGTGCAAACTTGTGCATTTTATCCGGGTCCAAAACGTAGTTATTGACTATAAAAAAATCTTCCATATCAATTTTATTTCTATGTTTTGAATGTCTTTCTTTGGTTTAAAAGAAGCCTTCTACTAGACGGTTTATCCAGATACTTAGATAAACCATGGTAAAACCATAAGGTTTTAATTCAAATCAATAAAATTTTAACTTAAAATATTTACAGTGTAAAGTTTTTAATTAAAATTGAAATTTTAAGTTTAAACCTTGCAATTTTAACTCAAAATTCCGCATAGTCTAACCATATGCTCATAAATAGACAATCTAACATAAATCTTTGTAGGTTTTTAAAACTAAGTAAGGGTTGTAGACAAATTAGGGAAAGGTCTCCTCCCTTCTTCTTTTCTTTGAAGTTTTTTTAAGGGTTTAGTAGTTCGAAAGCAGCCACTTTTTTACAAAAAAATTGCTATTTTCATCCTTTCTTTGTTTATTTCGGCTTTTTTTTTGTTTTTAAAAAACTCTACACGTCACAAATGTCATTTGTTTTTGTTATTAGTTAGTGTGCCACATTAGCTCACAGTCTCCCACCATATAGTACATGTCTAGTGAAAAGGAAGGCACTCAATTCTAATCTCAAGGTTGAGGGTTCAATCCCGACTAGGGCACATGGACGATAGGGATTCGCTTAACCTCCTAGTACTCTCAACTGTCTAACTCGTTTGTCCATGGGGGGTGGTCCTGTGCTTTCTAGCCCAGTAAGGCAAATTCTTCTAACCAACCGGAAAAAAAACCTCATCTCACAACTACTCCCTCCGTAACAGTTTAATGACAACAATTGTTTTGTAAACATTTTAAGGAAGCTATATAAAGGCGTAAATGAACATATTATTAATCACAATAATTTTAACATTAGTAACTTATAATCTCATTTTTGCTTGTATAAAAAACATTTTGATTAATTTGCTCGTTTACACCCTTCAATCGTTTTCTTGAAATGTGTGCAAAAGCAATTGTTGCCATTAAACTGTTACGGAGGGAGTACATATTGGGAGTGTTTGGCTATTAGAGTTTTGAGGCAAAAGAAGAGTTTTGTACCACTTCTAATTAGAGTTTTTGATTAGTCAAAACTCCAATACGGGTATTCGGTAAAGAGAGCTGCAAGAAAGAGTTTTGTGGTAGAATCTCTCAAAAATGAAAAAGCTCCTATTTGCAATTTTTTCTTTAGAGTACGTAAGAGAATGTGTGAATTCCTTTTTTGCCCATATATACTACCACCATCTTATATTAATTGCAAAACTTTTTATATATGGTTGTCCCATATTAATTGCAACACTTCTATTTTAAGCATGGACCCACCAATATTTTATTATATATTACCCAACTAATATACCCCACTCATTGATTGATTTATGTGAAAAATATTAAAATATTACTATCCTACTCTGTTAACTTCCTAAAAGTATCACATCACCTTCTATGACATCAACTTTTACAATTAATATAACATAACTCTATCAACTTCCTAGAACTATGTGCACAAGACATGTCCATAACTATCATTGTATACAAACAAAGGATAATCAGTTTTTCAAAATTAATTAATTTTTACCAAACACATTTATGTGAAAAGCTAGTCAAATTTGTAGTCAAAATTAAGTGAACAAAAAGGTAAAACTCTAAACTCTAAACACTATTTGGCAAACAAGGCCATTGCATCCTTTTCGCATCCCTATACATTTGGCAAACACTATTTGGCAACACTATCCCTATACATTTCGCATCAAACTAGCCGTCCATTTTTCGTATCTTTTTTGTTTTCTTTTGAATCTTAAACTAGATCAAATTATAAAAATAACCCAACCAATCGGGATATCTATTCACTAAAATGATTAAACTATATCTTGAATGGATTAAAAATCTTAACTACTAATTTAACAAATTGACTACTAAATGGATTAAACAGGTTACTAGATGGGTTTGACTATTACCTAATTTTGAATTAAAATTTTGTGGTCTTTTACAACTTGTCTTATAAGAGATCGTGTACTTTCAAATTAAAATTAGGCAACGACACAAGCTCAATATTAAGAAGGGAACAAACTGTATGTCTGAAAATAATGACTAGTTTAATTCATTTCGTGACTTGTTTAATCTATTCCAAAAATATGATAATTTATTAAATGACTAGTTTAATCCATTTAGTGACTAATTTAATTTAACCAATAAGTCTGATGACTTTTTCTTTAAATTTTTGTTCTAGGTCGAGACTAAAAGAAAAATAAAGAGGAGAAGTGAAGAGACAACTATGTTAGTGCGAAATGTCTACTGTTGAGTTAGATCAAAGTGAGATTGATAGGCTTGTTAATAAAATATGGGATTAGTATATTTTATATTAAAATTAAACAAACTCTTTTAATAATTTATGGGTCTTCTATAAGACCAAGTCCTATCAAGTGAGTCTGATCAACTTCAACCTCCAATTTACAACATTCGATAGCCCCTCGTAAATGCTATTTGAAACGATGATATGAACTAGGATACAAAAAAATGTCAGATCATATCTCAAGATGATAATTCTGATGATTTTTTTTATTCGAATTGAATTGTATTAGTCAGATTGGATTTCTATTTTAGATGTCGGATGACTTTTAATATTTAAAAAACATTGCAAATTGTTTAGAGATGAGGTTGATCCTTGAACCTCTTAAAGTCTATTGGCGGCGTGACTAATATAAAAATCATTGTCCTTTATTCTCCTTTGTCGGCGTGACTAACAAGATCATTCAAAAATACTTCTAGTTATGATAGCAATTACAAATTCACAAGTAACTTACTTAAGTACCAAAGAATAATGTTTGATCTAATTGAAAGGAGATAGCCTTTTAATCTTGATGTTGGGAGTTCATTCTCCATTAAGGGTATTTAAGAGTAGGATTGCCCTTATCATTCCCCCTCGTTAAAGTATATGTCCTATTAGGATCCAAGCGGGGTTCGGGCCAGTTCTTCTTACAAAAAAAAGTAACTTACTTAAGTTTTACACATTATACAAGGTAATTAATATGATGTGGCCCTGTGACTCTTGCGAATGGAGTAACCAAAGTTGGGAGAGATCTACCCATTAAGCTGACTTCAGTACCCCGAGGGAGATTTCCCCTACTATCGGTGTGGGATACTCCTGGCTAACACCAAAAAATTATGATGTGGCTCCAGTTACTCAGTTAGAAATATTATTTAGACCTTTGTTCTATTTATATAAAAAAAATAGTACCATGTTTATGATACACTCGGGTGTTAATAAAAATTGTATTATATTGATTGTAATGGAGATGTTCTGAAAGGGGTGCTCTAGTAATCGTAATATGCAATGAGTTTATTTAGGGAGGAAAGCGTATCTAGGTTGATAATTTTATTGGATTTTTTCAATGGGTTTTCTTGGACTATTTCCTCTCTTTGTAATTTTAGTTTTTGATTTTGTATCCTTAATTTTTTTTTTTTACATAGCTATTTCAATTAATCAATCTTATGTTGTTGCGTAGGGGATGAATAAGTAATTAAAATGGTTTATTATCAAAAACTTGATCTAGTGAATACATGTGATAATTGAAATTTGATTATTTCAATTTAAGAAACTAGATTTATACTCGTGCAAAAATACACGAGATCGTCAGGATATCAAAGTTATACCTAAAAAATTCAAATTATAAGTTATTATTATTTTCAATAATAATTCAACTTAATGAAACTTAATCAACATTAAATAAATTATAACTATATTTGAGAAATTTTAGTATTAAATGAAAGGAATGTCCACAACATAGGGTTTTATTATATAAGTACCTATTATGTGTTATTAACCCGTGAAATTCAAACTTATAGTTCTATCTTTTTCTTGTTTTAGCCAATGTAATTACATAAAAGTTATAAAAACTTTACAATTTTTATTATACACAAGGGTCTACTATGAGCATGGTACACCCAAGACTATTATTTTGCTCAAATGGTCTTGGTGTACCATGAGCATGGTAAACTAATTTATTCTCAAATATCCTTGGGTGTATGATCCATGATCTCCCAATATAATTTTGAAGCTTCAAGAAACCAGGTAGGAGAGTGTAAGTCGACAGGGTTTTAGTTTTCACTCCAATATTAGGCTACATGTCTTGACTTCTAAATAGGACACACATTCTTGTCTAATCACCTAATAATGTAATTTTTATTTCCACAATTAATATCAAACAAATGTAGCCTGGTTTGGCAATTTCCCTGAGTAGGTTGCTTGAATTTTGTTTGCTCCCATGGACATGCATGTCCACATCAGCAGTTTGAGATTCTGATGACCATGTTGTTTTAAGTTAGCATTGAAAATGCTCTCATATCTCTTTCTTTTCCAATTTTCTAACGGCTTCCTTCCCTTTTTTTCCATGCAGTTTCTTTCCTATCTCTTCACAGGCTTACATGCATAACTTGCTCCTTGTTATTGGTAAGCTTTCACGGCAGGTACGACCATTTAAATCCCTAAACAACCTTTGACCATCTTTTTGCCAATCGATGATTGGTGGTCAAGTCGGGTGGTTGAGGGGTGGTCACTTATGGTTACACTAATAGTGACGCATGGCCGAGGGCTGCACTAGGGTAGGGTGGGTGGCAATAGGGTTGGTTAGGTGGAAGAGAAGGGGGAGGGGTGGTTGGGGGGATGAAGAAAAAGCATGTATAGGGTCACATGTGTTCTACGTGACTAAGTAACTAGTTTTTGCTAGTGGAAGTAGGTCACTAGGGTACTTTAGGCAAACCTTCCTCATCGTTGGAATTATAAATACTTCTCGACAGAACGACCATAATTTTGATTATTCCAATACAATTCTCCTAATTTCAAAAAAAAATCAAAAAAATCAACATTTTAAAAATACCTTTCGTATATAGGAAAAATTGACGGAAATAATGATCATTCTTATTACGGAAATATTGTTCATATATTATCTGATTCTGTTATTATCGTTTAGGTTGTTAATATCTTTTAGATCGGTAGCCCAATCCTTTCCGAACTATGCTATGAGTTGCTTCAAGCTTCCTAGTTTTTGATGAAGTGCTGCTAGCCAAACAGTTCTGGAGGCTTCACTCCAACCCATCTTCGCTGCTTGCTCGAGTATATAAAGCGAAATACTTCCCAAACTCTGATATGTGGGATGTGTAGCTGGGCTCGCAACCCAGCTATGCATGGAGAAGCATCCTGGATGCTCAAGCGCTGCTGGAAAAAGGGGTACGATGGCCGGTTGGTGACGGAAATAACGTCAAGATATGGAGAGATGTGTGGTTATATGATCATGGGTTAGGTAAAGTGATCACCCCAAGCCGTGACTTTGACTCGAATGCAAAATTCGAGAATTTTATTGATAGAGACAACGAGAAATGGCGGGTGGACACTCTTCGCGAGCCCCTTTTCCCCGTAGATGTTGAAAGAGTGATGAACATTCACCTTAGAAAACGGTTGCCTGAAGATCGTAGATATTGGAGCGCAAGCAAAGATGGGATATTTAGAGTGCGGGACGCCTATCGTCTAGCTTTGGAGGATGAGTTCATCCCGACAAGCTCAAATGGTGGAGACCATCTTTGGTGACACTTATGGCGACTCAACATCCCAGCCAAGGTGAGTAATTTCTTGTGGCGTGCTTGGTAGGACATACTACCACATAAAATGAACCTAAAAATGAAGAAGGTGGTTGATGAAGTGGCGTGTATAAGATGTGGGACGGCTGAAACTTCACTTCACGTCCTGCGGAACTGTGAGTGGGCAACTGATCTGTGGGCGGAAGAGGGTGTGGATTGGAGGTGTGTAGAAACCTCGTGCTTCCGGGAATGGCTGCCATGGATATTCGGGAAGTATGATATTAAAAAACAAGAGGAGTTTGCGATGCGAGTGTGGAAAATCTGGAAGTGCAGGAAAGATTTAATCTTTCAACAATAATTTTGTACCCAACAAGTTGCAAAGAACAAAGCTAAGGATCTTCTCCATGACTATAGAAAGTTCAATGTCAGGCACACAAGTGCTAATGTGGCCAACAATCAAAGTGGTTGCTCCAAGTTCGGGACAAGTGAAAATTAACTTCGATGCAACCCTTTCCCCATGTTCGAACAAGGTGGGTGTTGGGATCGTTGTCTGCAACCATGAGGGGCGAGTAATGGTGGCCAGATCTTAGACGTTTTTTAATGAGTGGATAGCAGAAATGGCGGAGGCCGCTGCAGCTAGAGAGGTGGCGATTATGGTGGAAACCAATGAGTGGAACAATGTTGTTCTGGAAGGTGATGCTCAAGTTATAATCCATGCTCTCCAAGGCAAGAATGCACGCATGGGGGGACGCAACTCATTATCCAAGAGGCTTTGCACTAGTTTAAAAGAGTCGACTTATTAGATTTTTCTTTTTGTTTCCGTGAATGTAATGAGGTGGCCCATCGCCTAGCTAAATGCGACACTACTAGTTTTTGTGATGAGGTTTGGCTTGGTGGGGATCCCCCTTTGATTTCGGACTTGATTGTAATTGACTCTCCGACTTTGGTCGTTTTATGTTAAGCCTACCTTTCACCTCAAAAAAAATAAAACTCAAAAAAGGGTGAAACATTTACCCTAATTAATCTTCGCACTATAAATCATTAACAGTGTGTTTGGATATAAAAAATGGAAAGGAAAAGAAGGGGAGGGAAAGGAAAAGAAGGGAAGAGAAAAGAAGGGAAGAGAAAGGGAGGGGAGGAAAGAAGGATGTGTTTTCCTTCCAAATCTCTCTATTGTTGGACGGGGAATTTCTTATAAATTAATCATTCCATTTTCCTTCCCACCAAATCCCTCATCCCCCCACTGGGTATCCAAACAATGAATTTTTGTCATCTCCCTTCCTCTTCCCTCCCTTTCACTCCTATTTTGGTTATCCAAACAAGTTGTAAGAGTTGTTCTAATCTGGAGATATAAGGAATATACTTATTAGCTCATAAATTTGTCATATTTAGGATAATATTTTTGATGAACGCCTTAGACCAAATCAATTCAATTATATACAACCAAAAATTAAGACAAATGGAACCATGTGATTCATTAACATGTAACATACATACCAATATACCATTCAAAGCAAGCAAAACATGCGGATATCACATATCACACAGAAAATTCGAGTATATGCTCTTAGTTTTCTGTTACAATTTCTTTTTCAGTACACTCATCGTAATATGTGTACTTGTATAATTTAGCACATACAAGATAATAACCGAAGTTAATAGCTCCAATAATTGCTAGAGTCCAGAATACTTTATCCATCCTTCCATGATTGATATCATCCGGTAACCATGAGCTGTTACGTTGGACAAAGCTAATGAACATGGTGCTAAGATAATATCCAACAGCCATATGCAATGAAGCTAGAGAAGCTGCTGTACTTCTTAATGATTTTGGTAATTCTTGATAGAAGAAAGCCAACTCTGCTGGGAAGTAAAACGAACTCGCAATACCCAATAGTCCTAAAGGCCAAATTAACCATAATGCCGAAATCATTTGGTGTGTAGGCAATTGATTTAGTCGTTTCTTCTCAACGAAAGCAAATGAGATCATGCTAATGAAAGTCAAGAAGTAGCCAATTCCAACACGCTTAAGAGGCTCTAATGTTCGACCAACAATCCTTTTCCATAATGGATATACTACGCGGTCCAGAATTGTAAGCGCGATGGATCCAGATAGTAGCGGAAAGACTAAAATGCTTGCAGCCGGTAGCTTGAATCGAGGGCCTAGTTTTCGATCCATTGCCAAAGATTGAAGAACAACTAGGCTTGCAGCAACACCAGTTAAAGTGTTGAGTAATATCCCTCCTGACCATATTGGCAATGCTTTCACCAACTTCTTTAGGTCCTCTACTTCTTCAATGGTGCACAAACTCCATGATTTTGTTAAGGGTTTTGATTGTTGATGACCCCCTCCTTTGATTAAGGCAGCTCGATTGAAATATCTGTCGTAGTCAACATTATATTATATGGACGAACAAGAAATGCATTTTAGAGGATTCATTTTTCTATGAGAATTATATCAATAACATATAGTACAAGCTATTCCATAATACTTAGTCACAAGTTTAACTAACAAACTCATGACATGTTCACCATATGTTTCTTTGATCAATTTTACAAATTCGTTATAGATTACACAAGATTAACGAAGGATTTATTTTATAAAGAAATTCTAACATAGTAAAGAGGAGTTTTTGGTAGTAGAATCGTGATATACTACGAACATGAGCATAAGTTTTATATTGATTACCCCTGGTCAAGTAGGCCATAAGGTAATGTATAAGATAGTTCTGATTTTAATTTACTAAATTTAGACTCTGACCAAATAAGTATGCAATTGAGTATCTTCCTCATCATAGTATAATTCAGAAGAAAGGAGATTTTGAAATATAGTACCTTAGGCTACAACTTGGCTCTCCATAAACCATCTTTGATTCCGTAGTATCATAAAAGTATTTGTTTTCGACCTTTTCTTCGGCAGCTCTGTTCCGAAATGACGCAACAATAACACGAGCCAAGCTGATGAAAGGGCTTCCTTGTTGCATCACTATCCGATAGAAGCGTGATCCAAACAAAAACAGTACAATAGCAAGTGCATTAAGAGCAGCACTAAGACCAAAACTTAAGCTCCATTTACCTTTGTCTTGGAGGTAGATTACGGCAGTAAAGCCTATAACGGAGCTCGCTTCGATGGCAAAGATGAACCAATTGAAGAATACTCGTTGTTGTTCGGGTGTTTTGAATTGGTCTGCTCCTAATGCACCTATCATGAAGCGAGTACCCCCGAATCCGATCATCGAAATCGCTAATGTTGCATAGAGAAAGGCGTATTGAAGGCTTGATGGAGGTATGCATGAGCTCGTATCCGTGCATGGTGGAGGCCTTAAAGAAGAGATTGTAGATGAAAGAGTGAACATTATTCCACCCTATTCAAATCATTCAATGGAATTAAAGAAGTAAGCAAATTAACTATTAATCATAAGGACAAACTAAGATTATGTTAAACCCTCTTACATGAGATTCTTTTTGGCATAAGAGATGAAAATGCATGTTGTGACAAATTCAACGATATAACCACATGATAATACTTTTTATATTAGGAAAAAGATATGTTCAAAGTTTATGAAATTTGACCTAGAAAAATCATGTTACAACTAATAAAAAGCCGAAATAAGTCTATTATAGTGTATCAGTCAAACTGCTCCAACCAATATGGAATGAAGGGAGTACATAAGTTAATATGTATTAATGAACAACGAGCCGAGAGTAAAGAAGCAAGTGTTACCAATAAGGAAATGATGGAGGAGACGAGGATGACCGCATAGGAACCGAAAAGAGAGTCAGCAAGAATAGCTCCAAGGATTGGAAAGAAATTGACACCAGCACCGGAGATATTATGGAATTGAGCAGCAGCAATATCCTTTATGTTGTATTTCTTCATTGCATACACTACTATGTTTGCATACCAGGATGTTGCTGCTAATGTTAATCCCATCACACTACCTGCACATATCCTCACTTTATGTTTGAAAAACCTTATACATATATATGTGTGCGGCTAAACACAGCCCGTATTTACTAGCTCACAGCCCATATACGTATAAATACGTGGTATAAAAGTCTAAATTGCCCCTCTTCCTTTACTCACTTCCTTTTAAAAAATTTAAAAAAATTTTTTTAAAAAAAAAACTGATAATTTCACGGAACCGGATTGACTTTCCGGTACCGTGTACCGAAATTCCATCCGGTTCCGTGAAATTATCAGTTTTGACGGAACCGGATGGAATTTCCGGTACACGGTACCGGAAAGTCAATCCGGTTCCGTGAAAATTCATTTTTTTTATAAAAAAAAAATTTTGACTTTTTTTTTTAAAAATGGATTTTTACGGTACCGGATTGACTTTTCGGTACACGGTACCGGAAAGTCAATCCGGTTCCGTGAAAATCCAAATTTTAAAAAAATTTTTTTTTTTTTGAATTTTTTTTTTTTAAAAATAGATTTTTACGGTACCGGATTGACTTTTCGGTACACGGTACCGGAAACTCCATCCGGTTCCGTGAAAATTCAATTTTTTTTTAAAATATTTTTTTTTTTTTTTTTAAAACTTTTTAAAAAATAATTTTTTTTTGGATTTTTTTATAAAAAAAACCGGACATAATTATATTTAATAAGGGTATTTTGGACAATTTGCTATAAAATACGGGCTGTGAGATAGTAAATACGGGCTATGTTTAGTAACACCCCATATATATACATGTTGTATAAACAGAATTATGTATTTGTTTGACAAATTGTTTTAGACCCCATTGTTTATTATCAAGTAGTCGGGGTTGGCTCAGGTGGTGAATCTTCCAATCTTTCCTAACTTGGTGTAGGAATCAATTCCTACACCAAGCATTTGCTTGGAATTTGGAGGGAGGGGGTTGGGGGATTATGGCTCATAATGGGCTAGTCTTGTATGAGGCAGTGAGGGCAGACCGAAGGATTATTCTTCCTACCTCAATATAATGTCTACAGGCTTATTGACCAGTTATCAGAATACCGTCGCAAAAAGGGAGGGGTGATAAATTTGAGTTAGATCATGAATGATGGCATTTGAAGCTGATGTATATAATTTAAGATGACATTTATAGTCTTTTTGTTTCCCATAGATATAAGTGTTCGAAATTTCTTTGGTGGAACTGTCACACCATAATCCCTAGTATTAGATATCGACCTTTTTCCTTAAAATTAGAAGAAATAGACAATTTGATAAGAATTTGAATACATCATAAATTGGTTCACGTTTTGCTAAAGAAGCCTTTAGAGCTAGTCATTTTCTTTATCTTGTTGATCAAGCCATTACATGTATTAATATAAAGTTTGAGTAATACCAAGAATACGAAAATATTTTTGCTTTCTTATCCAATTCTCACCGGGAGCAATCATTAGATGAAAGGGTTTGAGGCCTTGTTCTAGTCACTTTGGGAGTGCATTGAAATATGAAGATCTGACATTGACGGGAATGAATTGTATGTAGAGTTAATGATGCTTAGGCTAATTTTGGATGTTAAAGGAAATATGAGACCTATTGATATTTTAAAGTTTTGGAGAGCTAGATTATTTTTCTAATATCAATATTGCCTATAGAATTTTCTAACGATGCTTAGATTGTTGCTTCCGCGGAAAAAAGTTTTTCAAAACTAAAGTTGTTAAAGTACTACTTACGTTCTACGATGTTACAGGAAAGATTCAATGGACTAGTGTTGATAGTGATCGAGACTGACGTTTTGGAGCAAATAGAATATGAAAACTTGGTTGATGAATTTGCTTCAAAGAGAGGATGGTTTTTAAACAAGCAAATCTCTATACTAGAGTCTTATCTTTTCTTTTATTGTTGTTCCAAGTCTTGGTGATATTGGTTGTTAACACAACTAAAGTAATATTTCTTGTTGAATTTTGTATTTTGCTTCACTTGGTTTGTCTGACTCTGACCAAGACTTTACTAATTGTAAGCATGTATGGGTTTATATATTTTACAGTGATCAATTATTACTCACGATTTTACTAATTTAAGATCATTTGGGCACTTTTATATTAAAAAAAAAGGGGAAAATTGAGGGCCTATTTGATTACTAGCACAAGCCTCCATATCATTTGGGACAACCCTGTGTATAACAACTTGTGGTTTTCCTAACCCGGTCTATACTTAGATGGCATAGTTGAATAACCAAAAGGCCTTGAATCCTCCATCTCGTTGTTGTCCCTCTCCCATCCAAAGTTTCGTCAAGTATTACAAATGGCTTGCGCGTGTGAGATCACTACAAGTTGTTTTGGCAAGTTGTTGGTGGCGGAGTCGTTGATGGCTGTCAACGATGGAGGGGGAATTAAAGATGGAGTTTTTATGGGTTTTTCGTGCTAGGGTGGTTTCGGGTTTCGGGGACGGTATTAGGTTTTTGTGGGTGAACAACCATTACTAAATATTAGTTCGCGTACAAGTAGTGCATGTAAAATATCGTGTATTTATATTCTAGGTGATAGCCTTTTATAAAAAAATTAATTCTTTTTTTTTTCATTATTGGCTTGCATATATCTTTAGTTAATTTATGACTCATAGTCTTTTTAGTCTATGGGAGTTTCGTGTTTAATAACGAGATTATAGCAACAAATCTAGTGAATCTTAGTGTAGTGCTTTATTCATCTTTTTTGGAAATGAAGAGTGTGCGGGTGTTTATTTCAAGAACAAAGACAATTTGAAATTTTAATTAGTCAATTGCAAACAGTTCATTACGAAAGAAAGGACTCAGTGAGCCGAGATCACTAACTAATACTAATCGTGGGAGAAACTTTCTGTCTTAGATGAGTAGAAATAGAAAGTATGAAGAAGCGTCTGACTCCTTCATGCATGTTCCACTTGCTGCAAAGGATGTAGCTCAATTGGATGGTGGGCTTGATTTCCAAGTGTAATGTGTGGGATGAGGTGGATAGTGGTTGTGGTTATGGGGGTGAGGTGGGTTGTTTGTACGTTAAAAATGATTATAAAAAAAAGATGACAATGATACTCCCTCTGTCTCAACATACTCTTTCTAGTCCCTTCATAACGAAATTTAAGATGATTAGTGGTTGTTTAATTATCAATTTTTTTAGTTGTAAAAAGGTAGATTTGATGGGAGTTAGTGGATGAGTAATTAAAATATGATAGTGGTAGACCATCTTTGTATAGGTAGAGAAATTAAATTATATGTGAGCTATGTCCAAAAATAGAATTATAAAGAGTATTATGGGATAGAGGAAAAAAAGTGTAAGCAATATTTTGCGACAGAGGAAGTAGAAATTTGTTAAAAACGGTAAAGAATTGTTGAAATATAATTTTAAAAAAACTAGGGGTAAATTGTACAAATTTGTTGGAAAATTGTACAAAACCATAGAAAATGGTACAAAATTGCTAAAAAATTACTCGTGATCTTTACCCAAACAAATGGTATTCCCTGAATCCTTGTGTTGTTATTTAGTCTATAGTTTGACACTCACATTTGTCAATGTCGAACTTTGTATATTCATACCTCTAATTATTATAATTGATAAGTGAAAACAGACATGTCAAACAAGACCAAAGTAGAGTAATCACAACGTCAAATATGAATGGAAGGAGTATCAGTTTATGCAAATATTGTTAAATGATAAGAAATTGTCTGCAAAAAAATGAAAAATTATATTCAAAAATGATACAAGATTGTAACAAATTAATATGTTTTGAAATTATTGTAGAAAAATTGTTGAAAAAATTTAAAAATTGTTGCAAAATTACTGAAATTAATCCTTACATTGATAAAATTGTTAGACCTAAAACCTTTTCATAAATGTTTCACAATGATATTAATATTTGTTTTCCTTTTCTATTTGAGCCTTTTTTTATCTCTTTCACTATTCTTTTACATGGATAAAATTTTACAATCTCTCTATTGCTCTTATCTAGTTAAAGGTTTTTTTTCTAGAGAGAGGTGCTCTCCCTTCTCTCTAGAAACAACCTCATCCCGCTCTCTTTACAAACCCTAGCCACCGCCTCCGCCTCTCTACCGCTAACGCTACCGCCACCCTCTAGCCACACAATCTAAGAACATCATCATCCTAGCTAACAACAAGAAATTATCATATAACAACTAGATGAGCTTTTCCTTCAGCTCTTCCCAAAGGATTTCACAACCCAAGTTCGATCCATCTTTCTCCCTCTTTGATTTCCTTTGCAATTTATGAACACAAAAGACCAAATTGCAGGAGCGACGATCGAAATCTAGTCCACATCAGATTTGATGCTCAGAAATGTTTTTTTTTCGATACGTTTCGTTGAGGAGAATCGAGATTACCACAAGTAGCAAAGCCAAACCGCTCTTCCACTAACTTTTTCCACAACGGGAGGAATGTAGACCACGGGAAACAACTGTATAGGTTGAGGTTGCGACTTTAGATCGAGAATTTCTGCCCGAAAAATGTCGAATTTTTTTCACAAGAGGGCTTTCATCGGAAAACTTCCCTAAGGATCGGTCGCTCGCAACTTTGCCCCCGAAGCCACCGTGCTTCTTGACCCTAGTCAGTGATCGACCGCCCTCCACCGGCGAAGTCATTTATATTGAAAAGAAGTGTCTAGCTTCTTTGATAAGCTTCTTTTATTTTTAGTTGTAGTTTATTGTTTTTTCTTTTTCTTTTAGTTTACTTTTATGTTTTTTCAGTTTCTTTTTATGGTAATAGTTTCTTGACTTTGGTCAATCCTTAAGATAGGGAGATCCTAGTCTTATTATTGTACCTCTAGCACAAAAAAAAAATCTATTGCTCTTATATTTTCATTTTCTTTTCTTTTCTCTTAAAATTGACAGAAATAATCTCAACTATGTTCGTTCTGCTCAGAATAATCTCAACTATAGGTTACTCTACAATAATTCAAGCTATTGAGGATACCTTCCCAAAATAATCCAAAACTTTATTTTTCTTGTCTTCAATGATCCATTTTGGGACTATAATACATAGTAGAAATAACAGTTTGGATTATTTTGAGAAGGTACCATCAATAGTTTGGATTATTATGAAATAACTCATAGTTGGGATTATTTTGAGCGGAACGGTTATAGTTGGGATTATTCCAGTCAATTTTTCCTTTTATTTTTAGATCATAGATGTTACTCTTGAAAAGACGAATTCAATCATCCTACACCCCGATGTACGATAACCATCTTACGCGTAAGCGTATATTTTTCTTAATTACTCATTTGGAACTCCCTTATAATATGAATTTGGGTATAATAGGAAAGTAAAATCACACAAATAGAAAGGGCAAAAGAGGACAAATTAAATTGTTTTCTCACATCTTCTTTCTCCATAAAAGCAAATACTCCTATATATTGAATGTTGGGGATTTAGAGAACAAAGAAGAAACAAAGCTCGACATACACAATGCATTGGTAAATTAATCAATTCTAAATCATGCAAATTAGGATATTCAATATAAATTTCCTCTTGAGTACAAAATATTTTTGAATCAATTAACTTTAATAGAAATGGACACACAAAAAAAAAAGGAAAGAAAGAGAACCTATGATGAAAGGAAAGGTGATCCATCCTCCTTTGTTATCTTTGACCAATATTTGTCCATCTTGACGAGATTCTTCTTCATCTTCAACCTTCTCTTGTTGAGGGTTGGACTTAGAGTGTTCCATCATATATTGTCTCACCTTGGAATTTGGAATTACTATGTTTTTAACGGTTCTATGACAACATAAGTTCAATCATCCACTACTTTATATAAAGATAAACAATTTTAAAAACTTCACCACTTTGTATTAATTTACCTAATATAAAAATCTCCACTACTTTATTGTTAAAGTATCCTATAATTATACAAAAATATTTGTATATTGGCCTAGTTATATATATAGTGTAGGGCAATCTTCAACACGGTATTTCGAGAATATTAGACCGAGCATATACATGAGTGCCATGTGGCCACTATCTATATATAATTGCATGGTTAACTATCATTAACATAAAAACAATTCTATTATAATTAACTCCTTGTACTTTCTCACATTGAAAAATGTGTATATTATTTTGAATTCAGTGTTCCGTACAATTATGCTTCAAGTTCTAGCTAATTTGGATATTAAGCTATAATGTATATCCAATGATTATTGGCTCTTCATCTCCCTAATTTTGAGGTGACTTATATTTTTTTTTGGTTGGAATCATTAAGGTGGCCCTAGTTTGTTTAGCTAGTACTTATCGGAAATGCCACTAGGTAATCTATTAAGTTACAAGCAAACTTAATGTTGCATTATCTTACATTTACATATTGTAAGCCATTGAAGGTAATTTTGTTAAATAGACCCAATTTGATTTGTGTTCAAAACTATATAATCTGATTTTGACCATGTTGAATCAGTATGACTCGAATTGACCCAACGTGAAAATCAATATGATCAAACTTCATTCATTTGTATAGTATACTAATGAGTAAAATCACTCAAAATGAGCTACCCTAACAGTTCACTGACTCAATCTAAAGTGAAATGGATGACCTATCACTCCACAATGACACGGGTAAGATTGTTTTAATTTGACTTTGTTGTCACCTCTATAAGTCGTCCTTTACAAGATGATATTCTCTTTCTTATGAACTAGTCTAAGTAGACACGTGCTCAATGGTTCATGCGGACCTAAATTGATCTAGATATGTTTGTGGAGCGGTTCTGATGATTCAGGTTTGGCCTCAATTCAATATAAAATCTTGATTTTGGGTTTTTGGTAGTCTTGATTCAGTTCGATCCAAAACAATTATGTTCAAACTTGAAACCTAGTTGATTCGACAAATACATGATTTTTCTTTCGTTTTTGGAAAAAAATCAATAATAAAAACATAAAATATTTGGTTAACATTGACATTTTATTGGTAAAACATAAGTATGCCTGTTCGGGAGCTTGGATACTTTAAGCCTAGTGAAATTCAAGACATGAGTGCCGGAAGATAAGAATTTCACCCTCAAAACGATATACTCGTCTTTGAACCTAGACCTAGGCAAGAAAGACAGTGATATTACAAACTCATCCATCCTTTGTTTGTGTTGACATTGACCTAAAAGTCAGGGAAGTATACTGCAAGTTAGGGATGTTAATGGGGGTGTTAGGATGTGTATGATGGTCCCTCATGCTATTATCCACCTTAAAATCACATCCCCATTCGGCTCCATTACTAATGGCGGAAATCATCCTCATTTCATCCCCATGGGTTCACAATAGGAACCAACTCCATCCCACCACTCACATGGACACCCACAACAACCATCTTACACTCCTATACCGGCTCTATCATCTGCCATACCCGCCCCGTCATCCACCCTATTTCTTACACAATATAAATATATTATGTAAATAGATGTTCTTTTATGTAGGCGAGAGGCATACTAGACGGAAATGTAACCAAGCGTGTGGCGATGGGGCGGATACAAACTAATCTCCATATTCGTCCCATCATCCTTAAAAGGCATGATTTTTGTCCATGATCCTACTCCATTACTGACGAAGCTTTCTCTATTCTCATTTAGATAGGATGGATGCAATGCAAGGTAGATTTTTATGAAATTCAGCCCCCACTGACATCTCTACACCAAGGTGAGCTGTAGCCTGTAGGTATAATTATTGGACTAAAGAACTGCGCAGGCTACAACAAATTAATTAAAAATGAACTATGGTGTACAACTTACAACTTCATCAAATGTGTGAGTTTGACATGTTCAAATTATTGAACAGTTGACCCATGAAGTATGGATAGATATTAATGACAGAAGACCTACTTAGAGTTAGAAGTCCAAGTCTAGAGCTGAATCTCTCTCATTTTCTAAAAAGAAACATCCTTATCGTGTTTAAATATTATTGTCATTAGTTTGAAGTTTTTATTTTTAGGTTTTTCAAAATGTTGAATCACTAAATGTTCCTTTTATTAACTTTAACGTTCTTTTGATTGAATTAGATTTACTTTTCTTTCTCATGTTGTTTTAACGAGATTATGCATCATACATCTGGGTGTACCTTGAGCATGGTACACCCAACGCTACTTAAACGAAAAAACAGCTTTGGGTATACCATAAGTATGACCATATGAGCAAACAATAACCTTAGATATGGTACACCCGGATGTATAACCCGGATGTACACCCGGATGTATAATAAAAATTGTAGTTTTAATTCAATACGAAGTTCATTTGGTTTGTCGACTTTAATTTCATCTGAAATATACATTATCGTTTTCTTTTGTCCGCGTTTTAGTCTATGTATGCAGCTTCTATGTAGTATCGTGTACAATTTGGAATGTGCATACTTCTGTAATCACTACCCATTGAAACCTTTGAAACTAGACAAAAACTTCTAACTTCATACTTGCAAAACTATCCAAATTAATAGAAACCAAATTGAAACTAGAAATTGTCTTTAATTACATCTTTCCCACTTCTAGTTCTACCTCCTGCCTTCAATTCCCATGAGGCAAATAATGATAAGATTAAAAAACACGTGAAAAAGTCAAATATACCTTTTGTCTCCCAAAATATCTATTGTAGTTGTTTTTGCTCACCTTCATACTTTATCGAATTTTCTTTTCGGTTCTTTCTCATATAGAATATTATGTAAAAAATATCTTCATAAATTAGGACATAATCTCATAGGACTGACTTCTTTGTAACCACCAATATTTGGAAATTATGCGAGGAGGGAAGTTGCATAACATTAATTATAGCATCACAACTTAGGTTAAGCACACAGCTTCGCCAAAATATTTTTTCCTTCCACCCGCCCGCAGGCATCCTTCCGCCACCACGTACTCCTTCACCCTAAATCCCCACATTGGCAGAGCCCTCGATAGCAAAATATGAAAGTTCACACACACCCCCCCCCCAGAGGAGAGCTTTTCTAATATCACAATGATAATTCTTTTAACGTTCTCAACCACATCCACCCCTCTACTCCCTCTCCCTCGTCCTAACGACATCTCCGAGCATAAGGGGAAACGTGTTGGCTCGCTTGCCAAGTAGTGGATCTACGACACAATCTCCTCTAATCATCTTTAAACACATCATTTGTCGAGGACATACTGCGCAAGTGGTTTGGGACAAATTAGAGGCCCGACTTCACTGAAACAATGATTGTGTCTTGCCTGACTGAAGATAACATTAATAAGTTCTAGGAGATCAGAAAAGTACAATATACGAAATCGTTTTGAATGAATAAAACAATTAAGTGGCCGTAAAAGAAATATGGAATGGCATGAAAATGGAAAACTCTCCTGACAAAACAAATTTTTAGTATAAGTTGAGATTCTTGGCCCAATTAGGTAATCACAAGAAATCACAAGCAAATCAAATATGAAAATCAATTCAATAATAAACAGCCCACAAACACTTAAGAAAGCACACGATGATTTACATGGAAACCTCAATTATGGGAGAAAACCACAAGACCATATGGTAGAACCACGCCTTTCCACTAATAGATTATGCAAATTGCACCTTGTTGAAACATTCTAGTATGTTATAAAGACATTAGTAAAAATTCCTGAATGTCAATCTCACTAAACAGTGGGAATAAATAAACTCGACAGCAAAATTTATGGACCTATCAGACTGCTGTGGATTGTAAAATTTACAGAAGGGAAGCATATCATATGATATGAATTTACAGAGATCTAGAAAAATAATGTCAAATTAAAAACCTGGCAGCAGATGTACAATTGAGATCGAAGATATTATGACTCTGAATGATTATGGAAGAATTGAGATCCAGAAACGGCTAAAGGGAGGTTATGGCTGACTTATGAGCAATATCATATACAGATATGAGGATTTCAGCACCAATCAATATAATGATGAGCCATTCAAGGAAATCAGACTTCCTGTTCTGTAAGATTTCCTGTAGAAACCGAATGTTATGCTGTCCAAGAAGATAGATATTAGTAAACTCTAAACATCAACCACAATCATTGATTAATTCTCATGTTGATTTGCAGAAAACAGAGAGGAAAATATATCATACCTCCACAAACTTCAACTTGAAGTCGAGACTGGCAAATCTCTGAGTCAATTCAAATTCATCTCGAAGATACTCCCAGATCTGAGCATATTTCGCATCCTTCCAAGCAATATCTGATCTACAAGACACAGAGATGTCCAATAAATTAAAACACAAGAACCAAGTCAACACGCAACAGAAATTCCCAGCAGAAAATTTCAGGAAAGAAAAAAAGCCGGCTAAATTTTAGTTAGCTAAACAAGCAATACAAAAAAAAGAGAGCTGTCTCAAGTGTGGAAGACCCTCTTCACAAGATAACTGAAGTACTGAACTATCCCATACTCACATTATTCCCATTCGCTCACATTGCAAGCTTGCTAGTGAAATCAAATATTATGTCTCAAAAGTGCAGTTTGAATATCAGTTCCTAAATCACTCGTATAGATGAAGGAAAAGCAGAACGCATACACAAGACAAATCATCTTTGCATCAACCAATGACGGTCAGAGAAACATAGACGCCCAAGTCGATTCCATCTCGAGAAAATTTGTAAGAAACAGCTTCATTTCTCTGATTACATGAACCATAACAAAATCTACCGACTTTTAATTTTGAGGTATTGAGATGGGGGGAGGGGACACTTGAGTAAATGAAGCAACATAGGATAATGGGGCTTAATCTCTTTCCAATGCTATTCAGGGTCCTAATCTGCAGGTTTTTCGATTTAAAATGTTGGACTTTAAATGCAGCTTGGTTTGCTAACCAAGATATTAAAAGCCCTTTCACCGTCAATACCCTCTCCAGATCCAAGCATCATCTTATTATTTACATGTTATCTAATATTGTATGAGTGCAGGAGGGTAGGTGAACGGGGGAGGGGCAAACTAAGATGGAGAAGTTGGTTCGGCTGGACCCAAAACATTTACATTTGAAAACAGTTCTCCACCTAAAGATTTCCTACCATACCACAAGCCAAACAAAAGAAAATATCCTCTCGAATACAATCTCCTAAGCATCATCTTATTATTTACATGTTATCTAATATTGTATGTGTGCAGGAGGGTAGGTGAACGGGGGAGGGGCGAAGTAAGATGGAGAAGTCGGTTTGGCTGGACCCAAAACATTTACATTTGAAAATAGTTCTCCACCTAAAGATGTCCTACCATACCACAAGCCAAACAAAAGATAATATCCTCTCGAATACAATCTCCTCCCAACCAAACACATTCAGATAGCTTGAAAACCTAGATTGTAATTGTCCTCTAATTTTAAAGAACTATAGGTTTAAACTGAAGCACTTGAGAGATTAAGTGAAGCTACTGTGGATTTCACCCCAAGACAATATACTAGTCCTTAAAGAAGGAAAGGTTTTTCTTTATCAAATGGTGTATTGTAGAATTTGGATACAGAAACCAAAAAATGCCAGAAGCCATAATCCCAAAAGTTGGGGTCAGCTCTATGAACCAAGAAATTATCTCCCAAGGTCGTTCACAAAGATCATTTCCCTTCATTCATTTCTATCTACAGTAATCCGTGGTCTTGCAAATTCTTTCCCTTCATATCATTTTTAACCCCATCCACAAGTCATCCTTGGTCTCACTTAATTCTAAAATCTCCACAACATCAACTTTTTCTGGTCCAAGTTGCACATGTACAAACCAACGAAGCTGATCTTTCTTATCTTGTCCTCAATATCTACATCTCTAACCATCCTCTGAATATTTTCATTCCAAATTCCCTTGAGGTATTTGTAGTTTGTACACATCTATCACAACATATTTACATATGTATCTCTACAACATTGATATCAACATTCAACATACTCCATAAAATATGTGGTAACATGGAGAAGAGAAAGAAAGTCACGTAGAACTTGATTTAAGGTCTGAGAAGATAGAACAATAGAGGACTCAAAAGCTGCTAAAGATGTTTCATTCTTCCGTTGAAGAAGCTTGACCATTTGAATTTACTCCGTTAAAGAGCATATGTGAAATAAATGTGGTTCAACCAGGCTTCTGCAAAGATGTTCACTTTGATGTGAAGAAATAAACATGCAAATTAGCTATTCAGGTAAAAGGTTTTCCATAATTGGTTGCTTTCATAGAAAGTTGAAGAGAAAAAAAGGAAAAGATGTGGTCAAGTATAACATGTCCAATTCAATTTCTCCAAAATCATTTGAATGGCAAATTTACCAACATCAATGATGGAAGCACTTTTTATTTTATCTCCTCTATCTTTCTATTCAAGCTGCAGCCAAAGCTCACTGGTCCCAGCTTTTGATGAGAACCCATAAATAAACTGAAGACACTTCGTGAAATGATAAGCTGAAACTTAAAATATGGAGATTGAAGAACTCCTGGCCCAAAGACTTGTTCTATAACATCTGTTTCGTTTAGTAAATTGATTATGTAAGTCATTTCATCTAGATAACATTTATAAATCACAACCTAGGACTCGAACTTCTGTCACTGGATTACATAAAAGCATGCTTTCTATTAGTTGAAGGAAGACATTTACAATACTAAGAAGATTCCCATTGTAGAAACTAGTCGCAAATGCACGTGATGCGTGCAAAACAGTTAGAATATTTTTCTATTAGTGAAGTTATTAATTATCTAATGAGTGAAGCGGTTAAGAGTTCTTTTTATGTTATTGTTTATCTTTATTTATTTGTAGCATCCACCCACCTATTGCCTTATATAATATGGATTCTTAATGCACTCAATCTCAGATCAAGACCGCTTTCATACATTCCTGAAGATGAGCAGTACATTTCTAATTCGGTCTGTGGATTCAATTCATAGACGCATTTGCATGACATACACAAAATCGGACAGAATTACTGCTTTGATTGCAGAACATGTCAACAAAAATAAAATATACTAATTAGCTACAGTTTTGCATATTCATTGCAAAAGAAGCACCAACCATTTCAGATTCTATCAGCACACATTCCAAAGAATGGATCAATTGTCAAGCCTGAAAGCAAGTTGTATTAAAGAGGGGAAATCAAATTGTAGATTTAAATTCAAATAAATCACCTTTCAAAAAGGCCCAGCTTAAGAATTACATCTGCGAGATTAGAATTTGCCTTCCCAACTAACTGGAAAAGCTTCTTTCTTTCCATAGTGAAAGTCCCAGTTTTTTCCATTGCACGGTTTATGTCAGTGAACTCTGCCACCATTCCATCCACCTAAAAAAAAATGGTTGAAGATCCAAGAGCAAGTTCATTAGCTAGAATCTTCGAGAATCAAATTAGACAAGCTACGTGACACAAACCTGGCGGACATAGTAGTCAAGTGCGATACTTTGACCAAGTACACTGCCAATCGTACGTATACCATCAATATTCAAGTACTGCAGCATTATGTGATCAAGGCCAGCTTGCATCCATGTACTTAAAGTAGGCTTCTCTCTTACTTCATATTCTGAAAAGTAAAATGAGCAAGATTCAGCAGGCTAATATAACCAACCTTGATAAACAATGAGATATTCAACAATATAACATTACATACTTTATGATTTAACACCTAATAAACTTTTGTGTGGTTGATAGACATACAGGAACGGAAACACTTGTGTGATTTACAGGAATAGAAGGCAAAGTAAGAACCGGGAGTCAATTACATTCCAAATCCCAATAAGTGAATTCAAAAACTTGTGAGTAGTTTGTGCTTCCTTCTGTTTTAAACTCATCATAGTAGTAAGGGGAGAGGGAGATAAAAGAAGCTAACAACAAAAGTTATCTCCATAAAGGTCTAATCCAGTATGTACTCCATATTCGATCATAATATTAAAAAGCACCAGAACTACACCAAACCATCAGGCGTTCCTACAATGTGGTTCAAGTCCTGCAATTAAAGCAAATATAGACAAAAGTACAATAACCTACTGTTCTGGAAATAGGTACAAGTTCAGAAGAGCCAAGAACATCATTCAGAAGCAAGATCTTCAGGATTACTAGAAACTTATAGGCAGATATATACAGAAGGAAGTTAAGGATGCAGCCGTGCAGAGAACTAGATAAATCAGAAAAAGAGTTTCTTAAAATATGCCATTAACTATTACCAAGATGGGATCCTAGAGTATTTATAGGAATTAGATATTTCTCAAACCATCCTAGCAGGATATCACTCATACAATTGCTTAAGCAAACAAGAAGCTTTAGAAGAGCTAAAACACACACATTCACACACATACACCTCCCAAAAGGAAAGCATATAGATGCCTAAAGCATATGCATCATGCCATAAAACTATGGAAAGGACCGCTCATATAGATAAAAACAGCAAAATCATATATTTATATCATAGCACATTCCAAATACTGTCAAGATCAATTTAAGTAAGCGATACCAACCATCCTTTCTCATTTCAGGAAGCAGGCCAGATGCATGTCTTTCCACAATTTTCAAGTAGCCGTCAACTTCGTGATCACGAACATTGAACAAAACAATTGAACCATATTGGAAAACCACCATGTAACCACAGTCACTTCCACTCAAGGTAGCACCAACACCCTAACATAAAGAGCATTAGAGTTAAATTGCTTGCCTCACATATTCATTAATTGACAAGGATGGCATAAATGCCCTTGAAAAAAGGAGGACATAAGGGTGTGTTATCCTCAACTTTTTTTCAAATTCAACTCTGGACAATACTTTTACTCTCACATTTCATTATTTCTTTTAGTTCTCTTATGTTTTCAGTTTTTCAGTTTAGTTCAACTCAGCTCATTAAGGCAGAAGTGAACCACCCCTAAGAATAGTAAACTTGAGTTACTGAACTTGCCTATAACTGACCAATAGAGGATACTTTGGATAGAAGCAGTTTCAAGGATTTAGCTATTTTAACTACATAATATCATTGCCCCCCCCCCAGCCTGGTGTAGGAACCTCATTATAGAATATCGACGTAATGTTGACATTGGTACATATATAGCTATTACAAAAAAATGAAGCTAAACTATATGCAAAGCTACGATGTTCAGATGCTCCCTCTTGTTGCTTGAACTGATGAAAGTAAATGGGGGAAAAAGACAAGAGAATAGAATGATAAGCGCCAACCAAAGAGATATAATTTTAAGGTAAATAGGAAATTACAACTTCCAAACTCATAAATATTTGGCCTTTGTAAAGGTACCCTGTTAGGCTAAGTATGTTGCTTAAAATAGGTGGTCTCGGCTTTACTTTTTCTCATCTGATATGAACTATATTACTTGATCTTACCCAATTTCTATTTTAATCTTTATTTGATCCAATAAAATTTGCACTTAACTGAAAATCTACAAGGTCAAATTCCAACGTTATCTAGAAGAAAAGGATTTCAGGATTTGAACCAATGTAATCTAATCTTATCTGATGTGAAATGAATTGACGAAAACAATCCCTACAACTCCAAACTTTACATATTTCATTGTTGTCAGGCCTCAGCTTGGTGTGTAATTCATCATTTACTCTTACTACAGAATATTTGGGTAAAGCTCCTAAAGATTTCTTGAGGAAGCTTCTCATTCATAGCAAACAATAATACCTAGGTCCATTAATTATCACTCTCTAAGATTCCTTAGGGAGGATCAGAACTTCAAAACTGAGTATTATAGGATTGCATTGAGTACGAGGGGAAATAAGAGAAAGTGGATAAGTAGATGATTTGGACAATTGGATCATCTACCTCGGAGGAAGATGCTTAAGGTTTACCTATGTCACATAAAGAAACTTTTAGAGTGGTCAGTGGCTTTCACATTTTCCTGTGAAGCTTAAGTCCCCAAGGCATAAAGGATCATGAGTAGATGAACAAATATGATCTTACTGGGGCTAAACACATAAGTACAAATTATTGGAGACGTAGAATGTCCTTCTTAATGAAAATAAGTAATAATGAATCCAATGGTGATAAGGAACGGTATGCATCTTATACTAGTCCTTAGGCGAAGAAACTGAGCAATTCACGAAGAACGCCCAAGTGAACTGAAAAAAGAAAAACCAAAGAAACTTAAGCAAATAACTAGATAGATATGTTCTCCCCAACTTTTTTAGTTATTTTCAGTCCAGCTCAACACAACACATTTACTCTCACAATTCACTATTCCTTTCAGTTTATTTCAGTTCACTTTTGTCAGCAGAAAAGAACAGAGGACCCACAGAGAATAGCACACACTGTGAAACCACAATGTCTTTGACAAATAGGGAAAGTCCCATTCTAAGTTCAAGACTGCAGCTTCAGAGAAACAACTCGAATTTTCCTACATCTCCAAGAGGAACATGCAAATGTTATACGGAAAGTACAGCCAATTACAGTTGATTGCATTGCTAAATCTTTGTTCTTAAACTAAGACCAGTTCATTTATGCTCCTTAGGATTTTGGGAACATAATTACCAGGAAGCATAATGCACCGCAACACAAGAATGGGGAGAATAATCATAGCCAGAGATAAACCGAAACAGAAACATAACTTTGACATCACACTCAGCCACACTGCAAGGTCAATCACAACATCAGAGCATCAGACCATGGGATACTCATCAGCAATGTGAAGTCAAGCACAGGCAAACCATAGCTTTTAAAAGAATATGAAAGATGTTTCTCTTGCAATGTTATGTGAACTCAAATTCTCCAATCTTTCTCGTTGATTTGTTAAACATATAAAATGTCAAAAGGGGAACAGTATCCATATTCTAGCACGGAAATCAGGAATTCTGGAACAAGGTTTCCAGAACAAAATGATTAATTATGGATGGTTCCCAAACCCGGAAGCCTCCATGATAGAGTTAGAATCCATTTCACTCAATAGCGCAACCTACCTGCCCTATGAAACATTAAACCTGTGTGGGTGTGTATTATAAATGAGAGGTGGGAATGGGAGGGGGGGATCAATATGATAGAAACAAACTCACATTAGGTTCAGGCTTAAGGTTTCCGAACTTCAGAACAACATAATTAGTCATCCTTGACGAAGGCGGGATGAAATTAAGCTTGTTCCGATCCACTAAGCTCTTCAAGTCCACGCTACAAGGAACAAATTTCAACTCAAGATCAAGCAACTACAACTAAATTCAAAACAAAAGAAAAGGCAGTACAATGACATATAAATGCTTTAACCATAATTCAGAATTATGTCCATTTATGCCCACCCTCAATCAAGTCCACTTGCACACCAAAACACAACTTAATATTCTGATTCATGCGTGATTTTGTCATGAATTTCCAACATTAAATGTCTCTTTTTTTCGCAACAAGTTAAACTAACTAAACATCGATGTTTAAAATATTTTCATATTAATCTTTTAGCGATCTATTTGTCTCTCCTAACACATTAGGCCATTTTCTTTTTAGGGTGTTTGGTAAATGGCTTTTGGATTGCTTTTTCATTGGCTTATGGCTTTTGGCTTTCATATGTGGTCAACCAACCAAAAAAAAGTGTTTGGTAAACTGCTTTTGAAGTGGCTGAAAAGTCGGCTTTAAAGCCAAAACTTTGCTTTTACTAAAAAACAATAATTATACAGTCGGACAAACAAGTCACTAAAAACAGTCCGTTACTCCAGCCACAACAAAAAGGCACCACACAATTTCCTAACACCCCTTTATCTATCTTTCCCCATTGTCTTTTTTATTGTGCAACCCTAAATGTCAAGTTTATTGCAAAAGTGAACAATAGATAAGCAAATGTAGTAATTGTATTGTACACTACAAATCACAGCTCCGCAAAGTCTCATTAAGAATTTTCAAAAGTACATAGGTAATTGGTGCTTTCACTTTGTAATTGCAAAGCACATAATGTACCTTGGCGGAGCACAAACTAATTTGCAAAGGAAGTGTATGTAAGGCTATGTACAGCAAAACCCTTGATAACAAAAGGAAACACACAATCTTCCAAAAACATTCACTATCCACCCTAGTCAACCAGGGTTTGTAGCAGCAATTCTTATAGCTTATCCCACTGAAAAACATGACATCCTCATACTAGTATCAAAGTAAAGCAGAGTATACAGCATTGACGATCAGTGTATATATGATACTACTTGTCATATTAAATTGTGCCGAATTGTGGCGAATTATTAACATTGAAACGAAATGATAGAAATTACAAAGGAAGAACATAATTAATAGGGAGTGTGGATGAATAAACCTGGTAGAGAAGAAAAAGGCGCGAACAGGAATGTAAGGACGAGGATCAAGATCACCATTATCATCCGTCTCAGTAATAGAAGCAGCTTCAACGACTTGAGTGCACAAAATGGGTTCATTCCACTCAAAGCTATTGGTATCTAATGGCGAAACAGAGGAGAAACAACGAACCACGGTCAAATTACAGCAAATGAGAGAGGTTTTAGCGGGGGAGAAATGAGGAGTTGAATGGAAGAGAGAGAAAGAGGAGAAAGTGGTGAGTGTGCGAGGTGAGGAGGAGGAGGCGATGAGGAAGGAAGGGGAGGGTTTAGGAGGGGATAAAAGTATGGATTTGAGGTGAGTTGCAGGTCTCCATAATTTCGCCATTGATGAATTTAGAGAGGAATCGAAGAAGGAAGGCGGAGATAGGGGCCTGTGGCCGTGGTTGGTGGTTGGTGGTTGGTGGTTGGTGGTGGCGGAGGGTGGTGGCTAAGGTGGAGAGAGGCAGAGAGGGAGTGACAGAGGAAGAAGGTGACCTGGTTGAGGTTTTGTTTGCGTGGGAGGGATATTTAGGTGTTCATTTGTCTAAATTACGAGCTCCCATTCTTTATCATTTTTTTTTTAGTTTTTTTAATAACAGGTATATAAATAATTATTAAATACTTTTTCTTTTCAAAAAAAAAAAAATAGGCAAAGTCTTATAAAAAAGACGTAGTCCAATAAGTCAATTAAAAGCCCAATTATGCGTGTCACGCGCTAAGGAGTCCAGGAAAAATTGATTTTTTAACTTTTCAACCTAAAACCTTAATTTTTATGTTTTTTAACTTTTCAACCAAAAATTTTAACTTTTGCATATAAATCCATAACTAATACGGCTAATGGAGTGAAGGGTATCGATTCCACATATGATATTAGTTATGGATTTTTATGCAAAAGTTAAGGTTTTAGGGCGAAAAGTTAAGGTTTTAGGGCGAAAAGTTAAGGTTTTGGGTCGAAAAGTTAAAAAAAATCAACTTGGTTGGGCTGCTTAGCATGTGGTGCGCGTCATGAGCTTCTCTAAGGCTTATTGGGCTGGTTTTAGGTTAAGCTTAACCTAAGACCGTCTTATAGTAAACCAACTCTTTTTGAAAATGAAAATGTTGAGAATATTTCAAAATCAAACATGAATTGGTCAAATGGCACCTATTTTTAATCCAACTTTGTTAACCAACATCTTGATTTTATTTATTTGTCAAATGGCACCTACTTTGAAACTAACTTTGTGATCTAGTACCTTAATTTTATTCAATTGTTGTTTAGCCGCTTAAACTACTTTAATCTATTCTTTAAACCTATGTTTAATTATTGTGATCTAGCACAATAATTTTAATTTATTGTTGCTTAACACGCTAAATTACCCTAATCTATTTTTCTTGGTACTTCACTGATATGCTTTGAATAAATAAGTAAGCTTTCATGCGGTTATTCTATCTCGTCAACACGAGTTT
Source organism: Patellifolia procumbens (assembly GCA_947645195.1). Taxonomy (NCBI): domain Eukaryota; kingdom Viridiplantae; phylum Streptophyta; class Magnoliopsida; order Caryophyllales; family Amaranthaceae; genus Patellifolia; species Patellifolia procumbens. The sequence continues at coordinate 1,320,605 of CANSGD010000920.1, forward strand.
AACCAGTTAATGAATGAAAAATCCATAAAAATGGTACATCATGTATATGAGTCGTCGTCCAAAAATGGTACATCATTTTTTCATTTTGGGGTGTTTTTTAAATTGGTACTTCTACCTTTTCCCATAAATAGAAGGTTGGCCCACCTAATTAATACACTTCTCTCCTACTTTTTCTTTTCTTATCTCTACCTTTATCACTTTTTCCTTACTTTTACTATCATTTTCTCTTACTTTTGCACTTTTTTCTTGGTCCGCGCAAAAACAAATGTACATATTGAAAAAAACAGAGGTAGTACTCCCTCCGTTGCAAAATGTTATACCCATTTGGAATATGTGGGAAAACCAAGGCAAATAGAATCATAGGAGAATCTTATGTTTATTTTAATAATTTTCATGTACTTTTTTTGTCCTTATTAGGAAAAGTAAGAGAGAGAGATTCAAATGTGGGGACCATTAAAGTACAAATGAATAAAAGGTAGGGAAATATTTAGATATTGAAGGGTAAAATGGGGAGAAAAAATGTATATAAATAGAAAATATTCTATATGGGTATATTTTTTGAAACAGCCTAAAACGGAAAATGGGTATAACATTTTGAAACGGAGGGAGTAGTATATAATAAGGGATGATACCAACATATTCTATTATATTTTTAAGTAAAATTTTGAAGAATAAACTTTTTATGAGTGCAAATTGGCGACTTAACTTATATTTTCTAAACTGAACTTATTTTTACTGAACTGAACTTATTTTTACTGGTTCATGTTATTTCTTCTTCTTTGCACTACTTATTTTTAATGAACTCAACTTATTTTACTAAACTGAACTTATTTTTACTAAACTGAACTTAATTTTACTGTATATTATTCTTTTAAGGTGAATTGAATAGGGACTAAGTTTACTGAACTTATTTGTAGTACAATGAAGTTATTTTTATTGAATTGGATTTATTTATACTGAAATAAACCTATTTACTAAAAGTTATTGTTTTAAGGTGAAATGAATGTGACCTAATTTCTAACCCAATTCTTAGCCAAAGTAAATAATTTCACAAAATTTCGCCAAAGTAAAAGAGATTCTACATCTTTGTATTTCAAAGTAAATAATATCATAACAAAAATGATGTGAGACATATTATAATGGCAATCGTCACTAACTTGGATAGACGATTTGGTTAAACTTAATTATGCCCACAATGAATTTAATACTGTGATTGTGTGCGGCATTCATTAGCAAAGAATATAAAGTTAATGATTTGAGATATTATGCTAAGATTTACACACCGTGATTGTATGTGTTCATTAGCAAATAGTTAAAAGTTAGTGATTTGAGCCAATATCATAAAGTATACCTAAGCAAGCTTACGTGATTATATGTTGTCATAAGCAAATTTTGGCAACTTCGAGGATATGGAATGATAATGGTTAACTCTAAATTAGGGATTTTATCAATCAATTATGTACCGTGATCGTTGTTGTTTTTAAAATTGATTCTCAATGAATATGGTAACGACACGTAGTTTAAATTAATTTTGCGTTGACATGTGTGTTTCTAATTAGCCAAATGAACAGAGGGGCGACACGTGTCAACTACAATTTTGACACATGTCAGCGAGCAATAAAAGGCAGCCATATGTCATTCTCATATTGCACTTTAATTAAACTGCTTAAAATATGTTAGGCATAAAATCATTTGTCCAATCAAACTACACATTGATTGATATTCCCATTAGCATTTTCCAGATTTTATTATAGAAAGAATTTTTAAGATAATGCCATAAACAATTTACCGAAAGTAAAACTTCATTAAAATCATTTACCACAAATTAGTTAGATTGATTGGAATACATTAGGAATGAAACCATTAATAAAATCAAGTAAACCTTGATTGATGCAAATCACATGTCATCAACATAAAATAACTATAATTAAAATCATTTACAAAATTATAACCGTTATATGGCAGATAGGTAAGAAGTAAAGATATCAATTTTTGTAACTTTGTTTCATGATAATGACGTGCTAACATACATATCACGTGCAAATAAAAAATATCACATTACACTATATACGTAATCAATAATGAAAACTAATATTCTTAAAACCACATAAATCATATTAAAACAATTAGATTAGTAAGGTGAAGTAATGTTTTGACAACATTTTCAATTATCGGCTCCGTTTGTTTTAACGGAAAATAATTTTCATGGAAAATCACTTTTCAAATAAAACAATATTCAGTGGAAAATATGATTTTAGAAAAAGTTTTCCTTTGTTTGTTTGAGTGGAGCAAAACTTGGGAAGGAAAGGTGAAATAAAGCAAAAGAGAAGGAAAAATGGGAAGGAGAGAATCAAGAGGAGTAAGGATTGGAGAGGAAAATGTGGCATACCTTATTTACAAAATGAAATTGGTTTTCCTCTTTTAAGAACACTTTTCACCTTTAGGAAAATTGTTTTCCACCCCTTACCAAAACAAACAAAGGAAAATGAAAGAAGGAGGAAAATCATTTTCCGAGAAAATGGTTTTCCACCAAAACAAACGGAGCCTACATTTACAATACAAGAGTAAAGTCTTGCGGATAGACGATCTATCCATAAGTATATGGATAGACCATCGTAAAACCAAGATGTTTTAATTTAAAACATTAAGGATTTAAGGCCATTTTTAGTTCACCTTAGTTTCTGAACAAAACATATTACTATTGAACTGGACTTATTTCTACGGAATTGAAATTATTTTTACTGATTCATGTTGTTTTCTCTTCTTTAGCTTTTACTTAAATAAACTTATTTTTACTGAACTAAACTTATTTTTACTGAACTATACCTATTTTTGCTAAAATGAACTTATTTTATTGAATTAAACTTATTTTTTTATTGAATATTGTTATTTTAAGGTGAGCTGAACCGGGTTTAGCTTATAATATCACTGTATAAGGTTTTAACTTGAAACTATAAGGTGTTAAAATTTTAAAACCTTGATATTCTAAATTAAAATCTCAGAATTCTAACTTAAAGCTTCTTACCACTATCCATATGTTGATGGATAGACCGTTTAACCCAAGTCTTTGTAAAAGTATAAATTAGATTATTATATTTTTTTTACCAATTCGAAAGTTACATTATTCGTTAAATATGTGCATTAGTGAAAATATTAGAAAATTCAAATAATATAATAATAATAGAGACATCAAGACTCAAATGTTCCTAAGGACCATGTTCGTTATCATTCAATAAACAAGTCGTAATAGGGTTAGCAGTTGTTGGCCTGTCAATAAATGGGTTTGGAGGGTTGTTGACCTGTTTAATAAATAGAAAGTGTAAGCATTGAGAAGATTTAATCCGTTATCAAAGTCCCCAACACAAACTCAATGTTTTTCAATTTGTTTTCTAACTTTATTTGGTTGGTGAGATGGATAATGGAGCGGGGATAAATTTAAAAATTGTATTTGCCATTAATGACGGAAAAGGATGAGGACGATTTTGTTTCATAGAACTTATAACTTTTGTGATAAAACATTGAATGATAACAAAGATATGAAAGGGGTTTGGGGTAGACTTGATGATCCCTTTAAATCAGGGGAAAGAAATCAATTTTAAAATTGCGAGTAGGAAAAAGATGCATTACTTTATAATTGATAGACTCTCAAAAGACTTAAAAAATCATAATAATAGATGAAAAGGTAGATGATCAACTTAAATTTATTAAAAAGCTTACAAATTCACTACTTTTCATGAAGTTTTTGGGCCAAAAAAAAAAATCATTAGTTAATTGTCAGTTTGTATACCATTGTTATACGAAAAATATCAAAATATATATTTTGTGATCATTGTTTGTTGAAATCAAACGCAACCATTATCTAATAAATGTTGAATATAAGAACACTGATAATATTAAAATTTTCGTGCATTTTGCACGGGTATAAAAGCTAGTATAATTATATAGATAGACTTTCCTATTTCCCTAAAATCAACCCAAAAGTTTTCCATCTCCTCTATTACCTTAACTTTCCTCTGTTTCGTGGATTGGCGAACTTTGTAAATTTGGGTGTATGGTTGAAGATTTCGTTGAGATGTGTGAGTGAAGGAGAGATGCAGCAGTTTCAAAAGGCAATATGGCAACATCAAGGTGTTTTCCTATTTCCCCATATGAATCCACATGCATGCATCCCGACTTTCGATGACATCTTTCCAGACAATAGTAAAGCGTTTGGAATTAGTAAGTTTGTAATTTTGTTACTGAATTTGGAATTTGTAACACGGTACTTTTTGGCGAAAGTGTTGTATAATAAAATAGCAAGTTTTTAAGTTGGTGCATTTTTGGAGTTCATTAATCTGAAAAGACTATGGAATTATTAAGTTTGTAATTAAATTATTCAATTTTGGAATTCATATCACGACACTTTCCGACAAAAGTGAAGTAAAATGAATTAGCAATTTCTTAATTTTTTTTATTGAATTTTTGAATTTCATAAATCTGAGAAAACTCTATCATTTTTTTTACTACCATCCCCTACCCTTATATATGACAATGAATTTTTTTATGGTTGTTCATATCAGTGTTTGTTAGCCTCAAGAATGGGAGGATTCGTGGCCTGGTGTTTGTCATTAGATTTAAGGTTTTGGTTGGTGGAGTTTAGTAAGTGCAATGTGACAAAATTGAATTTGTAAAATATGGATAAATTACAAAATCTATAGAGTACATTTACCTTAATTAATAATTCGGCCGAAGAACTTGAGTTTGCTCTTTGTACTCCTATTTATTTTCAATGCTTGTCAAATGCACTATAACATATATAAACAACATATTAATATACATCTTTTCTGCATGGATATAAAATTACATAATATTTATGCTTTACAATTACCTGCTCCTTCTTTTTAATTCTGATGTTGTACACTATATGATGAATTGATAGATGGCATGAAAAGGATTGAAAGGGGAAGATGGAAGTTATGAGACAGTCATCAGACAAAGAAAAGAAGGAAGAACATTAAAGAGTTTTTGTGGCTAAAGAAGAAGCACACGTGAGTGGGAAGGAGAATGAAAACAATTATAAAATTATTTTGTTTAAGAAAATTAAATGAATTAACTTCCTTGAGTTGTTGGCAGTTTTTGTTAGTCGTGGTAACTGGTAAGTGGTAGATGTTTACTTTTTTGATTTTTCCCTTTTTCCCTCTTTATCAGTTGTGGGTAGTGATTTTATTTTCTTTCTTTTTCTATTTTTGGTGTCCCTCATCTGTTGCCTTATATAATAGAGATATAGATCATTTTAAACTTTTCAACTACTCCCATATCATTGTAGTTTCCCAACATTGACCCAATAGGAGTACTAATTTTGCCAACCACTCTAGTTACTTTAATAATTTCAACAACTTATCAATTTTAGGTGGTACCTTCTACATTTCAGTTAAGGTATCGATTTCAAACACATTTTAGCTAGAGTTGTCAAACATATAAGACATATTTTAGCTAGAGTTTCTGGTGGTATCTTAAATATTATACTTTCACAATACATTCTATAATTTTTATTTATGCATAATTAAATTTAGTTCCTCCGTAACGAAATAAACGCAACAATTGTATTTTTGACACTATTCACAGTTTTAACTTTGATCGTAATTTGTGACTTATACATCAGGAAAAATATAGTCATGTGGGGTCTCGTTGGATTCGTCTCAACTTGTAGTTTTTTATAATATAATGTTTTTAGTTTTACAAAAACGTAATTAGAGATATTAATCTTTAAAGTTTTGTCTTAGCATGCGTGCCTAGGGGTGTAACTGAGCTGAGCCGGCTCGTAGAGCCCTCGAGATCGGCTCGGTCAAAGCTCGGCTCGAGCTCGGTCAATTTTGAGCCCGAGCCGAGCTCGAGCCGAGCCTTAGCTATCCGAGCTCGAGCTCGAGCCCAACAAGGCTCGGCTCGTTTAAGCTCGGCTCTTTTACTTAAAATATAAGTCGTTATTCCTAAAATTTGAACTTTAAATAAATGATTAAAATTATCGGGTGTTGAAAATTAAGTGACATGAAGGACCTTATTTACATTCAATGTATCTCTGTTGAATTATGGCTTAATTTTTAATATTTTTTTTTGCAAGAATGTTAACCAATAACGGGGGAAAGATAATCGAGCCGAGCCCGAGCCGAGCTCGAGCTCGAATTTTTGCAACTGAGCCGAGCTCGAGCCTTAACTTAGCAAGATCGTCGAGCTTCGAGCCGAGCTCGAGCTCGGTCAAGTTGCCAACGAGCCGAGCCGAGCTTGGTCGAGCTCGAGCTCGGCTCGGCTCGTTTACACCCCTATGCGTGCCCAATCAAATTGTTGCATTTATTTCATTATGGAGGAAGTAAGATGGTTTGAAGAGGTATACTAAAAACCGTAAAAGGTCAAATGATGTATTAGAAAATAGACAAAAAGGGTATGAACCAAACAATTTAGCTTACTCCTAAAGCCTTTCTTTAATACTTCCTCCGTTTTTTTATACTTGCATCATTCACATGGGGCACAAGAGTTAAGGAGGGGAGAGAGGGAAAAAAGGGGACTCATGTGATTGGAGAGAGGTAGAGAAAAAGTATTGCCATAAAAGGAAATGATGCAAGTAATTTGTAACTTCCAAAAGTGGAAAATGATGCAAGTAAAAAAAATGGAGGAAGTATAAGACACAAAATGGAAAAATGGAGAAATGAAGAAATAACTTAATTTATTAGGTTACTATCATGTCAATTGGAAATGAAATTTGGTAAAAATATATATGAATCTACATTTTTTTTTCTCCTAAGAAAAATAAAGAACCCCAATCTTTCTTGGGGTGAATCGAAAATGCATATAATAAAGTAAAGAAGGATTTTAAACAAGCAAATTATAGAGAATCAATTATAGAAAAATAAATCATTTCATTAAACTAAAAGGATATCATATTACATTTTACTATATAAAAAAATAAATCATGAAATTGAAGAATAGAAACACTACCATCTTTCAGTAGCAATTCTACACTAAAAAACGAAAATTAACTACACTTTTTGGAGTTGAATTTGTGGCGGTTAGTAGGTAATTGAGATCTTTTGGGGTGGATAATGTAGTGAAAAATAAACAACCCCAATCTTTCTTAGAGTGGATAATTTAGTGGATAATTGAGATCTCACAACATACCATGTACAAAAATCTATGAAAGAGCATACAACGTTCAAAATAATTAGAGAGATAAAAAAGATTTTTCCAACTATAATTATGTGTTTATTGGCTAATGAATAGCAATAAGCACATGCATATAGTCCAACTAGCCATGTATATATTTGGATGAAATTCATCAATTTTTGGAAATTGTACATAGGGACTGAGAGAGACAAGGGAAAATCTTCCCCATAAACGACCCTATTATCACCCGTGGCGGATCTTGAATTTTTGTTATGGACTCGAATTTTTAAAATATACTTCCTCCGTTTCTTTTTAAGTGCTACATATTGACTTTGCTACTATTCATCCATTATAGTTTGACTGGCTTTTACAATTTATGCATAAGAAAAAATATAGTCTTGTTGGATCTTGTTTGATTCGTCTCGATGTATACAATTTTAATATCTTGTTGTCATAATTTTTACAAATGCATAATTAAAGATAAAAACCATACAAAATGTGTCTCGACAAGTGTGAAAAAAGAAATGTAGCACTTAAAAAGAGACAGATGAAGTATATTTTAGACAATTTGAATAAAAATGTAGTAGTGAAAAATTAATCTAATCCGATTAAAATACTAACTCGATACAAAATTGACTCAATATCCAAATAACTTGAAAGAAATTAACTCAAACCGATTTTTAGGCGAAATAAACCGAAATTACATCCAAATTCAATCGACAAAAACTCGATTTGAATACGATTTCTACATTACTCACTATGGCCCGATTAAAAATCGAATTTAATACGGCATAAACCGAATTGATCTGATATAATATAAACCCAATATCCAAATGATTCCAAACGACCGAATTTCGAATAGATATCAAAAATCGAAATTTGAACTAAATTTTTTTGTCATGTTTGTACTAGGGGTCATGCCCCTGTTGGAAAGATTCTCTCCTGATTATCACGTACACATAATATGTGAAATAGGCGATATAATGGGAAAATAATGGAGAGAGAGAGCGCATCAACTTCTCACCTTCTCTAGGATCAAGTAATTTAAAAAAAGATACAGCTCCAATTGCAACTAAAATATGCAAATTAGAACTCATCACCGATTTTTTTTGTAAAAGTAGTTAAAAGTTTTGATAATAGCTAAAAGCTCGATTTTCATTTCTCTCAAAGAGTTAAGGTCGATCATTTAGAAAAATTTCGTTTACGATTACACCTTATTCATTCTTCTAATAGAAGAGGGAGAAAATGAAATATGTAAAAATTTTGGTCGGAAATATATAGAAAAAAAAGGAAGAAAGAGAAGGTTGAAGAAGGATGTCAAAAGAAAAAAATTGTCATTTTTGTAAATAAATTTTAAATTTTACGTATTTAAATTCAGTTAAGAAAATTATAAACTCAAAGCAAAATGAAATGTCTGAAAAAAAAAGTGAAGAAAATTTACCTTAAGATATGCATTTTTCAACATATACGTCGTTGGTAAAAAAAACATTTGTAGAAATGTAATATTTATCTTCGTTGTTATAATTTCAAGAATAGATTTACCAATGAAAGAAAATAGAGGTGAAAGAGGGAGAAAGAGAGACAATAGATGTAATGATGAAAACAACTTAACCAGTGAAATGAAAAAAAGTAAAAACTACACACCTAAGAGCCTAACCAGCAGATAATCCACAATTTGATATCATTGATTTTAATATTAATTTGTCATTCTTCCACCTCACTCATGATCTACTATTCACTTTAACACCATTTCTTTTTTCACCTAGATAATCTACAATTTTAGATCTTTCTACTCGCCATCTCTTACTTATTATCAATGTAAGAAAAAAACAAATAGTAGCTTTTAAGATGAGAAAATAACATCCATTGGATTACTGCTATCAAAAAATTATGGGCCCCACAACTTTTTTTATTTGCTACGATTTTTAGCACAATTAATATGAATTTATTGATCTAGCACAATAAATTTAATTTATTGTTGCTTAGCACCCTAAACTACCCTAATCTATTTTTCTTTGTAGCTCATGATATGCTTCAGCTAAATAAGTTATCTTTCATGCGGTTATTATATCTCGTCAACACGAGTTTAACCATTTAATGAATGAAAAATCCATAAAAATGGTACATCATATATATGCATCGTCGTCTAAAAATGGTCTTTAGATTATTCGGCTGAATACAACATTTGAGGACTTGCACCGACACCGTCGTTTCGTAGGGATTCTCAAAATCCGTGCTCCTTAAGGACCAGCACTTATGTTTGTTTGTCCGTAAAACATTGTATTTGACTTAAAGATTGCCGAAAAAGTCGCATCAAAGTATGTGCCCAAATAATGATCTATTGGTACTCTTGTAGTTGGGATTCTCGAACTTCATGGCCTTAAAAGGGAGCGCGACGATGACATTTCGGAACATCGTTTAGTGCCTTAAAAACCTAGTTAAAGTCATTTTAAAGTGTGTTCTCCTTGCCACTTCCAATCTTCTAAACTATGCGTGAGAAATGAGGAAGGAGAAAGATGGTGATGCTAATTCACATTTTCCCTTTTTTCCTTTTTTTTGGCTAAAAATGTGACATGGACTTGGTATTTGGACTTTGTGTGCACTAGTGGAAAAAATAGTTGTTACTGCGGGCCTTAAAGGGGCTTGTTGCTGCGTACATGGGTCGTAGCTATTGAAGGAGCATCAAATCTAAAAAAAAAGTAGCTACGTACAAAGACGCAGTTAAAATGGAAGTTTAGCTGCGGGCCTGAAGCTAAAGCCCGCAGCAACAAGCGTCTATAGCTGCGGGCCTCAGCCGCCCGTAGCTAAAGTTGATAATAGCCACAGCTACCATCAACTTTAGCTGCGGGCTCTAGGCTGAGGCCCGCAGCTATTGTGTTTAATTTTTTAAAAAAAAAACCCTGCTGCTGCACAGTAGCATACCAGCAGCAGCATACTAGCAGCAGCAAGGCAGCATACCCGCAGCTAGCAGCTAGCGGCAAGCTAGGCAGCAGCAAGGCAACATATATATAGCGAGGCAGCAACACATCGATCATAATACAACATATATATTACTTTAGGCTCGCGAACGTAGAAAGCCAACTAGTATATTACTTCAAGCTCGCGTTCTCAAGTTATCTCAATACAACATATATTCAAATACCGACTTACAATAATATGAAGTTATATTACTTCAAATTAGCAACTAGTATTCATTAGATGGATTAATTACAATTGAAACAAGGTTCAACCAACTAGCTAATGACTAACATCCTTAGATAACTAAACTAAGTTGATAGATACCTAGTTCTAAAGAACTTCGTCCATTGCTCTCGAACCACATTAATTTCTCCATCCGTCTAAGCATCGAGCGTTCCAAAATATTCCTGAAAATGCAATATAAGTTTGTAAGATTCAATGAAAGTAAAAAAATTCATTTGACATGAACGTAAAACACTATATACGATAATATATTGCTAAAATTTTACAAAAAATTTGGCAGAGTTTCGTGTAAAATATGGACTGCCTAAAATTTTAATTAGGACCCGTGTCCAATTTATATACATGTTTCAACAAAATAAACAATCCAAATTCATCCACTCCCAACATCTCCATACAACTAATTGCTCAAATGCTTCAATGCAATCCAAATCCGACAATCTAACACTATTTCAAAAATGAAATCGAGCAAAAGCCAACCAACAGGTCTACCACTTGTATATGTTGAGGACACTAACCTCTTTCAAGCATTTGCAATCACAATACAGGGTAACAATCTCCAACATGTAGTTCATGACATAATACCCACATTCCAATCCACCGGTTTGTTGAGGACACTAAGTTTAATCAATTACAAAAATGAGGCACAAATAAGTTCTAAAAAAAATGATAAAGTAAATGTTTATGTACAAAAGCCTTTGAAGTGATATAGTACGTAGTAGTTAATTATTATAATAATGATGATAAAGTAAAAAAATTAAATTATCTCAATCGAAACACAACGAATCTCCCTATCTTTTGTCTTAGGATGCTTACCATCACTGGCCTTGTAAATTTGATATGCCCTAAATCACCAAAATAGACAATCAATAGATAATAATACATGAAATTAAAAATTCACGATAGTAAAATAAAGTAAATACTTACAAATCACTGAGTGCCAAAACCTTTAGCATTCGTGGATTATCCTTAGGTTTCCTTTGGGAGTTAAATACGTACACGAGACCAGCTTGAAGTTCAATTACTAGTAGCATCCAGTGGTTCCTTACAATTTCAAATCAAATCGTCAAGGTTTATAAGAATAAGTATAAACAACTAGGATAGCATAATCAACGATGAGTAGTTCTTACTCTTCATGATATGGCGCCAAAATAAACTTGCATTGTTTCTCTTTCTTATTCTTCTCAGCGATAAAAGCTTCCGTAAAGTACATTTTAAGCTTAGAAGGTTCATGGACTTTTGTAGCATGTATCATTTGAGGACACATGAATGGAACGAGGGAGTTGTTGAAACAATAAGGAAATTCATCCATCAAAAACTTGTACTCAATAATAATTTAAAATGTTAGGGAAATGAGTAGAGGGCAAGTGGTGAGTTATGTGAAGCTACTATATCTTAACTATTTGACTACTAAATAGATGTTAAGAGCTTACATTTGATAAACATGGATGCAAGACACATTGATACAAACCCCTTTTAGAAACTCCTCAATGTCCTCCCTACTGACGATCGACGCATCAACCTTCTCGTAGTAGAAAAGTGGGGGCTTTATTTGTAATATAGTGGATCCACACCTATCGTCTCGTGCAGTACTAAGTAAGAGATGCAGCAACTGACACTCTTCACCAAGTTGTTGAAGTATTTTATGATCTAGTGGGAGAAAGGAGTTGACTCGGGGTGCTTCATCACAACTACCTACAGCTGATCTCGGGGTGTTTTTCCCTTTGCTTGAAGATGGTTCATTTACCTCCAAAATCGTTTTCAATTGAGAAGGATGCTCCAATTCATTGGAATGACCCTACAAGGTAAAACATTAAATTTTCGTCACAAGATTAAACAGTAGATTTTGAAGGAATGACTGATACTTTCATGTATTAAGACCTCAGTTATTGTTAATTACCTCATATTTTTTTAAACAATAATAAATCCTTCGGCCATTGCAGGAAGTGACCTTCCGCATCACCCACCTTAGTGGTTTCACCATCATCCGACTTTTCCGGGATGAAAACGTCCCTATGCTCTAGGTAGGCATAATCTAAGGACACCTTCCAATGGCTATCGGATTTCCTAGTCCAAGTATGCATAACCTCAGAAGAAGAGGAACATGGATATACCTTACCATCTCCAACCACAACTAAATTTCCATTATAGGCGTCTCTAACACAAAGTTTACATGGATTCTTGCCCTAAACATAGATGAAATTATTAATATTAATAAATTCAGTTAATCACAAGCACGTAAGACTCAAAATGTTTCTCTATCTCAGATTCATGTATTCTATATTTTAGTGCAAGTGTCCGAATGCAAGACCTAATGTTATAACACTTAATACATTAGTTGATGCATGTTTAAGAAGGTTAGAATTCAAAGAGTTGGATATTTTGTTGTCTTTGATGGATCGAGAAGGCGTTCGATTTAATGATACAACTTATAAGCTTCTTATTGAGGGGTATTCAGGTTTTTCTTGTAAGGTTGATGAAGCAAAGACGTTGCTTTTTGAGATGCAGGACAGTGACTTTGAGGCAAAGTTGGTGATGGATCAGGTGAAAGAGTTGGTATACGAGTTGCTGAACCAGGGAGTTGAGCTGAATGATGATATGCTTAATGCTTTAATTGACGGATACCAAAAGGCTGGGATGATGGATGAGCTTGAAGTTAAGTGTATGGTGAAAGTCAAGTGTCATCCTAATCATTAAACTTGTTAGAACTCAATTGATTTTAAGGTCCAAGCTTCGTAGATACTCATGAATGATGACCAGTAAAAGACTCTGATATGAATTTGTTCGCTTGTTGCACATTTAAAAATTCATTATGCTCATGATCCTGCACTCTAGTCTGGTGACTCTGATATGAAGTTGGATATATACAAATAGGTGGAGAAGTTATGAAGAAAGCAGCATTATCGGAGCAGATGATCCATGTATATAACCACCGGGGATAAAACCTTAGACTCAAGCAGTTGAACTTCTCTTAATTACAGTTAGAATTTGACATTGTTACTGATATGGGTGGCCAATGTTCAGAAAAATTGTAGCAGGAACAACGATAAGGCCATTTACAAGCATTGGCTAGCTTAGGAACTGAACATAAATCATATTCTACAAGGAACACAGGATATTACCAGATTTTATCCTAGCATGAAGACAAAGGATAGATACATATAATATGAGTTTCACCAATTGCCAAAACTCTAAAACTTATATCCATTTGAGTACTTACTAGTTACTACATTAAACTCCATATGACACCACCATATGAAGCTGCTAACATTGAATGACTCAACGAAACAGGCATCTTGAACGCTCAAACATCATCAGGAGATAGCTAATAAATTCATACTCCAACAGCAGCGCATTCATGTTGTTAGTGAGAAGTGCAAACCTAATAAAAAATTTTAAACTAGATATATACCTTTAGAAGTGGGACAGTTGGTACATCTTGAACTTTCGGAATGGATACCGGGGGGGGGGGGGCGTCAAGATGCTTGTCACTACTACCCAATCGAATAGTTCCACTGCCGATAAGATTTCTCAGCGCTTCTTCCACCTTAGCAGCCACTTCTTATTCAAGTTTCTTGTCGGAATCTGCCTTGATCTCGAGGAGCTTCTGAGCAAAGTCGTCATGTGATAGAACACTATGAACCTCCTTGTTCTTCATTCTGCGCTTTGCTTTTCCAAACACTTGTTCTATTCCAACATTTAGTCCACCAATAGCCTTCACACGCCCCATGTGGTCTCGCTTGCTTATAGCCTTTGACAAGGCATCAAGCCCATGCTCCTCAACATAGGTGCCGGCTTCGTTTGCTTTGGCCTCAATTTCTAGATGGTTGTCCTGTTAACCAACAAGTTTAATAATTCGTTTAAATAAATATCAGGCTATGATTGAAAGTCAAACCATTGATTTATCTTTTATAATTTTTTACAACTTACAATTTTTTGAACTACTTCACATTTCTCTGTGTATTTTGGATCAATACCCCAAGATCCATTTGCAAGCTTTTTCTCATGCGCAAACTTCCATGCTATGGGCTGTATCATCCTTCTACGTGGAATAGAAGTCACATGAGAGCTAGAAGACTCAGCGACGCTGGAAGATGGAGCAGGGAGTCTGCCACGTTTGATCCACTTCTCTTCAGCTCTACTAAAGAATTTTGACCCAGATGATGTGGGTGCTTGTTTTGTTTTACGCTTGAACTTCCTTTTTGGCTTTTGGCCTTTGGAAAACAAAAAAAATTGCACAAATCATGTAGTTAATATAATAAACATTACAAGTAATAATAAGAATAAACCTATTCAAATGGTTTCACATTAATAGCGTAGTATCACACCTGAAATTCAGGGGTCTCATATGTTGCTGCAAATGTCTTCCACTGATCCTCGGTAATCAATCCTTCATAAGCCACCAAGGGATCTACATTTTTCTTAACTTTTTTACTCTGCGATGGTCCTCCATTGACTTCTTCAGCTTCAGTTGTCTCATGTGCATGTGCATCGGCAGCATCAGACGTCTCTTGTGCATGTGAATTATCAGCAACATTATCCTTCTTCTCTAGCCAACGTCGCCTGAGCTTGGACTTGAAGTCTCTAAACCGAGCACCGACTAGTTCATGAAACTTCTTTTCCTTAGTTCCATTTGGATCAACAGTGTTGAAAAGCCTCTGTAAAAAAATGAAACAAAAAAAATGAAACAACTAATATAATAGCTACGATGTATATCAAGTCAATTACAACAAACAAAATCACCTTTGCCTCTTCCCAATTCTTGCTCTTTTCCACTTCATATAACTGATTATAACTCTCAGTGTTAACATCCGTTATCATAGCACATGCACCAATTTGCTTACCATATTCATGGCCCCATTTTCCAATGTAGTTATCCAATGCATCAAACTCCAAAAACATAGGTTGTCCACCCCTTTTAACCCTCCTTGAAAATCCTCGCCCTTGTTTGCGTTCGGATTTCGTAGATGAACCACAAGAGGAAACAACATGCACAACCTCCTGCAAGTGAAAAGATTAAACATGAATTCAATAGGAAAAAAAAACATAAACAACATATACAAATGAGTTTACAGAATTGGAGTTTACGGAATTAGTAAATATAGCCAGACTGATTTAAGTAGTACGACATGAGTTTACAACCGGACCGGCCTGCACAGTTCCTGCAGACCCGTGCACTTACCCTGCACAGTGCTAATCCGAGTTCTGGGTGCCACCTAAAGTTGTTTGCGTCGTTCTTAATTGAGAACATACGCTTAAACCTAGGTATAATTGAAAGGTACCACAACACCTTCGCGGCATGCCCAATCTTGTTTTTCTCAATAGCGTCATCCCCTTTGTCATAAAAGATCCCCTCATTTTTCTTATACCGCAATATTCCACAATTTGGACACTTGTCCAATTTCTCATGCTCCTTGTGAAAAAGAACACAATCATTAGGACATGTATGGATTCGCTGGTACTCTAGGCCGAGAGGACACATTAATTTTTTGGCATAATAGGTCGACGTGGGAATCTCATTACCCTTTGGAAACATATTTTCTAAGGCTTCCAACAACAAGGTAAAACTCGCGTCAGTCCAATTACCCTGCGCCTTGATGTTATACAACTTTAACACGCCTTCTAGGAGTGAAAATTTTGGACATCCAGGGTATAGGGGTGTCATAGCAGCCTTTTCAACTCTCTCAAATCGCTCAGGAGTGTCACTAAGTTGTTCTTGTAAACCCCCATCATCTCATTCATATCATCTTCGTCGGCTAACTCATCATCACTATCTTCACACTCCTCACCAGTATCTTCCTCACCATTACCAGAAATCATGGAAACTTCATTATTGTAATCATCATCTTCCTCATAATTGACACCACCATCATTTGCCTCATCTTTGGCATTGGTATTTGGCTTCGCATTCACTGGAACTATGTTCTCACCATGCCAATACCAAACTTCATACATCTAAGTGAACCCTCGCCGAAACAAATGATCCTCTATAACCCCAATATCGTCCCACTTCCTTAGATTATTACAATCACGACATGGACATAAAATTGTGGCAACTCCCTTACTCCTTTGGTGTTCTAAAGCCACTCTACGAAACTCTTCTACCCCATTAAAGAAGTCAATTGTGTTGCGTTCACCATACATCCAACAACATTGAGGATCTATTCTAAAAAGTCAGGAAAGACGGAATTAGACACCTAACAAGTACACATGATAGACCATTCAATAGAATTAATGCATGCTCTAAGAAGGTCCTTATCACTCCATCCTAACCCATCCTTGGACATCTAATCTCACTAGTGAATGTACACCAACTCTTCGATTCTAAGGAAATTTCGGCAGCATTTTCCTATAGTTCTCCAAGTAGCACGTTGTAGCAAATTGCTTAACTACATATGTACCCGGAGAACATATTAAGGAAATGGAAAACCGAAAGTATCCTTAGAATCGAAAAGAAGGCATACATTCACATCCTAAGTGAGATTAAATGTCCAAGAACAATCCCAAAACCGGGGACTATTCAAGACTTACTCCTGAACGGGTATCTAGGCTTATGATTGATAATGCAATAAAAACACAAACTAAACAATGCATCACCCAATAATTTCAAATAATATTCACATACATTTTACATAGGGTGCTCAAACATTCAAATAATCAACCACAATTTCACTGAAAATCAAGCAAAGTCGGATTTACTTGCATCAAATTACCATAATTTCACTGTCCTATGCTCTCTAATTTTTATTTTTAAGCAACTTTGCATATAATCAACCACAATTTCACTGAAAATCAAGCAAAGTCCGATTTACTACATCAAATTACCATTATTCAAGTACCACTGAACTTTATTGAGTTGTCAACATTGAAAGTTATTCATTTGGGGAGACATTGACTGACATACCTTATGATAATTTCGCAACCTTCAAGGTTATAAGTAGCAAGTTTTCGTCGATCAAAACCTAAATTAAAGACAAGTAATACCATCAAAATTAAGTTTGCTATGTAATATTCCGAGACTAAAGCTCTTAAAGGCAAGTAAGTGAGCAGTTGGATAAACAACCATATCCAACCAAATTTCCAATCCATGTTCTAGCAAATTTCAATCTAAGGCACAAATGAAATCCAGCTACACATAAATTTTATAAGTCTCGATGTCTTAGAATCAAATGTTAAAAAATGAAAGGTAGCTGACCAAACTTTGGAACTCCATGCTTGGTAATGTCAAAAATATATAACCAAGCAGCAACTTAAGCACCCAGTTGTTCAAAAAAGTTGATAGAATCTTAGCAATTCAACATTTTTATTTAAGACCCAACATTATACTTGCGTTCACAAAACTACCTAGAAACCAAATGTTATATATTAATCAGAATACCAAATTAAAGAGTAGAGTGCAGAAACATACGAAAATGGCAGAGTAGGAAAGTTTAGAGAAGAATTCGGGGTCACAAGGAGCAGAGCCAGCAATGTCATAAGCAAGGGTGAAAAGAGAGAGAACAAGTTTGATGGGGAATTCAAGAGTGTCAATAATTTGCTGATTTCAATGAAAGGCACAAATGAAATCCAGCTACACAAAAATTTCAATCTAAGGCACAAATGAAATCCAGCTAATTTGTTGCAGTAAAAGTTTAATTCTTTTGCTTTTACACAACCAAACTCTCTCTCTCAAGGAGCACAAGTTATCAAGACAAACAGATGGACAAATAGTATGTTAGCTAGAACTAGAAAATTGAGCAAACTAGTAAAATTTAGCTAATACTTGAGATCCAATTGAAATCCAAAAGCTTACATGGCATAAAAGAGAGGCTTAAGGCGAGCAGTGCTTAGCGATTTAGGGATTGAACAGTGAGAAGGCCAACCTGAGAAGCTGAAGACGGCGAGGTTCAATTGAACAGTGACGACGACGAGCTTCAATGGAACAGTGACGATGGCAGTTGAATAATGGAACAGTGCTTAGCGATTTAGGGATTTGAGAATTGACGGGGGTAAGACTTAGGAATAATACGCTCATTAGATTTTTAGTGAACACCCTTAGCTGCGGGCGTCAACTAAGGCCCGCATCAAAGCATTTTGTTGGCAAATATAGCTACGGGCTCTACTAAAAGCCCGCATCAAACTCGAATTTAGCTAGAGGTTGTCCTCAAGGCCCGCAGTGAATGAAAGGTAGCTGCGGGTTGTTAGTTTAGCCCGCCGCTAACGGGGAGCAGCAATAGGTGTTTTTTCCACTAGTGGTGGGTTGGGCTCTATATGGGTTCCAAATATGGATGGACAATTATGTAAGCATATCCGCAAACTAAATAAAAATTTCAATTTCAATAACAATAAATCAATTAGAAATAATGAAAATGAATAATTAGTTTATTAAATAAAAATACATTTCAATAAAATCATTTAAATAAAATCGCTATATAATTCAAAACTAAATAAATCATTTTTAATAAACATTATTTTCATATAAAATTGAATTATCAGTAAATAAATTTATGTGAAAATAATATTAAATCTTAATAAATAATAAAATAAGCTTTTAAAATTCAGGGCATTACAAAGAAGGACCCATTATGGACCTTGTAAGGACCCATGAACCCGCTAGACCCAACGAGTCTAGGTCTAAAAATTCCGACTTATTGCCATCTCTATGTAAATGGATGTGACAAAGGGTGATAACCAATTTATATAAAAAAGCGATTTATTAGGAGATAATTATACATATTAGCTATGCTTTTCTATATTACTTTTGAGAAACATAGATCTTACTTAAGTTGACAATGGATTGGACTGATTGGACTCAAGTCAGAAGAACTAAACTCTAAGTTCGCTCCATATCAATCGAACTAAAACTTTTTTCACACCTATTTAGACTCGGATTATATATTCTTTGATTTGGTTCAGGCTCAAACTTTTTCCTTCAGATTGTTTCAGACTTGGATAAGATTCAGATTAAAGAACCATTTAAGATAACCAAAACATAATTTTCATATAAAAATTATAATATTGTACTTAATTTCTAATAGTGATAGTTTATTTATATTATTGGAATGTACTTTTTATTTATTAATTGATGTAGTAACAGGTAATAATAATATTAATTGGATTCGAATCGAATGTTATCTAAGGTCCAACTCCTATCATATTTCATTCGGTATTTTAGGTGATAATAGGATTTTTTATACTTAATGATAATATTGCAAAAAAGAAAGTTGTAGCTTTAAATGCAACAATAAATGTAAGACAACTTTGAAGAAATATCATTTTGATTAATGCATCAAACTGAACGTATACACAAATATTTATGAAAAAGGTAACATAAACAAACTTAATTGAGAAAGAAGGTGAAGATATATTACATATATACCTTCATCATCTCTTTTCCCAATGAAATAGATAAAATCTCCTAAAAATTTCTAAAACATGCTATGACTAACTAGGTTAGGCTAGACTAAAACTAAGCTAAGGACTAAGAGACTAAGATATTTATTGTTGTTGAATTTTGCTTCTGATTTTTCCCCTAACGGGCTGAAGCCTGCATTTATAGGTGTTGGAGACGATTTCTTATGTCCTTCATAACCTTTTCTAATAACTCACTTCTTATGGGTGCCCATGTTTTCAGAAGAAGCTTCCCATAACAGATGAAGATAACTTTCAAGTACGTGGGTAATTATTCGGACTCTAGATTGTCCATGTTTAATACCCATGTTTGCCACTTCATACTTGAGGCTCATGTTTTCTAAGTCCACTTTTTGAGACTCCATAACCTTAATGTATGATCCTTTGACTTGGATCACCCTTTACCAATGGGTTTGGGTTTGATGTTGTGCCCTTATGAACTGAAATTTAAAAATAGTAGCAATAATAGTAAATATTGCGAAATGGAGGAAGTATTAGAGGGCGAATAGATGGGTGAAACATAAGTGAATGCTCCACTTGTCACCTACTTTTCATCTATTTATTTGGGTTTATCATCTGTTGCTAATATCGGATGGATCAGATAATAATATATACATATAAAATTGACATCTCTATCTACATGTAAGAAGCAGAAGTAGGAAATATGAACATATTTAAGGGTGAAAATTTTGAATGGATGCCCATGGATTTACAGTTACTATATACTTGTCGTGAACCAAATTTAACTTGACACATATTCAATTAGAATCTAACGATGTCTCCCAAGATTTAACACAAGTCTCTCTATAGCATGCACTTTGAAAAAAGAGAGTTTGCAACTCATAAACTCAAGAGTTTTTAGTATATTAAAAGAAGGTATTCTGATACAATCACATCTATATTTCAAATAAAAAAGGTTGGAAGTATGTCATATAACCCTAGTGCTATGACGCCTGGACGGATATCATGATGAAAATTATGAAATTTTAACCGTTACAAACATTTAGATTATGGTAATATGTAACTCACTAGTCTCATAAAGATTGGACTGACATTAACGTATTGCCCAAAAAAGTAGTCTGATACGAGTTTTTAACTCACTTTATACGTCTTTCTTTAGCTAGTTTCAAACATTTTCCTCCCCATTTTGCTCCATTTCTCCACCACTTCCACTCTTTTTGATTTGGAAGAGTTTTCTAACATTTTTGGCACTTTTAGCCATTTTGCCTCTTTTTGGACGTAATTTGCTTGTGTTTTTGTCCCGTTTTAGTAGATGATAATATGGGAAATATGGGAAACAAGAATTTATTATACCTGTGAAATACTACCTCCGTTCCATATGTATTGCAACATAGGGAGTTTTACGCCTCCCAACGCACTACTTTAGACGCTAATATATCTAATTTTATTTAAGTAAAAATTATAAAAAGTAGATATTAATTAAGCATATATCGAGACGAATCTAACAAGATCCCACATGGCTATATTTATCCTTGTGTATAAATCACAAAAGAGGGTCAAAGGGTAGTGTATGAATAGTGCAAAATGTCAAAGGTTGCAATATCTATGGAACGGAGGTAGTATTAGTTTTATGCATTTAGGGAGCGTTTGATTTGTGCAGGGGTAACCAAAAGGAATCCAGAAAGGGTCACAGGGGAAAAGGAATGTGATGACCTTGTATTCCATCATCTGTTTGGTTCAGTTCCAGAAAAGAAAAGTCGTATCCCCTAATTCCTTTTGTGACTGTTTGGTTTTTAAAAGTAGGGAATCAAACTGTTTCCTGATTAAATAATACTTATTGACTATGTTCCATACAATCTATGCATTTTTATGATCAATTTATTTCCAAAGTCAAATTATCATTAACTAAACATCCAAAGTAGCAATCATTAACAATCTAACCAATTACATCTCAAGAAAAGTTTGTCGATTGATACGAAGAAAGTTTCTACACAAAGTGTCACTCTCCTTAATCATTCTATTCAAGTTATGTAATCTCATTTTTCTTTAGTCCATTTATCTAATGCTAGATGCTTAGAATTGTTAAGTTTTTCTAATTGTGTACCACATCAAATGTACCAATACAAACACAACTAATTAAGGTTACGACAAATCGAACGAAGTCTTTATCTCCTCTCCTTCTCAAAGAAAGACCAATACAAGCCATGTCTATAAAAAACATAAACAATATCATAAAATTTGGTTAATTAATTGATCTTAGCCAAATTCGTGAGCCACTAACATGTTCACTAACAAACACGGTTCATTAAACAATAACACCATTTTTTATAAAAAAAAGCAAACAATAACATGTTCAAAAATACTAACAGTTGAATCAATTTATCCATTAAGCCATTACATAAAAAATAAAAGAAAATGGAGGAAGAAAAGCAAAATAAATTAATAGCAATTCAATGAACGATTACTTACAAAATGAAGCAAAATAAAAACAGGAATTCAAAAAAGGAAAACGAAACCAGCAACATAAACTAACAAAAAACGA
This sequence comes from Patellifolia procumbens, assembly GCA_947645195.1. Classification (NCBI taxonomy): domain Eukaryota; kingdom Viridiplantae; phylum Streptophyta; class Magnoliopsida; order Caryophyllales; family Amaranthaceae; genus Patellifolia; species Patellifolia procumbens. The sequence goes on from CANSGD010000920.1 coordinate 1,342,830, forward strand.
AGAAGAAAAGTAAAATAAACCAGCAAAAAGTCGAAGAAGAAAAAGCACAATGAAAACGAAACACATATGCATAAAACAGAAGTATGAAAAGCAAAAATAAATCAGCAAAAAATCGAGGAGATGAAAATAGAAAACATTAGAACGCAATCAAGAATGAAATTAGGGGGGTAAATAGAACGAAATCCGCTAGAAAAAATCGAAATGATAAAATCCGGAATTCACAAAAGTTTTCTTTTACCTAAGCTAGGTTGTCGGAGTTGATGAAGGCTGGTTGACGGTCGAAATTTGGGCTCGGTGGACGAACATGAGCGGTTGAGTTAGTGGTTAGGGTTAGAAAAGGATAGAGGCACATGGTGAAGGAAATGAAAGGGAAACGTAAACCCTAGGGGTGGGTAATTAGAGCATCACTAATGGTAAGAAAAAAAATCTCAATCTTCTCTTTCCTCATTTCTCACTCTTCTACATCATCCAATTGAGATTTTTTTCCACTTCTTAACACTGATCTTATAAAAATTCTCAATTCTATTTTCTCTCCCACTTTTTGCCTACCCCACCACATTTCTCTCTCTTTACCCAATTTCAATACTACACTACATATTAATTTATTATAATTTAATATTAGTAAATTGTATTACTAAGGTGATTATTGTTGATTAATATGAATTCAAAATAAATTTATGTAATAAATATCGATGAATAAATAATCATTTAAAATTAATAGACAATAACGTATGTAGATGTAGATGTTTAATTTTTTTAAAATTAAGATTTAATTAAGAAATAATGTATATATTAATCTCGTTAATGCTTGTTAATCATTTATTAATCATAACGCTATGAAATTAGTATCAATATTAATCGATAATTAAGCTTAACATAAAATTAAACATATTTTTATTGATATTACAACAAAATAAAAACAACGAAATTAATAAGAAATTACTTAAAGCACATGATCACTTACGTTGATGGCACACATAATAGATAAATATTACTAAACCTTTAGTTAACTAGTAGATCAGTGTCGATTACCACCAAACTTTTGTCATATGTGTTCCACTAGATCCTTTTTTAGTTGCAAATAAGTGTGTTAATCTTGAACATCTCGTGTGTTTTGTAAGTAGATGTTAATATCCACGATTCGATTGGTATGGTACACGAATGGCTCTTCATTGGTAAGCACCGCTGCGCGCCGAGGTGTTCGTCGAGGTCGATCCGCAATAAATTCTAAGGTATCAGCGTAGCTCGCGTACGAGTGCCTTTCATCTTCAATAATCATGTTGTGCATTATGATACAACATATCATAATGTTATGAAGTATGTTCATGTTCCAAGCAAGGGACAATTGCCGAATTATTGTAAATCGAACTTGTAGGACTCCAAATGCTTGCTCTATGTCCTTCCGCACAGCTTCTTGATGTTGAGCAAACAACCTGTGTTTAGGAGTTTGGGGACCTGGTATAGATTTGGCGAAAGTTGACAATTTTGGATAAATACCATCCGTAAGGTAATATCCCTTGTTATATTGATGGCCATTAACACAGAAATTAACAGGCGGTGCACGACCATTTAAAACATCGTCAAAAACAGGGGAACGATGTAGAACATTCAAATCGTTGCATGAACCAGCAGTTCCGAAGAAAGAATGCCAAATCCATAGGTCACAATCCGCAACGGCTTCAAGGATAAGTGTGGTTTTTCCATCCTTACCTCGAAATTGCCCTTTCCAAGCCATGGGACAATTTTTCCACTCCCAGTGCATACAATCGATGCTACCAATCATGTTTGGAAATCCACGGTCCTCCCCAATTTGGAGTAGCCTTTCAACATCATTAGAAGGTTGTCCCTCATGTACTGATTACCAAATTGAGTGATGACGCCCCACGTGAAATGGTGTAGGGAATCTGTTGTTGTACTTTCACTTATGTGTACATACTCATCAACAGCATCGGCTGTTAAGCCGTACGATAACATCCGTATCGCCGTCGTACACTTCTATAGAGGAGACAACCCTAATTTTCCCACGGCATCCTGTTTTTGTTGAAACCAAGCATCATTGGCCACAACAGCTTCATTATACGGAGGAAAACATCCATACGCATTCGGAATCGTCGACGGAAGAGTCGATCGTTGTACACTGGTTGTTCTGCAAAGTAGTCATTGAACAGGCGGACATGCCCGGCTTCCCGATCCCTATTACAACGTGGGTTGCTTCCACCCGGCTTTGATCTACGAGCGACTGCGGCCATGAGGTTAGGTTGATGAACACTTATTGCAGTGTCAATCATTTCCTCAATTTCCCTATCTTCATTGGCTCTCCTTTCCTCTTCAGATTCAGAAGATGGACTTGATGTGGAGCTTATAGGCATTTTGAAGGGGTTAGTTGAGAAATTGGATAAGTGGAGGAGGAATTTGAGAATTCAGTGAAGTTATTACTGGAAAGTGTAATAAGATACCAATGCACAAGTATTGTTATATAGAGTTGGTTCCACATTAACATTGGATTCTCTAATACTGACATGAGTAACATGGACTACTTTGGATGATCCACCACAACTTTTGAAAAAGCTGAGTGACAAAGACAATTGGATGCTATTGTCGCAATCACTTTTATAACATATGGTCCACTACACTACTCTATTATATGAACATTGCCCCTCAAAATATGAAAAGTGATGGTTGCTTTGTCATTTGCATTGGATCCCTATAGCATGGTCCACTACACTACTCTATTATATAAACATGTGACCATTGGATGCTCTTGTCACAATCACATTTTGCAAAAGCTGAGTGATGTTGCAATTGGATGATATCGTCACAATCATTTTTGTACAACTAATATACTTGCAAAAGAAATAATGTAAAAGAAAGACATATATGAATAAAACATTGAAATAGCATTACATAACAATATTGAAAATGAACCTATTTCACATGACATGGTACATTAATTAAATCCTGGGTGATTATTGAAATATTTTATCAAGTCTTCATAAATTTTTTGTTCAAAGGGCAATCGATCATGGTTGGCTCTTAATGAACAAAGCATGTTCCAATTGTTATTGTACTCCTCCCTTGCTACCTGCTTCGCGTTGCGAGCTTCTTTCTCCCTTTTCAACCGTAACTTCTCCTTTTCAATCTCCATGAAAGCTTCTCTGTTATCATTGTGAAGTTTGAGTTTTTCTCCAAAATCATTAAAAGCTTCAAATGCTTCATCAACTTTCGTCTTTCCTTTACCTCTTGCCAAGGCTTTTGCCTTCTTCGAACCGTTAGGACGTACAGTATTTGTTGGTGTATCATCACCTTCAAATTCTTCCCTGGATCTCTTTCCACTGCTTCCACTGTCCTGGGGAACCACATTCCTCGGTCGGCCTTGAGGTTGGTTGATGGACATGGCCACATTTTCTTCCCACTTACGAAATTCAATAAGTTGTTTCCAACATTTCTCAGACAAAAAATTCCTTCCCCACTTGTTCTCATAGATGAAGTGAGCCTGACGAAGGATTCCATCTTTGCTCTGCCCACTAGTCGCCCTGCGAGTGGCTTCGTCGTAGCAACCAACCTACTTCATTATTTGTTCACTTAGCCTCATCCAACAACTGTGTATCGATTTTAGAGTTCTTTGTGGAATTTTGCTTGGGTTGGCCAACCTGATTTCCTCGTACTTTGCTATCACCTTGTTCCAGAATTCTTTGTCCGACTGATAGGTTTCGGTTATACTGTCACATGAAGTGTTCATGTACGCCGAAATCAGGGCTTCATTCTCTAGCATAGACTAATTTTTGGCCCCGTGACCTTCATTAGATGTTTGTGTAGGATGTGAGTCGAGCCCAGGTTGTTGTTGCAGGAGCTGTGTGAAGGTTGGTTGCGTTTCATGAACTTGAAACTCCTCCTCCTCATACTTATCCTCTTCCTGCTCCTCCTCGGGCTCATCTTCATCCTCCACGTCAACCTCGTTTTGGTTAGTGCTCGAACCCCCACCAGGAGTAGAACCGCCCCAAGGAGTTGGAGAACGATCGTAGTGGTAATTACCGCCAGACTCCATTGGAGAGAAGGAGTAATTTTGTGAAGTATGGAAATAGCTTTGAGACATGGGATAATTTTGAGGATAATTTAGGGAGATTTGAGGCCAGTTTTGGGGATAACTTTGGGAGTTTTGAGGCCAATTTTTAGGGTAATTAGGTGTATAACTCATTAGATTTTGTGGAGTAATTTGTGGAAAAACTTGAGGATATTTTTGTTGATTGATTCCCATATTTTGTTAATTTTGTGGAAAATATTATGGGTTTTGAGGATAATTTTGAGAAATACCTTGTGGATTTTGAGAGCTATTTTTCTTACTTCTACGCTTAGGCTTGGGATTCGTAGGATGATTAGGATTTCCAGATTCCATAATTATAGTTTTGAATATTTGTTCAGGAATTTTAAAGAGAAGAAAACTCAATAGATAATTAATTTAGCAAATGCATGGAAAATCGCAATTAATTGAGAGTTTTTTAAAGGTGTTCAAAATATATCAATATAGGTGTCTATTTATAGAGAATGAAAAATCATGAATTTTGAAAAAAAATTTGTTGGATTTTTCGTTTAAGAGTTATTAGCCATGGAAGTTTTACATCAACAAAGTAAAAAGAAGCAGTTGGTCCAATGAGAGGCCGCCAGCTGGACTGACGCGCGTCAGACCTGGCTGGCTGCCTTTAATTTTTTTTTTGTTTTTTGGGCTTAAACGGCAGCAGCCTCTCTTCTTCTCTTGCGTTTTGTGCGTGGCAATTGCAGTGGTGGGGCCCCTCTTTGCAACCGAGATTTCTCAAAATCTCAATCTTTAATTTGAGAATTTTCCCTCACTCCTTTAAGAGTTCTTTTTATGTTCAAACAAATCTCAATAACAAATCTCAATGCAATTGAGATTTTTTTGATACATCCATTAAGGATGCTCTTAGTTTAGAGGAGTTAGGGGTAAGTAAAAAATAAAGAGGGTAAAGGGAAACAAAAAAGTTGTTAAACAAACAACATAAAAGGGAATCACATATTTTCTTTCCCTTACCATTTCCTGAAAGCCCCGTTCCAAACGCCCCCTTAACTCCTGTTATCCTTGCACTATAAGGGATGATTAACATAAATGTTAAGGAGAAATACCTACTTGTGATCCCACATTAAAGACGGATGGGAGGGATGATACACATATAAGTCTAACGGGCTACTCCACTTATCACCAATTGATTTTAGGATGAAAACCCATCTGATTTTATGAATGATCAGACTCTTCTCCGGTGTAGACCTAGGTGTACATGCCTACAAAAGTTCTACATGGTATTAGAGTGGACGATCCTAGTCCATTTTCAGTACCAAGTAGGGAAGGCTCAATCGTCTGAAGAATGCAGCTGGAGAAAATTTGAAGAATTGTTTACAGCAACCAACAATATTGTGATTGACTAAAGTAGAGGTTGTTATCATGTTGAAAGTCCAAATTGAAAGCCTAACAAATGTTTGTGACCAATTCAGATCACAAGTTGAAGAGTGGCTTGCAAGTGAAGGGAAATGACAAAATGTGTTAAGAGTTCATGAATTTAGGAGTGAAACGGCTTGACCTTTCATTAATGAGAAGAGTATATATATATACAACCTAACAAACCCTAACTCCTATAACAAGATAAACACAAGATACACAAAGAAAATATTTGCTAACCCAAAAGATAATACAAAAGATAATGCAAAGATATTTCCTATAACCAGGAAATATCTCGCCTAATATCTCGCCTAATACTCCCCCTCAAGTTGGAGCATGTAGATCACAGATGCCCAACTTGCGAAGTAGAAAACTGAACTGTCGTCTGCCAAGTGCCTTTGTAAGGATATCAGCCAACTGATGCCCAGTAGGAACATAAGCAGTAGAGAGATTACTAGCCAACAACTCATCTCGCACAAAATGACAATCGGTTTCAATGTGTTTAGTACGATCATGAAAAACAGGATTCTTGGCAATATGAAGAGCAGACTGACTATCACAGAAAAGACGCATAGCAGTAGTATGGCGAACACCAAGAGAAGCCAAGAGAGACTTCAACCACTTCAACTCACAAGTAGCAACAGCCATAGAACGATACTCAGCTTCAGCAGAAGACCGAGAAACAGTAGGTTGTTTCTTGGTTTTCCAAGAAACAAGAGAACCACCTAGAAACACCAAGTAACCTGACAACGAACACCGAGTAGTAGGGCAAGCAGCCCAATCACTATCACAAAAGGCAGTCAAAGTTAAGGTATCATTAGAACGCAACAAGATACCTTGACCAGGACTTCCCTTTATATATCGTAAAACACGAATAGCAGCTTCCCAATGAGGAACCTGTGGGTCACTGAGAAATTGTGCCAGAGTATGAACAGAATAGCTCAACTCTGGGCGAGTGACAGAAAGATAAACCAAACGTCCCACAAGACGACGATACGAATCAGGGTTATCCATAGGCACCCCTTTCACGAGAGCCAGACGATGATTCTGCTCCATAGGTGTGTCAATGGGCTTACAACCCAACATACCAGCTTCAGTTAAGACATCTAAAGCATATTTACGCTGCGACAGGAAAATACCATCTGCGCTGCGAGCAACCTCAATACCCAAAAAATACTTCAAAAGACCCAAATCCTTCATATGAAAACAGGATTTGAGGTAGCTTTTGAAGCGTGAGATAACATCAGTGGAAGAACCAGCAATAATCAAATCATCCACATAAACTAAAACATGAAGGGAAGCATCTCCCTGAATATAACTGAACAAAGAATAATCAGCATAAGACTGAGTAAAACCATAACGCTTTAAAGCAGAAGATAACTTGGCAAACCATTGCCGCGGAGCCTGTTTCAAACCATATAAAGACTTGCGTAACCGGCAAACTTTGCCGGGTTGAGAGCAAGTATAACCTGGAGGAAGTTTCATATACACCTCCTCAGACAACTCACCATGCAGAAAGGCATTGTGGACGTCCATCTGATGAAGCTCCCAATGCCGGACAGCAGCAACTGCAAGAAGAGTACGAACAGTACCCATTTTGGCCACAGGCGCAAAAGTCTCAGTATAGTCAATTCCGGCAACCTGCCGATTACCATGTACCACCAGACGTCCCTTAAGACGTTCAACTGCACCAGTGGATGTATATTTAATTTTATACACCCAACCACTACTGATAGCACGTTTGCCCGGAGGCAAATCCTCTAAAGTCCATGTCCCATTACGCTCTAAGGCGTCAATTTCATCCTGCATTGCCTTACGCCAACCAGGATGAGAGGCAGCTTCGTGATAAGACTGAGGTTCGATACCTTTAGTAACAGCTGCCAAAAAACATCGATGATGGACATAAAATTTATTATAATCAACACAACAAGCTATATCAAAGGGCTTACCAGAAGAACCAGATGAAGAGGGAAGAGCAGTTGAAGAAGCGGGGTCTATGTGCTGGAGAATAATAGTATTGCTCACATACGGAGGACGGAGCTTGACAGAAGGAATCTTGACACGATGTCCACGACCCAACAAATTTTCAGCATTATCATCGCGACGAACCTCATGAGCCGAAGAACTCCCCCTCAAATTTGAGGGAGAAGCATCACACAAAAAATCACCAATACGTACGGCACTAGGCTGCGTATCCCCAGCATCGGGCAGACGCAATTGCGACTGCTCAGCAGTCCGCGGCGAGGAAGGAGCACGCTGCCCAGTAGGTGGAGGGGGAGCAACAACCTCCGTACACGGGCTAGCAACCCCGTCAACAACATCGACATTAGAATCCCCATAAACCTCATCATCCCATATACTTGGTTGTGCCAAATAAGCATCCCATATACTTGGTTGTGCCAAATAAGCATCCCATTGTTGTCGATCATTAGCACAAAGTACATCACAATAGGGAAAGGAAGACTCAAAAAAATGAACATCACGGCTCACAAAGAATTCACGAGTGTCTGAATCAAACAATCTCCATCCCTTTTTTCCAAAAGGATAACCAACGAAAAGGCAACGTCGAGACTTAGAATCAAACTTATCCTTAACACGAGGACGATTAGTAGCATAACACAAACAACCAAAAACTCGTATGCTATCATAAGGCGGAACCACACCATAGAGAAGTTCATAAGGACTTTTGCCTTTTAAGACGGGAGTAGGGGTGAGATTAATAAGGTGAGTCGCGGCCATCACACACTCCCCCCAAAAGAATTTAGGTAAACGGGCTTCGAAACGCAAAGCACGCGCCACATTAAGAAGATAACGATGCTTGCGTTCTACACGCCCGTTTTGCTGAGCCGTGTCTACGCAACTAGTTTGATGCAAAATTCCCTTCTTATCAAAGAAACTCCTCAAACTCAAGAACTCGAGACCATTATCACTACGCAACATTTTAATTCTCCTTTTAAATTGCGTTTTAGCCATAGAGTAAAAAGTTTGTACAAGTTGTCCAACCTCAGATTTATGAACCATCAAAAAAACCCAAGTAGCACGAGAGAAATCATCAACAATAGTGAGGAAATAACGTGCATCACAAGAAGAAGAAATCTTATTTGGACCCCAAATATCACAATGAATAAGATAAAAAATGTCACTAGCTTTATTGGTACTTAAAGGAAAAGAGTTTCGAGGTTGCTTGCCCATAAAACAAATCGAACAGTCCAAATCACAAACAGAGCTAGTACTTCCTACTAAATCAGGCAATAAAGAAATAACTTTAAAAGACGGATGACCTAGACGACGATGCCATAACAAACGTGCATTATCATTCTTGGTCACTTTATTCGCTTGAAACCAACGAGCACGCACCGGCTTGAACACATAGACCCCATTACACTGCACTCCCGCTCCAATCAGGTTCGTTAAAGTGAGGTCCTGTATAATACATAGCTTATTAGTGAAGAAAACAACAAATTTTTGTTTCTCTAACAATTGAGAAACGGATAACAAGCTATAAGTAAGAGCGGGAACATAAAGAACATGATCTAATACAAAACCATCTCCTAAAACAATAGTGCCCTCGTAGTAGCAATAGTACTTTTGCCGTTAGGCAAACCAACGGAAGAAGAAATATTCCGCAAATTAGAAAACAAATTTAGATTACCCGACATATGGTTAGAGGCGCCGGAATTAATTAACCACTCATCGGAACCATACATACCACTCAATTTCTCGATGGAGGAGGAAGTCGAGCCACTGGACCCTTTGAGATGTGACATGAGCTGCTGCCACTGCTCGTCAGTGAGTGTAGGCGCGGACCGTCTATCATCATCACACACCTCAGCCGAGCCCGCACCATTACGCGCACCTCCAGTAGCGTTTGCTGCAAACGCAGCACCTCCCCACGAACCACGACCACCACGCGGACCCCTGCCGCGACCACCACGTCGCTCCGGAAACCCATGTAATTGAAAGCACCTATCTTTCACATGGCCGGTGCGGCCACAATGACTACACAGCCGCTGCTCAGCCCCGGCAGCCAGAGGAGAGCGTGAGACAGCAGCAAAACCAACAGCATCGGGGCGAGAATCATTGCCCTCAGAAACCAATTGTTTCCGTTCATCGGGAATTATTTTGGCATAAGCAACATTGAGAGATGGAAGAGGATCCTGCATCAACAAACCCGACACCAAAGTACCGAACTTTTTGGCATCCAAACCGAGACAGAATTGATGAAGATGCTCGGTTTCTTGCAATCGTAAGTATTCGGCAGCAGCAGTACAAGAACAAATTGGCAACTTACAATTACTCATTAATTCATCCTGCAATTTACGTAATTCGCCAAAAAACACAGCAACTGAACGTCCATTTTGACGACAATCTCGGATTTTATTTTTAAGTTCTAAAATTCGTGGACCATTACCAAGAGAGTATCTATCCCGCAAATCATCCCATAAAGCTTGAACATTGTCAGGAAATCGCATAGTGGATCGAACAGAAACATCTAAAGTATTAAAAATCCAAGCAACAAGCATAGAATTAACAATACCCCATTGAGGAAGATCGGGAGACGTTGATTCGGGGACAGAAATGGTACCGTCAATAAAACCAAGCTTGTTTTTGGCGCGAAGATTGTTGCGGAGGGATCGCGACCATGACTCATAATTATCACCAGTAAGCATAATTGGACTAATAACAGCCCTGGTGCCTTCACTTGGATGTAGGTAGTACTCGGAGAAGGGCTCATAGCGTGGTTTAGAATCGGTCATGAGGAAAGAGAAGGAACGGCGTGGAAGTCACGCCTACCAGACGCACAGCGGAAGAACAAAGAATTCACTCGGAAGACCGTCGAGTGAAGGATCGAAAGAGAGAAAAAAAAATTAAGTGTGTTTAGAGGCTCTTGATACCATGTTAAGAGTTCATGAATTTAGGAGTGAAACGGCTTGACCTTTCATTAATGAGAAGAGTATATATATATACAACCTAACAAACCCTAACTCCTATAACAAGATAAACACAAGATACACAAAGAAAATATTTGCTAACCCAAAATATAATACAAAAGATAATGCAAAGATATTTCCTATAACCAGGAAATATCTCGCCTAATATCTCGCCTAATAAAGTGTTAAGGAAAATACCCGCTCATGATTCTACAATGAAGAAGGAGGGAAAGGATGATATACATATAAGTCTAATACTATCTCCCTTATCAACTTAATTTTAAAATGGAATCCATTTGAGTTTATATGTGGTCCTACTCTAATTTGACGCAGGTTTAGGGGTTACGAGCGGAATAAAGAATAACAATAAATGTCCAACCACATACATATAAATCCAAAAACATAATAATTTGTCGAGCTAATAAGTTGGAACCTGTTTGATCATAGGACCAACCAATTAAGGAGAAAGTGGGAGCCACATAACTATTTTCCTTTCTCCTTATATTGTTTTTTTGTTATTCAATTCAAGAGGATGATGAAATCAACTAAAATTTCCCATTCAATAATCAAGTGGAGAGAGAAGCGATAGAAGGATGTGGACAACGAGCCAACCACACAGAAAATCCAGCACCACAGGAAGTTATAGATTGGGCCTATTGGCATATAATGTATTATTGAGTACATTTAAGACAACTTGTCAACTAGCATAGTAGTATATTGCTTCACTTTAGCCAGCATCATACAAATTTTAAAGCCCGGATTTTCTTTTTCAACTGATGTCTTACTAAATTTTAACCGATATTGTTACACTTGCTCGCTCTTCCATTTTAAAGCCGGGAAGAAAGAGTGCTAAAAATGTAAATGAGACTAAAATAAATAAATTAGGAAGAAAGAGTGCTAAAAACGTAAATGAGCACAAAAAAAAGTTTAATTGTCATAAAAAGTTGCTAATCTCTTATTACAGATTAATTGTAGTAGAATATTTAGAGGTTGATATTAGTAAGGATGCCTGGTTTCCTTATTCTAGTTGGTATAAGATTGGAACTTGTAAGTCTTGTATATAGGAGCTTATAGGATTACTACAAGAGAGCCCTCGTTGATAGGTGTGTGAAATCTCAAAGATATAGACACCCTTGAAGACTTGAAGTATGAGATGGTGTATAATAATAACATATTTCTATGCGTGCGCGTAATTAGGTAAAATGTAGTTCGTAGCAAGAGAGGTTTCAAAAAGGGTAGTTGTGGTCAAGTTTGGATACATGTATCTTAGTAAGTTAGGTGGCTTGATGTTTTAGCGATGGACGAGTCGCTATAGAAAATATTGAATGTCGTATGGTTGCTTGAGATTGTATTGCTCAAGTTGTATGATCTATTACTCTTTTTTGTAATAATAGTAGTTTAGTTGTAAATGATTACCTTTTATTAATTACAAACTGGGAGTCACATAACTATAGTGTATTTGCAATTGTCTAATTATTTCGATTCTTATTGTTGTTCCACCTGTGAGATAAGTGTTGATGTATTAGCAGGTCCCTTGAGGATAAGAAATGTGAACTTATGTTGAACTATTTATGTTGAGTTCTTTTCTGGATATATAGGTACAAGCAAAGCTAGCTGTGCTAGCCTTTGCATGGAATCAAGACTTTAGAGATCAGTGGAAGCATAAACACTCGTTATATTGCCAAGAAAAGCAAGGGAGGTCAGTCGATAGGTTGTGCACAGACGGAACGACAACGAGAATGTACCTGGATCCTATATTAATAAATTGCTTTGAAAAAATCTATTTTCATGACTTTTACTCTATTTGTTATTGCATAACCACCAGATCCAACAACTATAAGCTGCCACTGCAATGTTAAACTTATATACCACAATGTAATAAATTGTCTTTTTCAGACAAAGAAAATCTAATACAGTAAAGACCCCCTAAAGAGAACAACAACATACAGTAATGCTTGTAACAACTTACCAAATGTAAATATAGAAATTAAAATTAATGAAATATAACACTATCTGGGGCATCGTCGAGGCAAAATAACTAGTTAACATTTATCAAATGTCTGTTTTGAAAATTAATTTGTGATCAATATCCTTTATTTGAATAGTAACATTTAAAATTGCCTAAACATTTTTATTTAGGATTATGTATCAATTGGAAAAACATACCTGACTCAAATATAACCTAGTAATTTTTAAACTTTCCATTAGATATTAACTGGAAAACATAGAATGGGTTGTTTCATGAAAATAATTTAATTTCTCCATTAAAGAAGGATTGAGCTTTCAACAAAAACAAAAGGATTTGATCCAATTGCATGAAAGTACTTCAATTCAAACACTACAAGACAAGCAAAATCTTATAAAACAGTCTGCCTGCATGACAATACAATGCCATTGAACTCCAAAGCCATCAATATTAGATGACAGCAATCAGATCAGAAACAATTTTGTCACACAACAATACTTTGGAAATATCACAAGAATCATGCAAATTCTGTGCTCAATAATCTTCAACTTTACAAAGAAAATACAGAATCACACATGCTGAAGCTAAGAAGAGGGGGAGGGTGAATCGAATTAACTCTTAGTTGATTGTAATTGTACTTGTATCATAGATACAAATTAGTCCTGCAGCAATTGTATATCCACAAATGCTCTTCACAAACTTGTGATATACACTTGGAAAAATTTAAAATCCTATATATAAATATACTTATCATATAGTAAGTATTTGTATAGATTATGTTCAGCTTCGATCTTTGGTACCCATGCCATTGAAGCGAAAAGGCTCAGCTGACTGGCATCGGAAAAAAAACTGTCAAAAGTTTGTAACATTATCTACCGTGACCATGTTTGTGAAAGTCGTTCTGTAGGTTGCTAAACGGATAGCTGGTGGACGAAGCAGTGGTGGTAGAAAATGATGAGAATCCTGATGATGCTGCGGTTGACAACAGTTGGACTTGGTTCGAGTTTGCAGTACCACCAACTCCACCTCCGCTTCCACCTTGACCTTGGTTTTGCATGTACCATGCCCAGTTTGGTATTCGTGCTGCGGCTGCTGCCATGGCCTCCAACTTTTGATGATCACCAACTTTGTCCTGTTAATATTTTAATCAATGCAAGTTAGTAATAGCTTCAAGTATTGTGAAATGCTAACACATTTGAGTATTGATTTTGTGTCTGTTACTTTGAGTACTTTCATCATATTGTATAAATACAAGTCTTAGATAATTAGCCATGGAAATTTGTGATCAAAGGTTAATGTTGACGGGGAACTAATGTTCATGATCTTAAGCATGCTTATAGTACAAAGTGGTCAATGAAGTGCTTGAATTACTAAACTAATTGGCCTTCAAAGTCTGAAGCCTACAATGATCCTGAGGTTAATAATGCACATACCAAGCGATTTAAGAGTCTTTGATTCGCAGGGAAGTTTTAAAGGTTCCTTTCATTTAGAATGCTTTCGAGCTGAACCTATAGATCAATAATAGTTCCTTTCTCATATATGCTCTTATTTGTGAACATAGGCCAGACCGAAATTACCAAGAAATTTTAAAAGATAAACCAGCTAACCTCATAAGTTGCAGACCGACCTGGTGGTAAACCAGACCACATATTAGTAGATTGTCTCGATGCCAATGGCTGACCATAGAGTGGAGGTGCACCAGGAGAAAAGTAAGCAGAGTTCCCGTTCTGCCAAGGTAACAATAATAGTCTTATTATTAACCACTGAATTCAAAATGAACTTAAACATTTGTCTAGAGTGAAATACTGATCAAAGTTTTGTCTACTGCATAGTCTTTAAGTACTGCTTAAATATTGCATCAAACCAAAGTACAATTCAACATTTTTTGATGGGATTATATTCCAGTCTTCTGTGCTATTCTTTTTTCTATTAAAACGAAAATGACTCTACTGGGTCGGAAGCTCTCATGGATGATCCTAGTTGAGCTTTGCAGGCAAGACCCTTTTACTTACCACAGGCCATTTTCCACTAGCAAGGTGAAGAGGCGGATGAGGAGCTAGTGATTCTCCAACACCCTTATCATGGCTTCCCTTTGGACCATCTATGGTGATCGAAATTCCAAGATTGAGGTCAAGATTTTGCCCATCACCTGCCCATACCAAACATCCCACCAAATTAAACACCAAATATAAGTTAATTTGAAACAAAAAAGAAGTTGATCATGTAACATTGACCATATAGAACTAAGCTGAACAGAAATATACCCTCATTGTTTGCTTGCATATTAATCGGTATCTGTCCTTCATATGAACTAGGCTCGAAATTGGTAACTGCTTCTCTCCCATTACATTGTGTGGCAGCCTTATCATAAGCCCTGCACCACCATAGTGCATTGCGCGTTAATCAAAGACACAAAACTCAACAACTAGAGTGTCAAGGATTTTGTGAAAATATTTTGATCATAAAAGAGACCTTGCGGCTTCTACTTCGCTGTTGAATAAGCCAAGATATATATACCTGCAATCAAGCATAACCGCGCCCACTAATAAACACTCGGTTCCTCAATTATCGTCCTCCTACATACCCTTTTTCACAATATACCATCTTACTATTCTACTACTTTGTTGTCAAACTACTAAATTTTCATCTAGAAATCATGCGTAGCTAAGTTCAATTTTTTCTTCCCAAGGATAAAATCCTATTGCACCGGCACCTTTAGCAGGTCCGTCAATCAAGCTTACCAGGTTAGACTCTTCGAGAATAGAAGGGAAAATATAAGGAAATTCCCGCCCTCAAAGAGCTCTGAGTTGGAAAGGATCCCATGAGCTCAAGATTATTACTAGTAGGCCAATTACTATTGTAACAATGCAATACATAAACATTAAAGTGTCACAATGTTGTACATAAATATTGCACAAAAGTTTATGTAAATTCACAAGTCTTACTTCTTTCCAAGAAATTGCCCCTTTCTAGCCTCCCACCGGCCGCATTTGTGAAGCGTTACACCTCTATACCTCGAACTCCCCCGGGAGAAGCCGGTGCTTTGACGCCGAAGGATGTGTACAAATTCTTCCTTGCTCAAGTTTTTCATCTGCTGTTATAGTCAGTCCATAACCATATGGTATACAATTAGTCTTCATAAGTATAATCTCAAAACAATCATATACAAGTGTGTATCCGCCTATTTGGTTTAACATGACACTCACTTGCTTCATATCTTCTTCATAATCAGCAATGGTAAAATTAATATCAGCATCAACTCCTCGGAATTTAATAGCTGCCCTATCATATGCTCTGAAATTCAACAGAAAAATAAACATTAATATTCCTATAATCATTTAACAATAAAAAAATAAGAAAAATAGGATTAAAATACAAGCAATCAAGGAATAATTTCATAATTATATTACCTAGCAGCAGCATGAGCAGTGTCAAATCCACCTGAAAAATGTCATTTAATTCCAATAATAATTAGAAAAAAATCAATTAAAATAAACAACTCCCGTTCAACGGGAGTGAGGGATAGCTCAGTTGGCTAGAGCGTCTCTCCCCGTTTCAACACATATTGAGATCGACTCTCGTCTAAAAAAAATCATTAAAGGAAGATTGAACTTACCCAAATACACTTGTTTCCCACAATCCCTGTTCACACCAACAACAAAAAAAACCACCAAAATATTAAGAAATAATAAAATTAAAAACATCAAATAAAATCAAATGAATATAACATAATAATAGATAACACTAAGATAATTAAATAAATAAGTTACCAAATATGAGACTCCCATCTACCAGTCCTCCGGTAAAAGGTGACACCCCTATATTGAGAACTCCTTGACCTGGGTCCCCTCCTACTCCTCTTCACCTGTTGCTTAGCATTATTCTGTTGGTCCGGACCCGGACCCGGACCCGAACCCGGACCCGACCCTAAAACTGACAAGTTCAGCCACTGATTATTATTACTATTATTAGTATAATTTTGCGAGGTTCGGGTGGTCGTCGACAAAGACGACGATCCGATCCTCAGAAGCTCCATCTCCCTTTTTCCGCCATCATCATCATCATTCATAGGAAATAGCTGGTGCGTAAATGGAGAAGCGTCGATTTTGGAGAAGAAGTCAAACTCTCCAGCGCCAGAAATCGGAGACTCATCAGCGTTAGCGTTTACGAGAGAAGAAGCTGAAGAAGTTCCAGAAAGCTCAGTGTTAGTTGCAGAACCTTCATCATCTTTCATGGAAGTTTCTCTTTCTTCTTTATTATTCTCATTGTTGGAAACTACTAAGTTGAGATCAAACATCATTTTTGGAAAATACCCAGAAATACCCACAAAAAAATAATGAATACCCACAAGCTGAAATTCAATGGAAATGAGATAATCTTGTTTACTTTGGTAGTTTTGGTAATTGGTATTAATAGTGTTGAAAATAACGGCAGTTAGCCATGGGAATATGTGAGAGAAGAAAGAGAAAGACAGTTGTAAACTTTGTAATAAAAAGTATCAATGGAGATATGAGGGAAATAAAAAAGGTTGAAGAAAGAAGGAAGGGTATAATAAACAGTGGCTAAAAGAGGGCACCAGCCAAGAATGAGACGTGTGAGAGAGAATACAACGTTTGTTAATTGGAGGATATATATAGAAATTCAACAAGTTATTACAAAAACTATTTTACTTACTCCAATGAATGATAAAATAATATTACTAATTTTACTACTACCCTTAGAATTTGGGTACTTTGCCCTTTTTAGGTGGGTACATTTGCTTTTTTAGGTATTACCATCTTGTGTACTAAATTGGTACTAAATTTTATATTCTTGGCTTCTTGTAGGCTATTGGAAGGGTGGTGTTGTACTAATATAAACGTGATGAGACTATATGAATGATGGGGATGTATGTTTTTTTAATTGTGCTTTTGACTTTTGTGATTAAGGATTTGTTTATTGCTAATTGTAATTTGGTTCCTTAGTAATCATTATTAACTACCTTAGTCATGATGATAAGCTTATTCTTAATTATATAGTTTATTGATTCTAGTATACTTTATATGCAAAAATAGGCTTTGTGTCACTTAGGTGTTTGTGTGTGGCTAACCTAAAATTGGCAGAGATTGCTTATTGGTTATCTCGCAATGATTCCTTAATTTGATTGTTATGGAAATATTAGTGTATACTTTATTGCCATTTTATTAATATATATTTGTATGTGTAAACAAGTAATATGCTAACAAACAATACTTTTTCTAGTTTAGGATACTCGATGTTAGTTAATCCTTAGAAAACAAGGGTGTTTTAGTATGTTACATTTTCTTTTTAAAATTAATAATGTTACATTTTAATTGGAGAGTTATGAGTACTAGCTAGAATGTAAGCTTGGATTACGACTTGGGTCATTCCATTTAATTTAATATCAAAGATTTAGTTAAAATAAAAATTTATATATAGTTTGATATCAAATTTAGTTGCTTGTAGATTCGATGATAACTTTATTTCAATTATCAGATCAAAATTTGACACAAAAAATGAAATTGAAATTAGAATTTGATATTTATGTTGATTAAGGGTTCGTTCTCCCCTACTTAATTTTTAGTTAAGTTTAGTTGAATTTTCAGCTCCAAACATTTGTATCTCAGTTCAGTTCAGCTTCATTCAGTTCAAGAAGTTTATTTTATTATTTTATTATTATTATTAATATTATTACTATTATTTCTCTAATTATGATTATCACTATTATTATTGCTAATATTACTATTCTTTTAATTATATTAGTACTCATTATCTTCAGTATTATTATTATTATTATTATTTAACTCTTAGTATTATAATAGTAATATTAATTACTTCTTATATTAGATATTAATATAATTATCATCACGTATAAGTATATTAAGAATAGTGATTACTAAGGAACCAAATTACAAAGAGAGTTGATGGATAATGGTGTCTTTAGAATTAACCTACAAAAAGTTAAGCAAAGTTCTCGAATTCATAAACTTGGATATTCGCTTCTTTTGTTTTTGAACACTTTGTTGATATATAAGTATAATAGTAATGTCATTGTAATGGTGTACTATTGAATATGAGGTTGTTGTTTCAAATACTAACTAGTACTCCCTCCATCCCCCAAAAGATTTCCCATTTTACCATTTATGTTTGTTCCAATTACATTTTTCATTTTCTTATTTGGATATGGCCCACCTACTATAATATTATTTTCCTTACAAAAAGTATTTGACCCTATACTCTCTCTCTTAATAAACAATTCTAAAAAATACACACTATCTTACTTTTCCATTTTAAAATGAAAACTAGGCCCCACATCAACATCACTCCTTAAAATTTGTGCCCAAAGGAAATGGGAAATCCTTTGGGGGACGGAGGGAGTATATATTAGGCTCGGAAGATGTCTTGGAATTTTAATGAGTTGCAATTTAGCAATAGTTAAATATAGTTGAAGATGTAAGGTCAGATGAAGAAAAAGATATCACTAATCCGTCAAGCTTATGCTTTTAAGTATTTGTATAAAAATACTAATTTTTTAAAGAAAGTGGAAGATGTACAAACTAAGAAAAAATAAAAAAAAATTGAGATGAAATATATAAAATAAATAAATAAAGGTTTCTTTTCAGTTTTATAAATCAATAACAGAAAAGGGTATATTCTGATATTAAACTATGTAACTAAAATAATTTCCTTTATGATCTATTAAAATAGCAAAACACATAAAATTTCAAATTTTAGATTTCCTCATGGAAAAGGGTAAATCACGCCTTGAACCTTAAATTTAAGTTATAATCTTTATTATAGGGGGGTGGACACCAAAAAAGAAAAAAAATATGTTAATTGCTTTACTATTTTGAAAATTAATTAAATCACGTGTTAAATAATTAATCACTTTCGCTTTGGCACGCTTTGCTTGCCTTTGACGCTAACAATTTATATGTCAATTACTAAAAGTGCTTTATCCGAGAAGCACATAAGCTCAAAACTAAGGGCCGCAATTTATAAGAGGGGCGTTAAGTTTTTTTTTAAGCAATAGAATTCAGCAATACCCCTTAAGCTAGTGTCTCATCTAGTGCAGTATTCCTTTACATCTAATCATCCGGTTTCCTCATTCATTACTCGTCGATGTAGACATCATGACACATAAATTATAGTGGCTCCATCTATGTTTCTACGAAGGAAGAAGAATCATCAAAAACTTCAGTATCCTTTTATTGAGGGCGTTAGGGGCAAACGAAAATTGTCTTCTTACCTCTTTAATCCTCCTTTTGTTGTTATAAGAGCTAAAAAGGCTCATAGTAGTACTCTTGATTTCTGTGTTTTCGTATAATAGTTTGTATTTTAGATTTCTGTTAAAAAAAAATTTAAGGAATACATAATTCTCTTATCCGACATTGCTCTTTACACTTATCATATTGCATATTAGAACATAATTAAATTGTTATTTTCTTATATCAATTTGTTATATATTTAACTACTATAAGCTAGATGTGATAAGGTTTGGTACTAACAATTTATATAAAATAGCAGGGACTCTAACCTGTTAGTGGGGAACATACATATTTAAATCTTAGAGGGGGAATTTCTTGAAATGAAAGTGTAAAGAATAATGCATGACGATGAAAAAGATAGTTAGAAAGAATAACGTAAATGGAGTGAGTAAAGTAAGCAGTGATAGACGATGACCGACTTCGATTTTTTAGTAGCACAGAGTGTCATTACCATCTATTCATTGACGAAGAAGCCGAAATCCTATTTGAACCCAACACAGGATTATTGAAGAGGCAATCCACCAAGGCACCAATCAATATACTTCCTCCGTTTTTTTATTGACTACACCTCTTTTTTTTCACGCTTATCAAAGAAGCGATTTAAGGGTGTAAATGATTAAATTTTTCGATGAAATTTTAACACAAGTAATATAGAATCTCATTCTTACTTGTACTAAAATTTCATCGAAAAATTTACTCGTTTACATCCTTAAATTGCTTCCTTGATAAGAGTGAAAAAAGAAGTGTAGTCAATAGAAAACGGAGGAAGTATATCATATATGCATATCAAGGAGGTTTTTGCCAAGAGTATTGAGAATGCTACATAGAAATACCATGTCACTATTTATATTCAATATTATATTTTGAGAATTATAAATATAGATATTTAGAGTTTTGATACATAAAAAAGGAGTTTGGCACTTAATAAACCATAAAATAGAATTATATTGTATAAATTAACCATAACTTAAGATATATTTTTAACACTATCATTATTTTCCCCTTTTTAGTTTTAATATTTTGAAAGTTATACAATATAAGTTTTCTAATTAACTTAATAGTAATCATACTCATTGTAATCATGCTTATGTTGAAAATTGATACAATACTCAAACACTACTTGAAAGTTGAATCTACAATGTTGTGGTTTTGATATTTTTGTTTCTTTCTCTGTTTTAAAATAACTAAAAATTGGGACAAAAAAAATAATGAGCAAAACCTAAAAGATCTTATATAATAAAAATCAAAATGCAAATTTAAATGATACATATCAAAATGCAAAATAAGACCACTAAATTAAGACCGAGCTAATAATCAATAGGTGAACAATTTGGATCTTGGCCCTCAAGATCTTTTGATTATTGTCATCAAAAGAAACAAATGGTTTGTGCATACTAAATGATCGATCAATGATGTTGATTTAATAAGTACTAAATTTTCATCGTACAAATAGAGTTACGAAAATATATAGACAAGATCACTCCTTTTTTTTTAAAAAAATATCACCTTTAAAATTGTATCGAGTAAATTATTTGACAAATATAACGTAAGCCACAATAAAAATGTCAAATTAGACGATAATTAATATGAAACTTAGAAAATGAAGGGGTAAATGAGCTACTAGGTGTAGCAAAATTATCTATTTTTTTTTTTTTTTTGATAGGAAGGTGTAACAAAACAATTGTTGTCTTATCTTAGATCTTACAAGGAAAATGAGCAAATATTAAATGGGTTTTAATGTACTCTTTATCACAAAAATTGACAAATCTTGTAGGAGGGACCATTAATGGTCAATAATTGTAGCCTAGAATCCTTAATGAGCGCCAAGCTAAGGATATAGACATAAAGGGGACTTCACATGATACACATGCTTTCAAAAAAACAGATCATAGTATTGAGGATTTTACCATTTTGGGTCATATGACTTTAGGTAAACCAAAATTTCGCTGGTCATTTGAAATAAGCCTTTGTATAATTTTAACTACCTTTGACTGCCATATTCCACATGAAATTGGGACCTTTTTACACTTTTAGGTACAAAGTATAATTCTATAATATAGTCTTGCTGTTAATCTGTTGTTGACCCTTGTGTAAGAGGTAGGTAACCAATTCTATGAACCTTCACACAATTTACACTTTCTCAAACACATCAATCTTTGAGAGAAATGTAAAAAAGTTTTTGGTGTCGAGATTCAAGAATATAAATTCATTGATTTTTCACCCCAATTTTTTTCTTTCAAGGGGCGTTTTCCCCTATTAGTTTCCACTTGATTAAATTCAATTGACCTTATTGGTCATGAATTCAAATTCTCTTAATCCATTTGAACTTATTATGTGGATTGTAAACTAGATCCTATGAAGTGTTTTATTAACATGATACATGGAGATAATTGAAGAGAAAAATCAGGGATATGTACGGATAGGTAACAAAACAAAAAGATAAAATATAAACCTTTAAATACATGTAGAAAAATCAGCGGAAGTAGTTGAAGTTTTTTATATACTAGATTGATAGTATGACATGAATTTTAAACTAGGAAAAACTTTATTATTTTTTCATTCTCGAACTTTACCCTTCTCAATCAACAATTGTTTCTAGAACAGAAATATTTATTTGTGTATGAGGGTATTTTGCGAATTGTCTTAGCCACTTGCCCGCAATAGGAGATCCGAGAACCTGCAAAATAACGAAGATAGACTACCCCGAGGGACGGGGGTGATTCCGGGACGCCCCTCTGATGCTGAAGTCAGAATTACCTTTATAGAAAGAGAAAGTAAGAGAGAGGGTTCAGAGTAATCAGAAAAAGTTGTCTGAATTATGATGCAAATCAGGTAATTATAGGGTACTGTGATGGCAGAACCGAAGTTATTAAGTTAATCGATGATATTTCTATAATAAGGAGTATTACAGGTTTTGTTAATAGTAATGGGCTTAATTTAGGAAAACTTGGTGTTAACAAGGGTAATTTAGTCATTTTAACCCGAATTGGGCTAGGACTCGAGTTAGCCCAAACAACAACAAAGTAAGAGAACCCAAAACAAATTACTCTACCACAACATTTGTTGTATTGTAGAACTCCAACAACCCCACAAATCCCGAGGTTAAGGATAAATGATTTTGGTATATGAAAGATCAAGATGCGAGCCTTGCTGAAGAGACGAGGTTTTTTGGCGCGTCTGTCTTTGAAATCAAAGAAGGTGGATGCTAATGGCGATGAGTTGATAATCTAAAGGAGAAGCCTCATTTGACACTCGTCATGTTATGTTTGGCTGATAACGTCTTCACTAGGGTGGCGGAGGAAGAAATTGTCGTCGATCTTCGGTTGAAATTCGAAAGTCTCTATAACCATCAAGTTGTTCTTGAAGCAACGTCTATTCAACAAGTGTATGAAATAAGGTACGTATCTTGGAGATAATCTAAATCAATTAGATTAAAACTTTTTAAATGTGCGTAATATCGATGTCAAAGTAGATGATGAGGATGATGCCTTAATTTGTTAGTATCTTCGCCCACTAATCATTTAACAATCTTATGAACTCGTTTATTGTTGTAGTTTTTCTTGGGAAAGAACTAGAGCTACTCTTCAAACTAGAGTGGTCCGCCATAAGAGCTACTCTTATCATCGATGGGAGATCGCATATTCGCATGTGGATATTTCTCCTTAACAAAAGAAGATAAAAATATTGGAAACTGATAATAGTCTAAAACTTTTTTTGGGTCTGAGCTCAATAAGTTATGTAAGGATGAAGGGCAATTGCCCTTCATCGTAGGATTGGAGAGAGCGAGATACATGTTCACTAATACTAGGTTATTAGAAGATTTTGGGTCATAAAAATCGCACAAAAAGAAAAGGGATTCAGTATTTTGGGACATAGTCACTACTCTTATAGACTTATACCTTCATATGCATCACTAAAAAATACTTTTACCTTAGGGCCTTTCTTTTGGACATGTTGCCTCTATTGTTTACTCTTAAATTCTGCTGCATCAGGCTACTGATATAATCGTAGAGATAGTAATTATATTCTCAAAAGCAAGGTTAGACATTTTTCAATTTAGGAAACCATTCTCTCAAAAGTAGATCGTAGAAATAGGATAAATTTTTTTCAACTTATTTTCAATCCTTATAAGTTCATATACAGTCTAATAAAAACTAATAAAGTCGAATAAATTAAAATAAACAAAAATAAGTTAAAAAGAACAGATCCAACAATCCACCATAATATAGCTAAATGAGAAAAGAAGTTGTGAATTTGGAAAATATATAGATGATGTTGATGCATGTGAACCTATATATGTGTACTATAACTAATCGTGGGGTGCAGTTATATGTGAGAAGTGCCTGAAAGTGGAAAGAAAATATCAAAAATGAATCAAGCCAGTGAATACTAAAATTGTTGACTATGCCAAAACTGGACCTCTTCATCACTTCATGTCGACCAGGCTGTACATTTGATAATCTCTCTGTTGCAATTGAATAGTTGGGACCCACATACAGATATTCTATTCATAAACTTAGGTAGTACTTCATCTAATCCAAGGGCTAAGATTTGCTTTAATAAAAACAGTGGGTTCCACCATGTAACAACGTATCAATAGTATTTTCTGTAATTTCCCAAATTTAGGACTTTGTACAAATTGGATTAATAAACTAATGGTAAGAATGTAGTACAGATATAAGACTAATGTTTATCTATTTTAAGGATGGGGAAAAGTGGGCAAAAATAGATAGATAGATAAAGGAGAAGGATTAGTATACGGACTTGTCCTATCGTCACAGTTGACATTTATGAGCCAGCACCAGCAGCTTTTGTCTTTCTATTTTCATCTTTCAATTTTCAATCATTGAGATTGAGGGAGGGGGGAGGAGTTAAGAGTTAGGACTGAGGAGGGGAGAGACGAGTGGGAATGACAATGGATATAGTATGGGTCGGGTTTGACCAAACCTAGATCCAGACTCAAGAATTTCTTTCAGATCCTACTATGTTTATTGGGTTTAGAATTTTTAGATTCAGACGCAGATTTGATGGGTCTAGGATCTTTAGTGGATCCTTTAAAATTTCAAGTTTAATAACATTTTTTAATCTAATAAATTTATTTCGCCCATTTTATATATTCGTGTGACCATGGTTAAGGTTTGTATCGAAATAATTAACATAATATAGCTCATAAAATAGTAAAAATGTTTCAACTTACATTACTACATGTCTTAAAATGGATTCACAACAACTCATAAAGTAATTTTTTTTGAATTTTTTAATGTCAATGGGTCTGTGGGTAGGGTCTGGATCTGATATATTTGGATCCAGACCCAGACCCATATCCGACCCAGACCCATCGGGTCTAAAAAAGTTGAAACCAGACCCTTATAAGCGGGTCTGTGGGTCTGGGTCGGGTCCAAGACTCATTGCCATCTCTAGAGACGAGAAGTGATGGATAAATAAATTAAACACTTTTAAATGTTGTACTACTAATTTTATTTTATCCATCTCGATTTAGTTGCTACATTGAGGTTTGGTTCGGAGATTTAGATAAAGCATGTGAAAAAGATAGGAACTACTTCTTAATTATTAAAGTACATAATAAAGCAACATTAAAACAACCACTTTATGATTAATGTTGGAAGAAGACAAAAAATAGAAGCAATGAAATGACTACTATAGTGGGACCCATATGCCAAGAAAGGAAATGTAGCAAATTTTATGGTACATATAACAATTAATATGGGACGGAAGAAGTATCACTTTAGCTATTAGGACTGAAAACATTTTAATAAAAAAATAAGCATATGGATTATTTTTGGACTTAATCAAAATTGAGGATTAGGCCGAGTTTGAATGGGACCAAATGTTGCAAATTCGAACCAACACACGGGACAATAGGTTCTTAACTCTGCAAGTGGTTGTTGGCTCATGACATTTTATGGTGGCTGCTTTAACCAGCTGTTTTATGGTGAAAGCGCTTATTAGTATTGGTTGTTTATTATAAAATAGTAGAAAAGGCAAAAAGCTAGCATTACAAGCTGATAAAATCAGCTTTTGGCTAATGTTAGTTTTTGACTTTTGGGTAATAAGCCGGCTTTCAGCCACTATAAAAGTCATTTACCAAACACTATTTGACCACATACAAAATCCAAAAGATATTCAAAAACCATTTGTCAAACACCCCATAATATTTTCGCTCTTCGAAATTCAACTATACCACCAAATTATCAAGTTTTACAATCAATAAACTGGATTCCATTAACCAAAACTTCTCTTGGAAGAAAGGTCATGATAATGAAGATGGAATTCCACTTGTAGCCTGGGATAAAATTTGCCAGCCCAAAATATTGAGCGGTTTAGGTGTTCGAAAGACAAAACATATAAACCAGAGCATGCTAGCCAAATTAGGCTGGAAAATTCTGTCTCAACCCTCTAACAAATGGGCCGAAGTGATGCGTAAGAAGTACCTAAAGAATAAATCTTTCTTTGACTACCAACCCAAGGCAGATGATTCCCCGACAAGGAAAGCAATTTTGCAAATGCGAGACTTAATTCGGCGAGGGATCCGATGGAAAGTAGGATCTGGATATGATATCTTCTTCTGGCTAGATAACTGGTGTGATCAAACCAGTTTAATTGAAGTAATTAACTTAGACGCTTCCACGATTGCTAATTTAGACCTTAAAGTAAAGGAGTTCATTCTTCCCGATATGACTTGGAACTCTACTTTGTTGAAGAATATCCTTCCCCCCACATCTGCTCTAAAATTAAAGGAATATCGCTCCCGTCACAACCAGAGAAAGACACCCCATGTTGGGGCCTCACTTCCTCGGGAAAATTTACAGTTAAGTCTGCCATCTGGCTTGCTCATAATCCGGCCTTCTTTCAGTCCCCAAAATGGTTGAACGCTTGGATTTGGAAAATAGACATTCATCCCAAAATAAAAGTCTTTATTTGGCAACTCCTTCAGAATGGATTACCCACACGGGATAATCTTGAACGCATAAAGCTTCAAGTTACTTTTGAATGCCCCCTCCATCAAACATCGCTAGAAACCATAAACCATTTATTTATATATATCTTGTCATCAGACTCGTACTCTCTAGCATCATGCCGTGATTAAAGATTTCCAGGGAACAACAATTCCCGATGCGCCTCTCTACGATCTTTTTACTCTAATTATAGATCTTAACAACCATACTATGTCCAAATTCTTTTTGCTACTTTGGAGCCTTTGGGAGGAAAAAAAATCAATCATCTTCCAGAATGACACTTTCCATATTAATCGAACTTTTTACAGAGCGAAATACTCAATTTCTGAATGGAATTTGCGTAGTTCCATCGACGCTAACTCATCCTTCTACATCCCAACCCTTACACGTTACCAAATTTATTCGACTAGGTTGGAGACCTCCGGCACCCAATCTCGTTAATCACAATTTTGATGACTCCTCGAATCAAGCCTCCGCAGCTTCTAGCATTGTCCTTCGTAACTCTACTGACAATTTCTCAAACCCATGGCTTATAATCTCGGGACATCTTCCCCTCTGATTGTCGAAGCTACCGCCCTTCGAAATGGGCTGATTCAAGATAAAAGTATGAAAATCAAAGATATTGTTATAGAAGGAGACAAACCCCATTGTCATCAATGTGTTACAAGGAAAATTTGAGACTCCTTGCTGCATTCAGACGCTTGTAGATGATATCCGTCACCTTTGCACCTGTTTTCGTTCAACGTCAGTGCATCACATCTTCAGAGAAGCAAATTTGGTCACAGATTACCTTTCCAATCAATGACACCACATTACTACAAAAGCCAGATTTTCGATGTTTGTGATCGAAGATCCTATGTTGCATCGTTTTTCTTTATTAGATAGTTTAGGGTTCACCCTTGAGAGAAAGGTCCCCTAAGAGTTTCCTTGTACCTCTTTTAGAAATATAGACTTTGGTTTAGGTTCAATCCAATCCAATTCCAAAGAATCATTGATCACAAAAACCATATACTTACCTCTGTTTTTTAATTGTTACAGTTTACTTTGGGGGATAACCACAGAAATTTATAGAATTCATGATATAATTGTTCGGGGAATCAATAAAATATAAGAGGGAATGTTGTGAAAGTAAAAAAGCAAACTGTTGATGACAAGTGGTTGGTTGTTTGGGTGTTTAATGAGAAAACAAGAGGACAAGTCTTTGTTCCATAAATGTGAGAAATTGGAATATAAACATGTGAAAATTTATCAAAATAAGTAAAAGTGAAAATTTAACAAATATAAAGAAACATTTTAAAAAGAAAACGGTACCAATTTAAAACAAACGGAGAAACAATTTAGCGACCGGACTCCATTCTCCAAATGTGTATTGCACAACTGTCATTTTGTATTCTTTCCTTACTTTTTCCCTATAAATCTTTATCTCTTACTTTTCATAGATATTCTTGTCCCCCTTCTTTATTCTTTTGTGGATAATTAGGGTTATGTATCCATTAGTACATAGTCCTAAATTCCCTTTTTATATATATATAAGAATCCAACATATAGATAATATATATTTTTATTGAATAATTTTTTGTTAATGTGAAAGTCAAGTATTGCGTCGAAATATGAAGGACTAATAAAGTAATTTTTAATAATATTACTATCATTATTAATATATACTCTATCTGCTTTTTTTGTTTGTCTGGTTTATAGTAGTTGCAATTATTAAGGATCGTGTTGTTAAGATGATGTAATTATCATGTGGGGGTAAATGGTAAGGAGAAAGATAGAAATGTTGGAGAAATATGTGGGTACAATAAGTTAAAAAGTAAGGTTGAAATAAATGGAGAAAGTTGTATAAAAAAATAAAAATTCTAAGTAGGACATATAAAAAGAAATAGATAAAAATGAAAAACATATCAAACAAAACGAAACGGGACATATTATATATTGTAATAACAATAACAATAATAAATCAATCTTCCACATATTTTTCAGTTTTTCATCTCAAAAACATGTATGCTAAAATAATGAAAATGCAATTATAGGGGTATTAGGAGTATTTGTGATGTATTGCTACGATAAGAGAAATTTATCATTTAAATTGCATCATCATTGAGTGGTTGTTTGGTTGACATGAGAAATATAAATTTCTAGGAGTTGCAAAATAGGTGATATGTTTGGTTGACAATAAAATAACAAAATGGAGGAATTAAAAATTTATAAAAATTTTGACTTCCCACAAAAAGAAGGAGATTACTTACCTACATGCTACATCCCCTAGGTAAGTAGAAAGTTCCATGGGAATTTATTTCACCAACGTCAACCAAACAATTTAACTTAATTCCCATGAATTTGTTTAAGGAGTTTAGTATTTCATACTAATTGACATTTTATGGGCATTTTGACTTTCAAGTAAGCCAAACGACCACTAATATAGCTAAAATTTCACATAGGGAGTTAGCTTAAATTGGGAAAGACTTTGAAGTAGTTGTTATTAGTTTTCTTTTTTTGAGAAACTCTATAGAAGTCGAGCATTTAAGCCGATCCAATCATTAATAGGTTGATTTTTTCAGAAAGAAAATAAAATTTTAATTATGTAATATGTGTGACTCGTATTGATCGTATGTATATATGTGAAAAGCCAATATATTCCCCCCAGAGACCACAACCACATGTCAAGTTCTTGCTATTGATGCCAAATTCCAATATTGTTATTGAACAATCAAGCCTACTTCCACCTCGATTTTGTTTTCAGGCTACATGAGAGTATGAACCTTAATGTCTCCATTAAGGTTTCCTCACTATATATTTGTTTCGTTCGTTTTTTCTTTTGAAAGGTGAAGATATTTACTCCACTCATGTTTTGGGTGGTTGTAATGTAAAACATATGACTCCAAATGGTATCATTTTACGCAAGGTGTGACATGTTTGTTGTATTACTTGTTGTCATTGGATTTTTGAAATAAATATTTTTGAGCTGGCTTGGTGTGATTGGCTTGGTAGGGCTAACGAATCTTTTTTCATTAGCATCAACTTTTCATTTGTTTGGGTTTTTCTCAAGTTTTGGTATTTTACACGTTTTGGATATCTTTCCAAAATGGTAAGATTAAGGAAATCAAGGTTGTTGCCCTTTCCGGATTTGGTTGAATCTATAATAACTACTTACTATAATCTAATCAAGCAAACAAAGTATTTTCACAAGAATTAGAAAGAAAGATGGTACTTGGGTGTTTCTTATTCATTTTTTTTGGCAGAGAGTTACAAACCAAGATAATTGTGTTGAATTTAAAAAGGAGTTAAAATTAATTCTTCTAGCAGATGTTGAGAATAATACATTCCTGGAATTCTAAATATATTTGCAAAATTTAACGAATTGTCAAAATAATTTGTTCCCCACCTTTAGAACTTGCAAATTTGGTATTATGTTAAGACAATGCATACCAAATTGAGGGACTATTTGTTGGATGATTCCGCTGTAAACAAGCTAATGTTTTGGCATATCAATTAAGTAGAATATGCCATACAAAAGGAGCTTCTCCCCCCAGATGATAGAACTATCCTTCACCCTGCACCGCCCATCATGTTCCGCAATAATGGATCTATTATACAAAAGTGGTGTCACTTGACCCCACTTGAAAAAATTATGAAATTTTCTCTTTAAAAGTTATTATTTTAAATTCTGGTCTTTAAGAATTGATCCTTTGACTCCAATAATATAAAAGTATTACACTTTGACTCCACTAAATAATTGTTTTGGATTCACCACTGATATTCTGGCCATATATGTGAAACTTATTCATGAGCCAGCATTATGCAGTATGAACTATACTTGGGGTTGTCCCTCAATGTCAGAGTATGAATTGTACTTTTGGGATTGTCTCCCAATATTGCATTGCTAGAGTATGAACGGTACTTTTGCCTCTCTCCCAATATGACTAATGATAATAGTAATATAATTTTAAATAATAATTAGTATTAAACTGAACTGAATTGAACTGAACTGATGTGAAAATAGGTTGGGGAAAATAGATCCTAATCATGTGCGTGAGTGAGTTTTAAAGAGACTATTATTAAAATGAATTTCATCAAAATCAATAAAGGTACGTGGTATCGTTACAGAGTGAGATATATTAAAAAAAATTGTGGGTTCATATACATGCCTAAAAAGAGTTGCAACTAAATTGGAATGGACCAAGATGGGAAGCGTTGTAAATAGATTGTGAAAGAGGGGGTAGTTTTAATTAGGGTGATTATATATCATTGATTATTACGGAATTGTATTATTTTTAGTTTTTTAGTTATATATACATATAACACCAGGAAACCTGATTTAGGCCAGTCATTATTTTGCACATGGTATCAAGTGCCAGAATTTTGTTTTTAAAACCGGAAAACCCCACCACCACCAGTCGTTCTGGGTGGTTGCAGATGCGAGGAGAGATGGAGAGGGAGGGTTGTTGAAGAAGATTAAGAAATGCGAAGATTTGTAGCGGAAATTTATGAAATATGCGTTGTATCTGATTGATTGAAAGCCATTAACAAGACGGAGAGTGAGAGTTTCCATTGATGATATTGATTTTGAGGATCGATTTGAACACCATTAACAAACCCGAAAAACCCCCCACTCGTGTCTCGTACCAGTTGAACAAGGGGAAGAGAGAAGTGCGTCGAACTGAGCTGAGGAGGAAGAGAGAGAACACTGGGGAAGAGAGAAGTGCGTCAAACTGGGTTGTTGGCGGCTGTGTTGGTAGGGATGTCAATGGGGCGGGGCGGGGCGGATGTTGGCATTTCTATCCCCATCTCCATCCCCGCCCCATCACCCATGGCGGGGGGAAAATCTTATCCCCATCCCCGGCCCAACGGGGACAAGATAAAATCTATCACCTCCCCATCCCCGCGCGAATCCCCACACCCGCCCCATCCCCGCGCGAATCCCAGCATCTGCCCCAATCTATTAGGGTTAAAGGAGAGGGAAAACAAAAGTTTAAAAGTAATTTTGGATTTTAGCCTTTAGGCCTTTGGAAAATAAAAGTATCAAATAAAAACAGTAAACAGCTAATAACATTTAGGATTTTAGTGCTTTGGAGAATACCTGTGGCGGGGCACAGACGGGACGGGCGGGGATGGGACGGGGCGGGTGGGGATGGGGCGGGGCGGGCGAGGATGGGGCGGGTATGGACTAACATCCACCCCCGCCCCATTACCCATGGCGGGGATGGTTTTCATCCACATCCCCGCCCCATCTCCCGGGAAACCTTCCCCCATCCCCACCTAACTGGGGCGGGTGCGGGGCGGATCTCCACAAAACCCGCCCCCACTGACATCCCTATGTGTTGGTGGTGTTGTTGGCGGCGGTTTGGCAGGTCAATTTGCGTGTTTGGATGACTGGTTGGATTGGTGGTGGTGGTGGCCTGGTGGGGCGTCGTCGTCTGCTTTGATTTGCGTGTGGCAGGTTGGATTGTTGGTTGTGGTAGGGCGATGTCGTATGGGTTTCGGGGGTGGGGGTTGGTGGTTGGGGGTTTTAATTTTTTTATTATATTATTTTCTATATAATATTATAATTTTTTTGTTGTTTTTAATGATAAGTGAAATAAAATTGAGAAAGTTAACATAAAAGTTACCAGCGTTAGTAATAAGGGCATTTAAGTCACATATAGTGACTCTGGTGGCATTTGTATTAGCTCGAATACCCTGAGGGTACCCGATGAATTAGCCCTAACCACGGGGGCACTTCAGGAAATTTGTTTGACCCTCTCATTGAAAGAGTTTGAATAAGTTCCAAGATGTCAGATAAGCTCAAATAAGTTCATATAAGTTCAGATAAGTTAATATAAGCCAAAATAAATACAGATAGTTTCACATAACTAAAAATAAATTCAGATAAGTTCACATAAGTAATTTTTTTTAAAAAGAGCAGACTCTACCCGTACAAAATTGGGTTTGGTTTGATTAAGGATCTCAACTTATCTACTTAAATGAGTTATCTCGAACCCAACCCCACTCAACCAGCCCTAATCCTGAGCTTTGATAAGAAAAAATAACAGTTAGATGTTTCATAAAAACATCTAACACCCATTAAAATATATCAAAAGTGTACTTTTACATTGAGAAAAAAAATTGTGTTTTACTTTAATTTAATTTGGCCAGTATATATTACTATAAATATATCTTATTTTATAATATTTGGACACTATATTTCTATGTATATACTATGTTGAATGATGCATGCTTTCATATATTTGATTTGACTATATTACCCCTCTATTTTTTACATATTAAATGCAAATTTTGTCCCTCCTTTAATATGTGAAATGACCATTTACCCCTTATTTAAATGTGAAATGACCAATATATCCCTACTAGATGTTTTGAAACATCTAACTGTTATTTTTTAATCAAAATTCCCCTAATCCCACCACCATAACATATTAAGTGTATGCTTGGGATGCGAAAATGTATTAAATGGGTAATAATAGTCAAACATAGGAAAACTAATGTATTTTGAGGTGATGATAGAGGGATAAAGTGGTGGTGGAGAGGTTAATGTGGTGTTGGAAGGAGAGAAATGGAAGAAAGAGGGAAACTATTACCATCACTATGGGGGCAATAATTACCCATCACCACCCCTAGGGAACTAATATCCTTCATATTGAAGGGTAATAGTTCCCCTTTTTCTTCTATTTCCTTCCTACCAACACTACGTTATCCTCTTCACAACCACTCTATCACTTTATCATCACCTTTGCGCCTTTAAATACCTTTATTTTTTTATGTTTAACTTTTATTACCCTTTATTACATTACCCTCGTCCCAAAAATGTTATAAGAAGAAGAATTAAAGAAAAATACACCTAAAAATTAACTAAATCTAGACCGTACACCTTCTCTACCCTTTCCTAATCTAGGAAGGGCAAAAAATCACGAGGGAAAAAGCTATAATTGGTGAGCTATTACATCAAAAAATCATACTAGAATCTTTTCAACGGTCCTTATCTCTCCTACATAGAACATTTCCTCTTAAGGAAAAACCTCTTCAACTTTTCTTTGATTAAATTAATACTATCCAACACCAAAAGCCAATAAGGTTACCGGTTACGGCAACTTTCGTTCTTTCGTTGTACTCCTGTTTTTGATTAATTTTGGTCATATTTACTGGTTTAGACGGTTGTCGGTCTCGCCTACTTGCTTGTAGAGTTGCTATCAGCGTAATCATCCTCGATCAGATTCTTCCAATAGGGAATCCCCACGTATTCGCTTCGCCCATTCTTATGCTAGGATAAGGTTACATGGCCCCCCATTTATAATTCTAAGTAGCGTTATTAAATTTAAGGATTCCGTATGCACATATGAGAAGCGTGAATTGCTTTTTTTTTTAATCCACAATTTCTCTTTAAATACTTTAATTTTTTCTCTTATCTTAAACTCTCCTACAAATATTATTAAAAGATCTATCCATAAGTAATATGGATAGAATATATATTCCCTCCTTTTTATTATAATTTCTACACTTGTTAATTCTATTCAACAAAAAAAGTACATATCTAGATAAAATTTAAGAAAATAAAAATTCTTATGAATTAACTAGATTGCAAATTTTTTACAACAACAACCTAACACATAGACTTTATCAAATTTCAACATATTTTCTCACTTCACCAAGTAAGGACAAGTATAATCAACAAAAAGAGCTAGTATCACCCTAGAATATGTATGCTTATAGTTTAAAGTTCATCATCGTTATAAAAAAGAAGTATCAAGTGATGGATTCATCATCTTCTTATTTACCACGAGATTGGTATGGATCATTAATACGTGAAACCATCATTTATCCTTTTTTACTTTGATAATAAAACTTTTATTTTACAATTTTGAAATATGAGATCAAATTTAGTTAAGCACATTTTAAAGGTCAAGATTGACTTATTCCCCTCTCCCTGTTTGATAATTATATTTTTTTCTATACAATTAAGACTCTGTTTGATTAAATATAGTATTCTATGGAGCGGATAACATTTTCCTTTCGATATGGCGGAAAAAACACATTTTCTCTCAACTCCTCACCTTTCTTTTTCCTTTCTCCCTTCTATCCTCTCATTTATTTTCCATTCTTTTTTTTCCCTCTAACTTTTATGTAAGGAACCAAAAAACCTACTACAAAAATATACCCATCCAACAAAACAGAACCCGAAGAAAAAGAGATAATAAAAAGTTCGTTTAATATACGATTAGTCATACCAAGCTTGGCTTGGTCTAGTGGTAAGAGTTTGGCCCCATAATTTCAAGGTCATGGGATTAAATTCCACTAGGGCATTTGGGGGCGGGGATTCCCTTACCTTTCCCCCTACTCTTAAGTGACTGACGTCTGACCCAATAAGATCCCAGCGAGATCCGGGTCACTTTTCCTTACAAAAAAAATACTACCTCCGTTTCATAGGTATTGCAACCTTTGACATTTTGTACTATTCATACACTACCCTTTGATCCTCTTTTGTGATTTATAAACAAGGATAAATATAGCCATGTGGAATTTGTTAGATTCGTCTCGATATATGCTTAATTAAAATCTACTTTTTATAATTTTTACTTAAATAAAATTAGAGATATTAGGGTCTAAAGTAGTGTGTTAGGAGGCGTAAAACTCTATATATTACAATACATATGAAATGAAGGTAGTATATAAGATTGATCACGTCATATACAGAGTGTAGTCCCATTAAAAAGGAGTAGTTTTGGAGTAACACTAACGTTAGTAGGTCAGAGCATCTGCATATGGTGCTCCCCTTTCGTATATATGGACAAGAAATTTTTAACATTATTTTGAAGTGTCAACTATCAAAACTCAACTAGTAATAAATAATTTAATATTTTGCTATGGCGAAGGTTCTGCCAGCAAAACCTCATGATTTCTTTCAAGCCAATGTTACCACAACTGGATCCCTACTTGCTACAAAACCAAATATGTACACATCATCTATAGTGTAGTTGTTGTATAAAATTAATAACCCACCATTATTATAGTAATAAAAAAAGCTTGTGAACCGGACGATGACTCAAGAAACTGAATTTCTGAGGGGCTAGATCAATGGACAATGGACATTCCATCACATAATGGTATACATGAAGAAGAGCTGATGAATCATTGTAAGTTGCATCATCAAATATTGGCCATTTGTAAATTATTGTCGAGAATAGATAGAGTTATGTACTACTAACTCACAATTTTGATTCTTTTATTCATTAATTTTAAATGGGTATGATAGGAAAAAATATGCTATATTGATAATATACAAAGTTCGGTGCTTGAAAGTATACCTTAGGGTGTTACTAAACATAGCCCGTATTTACTATCTCACAGCCCGTATTTTATAGCAAATTGTCCAAAATACCCTTATTAAATATAATTATGTCCGGTTTTTTTATAAAAAAATCCAAAAAAAAAAATTATTTTTTAAAAAGTTTAAAAAAAAATTAAAAAAAAAATTTTTTAAAAAAATTGAATTTTCACGGAACCGGATGGAGTTTCCGGTACCGTGTACCGAAAAGTCAATCCGGTACCGTAAAAATCCATTTTTAAAAAACAAAATTCAAAAAAAAAAAAATTTTTTTTTAAAATTTGAATATTCACGGAACCGGATTGACTTTCCGGTACCGTGTACCGGAAAGTCAATCCGGTACCGTAAAAATCCATTTTTAAAAAAAAATTCAAAAAAAAATTTTTAAAATTTGAATTTTCACGGAACCGGATTGACTTTCCGGTTCCGTGTACCGGAAAGTCAATCCGGTACCGTAAAAATCCATTTTTAAAAAAAAAATCAAAAAAAAATTTTTTTTTTTATAAAAAAATTTGAATTTTCACGGAACCGGATTGACTTTCCGGTACCGTGTACCGGAAATTCCATCCGGTTCCGTGAAATTATCAGTTTTGACGGAACCGGATGGAATTTCCGGTATACGGTACCGGAAAGTCAATCCGGTTCCGTGAAATTATCAGTTTTTTTTAAAATTTTTTTTTAAAATTTTTTAAAAGGAAGTGAGTAAAGGAAGAGGGGCAATTTAGACTTTTATACCACGTATTTATACGTATACGGGCTGTGAGCTAGTAAATACGGGCTGTGTTTAGCCGCACACATACCTTATTGAATCAAAAATTTAGTAACAAAATTTTGTGTAAAATAAGAAGAATTACGATGATAATTTGACTTTTCCAAGGCTCAATCAACAAGGGGCTTTCGTGGACAATAAATTATGTTTACTCATCTAATCACCTGATGATATCCCGTCGGTTTGGCCCTGATTGATGATTGAAAAATGAAAGAGCCTTCAGATATCTCTTTAATTTTTCTTGGTGATCCCTTTCCAAAGCCTTTTCCCGAAAGCCTTTAGCCTTTTTATTATAGTAAAAAATCGAGCTTATGAGTTTGTAAAGTTATAAATTGAACCATGAAATCTTGAAGGTTGGAATTTTCTTGGAATAAGATTTCCAAAATGGTACCACATGCCCAATAATTTCAATTATAAACGAAGACGTTATAACTTCAAAGTAAATTACTAAAATCGAAATCAACCGCAAACACCTCAATTGTATGAGTCATATATCTAGCCTAATAGATTGGAATTGATCGATTATTGGTGCATTAGAAAGTAGACCTTTATAACCTTTCAACAATATATTATAAGCCCAATCATGAGGTTGGAGACAAAAGTTATAAGTACCATAAATCGTGCATGGGTGCAACGTAGGAGCTTAGATGTATTATCGGAATTTCAAGCATCATATACTTAACATCTAACACCAAGACCAACATGCATATAAATCAATATGAATCAAATGAAG
The DNA here is from genome assembly GCA_947645195.1 of Patellifolia procumbens. Taxonomy (NCBI): domain Eukaryota; kingdom Viridiplantae; phylum Streptophyta; class Magnoliopsida; order Caryophyllales; family Amaranthaceae; genus Patellifolia; species Patellifolia procumbens. The sequence continues at coordinate 1,380,239 of CANSGD010000920.1, forward strand.
TATAGTTACATACCTTTTAATGCGTGAATTCCTCTTAACAAGGTACTTCTAGTGGAGATCCTTTATAGAAAGTCAAATGTCGTTCCTCTAAGATTGATCCACCAGAAGTGGATGGATCACCATGTATGCTAGTACAAAAGAGATGAACAAGTTTCAATCTTTTACTTTTTATGATGAATGAGACCGAAAATAGGGAAAAGATGGATTAGATAAGAAACTCTCAAAAACCAGATTTTGGAGAGAAAAGATGATCAACTCAAGTGTATCCATCCTTTGGCATCTCTACATCACTTATATAGTGAAGTTACAAAGGGAGTTACTCGTGGCTTCATTAGGGTCATAATGCCATATTTTATGAAGCTTTATTAGTCACATAATGTCATACATTATGAAGCTAATAACCACAATAGTTATAATTTTGTAACCTCTACATCATCAAGTATATAGAGAGGTTACAAGGTGTGGCATCACGAGGTTTTATTTCTCATAATGTCACACATTATAATACATTAACCTCATGAGTTACAAACTCCTTCATCCATCAATATTCCCGGCCATACCATTTCTCAAATGGGTTTGGGTAATATCCAACCAAATGCTACAATGTGTGACCTGATAGGATCCAATAAATATTAGTAGTTGGCCCAATCTAATTATCCAACAAATCATAATTAGCTTCTAGCAAAACGTTACGGTCACCTAATATTATTGAATATTTATCTCTATAAATTATCCTTACATATTTAGATTATTACACTTAATCGAAGGACAAAATCCTTCCATCTCCCACTTGTCTAAGAACAAGTGTGTCATCTTCAAACTCCTTAAGTCACTTAAAGTCCAACTTGATGATACGGTAATATCCAATGTTATCTATATCAATGTTCAAGTCGATTCTTGAAATCCGTGTTCGAACTGTTGAAACAAATGATTGACTCTTTAATTCATTTGAGCACGACCATACATTTTTTCAGTTCTCGCTCTTTAAGAGGCCAAGGCACCAATCCTAACTCTTTAGAAGGATTTATCTAATCTTGTACTCCCTCCGTTCTCATTTGAATTCCCCATTTTCCTTTTGGGATGTTTCTAAAAGTACTTTCCATTTTGAATCTATTCTATTTTAAGAACATTTATTTCCCCATCTTACCATTCAACAACCAAATATTAACAACACTTTTTACTTTTTGTCTTATACATGGGCCCACTTTAGAATAATTTGTTTCTCAATCACCCACTTTTCTTTCTCTCTCTCTTACTTTTTCAAAAGCAAAAAAGTACCAAAGTACACTTTATACAATATAAAATTCAAAAGGTTCTCACCCACATTAATTTGCATTGGTTTTCCTCCATATTCAAATGGGAACATCAAATGGGAACGGAGTAAGTATAACCAAGACTCCCACTCAATTCTTAACAAGTTTGATCACTACCTTTATGACCTCCTTTTACGGCACGACGTTTTGCGGTGTCAAAAATATATTAATCCTTAAGTGAGAATAGTGTTATACTCATGTCAAAGGAATCCACTATATAAAATGACGAGATTCTCAACACACTTTAGAGAACTCACTGTAAGTCTGTCCGCCATGTATTCACTATACATGTCTATGTAAATGACTAGACATCTCCATGTCTCCATAGCCCATGAAACTGCGCTATCAATCAACTTACAATCCAGTCCTCGAAACTGAATCATTTACGTCCATCCTAATGATTCGGACTAGGGACTTAGATATATTATAACTCCTATTCACCAGATAGGGTTCATTTGTCAAATCACGCATTTGACAAACCTATCAAATGTCATAAAATATCTTGGATGTTTTATTTAATACTAAACCAAGATCAAATAAGATAACCTTTTATTGATAAACATAATGAAATCATTGTAAAGAGCAATTGCAATTGTGAACTAATATAAAAGTAAATAGCGCACAATCAAACCAACTCTCCTATATGCTTAACCCCTATAGTCCTAGTATGACTCTCATGCTTGGGTTGAGGCAAAGGTTTAGTCAACAGATCAACAACATTTTGATCACTATGAACTTTACTAACTATTACATCCTTTCTCTCAACGATTTTTCGAATGAGATGAAACTTTCTAAGTACATGTGTAACCCTCAACAATTAACTTACTTACTCCATACACTAAGAAATTATCCTTAGTTCTTCTTAAGTACTTTAGATATTCTTTAGCTGTACTCCAGTGTGCATCACTTGGATTTGATTGGAATCTACTACACATGCTCAAGGCATATGAAACATATGGGCGAGTACAAATCATGGAATACATAATAGACCCTATAGTTGACGCATAAGGAATATTACTCATTCGCTTAATCTCATCAGGTCCAGAAGGACACTGAGTCTTGCTAAGCGACATGCCTTGTTGCATGGGAAGAAAAACTCTCTTAGAATTTTTCATGTTGAACTTAGTGACGATCTTATCTATATAAGTTCGTTGGCTAGGTCCAATCATCCTCTTAAACATATCCCTATAGATCTTGATCTCAAAATGTACTCAGCATTTCCAAGGTCTTTCATAGAGAAACAACTTTTCAACCATTCCTTGACTGACTCAAGCATGAGAATGTCGTTTCCTATGAGAAGTATATCATCTACATACAATACCAAGAAGACTATGTTACTCCCACTTTCCTCATCAAATCGGATATTCCAACTCCGGGATGCTTGCTTCAATCCATAAATGGACTTTTAAAGCTTACATACCCTCCTAGGATATTTTGGATCCACAAAACCTTCCGGTTGTGTCATATACACATCCTCTTTCAAGAACCCATTCAAGAAAGAGATTTTGACATCCATATGCCAAATTTCATAATCATAAAAGGCGGCGATCGCTAGGATTATCCGCATGGACTTAAGCATTGCTGCAGGTCAAAAGGTTTCGTCATAGTCTATACCATGAACTTGTTTGAACGCTTTTGCCACGAACCTAGCTTTGTAAACCTGACTAGTCTATTTTCACCTTGAAAACCCATTTACAACCAATAGGTGTAACCCCATCGGACAGATCCATCAAGTCCCATACTTGATTTTCAGACATGGATGCCATTTCGGACCTCATGGCTTGAAGCCATTTTTCAGAGTCTTCACTCATCAAGGCTTGTTTGTAAACAGTAGGTTCCTCAAATTCGAAAATCATTATCTAAGAACTTTCGGTCAACTAGAAATCAACAAACCTTTTGTTTGGTATTCTTGGTCTACTAGACCTATGAGGGGCTGCAACAAGAGAAATTTTCTTCTCAACAAATTGAGAATTTTCGCACGGATTAGATTCGGGTGGGACAATAGAAGGTTCGTGTATGGAATGCACGTCCTCCAACACTTGGTCAATTATGGGAGATTGGGAGAAGGATCCTCCAAAGGAGGAACTACTTCAAGTTCCATAGCTGGGACTTGTGTCTCTGACTCTGACATAGGTTGAACTATGTTCACTTGTTGCTCTTCTCTAACTTCTTCGAGAAATAGATTACTCCCACTTGCCTTTTTGGAAATAAAAGCTTTTTCCAAAAATACACCATGATAGGCTAAAGTCGTATCACCTATTCAAAGATAATTCCTACAGTCCTCTAACAATGGTAGTCAATGGAAGCAGGGTCGAGTCCACAGGGAGACAGAGTTTCTATATTAATATTCAACCAACTAACTACTTCAGATGAAATTAGAGAAGATTAACTGAACTAATAATTAAACTAAGGAAGACGAGAATTAAACTGAGGATTTAACTATGGAATAAAAGCCTAGAGTATTAGGTCGGTCCACCATGCTTATACCAATCAAATAGGGTCAACTACTATCAAAACCTAAATCAAGAGTCGAGGGATTAGAGCATGTGCTGAGCTATGGTTAAGTCTCAACGCTCATAGTTCAACAATAACGTAATCAGAACTGCTGATGTGTCCTAGGCCTCTAATCGTAAGACGGATATGTGTAAACAACTATTAACCACAAGTAATCAATGAAATTGGCCACTAACATTAATCACTAATCAAGAACAAACCACACCACAATCACTCTAATCAAGCCCTAGAAATCGATAAAAATCTAAACAACAATCATGGTATAAACATGGCTTCCCTATCTAACACCTTAGAAAGAGAACTACTCAGACATGATCGAATTGACAACAAAACTAATTGGAAACCCTAATAATTGCATCATGAACAAATTGAATAATCAACAATTAAACTAGAGCAATTAAGAAATAATAACAAAGCAATAAGAATAAAGATTACCAATTTGACAGAAAGCAATAACTTTAATTGAATTGAATCAAGGTTCGATCGCCTCTACAATGGAAACTAATGAAAACTAACTTTAAGAGCTCTCTAATTGTTCAAGATAATGAAAGATCCATGTAAAAATAACCTAAAAAGTATTTATATTCTTCTAAGAAAGCAATAAGATAGAATGGAAAAGACGCAAAATCGCGTCTTCCGTGTCTTCCACCCGATCGGGTGAATGTAGAAAATGTGTGCACCCGATCGGGGCCGCAACTGAAACAGCCCAATTTCTCACACTAGCTTAATTATAGCTAAGCGCAGTGGAAAACCTAATTCGGACTATTACCATCACACTTATCGAAGCTATTCGAAGTGTGGAACCCCCAAAAAATCACTAAGTTTAAAAACTTTTCAAACTCTTTATGATTAATTATTATATAAATCCAAATGAATCATTATGATTCTACAGAAAATTCGGTAGAGTTCCGTTTGTAATATGGACTGCCTAAAATTTAATTTAGGACTCGCGCCCAGAACATAAACCTGTTTAAAGCAAAACCTGCAACCCAAACTCATACCACTCCAACCATTCCATCCAATTCAATTTCTCAAACCATCCTCGCGTACACCAAATCCCAAAATCCAAAATAAATCTTAAAATTCGAGATCTAAGTCTCAGTTTACTTGTACAAACCAATTTAAAACGAATTACGAATTAATAAACAATGATGTAACTATGATTACATTGTAGTCGTCCTCGCCGCGATACAACAATCATGTATAACACGTAACTTCCAGCATCAAAGCTTCTTCTTTAACCTGGAATAAATAGGGCACTACCACCCACCAAGTGACAGGCCACAGAAATGACAAAACAAACATTTGACACATCAGCAACGCGCTGAGTACTAAATCCGTAAAACCAGTAAAACATACTTTGGTGGTTTAGTTAAAAAACGACGTCCATATAATCAAAGATTATAAAAATAACACAAACACACAAAGCAAGTGCAGTATCCCGTACCATGAACCCAAACCATTAAATTTATCATTCTTTGGTCATTGATACAGTTCATGTCAAAGTAATGTTAACCTCATTTCATAATAAACAAAACTAACCAATATTTCACATTCACTCTACATAAAGATTTTCATATATAAGTTACGGAAACTAACTCATTGTTGAGCTCATTAAATCCATTATGATATGTCATAGAACACGAAAGATAGTTCATATTTATATCATTTACACATACAAAGTGGATCCGGGAGTCCCGGCCGACCCACAAACAACGATAGACCCGGGAGTCCCGGCCGGTCTATCAACTAAATCTAATTGGCCAATAACCTATAGTGTGCACACCCCTCGACTTTAGCTTTTTATGTGACCCGGGAGTCCCGGCCGGCCACACTAAAGCGAGGACGGTTCGAAATCTTGCCACATACGGTGATATCATTCTTATGTCTTCCCAAATCCGGCGAAGACAACGCAGCAATTCAATCAACATATCTAAGATTTATCCAAGTCTTTTTACTTTTCATTATTCACAAATTTCATGATCCAATAACACTTTTGTATTTGATAACAAAATTCAATCATTCTTTCACAACGATCCAACATCGTTAATCTTTCCAGAACACAAACAATTCAAATAGATATTCTCATGTTTTTCGCAAGATAAAAACCAACATTCATTTCACAGCATCATCATTCATTTCATATATTTCAATTCATAGCAATTTATACATCTCGAATCCATTTTTGTAACCTAAAGATACCAACATAGTCTCTGTTATTTAGTTAGGTATAACACGGTCCATATAATCCACAATTATTCATCATCCAAATCATCTAAACCAACCTCGAATGTTCATATGGTGATCCTATAGCACATACCAACTCATAAACCGACCTCAGCTACCTCATCGACTAATATAAACCATCTTATGAATGAGTTATTTAACCCCCACAAGTAACCCTGACCTAACCTTGGCACTATTGACATAAATGAGAGATTCCTCATAATATGTGAAAAGGAGCTCGTTGATTGGATTACTAATATAACTACTACTTTTATAGATTTATTTCTTAAACCCATATCTCTTACTTCATTACAACAACAATTATTCTTACATTCTATAACCATGATAATCATTCTCATGCATCTCTTTAAGAAATAACTTTACGCCTCATAAAATACATGTCGTATTCTAACGTATCGAGTAAGCATACCACAAGATCAGTTCTTATTGAAAGGGCACAACATCGTAAAGTAACTCCTATATTGTCACAATTGTAAAGTCGTATTCCAGATTTCGGGAGTTTCTTATTAGTGCTTAGTTAGTATCAAGCATAATTACAGAAGTTCTCACATAGGTAATGACCCTTAATTCTTCATGATCATAACCCCAATTCCCCCTTTTACTGGGACTGGGTTCATTTACCTTGGACTTAGCTGATTTACTTTCTAAATACTGATTTATATTCTACGATTTCCACTTCGATCACCAAGGTTTATCATGTTTAAATTAGTTACTTAGGGCTCCAACTAGTTCATTAACTTATTAGGTAAGGTAACTCAAAGTGATTCTCTTACTTCTGTCTCAATGGTGATACAATATTTAGCGGTTTCTCATTGACAAGATCCCATCCACAAACTCGACCTCCAATAATAAGTGTATAACCTCGTTCACGAATCCTCGACCGAACTCCATTTGCTGCTCATACTAAAAGCATAAGCTAGTTTATTATTTTGACACTGAGCTCACATACGTCCATCCAAAGTAATATAATCACCCCATTATACTTTTTGAGAAAATATCTTCATAAAATCATTATTACTTATCTCTATTCAATTAGACCTCCCATCTACACATTTATCTCAATACTTCTCATTATTCTAAATTGACGCCCTCAAACTAGAAGACCTCTAAGCTAATTTATACTTTAGTCAATAGTTCGTTACCTCAACAATCATATTCCAAACTCAATAATCTCTAACTTCTCATTTTTGAGGCTTATTTGGTTTACCTTTAACTAGTTTAAACCTCCCAAACTATCAGATACAACAAAATATTTATAACTCCGACCACCTAGTTTGAATATCCAAAACATTAACCTATGGAATATCCCTTGCATATAACTAAATAATTCGATTCCTAGCTTTAGAAATCTATTTAGTAAGCTTAGTTTCATTACACAATTCAGTCACATGACCCCTTTCATTTACTGGTTCAACTTTCAACAATGAAAATGTTTAGTGTGATTTACCATTTATTGACTGAACTCCATTAGCTAATTACTATTAATTAGCTTATTAATGAAGCGCATCTTTCACTATTAGGCAAAGTTCATCTATCCTACTTTGCTAGTATAGCCTTTCTTATTCCATCTATTTAATTAATAAACTTAAAAGTAAAGACAAGTTCTAGACATTCCTTCATTATTCGTTTAAATCACCTTTACTAGAGTATCGTACAAGACTTTCGATTCCAAAGGTTACAACGCTCTACAAGCTTGCAACCAACACTAGTGACGTTCAACCTGAGTCTTGGCAATTCCATCATTATCATGATTCGTAATTTAATTCAACTCAATTAACTTTTATAGATCAAATTCTAGAACCTATATTCCACACCAGATTCAAACTGTAAATTGAGCTCAAATTTATGAAATAATATCACAATCAAGTTCATACTTCATATCGAGTTCTAACTTCGCATAACCCATCAATACAGAATTTGTGAAATTCAATTACAGAAACAATCCACACAAATTCATACTAAATCAAAATCGAGGCATAGATAATCATATCAACTAATCTGACATATATTCAAACAAATATCAAAGAAGTAATCTCATAAGAATTTCAGCTGGGTTTTCCAATTGAAAAACAAAGTGGTTTAGTACCTCAGATGGTCGGAAATGGCGTGGTGGTAGCGTGGTGGTCAGCCACCCCTAATTCGTTCCCTTTTCCCTTTTTCTCCCTCAAACCCTAACTTTGAAAGGTGACCAAAATCTGAAATTGATTGAGGGTTTCAAGAGATTACTTCATTCCCCTTTCTTTTCCTCACTTTGTTCTCGCCGGAAAACATTAAGGTCCGCCGTAAATTGGCCCATATGTGGCGGTGCAGCTGCACCTCTGTCTCCCGCGCTCTTCCCGCGGTAGATTTCTTCCTCCCTCGTCGAGAGCGCCGCTGGGGACGACCAGGAGCCCGTCGCTGCTGCCGTTCTCCCTCTTTCTCGATCTCACTCTTTCTTTCTCTCTCCCTCCTGCCGTCTCCCTCCTCTGTTCTTCCTCTGCCTTCTCTCTCTGTTTCTTTTTCCTTTTTCCTCCTTCGTGAAACAGGGACTAAGTCCCTTATAACCTCTCTTCTTTCTTTTTTTTCTTTTTTGGGTCGGTTAAAGGTACTCATTCACCTCCTCACCCTTATATCCCCACTTACATCCTTACCCATATTTTTTTTATAAGAACTGATCTAGTCTAATTTCCCGTCTAATTATATATTACAGCTTTCAAAGTATAAATAAACTTCGAATAGAATTTCATATCGAATAATAACTCAATCTTATTAAAATATGCCAGACCAAATTTAACGTCAATGTCTTCCAAAATAATTACGTTAAAATATAAAAATATAGTGACATTAAATAATTTAATTGAATCAACATCTCAAAAAAAAAAAAGAGTTTTATTGCTTAATGGAACTAATAATCACAATTATGAATAAACAAAATGTTATTAAGAATACGGTTGTTACAGCAACACCAGCACTCGATCGGGCAAGGCTGCCCGATGCCATCGGGTGAAGCTTCTTCTTCAGCAAATCCATAATCAGCCAAAAGTCTAAGTATAGGCCCACCCGATGGGATCGGGCAACGCCGCCCGATCGGGCGGGAAATCTGAACTTTTGGGGCTAGAAGATCGTACCCAATTGAGCGGTGGTTGCCCGACCCGATCGGGCGGATCTGATCTCTGGCTTGCTTCATACATGGCTTCAAACGCCAAGTCTTTTGACAAATCTTCTTCACAAGGGGGTTCGAATACCATCTCGAGACCGCCTATATGCCTCATAACCTTCCGCTATAGTGTGGTGATCAAAACGCCAAGTAAATAGGGAGCTTTTCCCTAAAAACCTGCAAAACGATATGAAACAGACAAACCACAAATATATCGAAATAGTTAGCATAAATAGCTCCTAAGAGCGTCATTACCGGACAATTTATCTTGTAAAGGAAGGGAAAAACTCTATAAGAAATCAATATATCACACCACGACGAGCAAGAAACACTTTGCCCTCGGCTCGGTTGTAGTAGTAATAGCCATTGGTTTCTTTGGATAACCCACAAAGAAACACTTATTTGATTTAGGAGCGAGTTTGTCTGAAAGTAAACGTTTTACATAGACCTCACAACCCCAAATACGTAGAAAGGACAAGTTTGGAAATTTTCCACTCCATATCTTACATGGTGTCTTTTCTATTGCCTTTGATGGAGTTCTATTAAGTGTGAAAGCAACAGTTTCGAGAGCATATCTCTAGAAGGATATTGGAAGATTAGCAGAACTCATCATAGACCGAACCATATTAAGTAGAGTTCGATTCCTCCTTTCAGATACACCATTCAACTGAGGTGTTCGAGGCGGAGTCAGTTGTGAAATAATTTCACAACACTTCAAGTGATCACTAAACTCTTGGATCAAATATTCACCACCACGATCAAATCGTAGTGCTTTCATTGTCTTACCAAGTTGGTTTTGGACTTCATTTTGGAATATTTTGAACTTTTCAAATGATTCCGACTTATGCTTTATTAAATAGAAATATCCTTATCTACTTAAATCGTCGGTAAATTTGATGAAATACCCAAACCCTCCCCTAGATTTTGTGCTCATTGGTCCACACCCATCAGTATGTATTATGCCCAAAAGATCACTGGCCCTTTGACCTTTTCTTATAAAAGGTGACTTTGTCATTTTACCCATTAAACATGATTCACACACATCAAATGGCTCAAAGTCAAAGGATGTTAGAAGTCCATATTTATGTAACTTCTGTATGCATTTCATGTTTATATGTCCTAAACGACAATGCCATAAGTAAGTAGGATTACTATCACTTTGATCTATGTTTTGTGTTGTCTATGTTAAGAACATCTTTGTCTAAGTCTAGGAAATATTGACCATTAGACCTTTTAGCAGTGGCATAAAACATTGAATTCAAATAAACAGAGAAACAACCTTTCTCAGTTGTAAATGAAAACCTTTCATTATCCAAAACATGAATAGAAATAATGTGTTTACTAATAGCAGGAACCTAATAACAATTATTAAGCTCTAATATTAATCCGGAAGGCAAAGGTAGACTATAAGTCCCGACTGCAACGGCTGCAACTCTTGCACCATTTGCAACGTGCAGTTCTACCTCTTCTTTAGCCAAGGTTCTACTCCTTATCTTCTTAATCCCCCGCACATTCGAAACAATGTGAGAAACACATCCGGTATCAAATATCGAAGATGTAGATGTTGCTAAATTAATGTCAATGATATAGATTCCTAAATAAGAAGCCCCAGACTTCTTATCAATTAGATACTTTCGAACTTCGGACGTAAGAACAATTATTAGATTCCTTTCCCAATCAAGGAAGTTGTTTTCGTTCAGTTTATCCTTCTTAAGGATTGAACGTAAGTTAATAGGTGAATTATTGTTGTTACAGACATGATATCTACGTAGAAGATGCAATGTAATAAGTATGTTTATCATTATAGCTTTTAACAAATTTTAAACATTTTAAAACAAAAGTCATGCACTTGATCAATTATAAAGTATCCCTCTTAAATCAAGTTATTCTAAGATCCTATCAAACAGGATTTCTATGTGGACTTTAGCCTCAACTTAAAATCAAGTTTTAAAGGTAAGTAAACTCTTTTACTAATTACAACAATTGTAATTCTTAGTTGATGGGTGATTTCCAAGGTGATTGTAGCTCCCAAGTAAGGAAATTACCCACAACGTTGGGGAGAGCCTTCCTAATCATAGACAGAGCTTATCACCCAACACACAAAACCTGTTGACCCTTGAATTTTGAAGATGACTTAACCAACAAAAGACATATTGTGTTTTATGTATGATATTGCTAGGTAATTCATTCTCGAGCAAAGAGAATACTTGATCAAAGATTAAATTGGAGAATTAATTAAAGACCGAAGTGAAGATGTTCGAAAGATGAAGTATCAAGTTTGGAGTGAAGATTAGAATACATTAGGATGTATTTAATATCTTCTTGTTAAGGTCGAGTAAATACTTAATCTAGTTTGTGTTGAATTCTCAAACGGAACTTAGTTCTGTTCCCATGACTGGAACATATACTGGCACTATTAGGAACAAGGTTAGGGAACAGACCTAAAACTGACTTTAGGTATAGCTAACAATTTCCAATTTGTGCGCCTAATATTGCAGTGCGCCCAAGTAAGTTTGTTAGAGAGTCCTAAGCTAGTTTTGACTTGATCCATGACTTTAGGGAGTTAGTTGTTAGGTGGTTAGGAATTTATTTAAAATGATTTTCTGATTAAAGTAGGATAATATCAAAATGTTTTAAATCTTATCTTTTATATTTTATTGGAAAAATTACTTCAAATAATGCAACCTTTGGGCGATTCGCAAATAATAATGCAACCTTTCGATTATTCTGGAATAATGCAACCTTTATACCCCATTTATTTTAAATAGGATAAAACCGGTTACAACCTGAGAAATGGGTAAAATGGGACATATGTCACCTAATAATTGGTTCCAATAAAAGTAATTTTTAAAAAAATTAAAAAAAAAACAAAAACGAATAAAAAAAACATAAACCCCTCCACCCACCCCCACCGTCCCACCCCACCCTCCCTACCCCACCCTATCCCACCCAACCGTCTTCCCCATCCACAGACGCCACCGGTGACGGTGGTTCATCTTGTGCAGGCGATGGGGACAGAGAGAAAAAGAGGCTGCGTTTCTGTGGTTGTCGGCGTTGTTGACAGAGAAACGAGAGGAGGTTGGTTGGGTGGCGTCAAGCGATGGTGCTGGCTGCGTTTTTGTGGTGCCTGCGAAGGGGATAAAGGTGTTGCGAGTGGTTGTCGGCGTTGTGGACAGAGAAGGGGCTGCGAAGGAGATAAGGGTGTTGCGGTCGATTGGTGGTGTACTGGTGTTGCGAACAGGGGAGGAGGTGCCGGCGGGTGGCTGGCGGTTTCATGGATGGGGAAGGAGGGGGTGGTTATTGGTTGGAAGGGAAAGGAGGGGGAGGAGTTGGGGGTGGCAGTGGGGGTTGGCAGTGGGGGTTGATCGGTGGGGGTGGGTTTATTTTGTTATTTTTTTAAGTTTTAATTAAAAAATTACCTTTTCTTCAGGTTACCGGTAATTTATCCTGTTTAAAATAAATGGGGTATAAAGATTGCATTATTCCAGAATAATCGAAATGTTGCATTATTATTTGCGAATCGCCCAAAGGTTGCATTATTAGAAGCAATTTTTCCTATTTTATTTAAATCAAAAGATTTTATTTATAAAACTTAATTTGATTTTCGATTTTTCTTTAAAACTTAATTATGATTTTCGATTATGTTTAAGATATTTATAAAAGATATTTTCCTAAAATCTAATTAAAGAAAATGATTTAATTACTCCCCAAACAAACTAATATCACGTTCAACATACTGCTACACGTTTACAGTGAAGTGGTTAGAGGGCTTGATTATTTTCTTTCTTAAGCTTTAAATTATTTTAGTTAGTTTAATTAAGCTCCAAGTTTTCAAAACCACGTTCAACATTACTGCTTCACTTCTTTAAGTTAAGTAGCGGGTTAGTGGTTATTTATTCCTCGAGGAAAGCTTAATTATAACTAATATATAAATTAAAGTAATGGACATCATGGATTAGTGGGCATAAGTAGTGGTCTTGCTCGAAACAACCTCATACAACGTCCGTTTTGCCCCAAATTTGGTATTCCCTATTTTTTTGTCCATTCCTCAAAATTTCGGCTCATTCTGAAAACTTTGCTCTTAAACGCTTTTCCCATCAACGTGGATTGTGTGCCTTTAAGGCTATGTGACTGAAATCACGTCAATGAAATCCCTTTTTCCCCAACTTTGGTATTTTTAAATTTTTTGGTCATTGAAATCTACCGCCAAAATTTCGGCTCAATCTGAAAACTTTTCTGCGAAACCCTTTTTTCAGTCAACGTGGAGTATATGCCTTTAAGGAGGTTATGTGACTCGAAATAACCTCATACAACGTCCGTTTCGCCCCAAATTTGGTATTCCCTAATTTTTTGGTCATTGAAACTCACCCTCAATATTTCGGCTCATTCTAAAAACTTTGCTTTGAAACCCTTTTTCGCATCAACGTGGATTGTGTGACTTTAAGGAGGTTATGTGACTGAAACCAGGTCATACGAAATCCGTTTTGCCCCAATTTTGGTATTCCATAATTTTTTGATCATTGAAACCTACTGCCAAAATTTCGGCTTCCTAAGTACATTAGAAATTGGCGCCTAAACCTTGGAATTAAGAGTCTCTGACTTAGCCGAATATTCTTAGTTGTCTTAAAGAGACAGTGTCGTTCCTAAGAGAATTCATACTTATTTTATTCGAGTTTATACTCTTCCATTATTTTATACATTGTAATTTTGGGTAAGGGTTTGAGTGAACTCTTGTAAGTGTGAGAAGCTTTAAGTGAAGCGTTAGAAAGAGAATGAGAGAAACTTCAAGAGGAACAACAATTGTGGGAACTGTTTTTGGGAACTTGAGTTTAGGAACTCAAGTTGTGGCCCGAGAGAAAAGTAATAGGTTTATAAACAGCGTCGTTTGGCCTATTATAGTGGAAAGTTTTGAGTCAAAATCCCTTGTGGTCGAGGTCGTTTGTTCCCATTGGGCATAAGAAGTTTTTACTAGCTAAAATCTCTCATGTTCCCTAACTAGCTTTTATTTCTGCAAAAAGTATAGCATATTCTCTCACTATAATTCACCCCCCTCTTATAGTGCTCATATTATATAACATTTGGTATCAGAGCGGGAACTCTAAAAACACAGGAAACCCTGTTGAGCTCAAGATCTTAGAAAATAAAAAAAGAGTCGTTTGGCCTATTATAGTGGAAAATAAGAATACTAGAGATAAACTGGAAGAAGGTTACACTACACAGAGGCCACCGATGTTCAACGACAAGTTCTATACCTATTGAAAGAACATAATGGAGATCTTCATCAAAGCCGACAATTACCAGGTATGGCGAGTCGTAGAGGTAGGCGACTGTGAAGTCACTACCACTAATGACAAGAACGAGGTAATTCCTAAATCCATATCTGATTTCGACAAAGCTGAGTTCGAAAAAAATATAAATAAATGCTCTTGCCATTAAACTGCTTCATTGTAGTCTTGGACCCCACGAACACAATAGTGTCATGGGATGCAAAACCACAAAACAAATTTGGGATCTTCTTGAAGTCACTCATGAAGGAATGAGTTAAGTTAAGAGATCAAAAATAAATCTTTTGATGAACCAATATGAACTTTTTCAAATGATTTCAAAAGAATCTATTCAAGAGATGTTTACACGCATTACAAATATTATTAATGAGCTAACCTCTCTCGAAAAAGTGATTACCTCTGATGAACAGGTACGTAAGGTCCTAAGGAGCCTTCCTAGGGATCGATGGATGGCTAAGGTTACGACCTTACAAGAAACTAAATACTTAACAAAGTTCAATCTGGAACAACTTGTTGGTTCCCTTATGACTCACGAGTTACACTTGGACAATGAAAATGGAGATATTTCCAAACAGAAATTGATTGCCTTGAAAGCCGATGAAAGTGATGACTCAGAAACTGATGAAGAGGAATCCGCTCTCATGGTCCGAAAATTCAAAAGGATTTTTAGGAACATGAAGAATGGAGACTACAAAGGTAAAAATAAAAAATGTTCTAACAAACCTGTTTGTCATAAATGTTGCAGTTCCGATCACTTCATCAAGGAGTGTCCCCAATGGGAATAAGACAAAAGCAAATGAAGGGAATGAAGCAAAGATAGGAACAAGGAGTACAAGAGTTCCTATACCATATCCGACTTGAAGAAAGCAATGCTTATGCATGGGGAGAATATGATTTCGAGTCAGAAGATGATCCTCAACCTAATAAGGAAACAACAATTTTTTGTCTCATGGCACTTGACAATTCCGAATCTGATGATGAGATCGAATCTCTTGAGGCAAGTTTAGACACTATTAAAATTCATCTTAATTCTTTAAGTAAAGAGCAATTATTTGAGTTTATTGTTGATGTTGTAAATGATTGCAAAGATGAGTCCATTAAATTGAAACAAAGTCAACATGCTTTAGTAGTTGCAAAGGAACATACTTCTTGGCTTAAAAGTATTCGAACCGACATTGAAAAAAGATTTTTCGAGTTGTTTGATAAAAATCTAAATTTAAAAGAGGATTTCTAAATTATTAAAAATGAGAACTACTTGTTAAGCCTTGAGTTATCTCAATTGAAAGAATTTGATCCTGAAGTGAGTTCCTTTGACATTAAGTCAGTTCCCTTAAATAGTTTGAAATCTGAAATAAATGAATTGAAAAATCATGTTTCGTTTTTGAAAAAAGAAAACAAGGGACTTGAAGGGGAACTGAACTCAAGTAGGAACAAGAAGAAGTTCCTTCCTATTCCTAATTGGATTAAAAAACCCTCAAACCAAATGAACTGAAGGTCTTGGTTTTAATCATAAAAAGAAATTTGAAAAACCTAAAAAGACTTGATTTACCAAGTGATAAAGTTTGTATGTTTTGTGGGAAAATTGGTCATTATAGAAACTCATGCCCTATTATTAGACTTGGTCGATTCGACAAAAACTTGAAAACAAGCAAATTAACTTGGAAAGAGAAATCTAATGTTAATGAAGGAAAGGAACCCAAGAAAGATTGGGTTCCTAACTCTAACAAATAATTTTCTTGCAGGCCAGAGTGAGGGGGAATAAAACATGGTACCTAGACAGTGGTTGTTCAAAGCATATGACTGGAGATATATCAAGATCTCTCTCACTCTTTCCCTATAATGGTGGAAGTGTGACTTTTGGTGACAACATGAAAGGCAACATAGTTGTCATGGGCAAAGTTGGTAAGTCATCGTCACATTGCATAGATAATGTTTTTCTAGTTGATGGTTTAAAGCATAATTTGTTGAATATTTCCCAATTCTGTGATAAAGGGAATAAAGTGAAGTTTAATAGTGAAAAGTGTTTGATTGTCAACAAAAGTACAAAGGATGTCATTTTAGAAGGAACAAGGAAAAGGAACACATATGTTGTGGATCTTAACCTCGTTCCCAAAAATAAATTTACATGCCTTAGTGTTATTGATGATGATCTGCGTTTATGGCATATGCGCCTTTGACATGCTAGTTTTTCTTTACTTGACAAACTTCGATCGAAAGAATTAGTTTTAGGCTTACCTTCAATTAAGTTTCACATAGATCGAGTTTGTGATGCGTGTGCTAGAGGGAAGCATGTTAGGTCCTCCTTTAAGTCCAAAAACGTGGTGAGTGCCACCAGACCATTAGTGTTAATTCATATAGATTTGTGTGGACCAATGAGGATTCAAAGTAGGAGTGGCAAGAAGTATGTGCTAGTGATTGTTGATGACTATTCTAGATTTTCTTGGGTTATTTTTCTTTCTAGCAAGGATGAGACTTATGATGAGTTCTTAGTGTTTGCAAAGAAAGTTCAAAATTTTAGTGGTAAAAACCTGTTGCCCATTAGATCCGACCATGGCAAGGAATTTCAAAACATTAATTTTGACGAATTTAGTAGGGAACATGCCTTGGACCACAATTTTTCCACCCCTAGGACACCTCAACAAAATGGTGTTGTTGAAAGGAAGAATAGAACCGTAGAGGAAATGGCTAGAACTATATTGATAGCTAGTGGACTTTCTAGGAACTTTTGGGCCGAAGCTGTGAATACTGCTTGTCATATTATAAACCGTGCCATGGTAAGACCTTTGGTGAACAAAACCCCTTATGAGCTTTATTTTGGTAAAAAGCCCAATATTACCTATATTAGGACATTTGGATCTAAATATTTTGTTCATAATAATGGGAAACAGAGTCTTGGGAAATTTGATGCTAGGAGTGATGAAGCGATATTTCTAGGTTATGCTTCAAGTATTAGGGCTTATAATGTTTATAATAAGAGGACCATGTGTGTAGAAGAAAGTGTACATATTTTTTTGATGAAACAGATAAATTTGTTCCAAGCACTCAGGTTGAAGATGACTTCGAAATAGGTTTGATAAAAGATCAAATTCTCACTGATGGGATTTTGTAAGAAGAAGAAGTCATGGGAACAAAGCCAAAGGAACAACATCATGTTCCTGTTCCCAACGCTGAAGATGAACTAGGTGAGGATACAAAAGTAAATGAATCCACCATTTTTGAACCTGGTTCCCAAAAACATGAAGAAAATCAAGAAACTCCACAAGGAAATCAAGTTCCCATCCAGGATTTCCAACCAAAGCCTTGGAGACATCAGCGTTCCCATCCTGTGGAACTAATTATCAATGATATTCACAAGGGAACTCAAACGAGCTCTCATTTTTTATTTTGTGCTTTTCATGCTTTTCTTTCTATGATGGAACCCAGGAACCATGAAGAAGAACTCACTAATGTTGATTGGATCATAGCTATGCAAGATGAACTCCACCAATTTGAAAGGAACAAGGTTTGGCACCTTGAGCCTAAACCTAAACTCAATAAGGTGATTGGTTTAAAATGGGTGTTTAGGAACAAGTTGGATGAGTTCGGAACCATAGTAAGGAACAAGGATCGTCTGGTTGTAAAAGGATACAATCAACATGAAGGTATTGATTACGAAGAAACTTTTGCTCCTGTTGCTAGATTGCAACAATTAGAATATTTATTGCTTTTGCCGCTTTCATGGGTTTTAAATTGTATCAAATGGATGAGAAATGTGCGTTTTTAAATGGTTATTTAAATGAAGAGGCTTACGTTGATCTCAAAAACAAAGATCTTCTAAATCATGTCTTTAAGCTTGACGGAGCTCTTTATGGGTAAAGCAAGCTCCTAGAGCATGGTATGAAAGACTTTTAAAGTTCCTTCTTGAAAATGAGTTTAAAAGAGGAAAACTTGATAGGACCTTGGTTTTGAAATCAAAAGGGAAACATTTATTAGTAGTTCAAATATATGTTGATGATATTATATTTGGTGCCACTAATGAATCTTTATGCAAGGACTTTGCTAATCTCACGAGTAAAGAATTCGAAATGAGTATGATGGGTGAGCTCAATTTCTTCTTGGGGCTACAAATTAAACAAACAGAGGAAGGAATTTACATCAATCAACAGAAGTATATTAAGGAACTACTGAAGAAGTATGGTTTGGAGGCTTAAAAAGTAAACCATACACCTGTGGGAACTTCAACTAGGTTGGACGAGGATGCTATAGGAACAAGTGATGTGGATCAAACCAAGTATTGAGGTATGATTGGCTCATTATTATATCTAACTGCAAGTTGTCCCGATATTGCTTTTAGTGTAAGTCTATGTGCTAGGTTTCAAGCCAATCCGAAGGAATCTCATCTCACAGTAGTAAAGATGATCCTAAGATACCTCAAAGGAACAGATGACTTAAGCTTGTTCTATTCGAGAAGTGATATCTTTGAGTTGAAAGGATTTGCAAATGCTGATTATGCTGGAGATTTAGTCAATAGAAAGAGTACATCAGATATGGCTCAGTTCCTTAGTCGTAGTTTAGTTTCTTGGAGTACCAAGAAGCAAAACACAGTTGCTTTATCTACAGATGAGGCTGAATATATTGCAGCAGAAGCATGTTGTTCCCAAATGCTTTGGATAAAACAACAACTACATGACTATGGAATTTACTTTGAATGTGTTCCCATATATTGTGATAAGACTAGTGCTACTAGTATTTCTAAAGATCTCGTGCATCATTCTAGAGTTAAACATATTCATATTAGGCATCATTTTCTTAAGGACAGCGTTGAAAATGGACTAATTAAAATGGAATTTCGTGAAACTGAACGTCAGACTGCTGGTATTCTAACAAAGCCCTTAAATAGAGATCGATTTGAAAAACTGAGACTTGAACTTGGCTTGATTAATTTGAAATAATTGATATAATCTTTCTCCCTTTTGGTTTAACTCTTTGGCATTATATATGTGTGAATAAATTTGGTGTCTTTATTTATTTAAATGCATCACAACTTTTATATGATTATTTCATATGTATAAGTGAATTTGTCTGAAAACTGCTCACCAATGTCCAATAATATTATCCTTAGTGTTCTTTAGAAAATTCTATGCCTTAAGAGTTAACAAGGAATTAAAAGGTTAATTGCGTTCCAAAGTAACAAGTTTCTCTGTTCCCATTCGATGTTCCCCAACACTGTTCTCAGCATATCAGATTTAGATTTTTTTTTAAATTTCGAAATTCAAATAAAAATAAGAAAATATTACGTTCAGTTTTTTCTCCAGAAAATCTTATATTATCTTCTTTACTCTTTCCTAATATCTCTAAAATTAGTTGGAAAATATTATTTTAAATTCTTTTCATTTTTCCCTTTCCAAAACTGTGTCCCTTACACGGATTAGTTGAATTTTGTTTAACTTTCCATCTTCTCCATTAATCTCCTCATTAATTACCTCCATTAAAATTATCTTAATCTTTCCTACTAAACCAAAAATTGCATCTATTCACCCAAATAAAAAGCGCCCCTTTCCTACAAACATGTATCTCACAAAAAATCATTACCTTCACACTCAATCTAAAACCGAAAAACCCTCTCCCTCTTCAACTCACAACGACTCACCTAATCCAATGGATATCTCTCCCAATCCACCCAAACGATTTTTAAGAAAAAGGAAGCAAAGTGAAGAAGCGGTGGAGATGGAAGTTGAAGAGACACATGCAAAATCTGAGGGGGAACCTGCTGTTCCCAGAAAAGGAACTTCAAAGACGGCGAGAAGGAAATCGACCCCATCTAGGTATGTTTTGGGATCATGTATCAATTTTTCTTGGTGTAGAAGAGTAAATTTCATCAATTACTAGAAGTTCTAAAGTTTCAGGGTTGGGAACTACTGTTTGAGAATTGCTATGGTCAATGTCTCGTTCCCAAATTAATGGACGAATTTTGTGAGAACTTTTCTATGGATGAGGAGAGAAATTGTTCTACTCTTGTGAGAGGAACACAAATTGACTTTAATTGTGAGTCATTGGGAAAACTGTTTGGTGTTCCTGTAAAGGGAACTGATGTTTACTTTAAGAAATAACGCGGTGCATACCCTTTTTCTGATATTTCTTTTAATGATCTAGTTGTGAAGTATGGTGGTAAAAGAGGTGCTACCTCTATAGATCATAATTTGTTATCCCCCTTCCACAAAATACTCTTTCACTTACTTAAAAAAGCTCTTTTGCCTCGTCTTTGTAAACGTGCTTTAGTTGGCATGTTAGATTTGATTTATATTCATCCCCTTATATCACATAAACCCATTAATTTTCCTTCCATCATGATTCAACACTTGAATCATTGCATTGAGCATGGGGTTGTTGTAGGGTATGGAGCCCTAATTACGGTTCTCTTAAGGAAGTTCAATGTGAAGCTTGATGGAGTTCCTACAGTTGGTGTTACAACAGGCAATCTGTTGAATACAAAGACATTAAATAACTTAAATGTCTCTATTGTTGATGGGGAAGTCGTGCAAGGGAGATCCAACTTGGATGATGATGAGGTAGAGAATGACGGTGAAGGAGAAGAGAATGAGGAAATTGACCTTGAACTGGAAGTCAAAAAAGAAGAAAAAGAAAAATAAAAAGAAAAGAAAAATAAAAAAATAGAAAAATAAAAAGAAAGAGAAGAAAAAGAAAAGGCAAAAGGAAAGAAAGTTGTTGACAAGGAAGAACTGGAGAAGGAGAAACCGGTCTTACAACTTCCTAGATCAAGTAGGCGCATTCGCAACATGAAGGTATTGATGAGCTCTCCTTCTTTTGTGCTTGATGATGAAGTTTTGTTGATTGCTAAAGAGCTTATGAGGCTTGTGTTCCTTCATCAAGGGAACAATCCTCTGCCCCTATGGAGACTTCACCACCAAAAACTGCATCCCTCGAACACAACAAGCCAGAAAACTCACCAATTCCTCCTCCTTCCACACAACCTGATTCAGCTGTTTCCATGGGAAAGGAACCAGTTGTTGTTCCCATCACTGAGGAACAACCTGTTGTTCCGGATCCTAAGGAACCCACTGCCGCAACCAATCCACAAAAAACATTCATCATCTTCATCTCCAAACCCCTCCATTGGTGCTACTTATACCTTTGCACATGCTCAAAGGTTGGATCATTTGTTTACTTTGGCTATGGGTCAATCGGAGGCGATGATGGAATTTTCTCAAGAAGCCCAAGTTGTGAACAAGATTGTGAAAGGATTGTCGGAAAAGGTTAATAAGACGTTTATGGTACAAGGGATTGTCATGGAACAACTTAAGACAAATCTTATGGCGCTCCAAAAAGTGAACAACATGATGCTATTGGATGTTCAAGCTTTCTCAAGCCGTGGAACGCAACCACAAGGAAGTGATGGACAACCTAAATGTTATGGTGGAAGAAGTCGAACAACCCCCTCCCCTCAAGCCTAAACACTATTCTTAGTTTAATTTTTTTTCTTGTTCGTTAATTATGGGAACAATGTTTAATTTTCTTTCCTTCTTATGCATGCTACAATGGAACAACATTAATTGGCTAATTTTAAGATGAAGCTTTTTGCATGTGTGCGTCTTTTGAATGACTAATATTCTTGGATTGCGGTTTTGAGAGTTGAATGCTTTATTTGCTTATATTAACCAACTTGTTTCTAACTAAGTTTGGTGGTGTGATGTGTTTTGATAGATAAAAGTCATCTTTTCGAAATCGCGGAATAATGGTTTAGAATATGCCAAAGGGGGAAAGAGAAAGGCAAGAGTAAATTTTTTTTTGTTATCTATGTTTCATGTTCCCTAGTTGAAAATTGTTATTCTCTTAAGTTTAAAATAAAATAAAAAGTCTATTAGAATTTAATTTAACTTAGTGGCATTACTTTGTTAAATAGTTTAATATGACTTGTTTAAATTAAATATTATTATATTATATATGCCTTTTGTTGCCATCTTTAAAAAGGGGGAAATTGTTGACCCTTGACTTTTGAAGATGACTTAACCAACCAAAAAAATATTGTGTTTTATGTATGATATTGCGAGGTAATTCATTCTCGAGCAAATAGAATACTTGATCGAAGATTAAATTGGAGAATTAATCAAAGATCGAAGTGAAGATGTTCGAAAGATGAAGTATCAAGCTTGGAGTGAAGATTAGAATACATTAGGATGTATTCAATATCTTCTTGTTAAGGTCGAGTAAATACTTAATCTAGTTTTTGTTGAATTCTCAAACGGAATTTAGTTCTGTTCCCATGACTGGAACAGATACTGGCACTATTAGGAATAAGGTTAGGGAACAGACCTAGAAATGATTTATAAAACTTAATCTGATTTTCGGTTTTTCTTTTAAAACTTAATTATGATTTTCGGTTATGTTTAAGATATTTATAAAAGATATTTTCCGAAAATCTAATTAAATTAAATTATTTAATTTTTTCCCCAAGCAAACTAATATCACGTTCAACATACTGCTACACGTTTCCAGTGAAGTGGTTAGTGGACTTGATTATTTTCTTTCTTAAACTTTAAATTAGTTTAATTAGTTTAATTAAGCTCCATGTTTTCAAAACCACGTTCAACCTTACTGATTCACTTCTAGAAGTTAAGTAGTGGGTTAGTGGTTATTTATTTCTCAAGGAAAGCTTAATAAAAACTAATAAATGAATTAAAGTAATGGACATCATGGATTAGTGGACATAAGTAGTGGTCTTGCCTAAGTACATTATAAATAGGCGCCTAAACCTTGGAATTAAGTGTGACGGACTTAGCCGAATATTCTTAATTGTCTTAAAGGATCAGTGTTGTTCCTAAGAGAATTCATACTTACTTTATTCGAGTTTATACTCTTCCATTGTTTTATACTACCTCCGTTTCCTAAAAATTGTTACACTTTGACATTTTACAATATTCACATATTTCATTTTTACCATCGTTTGTGATTTATACATAGGAAAAAATATAGTCATGTGGGATCTAGTTAGATTCCTCTTCATATGTAGAATATTAATATCTAGTTTTTATAATTTTTACAAATACGAAATTAAAGATATAAATGCTCAAAATTTTGCATTGGCATGCGTGAACTCTTGTAAGTGTGAGAAGCTTTGAGTGAAGCGTGAGAAAGAGAAAGAGAGTAACGTTGAGGGAAGTTCGAGAGGAACAACAGTTGTGGGAACTGTTGTTGGGAACTTGAGTTTAGGAACTTCAGTTGAGAGAAAAGTAATAGGTTTGTTGATAGGCTAAATTCGTATCACCTAATCAAAGATAAATCATAAGTCCTATAACAATGATAGTTAAGGGAAGTAGGGTCGAATCCACAAAGAGACAGAGTTTCTAAAATAATAATCAGCTAACCAGCTACTTTAGACAAGATCAGATAGAAATCAGCTGAACTACTATTTAGACTAAAGAAAGTAAAATAAAGATTGGAATTAAACTATGAATTAAAGGTCTAGGGAATTAGTTCGGTCCACCGTGCTTATACCAATCAAAGGATCAAACAACTATCAGAACTTAGGTCAAGAATCGATAGATTAGAGCACATGTCAAGCTATGGTTAAGTCTCAACGCCCATAATTCAACATATGCAGCATGTTCACAAACATAATCAGAATTATTGGTGTATACTAGGCCTCTAGAAGTAGAACGGATCTGTGCAAACAATTATTGATCACAAGTAATCAATGAAACTGCACAATAACATTAATAACTCGTTAAGAACAAATCACACCATAACCAATCTAATCAAACACTAGAAACTAATAGCAATTCAAAGTAATCAAGGTATAAACATGGCTTTCCTGCCCAAATCCTTAGAAATTAAACTACTCAGACATAATTAAATCAAACATAATAAAACTAATATAAAACCTAAATTTTGCATCATGAACTAATTAAATAATCAAACTAACAAAACAAAGATTAAATAAAGAGATTAAAAGAGAAGAACAATACCGAATGACGGAAAGCAATAACTTTAATTGAAAATAATGCGAGGGTTGATTTCCTCCAAAACTAATCTAAAGTGTTTACTCTAAGAAAGCAATTAAAACTAAACTAATGAAAGCTGAAAATTATGTGTCTCACAAAATAAAAGAAGCTAACTATTTATACTAAACTCTAAACTAGATAGGAGAAGGGTTACAATTTAGGCCCAAAAACACCTAAAACGAAGCCTTCGGGTAGAGGCCCGATCGGGCTAAAGTCCGTCCGATCAGGTGAAAACTGGCGAAACTAGGTCAACTTGCGAAGGTCGTATCTCCTAAACCAGAAGTCCGATTGGGGCGTGTGACCTATCATTGGAAAGCTCTTGAAGTCTAGAATCCCACCTAATTAATATTTATTGATTATCAATTTTCTATCAAGAGTTATCATGAAAATAGTGAACGTCTGTCAGTTTTGACACTTCTTTTACTAACTCTTTGCTTCATTCCAACTCAAAATTGTTCCAAACGGATGCATAGTGATCCTTTTGCAAGCTACCTTCATCCTCAATGATTAATAGACTTGATTTTATATAATCATAATCAATTTGCATCAAAATAACCTGAAAATCATCGAAACACACAAACGGGAGTAGTAGAGCACAACTTATGTAAATTCATGTCATTATGCACCTAAATGCTCTAAAAGGAGTTCTAAATGCAATCAAAATGCATCTAAAAAAACTATATATAAATGTGATACATTATTTGTAAACAGAGTCGTTTGGCCTATTATAGTGGAAAGTTTTGAGTCAAAATCCTTTGTGGTCGAGGTCGTTTCTTCCTATTGGGCCTGGGAAGTTTTTTCCTCGCTAAAATCTCTCGTGTTCCCTTTTTGTGTTCCCTATCTAGCTTTTATTTCCTCAAAAGTATAGCATATTCTCTCACTATAATTCACCCCCTCTTATAGTGCTCATATTATATAACAATACCCATCACTATTGCTTCAAAATCCAAAACTTTTTTTATGATTTTTTTGGGCCAAACCAAACTAAACATGCAAATTTCGGAAAATCACTATACTTAGCCTAAGATTGAAAGTAACACTCTATTTTGGAAGAACCTATTACTAACGATCAAGTTTTAGTAGGCGTCCGTTTGGAAAAACAACAACCCAATATTTTATTTTAGGGACATAAGTGAATTATTATGTTGATTTGATTACTAGTGAACATATAACATAATTAAATCACAAGCATAATAGACTTAGGAAGCTTTTAAACAATATTTAAATGCAAAATTAAAAGCATAAATAATATCAAATATATATATGAATATGCATTTTAGTCAACTATTAAATTAATTAAATTACCATGTTTTAACAACTTTAAAACATAATAATACCATCCATATTTTAACAACTTTAAAACATAATAACACCATCAAGATTTAATCTCATATTAAATCATATGGTTAGTACAAGGGCTTTAAATTATTAATTTAACAAATTTAATCAACGATTAAATTTAAAGAAAAATACTACAAGATAATTTTAGGCACCAAAAATGTCATCTCATAAAATTTAATCATATATTAAATTTGATGATATGAAAATTTTAAGTACCAATTAATTTTCAATAAAATCAGAAATAAAACATGCAATTTAATCGTGTGGTTAATAGTAATATGTTATAATCAAGCATTAAACATAAAAATTAAAAAACACATTAAACAACATAAAACTTTAACCATAACATTCTAATTCAATTATGAATTTATAATGGAATCATTTAACAAAAGACTATTAGCATGCAATATGACATAGAAAAACGTAAAACATTTTTAATGTTTTTTTAAGTCAAAAAATAACACTGGTTACTAACTACTTGCTAACCCCTTTGAATTAATTAGTCAATTATCACATATAATTATCTAATCAATTCAAAGCTCATTATTTTAATGCATAAAACAAATGTGATGCTACTCCCTATGTAACTTCTATCTTATTTAGAGTTAATAGTTGGAAGTTTCATTAAATTCATATTGTCATATATTATCAGACTTCATCATCATTGACTTGCTTCCATCTTTTACTTCATAACATTCCACTATCCCATCCATAACTTCCCTTTTAATCCAATAAAAAAAAGTGAATTAAACGTCCATCTAATGATTGAATCAAATATTAAACTTATATAGTTGAAGATGTCAAAATCAATAAAGTAACATTTTAATTTCTTAATCAAATCAGAAATTAAACATGAAATTTATTCATGTGTTATGATCAAATATTAAACACAAAATAAATTATCATATTAAACACCATAAAACACCATCATAGTTTTAATTCAAGTAAGAGTTTAGCATGGAATCAACATAATTGAAATTTAATTTGTATTAAGGGGAAAAATCGATGAAATTTCATCAACTAAATAGATAAAAAACATGATACTATTATGCCATAAAATATTTTTATGTATAATTCATCACATTAGATATTATAATCCTAAATTCATGTAATTAAATAAAATCTAACATTTTAATTGTTGAAGTTCTTATACATAATCACATATTAAGTATAAAAACTAAAACATGAGTCCAACATACATATATTACATTTTGTTTTCAATTAACACTTTAAGAAAAAAAAAATGAACAAAGTTATCTCATACATATATTTGAGTTTTTTAATTAAACACTTTGATTAAAAAACATGAACAACTATAACAATTATAAATATACATATGTGAACATGTATAAACTATTTTATACTCCCCTTCAATTAAATCAACATTTTAATCATACAAATTAACCCCAGTGCTAAATCCCTCCCCTAATTTAACCAAAAATTGAAGGAATTCATGCATCAATAACATGATCATATTTATCTATGCAAGAGGCTAACTGATACCACTGTAGGAACTTCGATGTACTTAGCGGAATTTCAAGTATCATATACTTAATGTCTAACACTAAGACCAACATGCATATAAATCAATATGAATCAAATGAAGTATAGTTACATACCTTTAAATGCGTGAATTCCTCTTAACAAGGTGCTTCTAGTGGAGATCCTTTATAGAACGTCAAATGTTGTTCCTCTAATATTGGTCCATGAGTAATGGATGGATCACCACATGCTAGTACGGAAGAGATGAACAAGTTTCACTCTCTTACTTTTTATGATGAATGAGACCCAAAATAGGGAGAAGATGGAGTAGATAAGAAACTCTCGAAAGCCAGATTTTGGAGAGAAAAGATGATCAACTCAAGTGTATCCATCCTTTGGCATCTCTACATCACTTATATAGTGAAGTTACAAAGGGAGTTACTTATGGTTTCATTAGGGTCATAATGCCATATTTTATGAAACTTTATTAGTCACATAATGTCATATATTATGGAGCTAATAACCACAATAGTTACTATTTTGTAACCTCTACATCATCAAGTATATAGAGAGGTTACAAGGTGTGCCATCACTAGGTTTTATTTCTCATAATGTCATACATTATAATACATTAACCTCATGAGGTACAACTCCTCCATACATCAATATTCCCGGCCATACCATTTCTCAAATGGGTTTGGGTAATATCCAACCAAATGCTACAATGTGTAACCTAATAGGATCCAATAAATATTAGTAGTTGGCCCAATCTAATTAGTCCAACAAATCGTAATTAGCTTCTAGCAAAACGTTACGATCACCTAATATTATTGAATATTTATCTCTATAAATCATCCTTACATATTTAGATTATTACACTTGATCGAAGGACAAAATCCTTCATGCAAAATATGTAACTTGTGTCGGGTTTTCGTTGCGGTTTTTGATGTGTTCGTGTTTTGATGCAATCATCTCTTGTGCTTCCTTGTTCTATCGGAATTTCGAGTGCTTTGTAGCATCTCATAGTGCTATCTTTCTGTTCAAGATGAATTCAGCAGACCTGGACTTCTATCATATAGGACATGTTTGAAGTTTTGAGCTTATGTTGTTGAATTCAAAGAAGGACCTAATGGGGTTGGACTCTTTGCTTCTGAAGATATTGAGCTGATATGTGTGCGCGGGTGACGGTATATGTATAGTAATATGGGCTATTGTGTATTTGTATAGCTTGGGCTCATAGCTTGTGTATTTGTGTATAGCAAGCCCATTGGCTTATGGCTCCCATTAGGTTGTATATTTAAGCAGCATTGATTGAAGGGAATACACACAAAAACATAATTAATTCTAATTAATTACTCACTGCCGTAGCATGGTATCAGAGCCGCGTCGTACATCGTCGGCTGTTTAAACCTAATCTTACGTCCACCGCCTGAAACACCTTAGCCTCACACGCGTGAATCTGCCGAGGAGTTTTGACACCATGGGAGGGGATGAGAAGAAAGATATTGTGAAAGGAGAGTGGAGCGTGACTGCTTCCTCACCGTATTACTTGGGGTCGGGATTATCACGCACGTGATATTCACCGGAGATAATTACGTGGCATGGGTGCGGGCTATGACTATCTCTCTTCGTGCTCGCTGGAAGATCGGGTTTGTAGATGGGACTATCCCCAAGCCCACTGATTCGAGTGCTTTACTCGATTGGGACACGGTCCACTCGATGATTGTGTCTTGGTTGTTGCGGAGTATGGACCCGAAGATTGCAGGAACCATACCTCTTCAAGATAACGCGAAGGAACTTTGGGATTACTTGGAGAGGCGCTTTTGCGTCGCGAATGGATTGAGAATTAAGCAGATTAGGGTTGCCATAGTTGAGTGCAAACAGACCGAGGGCATGAATATAGATGCTTACTATACGAAACTTACTGGGTTGTATGATGAGTTGGCTCGTGTGAAGCCAACACCTGCTTGCGAGTGTAAAAAGTGTGACTGCAGTATCGGCACGAGGCTGTCAAAGGATCGCGAAGAGGAAATCTTCCATCAGTTTATGATTGGCGTCAATAATGACGCTTATGGTACTGTATGTATTAATCTCCTCTCACAGCAGCCGTTAGGAGATCTTAACAGAGCGTATCAAACGCTGATCCAAGAAGAACAATCACGTGCTCTTGCATGGAATCAACCCACTCATGAGAATGTACATGCCTTTCATGTTCAATCTGATCGAGGGAAAGGGCGTTATGATCGTGTTGATAAATCTAAACTCTTGTGCTCACATTGCAAACAGGGAGGGCATGAGATGAGTGACTGTTTTAAACTCCATGGGAATCCGCCGTGGTATGAGGAACGTGTACGTGCGCGGAACGCGGCACGGGCTGCTGGTTCGAGCTCAAATGTTGCGGGCAGCGCTAGTAGTGGCTCTATGCGTGGTACAGGAGGAGTGAAAGCTCATGCGGTCGCCGAGGCGGGTTTTGGTACGTCGGCAGGGGTGGTACTCCTCTCGCCAACCTCACAGCCGAACAAGTACAGGTGCTCATGAATCTGATAAATAGTGAGCAAAACAATTCCAATAGTGACCGAATGACAGGTGCGTTACCTTTTTGTACGGAATGGATTATCGATACCGGAGCATCACATCACATCACAGGAGATATTGCATGTTTATCAAATATACGAGTTATTGACGGATGTCCTGTAGGACTTCCTAATGGGAACACCGCTCTTGCGACTCGGCAAGGGGATGTTCATCTCACTAATACTCTTATTTTACGTGATGTATTATTTGTTTATGAATTTCGATGTAATTTGCTTTCCGTGTCACGCATAATCTCTGATAATCCATGTACTATCCAATTCACTAATGCTATGTGTGCTATACAGGACCGGACTTCGGGGACGCTGATTGGAGCAGGTGAACGGCGTGGGGGACTCTACTACTTTCGCAAGGTGGCCGTAGCAAAGGCAGTTGAAGCTCGTGATTTGGATATCTTTAGCTTGTGGCATCAAAGGTTAGGCCATCCTTCAGCAAAAGTGGTGAAGATGCTTCCTCACATTCGTTCTAGTACTGGTCAGAAAAAGTTAAATAAAGTTTGTGATGTTTGTCCTATGGCAAAACAGACACGTGATAGTTTTCCTATTAGCACCCATAAGGCTAGTCGTTTGTTTGAATTGATTCATTGTGATTTGTGGGGGCCTTACACTACCCCTTCCTCTTGTGGAGCTACTTATTTTATGACTGTGGTTGATGATTATTCTCGTGCCGTATGGGTGTATTTATTGCTTAATAAAACTGAGGTTCATCGATATTTCTCCTCTTTCTTTGCCATGGTTGCTTGTCAGTTTGAGACCACTGTTAAAATTGTCCATAGTGACAATGGAACTGAGTTTAATTGTATGAATGATTTCTTTGAGAAGAGTGGCATATTGTTTCAAACCTCGTGTACGGGAACACCTCAACAAAATGGGCGGGTTGAGCGGAAACACCAACACATCTTGAATGTTAGTCGTGCTTTAATGTTTCAGGCCAACCTACCTGTTAATTTTTGGGGGGAATGTGTGTTGACCTCGGTTCATTTAATCAACCGTACTCCTTCTAGTGTGTTACATAGTAAGACCCCTTTTGAAATGATATATGGTCTCATCCCCGAGTTTGATACTTTACGTACTTTTGGGTGTTTAGCTTTTGCTCACAATCAGAAGGCCAAAGGAAATAAGTTTTCTCCCCGTAGTCGTAAATGTATTTTTATCGGGTATGCTCACGGAAAAAAGGGTGGAAATTATATGACTTAGCTACCGGGGACACATTCGTTTCTCGTGACGTTTAATTTCATGAGTTCATTTTCCCCTATGCCCCCTCTATCACTCAATCTGACCCAGTGGACGTTTCTAGCCCAGATTCTCCACTTCTTGTCCTAGACGAATCCACAGAAATGCCCCAGCCCAGTCCACAAACGGCCCAGAAACAGCCCAGTCAACCTGCTTCTCCTTCCACGTTGACTGCAGACCCCTTACCTACATCTCCTCAGCCCACTACCCACTCTCCTGCTCCTTCTAGTCCATCGGTCTGTGAATCCACTAATGGGTCTGATCATGCATCTGATACTTCTCTTTTGGGCCGCGGTCATCGGCAAAAATGGCCCAGTGTGTTGTTATGAGATCACGTTGCTCATGCGGTTCCACTCACGAGTCCCCCCTGCTCTTCTCTTGCTTCTTCACGTCCCCCAGGTACATGTCCTTATTCCATAGCTAATTATGTGAATTGTGATAATTTTTCGTATCGCCACCGTGCTTTTCTTGCTGCAGTTGATGAGGGCGTTGAGCCCAAGAGTTTCAAGCAGGCTATGATGCATTCAGGTTGGCGTCAGACTATGCACTCTGAGATTCGGGCTCTTGAGGATAATGCCACTTGGGTCATGACTGATCTTCCTCCGGGGAAGAAAGCTTTAGGTTGCAAATGGGTGTACAAGATCAAGTATAACTCTGACGGTAGTGTGGAGCGCTTGAAAGCGCGTTTGGTCAATTTTGGCAATCATCAGGTTGAGGGTATCGACTACAATGAGACATTTGCTCCTGTGGCTAAAATGGTCACCGTTCGCACTTTCCTTGCCGTTGCTGTTGCACAAAATTGGGAGGTTCATCAAATGGACGTCCACAATGCTTTCTTACATGGTGAGCTTACTGAGGAGGTGTATATGCGCTTATCCCCTGGCTTTAGTAGTCGTCCCGGCCAAGTTTGTCGTTTGCAGAAATCTCTCTATGGTCTTCGCCAGGCTCCCCGTTGTTGGTTCGCTAAGCTTGCCACATCTTTGAGACAGTATGGTTTTGCGCACTCCTACTCTGATTACTCTCTCTTCATCTATCGTCGTGGTGGGATCTGTCTCCATGTCTTGATCTATGTTGATGACTTGATTATTTCTGGTAATGATTCTGCTGCTCTTTCCTCCTTCAAACAATATTTGGGTGACTGCTTCCGTATGAAAGACCTTGGCCATCTCAAATATTTCTTGGGGATTGAGGTTGCCCGTAGTGCTGATGGTTTCTTTTTATCCCAGAGGAAGTATGCCCTTAATATCATTTCTGAGGCAGGTTTGTTGGGAGCTAAGCCTGCTGACACCCCTCTTGAGCAGAATCACCACTTGGCGCGTGATGGCAGCGAGTTACACTCTGATCCAGCTCAGTACCGTCGTCTTGTGGGTCGTATTATATATTTGGCTTTCACAAGCCCCGACTTGGCTTATGTAGTGCACGTCCTTGCCCAGTTCATGCATGCTCCTCGGCACCATCATTGGGACGCTGCTCTTCGCGTCGTTCGCTATTTGAAAGGAAGTCCTGGTCAGGGCATCATTCTTTCCTCTCCTTGTGATCTTCAGCTCACCGCGTGGTGTGACTCTGATTGGGCCAGCTGCCCTTTGACTCGACGCTCTGTCTCTGGTTGGCTTGTTTTCCTCTGATCTTCTCCTATCTCTTGGAAAACCCGCAAGCAGCATACAGTCTCTCGTTCCTCCGCTGAGGCAGAATATCGTTCTATGGCTGATGTCACTGCGGAGCTCAAATGGCTTCGTGCTCTACTTCTCAGTCTTAGTATGTCTCACTCTTCCCCCAGCTCTCTCTATTGTGATAGTAAATCCACTCTCTACATTGCACAGAATCCTGTTTTTCACGAGCGCACTAAGCACATTGAGATCGATTGTCACTACATTCGCGATGCCATATACGAGGGCCTCGTCACTCCTGCACATGTTTCTACTACCGAGCAATTGGCGGACATTTTCACCAAGGCTTTGGGTGTGCATCAATTCATGTATTTACGTGGCAAGTTGGGCATTGGTACTCCCCATGCTCCAACTTGAGGGGGGGTGACGGTATATTTATAGTAATATGGGCTATTGTGTATTTGTATAGCTTGGGCTCATAGCTTGTGTATTTGTGTATAGCAAGCCCATTGGCTTATGTCTCCCATTAGGTTGTATATTTAAGCAGCATTGATTGAAGGGAATACACACAAAAACATAATTAAACCTAATTAATTACTCACTGCCGTAGCAGCGGGTGAGATATATACTCTCCTTAATCTATTAGTCGAGGGAATCAGTGTTGTACTGTCACTTCCTTACCCTTATGTCTGAACAATTGTCATTTGTCCCAAACTATTGATGAACTCAATATTCTTCTAACATTCAGCAACAAATAGATATAATCATATGATGTTAGCGGCATAATGAACTTAAAATTCTTTATGCTTATATAAATTGTATTACTTTTGAAGACTATTATATCTAGACATTGGGAGCATTTGATATCAACATACTGACTTAAAGTCACAATGAATTAACTGCGTGCAGTGAACTATTGATGTTAATTCCCTGACCACACACTCTTTGCGTGCCAGGGGCATATCAAAGGTGCACGAACAACCATTTGTTGTGGAGCTTGACCATCGAGGTACTTAGCAAGACAATTGTTAAATACGGTTAAACTAATATTGTAATATCTTATCCCCATTTTCAGATGACGGATCACACATTCAGGATGTTCATCTTGAACTGGTTGTTCAGTCAACATACAGAAGGAGTGTTTGACAAACGGCTTTTGGTGACTGTTAGATGATATGAAAATATTCATTATTTTCATATATATCATTTGTATTTATGTAAACTATATTAGTTGGTCATGTATATCTTTTAGATATTATTGTTTCCTAGTTTATAGGAATTGTTGACTTTCTCTTGTAAAGCTAGTATATATTGTTAGGTTGTAACAATTAATCAGTTAAGGAATTATCTTCTTTCATGGTATCAGATTTTAGGGTTATTTTTCCTCTCTCTTCCGCTTTGCCCTACTAGCCGTCCGCCCCTCTCCTTCCCGGCAGCCATGGCCGCCGCTTCTTCTTCTTCTTTCACTTTGGATTGAATGCTATACCCCACAAATATGCATTTTTCTGAAAAAAAAATAAAAATAAAAAGCCCGTGTCCCTTGTTGCCCATGTTGACCGGTCCCCTATTCCCCGTAATCCTGTGTCGGCCCTTCGTGACCCGAATTGGAAACAGGCCATGGATGATGAGTATCATGCTCTAATGAAAAATAAGACTTGGGAATTAGTACCTCGTCCTCCTCATGCTAATATTATTCGGTCTATGTGGATATTTGCTCATAAAGAAAAATCTGACGGTTCTTTTGAGAGGTACAAAGCTCGTCTTGTAGGTGATGGGAAAACGCAGCGAGTTGGAATTGATTGTGGGGAGACTTTTAGTCCTGTGGTCAAACCTGCTACTATTCGCACTGTTCTTAGTCTGGCTCTTTCTAAGGGTTGGGCGCTTCACCAGCTTGATGTGAAGAATGCGTTCTTACATGGTGAGCTTCATGAGACAGTCTATATGCATCAGCCGGTTGGTTACAGGGACCCCATTTATCCTGATCATGTTTGTCTTCTGAGGAAGTCCTTATATGGCCTGAAACAGGCCCCTCGGGCTTGGTATCGTAGATTTGCTGATTTTGTGACTAACATTGGTTTTGTGAACAGCAAATCTGATCATTCCTTGTTCATCTATCGCCGCGGTACAGACCTCGCCTATCTACTGCTCTATGTAGATGACATTATTTTGACTGCTTCATCTGATACACTCCGCAAGTCTATCATCGCCAGCCTAGGCTCTGAGTTTGCGATGAAAGACTTGGGATTGTTGAGTTATTTTTTGGGTATTGCTGTATCTCGTCATGCAGGTGGCTTATTCCTATCTCAGCGCAAATACGCTGAAGAAATCATTGAACGCGCTGGCATGTCGGCGTGTAAGCCATCTCCTACTCCTGTGGATACCAAACCTAAACTCAGTGCTACCTCTGAGGTTGCTTGCAGTGATGCTTCCTTATACAGAAGCCTTGCTGGTGCATTACAGTATCTTACTTTCACCAGACCTGATATCTCTTATGCAGTCCAGCAGATTTGTCTTTTTATGCACCAGCCTATGGCCTTCACCTTTACCCCTCTTCCACTGCTACTCTCATTTCATACACAGATGCAGATTGGGGTGGGTGTCCTGACACTCGTCGTTCTACTTCGGGTTATTGTGTGTTTCTTGGTGATAATTTGCTCTCCTGGTCTTCGAAGCGACAGACCACGTTGTCTCGGTCTAGTGCAGAATCAGAATATAGGGGAGTTGCAAATGTAGTCTCGGAATCGTGTTGGTTACGTAACCTACTGGTTGAGCTTCATTGTCCGATTCGCAAGGCTACTTTGGTATATTGTGATAATGTGAGTGCGATCTACTTGTCCGGTAACCCGGTCCAGCATCAGCGTACTAAGCATATTGAGATGGATATTCACTTTGTACGTGAAAAGGTCGCTCGAGGCGAAGTTCGTGTGTTACATGTCCCCTCTCGCTATCAGATTGCCGATATCTTTACTAAGGGTCTTCCCTTGGTTTTATTTGAGGATTTTCGGGACAGTCTCAGCGTTCGCCCTCCTTCCGTTTCGACTGCGGGGGTGTGTTAGATGATATGAAAATATTCATTATTTTCATATATATCATTTGTATTTATGTAAACTATATTAGTTGGTCATGTATATCTTTTAGATATTATTGTTTCCTAGTTTATAGGAATTGTTGACTTTCTCTTGTAAAGCTAGTATATATTGTTAGGTTGTAACAATTAATCAGTTAAGGAATTATCTTCTTTCAGTGACTTTTTCATTGGCTTCTGAATTTTGATTTATGTTTCTGGTCAAACACCAAAAAAACCTGTTTGGTAGTTGGCTTTTACAGTGGCTGAAAAGCCGATTTTTTAGCAAAAATCCAGAAGCTGCTTTTACCATTTGCTTCCATTTTATACTATAAAGGCAACAATAACAGCCACTTTTACCAATCACTTTTTTAGCAACCAATAATTATACAGTCAGTCAAACAAATCACTAAAATCAGTCGGCCAAACCAGCCAGCATACAAACCCACCAGCCAACAGCCGCCAACAAATTGCCAAACAGCCCCAATAAGTTTTTGGGAACAACAATCAATTGGAGGTTTAGATAGTGTGTAGCCATCCGATTTGATTACAAAGTTCTCCTGCGGTGACATGAATTTTGTTTGCCATGCTACATCTCAACTTTCTCCATGTCAGTATGATGTTGTTGTCCTCTTGTCTTTAATTTTAATTTAGATCATCAAAGTGCAGTGTGTTGAGAAACAATTTAGAAGCATGAGACTGGGGAAGCTCACCGATAATAGCTGATGAAGCTTCATTACTTTGAATTTTTTAGCGTCTGTTTTTTGTATTTAGTGGTTTATATTTACGGTGTTAACTTATTTTTAAACTTGAGATAGTTATAATTAAGTAGTTGTTTCATTTGTTTTTTAGTAGCTATATTATCGTGTAACACTCGCCTTATGGATTATAAATAAAATTATTGAGATTTATTTGCATTGGTTTGTGCGTGTTTTTCCCTTGTTCCTCAACCATATTATTATGCACACATGTAAGCGAAAAAAAATATATACTAGAGGCATTTATAGCAACAAAAAAAAACTTCAAAATGGAGTAGCTATTTGAGACGTTTTATGAAGAAAAAAAACGCCTCAAATAGCTGTTATTTGAGGCGTTTAAAAATGCCTCAAATACATAGCTATTTGCGGCCCCCTATTTGAAGCTATGTAAAAAATGTCTCAAATGGACTATATATTGACGCGGCATAAATGAGCCTTTTTCCTCTAGTGTTAGAAACTCTTGGGGGGAGGTGGGTATGAGCCGTATGGCTTATTCTGACCCCCTAGAAGAGAGACTAACGACTGCAGTCAATAAGATCCTTCAATGTCATCCTCTTTCAATAGTCTTCATCTCTTTCTTAATGTACCATAAAAGCTCAATATGTAATTTTTTTTCTTTTCTCTAATTTTGAGTTAATTAAAATAGTTTTGATGGTATAAAAAACTTTCTTCTTTGCTCTAGAATTTTTATGCATCATAATTTACTAATAGTTGATAATAATTAATGCCATTTAGCATGAAAAACTTATCATTAAAAAGAAGATAAAAAATTATCTCATTTAAAATATGAAATTTGGAAGTTACAACTTATAACTCTTAGTTTTCACTTATATATCATCATTGATTTTGATAAAAGAAGCAACAATGATATGTTGGTGTAGTGGTTGGAGCTATCTTCTTGCATATTCAAGGTCGTGAGTTCAATTTTTAACGTAGACAATTTTTTTAATATGGGAAAGAAGTGGATAGAATACTATCGAATTAGAAGGATCATTGATTTTGACGGATTGCATTGCTTGGCTACGCTTTTTAATATATATATATACTATCGATTTTCTTTTTTGTTTCCTGTTCCTAATCTAAAAATAAGGCAAGTCTGACAAAACTTTCAGCAAAAGGCCTTGTGTGCACCTCAGAGTCACGCCCAGACCTATATATATATATAGATTTTGCAATTTATTTTTCTTTTCATTAAATTTGTGTTTGTATGATCTATTTTTTTTATTTATGTGTTAATCATCACCTTTTAAGAAAACAATGACTAACTTAAGTGTGTAGGATAATAAATATTTTCCACTATATTCATCCTATATAGTTTTTTTGGATTTTCCCTGCACAAACTATATTCATATGAGGATATTTTTTCTTCTCAATTTGCCACACACACACAAGTATACTCATATATTATTATTATTCTCAATTTTCTAATCACCGAAAACCGTATTTATATGATTTTTTTTTAATTTTTTAATCACCAATAATCGTATTTATATGATTTATTTTATTCAATTTGTTGATCACCATCCACTGAATTCATGTGATATATCTTGCAAAATTTTTATATGTTTTTCTTTTTTTATTTCTAAGCTTGTGCGAAATTGCAATTAGTATAATTTTGTAGCATGGTTTGTAATTTGTAAGTCTTGGAAAAATAAACCAAAATTCAGCCTTACGTATGTAAATATTTCTCCCGTTCTTTATAAATCACTATATATAGAGTTTCATGCCTCCCAATGCACAACTTTGAATGTTAATAACTCTAATTATGCTCAAGTAAAAATTATAGAAAGTTAATTAATTTTAATCAAGTATATACCAAGACGAATCTAACGAGATTCCACATGACTATGTTTATCCTTGTGCATAACTTATTATAGTTGGTTAAAGGGAGATGGATGACTAGTGTACAAAGAGAAACGTAGTGATTATTCTGATTAATAAAGAACGGAGGTAGCATAAAAAATAGAGTTGGGGGGGGGGGAATGTCCGTTGCACAAAACTAGATGGGTGGCGCCGTAAGGGCCACGAACCCACGACGAAATCTTATTCGTCGCCCAAAAGTTTTGTACAATGAAAACAGCAACAAAGGCGAAAATTATTTTTGTTGCCCAAACCCCTTTTCCTTGTCGTGAAATTAGGAGCTAGTTAATTTATCAGAAATCATTCTTTCTACTTAGATATCAGATCCCCAAATCTCTAGATAAGACATAGGAACTTTTCCTTTGCATATCTCATAAAGTTTTCGCCAAAGCCTTTGATGAGTCCTAATTAGAGTGTATGCTGCAGTTTCAAGTGCGTATCTCCAATATAATACTACCTCTGTTATATTTAATATGGATATTTGCACTTTTCAAACCTACCAATACATATTTTGACCACGAATATCTCTAATTTCACATGAGTATAAATTATATGAAGTTGATATGAAAAAATATATATTAAGACAAATAAAAAAAAGATCCCACGTGACTATGTTTTTCTTCACATACAATTAGCATAAGATGGTGAAAGAGTAGAATGCGAATAGTAACAAACGTCAAAGTATCCCTATTAAATAAAAACGGATGGAGTAAAAGAAGTTCAGCTTGACTGATCATGGATCAAACCATATTTGGTAAGGTTTGATTTCTCATTTGTGAGACGTCATTCATTTCAGGTAGTATTAATTAACATTCAATATATCTCTCCAAATGGTAGTATTGATTTTGAGATGTATGACAAAATTACGCGTGGATTGGTGTAATTAATATTTATTATGTTAATTTAATTTTCTAATTTTAGCTACTTTATCTAACGAATTCAAAAGAGTTCATTAACTTTAACCTCTAAAAAAATTAAAAACCTAAAAATAAAAAATGATACACCTCCGTCCCAAAATATATAGGAAAAATTGACAGGAATAATCCCAACTATGACCATTCTGCTCAAAATAATCCCAACTATGGGTTATTCCAGAATAATTCAAACTATTGGGGATACCTTTTCAAAATAATCCAAACTCTTAATTTTACTATGTATAATAGTCCCAAAATGGATCATTGAAGGCAAGAAAAATAAAGTTTAAATTATTTTGGGAAGGTACCCCCTAATAGTTTGGATTATTCTAGAATAACTCATAGTTGGGATTATTCTAGAATAACTCATAGTTGGGATTATTCTGAGCGGAACGGACATATTTGGGATTATTCCAGTCAATTTTTCCTATATATAAATCCTATTTTCTTTTGCATAGTCTCCAAGGCGCACCTTTGACCTTCTATATCTTCAATTTCGTATTAGTAAAAATATATAAAAAGTTGATGTTATGCAAGTACATATAATGGCGAATGTAACAATATTTCATATGATGATGTTTTCTTGTATATATTAATAAGAATATTTGGTCAAAAATTTTAAAATTTGACTCTAAAAAAGACGACTTATATTAAAGAACGGATAGAGTAATAAACATTGCCCAGACGAGTGTAAAAATTCTAGGGAAATTCTACATGATGACCTCCTACTATTGTTTTTTCTACGTGGTGGAAACAAAAAAAAACTAGTTCTATAAAGTGACCCTATGATTTGATATATCTAATTATAGTGCTCAAATTATATTTTAAACCACCAACCATAACCTAAAAAGATTAACTTGATTAACCTCCCCTAAAAAAGACCACATATTTTATTAACCCACATAAAAAAAAAAACCACCATCTACAGCATCACCTCTAATCTTCACCATTAAACGCCTCTTCTCCATTAATTTACTTCACCAACAAATTGCGATTGTTTCTACTTCCTGCATCAGTCTAAATTCTCCCTGTTACTTCCTGAACTCGAAGCTACAGCAGCAAACACCTTCATCTTCTGTATCCAAATTTGGTTTTAAAATGAAGAACAAAAATTTGCAGAACAAAATGTCGGCTACAAGTTGTTTACCTTTACCTTTACCTTTATTCAGTTTCCATGGATGCAAGTGGGCTAGTCATAATAGCTAATGCTGATGGTTAAGCATGTAATCTTTATATGTGTTATTGTGATTGGAATGTCAGTATTCAGTTTCATGGTGAACGTTTTTGTGTTTCATGATTTGCAAGTTATGTTTGGCAGTAATCTGGGTTCGATATTTCAATAAGGTCTATTTCTCTCTCTGTTTGTATTAATTATGATTTGGTTGTTCTTAGGATTTTAATGGAGAACAGGTGCTTATTAAAGTTTAGAGGGGAAGGAGTTATATGCGGTAGATGGGTCAATAAAATGTGGCTTTTTAAAGGATAGGTTAGTCAAATTAATCTTTTAAGTTATGATTAGTGATTTAAAAAAGAATTAGAGCACTATAATTAAATACATCAAACTATAAGGTCACTTTATAGAATTAGTTTTTTTTGTTTCCACCGCGTAGAAAAATTAATAGTAGGAGGTCACTATGTAGAATTTTCAATATTCTAACAAGAGTAGAGTTCCATTCATTATCTCTAGTTCGTGTATCGCGTGGGGTTTAATGATAAGTACACTTCAGTTCCGGGGATGACTACTGACTAGGCAGTTTTGTTTGGTTTTAAACCAAAAACATGTGTAATAATACTAATAATAAATAAAGCAGAAAACTAACAGGGATAAAAACAGTAAATTGTGGAAAAATAATGGCCAAAATAGGGAAAGAAAGGATAAAAGATTAGGTATGAAAGGAGGGGAAGCAACCACGTCGTTAAGATAGCAAGAAAACCTCGTACCCTTGGCCTGCCGACATCAAAAAACCCGAAAAAGTCCTAATCTATCATCAACATTTTGAAATTCCTTAATAATTTCCAAATCCATCAATATTGTCTATGAATTTCCTTATCATCATCTTGCTTTTTTCATTTATGACAACTTTATCCTTCATTATGTTATGGCCCAAGTTTTGACCCCCGGCAGAGAAATCATTGCTACATTTTCCTATATTATTTTAACCTTAAAACTTTTTGAGTGTGGTCACCTTCATTGAGTACCTCGTTGTCTCCCTAGAAAACAAGTGGCCACACGAATCAATTCTTTGATTTTCTTATGGAATTATTCAAGACAATCAAAGGTTCCCACAACTTCTCATATGTAACATTTGACGAGGTAATATATCAAAGACGCTGTGGGATTGGTTGGAGTCCGAATTAACTTATAGCATAGTTGATATTTCAAATTGTAGATGCGTTTTTTTCATCTAATTTTTACTTTATCTAAACTTATTTGAACTTAAACTACTTAATTAAACCTTATTCAATCTTATTCGACTTTATTAGATGAAATCTTATTAGACCATATTCGAGCATAATGGACTTTATTACAGCTTATTCAACCTTATTGGACCATATTGGACCATATTGGACTTTTTCTGAACTTATAAATACTGAAAATAAGTTGGAAAGAACGTACCTTGATTTGAGCAAAATCCATCCATCCTTTTGCCCGGTTTGGATTGAGTTGGATCACGTGCATTCCGATTCAAATCGAGGTTATGGTGCGATACAAGTCAGATTGAGTCATATCATGGTTGGGTTGGACTTAGATAGGTTCCATTGAACCTAGGTCGGGCTCTAGCCGGATTTTGTTGGTCATATTAGTTTCAATAGAATTTGGGTCGGGCCTATTTCGATTTGGATCATTTTGGTTTTGATTAGGTTTCGAATTAGACCAATCCTGTTTTGGCTCAATTTCAGCTAGTACACATTCAGATTTATTGATTTTCGAATTGGGGATTATTGGGTTTATTGGACAGGTATTTCTTGAAAATGGGTCATTATCGCTCTCATCGGGTTTTTGACGGATCACTACTTGTGGATGAATTGGTTGAAATCTTTGTCGTCATCATAATCACTTGGCGTTATACATTCTTGGCCTATGCATTTGTTTTTTGATAGTCAGTCTCCTCTCATATTGCTCAAAAGCACTCCAATCCTTTACGCCTCAAGAAACAAATTGATGACTTTGATGTCCTCTCTGGACAGTTGGTCAACTTCCACAGGTCTGCTCTCATTTTTTCTAAACAAGTACCAAACAGTAAAAAGCATGCTCTTTCAAGCCTGTTTAATATTTTCCCCAAAGGTGCTCTAGAAAGATATTTAGGAATCCACTTCAACTCTTACAAGCCTACCAAGGCTGATACGAATAATGTCAACGCTAACACGAAAATAAGGATTAAACAATGGGAAGCAGGCTACCTCTCTAAAGCTGGGAGACTAACTCTTATTCAATCCCATCTAGAAGCTATTCCAGCTTACCTGTGCTCGTCCTCCTTGCTACCTACAAAAACAGCTAAGGCCATAGACAATCTTCATAGGAATTTCTTCTGAAAACAACAAAAAGAGAAAAATGATGTCCCACTTGTATCTTGGAACACTATGTGCAAACCCAAAGCCTTAGGACGCCTTGGACTAAAAAAAACGCACCCTCTCAATCAAGCTTTCATAGCAAAGCTTGGCTGGTCCCTCTTAGGTAACCAAGATAGTCTGTGGAGTCATCTAATAAAGCAGAAATAGCTAAGGAATACCTCTTTCTCTGAGTGCAAACCCAAACCCACTGACAGTTATATGGAAGAAAATCCTAGGAGAAAGGGAGATCTTAAGGAAAGGCATCCGTTGAAAAATTGTCAATGGAAAGAAAGTACAGTTCTGGCTAGATAAGTGGTGCGATCACCAAAGTCTAGTAGAAAAGCTCAACATCCCAATTTCAAACATAGACGTTGATTTGAAAGTAGCTGATTTTATTAGGCCAAATCACGTGTGGGATTGGACACGGTTGACTAACACTATGCCCATAGGGATCATCCAAAGGATCCAAGGTATCCCCTTACCCACCCATGACTTGGAGGACACTCTCATTTGGGGCTTAATGCCAAAAGGCCTATTCTCCGTAAATCAGCGATGTGGCTAGCACAGGGCATTACCCCGGACAGCCCCAAATGGCCTTACCGCTGGATATGGAAACTCGACCTACCTCCCAAGATCATCATCTTTGAATGGTTAATTATCCAAAATAGTCTAGGTGTCAGGGGTACTCTCCACAAAAGGAAGATTATTTACTTTGATAATTGCCCACTCTGTTTAACCCACCCGGAAACCATTGACCACCGCTTTTGTGATTGTCCAAAAGTGAGACTTCTTTTTCAGGACAATGGCACCAGCTCATGGCTAAATGATTTATTTCTTCCCAACAACACCGCTACCACTCTCCATAATTTAAAAGATAGAAAAGATTTGATTTGTCATTATATTTTTTCTCCTATAGTACATATGGAAATAGAGAAATGGGGTTATTTTTAACCAAACCCCTTTGAATAAAAAAAGAACTCTTCTCCGGGCTACTTTGTCCCACAAAGAATGGTTCTATAG
The DNA here is from genome assembly GCA_947645195.1 of Patellifolia procumbens. Lineage (NCBI taxonomy): Eukaryota > Viridiplantae > Streptophyta > Magnoliopsida > Caryophyllales > Amaranthaceae > Patellifolia > Patellifolia procumbens. The sequence goes on from CANSGD010000920.1 coordinate 1,424,154, forward strand.
AACTACACTGGATAAGAATTTCTCCACGTTTTTCCCCAACCTCGGGGACACCCCTCTCCCCCTCTAAATTCTACTCTCCCACACCCCTATCCCCTTTTTGTTCGTTGCCCCCCTCCTTCGGGCTCTCTCAAAATCAATTTCGATGGCTCAGTAAAGCAACACTCAGCAGCAGCAGGTTTCATCATCCGAGACGAAGATTGCAATGTCAAAGCAGCAACTACCTATAATCTGGGCACAACAAATTTTATAGTAGCATAGGCAACGACACTTCATAAAGCTCTCCTCGACCTCAGATCGATCTCGCATATCAGCATCATCATAGAGGGAGACAATCTTCTGGTCATCAATGCGGTCAAACGATTATGGACACCACCGTGGCAGATAGCAAACATCATCTAAGACATCCATAGATTACTCCAGCAGGAACAACATTGGGAAATACAACACGTTTTCAGGGAAGCTAACAGAGCAGCGAATTGGATTGCAAATGTTGGTAATCTTGTCAATGATTATTTCCATATAGAAATTTGTAAGCATTCTACCCTTTTCCCCATCCTTAATTCTGATATATTGGGGGAACTTCTCATGCGTAGAGGCTCCTAATGTTATCTCTTTCCAAGTTTTTCTTATCTCCCAAAAAAAAATATTGCTCAAAAGCACGTGATTCATTATCGAACTAAACACATTGATGTTGATTGTCACTTTTTTTGGGATGAGTTGTAGAATGTAATCTCTCTATTGCCTATGTTCATACTGGACATCAGTTGGCGAATATTCTTACTAAGGCTCTTGGTAGATAGCTGTTCAGTTTTCTTCTCCGCAAGTTGGGTATTCATGACTTACATGCTCCAACTTGAGGGGTAGTAATAGGAAATAATATCTTTATTGTTATTCATATCTTATAAGTTATCATATCTAGGTAGTTGGCAATATTATCTTGTATTTATTTTATTTTACGAGTTAGGTTAATGTTAGATTGCATTATATATAGTCCAGATTTACTAAAAACATATGCTTTGCTGAAAACGGAAAACTAGCAATCATGAATGAAAAAAGGATATAAGATTTACAAGGGTACATATTACGATTGAGGGGTATGCGTGCTTCTAATATCAAAGTTGTGCTGCTAACATCAAAGTTGTCGTTATATAAAAAAATGTCGTTAATGAATGAACGCGTATAGGGATGTCAATGGGGCGGGGCGGGGCGGATGTTGGCATTCCTATCCCCATCCTCGCCTAAAAAACTCATCCCCATCCCCGCCCCATCATCCATGGCGGGGGAAAATCTTTTCCCCATCCCCGCTCCATACCCGTGCGAATCCCCGCACCGCCCCATCACCGCTCGAATCCCCGCACCCGCCCCATCCCCGCCCTAATCTATTAGGGTTAAGAAAGAGGAAAAACAAAAGTTTAAAAGTAATTTTGGATTTTAGCCTTTGGGCCTTTGGAAAATAAAAGTATCAAATGAAAGCAGTAAACAACTAATAACATTTAGGATTTTATGCCTTTGGAGAATACCTATGGCGGGGCTCAGAAGGGGCGGGCGGGGATGGGGGGGGGGTGGGGATGGGGCGGGTATGGACTAACATCCACCCCCGCCCCATTACCCATGGCGGGGATGGTTTTCATCCCCGTCCCCACCCCATCCCCCGCGAAACCTTCCCCCATCCCACCTAACTGGGGCAGGTGCGGGGCGGGTCTCCACAAAACCCGCCCCACTGACATCTCTAAACGCGTACCCCCTTTATGTTAACATGTACCCCTTTACTTGGTTTTCACTTTTCACTGTGAAAACAGTTTTCACTTGATTTTATTCCTATAAATATATATTCAAATTAGATGGAAGTATATATATTCCATCTGATGAAAAATTAAGTTGTTGACTCCTATTTTCACTGCCACTTAGCAGTTGTAGTTTTCTGACTACCTGGGTGTCCTACAGCTGTGTATGTGCCTTTTCTTGTGGGTTTGTTGTTAGTGCTAGTACCGAAAATAAGATGAACACAAGAACAACAACATCGAAAACTTCAAGGCGTGTTGGGAACACTTGCCCAAAAGCAATATTTTGAGCCTATACGAAGCACAGGTTGCACGTAATTCACTTCCGAGATACAATGAATAACAGTGAATATCACGCTCGTATGAGATTCACAAATGAGAACAAAGTTTAGTGTGATTTTGGCTTGATGAAGAATGAGAGAAAATGCTTGAGTGGTTTTAAGAGAATAGAAGAATGGAATGAACTTCTGTCTCATTCACAAGGGAATAACCTCTCTTATTTACGTTATAATTATTCAATAACCGCACAAAGACTATAAACCGTCAACTAAGGACGTACGAAAACCATCGGCTTCACGAGTCGCTAAGCAAAAAATAGGAGAAGCAGAATGTCCGTCGCACCCTGTGACGGATGTCTCACCCCGCGACGATGCCTCCTTTGCTTGTTTGTTTATCTACTTAAGTCTCATGCTATTACAACGTATAACCAATATTACTTTAAGGAGTGACACATTAATCAAACCACTTAAAGCAACATTACATGAATCATAATCTACCGAATACTCTAAATATCAAACAATCCTCCCCTATTTAGAGTATCCTAAAAAGATTAACAACACTTAACATCATCAAAACAAACAATCTCATGTGTCAATGAAAGTGTACAAAGACTTGAACTTCCACCTAGTATAATACACATTCCAACCATACGTATCTGACTGGTGTCGCTAGCGATTGAACCAATCTCAATACAAAGTGGAAAACTTGAAGATACCATACACACAAGATTAACTACTTGAACTCATTAAACTTGATCCTTAAAGCCATGTGTTCGTATCGTTCATAAGTGTATCATAGTTATGCCCATATAGCAACTTGAAGTGGCTAAACTTCAAACTTACATAGGTATAACTCATAAACAAACATGCTACTATAAAAAAGCATAACAAGAGAACTATTAAGATATACAACCTCCTTACAACATCATAGTAAAACAAGAACAATACTTGAGGATACTTACAAATGTTCTCCACCATCAAGATGAAAGAATTAATCTTATTGAACTTAAGAGCCAACGTCTTATTGGGCGTTAAGTTAAGATTCCCTCACTTGTGATTAACGAAGGGCTCCAATCCTAACCCGATTGCCATCCTCTTCACCGTATCTCTAGCCAAGGCCTTAGTAAAATAATCCGCTAGATTATACGTAGTCCGCACATATTCAACAATCATAACACTATCCTTGATAAGTCCTTGAATGTAGGAATGCATCGCACCAATGTGCCTTGACTTACCATTATAAACTTGACTGTATGCCCTTGCCAAAGCTGCATCATTATCACAATGTATCGCTATGGGCGATATCGGTTTTGGCAATAAAGGGATCTCAATCATGAGATTCTTTAACCACTCTGCCTCTTTACTAGCCGAGGACAAAGCAATGAACTCTTAAGTCATGGAGGACTCTGCTATGCAAGTTTGCTTCTTGGATGCCCAAGAAATAGCACCTCCCCCAAATAGAAAATTAATCCACTTGTGGAAGAATGATCCTCTCTATCAGAGATCCAACTTGCATCCGTATAACCTTCTAAAATCGAAGGATACCACTGTAAGATAAACCATAATCCTTGGCTTTCCCCAAATACCTTAAGACAGACGAATATCATGCCAATACTTCATACTAGGATTACTAGTATACCTACTAAGCTTGCCTACCGCCAATGCGATATCCGGCCTAGTACTCATCATAGCATACATCAAAGAACCTATGACCTGTGCATACTCAAGTTGAGATACAACACTACCATCATTTGACATTAATTTCTCACTTGGGTCCATAGGAGTTGATACAAAAGAGCAATCACTAACATTGAACTTCTTAAGTACCTTTTCAATGTAGTGTGTTTGAGATAAAATCCACTTTCCATTGCTTCTTTTAATTATTATGCCTAGAATGACATCCGTTTCTCCTAAATATTTCATGGAGAACATTGAAGATAGGAAAGCCTTTTCCTACTCAACTTTTGACAAATCAGTCCCAAAAATCAACATGTCATCTACATATAGACAAATCATAACGCCATGATCTAAGTCATTAAATTTTCTATATACGCACTTGTCCGAATTATTCAACTTAAATCTGTTAGACAATACAACCTCATCAAACTTTTGATGCCATTGCTTGGGTGCTTCCTTTAGCCCATACAAAGATCTAACGAGTTTGAAAACTTTACCTTCTTGACCTTTCACGACAAACCCTTCAGGTTGTCTCATGTAAACCTCCTCATATAGCTCTCTATTTAAGAACGCAATCTTAATATCCATTTGATGGATCACAATACAAGGTTGTGTATATCCGCAAGAGCAATCAACAATCTTATAGTAGAGATTCTAGCAACGGGTGCATATGTATTGAAGTAATCGATACCCGGCTTTGAGAAAAGTCTTTAGCCACTAGCCGAGCTTTGAACTTATAGTTCCATCAATTTTCATTTTCTTCTTGAAAATCCATTTACACTCTATTGGTTTACATTTGGGAGGAAAATCCGCCAAAACCCATGTGTTATTCCCCATGATGGAATCCATCTCATCATCAATATCTTCCTTTCAAAAAGGAGCATCTTGAGATCCCATGGCCTCATCATAAGTCAAAGGATCACCTTCCACATTAAATACATATGGAAACTTAGTCAATATAGAACTTCTAGATCCTTCAACTAAATATTCATGAAAATCCGGGTCAAAGGATATCTCATTTCTTACCCTTTTACTTCTCCTAGGAGGTGATGATGTTGATGCTACATTCTCATCTAGAGTTTGTTCATCTAACTCTTGATCATTTAAAGATCGATCAACTTCTTGAATAGTGGTACTTGAAGTTACATCCTTTGTTCTAGGAATCGATGAATATCTATTTTCATCAAAGGTTGCATTTCTTGACTCTATAATTGTGTGAATTGACCTAACGTCATTTTGTTCTATATAGCATAGAACCTATAGGCCTTCCTATGAATACCATACCCTATAAAGATGCATTCAACTCCTCTTCCACCTAACTTTTTATGTTTAAGTTTCGGCACTTTCACAATTGCCCTACAACCCCAAACTCTGGTGACTTAGATTTGGTTTCCTTTTGTACCATAATTTATAGGGTGTATCTTTGTTCTTTTTCATAGAAACGCGGTTTAGTATATAACAAGCGGTTAACATCGCTTCACCCCAAAAACCATCACTCAAACCCGAAAAAGGATAACATAGAAGTTACCATTTCTTGTAAAGTTATACTTTTTCTTTTCGCTATACCATTTTGTTGTGGTGTATAAGCCGCGGTTGTTTCATGTATGATTCCTAATGATTGGAAATAATTAGAATTATGGTATTCACACCCCCTATCGGTCTAAACCGTTTAACTTTGTCATTTAGTTGTAATTCAACTTCGTTTTTATAGATCTTAAACTTATCTAGAGCTTCATCTTTAGTGAATAGAAGATAAACATAACAAAACCTACAATAATAATCTATATACGTTATGATATACTTCTTATTTCCTAAAGAAGGAGTGCTATGGAAATCACATAGGTCACTATGCACTAAATCAAGCAAACTAGTATCCCTTTCTATATTATTTGGGAAAGAAATTCTGGTTATCTTAGTAAGCATGCATGTTCTACACTTCTCTATACTTGGACCAAAACTAGGAATCAAATCATCCTTTGACATAGAATATAACTTTCTATAATTAACATGACCAAGCCAATAATGCCAAAGAGAAGAATTATCATTAACAATACAAACATTGTTTAACAAAGCATTCGAAATACTTAACTTGAACATACCATTACATAAATAACCCAAACCAACAAAACATCCTCCTTTAGGCAAAATAAACTTATCCGACTCAAAAACCATTTTAAAACCTATTCGATTCAGGATAGCTCCCGAGACTATATTCTTTCTAAGGTCCGGATCAAATACAAGATCTCTTAAAACAAGAGACTTTCCGGAACTAAAGATTATCTCAACTTGCCCTACGCCTAAGACTTGAGCAGTAGAATCATTTCCCATGTAAAGAACCTCTCCTTGATCCGCCTCCTTGAAGGTCTTGAATAGAGAGCGCTCCTTGCATACATGCCTTGAAGCTCCCGAATCGATGTACCATGAACAATCATCCTGTGGACAAAAGATTTCAGAATTCGTACACACATAATTCAAAACCGAATTAAGGTGTACCTGATATATTGATTTCTTATAGAGTTTTTCCCTTCCTTTACAAGCTAAATTGTGCGGTATTGACGCTCTTAGGAGCTATTTATGCTAACTATTTCGATATAATTGTGGTTTGTCTGTTTCATATCGTTTTGCAGGTTTTAGGGAAAAACTCCCTATTTACTTGGCGTTTTGATCACCACACTATAGCGGAAGGTTATGAGGCATGTAGGAGGTCTCGAGGTTGCATTCGAGCCCCCTTTGAAGAAGGATTGTTGAAGATACTTGGCGTCTGAAGCCAAGTATAAAGCCAGCCAAAGATAGGCTCTGCCCGATCGGGTCGGGCAACCACCGCCCGATCGGGTACGATCTTCTAGCCCCAAAAGTTCAGATTCTCCGCCCGATCGGGCGGCGTTGCCCGATCCCATCGGGTGGGCTTATACTTAGACTTTTGGCTGATTTTGGAGCTGTTGAAGAAGAAGCTTCGCCCGACGTCATCGGGCAGCCTTGCCCGATTGGGTGCTGGTGTTGCGGCCCCGATCGGGTGCTCATCGCCCGATCTCATCGGGTGCACACATTATTGCTGCTGCTGGATTATTGTTCCCAGGCCCGATCAGGCGGCCCTGTTCCCGATCGGGTGGAAGACACGGAGGACGCGATTTGCCTCTTTTCCTATTCTCTCTTAATGTTTTCTTAGAGGACTATAAATACTTTTTAGGTTACTTTTACATGTATCTTTCATTATCTTGAACAATTAGAGAGCTCTTAAAGTTAGTTTTCATTAGTTTCCATTGTAGAGGAGATCGAACCTTGATTCAATTCAATTAAAGTTATTGCTTTCTGTCAAATTAGTAATCTTCTTTTTTATTGCTTTGTTACTATTTCTTAATTGCTCTAGTTTAATTGTTGATTATTCAATTAGTTCATGATGCAATTATTAGGGTTTCCAATTAGTTTTGTTATTGTCAATTCAATCATGTCTGAGTAATTTTCTTTGTAGGGTGTTAGATTGGGAAGCCATGTTTATACCATGATTGTTGTTTAGATTCCTATCGATTTCTAGGGCTTGACTAAAGTGATTGTGATGTGGTTTGTTCTTAATTAGTGATTAATGTTAGTGGCCAATTTCATTGATTACTTGTGGTTAATAGTTGTTTGCACAGATCCGTCTTACGATTAGAGGCCTAGGACACGTCAGTAGTTCTGATTACATTAGTGAACTTGCGGCGTATGTTGAACTATGAGCGTTGAGACTTAACCATAGCTCAGCACATGCTCTAATCCCTCGACTCTTGACTTAGGTTTTGATAGTGGTTGACCCTATTTGATTGGTATAAGCATGATGGACCGACCTAATACCCTAGGTTTTTATTCCATAGTTAAATCCTCAATTTAATTCTCGTCTTCCTTAATTTAATTATTAGTTCAGTTAATCTTCTCTGACTTCATCTGAAGTAGTTAGTTGGTTGAATATTAATTTAGAAACTCTGTCTCCCTACGGATTCTACCCTGCTTCCATTGACTACCATTGTTAGAGGACTGTAGGAATTATCTTTGAATAAGTGATACTACTTTAGCCTATCAGTACCTTGCTTGGCTTGGGATTGGCTAAACTCGCCTTTCCCTCCACCATTCCCATTCTTGTTCATCTTTTTTCTTCTAAATGGTGCAATTCTTCTTGAAGTGTCCGGGCTTTCCACATTCCAAACAAGCTCGTTGTTGTCCTCCCCCACCAAGCTTTAGTTTCTTACTATAGTTTCCCTTGGTGAAGTTATGTGTCGTCTTCTTTGGATTAGAGTCGTTGGACTTTCCATCCTCCACCATGTTAATAATGGAAGAATTAGCATTTACCTCCTTTTATCCATCTTGAACCCGAATGCCTTCTTCAATCCAAAGATGAGCACCCAATTGTTCAATAGCCATTTCATCCTTCCTATGTTTCAAGCTATATCTAACATCTTTCCATGAGGAGGGTAATTTGTCGATTATTGAGGAAACAACAAAGGTTTCATACATACTAATGTCATATTGTTTAAAGCTTTTTAAAATTTTTTGGATTTCATGGAATTGTTCCATAATAGGCCTAGACTCAACCATTTTAAAATTATTGAAATTGCTAACTAGAAATTTTTTACTAGAAGCATCTTTGGCCATATACTTAGACTCAAGATCATCCCAAAGAAATTTAGCGGATTCTTAATATTTTTTCGATATCAAATAAATCATCGGACATACTATTGAGAATGTGGCCACGACATATGTAGTTGTATTTTCCCACTTCTTCCTCTTCCTCGTAGCCTCGATAGTTTCATCATCAACTTCAATAGGCTTCGGAGATGTGAGCACGTACACCACCACCAAATAGGTAAGGAGAAAGTGCATCTTCTTTCGCCATCTACGGAAACCCACGCCTTCAAACTTGTTAAGCTTGTGAAAATTCGTTGTCATTTCACGGATTGTAGCCATCTTTGAGAGATATTGCTTTTGGATTGTTAATGCTAGTACCGAAAATAAGATGAAAATAAGTACCACGAACAAAGAAAGAAAACTTCAAGGCGCGTTGGGAACACTTTCCCAAAAGCAATATTCCGACCCTACACAAAGCACGGGTTGCACGAAATTCACTTCCGAGATACAATGACGAACAGTGAATATCTTGCTCGTATGAGATTCATAAAATAAGAACAAAGTTTAGTGTGATTTTGGTTCGATAAAGAATGAGAAAATTTGCTTGAGTGCTTTTAAGAGAATAGAAGAATGGAATGAACTTCTTTCTCATCATCAAGAGAATAACCTCTCTTATTTACGTTATAATTAATCGATAACCGCACAAAGACTAAAACCGTCAACTAAGGACGTACGCAAACCATCGGCTTCGCGAGTCGCGAACCAAAAAATAGGAGAAGCAGAATGTCCGTTGCACCCCGTGACGGATGTCGCACCCTGCAACCAGCACTTGTCGCACCCCGCGACGGGTGTCGCACCCCTCGACCAGTGGCATACGATGCCTCCTTTGCTTGTTTGCTTACCTACTTAAGTCTCATGCTATTACAACGTATAACCAATGTTACTTTAAGGAGTGACACCTTAACCAAACCACTTAAAGCAACATTACATGAATCATAATCTATCGAATACTCTAAATATCCAATATTTGCATGTAGCTTAGCTCTTGCAAAAGCTTTGTTGTTTATTTATAGCCATTTTGTGCTTAGGTTTTTGACGGAGCTCCGATGTTTTAGTTTTGATTGGAAGATGTAGTTGGCTCTATGGTCAGTTGGCCCTAGGTGTTGTTGATTTGGGTCAACAAACCTGTTTCTTCAAATTTTGGGTTGTGTTATTGCCTTAGATGCAGTTGGTTTGACCTTAAGCTTTCTTTTTGTTATAACATTGTATTATGAACTTTAGCTTACATCGCAGGAAGCATCTCTCATCTTAACCCTTTCTAGTGAGAGCATCAACAATGGTTATATATAAGGACTAGCTTGCAAATATAAAAATACTTCAATCTAGTAGCTAACCATTAGACGTTGTAGCTTATTTGAGCTAGGTAGCCAAAAATAAGCTACTAGCTCAATTGAGATCAAAGAGGAAAGAGCAATAAATATTCATGATTTAAAGAATAAAAAATTAATGTTGGTAGGAAACAATTATCTACATACATTGTTACTTACCAATGGAGAAAATGGTGACTTAAAAGTAATAAAGCTAGAAATTGTGAGGTTACATTGCTAGCAACAAAGAGAGTAGGTAGACCATTGTAGATGCTATGAGGGAGGAGAGACATTAATGTTATTTAGTAAGCTAGTCAAAGGGTTTGTTGGAACATTGTGTATAAAATCTTCTTTTGTTAATAAAATTTATCTTTCAAGAGTTCCACTTTTCTTTCAGAAGAGGGAACAAACATTATAATTCAAGTAATTTAGTTGTTTGTCTCGGTTTCATCATAGACACATCTAATATTCCGATTTCTATTAAACATAAACTAGACTCAATCAATCGAAATTTCTTTAAGAAAAAATCCAAAAACTCCGATCCAAAAGGATTCCTTTGTTGTATTGGGACAAATTTTATAAGCTAAAAAGCTCTTGGAGGACTAGTTCTGTAGAAGATCTATTAAATGAATTAAGGTTTTATAAGGAAGTTTGGATGGTAAATTTTATCATTATCTAAATAAATATTGGGCAACCATAATTTTTGAAAAGTGCCTCAAAAATACATTTGTAGTGTCAACCTAGGCCAATAGACTTCGTTACTTGGAAAGCTATATTGCAAACTTGTGGCCCTGTTAAACTAGGAATTCGTTATAACACTAATCCCTTGTAATACCTGGACCAAATTTAGTAAACTATATTAACCTCAAAGTTCATGAATTTATCTTGTCCCCTACGACTATGCAACCTTTTATTGAAGATATATTGTGTTACCTTTAGCCCCTCAAAAAGATAACTCATGTTGGGAGTGATACCAAATAGAAAATTCTTCCTGAAATTCTTCTACTTGGATAGTCCACAACCATTCCTATTTCTATAAGCCTAAAATCAAAGTATTTATCTAGAACTTTTTGACTAATGGCCTTCCTACATGAGATAATCGTCATATTCATGAAATTCTTGGACTCGCCCTCCTTATCCATTTTGCAATAACTGCACTATAACCGTAGACCAATTGTTTCTTACTTATTCCATAATTCATTATGTTTGAAGTTCTCCCCAGTTCTTAGGACAACTAAGACAGAGTACCAGTATCAACTCATGTATTACTGAATTCAACAATCTACTTCCCTAAGGCCTCCTCAAAATCCTTTTACTGATGTGAAGTATTTGGAAAAGAAAGTAATCTTATATATTTCAAAATAACACTTTTACCAATATTAAAATATTCCTTCTGCACAAAATATATTGTCACTAAATGCAATTTGCGTATTGTAAACAAATAAGGAAAAATTGTCGCGAATAAGTCAACCTTTTAGCGGTCTTCTCTTAATAAGTTAAACTTTGAATAATCCTGGAATAAGTTAACCTTTTAAGAGTATTTGCTTTTAACAAGTTAAAACCGGTTTAAGAACATAAAAATGGTTGGGGATGGAAAGTAGAAGAAGTGAAGGAATACAGAAATAATAAAATTAAAATTTAAGAAAAATCTCACATATTATCGATTGAATAATTTATAAGTCATTTGACTTGTTAAAAGTTTAAGTAATATCAAAGTTAACTTATTCCAGGATTATCCAAAGTTTAACTTATTAAAAAAATACCGCAAAAAGGTTAATTTATTCTTGACAATTTTTCCAACAAATAATTAATTTCACCCTAGTTCCCCTCCCCGAGCAAGACCGCCTTCACCAAATATCACCAAGTTGAACTTTAATGGCTCTTCCAACTCTGACACTTCAATTAATGCCAATGTTGTTCTCCCTAATTCATATGGGAACATCTTGCAGCGTTCACATACAAAAAAAAGTTCAACCTCGCCTTTGAAACTTTTGCTCTTTGAAATGGTCTTCTCAAGGAGAAGTGATACACATACACTCAGTGTATGTGTATCCTCACATACACTACCACTCACTGCTTGAAACCTCAGCTTCTATAATTTTCAATGGGCGGGAGAATTGCATAACTTATGGGGGGAAATATTTTCACAACTCACCGCCTTCTTGCAGAATGAAGCGGGATTTTTGCCGCTCAACCATCTTAATTTCATTCACCGCCTAAAGATTAATGAATACAAATGTATCAATGGTCAAATGATGCAAATGAAGATGAAGCTTGTTGAGCGGCAAAAAGTAAAATTTCACAACCCAGAAATCTTAATTCCTTTCACTCCCACTAACTTCTATCCATGATTAATTGGGGGATCTAATTCCTTTCACTCCCACTAACTTCTATCCAAGATTATTAGTTTCCTCCGAATACAAATTACAACCCAGAAATCTATTAATAGTCCGTATCAGAGTTATTTGGTCAAATCTGATCGAATTGAAAACATATAATAAGGTACGTAATCGACAAATTATATTACATTTATTTGAAAAGTCATCCATAATTTTGTATGATATCATTAAATAATGAATAATTAGATTATAGTTTTGACAGAGACAAAATAATAAATTTCGTGTGATAAAACCACGATATTAACATTAGTGTGATACGAAGACGTACTTTAGTAATAAGTTTAGTAATGGCCGACGTATTTGATTAAGGAGTTATCGTCCTAAACTACATCAATGTATTCGATCCATCAGCAATGTACTAGATTCGTGAATAAGATATTTAAAAGTATCAACGATTGTAGGTTTGTTAGTTTTGTAGTAACAAGGACAGATTATATAGTAAATGGGACCAATATTATAGTATTCTCCTAATTAATATTTCATAATTTCTATTTTCAATAAACTTCAAATATTAAAAGTCGTTACAAGTTGTGAGTTATTTTACTAAAATAAATTAATAATAAACAATGCAATAGCTAATTTATGCGTGGAATTACTAATATCTATGGCTTCAAAATGTCGTTTAAAATTTATAACGATGTACATTTCAAAACATGATAAGTAAATAAGCTCCTATATATTGATATAAAACCACGATATTAACATTAGTGTGATACGAAGACGTACTTTAGTAATAAGTTTAGTTATGGCCGACGTATTTGATTAAGGAGTTATCGTCCTAAACTACAACAATGTATTCGATCCATCAGCAATGTACTAGATTTGTGAATAAGATATTTAAAAGTATCAATAGTTAAAGCATACGCATTAGAACAATCATCAATGTATTAGATCGATGTATACGCTAATTAAGATTAGCGTATTAGATCAACCATCGGTATAAGATAGTTGAGGCCAATCTATTGGACCAATCGTCAATACATACTAGATCGATCTATAAGATATAGTATATCGACCACATATATGCTATATCTATCAACAAAGTAATCAATATAAATCATTAATATGTTAATTAAGTACAAATTAAATACATATATTATTAATCCAGTATAATTATAACCTATGAAATTGGAACGATTGTAGGTTTGTTAGTTTTGTAGTAACAAGGACAGATTATATAGTAAAGGGGACCAATATTATAGTTTTCTCCTAATTAATATTTCATAATTTCTATTTTCAATAAACTTCAAATATTAAAAGTCGTTACAAGTTGTGAGTTATTTTACTAAAATCAATTAATAATAAGCAATGCAATAGCTAATTTATGCGTGGAATTACTAATATCTATGGCTTCTAAATGTCGTTTAAAATTTATAACGATGTACATTTTAAACATGATAAGTAAATAAGCTCCTATATATCGATATAAAACCACGATATTAACATTAGTGTGATACGAAGACGTACTTTAGTGATAAGTTTAGTTATGGCCGACGTATTTGATTAAATCGTCCTAAACTATCGATCCATCAGCAATGTACCAGATTCGTGGATAAGATATTTAAAAGTATCAGTAGTTAAAGCATACGCATTAGAACAATCATCAATGTATTAGATCGATGTATACGCTAATTAAGATTAGCTTATTAGATCAACTATCGGTATAAGATAGTTGAGACCAATCTATTGGACCAATCGTCAATACATACTAGATCGATCTATAAGATATAGTATATCGACCACATATATGCTATATCTACCAACAAAGTAATCAATATCAATCATTAATATGAAGAGGTGAGATTAGCGTATTAGATCAACCATCGCTAGATTAGATCAATATATAATATGGTTAAGATCATCGGTGTATTAGATCAGTCTACAAAGATAGTTAAGAGTAATACAGTATATCGACCACAAATATACTAGATCGATCAACAAAGTAATCAATATCAATCAATAATATGTTGAATAAGTACAAATTATATAAATATATAAGTAATCAAATATCATTATAAGTTTTTAGCATATGAGTTTGGAAACATTGTAGGTTTGTTAGTTTTTTGGTAACAGGTTCCACTTAAACAGAAGCCTGAACGTATACTGTAGTTTTCAGATGGCGCAGACAATTAGCATATATGTACTAAAGGAACGCCCTTCATATCACGGTTGAATACCCCGTCCACTTGGTTACACCTCCATGCCCTGAAAGCGCCTCTCTTGCTGTGAGGTCTCTAGTTCGAATCCCACTTGCTTGCTTTGCTTATTACTCTACACATGCCTACCCCCCAACCCTTTTGTTCTTTTCCTTTTTTAGTAGCACTTTACATTAAATTACTAAACAAAACCCCAACCCAGAAAGTATGAACCCCAACCCAGAAAGTACGTTTTTATTTCGATTTTTTTGTTTTGTTACCGTGATAAATCAAATAGTGAATTGTGTTGTCATTATAACTAGTCCAATGTCCATATTCAGTTACTAATCAATCATAGAGTTTAACTCATAGTTAGTGGTAAAGATGAAGAACTCAAAAATTTGTGTCAAAGATGTTGAAGATGAATAAGAGAAAAACAAACCCAATAAAATAAACACAAAAACGGTTCGAAAAACAAACCCAGAAATTATTATTTTTAAAAAAACATGAAGAACATGAAGAACATGAAGAGAGAGAATAGAGAAAAAAACCCAGAAAAAATTATGTCGAAAATTTTTACCAAAATAGGTCCTTTTTTTTACTTTAGAGTAACAATAATACTGGAAAAAAAAATTCGTAAAAAAATGTAATTTTTTTTTTGTGAAATGACGAATATATGAAAAAAATATGAAGAACATGAAGAAATAAGAAGAGAGAGAATAGAGTAAAGGAAATCCAAAAAAATTCTGTCAAAAAAAATGAGAGGAAAGAGAAAAGAAAGTTCAGAATTTTGGTGCATTGAAAACACAAATCTGATTTGAAATTCAAATTGAATTTTCATTTGAATTTTCAAATGAAAATTCAAAAGACCCAAATTGGAACCCAATTTAATCTACCTATTAAAGGCATACACATCATCAGTGTATGTTGGGACCACATACACTGAGTGTATGTGTAGCCTTTACCCTTCTCAAGGACAAAGATCTAAACATCAAAAGTCACGTCATCAAAGTACATCATATGATTTTCAATAATTTCGAATCCCTTTACTCTCATTACTGGTATTCACAACTATTCGAACACTTCCCTATGTTTTTGCTAGCTAGTCCGCATCTTTAGAGAAGTCAAAGTTGTAGATTACATCTCCTAACTTGGTCATCATATTATTCAAAACCAACAAAATAACAACACATAGCTAGAACTTAATCTTAAATAACTTTCTAATTAAAATGGTTTAAAGTACACTTTCAAAAGCAGGGTTTTAAAATTGAGAAGGTATTGCGTCAGACGCGTCCGACCATAACATTTGGTCGGACGACTTTCAGTTGGTTTCATTTTTGTTTCAGTTGGTTTCAATTTTTGTTCAGTTGGTTTCAATTTTTGTTCAGTTAGCTTCAATTTTTTTAAGTTTATCTTTTTTATTTCAGTTGGATGTCTTTTAAGTTCAGTTAGTTATCTTATTGTTTCATTTACGTGTTTTAGTCTAAATGATAACAAGTTAGAAGCAAATGAAAAAAAAGGAAGTAAATAAAAGCAAGTTAGAAGCAAATGAAAAAAAAGGGAGTAAATGAAAGTAAGTTAGAAGCAAATGAAAAAAAAGGGGAGTAAATGAAAGCAAGTTAGAAGCAAATGAAAAAGAAAGGGGAGTAAATGAAAGTAACTAAGAAGCAAATGAAAAAAAAAGGGAGTAAATGAAAGCAAGTTAGAAGCAAATGAAAAAAGAAAGGGGAGTAAATGAAAGTAACTAAGAAGCAAATGAAAAAAAAGGGAGTAAATGAAAGCAAGTTAGAAGCAAATGAAAAAAAAGGGAGTAACTACATACCTTCATCCTTTTAACTGAAGGTATGTAGTTATTTCAGTTACTTATATTTTTCTTTCAGTTGGTTTTATTTTTCTTTCATTTAACAACTAACTAAAAATAAAAAAAATAAAAAACACTAACCTCTTCTTTCTTCTCACTTTCTCCTTCTTCTTCATCAATGGCATCAATGGCATCAATGGTAGAAGTTGAACTATCATCAGCTGCAATGAGAGAAGCTATAATCTCTGGAAGATAAGGCGTGAGATTAGATGAGCTTGCTCCATCATCTTCAAAGCCCTGTTGTTCCATTGTTACGCCAGAGAAAGAAGATGAGCGGCGCGGCGGCGGCGGACGAAGAAGATGAAGAAGCAGGGGCGCTGTTCTCACGGCTTCATCCGACAAAACGTATTGAGTCGGACCGTCTGACCCAATAGTTTCACTTATAAATTTTCTTATATCTGAAAAATCACTTTCATGAAAACGCACATGTTTACGGAGGATCAAAATAAGGTTACAAGACATCATAACTAGAATCGCATAGGAGACCATCATTCAAAGGTTATTATTGTATAAAACGCACAATAGTGGGTGAATCTTGGATATTTTTACTTTTTGTTGGTGGGGAATCAGTACGATTATAGTAGATAACATGAGTCTTATTGTGTCTACAATTTTATATTGTGGAACATAGTCCACCCTAAAGTTCCCACATTTAAATACTCATTTCCTCATTAACATGTAGACGTTGCCAAATCCTAACCACACAATACCTTTGAAATAACAATAATAACATAATACTTCCTCCGTTTCAAAAAAATAGTTACACTTCTTCTTTTGCGGACTCCTAGGTACTTTTTGTTTGTGTGACAAATTGCGGGGTAAGATATGTGGTAGGAGAGAGATAGAGAGAAAAAATTACCAAAAAAGGAAAAAGGAGAAGTGTAGTCATGAATTTGAAACTTCTTTAAATAAAAAGTGTAGCTATTTTTTTGAAACGGAGGAAGTAAGATATTTTTATGAAGCGAAGCCTAGGTAAGGCATAAGCTATCATAACATAGTTGTTGAAATTATTAACGAAACAAATGTCCCACCATCTAGTATTAAACATTAACCCCTTAGTATCACGAAGCAATCACGTAGTCCATGATTCCACTTATTTGAAGCATTTTCTTTCCCATTTCCCCACGCTAAACAGAAATCTAACAATACTTTACTTTAAATGTGTGAATTACGTGGCTATTGCCTATTGATTGGAAGTTATTCGATGCCCAATCAAATGGAAGTTTGATATATGCTTCTCTCAACGTAAAGCAATGGCGATGAGAATTGGTTTTGGCTTTGTAGAGCCTTGCGCCCTTGCCCCATCTTTTCCATTAATGATTGTGTTCAATTCTTACCTTGAACATTTGCTCGCAAATTAGGTGGTAAGGGACTTGGAGGAATGAGGGATTAGAAAGTATAACTGTATAGTCTTTAAAAGTAAAGCAATTTACTTTACTTGACATAGAGGTGTAAAATGAATTACCGAGCCAAATGTAGCACTATTTTATTCACCTTTAAACTCGATTAATTTATTGAGCAAAGCTACCATTACTATGTGGTTTAGGCATCTCTCTCTTTGCTTTTTTTGTCGGGTCGGTCAATTGCACTAAGTAGGGGATGCAAGACCTGATTAGTTTAAGCTCGAGCTATATGTTCAAACTCAACTTGTTTATCAATTATCATGTTCGAGCTCCACTTGTGTTTGACTCTTTTATAAATAAATCGAACTCATAAACGAGAATTTGCTTTTTTATGTACAAAAAAGTTTGAATATATTTTAGATATTAATATATATTTCAAAATAATCCATCATCTTCCTATAAAGAGCATCCATTAGCACAATAATTTCCAACTCTATATTCCTCTATTCTTTATTCATTCTTGCTTGGTGGTTTGTGCATCAAATTCTTAACCATCAAGTGACTTTGTTCATGTACAAACATAAACGAGTAGCTCATGAGCCTAAATGAACCTGCTTTAAAATGAACTTATATGAGCTTGTTTATGAATAAAATAATCGAGTTGTTCATGAGCGCAAATAAAAGAGTAGTGGTATATTCATGCCCAACTCATTTATAATCAAAATCTGAAATTTGTTCAAGCTTAGTTCATTCAATAGATAAACGAATAAAAATGAGTTTTAACCAAGCTACAACTGTTCACCAAGACTCTAAGAGTATCGATGTAGTTACATCCCGAACTATCTAGCAGATTTGTTTCGTAGCCATTATTTTTTTAAAAAATAATGTATACTTTTTAGACAATATGTGTGCTTTTTTTTTTTACACAAAGTACATAATTACTTATATTTTTAGCATGGTATAACAAAAAAAATCTCCAAAATTTTTATCATGGTATGAATATTTGGGAGTAACGACTTTATTATAATTGTTACTTATATTGCTTAGTGGTTTACATAATATTTTTTTTCTCAACCTTATACATTACATAATAAAAATATATATTGCATTATTGCCTTATTTATACACTATTTATACAACATATATTAAAAAATGAAAAACTAAAAATGGATCTGCGGTCAAATCTGGATCTTGATCCAGATCAAGATCCATTTTCAAAACATGGACCTAATCCATAACCAGATTCATCGGATCTAAATATGAAGATAGAGATCCAAAACAGATTTGGATCGGGGCCAAGATCCAGTGCCATCCATAAGTGGTGGGCTAAAGAGGTAGAAAAAAGATATTTAAATATTGGTAAGATCAATTCTAAAATAGAAGTTTTCAAAACAAATTAGAACAAATGAAAAATAAAAGTGTTCAACTAAATTGGGATAGAGGAGAATTTTATTAATATTTTTAGTTGCTAATTACATTTGTTTAAGATAGTTGATTATAAATGTATTAAAATATACTTCCTCCTTTCTTTTTTAATCACTACATTTCTCTTTTTACACTATTCATCCATCTCCCTTTAATCAAGTATAATGATTTATGTACAAGGATAAACATAGTCATGTGGGATCTTGTTAGATTCGTCTTGGTACATACTTAATTAAAATTAACTTTTTATAATTTTTACTTGACCATAATTATTAGAGTTATTAGTATTCAAAGTTGCGCATTGGAAGGCGTAAAACTCTATATGTAGTGATTAATAAAGAACGGGGGTAGTATGTGTTTGTGCGGGCATGTGCATGCGAGTATGTGCATATTCAAAATTAGGTTTCATTTGACATCACTGCAGTTTCTAATTTTTGTTGTTATGACTTAGCTTGATTCATTTGTCATAAATCGTATAATAAACTTTAAATTAGTCATGTAAATGCTAAGCATGTTATTTTGAAATCAACATTAAGAAGCTAATTTTTTTGTTTTCATAATTTTGAAAAGTGAATACAAAGACTGATGATGATTAGATCTTTATTTAAGTCATATGTCATAATAGACCTAGGATCGAAAAATGTCTACATGTGTCCCCTCTATAGCTTTCTCTACTATAGTTAAAAAATTTTAAAAAAAATTGGAATCTTTGACACCACCAGCTCTAACTATGGGAGGACTGCTTCAAAAGGTCTAACTTTCAATTATCTCAAAATTTCCTAATTTTGAGGAGTCTTTTGTAAAATGGTGTTTCACCTTAGTTAACATATGAAATGGACAATTATAGCAATATGACATTCTTTCATAGACCGAAACTAATTTACATGTCATAATAAACTAATTTAGCATATTGGTTGCGGTGAAAATTTCTTTTTTGAAAGAAACTCCCTAAGTTGGCACCGTCCTCATATAATCGAAAGTTAGGAACTTTTGAAAATCCAAAATTTTTTATAGGGAATTTAATGGCCTAAAAATAGGCACATAGGTTGTAAGATAAGGGGAGATAAGAAAATCCAAAACTCACAAGAAAGCTCTAATCATTTAAAAATCTTACCAAGAGGAATCACCACAACAAATTTTCAATTTCCGTTGGGGTACAAATCAAACTCTCAACCAAATGGTTGAGAAACAAAAGCTCTTACTACTTGAACGCTACTTGATCTTTTTTTAGATGAATATTGTCAATTGTTCCTATATCATACAAGTAACAACTAGTCGACGTGCTTATTGTTATTGTCAGATACTCTGCATCAATCTTGGAAGCTATCTAATGTCAAATTGTCAATTTTAGAATAATTATAAATTATCTTTTTATTTACGAGTAAATATAGGGATTGAAGGTTTATTTATGTGCTTATCGCTAGATCATGGTAAAACTAAAAGGTTTTAATTTGAGACAAAAAGATTTTGACTTAAAATATTACCATCAAAGATTGAAAGGTTTTGCTTATCACCCATGTATGGTATTTCTATATGCTTATGTATTTATCTGTTTGCAACAAAACATGATTATCTTATAATCTTAATTTATATTAACACTAGCACTAAATACACAATGCATGCGTTAAAATTTAAATGATGAAAATGGTTAATTATAGAAAATGGTTAATAGAGATATATACTGTACATATATTGGGTTTTATCTCTCTCCATGTGAGAGTTTGGGGACTTTGTTTTTTGTTATTTGTGTCTTTCTGAAGGTTCCTTTGTTGATCGGATTTTGTGCGGGGTTGCAACAGACGTCAATACTTCATTTACAATCAGTTGATTTGAATTCGGTTCTACTTCAAAACTACAACAGATCGATAGACCCCCTTGTAGAAGGCTGCAATAAACAGCGATATGAGAGACGAGGGTTTTCAGAATTGTTAGATCTCCTCAACGATCGTGGTTTTGCTATGTTAGAATTTTATTTAATTCAGTTTGGTTTATATCTGTTAGTTTTGGCTTCTATTGTAGATGTCGTATGACTTCAAATCAATGAATGAATTCTTATTTAAAAAAAAAGAAAGATATATACTGTACATTTGTTATGGGACGTACGTGATGCATCACGCAAAATCCAGCCCATGGGCTGACGGGGGAACAAGTCCAGTTATAGTTTATGATGCTGGATCGTCAAATTCGTGCATCACGTGCAACTAATATACTTAAATCAACCAAAACCTTAACCCTTCTGCTTAAAAAGTTGAAAGAAAGAATATTGCAAAATATAAGAAATATAAAAAGGAAAAGATAAAAAAAGGAAAACTAAAATTTCAAAATTAAAAAGGAAAGTAAAAGAACTTTTTAGGAGTGATTATGCAATTACGCAAGAGTATACTATAAGAACCATGATAAGGTGTCAATGTCTTCATTCTTCAAGCAAAAACATAGTGGGACCAACATGTTCTAAGTGTATCACTCACAATTTAGCTGTAAGATACCCAAGTCTTCAACAAAAACATCTTGTTTGTTTGAGGAGATAATAAAGAAGGAAAACATAAATAGGAGAGTATTTGAGAAATTTGGTGTTTGTTTAGAAGGATAAGAATTATGAAAGGGATGGAAATAGAGATAAAATTAGCTCTTATCCCTTAAAAATAATATCTTAGATCACAAGCTAAAACACAATATGCCATTAATGAAAGGGATGAAGAAAGAGAGAGAAAGAAAGCAAATAAGGGTATTTTATAGAGAAGTTATTGGGTCAGACGTGTCCGACCATAACATTTGCTCGGACGACTTTCAGTTGGTTTCATTTTTGTTTCAGTTGGTTTCAATTTTTGTTCAGTTGGTTTCAATTTTTGTTCAGTTGGTTTCAATTTTTGTTCAGTTGGTTTCAAATTTTTGTTCAGTTGATCTTTTTTATTTCAGTTGGATGTCTTTTAAGTTCAGTTACTTATCTTATTGTTTCATTTACGTGTTTTAGTCTAACTGAAAACAAAACTTAAGTAAATGAAATAAAATAAGTTCTAAATGAAAGCAATTAGGAGCAAATGAAAAAAAGGGAGTAAATGAAAGCAAGTTAGAAGCAAATGAAAAAAAGGGAGTAACTACATACCTTCATCCTTTTAACTGAAACACTAACTCATTTCTCTCTCCTCTACAACAATGGTTGCCACCAGTTGGATCTTTCTCTCTTGAACGTCCACCGTCGACACAGCAAGGTGGCGGAGGAAGAAGATTAAGAAGAAGGAGCAACGGCACGGTGGCGGCAGAGGAAGAAGATGAAGAAGAAGGAGCAGCAGCGCCGTTCTCGCGGCTTCGTCCGACGAAACATATTGGGTCAGACGGTCTGACCCAATAGTTTCACATTTTTATAAGTTTATTGCTTATTCTAATTTTATTCCCTACGCATTCCAAATAAAGGAAAATACACTTTTTGTCCTTATCCCTCCTATCAATTCCTTATCCCCATCCGTCTTCTAATTTCTATCCCTATCCTCATGACATACTAAATTTTTATAAAGGAAAGAAGAAATAGGATAAGATGTTAAGGAGATCCTCTGCTCGAGGAATACTCCTAAGACATCATCACAAAGTATAGTGGACAGAGAGGAATGAGTCCTGTGAATACTTCGTAACACCAAGTATTGTTTTACAATGAGCACTTTGTATTATCAATGAGAAAAAGAGAAATTAGCATTCATTTGTTGTATTTCAACATTTTGAATGAGAGGGAAGGACTCATATTTGTGGGTTGAGTTATTCGAGAATCGGTCTGGGTCTGAAAAAGAGATCATAACAAATCGGTATCTTACTGGACCTGAGCTAATTCGTCCGGTCTCCGATTCTCTAATTTTTATTTTCTGGTTTCCAGTCCGATCCATTTGTCGGGTTTGGACCATACCGGATAGGACCTGTTTTGCCTTTGTTAACAAAATATACTTCCTCGATTCCTTATAAATTGCACCATAGAAATTTTTACACTATTCATAAAATCTCCTTTGGCTCATTATGATTTATACATAAAGGTAAACATAGTTCGTCCGTCCGTTCCTTATTTAATTCACTGCGATATATAGTTAATTAATATCTATTTTTTATAATTTTTTCTTAAACATATTTTAAAATATAAACGTCTAAAGTTGTGCGTTGGAGGCGTGAAAGTTGTGGATGTTGCAATTAATATGGAACATACAGTACCACAAAAAATTAATTTCATTCCGAATATGTTTATATACGTACTAATGATTAGGCAAGATGACCAATAATTAATGTTTGTTGGTAGAAAATGATTTTGTGCTTAAACTTTTCCCTTATTCAAACCCCATAAATCATAAACCATTATATTCGTGTATATGTTTTGTTTTACCGGTCCAATCGATTCGATCCAGGGTTTGGATCAGTTTTACCCGTGCGGTCGCGGTCCAAAATATAACCTGTCCGGTCTCCAGTTTTCAAATTTGAAAATTTTGGGTTCCTATCTTGTCCGGTCCAATTCTAAACTGGTGAACACCCGTATATTGTTTTGGTTTGAATGAGGGGAGAACAAAATTTAGCTAAAAGATTAAGGCTTTTTTCTTAAACTTATTTTTCCGCTTTTCAGTTTATTCAAGTTGGGTTTAGTTGAATTCATTTCTATGTTTATTTTAGTTAGGTTAATTTTAGTTCAATAAGTATTCTCTCACTATTAGTTCAATTTTTTTACTCCAAAAGGATAGTGTTTCATAAGATAGAAAACATTGCCATAAAAGTAATAAAAGTGAAAGTGGATACTAGATAGTACATATAAGAGCATAAGAATGTGAAAAGTGGGTAGAAGAAAAAGAAACAAAACGAGTATTATCCAACAATCTTGAGTGATTTTCCGAACAAATGTTGCATAATGGGCTTATTTGGTAATTACTGGATAGTTGTTACCTGATTGTATTGACTAATTGACTACCTGATTTGACTATTAGCTGGTGGTTTTAAAATATTTGGGAAATTAACTAATAGTTGTTCTTTCAACTAGAAAAATATTCATGGATTGCAATCCGATAATCACTTTCAAAAAAGTTCTATTAGGAGCTTTTTAAAATTAGCTTATCATGCCCAATCCGACTTTAATATTATTTTGGATTGACAATCCTCCAATATGCACCCATTTGCTTAAATCTAATCAAAATTCTCACAACCAAATAGGGCCATTGAAAATATAACCTTTTCATAATTTCAAAAAACAGAGGGAAATGTGGATATACATAGAAATATGAAGTTACTTTTATGTGGTTGCTTATAGCTTATTCATGTATGTTAAAAGTTTAGCCCTTTGCAAAAGCTAAGCTCTTTTCCAAAATGTTCATCTAGAAACTTAATTATAGTTTATTGAAAATTAGAAAGTAAAATGACAATAATATTCAAAAGTTGTTAGAATTACACAGTGCAATTTAAGTGATTTAGCTTATATCTTTATACTCCTTCCATTTTACAAAGAACATCCTTTTTTTGTTTTGAGGTACTCCCTCCTTTTCTTTGTCCTACTTTCTGTTTTTGTCCCTTTTTTTTTGTTCTACTTAGAATTTTTTCTTTTTTATTATATAATTTTCTTTATTCTAAACTTGCTTTTTCAATCATTGGTCACATATTTTGTTCCACATTTCTTTCTTCTTACATGATATTTACATCATATTTTGTCTCCATATTGGATTCAGAATGGGGTCAAAAGGATCAAAACGGCCCAACCAGCAACCAAAGTTGTATGCATCTTAATAATTGGAGCTAAATTGAAACTAGACAAACAAAAGAAAGAATAGAGTATTACACAGATTTCTTTCCTCTTTTACTCTATTCCAATTTTAGTAATTTTTCTCACTTGTACTCTCTCTTACCTCACCACACGGATCCAATGGCTTTATTTAATAATAACCGTGTCTCTATACATTTTTCATTCTCATACCTAAAAGCCAAATAAATCTCACTTTCCACTAACATCTTATCTCCTTGATTTGTAACAGGGAATATATTCATGAAAATGAGGGAATATATCATTTTAACGGAATATTAAGAAGTGTAGGTAAGAGTTGCACTTTGTTACATGTCATCATCTCTTTTTCAATGGCATTCTATCTACATCCTCATATATTAAAAAAATTGTTAATGTCAAGATTTGAACCCGCAACCGCCAGTGTTGAGCTTAGACCATCCCTCCACCAGATTATTATTTCATCTAAATTAATGATGATATATGAATTGAGACTAAGATTTAAGTTGTAACTTTTGAAATTCATAACTATAAATTATTTTTAATGGTATTTTTTACATTTGTGATCTTTAACTAATACTACATTATAAACTAGCATTACACAAATCACCGGGCATTGTCGGGTAATACTAGTTAGGGCATGCTTGCGATGGGGGTAATGTATTAAGGGGGTAATAGAAGTCAAACATAGGAAAACTAAGATATTTAGAGGTGATTGTAGAGGAGATAATGTAGTGGTGGAGAGGATAATGTGGTGTTGGTAGGAGGAAAATGGAAGAAAGAGGGGAACTATTACCCATGTTAGGAGGGAAATTCATCAACGATCGTGTTTTTGCCATGTTAGCGTTATATTTATTTGGCAATAATACAAATTTTTGTGTCATTGTTGGTATGGTAAGATATCGACTACTTTTATATTAAAATTAGGCAATAACTTAATCCTAACATTAAAGTGATAACAGACCACCATTCTCAATAAAGTGACTAGTTTAATCCATTCAATGAATGGTTTGATCTATTCAAGAATGACATTTTCATCATCTAGCGACTAATTTAATCCGTTTAGTGACTAGTTTAATCCATTTGGCAACTCTAATGTTTTTTTAGAATTGTCTAATGTAATTTTGATTTAAAGGGGGACAAAGAAAGAAAAAGAGAAAAGAGACAGCTATATTGGCGCAAGACGTCTAGGGATAGAGGCAGAGTAAGATAGAATGAGCTTGTTAGGGGATGTGGGGTTGTGCTGAAATTAGATCGCTTACTCCAATATTTTTGCATTTCTAAAGTGTGTGAGTGTCAATTTCTAAAGAAAAAATTAACGTGAATAATATCAACTATTGGTCATCTTTTTATATAAATCTCTGCTTTGATTAGTCTCATGGTGAAGAGCAAATAGAAGGAAGGACAAGGAAAGGAGATCGAGACGAGTGGGAGAAGAAGGAGGAATAAAAAGGGGTTTTGCAGGTGGGAGAAGGAGTTTGGTGGCGTGGGTGAGAGGGTGGGATGGTGTAGGGATTTTGAGGGTGAAGAGGGGAAAGCATGGGTGGAGATTGCAAGGGACGGGAGGGGTTGGGCTAGGGTAGGAGTTAGGGGTTGAAGGGGAGGGGGATTGGGTAGGGGTTCTAGGATAGGTGGCAGGGGAGGAAAGTGGATTAGGGGGTGGGGGACTAGCAGGGAATAGTGATGGCAAATGGGTGGGCCGGGTTTGTAGCGGGCTGGGCTGGCCATTTTTGAACCGATGCGGGCCGGGAAAACAGGTGAGCTGGGTGGGTCGGTGGGTTGGGTTGGGGAGGCAACCCACAACCGGTTTGGGTGGGCCTGAAACGGTTAATGGGGGGGGGGGTGGGCTTGGTGGGTGGGCTGGGCTGGTTAATGGGTAGGCTGGGCTGGGTGGTTTAGGTGGGCTGGTTAATGGGCTGGGTGGGCTAGGTGGTTTGGGCTGGGTGGGTTAATGGGTTGGGTGGGCTGGGCTGGTTGCGTGTGTTGGGTTGGGCTGGGTGTGCTTAGTGGGTTGGGCCGGAAAAATTGTGCAAGATTTCTTTTATTTTCATATTCGGTCATGATTTCAGAAATTTGAATTTAGAATTTGATGAATCTAATCTGAATGAGTGAGTTGATTATGGGTTGGTGACAAAAGAATGAAAAGAAAGATAAATGTAAAGTCCCCTAATTCCCCTCAATTTGTTTGGCTGGACAAGAAAAATACTTTAACGCTAAAATACAAAGAAGATTTCAATGGGGGTTTAAGGTGGGTCAGGCGGGCTGGGCTAGGTGGTTTGTGCGGGTAACAGGTGGGCTGGGTGGTTCGGGCTTAATGGGCTGGTGGGCTGGGTGGGTTGGTGGGCTAGATGGTTTGGGTGGTTAGGGCTGGGTGGGCTGGGCTGGGTGGGTTAGTGGGCGGTTAGATGCGGGTTGGTTGGGCGGTTACTACTGGGCTGGGTTACAACAAACGAGCCCGGTGCGGGTTTTCCTTTTTCACGGGTTGAACCGGGCTGGGTAACGGGCCAAACGGGTCTGGCCCACGAGGCCCCCGAGACGGGTTGGGTTGGGTGGGCTGGGCTGGCCCGACCCATATGCCATCTCTAGCAGGGAAGGGGAGAAGGGGAATGGTTGGGGCGGGGAAGTAGTTATTTGTTTTTAAAAAAAAAAATTTCAATAATGTTTTGACATGTGGCATTTTCAACTAGTTTAGTTGTGAGTAAGTTGAGATTGTTTTGAAAAAGATTGGTTAGTTGAGGTGATTTTCGGAATAATTAAATTTAGGATTATTCACGTTAATTTTTTCTTAAACTCCTACGTTTTTTGTTTTCGCTTTTTATGATATTAGAATCATATGATTTAAATTTTAAATTTACCTAAAATTAATCATACCCATAGTACTCATGTTTATTTTTAAAATTGCCAACAAAAATCTGAAACAACTTTTATGTTTCCCGCATTTTGATTTTTGATTTTCAAAAAATCTGAAAACTAAAAACGAAAAAGGATAGTAAACGGACCCTTAGTTATTAAGTTAGGATTCATTTTAAACTCGATGTCTTTTTTTTAACTCGCGTCATTTTTCAGTGTTATAGATTACAAGCATACTATATCATTTTTATAAGGCATTAGTATCTTTTTTTTATTTGAGACACTGAATTAATGAAAAAAGAAGATCCAAATATCTACAAAAATGTCTCACACATGAATGACAATAACTATTTATTTGAGTGATATATCCAACTATTAAAATAAGAGGGACACACTATAGAAAAAGGTAGTAGCATAAGGGGGATTTTCTTTAAACCTAAACATAGAGTATATCTGTCTATGAGCAGGCTTTAATAATGTTTGAAGCACTATGATTTTTTTAAAATATCATAACTGTATTCCCTTTGTTTTGGTGGACCAAAGAATCCGTTTGTTTTTACACATTCGATTCTCTCCTAGTTATTCCATTTTGGGCAGTGACAATGCTGACTCACATAGTCACATATCCTTATTTATCAACATACTAAAACATTAAGTTTTGGCTCTTTATCCTTCATTTTCTCCCTTTTATGCCTATCCTTTCTTGGAGATTGAGGAATCTTGATTTGTTGGCACTACAGGAATCAAAACTTATCCTACTTTATGTTTATAATATTTAAAATTAAGAATATGCTATAATCCCATATAACAAGGTTGTGACAAGAAAATTATGGAGTATGATCTAACCTAAGATATCAAATTGTCACCCCAAGCTATTCCCAGCCTTCCTGTGTTGACAAGCAACCCCTCCTCACAGCTAACTGTGTAAGATTAATAATGCTCCATCAATTTCTAATTCATTGTTAGCAGACTTTAAGTTACATATATAAGTAATTTATTACAAATTAATAATTACTTATAAAATTGATATTTCAGAAATATGTCTTAAGACGAATTTAACAAGTCACTAGATATAAATATTTTTTCTAGAAACTAAATGAGATTTTGGGGTAAAAAACTATAACCTTTGACCCCAAAAACATGAATCCATAAATCAGGATAGAGAAGAGAGTTGCTCGTAGTGTGTTTTATGTGTCTTATACAATGTTAACTTTTGCTCCATGCATGCAAAGAGTTATAGAACCACTCTTTTTTTTTATCAATGTAGAACCACTTTTAGGACCAGCATATTCAGCACCACAACATTCATATAAAGAGATTTAAATAGAAGCTCGATGTAGATAACCATGAGTTTGTATCTTCTCTGTAAACTCACGCTAAATTAGTTTAAATTACTGGATTAAGATAACCTTATCCCTCCACCTACACGGGTTATGTCATGTCTAACCATGAATTTCCAAATAAAAACATTGTAAGAAATGCTACAATTTAAAACATGCATTTTCAAAATTTGGCCTTTCAAATTTTCTGTGCAAAAATAGTTTTAAACTACGACTCGAAGTAAGATGTAATCTAACGCAAATCTAGCTAGAGAAGTCAACTTTTATGTTCAATTAACCATCAGTGTGCACTCCATGTGATACTAAATTAACATCTGATTTCAGGTATTTTCCCTTTGTTATTTTTTAGTTTGTTTGATGAGCTGATGGTTTGATTTAGTTTATCACACCAAATTACAAAGCAAGATATGTAGTGATCACTTCTTCTTGGGGGCCCAAATGGCGAATTAGGCAAGAGTGGACACTAATGAGCATAGCGCAGTACAATCCAAAAGCCTAAACTTGTGGTACTAGCTGCATAATAAACCACTCTTCCTCGTCTACTTCTTCCATGCGGGACACTTTTTCTTTTTTATCTTCCGACTTGTTATGGGATACTCTCAACATTCTCCCCCTTCACATCAAACAAACCACAAGAAACAACTGATCAAACACAAAACGCCACCAATAAACAACCACTAGCTAATTGCCGAATAGACCCAACAACTAATGTGACTTAGAACTTAGTTGAGGTTTCAAGTTTACCAATGTGCGCAATTGCATTCGTTTGCCATATATCAAATAGAAATTCTTGGAGATCCAATTGGTTTAAATGCGAATAGTGAGCATCATGATTCTCGTTTGTTGAAGACATTCGTAACTTTTTGTTGGTTTTCAATCAAAAAGATATTTCTATCTGAAACTTCAGGCTTTTTTGAGAGTTATAAAGATTTGATATGGAGGTTTGGGTTAAAGAAAAACCGGAGAAAAAAGATGTTGTGAAAACCAAAGACAACGCTTAAGTATATATTTCGGATAAAAAAGATGTACATGGTTCATATTTTGGGCTTCATTACTGAAGAGATGAGATAATCATATTTACTATAATTATCTTTGTATTATATGAATATCATGTTATTATTGTCCTTAGGCCAAAAGAATAGGTTTTTCTTTTCTTTCTTTTATCTTTGTCTGTTTGTACAGTTGTAGGTTTTCTGTTATTTTGTTGTTGCTCTCTAATTGGTTAGTTGTTGTATATATATAGGGCTGTACAAGGCTTCAATCCCTAAGATGATTGAGCCGCAAATTTCATAATAATAAACACAAGAAAATAGAAAAAGGTGTCATCTTTACACCACCAAAACCATTTTTCTGCCATCATTACAGCATCAATGCTGATGAAAGATTGAAGCTTTATGCTTTTCTTCATGGTATCAGAGCAAGCGTTCTGAAACTGAGACCAAACCGACCATTTCTCTTTTTTTCTTCGTTTTCTAAAGTGTCTTCAATGGCAGACAAAGAGAGCTCAGAGCTCATGCAAAATGCATATAATGATCCTTTGTATTTGGCTCCAAATGAGAGCACACAAATACAACTTTCACCTACCTTGTTTGATGGAAACAACTTCCTGACTTGGAGCAGGAAGCTGAGCCTTGGGGCTAAAAACAAAATGGGGTTTGTTAATGGTTCTGTAAAGCAACCTGAGATGACTTCAAAGGAGTATGCCAAGTGGTTGAGAAATGATCACATGGTAAGATGTTGGCTTTTCAGGTCCATTAAGGAGGACATAGCTAATGATTTCAGTCTTGTTGAATCTGCTCAACAATTTTGGGAACAACTTCATGAAATGTATTCTCAAATCAGTGCCCCACTGTTATTTCAGCTCAAGAGAGAGCCTGGAAAGATTGAACAAGATCAGATGTCTGTTTCTGAGTACTATGGGAAACTCAGAAAATTCTGGGATGAGATACTTGAGCTTGAGGGTATTCCTAAGTGTGACTGTGGTGTAATGAAGTCTTGCACTTGTGGAATCCTCAAAAAGCTGGTTGAAAAAGAAGAAAGGTCAAAAATCATTGAATTTTTGATGAAGCTGAACAACAACTTTGATGACATCAGAGGGCAGATTATTGCAATGGACCCCTTGCCACCTTTGAGCAAGGTATTCCAACTTGTTCATTAAGCTGAAAAGCAAAAGCAGGTTACAGGAAGCCTGATGAATACCCAAGAAGCCAGTGCTTTTCATGTCAGTAAGCAAGGAAGTTCAAGCCAACAACCACTAACTGCAAGAAGAAAGTTAAGAGAAACCAAGGAGATGAAGATGAAAAAGAAATGTGAATATTATGGTATGAGGGGTCACATCAAGTCTGGATGCTTTGAGTTGCATGGATATCCAGATTGGTATAATAATATTAAGAAGAAAGGGGGACAAGGATATGCTGCAAATGTCACCAGAACCAATGAGCAGGATTCCTACAACACTCCTTTGGATGAGGGTGGATCTGAAAAGGGAGGAGCAAGCTCTGAGTTGGTCAATGTTGTGGTGCAACAATTGATGAAAGCTTTTGCTGAGAAGCAGGGAACATGATCTTCAAGGAGCAACAGTACAGAGATGAGTTCCAACTTTGTTGGTAAAGTACATGCTTCTAATGCTGCTTTATATGATGGTTTAATGTCTGGAGGAACTTGGATATTGGATTCAGGAGCCTCAGACCATATGACTGGAAATCATAACATTTTTAGCTCCTTGAGAGACCTTATGAACCTAGTCAATGTTAGGTTGCTAGATGGGAGCCTAAAACAGGTGACTAAAATAGGTGATGTGGTGCTCAGTGATACTTTAACAGTGAGTAATGTCTTGTTGTTACCTGATTTTAAAAACAATCTGCTTTCTGTTGGGAAATTGATTGATCATATGCATTTGAGGGTCATTTTTTATCATAAGGGGTGTTCTTTACAGGACCCTTCCACTAGAAGGAGTCTAGCTGAAGGAAAGGAGCATGATGGGGTTTACATTTTGAATTTCTTAAGAAGACATGAAGCTGATAGCATGCCAGAAAAGTTTGAATAATTGAATGAGTTGTGGCAATGCCAATGTAACAAGTAGTTCTTTGAAGTGTAATCAGGCTGTTAACATTGGGGTTTTGCATGCCAGATTGGTGTCTGGTGGTTCCGGCGAGTCAGGGGTGGGTTGGAGTTAAATTTTAAATTTTCAACACAAAAATCAGAAATTGAAATAGAAGAGGGAGAAATTGAAGCAACCTTAGAATGTAATGGGTTGCTTGAGCAATTGAATAGGTTTGAGTTGGTATTTATAGAACAAATTTGGTTAGAAAATATGAAATTGGGTCAATCACCATTAATGGTGAAGGTATGGTGTTGTGATTTTTCTTCTGATTTTAGAGAGATTTGTTCAGATAGGTTATGATTGAAGTTGAATTGTGCTTGATTTTCAAAGTGTTCTGACATGGAGTTGTTGATGGGCAGATTTGGTTGAGATTGGGTCTTGAGCTTTGTTGTTCACGTGAAGGGAGGGAAGGAGGAAGAAGAAGACTGACTTCTTCCATTTTCTTTGTTGTTTTTTTTTTGTTTTTGTTTTCCTTTTTTTTTTTTTGCTAGGTAGTTTGGGCTTATGGCTTGTATTGAACATTTGGGCTTCAACATGGTTGACTAATATGGATGGACTTGTAACTAAGAATGCCCACAAACTAAATAAGGATTTCAATTCCAATTAAATTAATTAGAAATAATAAAATGAATAATTAGTTCGTAAAAAGAATATATTTAAATTAAATCATTTAAATAGAATCACTAAATAATTCAAAAACTAAATAAATCATTTTTAATAAAATCGTTAAATAATTCAAAACTAAATGAAATCATTTTTAATAAACATTATTAATTCAAAAACTAAATGAAATCATTTATAACAAACATTATTAATTCAAAAACTAAATGAAATCATTTATAACAAACAGTAACAAACATTATTATAAAATAAACTTGAATTATCGGTAAATAAATTTAAGTGGAAAATAATATTAAAGCTTAAGAAATAATAAAATAAACTTTGAAAATTCGGGGTATTACAAAGATACACATATCAATATTCCAGAGGAGGATCCTGATCTTGATCACAACACTCAACATCTCTCAGCAGAAGAAAGCTCAGAGCCAGAGTCACACATTCAACCACATTCTCCACACAGACAAGAAACAGTTGAACAGTTACACTCAGCTTCCTGAGACTGTTAGAAGATCTACAAGAGATAGAAGAATCTCTAGTAGGTTGGCAGGGTATGAATACAATCTGCCTAAAACCATTTGTAGCACTCCAGAAGAAAGTTCTCCAGCCCTCTTTGCTCAATCTCTGGAATCAAGGGATCTCTACTCTCCAGACTATGTGATCTCATTCAACAATGTGCTTAAAGTCTCTGAACCAGCTTCTTTTTATCAAGCAATCAAAGATTCTGGATGGAGACAAGCTATGCAAGATGAGCTACAAGCTTTAGAGCAGAATCAAACTTGGGAATTTGTAGATCTCCCTGCAGGACATAAAGCTTTGGACTCTAAATGGGTTTATAAGATCAAACATAAGGCTGATGGGAGTGTGGAAAGACTCAAAGCCCGTTTAGTGGCTAGAGGGGATAGACAAGTGAAAGACAAGGATTACAAATCCACTTTCAGTCTTGTGGCAAAGTTCTCAACTGTCAGGATCATTTTGGCATTGGCTTCTATGAAGCACTGGAGGCTCTCTCAATCAGACATCAACAATGCTTTCCTACATGGCTATATAGATGAGGATATCTACCTTCACAAGGGTATGACAAGGCACTAGCAGGAAAGGTATGCAAGCTTAAGAGGAGCTTGTATGGTTTGAAGCAGGCTTCCAGACAATGGGATAAGGAATTGAAGCATTTTCTTCTTGACAGAAAATTCAAACAATGTGCAAGGGATGAGTCTTTATTCTGCAAAATAGAGAATGGCAAGTATTGCATAGTCTTAGTCTATGTTGATGACTTGCTCATTACAGGAGATGATGAGAATTATGTCAAGCAGTTAAAGCAGGAACTTGATCATCAGTTTATTATCAAGGACCTAGGAGACATGAGATATTTCCTTGGTGTGGAAGTCTCTAGGAACCAACAAGGCATACTTCTCAATCAAAGGAAGTATGTCATGGATCTCATTCAGCAAGATGGGTTAACTGATGCTAAGTGCATGGGGTGTCCCTTTCCTAAACATGTTAAGTTGAGCCCTGATGAAGGAGAATTACTCAATGATCCAGAGACTTACAGAAGCCTCATTGGGAAATTGTTATATTTAACCCTAACCAGGCCAGATATTTCTTTTGTTGTGCAGCAACTAAGTCAATTCATGGCTAATTCCAGAGCTCCTCATTACAAAGCTGCAATGCAAGTTGTTAAATATCTCAAAGGCACATCCGATTTTGGCTTATTTTATCCTAGTGATGCTCCACTCAGCATTAAAGCCTACTGTGATGCTGATTGGGGGAATTGTGACTTTTCAGGCAAGTCTCTCACAGGACGGTGTGTTTTCTTGGGCCACAGTCTAATTACCTGGAAAACTAACAAGCAAAAGACAGTGTCAAAATCTTCTACTGAATCTGAAATTAGAAGCATGTCACATACAACTAGTGAATTGATTTGGGTGGATGGCATTCTTGAAGATCTTTCCTTCCATATTCCAAAACCTATTCCTCTTTTTTGTGATAACAAGGCTGCAAATCATATTGCTCAAGATCCTGTGTTCCATGAACGTACCAAGCATCTCAAACTTGATTGCTATTTTGTGAGGCAACATACAGACTCAGGTTTTCTGACCTTGTGACCAAATCTCTGTCTGAGCAGCAGCATAACTTTCTAGCTTCCAAGTTAGGACTTGTTCCTTTACTGTCCTTAGGCCAAAAGAATAGGTTTTTCTTTTCTTTCTTTTATCTTTGTCTGTTTGTACAGCTGTAGGTTTTCTGTTATTTTGTTGTTGCTCTCTGATTGGTTAGTTGTTGTATATATATAGGGCTGTACAAGGCTTCAATCCCTAAGATGATTGAGCCGCAAAGTTCATAATAATAAACACAAGAAAATAGAAAAAGGTGTCATCTTTACACCACCAAAACCATTTTTCTGCCATCGTTACAACATCAATGTTGATGAAAGATTAAAGCTTTATGCTTTTCTTCAATTACAAGCGTTTAGACCTCGTTTGATATTTAACTTAACTCTAAGGGAGTGTTTGTTTGGTAAGATTAAAGGGTGGAAAGGGATCATAAAATGTAATTTATTATATTCCCTTGTTTATTTAATGAAATTAAGAATTCTAGGAGGAAATGGGAGTGAGATTAACTGATTATTCCCATCAAAATAAGATATGAAAAGGGTCATGTCCTATGGGTGCAGTTTAAAAACATTGGTAAAAAATCTATTTGCCATTAATGAAGAGGAATGAAAGAGAAATTAAAAGGGAATTAGGAAGGGATTTTAGATAATTTTAACTCCCTCTACAACTGTTATTACTTGCCAAACATGATAAGGAACATACTTTTATAGACTCCCACACATATCCACACTTTCCATCTCGCCCGTAATCCCAAAAGTCACATTTTCACATACCAAACGCCTTGTAACTTCACTGTCAAGAGGTCTTACAATAAATCAACTGAATGAACTAAACTAACTAAACTAACTAAACTACTACCTCTGTAACAAATTAATTGCAACGATTAGGCATTTTCTACTCACACTTTATGCCAAATTGTTGCAAATAATATGTTGCGGATGTAGTATATTTGTTTGGACTACACTAATTTTCCATTCATTTTAGTCCAAAAGTACAGGAATTTTGCTCACAATAATTACATAGATGATCAAAGTTGTTCAAGGCCCTGTTGATTCTTTTCAACAGATCAGTATTAAGACCTAAAATAGTATATAGCCATATACCACTTCAGCGCCTTCCACAA
This sequence comes from Patellifolia procumbens, assembly GCA_947645195.1. Lineage (NCBI taxonomy): Eukaryota > Viridiplantae > Streptophyta > Magnoliopsida > Caryophyllales > Amaranthaceae > Patellifolia > Patellifolia procumbens. Next base: position 1,459,889 of record CANSGD010000920.1, read on the forward strand.
AGCTAGCAAGGTTTTAAGGTGGAGTAAAGGTCACAGCTGACTGGTAAATTGTAGAGATGATACCAACCTTTGTTAGAGAAACCATCGAGTGCTATGCTACACCAAATTAGTAAAATTCAATAAAAGTTTGATTTAGCTGAAACTCATCAATTAGTCGCATTCTCAGAATCTCCCAAAATGTCTCCCGCCCAAGTCATCAACTACCGGGAGTACCAAGTTTGTTCAACCTAAAAATCATGCCCATTTTAAACCACACTGTCTCCACATTCGAAGCTTTTATTTCTTCACATTGTGATGCTGCAAACGGCCACAATAAAAGTTCCCAAAATTCAAATATCATCCCTCAAATCACGCAATCGCAATGTATTGCAAGGACTTCCACTACCATAGTGATTTCAAATTTTAGGATCTGATCACATGATCTTACCCCTCAAATATGTTATGGTTCATCTAAAGAATTTCACCACAATGTCATTTAATCACGAATGAGAGAACACATTTGATAAAGACTTCAACTAGAAAACAAGTACCGCAAGTTATTCTAGTATTTTTCTTAATTTATATGCATCAAAGGTGTAGAAAGATCAGCAGTTACCTTTGATTCTTGCATACAGGGTTGAAGGTTCACAATGTAGTAGACTTGTATATCAGCATGTAAATCTAGTAGGAATGAACTCTCAAGAAGCAATTAGTATCCAATGAAGAGAGACAATAAGGACAATCGTTCCTAGTGTAACGAGTCATATTATCCTAATTATTTGTTCAAGAAGTAAAATAATTATTAATAAAGAAATCCTCTACAATTTTTCCAAAGCTAGAACAAGCAAGATCTGAAAACAAAATGGAGCTACAAGCAATCATGAATGTTATTTGAGCAAAGGCTCACAAAGAAGTACTCCCTGCATTACAGATCTTTAAAACTATCGCAAAAGAAACCAATATAAAAAAGGAGACAATGGAAAGTGAGTTATTTTCTAACTTTTTGGGTATGAGAAAGGATTTTGTTTAGAAATTTGGGTGGGAAAAGAAATAGCAGGTTTTACCAAATACAACACAATTTTACACTAGAGTAGGACCCAACTGCCAAAAACCTGAGATGGAACACTCAACATCATGGAATATAAGGCTGAAATCCATATGAGGTGGTTACTTACTTTTATCAGTGCCTCAAGCCAACCATAAAACTATTAAAAGATGCACTAGGAGTTTAGGAGCACATGAGCATGAGCATCTGGAGCAACCTAGCATAATTCTTCGGTAACTAGACCAACAAATACTTTCTGCAGTCATTTATGTGAAGGCACTTAAGAAGCAACATAGGCCAGTTGAGATGCATGTTCTGAATGTCAATTGACAAACAGTCATACAGATACTGAGCTCAAGCTGACAATTTATGCTGACAAAAAAGGAGTTTCCCATAGATTGAGAACATCAAGTCGATTATAAACACAGTAAGCTTCCGCTGATAAGCACCATATTTTGCAAACCACGAGTAAATCCCTTTGATTAGGAGGATTTTGCAACAAGTTCATAACAAAACAGGAAGTCAAGCTTTTGCCCCTCAAAGTGAAACGTAAAATCATTTTGGAAAGCAAAAGATACCTGAACTCTACAGTTCAACTTTTCAAAATAGGGAAAACAAAGACAAGTCTCCTCAACAATGATTTTAAACAAAAATAGGATCTTCGAGCTGTCGATGTAGTGATAAGGACAGTACACTGCATGAGATGCACAACGATGACAATAATTAACATAAGAGATTGCTTTGCAGTGGTTAACAATATTTTGCACCATACTTAACCCTCACAAAAGCACTAAATTCAAATATGGTATTTCAAAGTACCTCTTTTTGGAAAAAGGATTGGTCTTTAAAGTTTGGTTTGTCATGTCTAATACTGAACTTGGTTAACAAGAATATGGATGTAATTTTGAGATCTCAAAACAATTACACAGTGATTGCTAATCGATCACCATATAGCAACATATTTGATGGAGAGATTAGGCAACAAGGGCATCACTTCATCTATTAAATTTTGCCAAGACACGCATATGCATATCTCCTAATCCCTCAAATCGGCAATGAATGTCTTGTTGAACTTTACACATAAATTAAAGTGAATAACTAATACTTCCTCCATTGGTATTATTTGCAACATATAGAGTTTTACGCCTCCAAGTGTATTACTTCAACCATTAGCATCTTCTGTTATATATAAGTAAATTTATCCAAAAAAAATTGTTTTGAAAGTATACATCAATACAAATCTAACAAGATCCTCCATGATTAAGTTGTTATGTATAGAACATAATCAAAGGTCCAAGGGGAGTGTGTAAATCAATGTAAAATGTCAAATGTTGCAAATAATATGGAACCGAGATAGTACCACCTAATTTCTATAGAGATGTTATCTTAAAACCGTAATAATCGAAAAGTTGAATACACATGCATTCTATGATCAATTATAAACTAATGCTATTAATCAGACTTCTTGCTCCAATGATTCTGGGGTGGTTCACCCCATTGTTTAAAGTTTTTATTAAGCATAGATATTAGAAAGATGGGGAACACTTCATAGCCATTGCATCCAAAAGTCTAATCGATGGTCCAATGGAGAAAGATTGAAAAAATTGAGCATCCTATTGAAGGAAAAACTTCTTACAATTCTGACAGAATATTCCATGAATTACATGAGCATTTATTTAGTTGAGAGTGATCGCCTCTCACATTAGTTCAGTGTAATGAACTATCAACTTTAAGATCTCTAACACTATATAATGCATGTAGAAAGGACATATCCTATTTCAATTGCCCCACAACCACCTACATCATTAGCCTACATATTCACACCAATGATTAAATATTATGCGTAAAATCAAACAAGACATCCATTAACGTCAAGGAGTAAAGAGAGAATTAGTTTCCATATCGAAGTGGAAAACAATTTCCAGACTGATATCTTCTATTGATCATTACTGCTTGGGAGAAACCTAAAAGCATGAAGGAAACAATCTTTCTTTGTTCTCTTTATTCAAGAAGAGCACCTAGGGATGCAAGATCAGAAAAACATAACAAAGACTATTATATTTAATGTTGTCAAAAAGGTTGAATTTCCAAACGTAAATCAAAGTGCGATAATAATCTAAGTACGTGGGTTGACACTATTGGTTCACTTCCATTAATGTTGGGATAACAATGACCATTATACAAAGAAAGAAATTGGAAATCTATAATACATTGTTTGAATAGGAGGAGATGGAAGGAAAGGAAGAAGAGAAAAAGGGAGGGGGACAATTTCACTTGTTTGGATAAATGGTTGGAAAGGGAAGGGGAGGGGAGGGGAAGGGAGAGGGAGGGATCCATTTTCCCTCATTGGTTAATAAGCATAATCCCTCCAAAATATTTGGAGGGAAAAATGGACCACACATCTCCCCTCCCTTTTTCTTCCCTCCTTAGTCCCCTTCCCACTCTGTCCCTCCCCTTCCTTTCCCTCCTTTGATATCCAAACAAAGTGCAAGTGTCGTTCGAATCAAAATGAAGTTTAAAGGGTATGTGCGCGTGTGAGGGTGAGTGTGTGACTGTGAGTAAGTGAGAGCATGCGTGTGTGTGTAAGTGTGTATCTAATATGATCAAGAGGTGACATTTGTGCTAAAAGTGTTTTTGTGAATACTTTTTCTTTCTCTGGATTGGACTGTAAGTGAAAGCATGTATGTGTGTGTCAGTGTGTGGTGCGTGTAATTGTGTATCTAATATGATCAAGAGGTTACATTTGTGCTCAAAGTGTTTTGATTGTGAATACTTTTTCTTTCCCTAGATAGGACATGTGATGATCACTAGGAAATAGAAGTAGTGGGACCAATAAGAGCTATTGTGTGTGGGAACCCATGAAGTTAGGACTCTAATTCAAGATGAGCATGTGATGATCCCAACAGAGAAAATGGAGTAGGATCGGAAAGTGTGCTAATCAATAGGGAACCAAAGGAATTAAAAATCTAATTCAAGATCTTGCTTTTTGATATGTCAAAGAGCACGATTTGATTTATCTAAGTAGCATTGACTAAAATTTCTTTATTCAATTTTGTGAGGAAGATATTCGATTTTTCAAATGATCCTAGAAAAATACATTAAAGTAACACGTAAAAATTTACCGATAATCTAATTCAAAAGAGCGCTTCTTTCTTTCAATGTAATGCACCAAAGACATGTCGGGGTAACTAGTAAGGTTAACTCATTATGTAGTCCTTGCCAACTTCCAAGATTTACGACAATGAACGCAAATACATTAGAAGTGATGAGAACTACAAAATATTCTCTGATTTACACTCAATATAGACATAGATAATAAGTACTTCCAGACTTTCATCAAATGAATTAATACATATAGAGAAACTGGGACTTTATGAATATCGTAGAAACTCTGTAGACGTAGCTTTACCTCTTAAAGGTTTCCCGCCTTAAAACATAACAAAAACAAAGTATGAAATAAGCTTCAAAAATAAACCTGTAAAAACAATGAAAATCACCTTTCTGCAATAATTTCCTTTTTACATCCCGACATCTTCAAATGGATAAGGACCAATAAACATTTCATATCCTCTTTTATCCCCTTGCATACCATCTTCAGTGTCCCTCAGCAATTTCCAATTACCTCATTTTTCTACTAACCAGTGCCTCCTAATATAGCCTTTTGACTTGATCAAATAATATTCTCGATTCTCTTTCATCTTATATTAGATGATCGCCACTCTAAACCTATTAGGATCTCTTAATTCTTATTTGACCTCTTATATTTATCGTGTCACCACACATCTTGACATCTACCTTAACATACACACAAGAGTGCTATTAGATTTCCCCTACATGTTCACAAAAACATTGTGATCACATTACACTACAAATAGATTAGAGACATTCAGATTGAATCCAATACGAAACATCTCGATATATATGTGTCCTTCATTCCGGGTAATAGATTGACCCCTGATACTTAAGATACTCACTTATACATATGAGCCTACCAAACTTTTTACCCTTTCCCTTAAAAGCTGAAGCTACCAAAATCACGATATTTTCATAACCTTGAAAGAGTAATCTGAATAGATGGTTTGGAAATCTAGAGATTCTAACTCTTGAATCCCAAGTTCTATAACTCATCATTAAAACATGCTCCAAACTCATTCATTAAAAAGAAGAAAAAGAACAAAACGTACATCATCACATTTCATCCTGTTTATGACTTTTCCAACTCGCCATAACCAATGCAAAAAAGTAAGGTTTTTGACAGATCTTTGGTGCAACCTAATCCTGGGAAGAACTTATGCAACAACTCTTACACATGTCCTAATGTTTTTGTAAAAAAAATGATTTAAAAATGAATAGAAATTGATAAGAAAAGTCACAACTTTCACTCATTTACTCAAAATAATCCCAAATATGGAGTATTCATTAATTATCCCAAGTTTTGGAGGACCTAATCCAAACTGTCATTTATCTTGCGAGCTAAAATTTTTAGATGTTGACTACATACGTAACGGGTGCCAAAGACTAATGACGCCGATAAGGCAAGGCATGGTGTCTACTTATCACACATTTACAATATTACCCTAAGTGAACCCTAATACTTGCCAAAATTGTACTTCAGTTTTCATTTGACTCGCCCACGCATACTCTTCTGTTATTTTTGGTGTTTGCACCCGGTTCACCCTTCGGGCTACATACACATACTGTTATGTAAACCCTAAGGAAATTCGTCTTTTTTTTACTTGCTACAATAGAGTATATACCATTCTGAAATCTCTTAAGTTACACTAAACAACACTTAACAATAAAATAGAATCCAGAATCACAAAGCCCCAAAAGCAAACTCACATAATTACAAAGCTTTGATATGGCTCTTAATGCCCTCAATCACTCAATGTATGATAATCACTTCATTAAGTTTCATAAATTACACCATTAATTTTAAGAAATATGACAACAAGACAGCAAGATTTGCAAACATCCACATAGAATAACATGTTGATTTAAGAAAATTATTGATAAACTAAATCTTAATTGAAATGTTTTGAGAGGACCACGGGAGCATACCTCCTAATATCAGTAACAGTAACAGTAACCCCCTTGCATTTTTGTGTGTGAAATTATCGAATTGGCCATTTTTTCAGATTGAAAGTGAGGCTCCGATGACGACCAGCCAAATTAGGAACCGATAGTAGTAGTGGCTCCTCTAAATGGGACATGACTCCTTCGGTTTCTTCCATATGCAATTTCATCTGCACCGCCAAGGCACCAACAACTGAAATTGAAAATCACTTTTGTAGTACTTTGTACCCGCGCCGTTCTATTATACTTGTAACATTGAAAAATTTTATACATAACAATAAAAATAATGAAATTTTATTAGATTCATCTCGATATATAATTAATTAAAATATGTATTTTTTGTAATTTTTATGTTTGAAAGACGTGACAATTTTCAATATTGTAAGTAAAATGTAAAAGAGGAAATACAACCGAAAAATTACCACAATGCTATATTTATTTATTTTTGTTCGCGATTGGCCAGTTTCCCGACTGAATGCGAGGCTCCGATGGGGACCAGCTAAATTATGAACCAATAGTCCAATAAGATGCAATTTCATTTGCATCGCCAACAATTGTAAATCACTTTGTAGTTTGTACAATTGAGAAATTACCACAAGACTATATTTAGTTTGTTTTTTTAAAGATACGAGAAAATTTAAAGAGACCGCTTTTTCAAAATATATCTAAGAAATATAATAAACATCTAATTTTTCTTAGAGATCATCTCGAATGAAATATGATGCACAAGTTTTAGCTAGGAGTCAACAGTTTGCTTTTGGTAGATGTGAGCGATTGAGACGGGTCTGAAATTTGTCATTAGTTGATGTCATTTATCAACGTTTGAATGCACTACAGGATGTAATATCGGTATTGAAGATTGCTTATGATGAGTAATTTGTCACCTTCGATGATAAGGTCTGGGATTGAGCCTTACAAAGGCCATTGCAAAGGGTATTTGCCTCTGCAATTAAGGGTGTAAACGGCCCAATTTTCAAATCTTAGCGTTCAAATATTGGCCAACTGCATTACAAAGAAGTATATGAGAAACTATAGAGGTGGAAATCTGAGATCCTTCAAAATCTAGCTTTGTTGCATGCCTTGAAGGAGGATGCCATCAAATATTGATATTTCTTTTGTGCCTGCAAGAGGAGGGGATTAATTAAACGACTATGTGTCATGAAAAGTTATATGTTTAGATTCGTGTTTGAATGATGATTAATTTAACATTGACTTTTGTCGAATTTAGAAAGCAAAAATTGGATCTTTGTTTTGTTAGGGGGTTTTCGACACTTATGGTATGCGTGGGATGAGGGTAATGTATTAAAGGGGTGATAAAAGTCAAAAATAGGAATACTAAGGTGTTTAAAGGTAATGATAGAGGGGATAAAGTGGTGGTAGAGAGAATAATGTGGTGTTGGTAGGAGGAAAATGGAAGAAAGAGGGGAACTATTACCCTCATTATGGGGGTTATAATTACCCACCACCACCCATAGGTAACTATTACCCTCATTTGAAGGGTAATACTCTTTCTTCCACTTCCTTCCTACCAACACTACATTATCCTCTCTACAACCATTTTATCCCTCAATCATCACCTCTAAATACCTCAATTTTTCTATGTTTGACTTTTATTACCCCCTTAATACATTGACCCAACCCAAGCATGCCCTTAAGATTTTGGACCTAGGGAGTTGCGCCACCCCAGACCCGCGCTCAGTGGTGGCCAGCGCCATTGTGGATGGCCGGCGCGCCTAGGGGTGAGAATGAGCTTGTCCTATTGGCGAACAGTTCGGGTTTGGCTCGGTCAAAGCTCGGCTCCTTGTGGCTCGGCTTGAGTTCGTGTTCGGCTCGAAACCTTAACGAGTTGAGTTGAGTTATATTAAGCTCGGTTCGTAAAGCTCATGAATAGGCTCGATTAATCTTTTATATATTGAAATACTATATTATGTATAAATTTAAAAATTTATTTGTTCTAGATATCACACAATAATAAACTTATAGCTTTATCGTTTAAAAATAAATTCAAAAGAAAAAATATTCATTAATAAATAATAAGGTAGACAAATAAACCCAGAAAAATAGTAGGTCAATCTTGTTCGTGAACAGCTCGGTCAACGCTTAGTCAAAGATCGCTCGATAACGGCTCGGTTCGTTAAGTTTTGAGCTGGGCTCGAGTTCTAATAAACTTAAACGAATACGAGCCGAGCTAAGCAGAGTTCGGTCTCGGCTCGTTCGATAATCACCCCTGAGCGCGGTTGTGGGGTGGCGCAACTCCCTAGGTCCAAAACCTTAAGGGCATGCGTGGGATGGGGGTAATGTATTAAAGGGGTGATAAATGTCAAGCATAGGAAAACTAAAGTGTTTAGAGGGGATGATAGAGGGGATAAAGTGGTGGTAAAGAGGATAATGTGGTGTTGTTAGGAGGGAAATGGAAGAAAGAGGGGAACTACTACCCTCATTATGGGGGTTATAATTACCCACCTCCACTCGTAGGTAACTATTACCCTCATTTGAAGGGTAATACTCTTTCTTCCACTTCCTTCATACCAACCCCACATTATCTTCTCCACAACCATTCTATCCCTCTATCATGACCTCTAAATACCTTAATTTTCCTATGTTTGACTTTTATTACCCCCTTAATACATTACCTCCATCCCAAGCATGTCCTTAAGGTTTTGGACCTAGGGAGTTGCGCCACCCCAGACCCGCGCTCAGTGGTGACCAGCGCCACTATGGATGGCCGGCGCGCCAATGCAGGCTGGCGGCGCTGCGTGACTACGCAAGTACTACCACGCCACAGATGTTGTTGTCGCTAAAGCAATTCTAGAAAACAATGTGTTTAGTTTGGAAATTTTATGCTTTTGGAACTAGTGTAAATTTATTTTGAGGAAATTAATTGATTTGAGGATTTTGTTAGGTTTATGCCTTAAAGTTGTTATCATTTGTTCATACTTAAACCCTAAAAGTTTAATGGTATTCTAAACCTAATTATATGGTTAGGTTTGGAGTTTGAAGATTTAAAATGTGGAATTTTAATTTATTATATATCTGTAAACTTAAAGAGAAATTTGAAAGGAGTTTTAAAGGTTGTCTATATTGTAGTATGAGGACTTTAATTATTTAAGGGTTCTAAATTGTGTTATTTTAACTGTTTAAAGGGGCTCAATTTATAAACTGGCGTTAAAAGTTGTTGGTAGCTTCTAACTATGAGATTATTACCTGGAGAGGTATGTATACATAGTGTCTTGATATTTATATGGACTTATGTGAGATCGTATGAACTTGATTGGGTTGACCTTAAGTTAGAAATCATGAGAACTTTGGTTATGTTTGGAATTATGAATGTGTTTGTATGAAAGCTTATTGATGTCTTTATTTGGTTAAAGAGTTATTAGTTATCTGATCTACGAATAATTGGAATTTTGGATCCACGGATCTTTGAAAATTGGAAATTTGATTTTTGATGACCACAAGGTCTTTTGGATCGATTAGAAACTAGAAACGGCAGTGACCCTATAGAATGGATCCCCCACTTGTATTTGGTGCCTACGAGTTAATCATTTAAGGTTACCCAGCTTAGGGATGTATGTGTAACCCTGAGCTTCTGTATTCCATGTATTTGTGATGAGATTTGGGTCAGCCAACCCAACATATCTTGACCTCACTGTCACAAATGCCTAATTGGGGGGTCGTTGTTAATGTTTTCATTGTTATGGTTGTTTGGAATATTTGGTTTGAGGTCTATTTTATGGTGAGAGGTTTGATTCATGATGAATTTATTGTTATGTTACTTGTATGTCAAGTATTGTGTTATATATGTACTCAACATGGTTGAAACGTATTCCTTTTCTTTTGTCTTTTTTTTTTACCATTGCTTCTTTCTATGATGGTCATGTGGTGACATATTTGGAATTCGTTCATCTTGCTGAGCAGTTAGGACAATATAGATAATTGCATCTTAAGTGACCGTTTGTGGAGTCTATCTTTCATTTGAAAATTCGAGAAGAGCATAATGAAACTTTCCTACAATGATCTTATATAGTACTTATTTTGCATGTGGGTTTTGGGATATTATTGTTATTTAGAGGCCATGTGGATGGTCCTCACACTTTGAGTATTTTAACTAGTTTGACTTTTGAGGTTGACTGTGTTTTTATTTTCGCTGCAATTGACGAAGATTGACTGAATTCTACTAAGTTTATATAAGTTTGAGTATGTTGACTTTTGTTGACTATGTTTGAGGGGGGAAAAAAAAAAAAAAAAAAAAAAAAAAAAAAAAAAAAAAAAAAAAAAAAAAAAAAAAAAAAAAAAAAAAAAAAAAAAAAAAAAAAAGAATTTGACAAACTTTTTACTATAGCATTTAAAATGTCCTGAAGAACTGCGTGGTTATCAAGCCACATACTATATTCAGGAAGACACTGATTATTGGTATATTAATGATGCATTTGAGCTCGTTTTATAGCATCCATGCTTGTCTTTCTCTGTGTGTGTATAGGTACCATATAGTGTCTAGAAATGCCAAATTGAAATGATGAAACAAGAGAGAAACTACGAACATCAATTGAAATGATAAACATATAAAAGTTAGAGGTTTCGAAACATCTAACAATATTACTTTAATTTGGACATTATATTACTATAAATGTACCTTATCTAACATCATTTGGACACTACATTACCATGTACTATGGACACTATATTTACATGTATATACTATGTTAAATGAGTGGTGTTTTCATATACTTGAGTTCACCATATTGCATAGGTTCAAACTCGATAGTTTTGTTCTAACTAACTGATGAAGCTCATCCTGGCAGGCCTAAAATAAAGCCTTTTTTCTAAACTTGTGTTAGGCCTACCTATCTCATATAGCTTTCATTGGCTGGCCTTTTGTCGCTCTTCATTCTTTTCTCCCAGGTAGGAAGCACACCAACAACGTGCATTGCGTGATTCTATTGTGTTGGCAAATCTGGGAGAATCCTTTGTTCCATAGCTCTGGGACGCTAAAGCATATATAGGCCCAGGGGAAAAGTCCTCATTTTACATGTGAATTGACCCTTTTTCCCTCATTTAATATGTGAAATGACTATTTTACCCCTTAATTAACATGCAAAATAGGAAAAATTGACAGGAAAAATCCCACCTTTCACCGGTCTTCCACCACTGGTCCCACCTTCAATTAATCCAGCTATGATCCTACCTTTAACCCTCATATTCTCTCATTGGTACGGGATGATGGCAACATGTTTGACCATACTAAATTACCATTGACTTTAAAAAAAAACTTAAAAAAATAAAAACCCACCCCCTTCCCTTCCCCCACCACCCCCACCGTAAACCCCACCTCTCTCCTCCCCACCTCAACAACCCTCTAGGCAATTTGAGCCACCCTCCCCGACTTTTCCCTAACCGTCAGATCCACCGCCCCCTCAACCCCACCCCATCTTTGCTCCACTCCCTTCTTCGGCTTGGAAGACCCAACACCTCTCTCTCTCTCTTCTCTCTGGCCTCATCTGTGGCAGCAAATTCATGTTGTTGCATTTACAGTGCCCATCATCATCATCATAATCATCCCATCTTTCATTCTAGAGAATTTTTTTTTCCTCTTTCTTTACTTTCTACCCTAGCACTTACAATGTGTTTGGTATTTTTTAGTAAAGGAAAGGAAAAGAAAGGGAGAGAAAAGAAAAGAAGAGAAAAGAAAAGAAAAGAAAAGAAAAGAAGAGGGGAGAAAAGAAAGTAATTGTAGTTTCCGGTGTTTGGTATTGTTGGAGGATTTGAGAGGAATCACATATTTGGTTAGTCTTAAGTAAAAGAAAAGAATGGAGAGGAAGAGGAAAAAAGGGCAAAAAGCCTATTAGCTTTATTTCCTTCCAAATTCCTCCGATTTTGAGAGGAAAGGAAGGATTTGAAGTTATTCGTTTCCATCCATTTCCTCTCATTTACAGCCAAATTCCTCTTATTTAATTTTACCAAACATAGGAAAATGTCTTTGTTTTCCTTTCTCTTCCTTTCTTTTCCATCCAAATCCCCTCTACCAAACACACTGTTTGGGAACGTGTAAGTTATTGATTAAGCCCTTTCTTATTATTGGATTTTCATCATGAATCAGAACTTTCTACTCCATTGACACTTTAGTTTAAATTTCATACTTTGCAATTTCGTATGCGCTTATGTTGGTCAGAACTTACTACTCCATTGACAGTAGAATATGAAGAAGACGTCGGAAGGGAAATCTGGGAAATGTAGTTGTTGATGTGAAATTAACAGGCGATTGAACATGATAGGTAATCAATCACCCCCTAATTCGTGATTTCAACTAATTAGGAAAGAAAAAAGGTATGAAACGAACCTAAACTCGAAAGGAAACGGGGTGGTTTCACAGGGGTAGCAAGGAGGTTAGAGATGTGTTGCTCAACTGCTTCATCATCGTCGAGTGAGAGGCAAGAAAAGATATCGTCATCAGAGTGGTTTCAGGTGAAAAAGAGTGGTGCGACGGTGGTGGTGGTGGTGGTGGTGGGGAGGGGAGGGGAGGGGAGGGGTGGCAGTTGAGGTGAGGGAGAGGGGATGGACGTCGGGCAAGGGGTGGGGGTGGGGGATTTAATTTTTTAAGTTTTTTATAAATTAGAATTAAGGTTTAAATTATACTTAATTAGCTATTAATTATATAATTAGGAGAATTACCTTTTATTGTATTGTAGAAGATTGGATGAAAGGTGGGAGTATACTTGGATTAATTGAAAGTAGTACCAGTGGTGGAAGACCGGCCAAAGGTGAAATTTCTCCTATCAATTTCTCCTACAAAATAATCAACTTATCCTTGTTAAATATTTTAAAACATTAACCGTTAGTTGTTTATCAATCCTCCAAATATTATAGCAAACACAAAACTAATAAAAAAAAAACTTAAATTTGTGTTCGAGGGTGTTGTAACCTTCGAGTCTTGGACTGTTAAGAATTTATCAATGGTGGCATAAATACAAGAACAAGAGTTCATCATCATCAGAGAGTCCTCGGCATTGGCTATTATAAGAATCAAAAGTTGAAGAAAAACAAAAGTCAAAGGCTTTAACAAGATAAGAAGACAAGAACAGCTGTATGTTTAGGTTTCTGACTAAAATTTCATTAAAAAATATTCATTCACTTACACCCTCTGAATTAAGTATTGAAGTGTTCACATTTGAAACTCAATTAAACAATAACACGAGAAAGGAATCACCAAAAAATAGGTCCACTCCACTCCTAGAAACCTAGACTATATATTGACTTGACTTTTAAGCTTTCACATTTTCACGCCCTTTTGACTCTTTTAACACTTAATTTAATGTAATTTGGTGTTTATATACTCACTCCCATCTTCTTTGATCTTTATTCTTTGCTCTCCTCTTCTTCTCAATACTTGAGGAAGCTTCACTTTTCTTTTCCAAAAAGAAAGTTTATTTTTTCAAAAAGAATAAATGGGGCATACAAATGGAACATCTACTAAGAGAAAAGAAGTGAGGCTCCCACCAAGAAGAGGAATCATTAAAATCAAGATATTTAATTATTTGATGAAGAGATTAGGCTTCAACAAGGCGCAACAAGGAAAGACAAGTGAAGGTGGTAGTAGAAGCTCAGCTGTATGTCCAAGTTCTTAAATCTTACTAGCCAGATTAACATTAAGGTTTAAGCAATGTGATGAAGTAGTAATGAGGAAATATTTCTACCTTACTCGAGCGTATAGTAAGGACCTATAGTTATTTTCTTTTTATTTAGAGCTCTTTTACAGTGTCGTTTTATTCATTTGGAGGGATCCAAATAAGCATATGAGCTAAATAAAAGGATTAGGTATAGCATACAAGTTACAATAGAAACTGCACTCAATGATGGAAGTTAAACTATGTTTGTTTGGTTCTTTTTTCATATTATACTTGTTTTTCTTTTGGCAGTGTATAGGGTGGTACAACCGTACAAGGGTGATAGCGTTTCGGAATATTTAGATTAGAAAGTGGAGTAGACAATGTTGTACGACAAGTTTACTTATATATAGTTAGATACTTCATGTGTTTACGTTCTTGATTTGTAATGGAAGATTTCATCTATTGTGCCGTTGAATGCATTTTGGTTTACATAATTGATAATTAGGTTTTTTTTTATAGGAAAAATTGATAAGAATAATCCGACCTTTGGCCGGTCTTCCATCAATAGTACCACCTTCATTTAATCCAGCAATAATCCCATATTTGACACTCATATTCTCTCAATGGTCCCTCACCTGTTGGTGACCTACAATTACAGGTAATGTCTCTTAATTACGTGATTAATAGCTAATTAACTATAATTTAAACCTAAATTCTTAATTAAAGTTTTAAATTAGATTTAATAAAAAAATAAAATTAAAAGAAACCCACCCCTCCCCTCCCCTGCAGCCACCCTCCCCTTCCCCTGCCACCCTCCCCCTCCCCCGCAGCGACCTCCCTCTCCCCTGCAGCCACCCTCCCCTCCCCTGCCACCCTCCCCCGCAGCGACCTCCCCTCCCCCGCAGCCACCTCCCCTCCCCTGCAGCGACCTCCCCCTCCCCCGCAGCGACCTCCCTTCCCCCGCAGCGACCTCCCTCTCCCCCGCAACCACACTATCCTTCCCGCAGCACCCTCCCCCTCCCCGCAGCACCTCCCCCTCCCCTGCCAAAAACATCAACGTGACCCCCTCCCCTCGCGAGGTTTTCGTGGTTGTTGGCGAGGTTGCCGTGAATCATCGCCGGCCGCCGTGAAGAGGAGGGTGGTAGGGGAAGGGCAGGGGGTGGGGGCAGGGGGAGGAAATGGGGGTTGGGGTGGGGTGGCAGTAGGGGGCAGGGGGAGGGAATGGGGGTGGGCTGGGGGGGAGGGTTTCCTTTTTAAAATAAAAAAAATTTAAAAAAGTCAACGGTCATTTTCGCTGGTCAAACAGGTTGCCATCATTCCATACCAATGAGAGAATATGGGTGTCAAAGGTGGGATTATACCTGGATTAATTGAAGGTGGTACCATTGGTGGAAGACCGGCTAAAGGTCGGATTATTCTTATCAATTTTTCCTTTTTTATATCGAACTAAACATATTTTTACTGAATATTATTATATTAAGGTGGTATTAAGATGGTATGAGCAGGATATAGATGGACATCAACACCTTCTTAGAGGTGGTAAACGAGTCGTGCCGTGTCAAGTTCGTGTCGGGTTCACGAGTTGGCGGGTTGTCTTCCCCTAACCCTAACCCGACCCGTTTACTTAAACGTGTCAAGATCCTTGACTCTAACCCGGCACGTTAATTAAACGTGTCGAGTTCTTGTTGACCCGTTTAACTTTTCATATATATTTGATGTTCGCAGTTCATTTATTTTTGGTTTGGAACTTACTAAATTTCATGCGGTAGTTAAAATAACATCTAATAGTTCATAAAGGTAGCACTAAATAAACTAAACTCAAAAATAAATGAATGAAGGTAAGATGTAATAAGGAAAAACTTTAAAATATATGTGGATAAACGGGTTGTCGTGTCGTTGTCGTGTCGTTTTCGTGTCAAACAGTTCAACCCTAACCCAACCCGTTTAGTAAACGTGTCGTGTCGAGTCAACCCATTTACTTAAACGTGTCAAAAGTCTTTACCCAAACCCGCTAATTTCGAGTCGGGTTCGTGTCGGGTTGTCGTGTCGTGTCAACTTTTAACACCTCTACACCTTCTTGTAAAGGCCAATATCTAACAAGTAACAAGGTTAAGCCCCCCTTTACCATTAGGCTTCTTTGTAAACCCGGAATAATCACACCCATATTAGACTAACACCCCGTAGAATCCACCAATACGTTTACTTAACAATATTCATGAAAAAAGGAGGACCAAGAAAGCCAGAACATCACTCAACCCTACCCTACTTGCCGGTTACAACTCAATCTATCTAATCTCTATTCTATAAGTGAAGAAGAGGTAGACACCAAAAATAAGCATTTATTATTATTATTATTATTCATAATTAATAGGCCTACGTCCATCCATTTAATAAGCACCACAAATACATAATTTCTTTCAACTACTACAGTTCACTCTTACGAATTACTCCTATTGCTTTTAATCATGGAATCTAAAATCCCTCTTATAAAAATTAGTGAAATCAATTTACAAAAAAACTGAGTGCTATAAGGGTATGTTTAATTCGTTGTTGGTCAAGGCAAGACTATGTTTACAAGGATAAGACTAAATGTATTGAGATGGTTTGCAAGATGAGAACGTAAGAAATTTGTAAAGTTTTTTATTTTAAAAAATATGCATTGATTTGTACATCTATTATTTTCCTCTAACTAACTACAAAAATAATTCTATAGGGGAAGAAGATACTTGTAAGTTGCAATAGAATAACTGGGAAGATATTCTCTAACAAATCAGTAAAAAAAAACATTTCAAAGGAACTAAATGCCGAAAAAAACAAGTTAAAAGATTGTAGTATTAGTCAAATCTATAAAAAATTGCTTATACTTCCAGAACTATTATAATCATTAAGGCGTAATACTTATAAGATAAGTATCTTATTGTTATAACTAGAATATGTGTATTTGAGTAAAATATTCAATATAAGGGGCATAATGGATAGAAATACAAGAAAGAGATAGCATATTATTCTTTCTTAAAGCTCTGTTCTTTTGGAATGAACTAGACTGAAAGAACTGAACTGGATTGAATTGAACTGGACAGGATTGAAGTGAATTGAACTGAATTGAAAGTGTGAGACAAAAGGAGCTGAGTTGAACTGAATTTAATGGAGATGAACTGAACTGCAATGTTTTTCAATTAATCCAGTCCAAAAGAATAGGCCTTAGTATTTGAGTTTCAATGTAATTCGAATTTCTCTAAAATTTTGCTAGAATAATTTTATATGGGAGTTTTCAATCATTTTTCCAAAAAAAGTATGATAATTTTTCGTAAAAGATATTCATTGGGAAGAAAGTGACATTTTCCAATAAGTTATATGCAATAAAAATGTTGGGGTATCAGTCTATATTTATTAATCACATAAGGTACTAATCTAATAAGCTTCTACATTTTGGATTTACGTAAAATCGTGAACCCAAAAAACTCTAATCACAATTTTTTATTCTTGAATGAGTTTCACATACATGATACGATTATTCGTTAAAATCCAGTAACTTTTTATATCACGTGTACTTCAAATTTGCAAACATTAAAAATTCTCGTGCAAAGACTACTTATTGTATATAGAGAAATTAAAGGAAACATACTATTCCCCCATTCCCATAATACTCTTGACACGCACTCTAACACATAATTTTAGTTGATAAGTTGATGTGTTGGTTATCATTGTTAATTTATTAAGGTAGATATAATGGGAGTTAGTGATATTATTTTATTGGAAAAATTGACAAGAACAGGTCAAACTATTGGCCATCTTCTATAAACAGGCCAGACTATGGATAATCCATGAACAGTCCGAACTATGACACCCATCTTCCATAGACAGGCCAAGTGACCTGGTAACCTGTTGTAGCAGGTAAAAAAAAATTTTCTTTTTTTATTTATTTTAATAACCTGATTTAACTTTAAAAAAAACAAAAAAAAAACAAAAGCCCACCCCACCTCTTGCCAGCCCCCTTCCCACACCCACACCACCACAAACTCCATTAACACCACCACAAACAAAAACAAAACCTTCCCCCCACCCCACTCCCTGCCAGCCCCCTTCCCACCCTGTTTTAGTTTCCCCTAACCCACGGACACCACCACCCCAACCCACGGACACCACCACCCCACCCACTAGAACCGTCCGACACCACCACCTCACCCATCAGTACCAATCAAATCCATCACCCTACCATCAAAACCCACCAAAATGTCCTCCAGCACCACCGTCTACACCAGATCTACCGCCAAAACCATCAGAAAACCATAACCCGCCCACCTATCTGCCACCAGAATCCACCGATCATCCCTAATCAATTGAGAGTTCGACTGCAAAAATTCTCTTTTGACCCTCTTCACTACTCCTGAAGTATACAATCAATCTAACAATATAAGTAGAGGGAGAAACCAAGTTCGTTCCTATTTCCTTTTTAATCCCCAAAATCTAACATTTCGTATTTCCTTTTTAATTTCCTAAAATCTAACTTCTTACCATGCTGTGTTTGTGCGCTAGTGTAGGTATACAATCAATCTAAACTTGTGTTCATTATTGTACAACAACTAATGTCCTTCTACTCCATTGTTGCTGCAGATTTGTCAGGCCTTCGAGGATGAATGAGCAGAGAATAGACGACTATATTGAAGGAAAATATGGGAAATTAGGTGTTGATCGGTATTTTCTGATAAACTTATTTTTGTTGTTGAATTGTTCTGGGTTTTGTGTACTGGATGTGGTGGTTGCTAGGGAGGGGGAGGTGAAGAGAGAATGAAGGGTGGGCTGCTGGGATTTCAGGGAGGGAGGAGTCTGGAGGAAAAAAAAAGGAAAAAAAAATTCATTAAAAAGGTCACGTGCTAGTCACGTGACCTCTAGTTTACCTGCTACAACAGGTTACCAGGTAACTGGGACTGTTTATGGAAGATGGGTGTCATAGTTGGGACTGTTCTTGGATTATCAATAGTGTGGACTGTTTATAGAAGATGGTCAATAGTTTGGCCTATTCTTGTCAATTTTTCCTATTTTATTTAGGAGAGAGAGTGTGTGAGTCTAAATTGTAAGAGTAGATATGTGTTGTTCTCGTTATTTTGATGATGACAAATGGATAGTTTTTAACTTAGTTTTTAATTAGTTTTTCTTTATATAATTATTGTTTTATTTAATTATTTTATTTTGCCTAAAATAAACTTATGGAGAATTGGTTTAATAATAACCAAAATTAAGCTGTTTAGGAAAATAGAATATTTAGTTATTTTGTGTAGAATTAATATTCTAATATTATGGAATATTGGATTCCATAATATTAGTTGAGTTTGTTAATGGTTTACAGGAAAATAGAAGTTGATGAGTTGGCGATGATGCGTGGCTGAATTGATTGGTTGAGGTCCTAGATTCTAGGGGCCATGATCTCAGCTAACCGCACATCAAACATATATCCTAAACTGCCAAAGACCAAGTCCAGAGCTGCTAAGAAGATCGTGGAAGACTCTAAGACTCATTCAAACCATGCAAACACACGATCATGGAACGTGGCCTTAACATGGTCCATAACGGCTATGAAGGTGGAAGATAATGCCTAAAAACGTGCGTCCACTACAAAGAAGCTGAAGAAGACCGTTGAAGATTCATCACAGCTATATAAACTAAGAAGAACTCAATTTTAGTTTTTAAGACTTTCTACGATAATTGTGTAAATCTTTTAGAAAGTTATTTCGGTTTTATTCTCTTCAACAATTCATTGTATTCCATTAATCTGAGTTGGGGTGAGTAAAATTTTGTGAGAAAATTTCTACATTCAAGAGAGAAAGAGAGGAAAGAGAAATAGAAGACTTCGAGTGAAGTCAAGAGAGAAAGTCACGTGTTCAGGGGGAACAAGGTGACTGGGAACCAGTTCCTAGAGGAACAAAGTGAGTTGTTGTTTATAATAGGGTGTAAGTTACTATTATAAATAAAAGGGCAAGATTTATTTCAAGAGAAAATAGGAATAAGCTCTTGTTTAAAAGCAGTTCTAGTGTTCTTTGTTTTAACTTCTCTTTATTTCATTTTAACTTCTTAATTCCGCAAAAATAGCCCACAATAGTCTTTACTACAATTCACCCTCCCCCCTCCCCCTCCTCTTGTAGTAAACTTAGAAGTTCTATAGGACCAACAATTGATATCAGAGCCTGTTCCTCCTGAAACAGTTAACACTGGGGAGTCTGATCCTAGAGAACATGAATACAACCGGAGAAAAGCTAGATGAGGGATACTCTACTCAACGTCCTCCAATGTTCAATGGCAAACATTATCCTTATTGGAAGAATAGGATGGAAATATTTATTAAGGCAGAAAACTATCAAGTCTGGAGAGTCATTGAGATAGGTGACTTTGAAGTCACTGAAAAGAATGAAGAAGGCGAGCTAGTTACAAAACCACTCTCAAAGTATGACAAGGAAGATTTTGAGAAAATGGAGATGAACAACATGGCCAAGAAGATTCTGCATTGTGGTCTTGGTCCTCATGAACACAATAGAGTCATGGGATGCAAGAGCGCAAAGCAGATGTGGGAACTCCTTCAAGTTACACATGAAAGAACAAGCGAGGTCAAGAGATCAAAGATAGACATGCTCATGCATAGATATGAGTTATTTCAAATGAAACCTACAGAGACAGTTCATGATATGCTTACAAGATTTTCAAATATCATAAATGAACTTGACTCTCTAGGAAAATCTATTTCTCCAGAGGAACAAGTACGCAAAGTATTGAGAAGTCTTCCACAAGATGAGAAGTGGATGGCTAAGGTGACAGCTCTACAAGAAACCAAGGATTTCACCAAGTTTAACATAGAACAACTTGCTGGATCGTTGATGACACATGAGTTGCACTTAGGAACTCATGAACCTGACTCCATCAGATCAAAGTCCCTGGCTCTATAGACTGAAGAGCAAGATGATTCAGAAACTGATGAAGAGGAAGCTGCCTTGATAGTAAAGAAATTCAAAAGGTTCTTCAACAAGAACTATAAAGGGAAGAGCACAAGGAAAACCTCAAAGCTAAGCTGCCATAAATGCGGAAGTCCAGATCACTTCATAAAGGAATGTCCTTTGTGGGAAAACGAGAAAGGAAAAAGCAGATTCAAGAGCAAAGAACAACAAAAACCTTTCTCTAAAACTAAAATGAGAAAGGCTATGGTAGCAACCTGGGGTGAATCAGATTCTGATGAGGAACAGGAACAACCTGAGGATGAAACTGCTCAGCTGTGTCTAATGGAAAAATCAGACAGTGAAGAGGACGTATCACACAAACAAGTAAACTTTAATGTTGTTGAAGAAGAATTATCAAAATTAAATAAGAACCAACTCACTGAATTACTTTTAGAAACCTTTGATAACTACAAGGCAATCTGCATAAGAGAGGAAAATATGGAGAGGGCCTTGACCAAGGAACACACAAATTGGTTTAAGAAATTAAATTCAGATATTAAGGAACGGTTCTTTGAAATTTTTGATAAATACCGAGGATTTCAAGAAGCCTATGAAAAACTGAAAAATGATAACTACTTCTTGAATATTGCTTTGGCAGAATTGAAACTAGTTGTTCCTGAAGGAACCAGTTCCTCTGACAGTACCACTAAAGAAATTGAAATTTTGAAAATTGAGCACGGATTAGTGCTGAATGAAAATATGGTACTGAAGAGGAAATTGGAATCTTCAAGAATCAAGCTTCCTGATCCAGTAAGTTGGATACAAAAATATAAAAATGAAGGAAGAAATGGACTAGGTTTCAATTATAAGAAGAGGAACAAACATAAAAAAAATATGTTGACCTGCCAAGCAACAGAATCTGTTCCTACTATGGGAATAGTGGACACTTAGTGTCTGACTGTTCCACCAAAGAGGAACAGATCGAAATGAACACTCGCTTAGTGAAGCAAGAGTGGAGAATTAAGAGGAACGCACACTCAACAGAGGAACCCAAGTCTAACTGGGTTCCTGCAACTGACTAATTACTGTAGGTGCAGACTAAAGTGAGGGGGAACAACCTGTGGTACCTCGATAGCGGTTGTTCCAAACACATGACAGGAGATAAAACCAAATTTCTCTCACTTTCAGTCTACGAAGGAGGAACTGTGACCTTTGGAGACAACCTGACAGGTAATATAGTAGGTATAGGTAAAGTTGGGAAATCTCAGTAACATTCCATTAATAATGTATTTTTAGTCGAGGGTTTAAAACATAACTTACTTAGCATCTCTCAATTATGTGACAAAGGAAACAATGTGAAATTTACTAATGAATGTTGTATGGTTAGTGACACCATTACAAGAACCAAGATACTAGAAGGAACAAGAAAGGGAAACACTTATGTTGTTGACCTAAACCTTGTTCCTAGGAACAATTGATAGGTTCTAGTCGTATCACCTATTCAAAAATAAACCTACGGTCCTCTAACTAAAGTAGTCAGTGGAAGCAGGGTCGAATCCACAGGGAGACAGAGTTTCTAAATCAATATTCAACCAATTCAGCTACTCCAGAGTACATAAGAGAAGAATTAATTAAACTAATGATTAAGCTAAGAAAGACGGGAAAAATCAAAGATTTAACTATGGACTAAAACCTAGGGTATTAGGTCGGTCCACCATGCTTATACCAATCAAACAAGGGCAACTACTATCAAAACCTAAATCAAGAGTCGGGGGATTACAGCCTATGTTGAGGTATGGTTAAGACTCAACGCTCATAGTTCAACATACGCCACATGTTCATTAACGTAATCAGAACTACTGATGTGTCCTAGGCCTCTAGTCGTAAGACGGATCTGTGCAAACAACTATTAACCACAAGCAACCAAAGAAACTGCGCAATAACGTTAATTACTCAATAAAGAACAAACCACATCACAATCACCCTAATCAAGCCCTAGAAATCAATAGGAGTCTAAATCACAATCATGGTATAAACATGGCTTTCCTATCTAACACCCTAGAAAGAGAACTACTCACTCATAATCGAATTAACAACGACAAAACTAATTGAAAACCCTAACAATTGCATCATGAACGATTAAATAAATAAACTAAGCAATCAAGAATAACAAAGAGATTAGGGTAAGAAAGAATACCAATTGACGGAAAGCAGGAACTTTTATTGAAATCAAAATAGGTTTGATCACCTCTAAATTAATCTAAAGTGTTTGAATTAAACTAAGGACAATGAGAAATAAAACTAGAGTCTAAAGCAGTAAAAAGATGAATAAAAGATGTCCTCTAAATAATGAGCGAATAAGTATTTATAATACCCCTCAAGTCTAATTAAAATTAGGAAACGAAAGTCGAAAATCGCGAGTAAAGGTGCCAGACCCGATCGGGCCCGAGCACAGTACCCGATCGGGTCCACATACAAATTAGCCCAATCTCGTTTCTCTTGATCCAGCACAGCAACGCATCATATAAGCCATGAATTTTACGGCCCACCCGATCGGGCCGTGGGCATCCACCCGATCGGGCCAGGCGACAAAACGAGCCCAGCAGCATCTCCTCATCCGCAGCTTCACAACGAGACCTAGCAGCACCCAACCCGATCGCGTCGGGCAGGATACACCCGATCGGGTCTGGGCACATGTATGCTCGCCCGATGCGATCGGGCATGCCTTGCCCAATCGGGTCCGCAACTTCTATACCCGATCAATGTATTTTCGTCCGATCGGGCCATTTCTGCCCGATTAGTGCACTAAAACCTCCTTTTTGACTCTTTGGCTCTCTAATCTTCACGTTTAGGGGTCTTGGGACCTCCTAAACTATCCATAGAACTCGTGAGCCATCCTACGTGCCTCGTAACATCTCGTAAAGCCGTGGTTGCTTCCAAATGGCTCGGGGATAGGGAGAAAACTCCCTAAAACCTGCAATTCAACACTAAAACACAAAACCACAACTATATACGATAGTTAGCACAAAATAGCTCCCAAGAGCTCCAATGACGCACAAATTAGCTTGCAAATAAGGGAGAAAACTCTATATAAATA
Organism: Patellifolia procumbens; assembly: GCA_947645195.1. Lineage (NCBI taxonomy): Eukaryota > Viridiplantae > Streptophyta > Magnoliopsida > Caryophyllales > Amaranthaceae > Patellifolia > Patellifolia procumbens. The sequence goes on from CANSGD010000920.1 coordinate 1,483,613, forward strand.
CGTGATATCAACAATCTAACTTGTCTTAGTGTACTAAAAGATGACCAAGACCTTTGGCATAAGAGGTGTGGTCATGCAAGCTTTACACTGCTTCATAAACTAAGTGGTAAAGACCTGGTAGTTGGTTTGCCAACTATAAAAGGAACAAACCATGGAGTTTGTGGAGCTTGTGTAAGAGGGAAGCAAGTCAGATCCTCGTTCAAATCCAAGAAAATGGTAAGCACTCAAAATCCACTTGAGCTGATCCACATGGATCTTTGTGGCCTAGTGAGAATCCAAAGCAGATCAGGTAAAAGATATATATTAGTTATTGTTGATGATTTTTCTAGATTTACGTGGGTAATCTTCCTTCATAGCAAGGATGAAACGTTTGATGAATTTATTTCATTTGCTAAGAAAGTTCAAAGGATAAGTGGTTTCAAATTGAAACACCTAAGATCTGACCATGGTACGGAGTTTGGAAACTCCAAGTTTGATGATTTTTGCAGAAATGAAGGATTAGATCACAACTTCTCTGCCCCAAGAACACCACAACAAAATGGTGTAGTTGAAAGAAAGAACCGGACTCTAGAGGATATGGCTAGAACAATGCTTATATCAAGCAATCTTCCAAAGAATTTTTGGGCAAGAGCTGTGAACACTGCATGTTACATCATCAACAGGGTCATGCTAAGACCCATCACCAATAAAACTCCTTATGAGCTGTTCAAAGGAAGAAAACCAAATATCTCTTACTTTAGAGTCTTTGGATGTAGATGTTTTGTACACAACAATGATAAAAAAAATTTAGGCAAATTTGATCCTAGAAGTGATGAAGCTGTCTTTATAGGATATGCTTCAAATAGTAAAGCATACAGAGTTTATAATAAGAGAACAATGTGCGTAGAGGAAAGTGTCCATATTATCTTTGATGAAACTGACTCATTGCAGGAACCATGTTATGAAAATGATTTTGAAATTGGGCTAACTCATCCTCAAGAGACTGACAATCTTGAGGAGGAACTGAGTCCTGCGGGAACAGTTAAGAAACACATTCCTGAAAATGAACTAACCGTTCTTGAGCCTGTTCCTCACAAGGAACAAGTAAATGAAGGAACCATAAATGCAGGAATACAGGCAGAAGAAACTCACACAGAGAATGAACAGGAACAAACAGAAGAACATCAAGTTGAAGGAACGGGAACAACAAGATTTGAACCAAATCTTGGAGGCACCAAAAGTCACATCCCCTAGAGCTAATCATTAGCGACATTGAGAAGGGAACTCAAACAAGATCTCAACTTAGAAACTTTTGTGCCTTTCAAGCGTTCCTATCTATGATAGAACCTCGAGACCACAATGAAGCAATGCTAGAGTCTGACTGGATAAATCCCATGCAAGAGGAACTGAATGAATTTCAGAGGTACAATGTATGGCACTTGGAGCCCAAACCCAAGAATCAGAAGGTAATTGGGTTAAAATGGGTCTTTAGGAACAAGCTAGATGAACATGGCACAGTGATCAGAAACAAGGCCAGACTCGTAGCAAAAGGCTACAACCAACAAGAAAGTATTGACTTTGATGAAACCTTTGTTCCAGTAGCTAGAATAGAAGCAATAAGAATTTTAGTATCATTTGCAGCTTTTATGGGATTTAGGTTGTACCAGATGGACGTTAAATGTGCATTTTTAAATGGATATCTATTGGAAGACGTCTATGTGGAACAACCTCCAGGATTTGAAAATCCGGATCTACCAAACCAGGTTTATAAGCTAGATAAAGCCTTATATGGGCTGAAACAAGCTCCTAGATCTTAGTATGAAAGACTTTCTAAATTCTTACTTGCTCATAATTTTGTTAGAGGCAAAGTTGATAGAACCTTGTTCCTTCAATCAAAAGGAACAGACATTTTAGTAGTACAAATTTATGTTGATGATATTATATTTGGTGCTACTAATGATTCACTGTGCAAGGGTTTTGCTGACTTAATGAACAGTGAATTTGAAATGAGCATGATGGGAGAATTGAACTTCTTTCTTGGTTTGCAAATCAAGCAAACTGAAAGAGGAACAATGATCCATCAGCAAAAATATGTTAAGGAACTGCTAAAGAAATATGGAAGGAAAAATTGACAAGAACAGGCCAAACTATTGACCATCTTCTATAAACAGTCCAGACTATTGATAATCCAAGAACAGTCCCAACTATGACACCCATCTTCCATAAACAGCCCCAGTTACCTGGTAACCTGTTGTAACAGGTAAACTAGAGGTCACGTGACTAGCACATGACCTTTTTAATGATTTTTTTTTTCCTTTTTTTCATTATCGAAGTATCTTACTATCTTCCCAAAGTTGCAAAAAAATTGAATTTGAATCCTTGATTTTCCTAAAAAAATATCTTATGCTCAAAACTGAAGATAAAACACATCATAGTTTACATCTCATTTATTTAAAAACTGATAATATGCCTAAATAGTAAACACAATTATGTTAATCATTATGCAGCATACGTTTAGAGAACCCATCTCACTTCCATCCCCATTAAAACACTCACAACCAGCGACCCATATTCCCCCCTACACGCATCAAAGCTCATCAACAATGGCAGCAGAATTACAACCGCCAGAATCTTAAAACCACTAATTCCGCTGACCAGAATATTACACCTTTGCCGACCAAAAACCCATGCCGAACTATAGCCTTGTAACGACACCGCCGCACCAGCGACCCATGTCGGTTTATTACTTCCTTTGTAACCCACCCAGAATATCATTATTCCTCCGCCTCTGCCTCTTTCCCGTTCTCTTTCTATTTGCTATTTTCGTGGATGCTCAGTAGAAGAGCATCTTCTTTGTTCTTCAAATCATAGTTCCATGACTTCAATAGACCATCTAAAGTAGAATTAAAAACACAAAATCACAAACAGTAATAGACTAATAAAGACATCAAAAATTTGTACTAGTTGTACTCGTCTTTAATTTTATAGTTCCATGACTTCAAAATTTTGTACTCAGTACTCGTCTAAATTTTGTAGACAGAAAAATGAATAAAATTATCTCCTGTCAAAATCAAGAATGGTGCGGCAAGTATCCAACCCAAGCCCGATTTTATCAGGGCGATTAACGGTAATAACACATTGGTCACTGGGTCTCTTACCTTTCTCGATGACAACGATGTCATCGCTGGGAATACCAATTGATATGTGGAAATTCCTTTCAGAAAAAAATCCAACTTTTGGCATAAACACAAAGTAAATAGAACTTACAACAATCTGAGTTCATAAAAATTATCTCTTTGGAAGACGGAGGAGACTTACCAACTCTCCTCATCCGATGGACCACCAGGATCAGGCCTCCAAATTGACGACTTCGTCAGTCATTACGACTATTAAATCGACTCCGTCACCACCTACACAACACCCCAAAAAATGTCAAGAAAAATGAATGACAGCATAGCAATATGGAGAAACAAACAAAAGAACGAATTTAGAGATGAAATTCTTCCGAGCGTTTGAAGCATTGAATTTGAGGCAGGACGAATCAAGAAAAATGAAAGACAGCATAGCAATAGGGAGAAGGTTTTGTTTTTGTTTATGGTGGTGTTAATGGAGTTTGTGGTGGTGTGGGTGTGGGAAGGGGGCTGGCAGGTGGTGGTGTGGGAAGGGGGCTGGCAGGTGGTGGAGTGGGCTTTTTTTTTTAAAAGTTAAATCAGGTTATTAAAATAATAAAAAAAAAGAAATTTTTTTTACCTGCTACAACAGGTTACCAGGTAACTGGGACTGTTTATGGAAGATGGGTGTCATAGTTGGGACTGTTCTTGGATTATCAATAGTTTGGACTGTTTATAGAAGATGGTCAATAGTTTGGCCTGTTCTTGTCAATTTTTCCAATATGGAATGGAACAAGCTAAAACCAACCATACTCCTATAGGAACAGGAACAAGGTTGGATGAAGATCAAAACGGTAAATCAGTAGATCAAAAATTATACAGAGGTATGATTGGATCTCTTCTTTATTTAACTGCAAGTAGGCCTGATATTTCCTTCAGTGTCGGTCTATGTGCTAGGTTCCAATCAAATCCAAAGGAATCCCACTTGATAGTTGTCAAGAGGATCCTTAGGTATTTGAAAGGAAGTGACGATCTCTGTTTGCTCTATCCTCGTAGTGATACATTTGACCTAGTTAGCTACTCTGATCCTGACTATGCTGGAGATTTGGTGAATCGAAAAAGTACCTCAGGAACTGCTCAGTTCCTAGGAACAAGCTTAGTCTCTTGGGGATCCAAGAAACAACATACAATTGCCTTGTCAACTGCTGAAGCTGAATATGTGGCTGCTGCTGCATGTTGTTCCCAAGTCTTATGGATCAAACAACAGGTACGTGATTTTGGTATTAAGTTTAAATGTGTTCCCATATTTTGTGATAATACCAGTGCCATATGTATATCCAAGGACCCAGTTCACCACTCAAGGGTCAAGCACATTCACATCAAACACCACTTCTTGAAAGACTATGTTGAAAAGGGCTTAGTCAAAGTTGAATTTTGCCCTACAGAAAATCAAATTGCTGACATTTTTACCAAACCATTATCTAGGGACAGATTTGAAAAGATTCGCTAGGAACTATGAATGATCAGAATTATATAAAATGGCCTATAAAATTTGAACCCTATGTACTAGTCACTTCTAAGAGTGTCCTGCAATCTTCATGAATTAAATTTCATACACCTAGGGTCATGTCTAAGGACTCACATTTGTCTTTAAATATTATTCTTCTTGTCCATGCACATATACAGAGTACGTAAACTAAAATTGCTTGTATAGTTTTAAAAGGGTCTGTGTACACAAGAGCTCATTTTTCTTTTTTCCACATTTTTATTCTCTCTCCTCCTCTCATTATGACTTCTCTGATTCACTGTATCAACCAAATTATTTACTCAAAATCAAATTCAGTTTATTTAATTTAAAGAGGGGAAACAATAAATGAAACACGTTTACCCAAACCGTACCCAGTCAAATCACACCTCTTCACCTTCAACTCATTACGCCTCATCAGTACAATAAAAACCCAACACTTCACTTCACTGACAATTTTTACTGACCCACTTCACCTCTCACTGTTCATCTTCTCTCTCCTTCATCTCTCTACATTCTTCATTATCTCTCTCTCCCATGGCACCCAAATAGGCCACCTCTGAACCCCAAGAAAATTACCCAGCCGAAAAAACACCCTCCATGGACGAGCAAAGTGACCAAGAATCTTCTAATCCGAAAGACGATTCCACACATTCTCAAGAACCCATTTCTGACACTGAAGCGGCATCTCCCAAGCCTAAGGACGATGACGAGGATCAAGAAAGCAGTCAGGGGAGAGACCTTCAGATTCCCACAAAAAGGGGTAAGAAATCAAAATCCTCTCAATTTATTGTCGGATTCTGTGTTGATCTTGCATGGTGCAAGAAAGTAAAATGGAATGAATTTCTGAGTTTGTTAAAGTTTCAAAAATGGATGAATTTAGTCTATGTAGATGAGGGATTATATGAGGAAGAGATGAGTTCCTTCTGTGATAATTTCCATAAAATAGAGGGAGTGTGTGTAAGCTTAGTGAATGGATGTGTGGTCACCTTTACTGAAAAGAAATTGAGTGAATGGTTTGAAGTACCTTCAGATGGGTACCAGGAGTATGTTAAAGGGAAGGGCAAACTAAACATCAATGGTGTCTCAAATGAAAAAATTCTTCAGTTTTTTCAAGGAAACCCTAACTCTATGTCCATTGACCAAAAAAATATCTCTCCCTTTCACAAACTTTTGTTTCAGTTTGTTTGGCGTTTTGTTTTACCCCGATCTTCCAAGAGAACCCAAGCTAATCTAATGGACCTCTCAATAATGTACTGTTTAGCAAAGAATATCAAGATAAATTTTCCCGCTCTTATGCTCTCTCACCTTTCCTATTGCATATCCCATAATACCAAGGTGGGATATGGTAATCTAATCACCACAATTTTAAAGAAAAATAAAGTGAAATTGTCTGACAGCCCTTCTTTCACCCTTGAACCTGAAAATTACTTGACCAAGGAGACGCTCACTAGACTTAGCTTGAGGGTGGTTGGTAGAAAGATGGAATTTGAGGAAGAGGCTACTGTGACTAAGCCTGAGGCAAGGACAAAAAGGAAATTATTTGAGGAAGCTGGTGGGGGATCTGTTAGGAAAAGCCAGAGACTGGCTGGGGGTAAGTCTCTTAAGGACCAGGATCCGGGTCATGCTGAAACGATCAATCTGGATGAGGATCAGGTTCCTTCAACTGCTGTGGATTTTCCTCTCATATCTACCACTGGACTTCATGGGATTCTGAGGGAAATTAGGGAGTCTCTGACACTTATGCACACAAGGATCAATGTCTTGGAGAAGTCAGTTTCTACTCTTAATACACAGCAGCAGGAGGCTCTAGCCGCCATCACGCAGGCAGACATGGGGATCAGGAACAAGGTGGATGCAGTGATTTCCAAGATTGACTCCGTTGTCTCCAACATCTTCAAACGCCCCAAACCATAAAATCCCCCCTCTCTTTAAACAATGATTTACTGGATATTTTTTTTTGGGTTTGTAATATCTGGTTGAACATTTTTTTCTCTCCTTTTTGCATGTCTTCTTTTGACACAGATCATTCTGAACTCTTCTTTCCTTGCTCTTGTGATATGCTCAATCTGATCCTTTTTGCTTGCACATGCTTTTTCTTTTCGTACTTGCTTGTGTTTGGATGACTAATATTATGAGATGACTGTTTGAGCTACTTTAATTGATGCCTAGAATGTTGACTCTTTAGTGCTGCAGGGACATAACTTAGTTTTGATGGTAACAAAAGGGGGAAAAGACTAGTTGGCTATCTAAAAAATATTTTCTGGTCTGACTTAGTTCCTAGAGCCTTTCTGATTGTCTCTGTTTCTAGTGGATTCAGTTCCTAGTCCAAATTGAGTTTAGACTTAGCCGTAGACTTTTCGTTTTAGACTTTACTTTAGACTTAGACTTAGGATAGATTTTTTTTTTTTGCCAACTTATTTGCCATCATCAAAAAGGGGGAATATTGTTGTACTAGTTATTTTGATGATGAAAAATGAATAGTTTTTAACTTAGTTTTTCTTTATATAATTATAGTTTTATTTAATTAATTTATTTTGCCTAAAATAAACTTATGGAGAATGGGTTTAATAATAACCAAAATTAAGTTGTTCAGGAAAATAGAATATTTATTTATTTTGTGTAGAATTAATATTCTAATATTATGGAATATTGGATTCCATAATATTAGTTGAGTTTGTTAATGGTTTACAGGAAAATAGAAGTTGATGAGCTGGCGATGATGCGTGGCTGAATTGATGGGTTGAGGTCCTAGATTCTAGGGGCCATGATCTCAGCTAACCGCACATCAAACATATATCCTAAACTGCCGAAGACCAAGTCCAGAGCTGCTGAGAAGATCGTGGAAGACTCTAAGACTCATTCAAACCGTGCAAACACACGATCATGGAACGTGGCCATAACATGGTCCATAACGGCTATGAAGGTGAAAGATAATGCCTAAAAATTTGTGTCCACTACAAAGAAGCTGAAGAAGACCGTTGAAGATTCATCACATCTATATAAACTAAGAATAACTCAATTTTAGTTTGTAAGACTTTCTACGATAATTGTGTAAATCTTTTAGAAAGTTATTTCGGTTTATTCTCTTCAACAATTCATTGTATTCCATTAATCTGAGTTGGGGTTAGTGAAATTTTGTGAGAAAATTTCTACATGCAAGAGAGAAAGAGAGGAAAGAGAAAGAGAAGACTTTGAGTGAAGTCAAGGGAGAAAGTCACGTGTTCAGGGGGAACAAGGTGACTGGGAACCAGTTCCGAGGAACAGAGTGAGTTGCTGTTTATAATAGGGTATAAGTTACTATTATAAATAAAAGGGCAAGATTTATTCCCAGAGAAAATAGAAATAAGATCTTGTTTAAAAGCAGTTCTAGTGTTCTTTGTTTTAACTTCTCTTTATTCAATTCATTTTAACTTCTTAATTCCGCAAAAATAGCCCACAATAGTCTTTACTACAATTCACCCCCCCTCTTGTAGTAAACTTAGAAGTTTTATAGGACCAACAATATGAATATGTGAATTGTGGTAGGAGATTAGGATTTTAGGAGCTAGTGGAATGGCAATAAAATATAATAGTGGTAATCCATATCTTTGTAAAATTGGATGAATTAAATAAGATATGGGTCATGTCCAAAGATAATTGGAGTGTAATGATTATTCTGCGATGAATAAAATAGGAAAATGTAGAGAGTATTTGGGGACAGAGGGCGTAATAACTTTTTGCGGAAAAGAGTAATTTTACTTTCAATGGGTGACTTGTACTTAAAATTTTTTACTTAAATAATATTTTTTTTATAAAAAAAAAGGTTAATTGATAGGTAACTTTACCATGTACAGAACTAGTTATTGGCTTCGGCTATGCCCCAGGTCTATATTATTTGACTTTTTAATTTTAATTGAAATAAATAAAGATGTAAAATTATCTCATGCAGTCTTAGATTAAATTATTTATTGCTTTCTAAGATCACAAATGTTTTATAGTATACCATTAAAAAATTTAGTATTTAGAAAACCAACTTAAATTAGCATTTAGCAATAATTAAGTAAACTTAGTTTCAAAGTAATTGAATTCATTAGTTCGAAACTATAATTTAAAACATCTAGCTGTAAGAAATTCTTTGAATTATAAATTTTAAATAAAATTCGTAAGTTGATTTTTTATTGATTAAGTGTTGCATAAAAAACTGTTTGCATAAAACATCTTCATTATTTGTTATCTTTCTTAGAAAGTTTTGTATGTTAGAAAAAAAGAGAAATTGAATATAATTGAAATGATATCTACTACTCCCTCCGTCCCAGAAAGGTGTATACACTTGATCGGGCACGTAGTTTTAGATGACAAGTTATTGTTTGGTTATCAATTGTATTTTATTAAAAAGGTAGATGTGATAGGAGTTAGTGGGGTATTATTTTATTTGGATGTGAGAGAGTAGTGGGCCATGGTTGAATAGTCAAAAGAATAAAGTAGTGGTGGGTCATGTCCAAAAATAGAAATGTATAGAGTTTAATTTTCTGGGACGGATGGAAAAGGAAAGTGTATAGAGCTTTCTGGGACGGAGGGAGTACTATTATAAGCTAAACGATATACTTCCTCCGTTTTGAAATAAGTGATACACTTTCTATTTTGGGGTGTTTCAAAATAAGTGATACACTTTGATTTTTTGCTTTATATGGTAACTTTTTTCTTGTGAAATGACCTTTGTGTCCTTACTTTTTTTTCTAAACACATCATAAACAACATCTAACAACACTAAATTCAAAAGGGGTGGGGGACCACACCCACTAACTTCACCATTAATTATACTCTAAACACATTTACAATCTTTTGCCTCAAAATCCGCAAAAGCAACAATGTATCACTTAATTTAAAACGGAGGAAGTATCAAAAATATATACCAAAACAACATCTTCTATCTTTGGATTTGAATTTATTTCTCCAAATTTCGATTTGGTGGGAAGACCCAGTAATTAGAAATAGAATTTGCTTATAAATAAAATATATTGTTTTGTGGTAGAATACTAACACTTTAGATAAGATGCAAAGTAGGGTTAGAAATTCAATACAAAATTGAAATCATTAATATTACCTATCATGTACTAAGAGATAGAAGACTTTAGTTGTATCATTATAATCAGTAGTCATTAAGTTTTAGTAATTAAAGTGGCTTTTGAAACCAAAAAGGGTTTGGCATGGTGGTATTGTCATGACTTTTCAATAGAAGGTCGTGAGTTCAAATCCTCTTGCCATCTATTTTTAAAGGGATGGTAGAATCTCAACATGTATGAGGTATATATAATAACTAGGGGTGTCCGGGTACCCGAAAAACGGGTAGTTGTTTAAGCGGCCCATATCCCGACCCGGAAAAGCCGGGTACCCGCATTTTTGGTACCCGAATTTTTTGGGACGGGTCATCGGGTACCCGCTACCCGAAAAAAAAAGGAAAATTCAGGTTGTGCAATCTGCCATAGCAAGCCAAAAAACAAAATTTTCATAAACTTCAAGCCATTATAATCTGTTGCAGGTATCAACACTCTTATAAATGTGGTTGGATTGTTTGATAAGTACTGTTTTGTTTAGCTTAAGTCACTTTTCCAAATCAAATTCGACAAACTAAGTGCTATGAACTTATAATTTTTTATTAAAAGTGCAGGGGTACATTAAAACAGTGGCTAAGAATACAAATCTGACATAACTCATCAATATTAACAATACATTCAAGAATCAAGATTCAACAAGCAGACACTGTAAGCATTAAGCAACACTTTTTTTTTTCGATAACCGGGTCAACGGGGCCCGTTACCCGGCCCAAAAAATCTCAATCTTAGCGGGACGGGTACCCGGCCCGTTAAAAATAAGAAAATGAGAAAAATACCCGATTTATTTTTTCCGGGTCGAGTCAAGCGGGTCGGGCTTTCTTGAACACCCCTAATAATAACGCGCTTACGCTTTTTAATATATATATAGATATGGATGATTATTGATTAGGGGGACAAAGAAACTAGATTGAAAAAGATAGTTTTGAAGTACAATGACCTTGAACTCGAAGATCATAACTATTAATCAAAGATTCATAAGTATTAATCTACACCATAATAGCAACCCAAATAAAATAGTTATTAACACAAAAAATAACTATCAACCTAAAACTATAACTAATTACAATAACAAAAAAAAAACATAATTATTAACCCAGACTATGATATTACAATACTTTCATGGTTTTTAACTTGAAAATTGTAACTTATGACCTCACAACTACAAATATTTATCCAAAATCATAATATCAAACATAATACCATAACTTATAACCCAAAAGTATAACTTTTAACTCAAAACGGTCACTAATATTCTTAAGACTAATCCACTAGAATTTCATAATATTAAGAAAAATTAATGAGAAACTACATACAATAAATTTTACATTTTTTGAAAAAATCACTATTTACTTTTTTTTTTAGTTTAACTACTAGAACTTTGCAAATTTGTAAATTTAACTACTATAACTTTGCGAAAAGAAAAAGCCACCATTTACTTTTTTATTGTTAATTTAACTACTATAACTTTACAAAATTTTGTTAAATAAATTTTTTAATAAAAAATACCATATACTTTTTTTTTGAATTTAACTACTTCTACCTCCGTTTTTTTTAATATGTACATTTTATTTTGCGCGCGGATGATAAGAGGTTTTTAGTGTGTCGTTAAGGCACTAAGAACCGCTTAGCAAACAAAACTTATAATCCTAACGAGCAACTACTATGAACATAGTAATGGCAAGTCAAGGGTCGAACCACAAGGAAAATGGGATTAACTAAGGTCTACTAAGTCCAAAACTACCTAAGTGAAGGGTTTTTTGGGGTGTAAGATTGAATTAACTAACAACCAACAACTAGCTATCGAATACCAACTAATAATCAAGAGAATTAATATAATAAGGAAAACACTAGAGTTCGGGCTACTCGTATGAACTTGGGCTAGACATCGATAATCAACACTATAGCAATTCACAACGATCAAAATACAGGGTTAAGTCTCCCTCTAAAGTACTTGAGTCCTCTCTCGAATGGTCCTCAAAATTAATTGATTAATCAATCAACCAAATCCTCTTTCGAATGGTCTTTGGTTAATTGATTAATAGATTCAATGAGATCGGAAAACCCCTAATTAAAGGACCCTCTTAATTTCTACCCAATCCCTTGGTCTAGAAACTAAGTCGAAACATGGGAATGACAAAAGGGATTAATGTTCGATTAAGAACAATTGAAACCCTAGTGCCCTAGCATAAATGTGATCAAGATTTATCCTAGGGTGTCAAAACACCAAATTCAATGCATAAACATCCAATTGAATCATAAAAAGCATTAACAATCTACATTAAGCCCTTAATTCATACTTTCGCCCAAACCCTAGATAATGAACTACTCACTAATCATGGATTCTAAGCAAAAGAGATTAATAAAATTAAACATAACTAACAAAGCAATTAAAGTCAAGAGAAGAGAGATTGAAAGAAAATTACTTGGATTGAATTAACGATTGAATCTTCTAAGTAGCAATAATGAAATAAAACTAAGGTTTGAGAGAGTTTAGAGACTTGAACAAAGTAATTAGGTTCTAAAGTCTGAGATAATGAGTCGACAAAAACGCTAAACTATAAATATGGTTCATTAAACTAAGACGGAAAAATGGGGTTAAAACCCGAAATCAGGTCAACACTGTCGTGTCCAAAACGACACGGCCGTGTAGACCTATTATACAAAATTCCTCAGCGTTCTTCAAGAGTTAATGCCTCTGTGCAAAAATCACTACATGGTCATGTCCAAAACGACATGGTCGTGTAGACCTGAATTCCAAAAACTCTTCAGCGTCTTCAATAGTTATTGCCTCTGTGCAAAAATCACTACACGGTCGTGTCCAAAACGACATGGCCGTGTAGACCTGACTTCCAAAACTCTTTAGCATCTTCCAAAGTTACTGCCACGCTAGAAAAATGACTACACGGTCGTGTCCAAAACGACACGACCATGTAGATCTGGTCTTCAGTCTTCAACAGGAATCAGTTTGCAAACTGATTCTAAGGAGTAAATGCTACACGGTCGTGTGACAAGGGACACACGACCGTGTAGACCTGCTCCCATGCTCTTCAAGGGCTAGGCCTCTACCTTAAGGTCTCCAAACACCAAAACGCTCCAAATACCTGTTAGTTAGCCTGGAAATCATCCAAAACAACTAAACGAGTAGTGAAACGACTATTTAGATCAAAGTTATCAAAACCCATGCAATGCAAGACTAAAATGCTCTATTCTACATGCAATGACACTAAGAATCACCTACAATTAAGCACAATAAAGTGCTTATCAGCGGACCAAGGAAAAAAGTGTAAAAGTAAGAGAGAAGGATAGTAAAAGTAAGGAAAAAGTGCAAAAGGTAAAGGGAAAGGAAAGAAAATCTAGGAGAGAAGTGTAATAATTAGGTGGGTCAGCCTTCCATTTATGCTGATAAACAGAAGGAGAAAGCTAAAGGTCCATCGTCGGATTCTCAGGCACTTCGTACTCGATCAATGGATGAAATATTGGGGGTGGAGGCGATTGATTTTGGACTTGGCATTGGTGAGGTATTAACTCCAAAAACTTCAAGGATAGTAATGCTGTTCTAGGAAATGTTAAGACTCCTCCTTTGAACTAGACTGTTGCTCAAGTTGATTCATAGGGATTTCAGAAAGCCTTAAAGCCAATTAGAGTTAAGGTAACTAATACAGCTCTTCTTAGTGTTGGGAACTCCTTTCAAACTTTAATTCATGAAGCTGCTTGTGAGCCTGAAATACAGGCTGGTCAAGATAATTTAGATAAGGGATAGGGAACTTTCCCTATCTTGAATGGATAGGTTGTTATGTTGGAATGTTAGGGGAGTGAACAGTGTTAAGAAACAAAGGGATGTGGCTTCTTATATCCACATATTTTATGTTGGCATTATTGCTCTCTTAGAAACAAAGGCTAAGATGTCTAATCTAGGGCCTCTTTACCAAAGAATGTTTATGGGATGGTGTTTTACAACTAATGCTTACTATCATAAAGGTGGTAGGCTTATCTTAGCATGGAAGGCAAATAGTTTTCATGTTAATATTCTCAAAATAACTAGTTAGTTAATCCATTACTTCATTCAACCTTTGAGTCGTGTTAATGGTTTGTTTTGTACTTTCATTTATGCATTTAATGAAAGAGTGCAAAGAGTGGAACTCTGGACTGATTTGAGAGCCCTGGCTACAACTGAGGCATGGTTGTTCTGTGGAGATTGCAATACTGTGATGAGCACTGATGAAAGAGTGGGATCTCTTGTTAGAGAAAGTGAGATACATGATATTAAAACTTGTATGGCTGATTGTGGTGTATTTGATATCAAAGCATCTGAAAAAAAATTTATTTGGAATAACAAGCAAGAGGGAGATGCTAGAGTCTTTTCACAACTAGACAGAATGCTTGCCAATGTGGCTTGGCATGATCAGTTTGTTTCTGCAGAAGTGAATTTCCAATGTGAAGGAGAGTTTGATCATTCTCCAGCCCTTCTCACAGTCTTCCCTGAAACAGTAAATGGTAGAAAGCCACTTAGATACTTCACAATGTGGAAAGGAGCATCTCAATTTGAGGATATCATTAGGCAATGCTGGTCTGAGCAAAAACAAGGATGAAAATGTATGTTGTTTTACAGAAACTGAAGAAGATTAAGAGTGCTCTAAAAGAATTAAATAAATCAGGCTTTTCTGATTTACAGGTTGCTGAGCTGCAAGCTTATAATAAAATGATTGCTGCTCAGACACTGCTTCACACTCATATTGGTGATAGGGATCTTGCGGGAGCTGAATTAGTTGCTACTCAAGAATACAAGATCAAACATGCAACTTATGTTTCTATTCAAAGTCAAAAAGCTAAGATGGATTGGCTTAAAGATAGAGATGACAACACTAGAGTTTTTCACCAGAGTATCAAAGCTAGGAGGCTTCAGAATCAGGTATTCAGTATTAATGATGAGTTTCGTGTGTGGCATGATACTGCTGACTCAGTTTCAGATGCCTTTTTAGCTTATTCTAAGAATTTGTTAGGCCATGTCAATGCTCAGAGATCTCAAGTACATTATGAAATTATTAATTATGGTCCATTACTATCTGTTGATCATTTGGAAATAATTAATGCACCATATACAACTAGTGAGGTTAAGAAAGCTTTATTCTCAATACCAGGATGTAAAGCTCCTGGTCCAGATGGGTTTGCCTCTATCTTTTATAGAGATGCTTGGAATGTTATTGGAGATGATATAGTAGCTATTGTGCTTGAAACTTTGAATAATGGACATGTTTTAAAGGAATTAAGTAATACTTCTATTACTTTGATTCCTAAGATTAGATGTCCTAATAATGTTACAGAGTTCAGACCTATCTCTTGTTGTAATACTCTGTATAAGTGTATTACAAAGGTCTTGTGTGGGAGATTAAGGAAAATTCTACCTGATATTATTGTTGAGAATCAAGGAGGTTTTGTTCATGGGAGATATATAGAGCATAACATTATGGTGATTCAGGATATTGTTAAGCACTATGGTAGGAAGAAAGTGGCTCCATGTTCTTTATTGAAAATTGATCGTCAGAAGGCCTATGATACTGTAGATTGGAACTTCTTACAGGAAATGCTTCAACATTTAGGTTTTCCTGCTCATTTTGTTCACTTGGTGATGAGATGTGTTACTACACCTATGTTTTCTTTATTGCTTAATGGGAACATGGAAGGGTACTTTAAATCTGCTAGGGGACTGAGGCAAGGTGAACCTATGTCACCTTTGCTCTTTGTGATATGTATGGAGTACCTTTCTAGGATTTTGGCGAAAATGAGTGAGATAGAGCAATTTTAGTTCCATCCTAGATGTAAGGAGGTGAAATAGGCTCAAGTGTTCATTATTCCAAAGAGTGTACTTCAGGAAGTGATGAAAATCTGCAAAGCCTTCCTATGGAGTGGACAAGCTAGTTCTTCTAAACCTGGGGCTAATTCTTGGGAAAATCTATGTTGGAGCAAAGCTTGTGGTGGTTTAGGCTTTAGAGAGGTGATTAGCTGGAATTTGGCCTGTTTAGGCAAATATGTTTGGGCTATCTCTTCCAAACAAGATAATGTTTGGATTAGATGGGTTCACTCAGTTTATATCAAAGGAGATAATTGGTGGACTTACACCCCTAAAACTGGTGCAAGTTGGTATTGGAAGACTATTTGTGATGTGAAAGAAAGGTTGAAAGAGTTTTTTTCTGAATCTGAATTGTGTACTCTTCAGAAGTATTCTATTCAGTCAGTTTATGAGAAACTGAAAGGTGATAGAGACCATGTTGTGTGCGATGCTGTTATGTGGAACAGTCTTAGTGTGCCTAAGCACAAGTTTGTGTTTTGGTTGGCAGTGCAAGAAAGGCTACAGACCACAGAGCACTTAGCTAGAGTGGGACTCAGCAGATCAGATCTGTGTTTGATCTGTTCTTAAGAGCCAGAGAAACATTCACACTTTTTTTTAACTGTCAATATAGTTTGATGTGTTTACAGGTGCTTTAAACTTGGCTTGGAATTAGTTGTTCAACTTCTTCTCTGCCTGCTCTCATCAGATGGGTTAGATGTTCAAGACACTCTAAATTCAAGAAGAGTGTATTAGCAGCTGGACTTGCAGCAGCAGTTTATAGCATTTGGTATTGTAGAAATCAATGCTATTGGCATCAATGTGTTCCTAGGCCTAGTGTTAGTACTAGCCTAATGAAAAGTATTGTACAAAGTAGAATTAAATTAGTTTTGCTTAAGAAATTTAGTAGGAAGGATTATCTTTAGTTTAGTAGTTTGTGATTGGGTTGTAACCTTTGGTTGTAATTGGTATTCTTTCCTTTGGTAAGGGTCCAACCTAGTTGGTTCTTTGCCTAGGTTAGAATGGTGTATCTCAGTTTTGAAAGCAATGAATTGAAATTACTTACTTAGCAAAAAAAAAGGAAAGAAAGGTACCAATTAAAAAAGGGAAATTCTCAATGGTGGCCCTTACTATTAGAAATTCCCAATGGTGGAAATTTCAAAAAAACTTTCTCATTGGTGACCCTGCTTTACAAATTATCCCAAACATAACCTTATCGAAAAATATTAGTTAATAATAAAGCATATTCCACTAGTGAACCGTTAAAGCGGACATTCGCACATAAAACAAGGCATTTCGGATTGTTTTTTTAGGGGGTTAGTTTTACCCCTCAACATTCGATTTCGATGTCAAAATTGGCAAAAAACGACCCAAAATACATCTTTTTTACGTGCGAGTGGCCGTCTTAATGGTCAACTAACAGAAGATGCTTTATTATTAACGGAATATTTTTCATTAAGGCTATATTTGATAATAATTTGTAAAGCATGGCTATCAATGGGAAAGTTTGTATGAAATTTACACCACTGAAAATTTCTAAGACCTAAGTGCCACCATTGGGAATTTCCAATTAAAAAAACACCCCAAAATGGAAAAATATGCATAATTAAAAAAACGGAGGGAGTATAACTTTGCAGAAAAGCCACATGCAGGGAAACTTGCTTTGGGGCATTGGACTCTCACGAATGTTTGCGGATTAAACTTGAACTTTTTCCTATTTAGTTACAAAGATGACACACTAGTGAAATAGAGTTGAATTTAGGTTGCTTGTGTTCAATTTAGATCGGATTCAGATTTATCTCACAACGACGTTATTTTGGACTGACATGAATTTCAATATTTTAGGCCAAAAGAATAAGGTATATATACATTTTTCAGTTCAGATCTAAAAATTACGTTTATTTTCACATTTCACTATTCATTTTAGTTCACTTAAATTCAGTTCGGTTCAAATATGGACAATACTTTTACTTTCACATTTCACTATTCCTTTCATATTAGTGCAATTTAGTAATTTTCAATCCAACCGAAGAGAAAAAACTCTAACTTCAAATCGGATTGCAATCGAATTATCAACTCGAGTAAGAGATACTGACTTAGAGCTTGTTCTATTCGACTAAACCGAACTATACTGAAAAGAGTTGAATATGTACTAAACTGAAAACAATAGTGAAAAATGAGAACAACAATATCGTGCACGACTGAACTGAACAGAATAAAAAATAATTGAACTAATCTGAATTAAACAAAATTGAAAACAAGATGAGAATAAATTAAGGAGAACAAACCCTTATACAGTAATTTGCCAAATTGGTGCGCACAGCTCCAAAAAACAAACACGCAATGAACATCAGTTGAGAGAGGATAAACAGGGGAACACGGAATGAACATCAGTTCGAATGGGATGAACAGGGGGACACACAATGAACAATCAGTTCTCCAATGATCAGACTCCAAAATTGATCTAACATGAAAAATTCAAAATTTTGAAAATTTTAAAACGTCACCCAATGAACATCCGTTTGTGTTAAAAGAACACTAAGTTCACACACAAAGAACAATAAATTAAATGAAAAGAACATCAGTTCGATGAACATCGGTTAGAAGGAGATGAACAGGGGGACACATAATGAACAATAAGTTCTCCAAATGAACAGACTCCAAAATTGATTTACCATTAAAATTTTCAAATTTTTGAAAATTTGAAAATGACAACCAATGAACATCAGTTTGTTTTAAAAGAACACTAAGTTCACTCAAATGAACAATAAATTAAATCAAAAGAACATTTATAATTTTTAAATATGATTCAAACTTTTGAAATTTCGAAATATATAACCATGAAACAATGTACATTAAGTTCAGTTAAAAGAAAATCTATTTCAATTAAAAGAACATCAAATCAAATCAAGAGATCATTTACAATTTTTAAATAGTTTTTTGTCAGAAACAACCTTTTATTAATTACAGTTTTGCGAAAAACAACCTTTTAATTTTTTTTTTGCAACTTACAACCTTAAACCAATTTTTTTTGCGAAATGAAACCTAGTCTAGATTTTCGTCATTGACCGTTAACTCTACTCTATTGACTGTTAGCTCGTTGTATTTTTTCTTCACCATTTTCGTTCTCACCTCTTTCCCTCCTGTTTCCCCTCTCATTTATCATATAAGACATGGTGCCTCCCTAAAATCATTTATTCTCACTAAAAACTTTCACCATTATGTCCAAGAACCCGGATTATCATGTGTCCAAGAAGTCCTTGTAGCCACCGCAAACCCGCATTCACATTTCACCATTGTTGAAGGGAAAGAGAATTTTTAAATTTTGGTAAGCCAGAACCCTAATTCTAGGGTGAGGAAGAAAGCTTTTAGTTTTTGGTGAGAATGAATTCTTAGAGGGTTGTTGCTCACTTTCTCCCTGGATTATCATGTGGCCAAGAAGTCATTGTGGTCACCGCAAACCCGCACTCACATTTCATCATTGTTGAAGGGAGAGAGAAATTTCAAATTTTGGTGAGCAAGAAGTCTAATTTCAGTTTTGGGGAAGAAAGCTTTTAGTTTTTGGTGAGAATAAATGATTTTTGGAAGACAATAGGTTTTATAAGATAATGAGAGGGTAACAAGTAAAAAAGAAAGGAGGGAAATCCATAAAAGGGTTTATTTCGCAAAAATATTTTGGTTTAATGTTGTAAGTTGCAAAAAAAAAAATTAAAAGGTTGTTTTTCGCAAAAATGTGACTATAAAAGGTTGTTTCTCCCAAAAAAACTCTAAATATGATTCAAACTTTTGAATTTCGAAATATATCTCCTTAAAGCAATGAACATCAAGTTTAGTTAAAAGAAAAAATATTTCAAATTAAAAGAACATCAAATCAAATCAAAAGAACATTTTTACAATTTGTGCAAATTTGTAAATTTTTATGTTAAATTTAATAATCGAACTGATGTTCTTTTGGTTTAACTTAGAGCATTCTTAATGGGGGTAAAAAAAAGTTCATGGTAGAAAACTTAAGAATTATTGGTTTCATGGCAAAAAAAACAGAGTTTGAAGCATAAAAGTTCGTGTTTTTGTTCTCAAAGTCAAACAAGGAAATGTTCGTTTGAGTGTGTTCGTGAGGAGAGAGGAGAGCAAGATATGGACACTTGGCAGAATTTCATTGGGTGGAAGGAAGACACTACCGCGTGAAAGGAAGGGATTGCAGCTTCTCTGCAACTTTGCCTTTTGAAGTAATATTAGCTCGCCAAGTGTCAAGCTTTGAGTGGATAAAAATTATAAACCTTATTGCTCTTTGTGTGTGAACTTAGTGTTCTTTTAACACAAATTGATGTTCGTTGGGTGACGTTTTGAAATTTAATCAAAAATTTGAAAATTTTCATGTCAAATCAATTTTGCAGTCCGTTCATTGAAGATCTGATTGTTTATTGTGTCATTGTGTGTCCCTCTATTCATCTTCTTCTAACTGAGGTTCATTCCGTGTACCCCTATTCATCTTCTTCCAACTGATGTTTATTATATGTCCGCATTTTAAACTTTGTGCACCTTCTTCTTCCTACGTCCGTGTGCACTAGAAAATTTGCGGTAATTCTATTAGGCTCTAAATCAACCTGGGCAAGAAAGAGATCGTCAAAAGATCATTCGAATCTGAATTTATACCCAAAGTAGCCCAAAACACCAATAAAGTTTAGACACAATCACACAAGTGGCACAACACAACACATGCTCCCTCCAAATTTAAAAGCCTAAAAAGAAAAACACCACACAATTTAAAAACACTCAAAACTCGTACACTTGACACTTCTCCCGGAGTAAACACTACAAATTCCTCACTCTTTTAACCTCCCCCACCAAGTCATTCCCAAACCCCCTTTTTCCGCCATTGTTACACCTTCCAAAAACCTCCAAAACCCTAACCCCCCCTCATCAATGGCACCAATCGATCCACACTCCTACACAGATTCATCACACCCATTCACAAGCCACATCTCACTCTGCCTCTACTTCGACTTCCCTTCTTCAACCATCCACGCTTCATCTCTCCTCTCTCTCTCCTCCCCTCACACAGGAAATCTCTCTCTAGACACTCGTTCTCTCTCCATCACCTCCATTACCGATCCCAATACTAATTCCTCAATCCCATTTTCTCTCTCCCCTGAAATCGACCCCATTAAAGGTACTCTCCTCACTGTTTCTCTCTCTAACCAATCTCAATTCCTCATTTCCTTCAAAACTTCCCCTAATTCTTCTGCTCTTCAATGGCTTTCACCTCCTCAAACCTTCAACAAAACTTCTCCGTTTGTTTACACTCAGTGTCAGGCTATTCATGCTCGCTCCATCTTCCCTTGTCAGGATACGCCGGCTGCCAGGATTAAGTACTCGGCTAGGATTAATATCCCTCGCCCTCTCTCTGCTGTCATGTCGGCTCGACACGTGGATCGTCGCGTCCCCGTTGCTGGTAAGATTCATGACGGTAATTTTTTTTTTTTGTGATGGAGGTCAGTGTACAATATGATTTAATTTATGCTGTCGTGGTCCTTTTTCTGTTTGTGATATTGTTATTCTATTTGGGAATCTGACAATGTGTTCGTGTATTTTGAATGCGGAGAATGGAGTTTGGTGAGGGAGTCAGAGTGGGTCGTTGAATGTTTAATTATTGAGTCCTATATTTGTAGAATATTGTGTTATGGTATTATATTATTGGTAACATACTAACATCTGGATGTGAACAAAGTTTAGTTGATGGAATTTTGTATGTTTCTGAATAGTAGGGTATATAACTGGGTTGATTATAGTATGTGGTGTGACTTGTGAGACACTGTGATGGGTCCTTTGTTATCTTTTTTTGGTTTAGGAATATTGATTAAATATTATAGTTTATAGTTTAGGTGTCCTGAAGAGCTTTGGTACGCTTGCCAATGGATATTTTTGAACATAATGTAATACTACCTTTATTTTGCAATACTAGTGGTATATATATATATTTTTGGTAAGGAGAAGTGGCCCGAACCCCGCTCGGGTCCTATTGGGCCAGACACTTGAGAGTAGGGGGAATGGTAAGGGAATCCCCACCCCCAAATGCCCCTAGTGGGATTTAATCCATGACTTTGAAGTCATAGGACCAAACTTTTACCACTAGACCAAGCCAAGCTTGGTAATACTAGTGGTACATGAATGATCAAGGAAGTGGAGGAAAAGTCTCACTATTGTCTTTTTTGGATATGTGGTTAAGAATAAATCAAATGAAAAATCAATACTTTTTTTTACTTGTTGTAGTTTGCAAGGAATAGATAGGTGAGGAAGGAAAATATGTAGTAAATGTTTTGAGTAGTATTATGGAACATGTAAAAAAAAAAAATGGGACATGTCAAAAAAGAACATGTTGCAAATATCGTGAAACCATGTTATATCTTCAATTATGTGTGTGAAAATACAAAAAATTGATTTACCTAAAGATATATACCAAGACAAGGAAAGAGCACTTGACATTCGTTTTTACCTATGTTTAAGTAGTACAAGAAACTGAAAGGGGAATATAAGAATAATATAAGTATAGTATCGGCTGTCTATATGGTAAGAATGTACGATAAAAGAAAGTCAACACGGTACAACTAAAAGAAACAAAACTATTCTTTTGAAATAACATAAAAATAAGGGGAAAAGGATAAGGGAAATCAACACCCTTTAAAGACCCATGTCACAATGTCAATATGTCACAAGGTGGGACTCTAACCAACTCTACCATTACTCTTACACCATGTATTACTAGTACTTGGTAACAATTAACACTAGTACATGCAAATATTACTATTTTTCAAGCATGACAACCATTTTCTTTTATGCATCATCCTTAATAAAATAATACCCCATTAATTCCTATCTAAGTCTATTTTTTCTAATAAAACAACAACTTCTCATGTAAAACTACATGTCTTATAAGTGTAAAGAGGGAATATTTGATACGAGCAATAAGAAATTTACGTTTAAATGTGCAAACCGATACAAGGTTCACCGTTAATGATATGCCTAAAGTTTGTTCGCAAGCAAATAAGTAATACTAAAAACTAATAATTATAAATTTTCATTAAAGTATTATATCTTTTTAACTAAAAACTAGTATTTAGGCCCAAACGATTTTCTGATCTGAATTATACTTTAATACTCTAAGACAATTAAATTTCGTGTAGAAAATTCTTAGTAAAAAACTATAAATTAGTACTTTATTCATAAATGAAATTAAAATATTGTAACTTAATTATTGTTTTTCATTTAAAGCATATAATACTACCTCTGTTCCATGTGTATTGCAACATAGGGGGTTTTACGCATCCCAACGCACTACTTTAGACGCTAATATCTCTAATTTTATTAAGTAAAAAATTATAAAAAGTTGATATTAATTAAGCATATATCGAGACGAATCTAACAAGATCGCACATGGCTATATTTATCATTGTGTATAAATCACAAAAGAAGGTCAAAGGGTAGTGTATGAATAGTGCAAAATGTCAAAAGTTGCCATACACGTGGAACGGAGGTAGTATCATTTTTAGTGTTGATAAAGGATGCAACAATAATGTAGTGATGCAATGGTTATTAGGGATGTCAATGGGGCGGGTCGGGGCGGGGCGGATGTTGGCATTCCTATCCCCATCCCCGCCTTAAAAACGCATCCCCATCACCGCCTAAAAAACTCATCCCCATCCCCGCTCCACCACCCATGTCGGCGGAAAATCTTGTCCCCATCCCCGCCCTAACGCTCCAATGGGGACAAGATAAAATCTATCCACGCCCCATCCCCTCGCGAATCCCCGCACTCGCATCATCCTTGCCCCAATCTATTAGGGTTAAGGGAGAGGGAAAACAAAAGTTTAAAAGTAAATTTGGATTTTATCTTTTGGGCCTTTGGAAAATAAAAGTATCAAATGAAAGCAGTAAACAACTAATAACATTAAGGATTTTAGGCATTTGAAGAATACCTATGGCGGTGCTCAAAAGGGGCGGGTGGGGATGAGGCGGGGATGGACTAACATCCATCCCCGCCCCATTACCCATGGCGGGGATGGTCTTCATCTCCATCCCTCCCCATCCCCCGCGAAACCACAAAACCGCCCCACTGACATCCCTAATGGTTATAGCTTTCATCTTCCATGCTCGAGGTCACGGTTTCGAAGTTTCTCATTCACGATTTACACTTTTTTATAAGAATAACGTTGAAAAAATATTGTTGAAAAGAAGGCAGAGGGAAACATGGCGGATAAAAATCCGTGCTTACGTTTTTAATATATATATATATATAGGCCCTGTTTGGCAAATAGAGTATAGAGTTTAGAGTATAGAGTATAGAGTTTGCTGTTAGAGTTTTAACTTTTTGTTTAGATGATTTGACTGCTGATTTGACTAATTGTGTTTGGTAACACATAGCTGATTAATAAAAGCTGATTTGTGTAAAATGACATTTATGGGCATGTGTCTTTTGTAATATTTCTTTTTCTTTTTAAACATAAGAATTAAACTATGGGCAAACTTGTCATATTGCAAAATAAATTGCAATCCTCTATCCAAAAAGTTGGGTTTCCCATCTTTTTATAAATTAGAGTTTCAACCCCCAAAACTCTATCAAATCATCTTTTTTACCAAACAACCCAAATAGAGTTTTGACTAGTCAAAAACTCTATTTGGGCTCCAAAACTCTTAAAACACCCCAAACCTCTCATTGCCAAACACAGCCATAAACTTTAATATTATAAGCTTAACCAATGCTCCATTGTTGTTTTTTGTTGTTCCCACTTTGCTTTGGGGATTTAATGTGAGTTAGTGGTGGGGTTAGACCTGGTTATTGGGCGGGTCGGGGCGGGTCGGTGCGGGTCAAAAGCGGGTCGGGTCATAAGAGGTCGTCTACTAGCGGGTTGATAGCGGGTCGGGCCAAAATGGGTAATGGGCCGATAGCGGGTCAATATTGGGCGGGTCGGTAAACGAATAAGAAAAACAATAAACAAAGATAGCCAATAGTAAGTACATAAGGATACAAAAACATACATGTAATTTTTTTTAGCAAAATATATTTTATTTTTTAAAATTATAGAGTATCTTTATTGGCCCTATAAATGACCCTGTCCAATAAGGACCCTACTTAATAAAGCTCTGTCCAATAGATACCCTATAAGATTGACCCTGACCCTTATGCCATTGGAATACCCTGTCCAATAACCAGGTCTAGGTGGGGTCATTGAAATTACATTTGTTACATTTATGAGAGAAAAAGTAGGTGTGGGAACAACAAATGAATTACATAGGGAGTTTTAAATTCTAAATTTTTTAGTTAACAAATGCAAAATCCTAATCTTTAACATTTATGATTTAAAATTTTCGGAAATTGAAATTTAAAATCTCTTAAGTCTTAGAGATTTCAATGTAATTTCGTAAGTAATATTTGTCGATGTTGATTGCCATATTATTTTGCACCATAAAGGATAAAGTTCGTATTTTTAATTTGTATCATTTTGTACCTATCAATGTTACTTTATATTATTTTTAATTAATTTTCCCCTTTTATATATTTCTTTGTTTCCAATCACGGAGAATGATATCGATGGCACGAGGGAGTTCAAGTATTTCATCTACTTGTGACTGAGCTCCTCAAGGAAAACTCAAATAGTCATTATCTTTGACTTTGTTCATTAATGGAAGGTTTGCTAGGTGATTCTAAAGGGTAGCAATAGTATTCCCATATTCAAACTCATAATTTTCTTAATTACTTTTTATTTTCATCCAACACCACTTAAGTGGCGTTATTAAGTCTATGTTTGGATAGGAGGAAAAAGTGTTCTTGGAAAACTATTTTTTCAATTTTTCTTTGTTTGGTTAGGGGTGATTAAGATACGAGTCCGACCTTTGTTTTCCAAGGATGCAAAACTCTTTCGTCTCACGAGGTAAAGGGAAACACTTTTCATATCAACTAACAAAGCAAAATATGCTCAAAGAAAATTTTACATTCTTTGCAACCAAATTTAGGTATTGAACTTTGCAAAAAGTTGCAATTTACTCACCCAAGTTGTAAAAAGTTGCAGCTGCTCACACTAAGCAACTTCTGTTAATTTAGGAGTTAAGTCATTGAAAACAAGGTCATAAATGCACAGAAATCGAGAAAAAAAATGTTTAGCAAAATTAACTTTTTATATATCTTCTAACAGTCAAAAAATCAAACTATTCAATAACGACCATAAATGATGCAATCTCTTGTCCTTCAACCCAAAAAACAAAGGTTCTCCACCATTACAAAAAAAATTGTCTTCATCTTCCAACATTGTTTCTTCTCGGCATCTAGATTCTTGTTTCTTATCAGGTACTAGCTGCCATTTTCAAAACAAATTCTATCAAAATTTAAGATGTATCATTTTGGCTACTTAATGTACGAAACAACAAACAAAAGAATCGAAAAAACAATATACAAAGCAAAAAAATACTATTCGGAGGAGCCAGATTTGGGATTATGGTTGCACGAGGGGCTATGCATCATGTCCAGCCATGTTTATGGAACGAAAGAGTTATTAATGGAGTTCACAAGAGTAAACAAAATGAACTTTTTGGTGGAAGATGACGACTAGAGAAAGAAAGTTGCAAAAGGAAGTTAGAGAGTTGTGAGAGTGATAAAAAGTCTAAGTACAAGGAGAGTTAAATAATAAAAAAGGAGTAAATATCTTGCCATTCCCTCTTTTGCGTGCGTATATGCGCCTGATCAAGTACTTAACAGAATCGTGGGCATACTTAATGTTGTTAGCTTAAAGTACCCAACTTTGCAACTTTGACCTATGTTGCTCAAACTCGGCTACAAGTATCCAACGTGGGTATGTGTCCGAGTGTCGAACTCGGCTATTTTCCCAAAAGAAGTGATATTTTTCAACTAAAATGAAGTGTTCAGGGTCCGACACGGGTACTTGAGAAAAAATTAAGAGTCCAAGCAACACAGACTTTTACAACTTGGGTGAGTAAACTGCAAGTTTTGGTAAAGTTCAGTACCCAAGTTTGTACTCAAGAAAAATCAAGCTAGAATTGAGTTTTCCTCCCGAATATGATTTCATGGAAAACCATTTTCCATTGAATAGGTTTTGCGTCTAACCAAACCCACCTTAAGTGGAAATGAACAATTTATGCAGAAATATTGGGTACTTTTGTAGGATGTTCTATCACTTGGGCATTGCTTTTATTTCTCTGCAAAATTATACTCCCTCCATAACGGATTACTTGCAACGATTAGACATAAACAAGTAATGTGTTATGGAGGGAGTATATGATTCCTTATTATTACCATCATTTATTACCGGCCGGCACATGGGTTGTAATAGTATAATATATATTGTCTCCGTTCTTTAATAACCATTACTTTTTTCATTTTACACTACGCATACATCTCCCTCTAACCATCTATAATGATTTATGCATAGAGATAAACATAGTCATGTGAGATCTTGTTAAATTTGTCTCGTTATATTCTTAATCAAAATCAACTTTCTGCAATTTTTTACTGAGCATGTGAATACATTGAAAATTCGACAGCCAAAACAGAATGTAATGCATCAACTTCTGCCATAACAGGAAGCTAAATGTAATTTGGTATATGTATATCTCAAAAGCTAGAATGTTAGTGGGTTAATTTGGTGCTTTTTTCCCCTTCTGTTTTGGGGTTGGAGGGGGAGGGGTATATTTAAATTCAACTCTCTTTCATTCGTGGCCTATGTAATATCTTTATGACACCTTGTTTTCATCAATGATAGATTTTTTCTTTCTTGTTAACATGTCCCTGATTGACTCTTGCGGTCTCTACTATCGAACTATGACCTTTGTTCTACATAAGTACTTCCTCATATTTTGTATTGCCTTTGGTATTCTATTGCATGGTCTATGTAACATCCTCGGCATACCTTGTTTTCATCATGATAGATTTCTCCTTTCTTGTATACATGAGCCTTTATTTCTACATAGTACGTCCTCAAATTTTTATTAATGGCATCATTTTTCTTACAGTCTCTTATACACAACTTTAACAATATGTAGTTTGTAAAAAATATAATGAGAGGGTGTTTTTAAACTATGCATTGAGACTTATAATATAACCTCACATATTGGTCAAAGTTTGTAAGTCTAACGTGCAAAAGGCAAATTTTGCAAATAAATATTCTTACTTATGTTAGATTAATTTAGGATCCTGCAGAGTGCAGTCTAATTCCAATTGATAGTACCCTACTGAGAGGAGAAAGGAACCTTTCTAGTGAAAAAATTGGCTTTCTAAAAACCATGCACGCATCTTAACTATCTAGTTATGTTCTTTTAGCGCTTTTTTACTAAAAGATTTGAACGTTTTGGGAGTATCTTCATATAGTTTCTATGACACATCAGTGTTCATGCTTTGACTAGTGTTATGATTGGCCATGTTGATCTCACAGGTGAGGCAGTAATGGCATGTGACGATTCAATGTGGTCTGCCGAAAATAGGGTGGTGGAAGAGTTTGTGATGGAGCAGCCAATACCTCCTTACCTTTTTGCATTTGCAGTTGGAGAAATCAGCCACAGGGAGGTAGGTCCAAGGACGAGGGTGTATGCAGAGTCAGTGCCTTCAGTTTTAGATGCAGCCGCAAGAGAATTTGCAGGAACTGAGGATATGATTAGGCAAGGGGAGAAGTTATTTGGGCCTTATGATTGGGAAAGGTTTGATTTGTTAGTTCTGCCGCCTAGCTTTCCATATGGAGGAATGGAGAACCCAAGGATGGTGTTTCTAACGCCTACAGTCATAAAAGGGGATGCAACTGGAGCACAAGTGGTGGCTCATGAACTTGCTCATAGTTGGACTGGCAATCTTATTACAAACAAGAACAATGAACACTTTTGGTTGAATGAGGTACATCTTTTCTTGTTGACAAAATAATTTAGTGCATCTCATTTATCATTTTCATTGGTCAAACTTGCGATCATGTTCTTGTGGTGTGAGAAGTGTTAGGAAATACTTGTAATATCAGGCTATGGAGTATTCACATTGCTGGGTGTTGCCCTAGTACACATGTATTTTTGTTGCGTGCTCTCATATTATCAAGAATATTGCTGTAACTAGTATCTCCGGCAAATGTTGCTTTCATTTGAGTGAGTGGGGGGGGGGGGGGGTTGATATGAATATATGATCGTTGGAGCATCATCAAGTTTACAAACCAACCTTTTCTTGAAAATTGATTGATAACTAAGACGTTAGGGTATGAAGGTAAAAAAGCCTGCTTCAAATTTACACTACTTATTGGGAAGTTAAACATGCACATATGACACTTTTAAATGTACAAAAGAGACTATAGGGACTGTAAGTGGGAACTTCTGGTTTGGTTCAACACCTTCCTCAACATGATTGATTACATCAAATTGTTGGACTTAGTTAGGACATAAGGGGGATTTCATAGTATGGCCGGGAATTGGTGCTACATTAATAACATAGATGACTTAAAAGTGAGCAAACTTTACCTGTTGGAAATTGGATCATGAATGGAATGTCTCCATGGCTTGTAAGCATGTTTAATTTATGGGACTACTAAGATTGTACATCATTCATTACTAAGCTTCGTTCTTTGTCATATTCAGGGTTTCACAACTTATGCAGAAAGGAGAATTGTTGAGGTGGTGCAAGGGGAGGACAGGGCTGCTTTAAATATTGGTATAGGTTGGAAGGGCTTAAATGATGAAATGGAAAGATTTAAAGATAATATGGAATTTACAAAGCTTAAAACACAGCAAGAAGGAGTAGATCCAGATGATGTCTATTCACAGGTTCCATATGAGAAAGGCTTTCAGTTCCTATGGCGCATTGAACGCCAGGTATGTTTGGTGTACTATGTTGCAAGGGTATCTGCATGTTACAGAGTACAGACTTTGATGATTGATTCTCTGCGCTCATTTGCTTCTATATGTTTTGCAGATTGGTAGACCTGCATTTGACGAGTTCCTTAAGAAGTACATATCCACCTTTAAGTTCCAGTCAATTGATACAGAGACCTTCTTGGACTTCTTGAAAACGAATGTCTCTGGTATAGAAAAAGAGATCAATTTGGAGCTGTGGACCGAGGGCACAGGAATCCCACCAGATGCTCTGGAACCTGAATCCAATATTTATACTAAGATTGTGTCCCTTGCGAATGAGTTCAAAAATGGGCGGATGCCGAGGGATGATGAAGTTGCTGACTGGGGAGGGCAGGAATGGGAGCTGTACTTGGAGAATCTGCCTAAATCTATTGAAGCTTCACAGGTAGCCTTTTCTCTTGTTCTAGTGCATTTTTGTTACGTTTATTTGATGTACTTATTGGTGCTATATGATCCTCATGCATAAGTTCAGATAAGTTTAAATAAGTTTAGATAGGTTCTAGTAAGATCTTAGTCTTCGAAAACCTTATAAATTGAGGTTTAAAGAGTTTAGATTAGTTAAAATCAATCAGATAAAGTTAAAATAAATTAAAATAAGTTGATTGATCATGATTCATGATTCTTTAGTCCATCATCAAATTTTGTGCCCAATATTTAGTTGAATATGATGATTTAAGCCCACTCTCACTCCTACTTCTCTTTCAACCTTTCGTTCGGTTATGATCATAGCTACGATTAGTAGTGTCTTCCATGCTTAACCTAGAGCCTCTCAAACGGAATATCCACCAGTGGACCAGCCTCTTTTAAAATCCTCCCCATGGGCCTTGTCACATCCCTTAATCTTCTGTGAATCTTTTTCCTTATTGAAAACAACCTTAAACCCTATTTTGTTTTTTTGAACTGTGCTATGAAGCAGGTTAATGAATAATGAGCATCAATTGTTTTTTTGAAAAAGATGGGATTAAAGCTTTACCAATTTTTGAGGGGTGCAGGGGGGTGCTATTGTACACGGGGTTTGGCCCCATGAACCTCCCATTATAGGTGCCATGATTTACGTCAGGACCTCAGGGGATGTAAAAAAGATCAGCAGATATAGCGACTAATACCTCAGTGCTAAATTGGACTCTTGATAATTGTATCATTGTGCCTGGGCTATTAGGTGAGCTCGACCGCATGTGACCGCATTGCATCCATTAGTAACTCATCGAGGATCTTCAATGGTAGGCACTTTGAATCCTGACCTACTATATGGATTTCAAGGCCGTTCAGATTGCAGAATGCAATCAGACATGGGAAAAGCTAATTATTGAAGATCTTGTGTTATTATCTGAGTGTTAAATGTAATTGAATTAATTTGCTCTCATATTGATTGGTGTTCACTGTGAATTGCTGTTAGCAGCGATTGGATGAAACTTACAATTTAATCAAGTCCGCTAGGTGTTTCCTTCTCGCATGGAAAATAGTGTGCTCTGGCTGTGGGTATTTAGTGACAAGTTGACACCTGACACTGGCATAGTTTACTGTTGCATTTTAAGGATGGGGCTTTAAAGCTATGATGGGTTTTGGGGTCTCGTGCAGAGAAAGTGAGCGTTGTGGTTTTTGACTGTTGAGTGGGATTTGGGGACCGAAACACTAAAATACCCTAGGACTCAATTTGTTTAATGGCAACAGTAAGGTGCTGCAGAAGCGGGTTCATTTTTTTTCGTATTTATCTCTCCTCCGGCTTGCAGTAATTCACCAAATAGGAAGTTTCGAATGTATTTGTAAATACCAATTATTGCGAGCGAAACTCTATTTGGCTAAATTTTAGTTAGCCAAACAAGGCAGACATAGGAATGGTGTGGGCATGAGTCCCACAAGAAGTGAAGTTTCCGTAATACCCCTGTTAAACTCATGGGACAAAATCTTTAATTAAGATTTAGCCAACTAGCCATAATCTTCTTCCAATGCATATGCAAACTATTAGCTATTATACTTTTCTGTTGCATATCCTGTCAATCACAGTCTATGGAACGTCTTGAGATATTGTTTCAATGAAAGTTTGGCTTATTTGGAAAATATCATCTTCAATGTAACACACTTGTTTTTCGTTCACTAACATCAGGGACCTATTTGTTTTGGTTTTCTCTCCTACTTTTTCTTGGACTGTTTTCCTTTTGTAACATTTTTTTCGATTTGTAGTTTCTTCTTTTATTTCTGCCGACTAGTTCCTACTTCTATTGTTAAACCAAGTGCAAAATAACGATAATGATGAATCACTTGACTGATTTGAACAGATTTCAGCGTTGGATGCACGCTTCCGACTTTCTGAATCAAAAGATTATGAAGTGAAAGTGGCATTTCTTCAACTGGCAATTTCATCTGGGTGTCGGGACTATCATGGCGAGGTGGAGAAAACCTTAAAAGAGGTTGGAAGAATGAAGTATCTTCGCCCCCTTTACACTTACCTAGTACAAGGTCCAGGAAAGGAAGAGGAGAAAATATTTGCGAAAAGGGTGTTTGCAGAAAACCGAGCATGCTATCACCCGATAGCTCAAGGTGTGGTTGAGGCCATTCTATCCAAGCATCTGTAGCTCTTATTACTTGGTAAAGTAAAGTGAGAAATAAGGGCACTGACTTCAGCGCTCTGGCCTTGTTAAATGCTATACTCGCATTCTAATACGTGAGGTATGCTTCTCAATGCTGTCACAAACTCACAATAGGTGTGAGGAGTGTGGGTATAAA
This sequence comes from Patellifolia procumbens, assembly GCA_947645195.1. NCBI lineage: Eukaryota > Viridiplantae > Streptophyta > Magnoliopsida > Caryophyllales > Amaranthaceae > Patellifolia > Patellifolia procumbens. Next base: position 1,515,758 of record CANSGD010000920.1, read on the forward strand.
TAATGGGAGTGCTTACATTAGTTCCGAAAATAGCCAGTGATATTGACTATTGCTTAAAAATTGTACATTCAACCCTTGACATTTGACATGGCTTTGTTTTGTTAACTATTTTCTCATAATTTTGTTATTCATAATAGTCTATTAATTCCTCTATAATATTGTTTCTGCTTCCTACTTTGAAAAATGATTCCACATGTTACATCTACTGTAGATAAAACTTTAAATACTTCCTCTGTCCCAATTTAACTGCAATATTTTTTTAGTGATATACTCCCTCCGTCTCCTAAAGGATTTTCCATTTCCTTTAGGCACAAAGTGTAAGAAAGTAGGTTGGTGTAGGGCTTAACGTTTTATTTTATAATTGAAAAGTAAGATAGTGGAGAGTGTGGGGTCAAGTGCTTTTTGTAAGAAAATTGATACTACCTCCGTTCTATATGTATTGTAATATTTGACATTTTACACTATTCATACATTTTCCTTTAACCTTCTTTTGTGATTTATACATAAGGATAAATATAGTCATGTAAAGATATTAGCATCCAAAGTAGTGCATTCGGAGACATTAAACTCTCTATGTTGCAGTACATATGGAACGGATGTAGTATTATATTAGGTGGATCGTATCCAAATAAGGAAATGAGAAATGTAATTGGGACAAACAAAAATGAAAAACTAGGAAATCCTTTGGAAGACGGATGAAGTAATATAATATTGTTTCTACTCCCTACTCTGAAAAATGATTCCATGCTCTAAGTAAAACTTTAAATACAATTTTTAGTGATATAAGTTGATCCAATGCAATACTTTCCTCCATCCATATGCTCATGTGTAGAGCATATGATGCGAGAAACTGTGAGAGAGTGTACAGTACACCTGAGTGTACAGTGAATACTCTCAAGAAGTAGTTACTTTTAAGATAATAGATCTTAATTATTTAAGATGACAATGACACGCGGCAATTTGATAACTACCCACTATTCCATTATATTTAAGCATTATTACTTAGTCTTAATCAAATTCAGAAGCCAAAATATTTAAAAGTTCAAATACAAACTAAACAACTGTATGTCACTTGTGTTTGGGTACGTTTTCTATTTTTCAAGACAGAAAAAATGAAGATCTCTCAATAGAGGAAGTGTCGGACTGGACTGAGGTGTAATAGTATCCCGTTCCAGCAAGAGTGCAAGCGACTGGGATGATAGCCCTTTAACTTGCGAAGTATAGTGTAGTTGCGGATCACTATCTTGCTCCTACAAAGATAAGAATAAACAACATAAGTTAAAATCTCCATATCTGAAGGAAACTTAGGCAGTCAACTGAACTTCGACGCAATGATAAAGCAGTAAAACTGGATTCGGAAACTGCTGAATAGTATTCGCTCCGATATTCTGAGAACTTGAAAGATCCACATCCTAAAAGAAACAGCTCCGCAAAAATGAACATTAGATAATATAGCTTCTCACTGTGATGTTTTATATAATTGAAATAGTAAATAATCTTGTTACAGATTTAGCTACGCGGAAATACTAACAGGAAAGAAGTGGGTTCCTACCTTTTAGAATGATGTTTCTTATGCTTTGGAGCTTAATGAAGGCGTCAGTAATGCTCATCCGATCTTGGGCTGCATCCATTGAACATGCCACCCCAATCTCCATCACTGAGACCATGCAATTTATCATCGTATAATCATCATTGTCTAAAAGACTTGTATCAACAATCTGTGTCACTTTGTCGGGTAGAGCTGTCTTCACGTAAGTGTGAAGGTTGAGCTCTTCATCGAACATTTCTTCAGTGGGTCGTTTTCCTGTCATCAATTCTAAGAGAAGGACCCCGTAGCTGTAAACGTCACCTGCTGTTGATAGATCAGCGCCTAGGCCATACTCTGTCAATGAGAAACTCTTCATCAAAGAAGTATAAGCACATAGGGATAATTAAGCCTTAAGGTACTTGGTTGGAAGAAGAATATTTTACTGGGAAAGCAACTTTCCTGTTCCTTTTCGGGTTTGTAATTAGTTGAAATTAGTCCACCCTCTGATAAACGACAGTTCTTTTTTTTTCTTTTATCTATCTCTTCTCCCATCCATTTATCTTTTTATCTCTAACATTTCGTGTAAGGAACCAAATAAAGAAAAACTAAAACACAATCATGTGTTTCCCGTGACAAATTTTCACTGAAAATGTTTACCGCCCGACCAAACAGAGCCTAGAACTATTGTGTAGAGTTTGTATTTTTAAGCGAGCAAGATCATCCCATTATGGAAGATTTGAGACGAGACAAACATCAAGTGTTAGACAAAATTTATGCCAAGGAGGAGGAGATTGAGCTACAAAGTAATACAGTATGAGCCATCAAACATGCGAGTTAGAGGTAGAAACTACCTGGTGCAGCATAACCAATAGTCCCTTTAACTCCAGTTGAACTATTCTGATTTGGGTACGAGGGGTGTGGCAGAAACCTCGCGAGGCCAAAATCTCCAACATGGGCAACCATGTCATTGTCCATTAAGACATTACTTGGTTTTAGGTCACAATGCACAATAGAAACATCACAGCCATGATGGAGATAATCAAGTGCAGAAGCCACATCAAGAGCAATATTCACCCTCTGAAGAAGGCTGAGTTTCTTGACTTCAAGCATTTCATTGCTTTTGTCCTTGTTAGGGTGCAACCAGCTCTCAAGGTTTCCACCATGCATAAACTCATAAACAAGAGCTTTAAAATCATTACCCTGGAAGTCAATACTAGAGCAAGCAGTTATGATTCTCACAAGATTCCGATGACGTATGTTCCTTAATGCCTCGCACTCTGCCAGAAAACTCCTTGAAGCACCTCGATGTTGAAGCTTGAGTAGTTTCACAGCAACCACCATTTGGTTTAACTCAAGCACCCCTTTATATACAGAGCCAAAAGTACCCTCACCAAGTAAATTTGATGTAGAAAACCCATCTGTTGCTTTCAACAGCATGTTGTATGACAACTTCAAGAAGGGCTCCGTGTAAAACGATTCCCTGGGAGAAAGTTGTTTCTTTTTGTGATACACCCGATACAAAGCGAACCCGATGGCCACTCCCATACATGCACAACCACAAGATATAATCAGTTTCAGCATGAGAGAGAGTTTTGTTTTAGTTGCTGCTTCTCTCGTGCTGCATCTTGGGAGATGCAGTTCAGGGATGCCACCACAAAGCTTTTCATTTCCATTAAGAGATACTGCACTTGCATTGGCAAAAACTCCATTCATTGGAACCTCGCTATCAAAGTCATTATATGACAAATTGAGAGATGTCAGGGAAAATTTTGAAAAGTACTTCGGTATGTGGCCAGAAAGGTTATTTCGAGAAAGGTCAAGTTCCTGTATGCTTTTAAGAGAGCTGAATGATGAAGGAATAGGACCATGGAAGAAATTACCTTGCATATACAAGTATAAAAGACTGACACAACTGGCAAGGCCGCTTTGAATTTCACCAGACAACTTATTGTTGGAAACATCTAATCCCACAAGGCTCAATTGCTTGCTTACCTCAATAGGAACAGGGCCTTCTAGATGGTTTTGAGCTAAACCTAATTCAACTATGTTAGCTGGACCCTCAAAAAGTTCCTTGGGTATAGTTCCAGATAGCTCATTTTGAGTCATTATCACGAAATTTAAACTTTGGCAGTTCCCAAGACTAGCAGGTATGCTTCCTTGCAATAAGTTAGCATACAATTGAAAGTCTGTTAACTTGGATAAGTTTCCCAAAGACTCCGGAATAGTACCAGTTAATCGGTTTAAGCTAAAGTCCAGTCGTCCTAGGTTTTGGAGCTGCCCAATATCAACAGGAATAGTTCCTATAAGTTGGTTATTAGACATGCTCAAGAAGGCAAGGTTGAACAGACGACTCATACCTACAGGAACTTCACCAGATATCATATTGTTATCGAAGCCTAGGGCAGTGACTTTGGTTGAGAGATTGAGCATTGATTTTGGTAATACTCCTCCAAAATAGTTGGTACTCACACCAAGAGTCTCCAGTTTGCTGCAATTGACCAAAGAACTTACAAATTCTAAATCATCAGGATCACCACTACCAAGCTGGTTATGATTAATTTTTAGCATCTCAAGATGCTTTAGGAGTCCAAAATTCAAGGATACTTTTCCCGTAAATTTATTTTTGATAAGTTCAAGGCGAGTAAGACTTGAAAGATTTGACAAGGAAACCGGAAGAGGTCCAGTTAAATGGTTACCGCCAAGGTTAAGAACTCTAAGAAGCGGAAGTGTGGATGCTATGTTTGTTGGAAGACTTCCAGAGAGTTGGTTGTAATGGAATGAAAGCACAGTAAGAGAGGAGAGATTATAAATAGACCGGGGGATCATCCCTGTAAACTGGTTTGATCCAAGGGCAATGAAAGATAGATTTTTCATTTGACCAATAGTTTCAGGAATTGTTCCCTCAAAGGCATTAAATGATCCAGATAGGGATTCCAAAGAAGTAAGGTTTTGAATAGCTCTAAAAAGTGGTCCCTTCAATTTGTTACTATGAACATACAGACCTTTAAGCATAGAAAGGGAGCTAAATTCTTGGGGAATTATTCCTACCAGATTGTTCTCACTTACGTCAAGATACTCAAGGTGAAGGCACTTGGACAGGGTGACGGGAATTTCTCCACTGAGTGAGTTGTGGTATAAGCTCAGGCGTGACAACCTGAACAGGAGACCGATCTCGGCAGGAATAGAACCTCCCAGAGTGTTGTTATGAAGGATGATGTAACGGAGAAAACTGAGGTTTCCAATATACGGGGATAAAGTACCCACTAGACCTCTTGCTGATAAATCTAAGATGACAACCCTTTTGTGACGGTGGCCACATGTAATCCCTTCCCAGTGACAATGGTGAAGGGAATGATTCCAGGAGTTCAAGGCCCCTGCCGGGTCTCTCTGTATCCTGTCCTTTAAAGACAATAATGCAAATTGGTCAGTCGTGTTTCCTCCGGCATCAGATTCAATGCTAGATGTAGTAGTACCAGCACAAGTAGCGAAATACTGTACCAAAAGCATGATCAAGAACAGAAGTATGTATTTCTTATGAAGTGATAAAGAAGGAATAAATAAGTAGAAATCATTCATGAAAAAAAGGGTTAGTTTTCTCTCATTGTTCAGCCCCATTTTGAATTTTTTTTTTGATGTGTGGTAATTCCTAAGCTTTCAAATATATAATGCACGCTATGACATGGCCTAACGCTGACTTGCACCATAAAACACAGGTGACTGAACCGCACATTTGATGAGTCTTCAACTAGAATTGATTCCTCATTCTTAGTCCAGGAAATTTCTATGAAAAATCCTGTTAACTGTGACTGTGTACCATCCTCAATTCTTTAACTATATGGTGAGGCTCTTTGGTCCAACGGCCTTAAATTTACTTGTTACTACTCAGTTCATGTAATAACAAAAATTCATCTTGAAAATTTCTACTCAATTCATGTGGTTGCAAAATTTATCTTGAATCCAGTTTCCACACAACTTGCAATTCTTTCACAATACTGGAATGACATAGTAGAGGCCCTCTGTCGCGGAGATTTGAATCTAGGCCCATATTTTTTTTATGACAGTACGAAACTTACATGCTTACCCGTAGAAGTTTCCTCGTTTTTTATTTCTACACTGACCTCGGTAAACTCGGATGAAAACACATCCCTTACGAAGGGAGAGGAAGAAAATGGCACACATTTCGTCGATTCTATTGGCTGCGTCATATGAATTAAAACCCCTTGCGGGCCTTGACGCGCAGAAATGAAAATAGCCAAACAGTTAAAATTAAACAAATTACAACTTCAGAAAACAAGTATGGAAGCTTAAATCATTCCATTTTATACTTACTAGTCACAGTTTGTCAATCCATAGTGATGATTTCTTACATACAAGTGCATAGTAAGCGATTTCCATTGCAAAAAAAAAATCAGTAGTTGAAGTGCATTACGAAGCAGCGAAAAAGAATATATAAATTAAGAATAGCATTGAAAGGAAAAATACGTGAATTAAGAATATTATTGAAAGGAAAACTACGTAAATTAAAATTCGCATTGAAAGGAAAAATACGTTATTATTCAAAGATTGAGTGCATTGCTAGGCTGTTAATATGTTATCACCCTCAATGTTATGAAATTAATTTCAAATGCAGTTATTTGAGGAAGAAAATTTGGAATACAAAATAAGAGAATACTCTATAACATTAGCAGTTTAGTTTTATCACAGGAAATGATGTACTCCTTATCTATGTTTTTTCCACCCTTCGTTCTCTTTTAAGGACAACTTATCTCTCATTGTAACTCTTAGCTTTCTTTATTCTTTAGTAGTAGTATTTTCTTATCAAATGGATTCATCTTATTATTACTAATTTACAAGTACCAGAAATTCTAAAATTGCTTCAAAAAAAAAAATACTAAGCATCTTTTTAGAAGCAGACATCTTCTGTAAATTTGAAGTCCCATATAAATTTAAATTTTCAGAAATCATATAACTGATAAGTTATGAACCGAAATAAAAAATAAGGTCAACTGGTCTCAGCACAGTTATTCTTCTACTTTTGAGGCCCCTACCCTTTAAAATGGGTTAGAAGATTAGTGGAGACTTTTTTTCCATGGAAGTCATAGTCAATGGAAAACGCGTCAAATGAAGCACTGGGGAGTTTACCTACACTGATGATAAGGGCTGTTTTCTTTGAAGATATCAAGAATAATACTTCCTCCGATTTTTACTACTCACTACATACCTCCCCTTGAGCACGGTTTATTAAGGAAATAGAAAAAGTTGAGACATGTGAGACATAAGTAGAAATGACAAAGTTGACTCGACTCAATATCTGAAATCAGCCCGAGGCTCAAAAGGACCCGACCCGCTGCAGAACAAACTCGTCCCGAGATTGTCCCTACACTAACCCAATCTGATAATGAACCGAATATTTTATCGTAAAATCTATTTTAATTTAGGAAAATTTGTCAGAAACAACATTTTAAATACATTTTTTTGCGAGAAACAACCTTGTATATTTTTTTTTTGCAAGAAACAACCTTGTATAATTTTTATTTTGCGAGAACACACCTTATCACTCTTTTCTGGCTGACCACAAGTTTCCGGCCTTGACCAAGTCAAAGTTGCTATTTGCACTCCTTCTTTCTTATTTCCACACTCCTTTTCCCTCCTTTGTTCCCCATTATATAAATCTCATGTTTTTAAAACCCAAAAAGTTCTTTCTCTTCCACGCAAATTTGACTTGGTCAAGGCCGGAAACTTGTGGTCAACGCCGAAAAAGAGTGATAAGGTGTGCTCTCGCAAAAAAAATAATTATACAAGGTTGTTTCTCGCAAAAAAAAATTTAAAAGGTTGTTTCTCGCAAAAAAAAATATACAAGGTTGTTTCTCGCAAAAAAATATTTAAAAGGTTGTTTTTCGCAAAAAAATGTATTTAAAAGGTTGTTTCTGACAAATTTGCCTTTAATTTATAATTTTATCGTTATACTCTTTTAGTTTTCAATATTATTGTTATTTTTTATATTAAATCATAAATGTAATGCTCATTGTGTGTCAGAACAACCACAACAGTTTCCTGTTTTGTTTGTCTCGGAAAAAAAAGTATATTAAAATTTTGTTTTCAGGTAACAAGACTCTAATCACATGATACATGAAGAAAAAGACGTCACTAGCAAATAGATAGTTCCCTGTTCCATCAAAGAAAGCAACACAACTGGAACAAATTCAATATTTTGATTATTATATATGTTCGTCCCAAATGTATCTTCGCGACCAATACTTACCCCCGAACACAAATCCGCCTTGCCCCGAAACAGGCTCGATTTGATCCGAACTCGACCCAAAAAAGCAGTCTGATCCGAATTGACCCTACTTGAATCGAACTGATTGCCACCTCTAGAGATAAGTGGACCCTTTTGTCATTTTTTTTGGGTAAGAAGAAGTGGCCCGGACCCCACTCGGGTCCTAATGGGCCAGACACTTGAGAATAGGGGAAAGGGTAAGAGGAATTCCTACCCTCAAAGTGCCCCAAGTGGGGATTGAACCTCCAATCTTAAGGTTGAAAGGGTGCTCTCCTTACCACTAGACCAAGTACTACTTGGTTGACCCTTTTGTCATTTAGAAAAGTATATACTTCTATGTGACAGGAAAACATACCAAAAGTAGATATGTAGCGAGTAATAGTAAACTTTTAAATATGGGAGATAAAATGATTAAAAAAACGGAGGAAGTAAGAATACAGTAGTTGACTAATAAAGGTTGGCTCTTGACTTGACCTATTAATTGACTCCTTGGGCTATTAATTGATTACTGGAGAAGAACGGAATATCAAGGTTGACTAGGTGATATATTACATCAAAGTGGGACATGATGTTAGCCCAATTTGTTTGGGTACTTTCTTAGTGTATGTTCAGTGTATGATTAATTGTGCTTCCACGTTATCAATATATACTACTACCTCTTTTTTTTTTTTAATATGCACATTTCTCTATTTTAGGGTGTTTTTTTTTAATTGGTACCTTTCTATCTTTTACCATAAATAAAAGGTTGACCCACCTAATTATTACACTTCTCTCCTACTTTTTCTTTCCTTCTCTCTACCTTTTTCACTTTTTCCTTACTTTTACTTCCCTTCTCTCTACCTTTTTCACTTTTTCCTTACTTTTACTTCCCTTCTCTCATACTTTTGCACTTTTTCCTTGGTTCTAGTGCAAAGCCTTAGGTGCATATTAAAAAAAAACGGAGGGAGTATTATATTACAATATCAATCCTCTACAATACTAAATGCTACTTCACAATATAATGCAAAATAATTTAATTATAAAACTTTTATAATCGCATAAAATTTCATGAAATGACTTACATTATTGTGGACAGAGAGAGTAATGTTAATGGTTCAGACTAGAGGAAAATTTATATGACCCATTACAAAGTTAAATAAACTCAATAAAAAAAGTTGAATAACCACTCAAGATGTCCACGTTCATATTAACAATTGGTTGGAGGTATAATTATATTTGTAATTGACCAACGAATGAAAATTTACCATTGGAAAGGCCTGTTAGCCATTTAACACTGAAATATGAGTAATAATAAGTTTATGTCTCTCCTCTAACTTTACTTTACGGGCCTGTTCTTTTAGCTTATTTCCAGTTCAGTTAAGTTATTTCCAGTGTAATTCAGTTCAGTTTAGTGTAACGCAGCTCTTGATTTGACAATACTTTTACTCTCACATTTTATTATTCTTTTCAGTTTCAATTCAGCTAAGCTATTTTTAGCCGAGGAGAACAGACCGTAAGTCTTAAACCATTGTTTTAATTATTTTAGGGCATTCCAGGTTGTTCATTTGACACTAGGTTATCTAACATGTCAAAATGGTGTTTCTTCTTCAACAATCTTACACCTTTTTAATGAAGAAAAGCTCACAGCTAAACAAAACACAGACACTTAACTTATGCTAGCAGCCATATTCCTAGGTTATCTCGTCCATTCTATTCCAAAACCCTCCAACCAAACACCCTCCAACCAAAGTTTGTTTCTTTTATGGTGTTGACCTAGTCATTAGGCCTGGCGAAAGAGAAATCTACTAAGGGATTGCGAATTGGGATGAATAACAAACCTGAAACTTCCATCAAGCAATGGCACATTCCAACAGAGTTAATCTCTTTTCATGATCTTCATCTTCTATAAGCAACTATCTCTCATGAATGTACTTCCGCAAATAACAAATGCATTGTGATGGCGAATCTGCGCAACAAACTTCCACCTTGTGCTCCTGCATGAAAGACCATATGATCTTGGAACAATGCCATCACAGTCCACAGTCAGGATGCTTATAAGGTCTGACATGATCCATCCTTACAAAACCAGCCACAGAAAAGAAAATTCAGTATTACACTTCTTTTTCCAAATATTTCGAAGTATGGTGCACTATATCAAAGAACCAATGAAAATCAGTATTCTTCTGTTTTTTCCATCTTGTCTAATGATCCGAGATTACTTTAGTGACTTCCTAATTGTCCCATCATTAGTATACTAAACCTTAAAAGACAACGGGGGTATTCGGTCGAACATGTTCTTCAGAGTTAATATGTCATAGCAAAATGGAAATGGGCATTTTTCTCAACTCTATAAGATGGAAATATATCTATTTGCAACCAACAGCATGTTAAATAGTGGAGTATAAATAACAGAGCCCGTCTTTTCTCCCAGATCCCAAAAATAAGCAGTCATAACCCCATCCCCTCTCTGCGCCCGACGCAGCTGCATCTGCAAGCCAAGCCCAAGAAGGGCTGGGATGGGCCAAGCATGGTTCAGGTTTCACTAAAAGAAATTAAAAGACTACAAGGATTGCAATTGACAACTCAACAGAATAGATGTAGCAAAATAAGCACTGAACTAAGAGTTGCAGAAAAATAAATGTCAGCGGAACAGGGATGCTTCATAGAACAGGCAGGTCGCACAAAGTAATAAATACTTCAAACATTATATACCAGCATCCAAACCATTTGTGCCCAATCAAGAACTTCGAAGCCTCGTAATCTTGGAAAATCATCTGCAGCATGATAACCACCATAGCATTCAGAACAGAAAGGGATTTAGAAACAAACTGGATGACAGATCTTTTTAAATCTATTCTTTGGTTGGCGTAACATTCAAGCACAGCCAAAGATAATATTGCATGAATGACAACCTTTACATTACTCTCAAAGAATATAAATTGAGAGGGGGGCAGTACAATTGGGAGATCTAGGAAAGCATGAAATCAGGTGTATTTAGCGAGATAGAGGGTAGAGATAGAACCCCATAAACAACTAGTAAAACCTAGAACTTCAAAGAATGAGGGAGCTAGTACTGTAGTACGCAACCACATCAAGGGCCTCCTTGGATCCATATTCTGAAAGATCCGGGCTTTTGCTAAACATTTCTAAATGAAGAAAAGGTAAGGAATCATATATTTTTGACATGTCAAGGCAAATCACAACATGCTGTATCCAATATTGATTATCATAAAGAAGAAAGTAATGATACAGACAGATAGCTCATCTACAGACGAGTCTATGTAGATGATCCTCATCAACAAGTTGTTAACAAAACTGCAATTTTCTGTTAATCTTCAATAATTAGCACATGAATTTCAGTGTAGAGCATAGACTTCTCTACAGAGAGAAGCATATGAGCGAAGTCCTCATGCTCCTAAGAAGATTCAAAAAAGATATTCTGAGCCTCGGTGTCAATGACAATAAAACTTGTTGTCTTGTGAACTATTCGACCTCGACTCGAACGCGCAAAGCTAAGTCCGACTTGAGAAGCTCGTGAACAAGCTCAAAAGATTTTTTGTTATCTTATAAACATATTATACAATTTAACTAGAAATTAATGGTACCATATGCACAATTGTGAAAATTTAAAAGACGTAGCAAGAGTTAATCATCACAGATTTATTAGCATAATTTCACATTCAAGTTGAGTTATATGGCAAGTTAAACTTGAGCAATAGGCTTGAGACAAGCAGTCGAACCAAGCAAGTGTCCAAGCAAGTGAGCAACCCCAAGCTCGGATTGTGTTCGTCTTGGTAATATCCTGCACAATAATAGCATGAAAAACTTCAGAGTGTAGAAATAGCTTGGCTGGTGAGTATCAATATGCTTGAAGAGTATCAAAAATCATTATTGACAACATTTGACAAACAAAATCCAGACAGAGACATGCTCATCACATTAATCATTTATGATAGTACTACCCGATACATTTTAAAGCAATTACCATGCTGATGTTCAGATCTAAGAATAATTCCTTGAACCTGAAAAAAATGTTGCTAGACAATCATCAAGAACCAAGATTGAATCTGTAACTTACAGACTAGAGTTTCAATATCCTGTATAAGAGTACTGTTTGTCGCTTCATTTGCTTCACAATGTATTGTTACGAGCAGGCATAACACACAGATAAGATGGAATCTATAACTGGCAAAACGACACAGCATTTCCTCATGAAAGTCAGCCGTGTAATCACAGCATTACTGTAAAACATTGGAGACAAATATAAGATAACTACAAACACATAATGTAAAACTTGTGCAGGAGAGGTAATGATGTTTTGCAACGAAAAGCTACATTTAATATCATGAAATAACCACGATTTACAGACAACGTGGCTATAAGCTGTCTGCAGGCAGTCAATAAGCAGAGCTGACACAGCTCTTGACCTCTTGGCTCCTTTCTCCTGCAAACAGGAGGCAATAGACAGAGGATATCAGTTACCACTTACCAGAGAAACTTTGCCATAATGATCAGAGTTCTTCTTACCTTTAATAATTGTATTGGGTGACATTCGATCTCAACAGCTACATTGCATAAATAGGAGCATCATATAGCTTACAGGCACACCGCACATGTATCTCAGTATCCTATTTCTAATGTCAAAATGAATAAATTTTGGTAGCTGAGGAATGAACCTCAGCCCCCAAAGAGTCTCCAAGCTTTGAAACTTTCTACCAATCCAATCAAACAAGATATGAATTTCCAATAAAACTAAGAGCAAAAAAATGATAATCATAAGAGGTTTTACCATTCTCAACAGTACCAAGAAGCCAAAGGAAAATACTTGATCCAATCACTACAAGGACAGCAAAGTCAAAGAGAGTAAGCGACACCTCCAACATAGCCAAAGAAATTAATTTTGTTCCCAAAAAGTTTATTATACAAATCATCAATCCTCGACCTATAGAAATACGCATTCGACTACCAAACAAAAAGCTCCAAAGTTCAAAACAAGAACTAAAAGGAATAATTTCCCTAACCAACGCTCATTGTAACATTTCAGTATAAAGATTGGAGAGCATAATACTTGAAAAATTTATTGCCTCCAAGCTAGAGTGACCGAAAACATTCTTTTCGTGTTAAATAAATCAATAACCCATTCTCACAGCAATATTAGAACCTCAGTATCCTTTGGTTGTGCTCACATTAATCAGTTCTTTGGTTTGGCTAGTTGCCCTTACTTTCCTATCCTTTTCACCAATTACTAGTACAAATAGTAAAATTTAGTATTTACAGTCCAGAGAGTTCTGCATAAGAACTCCCATAGATTCCGTCAAACATAGCAAGTGTTAACAACACCAAAAGCAACTCGGGCTACATTTAAAGAAGGCTTTGCCCAGGTATACGTCAAATCCTTCATCTTGAACAAGGAGATATCTCAGTATCTTGCTTGTTAAACACATCATCAGAAAATGGCCATCACATCATCGAAGGATCCCTGATTTAGCTCAAAACTACTAATTCTGAACAATTAGTACAAAACAGTTGCATACCACATAACAGCAAATTAAGCCGGGGTTAGCCAGAAGCAGATGCCCAATAACAAACCGGAACAGCTACCATAGTTAGTAAGAAGTCAGGTCCGCTGCACTAGTTCGCAAGAAAGAACTTGCCATTCATACGGATTTGGATAATAGGTCCGCTGCATTAAGAACTGCAATGATTTAAATTTGTTTAAAGCCTCTCGACTGCAAGTTTTCACAAATTAAAAAAGAAAATGAAAAAGAAGAGGTCTCGACAGAACTCTTCCTATACCGCCCTGATAATACCCTTTGCTTGAAATTATCTCACGTTTCTCTCAAGCCATATCTCATGCATAGTAAAGCACATTAAAGCCCAACTTACTAGCCCTTTCCCCACGAATTTTCTGCAGCACCCATTTTGGTCCTCTCCCATCTTCATCTAGATGTTGATGGACCAACAGACAGAGCCGCAATAGTAGTTTGGTATAGTCACATAATTCGCTATCTAACTCGCCTTTTGAATTTGCAATTCGACTAAAATGGGCCCAAAAATAGCCCAAAACCGACAATCATTAGCTTATCTCAATTTTCAATACGCAAGGAGCTTAGAGAATTATGTAACAGTATATGGTCCACACGGTATGTTGGTTCACACTTCACAGACTACACACTAGCCGAGCAGTGGCATAAAAACAAAAGATGCTCTGGGCCAGGCCAAGAGATAAGCTCGTAGAAAGGATTAACTGTTGGAATATAAATTCTTAAGCAACTAGAGTTCACTTAATCAAGTCTTCTACATTTCATCCAAGCATATTAAGGCTAGCAATGTATTTCACCCAGACAAAGTTTGGAAATGGAGGAAGCTACATAAGAATATTTCAAATGTTATTAACTCAAAGAAGGCTCTAACTTATAGGGAAAGCCTTGTCTTCCTAGTTCCTAGAGCTGTTGGGAGTTGAACTTTAAGAGGATGGACTTGTAGGATCAGGCTGCTATCTTGAGCTTCTGTGGACCTCGGAAGACAGAAGGACAGGCTATAGAATAAATGAGTCCATTTTCGGTATGCCAAATATAGAACTTGGTACAAATGAATCTGTCTGCTAGTATGTATTCGCAATCGAGGAAGATAGCAGATTCCAGGAAAAACAAGCACAGAAAAAGATCCTTAAGAAGCTCTGATAGGAGATGACAGATTCTCAATTAGAGAAGCATGTCACAAGCTAAGGGGTCCTGTAACTGACAGTCTAGTAAGTTGGTGGTATGCAAGAACACTGTTAAACCAAAATAAAGCTTTATTTTGACAATTTGTGGTTCTGTTGTTGGGTTGGTTAAGTAGAAAGGACTGGTAGGCTAAGTTTGGTGTCCAGCCATCCAGAGTGATCCTATCTGCTTCTTCATCGTCAAGGGCCTCAGACTTCGGAGCAGATTATTTTTTCCATGTTAATCAGGTGCATATGGAATACTTGGATAAATTCACTTCACCAGAGGTCCCTCAGGTTGGTTGGAGCCTTGAAGGAGATATTTTGAATTCCCAAAGCTACGAGAGAAGAATCTGCTATAGCACTAAACAGAGCTGATATGTTAAAAGAGATTGCTTGCACAGTTTTTTAATCAGTCACGGAGTCGCAAGCATCTTCAGGAGCCTTAATGCCAAAGGGTCTACTGCACATATTTAGATTTCAAGATGTTTCTAACCATTTTATTGTTTATAAGTTGTCGTGGTGATGTATAGCTCTTCCACAAACATGATGAGACCCTTCCTCAAAGATGAGTTTCATGTCTTCACTTATGAGTTCTTAGGAATAGGACAATAGGCCATACCCACACATCAATATAGGTCGTATATTCATGTTTCTAGCAATGATACATTTCTTGTTTACCAAACTAACCTCGGCATCATATATAGAAGAAAGAGGAATCTTCAAAAGAACCATACTTTAGACAAGCCAAACAAACATAAACAAGAACATAAAGCAAATAGACAATCAGAAAACTGCGGTCGGGGAGGCAATCAAATTACTTCATCTTTTACCATCCTGCAACAATAATACGTCGTTCGAGAAAAACAATTCGCTTCCATTTCAGTGATAAAATGATACATTCAAATAAGGAAAATAATAGTATAATAGGTGGACTATATCCAAATAAGGAAATGGGAAATGTAATTGGGACAAACAGGAAACATAGGAAATCCTTTGGGGGCCGGAGGGAGTAGTTCGATCATACTTCGAAAACAATTCTGATTCAATTTCATTGATAAAAATGATACATTCAAGCATTTCCCCAACCCCCAGCTCTACAAATCTCCACTACTAACAGCAAAGATATATTCAAAACAAAGACAAAGAAAGAAATACTGTAATTAACAACTTACAACAAAATGTAATAGACAATAAAAATGGGATGAAATCATTGCTGCTGTTCATCCTCCAACTTCTTAATATAAGCTTTCAAAACCAAAACCAAATCTCTAGCAGGAGCTTGAAGAGTACCCACAAGAGCAATAGAAGGATTCTTCAAAGAACCCAACAATTTAGCATAAACATCAGCTCTTGAAGGCAAAGTTTCCAATCTCTTAACTTCTTGAGGCCCATAAAACTTACCCTCAAAACAAGCACCAGTAAAGTCATTATCTTCAAGCTTTTTCTCCTTCTGAAAGGTTCTATAAGGTTTAAGAGCAACTGGGATTTCTTCAGTATGAACAAAAAGCCAAGCATTCATACCTTTCATACAAGGTTTTATTGCTTCCCATTGAGTATCTTGTATTGCTTTCTCAACAAGAGTGTTTTTTGCAACAATGAGTTTAGTGTTTTCAGGGAGTGATTTCCTGAGTTCTTGGAATTGTTTAACAGTGAAACCCTTGTAGTTGATAGCAGCAACAAGGTAACAGTTTTCAAGGTGTTGTTTAACTGTTTCAACAGTTTCTTCTTTCTTTGTGCGGCTGATTGCGGATTTGATGGTGAAAGTGGAGGTGGGTTTTTGTTGTTGTTGTTGTTGTTGTTGTTGTTGTTTGTGGGTGATTGGGGAGAAGGAGAGTTTGTGGGGTTTGAGAGGGAGGAAGTTTTTTGGGTATGAAGAGGAGAGAGAGTGGGAAAGTTGAGTGGTGGGAAGGGGTTTGGAGAGGAAGAGGGTAGTCTCCATTGTTGAAGAGATGAGAGTTTTGAAGGGGTGAAAATGGAGGGGGGAAGAGATAGGGAGAGTGAGCTTATCTACTCCTTTTCTTGTTTTTCTTTTCTTTGACTTAATAAATGCTTTCTATCTCTAAACCTTCTTTATTTTTTTTAGCAAAAATTAACGTGAATAATCTGCATTTAGCTCATTTTTTGTTACTAATCTCATCTTTATTTATTTCAAAAAAAAATCTCAATTATTGTTCATGTTTTTCAAAGTAGTCTATCTTAACTCAAAACTTGTTCAATAGTTTTAAGAAGCCACATGGAGCAATTTTGTTAGCTAAACAAAAAAATTAAAAGAAAATAAAAGAACATCACCCTGCTCCAAATAGCCACCACCTCCAACACCAAATATCCACCACCACCTCCAAGTCTCCAACACCAAACCGTCGCAATTTCCCTTCTCTTGCTTTACCAACACCGTCACAATCTGCCTTTTCTCTCTCCTCGGCATCTCCCTCTCCTTTTCAGGTGGGTGAGTGGGTCTAGGTTGGTTTTAGGGGCATGGGTGGTGTTTTTGAATGGGTCTGGGTTGGTTATAGTGGAATTGTTTTTTTTTAAATTTCGTTCCCACCTTACATTAAGATTAGGGTTTTTCTCCATTTTCCATAATGGAGCCGAAATGTTTTTTTGCTCGAAGAACTAATTGGCTTGTTTTGAGCGGAACGAACGGGGTCTACGTTGGTTTAGGGGCGTGGATGGTGGTTTTCGGTTGGTTTTAGGGGCATGGATGGTGGTGTTCGGTTGGGTGTGAGTTGGTTTTATCTAATCACCTTGTTTTTCTCTAGATTAATTTATTCAATCCATTAAGCTCGCTGAAAATTATAGGGTATACTAGAGTATGCCTTGCCAAAGCTATGTAATTTTGCCATCTTAACAAAAATAAAAGAGGAAAATCAGCTTACACGTGACTTTGATTGAGGAGAGAGACAAAATTTTCTATTACATAACAAAAATAGAAGTATAAGGGAAGATGGAGTGGACACCAAGAAATAAAAAAAAAACTTAACTGCTTTACTAATTGACAATTAACCGTTCACAAATAAAATTTTTAAATGGCTTCGCACGCGTCACGTGTATTTTGACGCTAATAGGAAATAGGAAATTTTAATTTATAAAAATTTCCCAAATAATGTATAACAACCTCAACATTATCAAACTTTTTTAAAAAAATTAATTTAAAAAAAGAAAAAAAGAAACTTCACAAACAACACTATTTATCTTCAACCTTATTTGTTTTGCTTGTGGTGGTGTTGGTAGGAAGGAAATGAAAGAAAGAGGAGAACTATTATTACCCTTATTATAAGGATAATAATTACTCACCACCACTCATAGGTAACTATTACCCTCATTTGAAGGGTAATAGTTTCCCTCTTTCTTCCAACCAACACCACATTATCCTCTCCACCACCATTCTGTCCACTTTATCATCACCTCTAAATGCCTTAATTTTTCTATGTTTGACTTTTATTACCACTTAATACATTAACCACATTCCAACCATGCTCTTAAAGGAAAAATTTCATATCTACACAGTATCACATTATTTTGTAAAATACTAATGTTATGGCTCAACATCAATTTTATAACACTTGATGATTGAATTGCCCGGACAAAGAGATACATAAATCAAGTAAAATTGGAATAAAATATGGAGCTTCTGGAAAGGAGAAACAACATAATATTCCAAAATGAAATTTCAACCTATTACGAATTTTACAAAGCAAAGCACACATACTTAGAACAGCAATGGCATAATGCTACTGACACCCAAACAGCCACCTACACCGCCAAAAACTAACAAACAACCTCAGACCATACAGGTCGGATGGAAACCCCCACCGCCACACCTCATCAAACTCAATTTTGATGGGTCATCTACAGCTTCTTCAGCACCAGCCGGCATAGTCTCGCCACTCGTTGTTGAAGCAACAGCTCTACGTAATGGACTCCTACAAGCCTTACAAATGGGAATCTCAAAGCTCATGATTGAAGGAGACAACCTGCTCAACATTCTTAAAGGCATATTTAGCACCCCGTGGTGCATCCAGACACTCATCGATGATATTCGGGTCTTCTCTCACATTTTCGGACTACCTCTGTTACCCATATCTTTCGAGAAGCTAATCGGGTTGCCGACTACCTATCTAAGAAAGGACATCATCTTACAACAAAATCTCGCGTGTATGATGTCTTTAACGATCAGCAATTATATATGTTTTTTCTTTTAGATAGTTTAGGGTATACTCTTTGAGAGAAGGATCTCCTAAGCTTCTTCTTGTATCTCATGTAACAAAAAGTAAAAATAAAATATATAACTCCTAGACCTTCCTAGCTACATGCATAGATCAATGCAATCTAAACCACATACTTCCTCCGCCTTTTAGCGGTACCCAATGACTTAACACATTAAACAAAACACAACTTTTAACATGCTATAATTGTCTAGAAGTAAAAATTACAAAAGAAAAGTATATATTGAAATTATATACCGAGAAAATCTAATAAAACCCGTATACAAGAAGGCCAAAAAAAAAAAAGAGTATAGAAGTATTGTTGCAGCTAAATCCTAACAAAGAAAATGCTAAGTTCAGGACCACCACTCCCATCTGGGTTCATCATGTAATAAGTCTCAGAATCTTTAGATCCAATAACACGCTCAAAAAAGGAACGCATATAAGTAAGTTCACCATCTGGTGTCTCATTACCTTCACCACCACTAGGCAAAACACCAGCACCCATTGAAACAGCATGCAACATTTGCATAACACTCAAATCATCATCAGTTGGTTCTCTTTTAATACCATACCCAGTTTTCTTACCATTACAATACATTGTCCATATGGGTTCTTCAATAAGTTTTGTTTTATCAGATGGGTGTTTCTCACATTCTAAGGCAATCCTAACAAGTCCTAAACCCATGTCTTGCAATAGCTTCCCTGTTGGAATAGCTAGCTCTAGCAACAACATGGGGAGACACCTAGGATTTTCTTGGATAGCTAAGTTTACCCTTGCTTTACGATACCCGAAGAGGGTGCCCGTGATACGAGTACCACCGTGGACTTGCCCGTCGTTGAGCCTGTTAGGCATCGGTATTCGACAAGTAGGGGTTACAATGGGGAAAGACCTGAAGACAGAACGTACTCTTCTAAGGATTTTATTTGATTTAGATGGGTTTTTTCTCTGAGAGGGTGCTTGTAGGGATATTGGTGCACGCGGTGATAATGAACCGTTGTTCATTGGTGTTATGGCTCCTGTTTGTGGTGTTGGAGAGGGTGGATGTGGAGGAGGAGATCGTCGCGGGGATGCTGGAGATTGTCTAAGGGGTGCAGGCATGGTGGTCTTTGCAGTGGATGGAGTATCAAGAAAACAAATTTGCTGGTTTAAGAAGAGAGGTGTAACTTGGAAATGTAAGGAGACAAATGAGTGGTGTGCATATATGAGAATGTAAAACAGTGTGTTTATACCAACAGCCAATTGACTTTGAATGTTAACTTGTGGATTGCACGTTGAGTTTTGCCGTCCTGACAAATTCTACATGTAAAACTCTGTTACTGACATCTTAGGATACAGTCATATTATTCTCTTCATGCTGGCCGCCCTGACGCCCACTCCCAGGGGAGGTTTGAAATTGCTTGGCTTTACTCTAGTAATCGGAATGCTTCTAATTTCAAGTCCTAATTCCTACAACTCCATGTCCCTTCCGTCATTGTTTGACTAGTTTTATATCTACGGATCTACCGATGCATGCGAAATTATATAAACTTTTGTATGTATATATAAATATTTCATCTGTTTCTAAATATGTAGAACATAGAAAAAGTGGGGGAAAACCAATGAGGTTAGAGAGAAAGTTGTGGACCACAATTAAAAAGAAAAATTGTACTTTAACTAAATAAACAATTGAATATATATTGCTTGAGTAAGGGTAATCATGTAATTTTATCATTTAAAATGTCCTATTTTGAGCTTGGTGTCACTTATTGTGATATTTCCATATTAGGAAAGTATGTCACTTATTTAGAAACAGAGGAAGTATATCATTATTGGACGAGAGAAAATAAAGAAGAAGATTGTTGAAGCTGGGAGGATAAGAAAAATAATTAAGTTTTTTTTTTTGGGGGGGGGTCAAAATTTAAAAATGTAAAACAATTAATTATAAAAAGAGAATTGTACTATCTAATTGGGATTTTTTTGTATCAACTTATTTATTTTTGGTGTTCTCCTCCTCTTACCTTATTGAATAGAGATATGTTTGGTTTTTCATGGTATTCAAAAAACATAATTCATAATAACATATTTTACATATTAGAGGAAAAAGTTGGTATATAGGTTATGACAAACATAATTTCAGGTGCTCTTATTTTTCTTTCAATTGGTGCTTTTGTTAGGGTTTCAGTTAGTTGTTGTTATTTCAGTTTATTGATCTTTTTTTTATTGACTGTTGTTTTTTGTAGGTCTGATAAGTCCGTAGGCAAAGTGAAAGTTGAAGCCAAGGATTCAAAAGGAAATGTGACCTTTAGAAGGTATAATCCAGATGATTATGAGGATCCGTTTGATCCATCGTATGTTTGTTTGTTTCTTATAGGGTGTTTTATTCATTTCTTTGTTTTGTTATTTTTGTGTTCTAATGTTGTTTTTTGTTCATTTGTTTTAGGATTTTCACTACAGAGGATCTTAAGTCTATTCAGTTGTTAGTTGTTTCTGATTTTGCTCACCTTCAAGAAGTTATTAGTGGTTTAAATGGTAGGCAGAGGACTTGGGTGAGGGATATTGTATTTGGGGGTTTGTTGGATATAAAGATAAAGAATTTCAGTCCTCGTCTTTATTTGGATGTGATGTTGAGGTATAATGCTAGTGGTATGATGTTTATGAGTGAGAATGGGAATCTGTTGCTCAACATGTTTGCTATTAGTGATGCTTTGGGTTCGTCGTTGTCAGAGAAGCATGTTGAGGTTATAGATATTTATGCATTTCGGCGGAAAGGGAGTGAAGTTGAATCCAGGGTGGAGAGTAGGAGATGCTTGGAGTTCCTTGGTATTAGTGAAGGTCAGAATCTTTATGTGTCGAAGAAGGCTTGGCCTAATCTGTTTAAGAAACATGTTGTTGGGGATGATTTCAAGAGGTTGTTTGTTTTGTTTTGTGTGACAAAGTTTCTTTGTCCCCGTGGTGATTATGGTGCAATGGTGAAGTGTGGCAATAGCGTAGAAGATGTTTCTCAAATTTCATCATACGATTGTGATAAGCACTTTATTGTGCTTATCCATGTTGCATTTTTAGTGTCATTTCATATAGATTAGAGCATTTTAGTCTTGCATTGAATGGGTTTTTATTACTTTGAGTCAAATTGTCTTTTCACTACTCGTTTAATTGTTTTGGATGATTTCCAGGCTAATTAACAGGTATTTGGAGCGCTTTGGGTATTTGGAGACCCTTGGGTGGAGTCTAAGGCTTGGAAGAGCATGAAGCAGCTCTGCACGGTCGTGTGGCATATGACACGACCGTATAGCATTTACCTCCGAGGATCAGTTACAAACTAATTGGCTTTGAAGATTGGAAACCAGGCCTACACGGCTGTGTCAATTTTGGACACGACCGTGTAGTGTTTTTTTCTAGCATGGCAGCAAGTATTGGAGATGCTGAGGATTTTTGGACGTCAGGTCTACACAGCAGTGTCATTCTGGACACGACCATGTAGCTATTTCTACACTGAGGCAGGAACTTTGAAGAAACGCTGAGACTTTTGTATAACAAGTCTACACGGTCGTGTCGTTTTAGACACGACCATGTCGGCCTGCTTTCGGGCTTTGACTAGTTTTCTCCGTCTTAGTTTAATGAACCTTTTAATTAGTTTTGTAGCTTGGAAGTCGACATGATCTCACACTCTAAAACTCTAATTACTTTAGCTTAGCCCTAAACTCTCTCTAAACTCTTGGTTTTCTCAATTGTCCATCTTTGAAGATCGAATCCTTAATTCAATTCAAGTAATTTTCCTTCAATCTCTTTTCTTTATTTCTATTGCTTTGTTTATCATGTTTAATTTTTTTAATGTCTATTGCTTAGAATCCATGATTAGTGAGTAGTTCATTATCTAGGGTTTGGGCGAAAGTATGAATTAAGGACTTAATGTAGATTGTTAATGCTTTTTATGATTCAAGTGATTGTCTATGCATTGAATGTGGTGTTTTGACACCCTAGGATAGATCTTGATCACGTTTATGCTAGGGCACTTAGGGTTTCTATTGTTCTTAATCGAACTTTAATCTCTTTTGTCATTCCCATGTTTCGACTTGATTTCTAGACCAAGGGATTGGGTAGGAATTAAGGGGGTCCTTTAATTAGGGGTTTTTCGATCTCATTGAATCTATTAATCAATTGACCAAAGACCATTCGAAAGAGGATTTGGTTGGTTGATTAATCGATTACTCTTGAGGACCATTCGAGAGAGGACTCAAGTTAATTAGAGGGAAACTTAACCTTGTATTGTCTTCGTTGTGAATCGCTATAGTGTTGATTATCGTTGTCTAGCCCAAGTT
Organism: Patellifolia procumbens; assembly: GCA_947645195.1. Lineage (NCBI taxonomy): Eukaryota > Viridiplantae > Streptophyta > Magnoliopsida > Caryophyllales > Amaranthaceae > Patellifolia > Patellifolia procumbens. Next base: position 1,538,758 of record CANSGD010000920.1, read on the forward strand.
CATATGAGTAGCCCGAACTCTAGTTTTTTCCTTATTATATTAATTCTCCTATTTGATTATTAGTTTGTAATCAATAGCTAGTTGATTAGTTGGTATCTTATTCAATCTTAAACCCCAAAAATCCTTCACTTAGGTAGTTTTGGACTTACTAGACTATAGTCAATCCCAATTTCCTTGTGGTTCGACCCTTGACTTGCCATTACTACGTTCTTAGTAGTTGCCCGTTAGGTTTATAAGTTTTGTTTGCCTAGTGGTTCTTAGTGCCTTTACGACACACGAAAACCTCTTATCAAAATGGCGCCGTTGCCAGGGAAATTGTGCTATTGATCGAAGTTTACTTGAGTTTAGTGTTGCTTAAGTGATTTTTATTTTGTTTTTGGCTGTGTTGTTATTTGCTAACCCTCTGCTTAGCTTTGTTGTGTTTGATAGGCTAAAGTCGTATCACATATTCAAAGATAATTCCTACAGTCCTCTAACAATGACAGTCAAGGAAAGTAGGGTAGAATCCACAGAGAGACGGAAGTTAATATTTAGCCAAAAAGCTACTTCAGAAAAAATCAGATAGGAATCAACTGAACTACTAATTAGACTAAAGAAAGCAATATAAAATGGATTTTACGCTATGAAATAAAGGTCTAGGAAATTAGTTCGGTCCACCATGCTTAAACCAATCAAAGGATCAAACAACTATCAGAACCTAGGCCAAGAATCGACATATTAGAGCAGTGTCAAGCTATGGTTAACTCTCAACGCCCATAATTCAACATATGCAGCATGTTCACAAACATAATCAAAATTACAGATGTGTACTAAGCCTCTAAAAGTAAGATGGATCTGTGCAAACAATTATTAACCTCAAGTAATCAAAGAAACTGCGCAATAACATTAATTACTCAATAAGAACAAATCACACCATAACCTATCTCATCAAACCCTAGAAACTAATAGCAATTCAAATAATCAAGGTATAAACATGGCTTCCCTAACCAAATCCCTAGAAATTAAACTACTCAAACATAATTGAATCAATAATAACTATTCTAATAAGAAACCCTAATTTCAACATCATGAATCAATTGAATAATTAAACTAAGCAATCAAAGTAATTAAAGAGATTGTAGTAGAGAAGAATACCAATTGACGGAAAGTAATAACTTTTATTGAAATCAAATCTGAGGTTCAATCACCTTTAAACTAATCTAAAGTGTTTAATCTAAATAAAACTCTCTAAAACTAAGATAAGAACTATTGGGAATAAAATAGAATAAAAGAAAGATGTCTCTAAAATAATGAGGAAAAAGGTATTTATAATACCCCCAAAGTCTAATTAAAAACGAAAACTAAGATAGAATTTCCGCGAATACGAGCACGGGACCCTATCGGGCCCATAGTAAAAATTGTCGCCCAACTTCATTTTGTAACATAGTGGCAGCACGCAAGAAAACCGCCTTTTTGGATCCACCCGATCGGGCAGTGGATCGGGTCCTCAGCACTAACCCAGCAGCATCATCCTTGCGTGAAGCAGCAGCAGTTCAGCGAATTTCAGCCCACCCGATCACTGGCCCGATCGGGTGGTGGATCGGGCTCATGCTAAAACGGCCCAACATCTTCCTCTTGGCGTGCACAGCCAGCAGCAACACAAAACAAGTTTGGGACAGCCACCCGATCGGGTCGGGCAGGGGTTGCCCGATCGGGCTGAGCTTAAGTTTCTTCACCCGATCGGATCGGGCAACGTCTGCCGATCGGATCGGGCAACGTCTGCCCGATCAGGCCCACAACTTTAACACCCGATCATTAATTCTTCGCCAGATCGGGCCATTTCTTGCCCGATCAGAGTACGGGAAGCTCCTTTTTGACTCTTTGGCTCTCAATTCTTCACGTTTAGAGGTCTTGGGACCTCCTAAACTATCCATAAAGCTTGTGAGCCATCCTATGCGCCTCGTAACATTTCGTAAAGCCGTGGTTGCTTCCAAATGGCTCGGAATTGAGGAGAAAACTCCCTAAAACATGCAATTCAACACTAAAACACAAAACCACAATTATATACGATAGTTAGCATAAAATAGCTCCGAAGAGCTCCAACGACGCACAAATTAGCTCATAAATAGAGGAGAAAACTCTATATAATTACGTGATATCAAACTCCCCCAAGCTAAACCTTTGCTTGTCCTCAAGCAAACAGAACATGAACATGGAATAGATTGCCTCACCCCATAGATGAAAATCAATCAAAGCTCAAAATGTTTTCAAGACTAAGAATTGTTCAAGAAGACAAAATTCAAGTTCGGCTAATCAAATCCACCCAACCACCAATCATCCAAGCAATTCATCAAATTCAAGCATCCACAAAGCATACAAATCCTGAAAAGGCTCTCACAAAGGTGTCGCTCCTCTCAATTTTGTGGCAGGCAAAAAATATGCCCGAACACTCACCAACCCGACCATAAATGCCCTTCCCACTCACACTCTCATGTGCTTAAGAAGGTTAAATGACGCTCATCCTAGTCAAGTCGACTCCATTAGCAGAAATGCTCTTTAACTTTGACAAACTAACTCGAAATCAATCCAATAAACAATGCAGACACGAGCTCAAGAGGACTTTGTAGGGTTGTAATGGGGCTTAGGTAAGAGGTAGGGATAATTTTAGGAGATGTGGTGGAAAAACCGAGAAAGGGGAGCATGAATCACTCAAACAAGGCTTAAGATGGCCTAAACAACTCCCAACAACACCATATAACCACGAAAAATAACCCAACTCTCATAATTCAATGAAAACTCACAACAAACCCAATTTTCAAGCAATGAAGCGAATTTTTCTTTATGAACGTACGTGAATGAAAGAATTTTGAATTCTTTTGAACTTTTATTTCATTTTTCTGAACTTCATTCACGCAACTCTAATTTTGCTTTTTCTTTTCTTTTTCTCACACTCAAACCACGACAAATACACTTTTAATTCCTCAACAACCAAACCAAACCATGAAACCAATTCTCAAACTCAACCCATACAAAAGCTCCCCCAAGCTAGGCTTGGGAATAATATCGAAATAAAGGTCATGGGCTCATAATACGGGTTTAAGTAACATGAAACAAGGCATTAGGCTCAGCGGGTCTAAGGAGGATAAAAGTATATCAAAAATTTACTCTGAGGTTCAAGAATCAGACAAAAGAATGCCTCTATCACAGCAAATGCTACAAGTCATCGAAAATCAGACAAGTACGAAGTCAAAGTTAAGATCAATCCACTAAAGAGGAACTAACACACAAAAACAGACTGGATAATGATATGAATCCAATAGGCTACAAAGAGGCCTCACAGTCTAACCAATTCAGGCATGCAACACAATGTAGTCTAATATAATCAAACTTTGCTCGAAATCATAGCAATGAAACATCAAATCATAGCCTCAAGATCACAAATGCCCAGCTATCCAGAAAACAGAGTCAAATCATTTTCAATAAGAGTAAAACAGGGGCACATGGAGGCAACTAAACCAGTCATGGGAACCATTTTTTTTTCCAGTATTTTTCGAAAGCAATTATCTATCCTAGAAAGCAGTAAAAGAGATAGAGAATACAAACAGAATCCTCCCCCAAGCTGAACTTGGCAGTGTCCTCAATGACAAAAGGTAACAAAGGACAACGCTAAGAGGAAAAACAATGTTCGTACCCTCACTCTCGCTCACTAAAAAGAAGAAAAGTAAAAGAAAAGGAAAAAAAAGGAAAAATACGAGTTGTCTCTCGCACAGCGCTGGTTTATAAAGGTCCCGCACGACCATAATACCTCCATCTCTCAAATAGGAGGGGCTAAGCAGTGAGAGCCACCCTCATCAAACACTCTCCTTCTCCAAATGTTCTTTATGATACCTCCAGACGATGAGACAACCTTAGGTGGAACTGGAACCTTCTCCACACCTACCTCATCCAAAACCTCAGCCCTGGAACAAGATTGTTCAAGCATAGGTTCCTTAACAGCATTGGTTAGTTTAAAAATCACTTTATCATCACCAACACTTAGAGTTAAAGCCCCAGACTTAACATTAATAACAGCACCAGCAGTACACAGAAACGATCTACCCAGAATAATGGGAATCTGAGCATCCTCATCCATATCTAACACCACAAAATCAACAGGAATGTAGAATTTCCCGACCCTAACAGGAACGTCCTCTAAAACACCTAGAGGGTATTTTATAGAACGATCAGCCATCTGTAAAGTGATTTGTGTGCATTTAAGTACTCCCATATTCAGTTTCTTATAAACAGATAATGGCATAACAGAAACGGAAGCACCTAAATCACACAAAGCCTTATTAATAAAAATAGTTCCAAGATGGCAGGGTATAGAAAAACTACCAGGATCTTTCAACTTTGGTGGGGTTTTATTTTGAATAAAAGCGCTACACTCTTCAGTAAGAGCGACTCGTTCTCCCCACCAAAGTCTCTTTTCTTAGTTATCATGTCTTTCAGAAATTTGGCATAAACAGGGACTTGGGTAATTAAATCTATGAATGGAATTGTTACCTCAAGGTTCTTGACCATAGCCAAGAACTTACCAAACTGCTGATCGACCTTTGATTGCTGCATCCTGTGAGGAAAAGGTAGCCTTGGTGTAAAAGGCATTTCAATAACCTTCTCCTTTTCTTCCCTGTCTGTTCAGCTTCCTCAGCTAAATCGACTTCAGACGTCGTACTCTTCCTTTTTCCTTCCTCTACCACCTTCTTCGTCCCCGCAGTTGGGGCAACATCATCAATGGGCATTGGAGGGGCATCATAAGCAATGCAACTACGAAGAGTGATGGCATTCACGTGCTCTCTCTGAATGGGTTGCCCTGACAATTCCCCTTGATGCCTCTGAGCACTAGTGCTTGCTAATTGTGCAATTTAAGTCTCGAGAAGTTTGATGTGCTTCTCTTGGGCTCTTTATGCTTCCTCATTAGCTCTCTGCATAGCTAGCACTTGTCTCTCTTGATCTCTTTGCGCCTCCTCATTAGTCTTTTGCATGCTCAACATCAGCTTCATCACTTCATACATGGAAGGCTCTTGTGGGTTATTGTTTTGTGGAGGTGGGGTGTGAAAATTTTGTGGAGCTTGGAAGTTATTGGGGTTATGGAAGTTTTGTGGGGGGGGTCTCTGAAAATTTTGTGGGGTTTGATAGTATGAGGGTTTAGGATGGTTTTGTGGAGGTGGAGGTTGATGGTTTTGTGGATTTTGGTAGTTATGTGGAGGGGGGAAGTTTGGTTGTCTATGTTAAAAGGCGTTTGCCTGCTCCATCTGAAGTTGACTGAACTGACAGTCATGCCCAAAGTGACCCTGCACACCACATACCTCGCAGTAAGATGAGGTAATGGGTGCTACGGCAGACATAGCATTAATGCTCAAGGGGGGTGTTGTCGAGGAAGAGGATTTGAAGGTGTCAATCTGCTGGCTCAGCTTCGCTATCTGCGAAGTCAATAATGCAATGGCATCTACTTCCAATACTTTCCTCGTGAGGCTGCGGGAAGTGGAATGATCATTGGCTGCAAGGTTTGATAGAAAATCATAGCCTACATTGACTTCCTTATCAAGAAAAACTCCTCCCGTAGATGAGTGAACTATACTCTTCGTCTGAGGCTGCAGACCGTTGTAGAATGTCTGCGTCAAGAACCATTTATCCATGTTGTGATGTGGACACTCTCTCTGTAAATCTCTGAACCTAGCCCACGCTTCCCGTAATGTTTCATCAGGCTTTTGGGAAAGCGTGGGTAGTTTGTTTCTGATTTCTGCTGTCTTTGTAGGTGGATAGTACTCTCTCAGAAACGCAGCAAAAATCTCACTCCATTCAGTTTCCTTCACGTCGTTCAACCGTTTCTTGGCTCTATCTCTCAATGAAAACTCGAACAACATGACCTTTAGTTGATCTGGAGTGACGCCGGCATGTTTGACGGTTCGACAAAGCTGTTGAAACCGCTGCAGATGATTTGGTCTTCAGTAGGATGCCCACCATACTGATTTTGCTGAACCATGCTGATGAGTCCAGGATTAATTTTGAAATTATTAGCGGCAATGGTGGGCATTGGTGGTCCAGTGGAAAGACCATCCGGGTTGGGCACCCCATACGACTTCAGTGATTTAGACATAAATGAACTCGAGGTGTCTGATCCAGAGGTGTTCAGTTGAACAGACTGCTTTTCTCTCTGAATTTTCTTTCGAATCTGCCTGATTGTCCTTGTAAGATTGGGATCCGCTGGGATGGGGGAACCGTTTCTTTGAGACCTGGGCATACAAAAGAAACAAAAAGAAGCAGTAAAACGTACCTCAATTGGGATAATGAAGTTCCAATGAGGCACAGAGAAGTAGACCAAATAACCAAACAAAAACTTAGAAAACTAGCCATCTCCCCGGCAACGGCGCCAAAATTTGATAGGCTAAAGTCGTATCACCTATTCAAAGATAATTCCTACAGTCCTCTAACAATGACAGTCAAGGGAAGTAGGGTCGAATCCACAGAGAGACGGAGTTCTAAGTTAATATTTAGCCAAAAAGCTACTTCAGACAAAATCTGATAGGAATCAACTGAACTACTAATTAGACTAAAGAATGCAATATAAAATGGATTTTACGCTATGAAATAAAGGTCTAGGAAATTAGTTCGGTCCACCATGCTTAAACCAATCAAAGGATCAAATAACTATCAGAACCTAGGCCAAGGATCGACATATTAGAGCATTGTCAAGCTATGGTTAAGTCTCAACGCCCATAATTCAACATATGCAGCATGTTCACAAACATAATCAAAATTACAGATGTGTACTAGGCCTCTAAAAGTAAGACGGATCTGTACAAACAATTATTAACCGCAAGTAATCAAAGAAATTGCACAATAACGTTAATTACTCAATAAGAACAAATCACACCATAACCTATCTCATCAAACCCTAGAAAGTAATAGCAATTCAAATAATCAAGGTATAAACATGGCTTCCCTAACCAAATCCCTAGAAATTAAACTACTCAGACATAATTGAATCAATAATAACAATTCTAATAACAAACCCTAATTTCAACATCATGAATCAATTGAATAATTAAACTAAGCAATCAGAGTAATTAAAGAGATTAAAGTAAAGAAGAATACCAATTGACGGAAAGCAATAACTTTTCTTGAAATCAAATCTGAGGTTCAATCACCTTATAACTAATCTAAAATGTTTAATCTAAATAAAACTCTCTAAAACTAAGCTTAGAACTATTGGGAATAAAATAGAATAAAAGAAAGATGTCTCTAAAATAATGAGGAAAAAGGTATTTATAATACCCCCAAAGTCTAATTAAAAACGAAAACTAAGATAGAATTTCCGCAAATACGAGCACGGGACCCGATCGGGCCCATAGTAAAAATTGCCGCCCAAATTAGCTCATAAATAGGGGAGAAAACTTTATATAAATATGTGATATCAGTGTCACATGAGAAGGAGAGCTCATGGTTCACCCATATTACCTTTAGATCCGGAAATCAATCGCACCTTGTGAAAGCTTCGGGGAGGTTTGGAACGGTTGATCTTGAGTTATGCACCAGCTTCACCAATCTCAAGTTCGACAAGTGAAAATGAGTCAGACATGGGTGAGGAAAATGCACAGCTTTTCAGGGATTTCAGAAATCCGGGGTCCTATGTTTTACATGGTGGAATTCGACTCCCCACAACCACTACAAATTTCATCATTCACCCTCAGTTCACACGGATGGTTAAAGTAGAGCAGTTTTGTGGAGGGTCGGATGAGGATCTACTCGATCATCTTAATCGGTTTCTTGAGATTTGTGCTATGATAACGACGAATGATGTCGCTCCAGACTACATCAAGATGCATCTCTTCCGGTCTTCTCTTTTCGAAAAGGCAAAGTCTTGGCTCAAGAGTTTGTCTGCTAACTCCCTCACTACATGGGAGCAAGTTACATTGGCTTTTCTGAAGAAGGATTTCCCAGAGTCGAAAACCGCAGATATTAGGAGGCAGATCTCCTCTTGATGAGCAAGAATGTGATGAGAGACTTGCGGAGGCTTGGGAACGGTTTAGGGAATTGATTCGTTCGTGCCCTCACCATGAGTTCAATCAAAATCTACTCATGAGGTTCTTCTATGATGGTCTTGATCCTATGTCACGTGCTAACCTTGATGCTGGAGCGGGAGGTCAGCTTTTTAAGATCCCGCAAGACCAATTAGAGGCCACCATAGAAGAAGTGATCAAGAATTACTCATGGGGTGGAAGAAGGAGAGGTGCCCAACCAAAGAAGGGTGGAAAGTTTGTGTTGGACCCAATGGATCAAATTCAAGCGAAGATGGATCTACTTGACAAGAAGCTCTCAAAGATCACCCTTGCATCATCTAGTCCCTCACAAGTGAATGCTTTCTCTTGTGACATATGTGGTGGTACAAAACATTGGTACCTCTTAATGTGGAGGATCTCAGTCAGAGCATGTGGCGGCGATGAATAGTAGAGGAGAGGGTTATTAAGGTAACCAAGGTTATAGGAGCAATCAACAAGGAGGGTGGAGACAACCACAACAAGGCTATAACCAAGGCTTCAACCAACCTCAACAAGGTTGGAATCCACCTCAACAAGGCTTTAATCAACCATAACAAGGGTTTACTCAAGGCTATAATCAAGGTGGATCCTCCTCTCGAAACTCTAACACTTACAAGGCCCCTCATCAAAGATCCAACTTCCAAAAGGCCCCTCTAAACCCACCATTTCCTAAGCCTAATCCCGAACCTACTCCATCCTCCGACCCTACCTCCAAAATTCTCCAACAACTCCAAACCATCACCCAAACCCTTGCTCTACAAAGCCAAACTCTTCAAATCCATGACCAAAGGTTTCAAGAGTTACAAGCTCAAAACAAAATGCTTGAAACCCAATTAGCTCAAGTGGCCGAGAAGAACCCTTCTAACCCCACAAATCAACTTCCAAGCCAATCTATTCCCAACCCTAACCTTTATCAAGCCAAAGCCATCCATTTGAGATCGGGAACGAACTATGAGGGCCCCAAGATGCCCAATGAGAGTGAGGGAAGTGAAGTTGAGGAGGTTGAGAATGATGCTCAAGGGGAAGAAATTGAGAGAGAAGTTGATGTTGAAAGAAGAGAAGAGGACAAGGAGACGGAGGAGACTCATGAGCAAGATGGTGACAAAGCTCCATTGGCAAAACCTCCTACACCTAAGACCTATGTGCCACCGGTCCCATATCCTCAAATTTTAGTGGAGAGGACATTGAGCGACATATTCACTAAGTTCCTCAACGTCATGAAGAGCCTTCAAATCAACATCCCATTCTTTGAGGCTGTCTCAAATACCGGCCTATGCCAAGTTCTTGAAGGAGATCCTCTCCAATAAGTGGAAGTTAGAAGATGAGCTCATTACACTGCCATACCAAGTGAGTGCTCTTGTGCAATGTGCTATGCCCAAGAAGCAAAGAGATCCTGGAAGTTTTACATTGACTGTGAAGATAGGGGACTTTGAGCCTAAGGGTGCGTTGGCCGATTTGGGGGCAAGTGTGAGTTTGATGCCTCTCTCTATAGCCAAGCACCTTCATTTTCCTCTTCTTCCTTCAAGGAAGACGATCCAATTGGCGGACCGAACTATTAGGGTCCCGCATGGGGAGTTGGAAGATGTTCCAATCCAAGTTGGGCATGTGTTTGTGCCTTGTGATTTTGTGGTAATGGACATGGAGGAAGATCCCGAAACTCCTCTCATTCTCGGAAGGGAGGCTCTTAAGATATTGGGCGTCGTGATAAACTGTAGAAATGACACCATCACTGTTGAGGTCGCCAATGAAAAAGTTGTCTTTGATTTATCCAAGACATTGAGGAAGCCTATGATTGAAAGGGTTTGCCGAGTTAGTCATGTGGAGAGTGAGATGGAGGGATTTAAGAGGGAAGTACACACTGAGGATGAGCTCTATGTTTCTATCACTGAGGAGCCGAGTTTACATTTGGGAGAGGTGAAAGAGTTCTCTATGCTTCTCGATGGTGCTACCGTTGAGGAAACCATTGGATCGGGATTTGAGGTCCTAGCCACTTCCGTTCCTCAGGAGGAGAGTACTAAGCCTCCTCCCAAGGTAGAGTTCAAACCCCTTCCCCCCCTCCCCCCTTAATTATGTTTTCCTTGATGATGAATGTGCTTATCCCGTTATTGTCAATTCGGCTCTTGATGACATATCTGTATCTAAGTTGATTGAGATATTGAGAAAATATAGGGATGTCATTGGGTACTCGATTGATGAACTTAAGGGGATAAGTCCTTCTCTTGCTATGCATCGTATCCATCTCACCGATAGTAATGCTTCCTCCATTGAGCCTCAAAGAAGACTTAATCATAACCTCAAAGAGGTGGTGAAAAAGGATATTATGAAATTGCGTGATGCGGGAATCATCTATGCTATTTCCGATAGCAAATGGGTGAGCCCGATTCACGTGGTTCCTAAGAAAGGAGGCATGACTATTGTTGATAATGAGAAAGGGGAAACTATTTCTACTAGAACTGTCACTGGGTGGAGAGTTTGCATAGATTGCAGAAAAGAATGTTAGAAAGGATCACTTCCCCCTCCTTTTTATTGACCAAATGTTAGAAAGGCTTGCCCGTCATTCACACTTTTGTTTTCTTGATGGTTATTCCGGATTCTTTCAAATTCTAATTCATCCGGATGATCAAGAGAAAAGCACCTTTACTTGTCCATATGGGACATTCGCTTATCGAAAGATGGCTTTTGGTTTTTGTAATGCCCCATCTACTTTTCAAAGGTGTATGACGGTGATCTTTTCTGACATGTTGGAGGATTCTATTGAGGTTTTCATGGATGATTTTAGTGTGTGTGGTTCCTCTTTTGACACATTTCTTGCTAATCTTGAACTTGTGTTGAAAAGGTGTCATTTCATGGTTGAAGAGGGTATTGTGCTTGGTCATAAAGTGTCTAGTAAGGGCATTGAGGTAAATATGGCAAAGGTTTCGGTAATTGAGAAACTCCCGCCACCAAATTCGGTGACAGGCGTGCTTTCCTTGGACATGCGGGTTTTTACCGGCATTTCATCAAGGATTTTTCTAAAATTGCCAAACAATTGACGAATCTACTTCAAAAGGAAGTTGAATTTAGGTTTGATAAGTCTTGCATCGAGGCTTTTCAAACCTTGAAAAGAGGCCTTACTTCTGCTCCTATTGTGCAAGCTCCTAATTGGAGCTTTCCTTTTGAATTAATGTGTGATGCTAGTGACTTTGCAGTGGGAGTTGTACTTGGGCAACGACAGGAAGGAAAGCTCCATGTGATAGCCTATGCAAGTAGGACTTTGGATGACGCACAACAGAACTATGCCACTACGGAAAAGGAGATGTTGGTCGTAGTGTTCGCATATGATAAGTTCCGTTCGTACTTGACTTGCAATAAGGCTATTGTCTACACGGACCATTCTGCGTTCTAATACTTGATGAGCAAAAAAGATGCAAAGCCAAGGCTCATTAGGTGGGTTCTACTTCTTCTGGAATTTGATTTTGAGATGAAGGAGAAGAAGGGGACGGAAAATTTGGTAGCTGATCATCTCTCTCGCCTCTCCCTTGATGAGAGAGATCTTGATCTAAAGGATGCCCCCATCAATGATAATTTGAAGGAAGAACACCTCTTTGCTATCATAAATATTGAGGTCCCATGGTTCGCGGACTTCGCGAACTATTTGGATTGTGGGATTGAACATCATGGTCTTACTTCTGAGCAAAGGAAGAGGTTCTTCAAGGAGGTGTGTAGATACTACTGGGACGACCCTCTATTGTTCAAGAGGTGTGCTGACTCTGTTTTTAGGAGGTGTGAGCCCAATCATGAGATTCATTCTGTGTTGAATCATTGCCATACTTTGGCATGTGGTGGACATGGTGGAGCGGGCAAAACTGTTGCTAAGGCGCTCCAAAGTGGTTTGTTTTGGCCTCACATGCAAAAGGATGCTAGGCGATTTATCTTGAGTTGTGATAGGTGTCAACGAAGCGGTGGGATCACCAAGAGGAACGAGATGCCGCAACAAAATATTCTTGAAGTTGAGCCCTTTGATGTGTGGGGAGTTGACTTCATGGGACCCTTTGTGCCATCTATAGGGAATTTTTACATTCTTGTAGCGGTGGACTACGTGACCAAGTGGGTCGAAGCGATCGCTTCCCCCACCAACGATCACAAGGTTGTCATGAAGCTCTTGAAGAAGATCATTTTTCCTAGATTTGGGGTGCCTCGTGTGTTGATAGGTTTTAGTCGTGTCACCTAATCAAAAATAAACCTACGGACCTCTAACTAGGTAGTCAGTGGAAGCAGGGTCGAATCCACAGGGAGACAGAGTTTCTAAATCAATATTCAACCAATTCAGCTACTCCAGATGAAATCAGGAAGGAATTAATTAAACTAAAGAATAGACTACAGAAGACGGAATAAATTGAGGATTAAACTATGGAATAAAAACCTAGGGTATTAGGTCGGTCCACCATGCTTATACCAATCAAATAGGGTCAACTACTACCAAAACCTAAGTCAAGAGTCGGGGGATTAGAGCCTATGTTGAGCTATGGTTAAGACTCAACGCTTATAGTTCAACATACGCCGCATATTCACTAACGTAATCAGAACTACTGACGTGTCCTAGGCCTCTAGTCGTAAGACGGATCTGTGCAAACAACTATTAACCACAAGCAACCAACGAAACTGCGCAATAACGTTAATTACTCAATAAAGAACAAACCACATCACAATCACCCTAATCAAGCCCTAGAAATTGATAGAAATCTAAATCGCAATCATGGTATAAACATGGCTTTCCTATCTAACACCCTAGAAAGAGACTACTCAGACATGATCGAATTAATAACGATAAAACTAATATGAAACCCTAACAATTGCATCATAAAAGATTAAATAAATAAACTAAGCAATCAAAGTAATTAAAGAGATAAAGAGTAGAGAAGAGTACCAATTGACGGAAAGCAGGAACTTTTATTGAAATCGAAATAGGTTTGATCACCTCTAAATTAATCTAAAGTGTTTGAATTAAACTAAGAACAATGAAGAATAAAACTAGTCTAAAACCTAATGAAAGATGAATAGAAGATGTCCAATAAAAATGAGGAAAAAGGTATTTATAATACCCCCTCAAGTTAACTAAAAAACGGAAACAAAAGGCGAAATCCGCGTAAAAGGGTGCCAGACCCGATCGGGCCCGAGCACAGTACCCGATCGGGCCGCGGTACAAAAGTCATTGGTTTGCGTCTTGGGCCTTCGCGTAGCAGCAGCGCAGCATTAACTTAATATTACGGCCCACCCGATCGGGCCTTGGGCATCCACCCGATCGGGCCAGGTGACGAAATGTGTCAGCAAGTTCCTCTCGAAAGCAGCAGCAGAATGAGACCAAGCAGCACTCCACCCGATTGGGTCGGGCGGTGGTCACCCGATCGGGTCTGGGCACATGTGTGCTCGCCCGATCTGATCGGGCATACATTGCCCGATCGGGTCCGCAACATTCATACCCGATCATAAATACTTCGCCCGATCGGGCCATTTCTGCCCGATCAGTGCACGGAAAACTCCTTTGACTCCTTGGCTCTCTAATCTTCACGTTTAGGGGTCTTGGGACCTCCTAAACTATCCATAAAGCTCGTGAGCCATCCTACGTGCCTCACAACATCTAGTAAAGCCGTGGTTGCTTCCAAAAAGCTTGTAAATAAGGGAGAAAACTCTATATAAATACGTGATATCATGTGTTGATAAGTGATGGTGGTTCGCACTTTGCTAAGAAGCAATTGGAATCTCTTTTTAAGAAGTATGGGGTCAATCATAAGGTGGGACTTCCATACCATCCCCAAACTCAAGGCCAAGTCGAGGTCTCGAATTGAGAGGTGAAGAATGTGCTTGAGAGAGTGGTGAACAAGACTAGGAAGGATTGGTCTATGAGGCTAGATGATACTCTTTGGGCTCTTTGCACCGCTTTCAAAACTCCTATAGGCACCACCCACTATCGTCTTGTGTATGGGAAGGGTTGTCACTTTCCCGTTGAACTTGAACATCGAGCTTGGTGGGCAATCAAAGAGCTTAATATGGATCTTACTTTGGTGGGCAATCAAAGAGCTTAATATGGATCTTACTTTGGTAGAACTAGAGGAGCTCCGCTTTGATGCTTATGAGAGTTTGCGCTTGTATAAGGAGTGAACGAAGAAGTGGCACGACCAAAGGATACAACAAAGAGAATTTCGGGTTGGGGACAAGGTCTTGTTGTTTAACTCAAGGCTTAAGCTTTTTCCCGTACAGCTTAAATCAAAGTGGTCGGGGCCATTTGAAGTAGTGAAGACTACCCCCTATAGAGCATATGAGATTGTGGGGGATGAGCGGCCCTTTTTGGTTAATGGCCAACGCTTGAAGCTCTACCACGACCACCACGTCATTGGTTTCGTGGGATGTTTGATACTTGGCTCACCCGAGCACCATCATTGAGAGGTGAGTCCTGTTAGTCAAGCTAATGACTTTGAAGAAGCGCTTCTTGGGAGGCAACCCAAACATTTCTTTTAGGACTAGGTAGTTTGATTTTATTTTCTTTTATTTTTATATAAAAAAAATTGTATTAGTTTTAGTGTAGCTTAGTATACTGCTAATAAAGAAGGAAAAAAATGAAAAGAAAAACAAAAAAAAGGGGAGGCAAAGCAAAAAAAAAAAAGAACGAGAGAGTGTGGAACTGCAGGTCTACACGGCCGTGTCGATTTCGACACGACCGTGTAGCTCTGCAGTTTAATAGTTACTGCCTGCTGGAATTCTGGGCAACACGACTGTGTAGCCCGGCTGCTGCCGGTTTTAAACACGGGGAAGGGGGTTAAGTCCTTCATATTTTCTTCTCAAATTTTTGAACTCCCTCCCCACTCTCACTCAAACCCTCTCCTTCTCTACTCCAATCTCCCTTATTACTCCCTCATTCACCACTAATCCACCATTAAAATCACTCCTTTCCTCTCAAATCTTCATCCCCTACCTCTATTCATACCTTTCTCTTCCACAAACCATAATTTTTCACAAACCCTCACTTCTTCAATTTGGGGAAAGTGCTTGGTGAAGGATTTCATTGCAATTGGAAGACAATCTTCACTCATCATCATCATTAACCATTGCCGAAGGTTCGTTTGCGGGTTACTCCCACCATTAGATCGGTATACACTTTCCTCTCTTGATTTCTTATTTTTTTGTTTGAATTTTTTTGAAGATTAGTTATAGTTTGTGGTTTGTTGATTGTTGACAATTGATTTGGTTTGAATTGAGTGGTGTTGCTTTTTGTTTGGTGAGGAACATCTTGTTGTGGATTGTTGTTGTAATTTATTGTCTTCTTGATTTGTAGTGTGGACTTGTGTGCACCTTGTTGTGTTTTTTTGACCCTTTGCTTGGTGATTCATTGTTATCATGGCCTCAAGCAGCCGTAGAAACACCGCAAGGCAAACAAGTACCTCAAACCTCTGAAACCAATCACCACCACCACCTCCACCACCCATCCACCCTCCACAAATCAATACCCTTGGGATTAATTTCACCAATTCCTACCACCTTAGAGCCTTTATGAGACTTACTAGGAGGACCGTTCGCCCTCCAAATTCTATGATGCGAACGCCGCCGCAGCCCTTTGGGTTCAAGTTCACGTTCAACAACTTTTTATGGGGTTGGGTGGACAAATTGGCTAAACTTGCATGCCTACACATATAGAAGTCTCACCTTGGAATTCCTCTCCACCCTTTCCGTTCGTAAAGCGGAAGGCAGTAGGAACCCTAGGACCATGACCTTCAACCTACTCGGCCGGACCTACACTATGAACATAGAGGCCGTGAATGATGCCTTTGGGTGGCCAAAGGGTGGGGTCATTGGGCCTAAGAGTGCATGGGTGTCCTCCTACAAAGAACAATTCTTTTGGCAGCCATTGCCTGCCCGTTCTCCATACATACCTAGTTCGGCCAAGGCCTCCCATGTTGTGAGTCCGGGGTTTTGAGTGTCTCATAGGGTGATCAGCAGTACCATATTCGCCAGGGGGATAGTACGGGAGTGGTTACTAGCCGTGAACTCTACTTCCTCCACCATATGACCGTAGGAGACACTAGACTTAACCTTGGGGCTTGGTTTATTGAGCACCTTGAGGATGTTGCCCGTAAGGGGTCTGGCGACATCTTGGTGGGGGGATGATTACTTTACTTGCTATTTCTCGTGGTATTGATTGTGCAGGTTTTCAGCCTGTCCTAGGATCCACTCTGCTCGACCTTATCTCTTATCAGATAATGCAGTGGATCTCATCCTTAGGCCCGAATGGCGGGTTTATTTGGAAGGTAAACCATCAGAAGTACGCAATCCTTCTAGATCCTTCAAAGAACCCCCATCTATGATCAGGCCAACTGGATTTTTGAGCCGGATTTTGAGTAGCCTCCAAGGGGCATTGATGGTGGCGAGGCTGACATGGAGGTTGATGGAGGAGGAGGAGAATAAGGAGAGAGAGAAAACAGGGTGCACAGGCCCCCCAAGGGGCGTTTGGTTCTATGGAGCAGCAGCTGGCTGACCTCCAACAGGGCATGGGCGGATTACGCATGGACTTTCAGTCCCTCAGATCTGAGGTCCATTCTTTACAGGAGTCCCAGACCACTACTCAGCAGTACTACCAGTCCTTGCAGGACAGTTTCTCCGCGATGACCTCGGAGTTCCAAGGGCTTCGCTCTGATCTGCAGTTGGGGTAGGCATAGTGGCTGGTACCCTGGCAGCTCTGGCTCCCACCCCCCTCCCGACCAGTAAGTCGGGATTCTTTCCCCCATGCTTATGTTATCATTAGACTTTTCACATTGTGGACACTGTGTGGTTTAGCTTGGGGGAGCATGTATATTTTAGTTGCATATAGTTTGCGTTAGTTGCATATTTAGTATCATGTTTAGGTTGCATGTAGATTTCTTTAGCCTTGTATGTACATACATATTGCATTTAGGTCTGGACTCCTCCTCTGGTACGCTTGTATCTTTTCTTGATGACTTAAAAACTAAAAAAAAAAGGGAATGCTTTGATAGTCTCTAGTAGGCCAAGGAATTGGTGGGTTGTAGTATGATTGGTCTCCCTCTTGTGCGGCTCGACTAATATTGGTAGCTATACCCTTTGTGAGAGCATGTTTCTATAGCCTTATAAAATGACATCTTTTCAGTCTTATCTGCTTGTTGTGTAATGCTCTTCCTTGATGAATATTCTGTAGAACTTGCATTGATTCTCCTTAAATACGCTTGACTTGTTTGGGTCTTGAATGTGATTGAGGCTTTCATGTTACTTGAGCTACATTGTCAAAGGCCACCCTCACCTACTTATCCTTCTTTGAAGCCCCTGTGAGCCTAAGCTTGTTTTCTTTGTTAACCACATCTCTAGCTTATTACTTATCTCCTTACCTAGGGGATTGTGAAACTACTTAGATGGGGTGAAACATATTGATGGGTGTTACGAGAATGACTTGGTGTAGGTGTTCGACTTTGTGTTTGGTTAAAACTCATGTCTTGTTTGAGTTCGCATCCTTTCCATACATTGAAGTTCTCTCCCTTCTTCTAAAATCACCACAATCCACAAAAACAAAAAAACAAAAAACAAAAAAAAGAAATAAAAAATGATGAATGAAAAAAAAGAAAAAGGGATTTGTGGTGTGTTCAAAAATCGCAATAAGGGAGATTGAGATGCTAAAATAAGAGGAGAGCTTGTGATAGGTTGTGTAGAGCGTGCAAATTTTAGTAGGGTGAGTTTTGTGCTTTTAAAAAGGTGCTAAGTTAGAAGTTTCACTTTCCCCTCTTTAACACCACGATCCCAAATGCTACCACACCCTCACCCTAAGCCTACGTTACAACCTTGACTAAGTCCTCTTGATTCTTGATGCAAACTTTGGTCCTTATGCGACGGAGAGTGAGATGATATGCAAGCTTATGGTAGGATATGGTAGATGGAATTGAGCTTTGAGCGTTCATTTGACCTACTTAAACACATGAGAGAAGTGCGCACAACTAAAGTGAGAGCTACTATCTATATGACTAAGCCAAGCATGGGGGAGAACTTGTGGTAAGATTGGTTGCTTTTCCTTGTGCTATAAACTTTGAGGCTTGATAGTGTTTTGCATTGGTTGTTGAAAATGTTTGAAAGGTCTACATAATTCATCTTGGCATGCGTATCAAATTGAGGGGTCATAGAACTCTTTCCCCATGTCTATCGTTTGTTCGCTTGAGGACAAGCAATCAGACTAGCTTGGGGGAGTTTGATAAGCACTTCATTGTGCTTATCCATGTTGCATTTTTAGTGTCATTTCATATAGATTAGAGCATTTTAGTCTTGCATTGCATGGGTTTTGATTACTTTGAGTCAAATTGCCGTTTAACTACTCGTTTAGTTGTTTTGGATGATTTCCAGGCTAACTAACAGGTATTTAGAGCGCTTTGGGTATTTGGAGACCCTTGGGTGGAATATAAGGCTTGGAAGAGCATGAAGCAGCTCTACACGGTCGTATGGCATATGACACGACCGTGTAGCATTTACCTCCGAGGATCAGTTTCAAACTGATTGGCTTTGAAGATTGGAAACCAGGCCTACACGGCCGTGTCATTTTTGGACACGACCGTGTAGTGTTTTTTTCTAGCATGGCAGCAAGTGTTGGAGATGCTGAGGATTTTTGGACGTCAGGTCTACACGGCCGTGTCATTCTGGACACGACCGTGTAGCTATTTCTACACTGAGGCAGGAACTTTGAAGAAACGCTGAAACTTTTGTATAACAGGTCTACACGACCATGTCGTTTTAGACACGACCGTGTCGACCTGCTTTCGGGCTTTGACCTGTTTTCTCCGTCTTAGTTTAATGAACCTTCTAATTAGTTTTGTAGCTTGGAAGTCGACATTATCTCACACTCTAAAACTCTAATTAATTTAGCTTAGCCCTAAACTCTCTCTAAACTCTTAGTTTTCTCAATTGTCCATCTTTGAAGATCGAATTCTTAATTCAATTCAAGTAATTTTCCTTCAATCTCTTTTCTTTATTTCTATTGTTTTGTTTATCATGTTTAATTTGTTTAATCTCTATTGATTAGAATCCATGATTAGTGAGTAGTTCATTATCTAGGGTTTGGGCGAAAGTATGAATTAAGGGCTTAATGTAGATTGTTAATGCTTTTTATGATTCAATTGGTTGTCTATGCATTGAATGTGATGTTTTAACACCCTAGGATAGATCTTGATCACGTTTATGCTAGGGCACTTAGGGTTTCTATTGTTCTTAATCGAACTTTAATCTCTTTTGTCATTCCCATGTTTCGACTTGATTTCTAGACCAAAGGATTGGGTAGTAATTAAGGAGATCCTTTAATTAGGGGTTTTCCGATCTCATTGAATCTATTAATCAATTGACCAAAGACCATTCGAAAGAGGATTTGGTTGGTTGATTAATCGATTACTCTTGAGGACCATTCGAGAGAGGACTCAAGTAAATTAGAGGGAAACTTAACCTTGTATTGTCTTCGTTGTGAATCGCTATAGTGTCAATTATCGTTGTCTAGCCCAAGTTCATACCAGTAGCCCGAACTCTAGTGTTTTCCTTATTATATTAATTCTCCTATTTAATTATTAGTTGGTATTCAATAGCTAGTTGATTAGCTGGTATCTTATTCAATCTTAAACCCCAAAAAAACTTCACTTAGGTAGTTTTGGACTTAGTAGACTATAATCAATCCCAATTTCCTTGTGGTTCGACCCTTGACTTGCCATTACTACGTTCTTAGTAGTTGCTCGTTAGGTTTATAAGTTTTGTTTGCTAAGTGGTTCTTAGTGCCTTAACGACACACTAAAAACCTCTTATCAGATTGGTGTGGATTTTGTCAGACATGCGTTGTGTTCTGCCATTTTGGACTATCATCATACACTTACATCTAAGAAGAGTACTTCAGGTTTTGATGGCAATAAAGTTAGTATTAAGTTAAGGGGTTGTATAAGTGCTTTGGTGCTTGCTGTGATTAAAAACTTCAAATGTCATGATTTAGATTTCACAGGAGTAGAGAAACACTATCTATGTTATTGGGATGATGAAGATAGATTGGCCGATGTGCTTAAGCAATTCCATCTTAATTTGAAATATATTCTTCCAGTCAAGACTGATGATACGGCAAAATAAGTTCTTCATCCTGATAAGGGTTTGGGTTCTTCATTGAAGGTTGTTCAGTCTTCAAGTTCACCAAGACAGTTGGTTATAGATCTTCCATCTCACTTGATGACTGATGATGAGATCAATGTTTCTGATGTTCCAGTAAGTGATGTTTTGAATTTGTTGTTTTTCAATTTCTTTTGGTTGTTTTATCTTTCAGGTTGTATTTGTATAGTTGTTTGTTGTTATGTTTCAGTTGGTATATTAGTAGGTTTAATTTAGTTGTTTCTTTTTTTGGTTTCAGTTGGTATTTTCATGCTTTCAGTTTGTTCCTTTTTTGGTTTTAGTTGGAATTTTAATACTTTCAGTTTGTTCATTTATTGGTTTTAGTTGGTATTTAATGCTTTCAGTTAGTTCATTTATTGGTTTCAGTTGGCATTTTAATGCTTTCAGTTAGTTCCTTGTTTGGTTTCAGTTGGTATTTTAATGCTTTCAGTTTGTTCCTTTCTTGGTTTCAGTTGGTATTCTTATGCTTTCAGTTTGTTATCTGTTGTTTTGTTTATTACTTGTGATTTATTTACCTTTTTTCATAATTTTCTTGGTTTTGTTCTATTGTAGGGATATATGAAAAATCTGCTTCGAGTGAAGCGAAATGCAATTGCATTCTCTGAAGTGAACTTGAAGATTGCACAAGATATTTGACAAGAAGGGGAACAACTATCTCAGGACAGTTTATCTCAAGAAGATGGTATAGATGTGCTTAATGATGATTTCTTTGCTCAAATTGATGAATTGGAGAAATAATATTGGGAGAATAAACAAAAGGCAGAGGCTTTGAATGTGAAAGTTAGCCCAGTTGTGAAGAAAGTTCAGGTTGCTGTTGAGAGGAATCAAACACATGTCTTTAATCCAAGTGATCCTCCGGGAGCTGATTCTGTTATGGGTGGAGTTAGTATAGGAGAGGTTGTTGGGAAGAAGCATGATGATTCTGATTCGCGTGAGAAGGAAGATGAATTTGAAGATGAGGCAGGTGAAGATAGTGTTCATGGTGATGATTTTCATAAAGGTGGGAAGTCAGCCGATGATGATGAAGATGACATTTCAGGTCAGAAACATGAGAGTGGTCCCAATGTAGCTGATGATAAAGCAGAATCATCTCTAAATGAGCAAAAGAATGGTGGTGGGAATGATGATAAGTCGGGCCGCGATGAGAAAGAGAATAGTGGTGTCAAGATAGCACTAAAAAAATGATTCAACCGAAGTTGAAGGTGCTTCAGGTGTTAAGGATGGTGGTACGGGTCATGCTATGTCGTTTGACAGGATCATGGATGATAGTACTCCTTCTGGTACTTTCGTTAAAGATGTATTTTTTGAGAAGGACTCATCAAGAACAATAGCACGGGTTGAAAAGACTTATAGTCGCAAGAGTCCGAGATATGACTCTCAACTAAAGGGACAAGGTTGTCTGGTTTTTTTTGGCTGTGCTTTGGGTTATTCAAGCCCTCCTAGTGTTCATGGTAGTGACACTTTAATGCCTTTATTTCAACTTATGACTCCTTGTCCTGTTGTTGAAGCAGATATTCCCACACACGATGTAAGTTTTTGCTTTATCATATTTGTTCTTTTCAGTTAGTGTTATAAAATTTTCAGTTAGTTCTATTTTGTTTTCATTTGGACTTCTTGTTGTGTAATTTTTCCTTGTTGTTGTTAAGTTTTGAGGTTTTTTGTTCTTGTCTTTGCAAGGTCCATGACAAGACTGAAAAGTATGTTAGTACTGCTCCATCAGAGGGTTTGGAGAGTAGTACCTCCATTCCTACAATCACTCCTCCTGTTGTTGTTGAAGCAGATATTCCCACACCCGATGTAAGTTCTTGCTTTATCATGTTTGTTCTTTTCAGTTAGCGTTATTAAATTTTTAGTTAGTTCTATTTTGTTTTGATTTGGACTTCCTGTTGTGTTTTTTTTTCCTTGTTGTTGTTAAGTTTTGAGTTTTTTTTGTTCTTGTCTTTGCAAGGTCCATGACAAGACTGAGAAGGATGTTAATACTGCTCCATCAGAGGGCTTGGAGAGAAGTACCTCCATTCCTATGATTACTCCTCCTCCTGTTGTTGAAGCAGATATTCCCATACTCGATGTAAGTTTTTGCTTTATCATGTTTGTTCTTTTCAGTTAGTGTTATAAAATTTTCAGTTAGTTCTATTTTGTTTTCATTTGGACTTCCTGTTGTGTTTTTTTCCTTGTTGTTGTTAAGTTTTGAGTTTTTTTTGTTCTTGTCTTTGCAAGGTCCATGACAAGACTGAGAAGGGTGTTAGTACTGCTCCATCAAAGGGCTTGGAGAGTAGTACCTCCATTCCTATGCTTACTGCAATTAAAATTCAATACCCTCATGTGAGTGTTGTGTTATTAATGTGTTGGTGTTGTGAAAGTTGTACTAATTTTGAGTCATTTATTTTGGTTCATTTCTTGTCTGAGTAGATATTTGCTTGGTTTATAGTTTATCGTTTCTTTGTTTCAGTTAGTGTGATGTTTATTTCAGTTGGTATAACTTTTCATTCTGTTGTTTGACTTAGACGGTTTGTTTTTATTTTGTTGAAAATTTTATATTTGTTAATTCTATTTTTGCTTGAGTTACTTTTTCTTTTATAGTATTCAGTGGTTTTAGTTGTTTATTAATATATTATTTCTTTATGTATGATAGGATCATGGCTCATATTCCTTAGTTTCTGGAAGTCTTTCCTCAAGTGGTGTGAATATAGCATAGGATAAGATCCCTTTGACCGCAATAGATTTAATGTTGAGTCAAAGACAGAAGGGAAGTCTTCAGGAGAGAAATTTGAAGAGCCAATAAATGTCTATGATGATTCAGAAGAGAACGATGAGGAAGTAAAACTGGATAAGCTTGTGAAGAATATTAAGCAGGATTGTGGTGAGGATGTTGCTGGTACAAGTACTATAAAGGAGGATGTTGTTCAAGGGATTCATTCTTCCTCTCATGTTCAGCAGGGTTCACCTCCATTGCAAGCATTTCCACTGAACAATCATGATGTGTTTCTTACAGGAAATCTTCAGTCACGAAATAAATATCTAGAACATTTGAACACTGAAGAGACTTGGTTAGTGGATTACCTGTTTTATGATGAGTATGCGGATGTGTCAAAGCTATCATTGAATCCAAATTCTAGTCCTCTTAAATGAAACAACTTTGACTTGGAAGATCGCATCAATAATAGGGTTGTTGTTGATCTTGAGAATGATGTTGGTTCTCATGTCGTAGAAATGATAAAGTTTGACTTCTTGAGCATGTCTCCTAGTTCTTGGATAAGCGGGACAGTGTTTGAAGCTTGTGCTTACATTTTCAATAGAAATGAGGAACATAGCCCTTCGGTAACAAGGAGATTTTACATGTTTCAGTTACTTGTAGTTTTCCTTCATTTGGTTTTTGAATTTAAATTTAAGCAAAAATTTATTTTATTTCACCTTATTTTGGTTAGTACCATTTTTTTTCATTTGCTTTTGTTCTTTATTTTGTTAAAGGTTGACTGAGGTCCATTTAGTTCCATTTGTAATTCAGTTACTATTGTTTCATTTAGTTCCACTTTTAATTCAGTTAGTTTCAGTAAGCTTTTCAGTTGCTGTTTTTTGTTTCTGTTTAGTTTTCATTACTGTTTCTTTCAGTTGATCGAGAAATTGTTTCAGCTACTTGTAGTTTTCCTTCAGTTGTTTCTCACTAAGCTTCCAGTTAGTTTCACTAACCTTTCAGTTGCTGTTTTTGTTGTTGTTTAGTTTTCATTAATGTTTCTTTCAGTTGAGCTTAAAATTGTTTCAGTTATTTGTAGTTTTCCTTCATTTGGTTTTAGAATCTGAATTTAAGCAAAAATTTATTTTATTTCACCTTAATTTGGTTTGTACCATTTTTTCATTAGCTTTGTTCTTTTTTCAGTTACAGGTTGACTTCGGTTCATTTAGTTCTATTTTTAATTCAATTACTATTATTTCATTTAGTTCCAGTTTTAATTCAGTTTCTATTGTTTCATTTAGTTTAGTTAGTTTCACTAAGCTTTCAGTTGCTGTTTTTTGTTGTTGTTTAGTTTTCATTACTATTTCTTTCAGTTAACTAATGATTAACTCCTTCAGTTAACTTGATTTGTTTTTCAGTTTCATTCTTCCATTAGAAATAGGAATTGGTCAACTCCTTCAGTGAAATTAAGATAATGATAACTAAAAACTTTATTTAATGTAAATGAAATGTGTACAAAAGTAACAGAACTAAAATTTAGTGAATGAATCTAAAAGTGAAGTAACTGAAATTTAAAAAGAGTTAACTGAAATTTATTTCATGATAGCTGAAATTTTAATTGATATGAAGAAAATGAGTACAAAAGTAACGGAAACTTTAATGCTAGATTAAGAATCCAAAGGTACATTTGGTGTTTTTGTTCCATATTCATTGGGATGTCTAATCTTCATTTTTCTTTTCTCAAAATGTCCTTTTATCCTTTTATTTCCTTTTGGTGGTCTTCCTTTTGTCTTTATTATCTCTGGATTTTCAACAATTTGTCTTCTTCTTTCTTCATCTTCAATTTCTTGTTGTTTTTCTTGGTCAGTCTTGAAAACTTCTTTGACAGGTTTATATAATTCTTTCATTGAGTTGTCGCATAATTTCTTTGCCTCCTCACTTGTTTGGCATATTGATATCAGGTTATAGAAGTTTTTTGTAATTGCATGTCTCCATGGTGTCCAGAGTTGTGCATGTGGGTTTTGGTCTTTATCACCTGTTGTTTCATGTTGTTAGTAAAGTGTTTCAGTTGGTTAATAAAAGTTTTCAGGTAGATCATAAAATAGTTCAGTTGCTGAACTTACTAGGATTGTTTTCCCATATTGTTAATTTTGCAAGTGTTGTCCACCTTTTCCAGATATACTTTTCAGGTATCCTGAAAATGCTAAACATGTGCATTACCCTTATAATGTGAAAGCATAGCATTCTTGTTTCTGTGAAGCATTGGCATGTGTAAACAAATTCTGTTGTACTCTGATCGTATGCTACGTTATCTTAGTTGCTGAAGTCTTCTTCAAATGAGACTTTGAAGAACTTAAGGTCTGAGTTCTGTGCTTCAAATGCCTTCAAAAATGATGTCATTGCCCACTCATATTCTGTTTCGATATCTTTGTACAGCGCTAAGGTGTAAACTTGTGCAACATGTTTTAACAACTTTGATTTTGAGTTGATGCCTTTCGGATGCTCCGTTCTGTTTCTGAAGTTGTCACTTGTTTCATTGCTTCTCCATCTCTTTACTGTTTCCTCAAATATGTGATAGAAATCAAACAAGTTTGTTGATGACTTTGCATTGAATGATATTGCTCTGTTGGTGACTTCACTGCTTTGTAATGACAGTATGCCAGCTGAAAACATATCTCTATATAGTGTTATGCACCATTTGTGTCTATCCTCATACACTTGGTTGAACCATTCTTCTTTTGGGTGTCCATATTTTTTCATCATTTTTGCCCACATTTCTTCAAATTTTGATTCATTTTTGCATCCCTTGAGGCAATTTTTGAACATCTCTTTGAATTCTTCATTGCTTTTGAGAGATCCAAAGTGGCTTACAAAGTTTTTCTCAATGTGCCACAAGCATAGTCTATGTCTTGAATTTGGAAAAACCTGTTGCATAGAAATTATTAATAGTTGTAGAGTTTGGAAGGCATTTTCAATGTGTATTTGATGTGTGTTTCAGATGGTAGTGATGTTGTTTTCAGTTAGTTTCTATTTTACTTCGGTTTTAGTTTATGTTTTTTCAGTGTTATATATGTGAGAAGTAATTGAAATAGGGAGTTGTTTTATTTTTACCTTTTCAATCGCATTTCCCATTACCTTGTCTTGGTTAGTGAATATTGTCTTGGGTTCTTCTTGGCACATTACTCTCTTGAATGTCTGCAACAGCCACTCAAAGCTCTCTTCATTTTCATTTGTGATGAAAGCACATGCAAACATGTTGTCTTCCACTGGCAGTTTATGCCAACAAATGGTGCACATATGAGCCCATACTTGTTTGTTTTATATGTTGCATCAAATATGACTAGATCTCCATAGGCTTTAAAGTCCTCCAACATCATTGAATCTCGCCAAAAGTAGCTCATAATGTTGTTATGTTCCCCAAATTTCAGCCTCTAGAAGAATGATGGGTCTTCCTTAGTCTTTGATTGTAGAAGGTCTAAGACGCTCTGCATGTCTTTTCCTTCTACCATCCTAGACCTGTATAGTGATGTAATTGAGGTGGTCTCTTTTTGTGTGACCTACAACCTTCTCTGGACCAGCCTCGTTGCATAAGAAATTGTATGCATTAGCTTTATTCCAGAATCAACCATTGTTTCGATAAGCTGAGTTGTGTCTTCAGTTATCTTCCTTAGCTTTCTGATTTCAAATGATGACGTTCCTTCTCCATTACAAGCTCATGGTTGTGTTGGAGCTCATGTGCTACAACGACAAAGTCTTCCCCATGTTTTTCTTGTTTAAATCTGATCATGGCTTTACACGCTATTCTCGTCTCATTGAGCGACCTTGCCTTTCTCTTCTTATTTGGTTGTTCAAATTCTGGTATTTAAATATGTTGTTAGTCTGCATTTGTTTCTTTTGTTTGATGTTTCTTCTTTGATGCTTTTTATGCACCTTCTTTGGAGTAAACCAAATAGAACTCAGAAATAGAACTATCATTTCTCCTTCTTTTACGAGTTTGTTTCCTGATGCTGAATCCTAGTGTCCTTGAATGAGCTTGGTACAAATTGTATCTATCATCAACATTGGAAACACTTCTGCCTATTAGGATGTCTTTGATATGCTCATCATCAATGTATTTCAAATAGTCATCTTCTGCTGTACAGTTGGAAATAAAACTGGTTCAGTTAATATATTATCGAAATTATAATTATATTATAAGTAAATGAAATATATAAAATGCTAAATGAAAGGATCATGATAGTAAATGAAATATTAAAAACACTAACGGAAAAGTAGCAAGTGAACTGAGTATGCTCCTTGCATTTAGAACTTTGTTTAGATCACTTATTCTCATGAAATGAAAGAATTATAAGACTAACTGAAATATTAAAAAGACTAACTGAAAAAACCAATTTGCACTACTGCTTCTTATATGTAGAACTTAGTTTAGATCAGTAAATGAAATTATATTATGAGTAAATGAAATAAATAAAATACTAAATGAAATAATCATGATACTAAATGAAATATTAAAAACACAAACTGAAAAGTAGCAAGTGAAACTGTGGTTATTTTAGTTAGACCAACTGTTGTTTCAGTTAGTTTCTATTCACCTATGATTTGTGTTTCAGTTAGTACTTGATTTGTTTCATTTATTATTCATTTGCAGTGATATTAATTGTGTTTTCATTCGATTCATTTTAATGTTTTTTTTGAACCATGTTTTTTAGTTACTCCTATTTCTATTTCATTTCCTTTTATTCTCTTTTTAGTTAGAGGTTGACTTAGTTTCATTTACTATTGTTTCATTTTAGTTACAGTTTTTATTCAGTTAGTTTCGCTTAGCTTTCAGTTGTTGTGTTTAGTTGTTGTTTAGTTTCATTATTGTTTTTTTCAGTTGCTCCTAAAATCGTTTCAGGTTGACTTAGTTTCAGTTAGTTCCAGTTTTAATTCAGTTACTATTGTTTCATTTAGTTCCAGTTTTGATTCAGTTTGTTTCACTAACCTTTTAGTTGTTTTTTGTTGTTGTTTAGTTTCTTTACTGTGTTCTTTCATTTGACCGTAAAATTGTTTCACTCGCTTGTAGTTTTCCTTCATTTGCTTTTTTCCTTATTTCAGATTAAAGTAGTATTTATTCTGAATTTCTCTCAAGTGTGTTAATATTGGCTGACGGTTATAGTTATGAATTGTAATCGATATTTCAATACAAGTTATATTGTAAGTTGAAATGATTATGAGTAGTTGTATAGTACCTTTTTCTTCTTCATTTGTTGTATTATCTGAATGCAGATCCAAGTTATTTTCGTTCTCTTTAGATGTTGTATCTAAAATTAACAGCTCAAGGCATAAATTCAGTGAATTTGAATCCTCGAATGTAGAAACCTCCATTTGAGTTAAATGTCGAGGTTTAATGATTCAGTAGTACAATATATGTGATTCAGAATGAAGTCGCAACGATTGACATGAATTTGTTTTCGCTTTTGGTTTCAGAAAATGAATTGTAGTTTGTTGATGTGATTGGATTTAATTTGTTTTGCAAGATGAATTTTCTTTGTTCACTTGCTGTTTCAGCGTTAATGAATTGTAATGACGATAGTTTTCCGTTATTTTGCATCTGTCACGTGCGAAGCGCGTAACACGTCCGACGGTGTTATTGTGTTAGACATAATTAAAATGTATATTGATTGTGGTCTTTGTTAGTCTCTCTTTTCAATTCGATACCTAGGAGTTTAGCTCATTCCTAAACCATATCGAATAGGTCTAACCTATGGTTTAGATTTTTTTTGTGTTGCCTTGACCAATATTTGGTAAAATTAGATGTTAATGGTATTGACCGCAAAATATATAATAGTGAAAGTCAAAAGTAAATACACAAGTCTAATGGTAAGAAGAAAGAACAAGAAATGTGTTTTGACTCGATAGACGATCTATGATTATCCACATATTCACACACTTATGCATAGATCATGGTAAAATAAAAAGGTTTTAACTTTATGTAATAAGGTTTTAACTTTAAACAATAAAGTTTAACATCTTAATAAATAATTTTAGCTTGAAAGCCTAAAGTGTTAATATTTCACTTTAAGTACTATCTGAAAATTCAAGTTACTACAAAAAGTTGAAAATTTTTAAGTTTTCATATTTATAGATGGACTAACACAAGTTTTATGCCAAATCAAAACCAATAAGTAGATCATGCATACGGAACTATGAAGGGGACCATGCGCACTGCCCAAAATGCATCCAACAATGAACAAAACTCGCTGGAAGCAAAGGGCTGGATGTGCGATGAACATTGGAGCAATTCAGATGAACATGAAAATATGAAAAGTTTTAGTTTCTCTCTCCTCTGTTAGTTCATTTTTTTCAAAACACCCTCCTCTCTCCTCTGAACCGCCATTTGCACACACATTTCCCAAAAACAAAAAAACTCTCATTTCTTTTTTCTCTCTCTACAAAATTTCTCCATTACTCCCAAAATAACTTCCCAAATCCATCTTCTTCTCCAAAATTCTTCATAATCCTTCATTATTCTTCATTTTTCCTTCAAAAGACTTCAACCTCTCCGTGTTCTTAAAGTGTGGTTGGTAAAAAACTTCAAAAAACTTCATATTGTCGCCATGGATGTTCGAACAGAGATGGGGAAAGGACCAAAAAAACCATCAGATACTGAGAATCTGCTGAACAACCAGATTTGTAAGTTATTTGAATGCCTTTCTTAAAGCCCTAAATTCCATTTATGTAATGAACTTAAACTAACTCATGCATGTTTATGTAGAGAGAATGATTCTGATGTTCCATTACGCACATTCGTTAAGCGGACGAAAAGGGCAAGAAAAGAAGAAGAAACTACTCAGATTATAGACCAAATTGTGGACCCAGAACTCCTAAAAGCCATTGAAGACCAGACAAACGAGGAAAGTGAAAGGTTTGTTACTTTTTTTGGTGGTCCTACAAATTTTAGTTGTTGTTCAACCAAAATCAGTGGTGTGTTCATTGAGATTCATCCCCCTGTTCATTTTAAAATTTTTAGTGTTTGTTACTATGTTTATTGGGTGTGTACTGATGTTCATCTGGGATTTTGTCATTGATGGTCATCCTTCATGGTGATGTTCATCTATGTTCCTTCTTCTGTTCATTATATTTTAATGTGTGTTCATTAATGTGAAAAGGAGTGTGTGCTCATCTCTGTTCATCTATGTTCATCTGTGTGTTCATCTATGTCCATGTATGTTCATCTTTTCAAAAAGATTGTGTGTGTATTTTGTGTTCATTGTCCATAGCCGAATGTTCATTCTCTTTTTAGTGTTTGTTCATTAATGTGAAAAGGAGTGTGTGTAATTTATTGTGTGTTCATTTGTGTTCATTGTCCATAGTTGGATGTTCATTTTCTTTTATTGTTCATTTTCTATAAGCTTGTTTGTTTGTTTGTTCATTAACGTGTAAAAAGATTGTGGGATGCTTATAGATAATGTACATGTGTTCATTTAAAGGATAATAATGTTCATCCATCTGTTAAATGTGTTCATTAGATTCATCCTCCTGTTCATTTAATAATTTTTAGTGTTTGTTACTATGTTTATTGGGTGTGTACTGATGTTCATCTGGGATTTTGTCATTGATGGTCATCCTTCATGGTGATGTTTATCTATATTCCTACTCCTGTTCATTATATTTTAATGTATGTTCATTAATGTGAAAAAGGAGTATGTGTTCATCTATGTTCATCTGTGTGTTCATCTATGTCCATGTATGTTCATCTTTTCAAAAAGATTGTGTGTGTCTTTTGTGTTCATTGTCCATAGCCGGATGTTCATTATCTTTTTGAAAAGATGAACACATGTAATTTATTATGTGTTCATTTTCCATAGTTGGATGTTCATTTTCTTTTATTGTTCATTTTTTATAAGCTTGTTTGTTTGTTTTGTAACGTGTAAAAAGATTGTGGGAGGCTTACAGATAATGTACATGTGTTCATTTAAAGGATAATAATGTTCATCCATCTGTTAAATGTGTTCATTAGATCGATATTGGCGTGTGTGTTCATCTATGTTCATCTTTGTAAAAGATTGTGGGATGCTTATAGATAATGTACATGTGTTCATTTAAAGGATAATAATGTTCATCCATCTGTTGAATGTGTTCATTACTTTATTATACACTTCTGTTCATTTTCATCTTGCCTTTTGTTCATTCCTTTTCATACTATTGTTCATTCCCATCTTACCTATTATTCAACCCCCATCCTGTGACCTCTGTTCATTTAATATTATTGTTCATATAATATTGTTGCTTCTTGTTACCTCTGTTCATTACATATCCTTGGGATTTGCTACTAATAATACTATTGTTCATTTTTAATAGTTCCATTGATAAGCAATTAGTTGACAAACGGCAAAAGGGGAAGGAAGCAGCTGAAAGCAGGTACCCCTCCAAATCTTTTTTGTATATTTGCGATTGTTCTGTGTTCACTATGGATATCTTAATATGTTACTTATTTGTAAATAGTATGTTCATTCTGTTGACTATTTGTTCATATAGTAATGTTCATGAGGAACAACCAGCTTTGGAGATACAACACGGGGATCAAGCAACAAGCAGCAGGTACCCCGAACCCGCAACAAAATATATTTAACTTTGCTCTTGTGTTCATTAATGTTTATCTAACTGATACTTTTATTTCATGTTCCAGTTCTCTTATGCAAAACATGTCAGTGGCCCCTGACAAGGGGAAGGGGAAGGAATTAGCCATCATTGACATGTAAGTTCGGTTTATGTGGTTGGCAGCTATGTTCATTTATTTTAAATCTATTTTCACTGACATTGGTTTTTTGTTCATTCAGTACTGTTCATCATGTAGACCCAGCTGTGGAGGGGATCCAAGCATTAGCAACCAGGTACCCCCCCCCCCTCACACTCAATCTGATTTTGTTAATTTTTTTGAAATCTGTGGAGGTTTTCCTACTTTGTTCACTGAGTGTCTCTAAAATGTTCATTAGCAACCAGTCTAAATTCTATTAGATTAGTTTGTAAATTTACTTCGGGTTTGGTTCCTGTTCATTGTCTCTAAATGTGCATTGGGTTGGCTGTTGTTCATTGGTTGTTTTCCAGCTTTGTTGTTGATGACAACAAGCTAGTAGTGAGTCGGAGGGTGCGCATTGGGACTCCACATATTCCACCACCACCGCCGTTAAAAAAGAGGAAATCAAGTCCCTATAGGGGTGTACCGCTTGTTATTGTGCCCCCCGAACCCGAAGTGGAAGCAATTTCAGACGATGAAGAAGAGGGCTTGAGGCTTAAGCTACGGCAACCAACTGTGCAGCTGCAAAGGTTTTTGAATGCAATTACTGAGGATGATGAGAAGCGAGCTGCCATTATTGACATTGGCTTTGGAGGGTTTCTTCAGGTAGACCTCCCGAGGAACCATCCCACCGTGTCTGCACGGATTCTTCGCAACTTTCATGTTGCCAATTCTAGCATACTCCTTGAAAGAAGCAAGGAAATAAAAGTTGAGGAGGAGGATGTCCACCTGGTGTATGGGCTGCCAATCGGAGGTATAGTTCATTCTTCTCCAATGAAAAATGTTCATTATATCAAAATGTATGTTCATTCTGTGTTGTTGCATGTTCAGTTGTTTATAAGTATAATATCTGCTCGCTATTGCTTGTTATTTTGCTTCACTTATAAATGTTCATCTCATAACATGCTTTGTTCATTTTAGTAATATGTGTGTTCATCAAATGCCTGGCCCATTCTTATTGTTCATTTATGTACGTCTAATGTTCATTCTAATTTGTAAGATATTGTGTTCATTGATGTATGTTCATTATAATTCATTGTGATGTTCACTACTATTGTTCTTTTGTTCATTCCTATATGTATCATGTTCATTGTAATTGGTTGTGGTACCTTGGTTCTCTGTCTAGTTGTGTTCTTTCACTTCAACTATTATTGTTCATTTATATATGTCTGATGCTCATTCTAATTTATTGTGTGTTCATTCTGGTGTAAGATATTGTGTTCATTATAATTCATTGTGATGTTCATTACTCTTGTTCTTTTTGTTCATTCCTATATGTATCATGTTCATTGTAATTGGTTGCGGTACCTTGGTTCTCTGTATGGTTTTATTCTTTCACTTCAACCATTATTGTTCATTTATGTATGTGTAATGTTCATTCTAATTTATTGTGTGTTCATTCTGGTGTAAGATATTGTGTTCACTGATTGTGGTACCTTGGTTCTCTGTCTGGTTTTGTTCTTTCACTTCAACTATTATTGTTCATTTATGTATGTCTAATGTTCATTCTAATTTATTGTGTGTTCATTCTGGTGTAAGATATTGTGTTCATTGAGGTGTGTTCATTACAATTCATTGTGATGTTCACTGCTCTTGTTCTTTTTGTTCATTCCTATATGTATCATGTTCATTGTAATTTATTGTGGTACCTTGGTTCTTTGTCTGGTTTTGTTCTTCAACTATCAGTAGTTCATTTGTGTAATTTTGTTGGTCATTGCTTGTTTTGAAAGGTTTGGCAATTGACGACGATGCGGAGATGTCCCCGGAGTTTGAGGAGATGATGGCAGCTTGGAGACAATATGTCGGAGTACAAGGTGGTTGTCCATCTCTTAGGAGATTAGCCCACATTCTTCGAGACCCCACCAGGGAGGTTTCAGACATGTGGAAGAGGACATTCCTGGTGCTGGCCGTCAATTCCTGTATCAAATCAACCTCCAACACACAACCTCTCTTTGCTTTCCTCAATTGTTTAGTAGAAGTGGACAATATCCGCAATTACAATTGGTGTGAATACACCATTGATTCTCTCCTTCGGGCAGCGGACTACTGGCAGGAGGGGGTCGAGAAGAACATGGACCGGTATTTTTGGGGTCCGATGCCATTTCTTATGGTAAATCCTTAGATTTCGTCTTGATGTGTTCACTCCCTATCAACCTTACAACGTGTTCTGATTTTGAATATATTTCTTGGTGTAGATTTGCTACTTTGATCGCGTGCAGAAGCAATTGCTAAAGCCTCCCCGAACATTCCCTCTCGTCTCTGTTTGGAACAAGGAGTTGATAGGAAGGCGTATACCTCTTGAGAAACGCGGCCCATTCGGACTGGGTAATATTCTCCCAAGGATAACCCCTCCCCAGCAACAGGAACAGGATCAGCAACAACACCAGGTGAAACAATTTTTTTGTAGTTTTGTATTGGGGTTATGTCAAGCATGTTCATTATTTGTTCATTTTTTAAAAGCCCATGTTCTTTTGTTTATCACCCAACAACAACAACAACAACAACAACAACAACAACAACAACAACAACAACAACAGCAGCAGCAGCAACAACAACAACAACAACAGCAGCAACAACAACAACAACAGCAGCAGCAACAAGAACAACAGCAGCAACAAGACCAACAGCAACAGCAAGACCAACAGCAACAGCAACAGCAACAAGAACAACAACAACAGCACCAACAACACCAAGAACAACAGCAACAGCAGCAGCAGCAGCCTATGGTTGCACCTGAGGTATCGGTCTTTCATCATTAAATGTATGTTCATTACTACCGTATATGATGTTCATTTTTTTGGGGCAGTGTTCATTAGCTACACATATGTTCACTGCATGTGTTTGACCTATGTTCATTACATACACTTTTGTGTTCATTGCATTCTGTCACATTAGGTATTATCCTCTCATCGTGTAATGTGTTTAATATTTGCAGCAACAAACAAGTGTGTTCGTTTTTGTGATGGTGTTGTTCTGTGCATAACCATCAATGTTTCATTGTGTTGATCATTAATGAATTGATATTCCCTCTTGCGTGTGTGATGTTCATTAATTGAACATCCATGTTGTTCATTGCATTCTGTGGGGGTGTTCATTACTTGGACATCTATGTTCATTATATGTGTGAGAAATCAATTATTTATATTCATTGCTTAGATGTCAGTGTTCATTAGATGACCATCTATGTTCATTTTCTTATGGTAGTTATGTCTTAAGTAGTTGAACTAGCAAGCATGTGTGTTCATTACTGTATCGGTTGTGTTCATTACCTAAAAATAAATGTTCATTTCTATGATCATTAATGGTGACTTCGTATTAACTCCTGTGATAGTGATGTTCATTCATTGATCTTCTATGTTCAGTATGTATGTGTGCATGTGTGCACCCTGGTGTATGGTACTGTTTATTGCTTTAACAAAATTGTTCATTACTATGATCATTAATGCCTTGATATTCATTCATGTTCATTATCTATGTGTGCAATGTGTGTTCATTGCTGTGAAAGTAGTGTTCATTGCTTAGACTGAACTGTTCATTAACACGTTTATTTATTTTAGGGTTTGAAGGCCACATTCATGGACATCTGTGCGTCCATCACTAGGGAGGTTGTGAGGTTATCAACCCTGCTGAACGAGGCACCGCATATCATCCCAGAGCAATCGGGTACCTCAGCTGGCAGTGGCTCAGTAGCACCGGATGTCCTCAACGCGATATGGCGCAAAGTTGAGAGTGATGCCCCATCTTCTCAGCAGACCCTTGAAATGCAAGAGCAACAATTCATGGCGGGTGCCACCCTCAGCCAAGACACATATATGTTTGCATCTGCTTCTTTCTGGGAAATAATTGATGATGCCGTGCTCCAGCATATTAATCAACAATCTGTTAATCCGCAACCCCCCCAACGTAATGAGATGGATGTGCCAAACTTCAACCTTAGCTTGAGTGGTACCCCGCCGTTAGGCGATAACCCGATGTCCATGGATGAGAACAATTCCATGGCGGCGATGTTCCAAGAGCTTGAGAGTGTCCATGTAGACAACCTGTTCCCCTCCAACAAAGGACAAACTGAGGGGTAAAAACAATTTGTAGTGTCGGTTATGATAATTTGGATTTTCGGATTGTATGTTTGGTGAATTTGCCAAATTTTCACTTCCAATCTGGTTTTCATTTTTTCATAAAACTATTTGGTTTATTGTATTCTATTTTAACTTCATAGTGAATGAATAATGATTTTCTTTATACTTTTGGTACCAGTTCTGACCATGAGGTACATGAATCTACATAGCATCCACTATTTGGAGCAGCCAAGAGGTATCTAACATACATAACAAATATTTTAAATGCTAACTTGATAATGTTCATTATTGTTCATTAAGTAACACTGATTGTTCTTTAGATTGACCTTGTTGTTCTTTTGGGTTGGCTAGCTAATATAGATGTTCTTTTATAATATGCTTAATTGTTCTTTTATGTTAACTTATTGTTCATTATCATGATTCATTATGTTCAATATAGTGTCCTTGACTGTTCTTTTATGTTATCTCAATGTTCATTATGTTATAACATGTTCAATGGTTTCATTCTGTTGTTCATTGGCTTTACAATGATGTTCTTTAGTACTCTTTAGGTTCTTTTTACCAAGTATCTTGTTCATTATCATATACTCATGTGTGAGGTTCACTGTCCTACACTAAGTTGTTCATTGTTTGTAAAACTTTGTTCTTTTGTAACCGTCTTATGCTATTCCCAAAACATGCTTATTTTTAGGTTGACATCATGTTCATTGTGGTAGATCTGGATGTTCATTTATTGTTGTGAGATATTCAAATGTTCATTAACATAAAACATGATGTTCATATTTCTTAACTCAGTGCTCTACATGTGTTCTTAATCTTAATGTGCATGTTCATTGTGAGAAACTGGATGTTCATATTCCTTTTATCAGTATTCTATATAATGTTCATTGTTCTGCAACTTGATGTCCATTATTCTTAACTCTGAATGTTCATTGTGATCAACCTGCATGTTCATTGTGATCAACCTGAATGTTCATTGTTCAATGTTCATTATCTCAATGTTCATTGTGACATACTGGATGTTCATATTCCTTTTCTCAGTGTTCTATACAAATGTTCACTAATCTAAATCTTAATGTTCATTGTACTTAACCTTTGTGTTCATTTGTCTGTCTTATGTTCTTCCAAAACCAATACTAATTATTAATACCAAAGTGATCAAGGGGGAGCCAGCGGTGAATTCACTCTTACACAGGAACAATGTATGGACACAATTCTTCAGACGCCTGAGGCAAGGTATTTATCGTACGCTTTGTCAACTTGTGATTATCTTAATGCCCATCATTCATATGTCCGCAAAACTATTTTAGTGAATCGGAAGAGCACCAACCTATTTCCCCAGAAGAGCCTCCTCGAAATCGAAGGTGTGCTATACCCTAATCTCGCCGTACCTATGGTCCTGTTGTAATTCAGAAGATTTTTTTACTTATTTGCCCTGACCACACTTATCTTTGAAGGCCAGGGAAGGAGGTGGCAGTGGAAAGAAGAACACGGCCCGTGCAGGAGATAATAAGGCCGACGATTTTGAGATCCCCTTACCTCATCAAGTAATCACATCTCATGGTGAAGACGAGGACGAGAAGACAACAAGATAGGGCCTTCATTGCGGACTACGCATTTGGGGACGGAGATGATGAGTACATACACTTGTATTTCTTTGTCTTAGTTGGGGATTTGCATAACCTGGGTTACTAATTAACTGTGACCTGTTCTAGTGACATCTTCTTTGACGATGGCGAGACTTTCATCATCCTATCACAGATGCGTTCATTAGGCGGCGACAGGGAGATTTGGAATAACATCATAGATGTGTACACCCGCATACTTAATACAAGGAACACTGAGCAACGCCTGCCAGAGTCCGTGCAACGCCTGTTCTTCACAACAATCCCTCATGTAAGTCCTAAAAATGTTCAATGATTATTGTGCTACTGTTCAGTATTGAGAAGTTAATTGTTCATCCTGATAACCACAATGTTTATTGGTGTCAGGTAATATTATATCCCAGTGTTGCTTTCGAAGCTGCTGTGCTAAACGAAGATCCCTCACAAGCTGATTGCACGTTAAGATCAGCCAGTGTGTGGAGAATCTCAACTATGAGTGCAACATACAAGGGATCAGTAACTTTGAGAACTACCAGCTAGTAAGATATGTACATACTTTAGTGTTCATTAGTTGAATGAGCCTACATTGTATCTGATATATTCATTCTTGATTTGAAGGTATTTTTCCCTATCTGTGTTGGGGGTCATTTTTATGTCTTCTGCATAAACTTCATCCAAAACACTCTTGATGTGCTGGACAACAGGATTCTTCCTTCAGATATCCCATTTAAGGCAAAGTACTTTGACTATCCACAATCAATGGTAATAATTTGCTTGACTCGTGTTTAAAATAAAATGTTCATTGCTATATATGTGGATGTTCATTGTAAGGCTGTGATGTACATTGTCATATAAGTGTTGTCTATTGTTTATTATTGTTCATTAGTATATGTCCCATTGTTCACTAGTAAATTCCTCATGTTCACTAGTAAATTCCTCATGTTCATTGATTCATTTTTAATGTTCATCTATCCACAATCAATGGTAATAATTGCTTGACTCATGTTTAAAATAAAATGTTCATTTCTATAAAGGAAGATGTTCATTGTAAGTGTTGTGATGTACATTGCCATATAAGTGTTGTCTATTGTTTATTATTGTTCATTAGTATATGTCCTATTGTTCAACAGTATAGACCCCATGTTCATTATCAAAAGGGATTATATGGTTCATTCCCAACTGATGTTCAATTTATTAGTAAAGATGTTCACTAGTAAATTCTCCATGTTCATTAATTCATTTATAATGTAAATTCTCCAAGTAACTTTAAAATAAAATGTTCATTAGCCTATATACATAAGTTCATTGAATGGATATATAAATATGGTAATTATTTTTCATTAGTATATGTCTCATTGTTCATCAATATATACCCCATATTCATCATCAATTAGGTTTATATCCCATTCCCAACTGATGTTCAGTTCATTAGAAAATATGTTTACTAGTAAATCCCCTCATGTTCATTGATTCATTATTAATGTTCATTTTTTCATGAGATGACTCAGTTAAATTAGATATGTTCAATTTACCAATTCTATTGTTCATTAGTATAGATCACCTTTCTAAATAGTATGGTAATGATTGCTTGACTCAATTTTAAAATAAAATGTTCATTGGTATATATAAATATGTTCATTGTAATTGCTTTAATGTATATTGCCACATAAGTGTTGTTCACTAGTTTTTAGAATTCTGACCAAGTGTATGGTCTCCTAGAAAAATGCATACAACCAGTTCCTCTTGGCAAATGGAGTGAACAAGGAAGAAGAACTGGAGTCCATGACAATAAAAGTGGTACAAATGCCGTGGAGAAGCAACGAGACACCGTCGATTGTGGTGTGTATGCGATCCGGCACATGGAGAAGTATAATGGAGATTGGGAGGAACACTTTGACATAGACCTCAATTCTGATGATGTGAGTAGCCTATATGCTTATTATACAGAAGTTATTTGTGAATACAAATCCTTACATACATTGTTTTTGTTGCTTGTAGCATCAAGACATTATTCGGGAGCTTAGGATGCAATATTGTGTGAACATCCTTACAAGCCAAAGGAACAAGCGTGCAACATTGGTTTTAGAAAATGCCAAGAACCGGATGAACGGATTGGCTGAAGCTCGTATGACATTGCCTTAGTTGATTAGTGAACATTGAATAGTATAGTGATATTTTTTGTAATCAAGTAATGATCCATTGCTTGATTAATGGTGAACATTGCCAAATGGCTCTGTTCATTAAAACTAACATAATTGTCCCTTTTGTTGCCCTGTCTACTTGTATAGGGATACTGTGACTTTTGTTTCCCTATCTACTTATATAGGGATTTAGTGACTTTAGTATTTAGTTGTATAGCTAATTTAACATCTTTAATGATGAACATCTTAATGATCATTTTAATGACTTTTGGGTATGTATTAATGAACATGTTAAGCTTGATATTAAACAATTTATACTTTCTAATGAACATATGTGACTTTCTAATGAACATATGGTATGTACTCAATGAACATATGTGTCTATCTAATGAACATCTTTTGTTTCAAACTTGGGTTTTAGTTTTTCAGCCAGATTATATGAAATTATCTAATGAATATATGGGACATTCTAATGAACATATGTTACTTGCTCAATGAACATATGTGTCTGTCTACTGAACATCTTTTGTTTTATTTTTCATTGGGTATAGGTTACTGAACAATAGGACCTGGTTAATGAACATATCTAATTATGTAATGAACATATTAAATTGGATCATGAACATATGATATTATCTAATGAATATATTCAGTAGTATTTATCAACATCCAGTTTCTAATGAACTAGATTTGAATTTACTTGAATTGGATCTGCATAAGATAGCATAACTTACAAGGAACACTGAGCACAGGATATGTGACTATCTAATGAACATACGTGACTGGCTCAATGAACATATTTGACAAACTAATGAGCTTCTTGAATGAACATATGTAATTATCTAGTGAACATAGGCAACTTACTAATGAACTTGGGTAATTATCTAATGAAATATGAAAAATGCTAATGAACAATTGAATTGGATCATATAACATATGAGATTATCTAATGAGCATATTCAGTAGTGAACTTGGATCATGGGTTGAAAATGGGGATAGATGCTAATGAACAATAATAGATATGGGTCAGTTGGAAATGGGAACATATACTAATTGATAATGAATACGGGGGTATATACTGTTGAACAATGAGATATATAATAATGAACAATTATTAACAATAACATGGTCATTCCCAAAAATGTCGCCTTACATAACCATATGTCCAAAAAACACCAAGGATTCCTAGTCCTATTGAATTACATTAACTGG
Organism: Patellifolia procumbens; assembly: GCA_947645195.1. Taxonomy (NCBI): domain Eukaryota; kingdom Viridiplantae; phylum Streptophyta; class Magnoliopsida; order Caryophyllales; family Amaranthaceae; genus Patellifolia; species Patellifolia procumbens. The sequence continues at coordinate 1,579,454 of CANSGD010000920.1, forward strand.
GAAATATTGGTCGGAAGTGAATATATCTAATAGGGATCCGGCATTTGCTGAGTGGGCCACGTTGACAGTCTCAGGTATTTCCAAGAATTCCTGTAAAAAAAGGGATTACTCAGGTATTTCCAAGAACAGCATACCTATACTGAAACAAAGTATTAAAAAAACATGTTCCTTGTAGTAATGAACATTTTTTTAATCTTAGTGAACAACTTTGGGACAATAAAATAACTCGCCTGCACAGCTGCCTGGGCCTTCGCCTTCGATTTTGTGGCAGCCTTTTCCTTTGTTTTCTTCCATGCCTTTAACTGGTTGACTTTCTTCTCGAGTGTGCTTTTCAATCTGATGTCTTTTGAGCCTTTCTTCCTCTTCTTCAATGGGTCTTTGACTACCGGGGACAAAATTCTCTCAACTTGTTCGATGGTAATAGAATCATCGATTTTCCCATTCACACAAGTAATCGTCTCCCTTAACTCACTGATTGTCAAGTCCATAAGACTCCGAAGCACAGCATCATGTTGGCTAGAATGTATCAATGCAAGCACATTCCTTGTTGTCTGCACCATCCAAATTGAAGATTGCATAACTTGCACATTTTGCCAATGATGTCATCAAATCTTGAACACGTAGCAGCTTTAGTCAATCGACGGACTATGTATCTTGTTGGTATTGTAGCTACATTGTTGATGTGGAATATACGTAGCGAATGAGCACATAAGAGGCCCATTTCACCAAAATATTGACAAGTGCAATCAATGGTCTTGTTCTTTTAGTCGAAATTAACGGTATGCATAAGATAGTCCTTCTCCGGCCGACCAACATGATACACAAAGACCGCATCATCCCACTTTAGCAACTGTTGCTCGCATGATGCTCCTTTAATAAAGTTTTCCTCAAACATCAAATACACCGAAACAGTGTAGATTTCCTTTGCATGAACCAATAATTTCACTTCACCAAACACAAGGTGTTTGTTTTCCGCTAGTGATTTGTGATCCTCAGCATTCTCCCTTTCCCGCCACTCATCAACGACATCAACGAAAGCCTTGTAGAAATCGCACAACCCTTGCGTAATGTGGAGCCTATTATTCAAGGAATGATTAGTCGACTCGCTTCTTTTGGAGGACAAAATACCCCCTAAAAGATGGTCTTTCCCGTAAACAGGGCACCACATTTTCCTTAGCTTATACAACCTCTCAAGCCAATCTCCTCCCCCACATTCATACTTACTACACATGTTGTAAAACAGTTTTCAATGCACATTATAGATGAACATTAGTTATGCGATCATGAACATCTTTTTCAACCACATGAACATTTTAGATCCTCCAGTAAACATGTTTATATATTCACTAATGGAGTCAACATATGATGGATAGCATAATGAACATCAGAATTAGAAAACTGAACTTCTTTGCAAATAATAATTTGGTTGAAAAAAGAACATTGTTGCCTTTAATGAACATTATTGCATTCAATAATGAACATTTAATAGAGTGTTATATAAATGAACATCAAAACTAGGTAAATGAACATTTAATATAGTTCTATTAATTTGCCTAGTAAACTTCAATGAACATTATTGCATTGAATAAAGAACATTGTTGCACCAATGAACACATTATAATTGGCCACAATGAACATATGTTCAATGTTAGATGAACATTAAAGCTACTCTAGTAGACATTTCCTTACATTCACTAATGGAGACACCATTAATTTGAGACGTGTTTCCCAATAGGCATGTAATATAACTACATTGAACATACTATGACAATCAAAAACTAACTTGTTCCAGTAGTACTTAAATTCACTTTTCGATTCACAATGTTTCAAAATATGGTTAAAGAGGTCCACAAACCCATCCATTGCCCTCAACCCTTTGATGTTTTGTATAGAATTTTTTCCTATGTGCCACGTACATAAGCGATGCTTGGCATTAGGCAACACAATACCCAATGCTTTCGCCATCGACAACGATTGGTCGGTCATAACTGTGACCGGCAGCCTCCCACCTATACTCTTTAGGAATGTTTCGAATAGCCAAACAAAGGATTCCATTGTCTCATTTAGTAGGAACCCTACCCCAAACATTATGTTCCTTTGGTGTTGGTTCATGCCAACAAATGGGGTACAAATCATATCGAATTTATTAGTGCGATATGTTGTGTCAAACACTATTAGGTAGCCAAAAAAGTCATAGTCCTTCTTCATACGTCCATCTCGCCAAAAAATATGTACCAAGTAACCCTTGTCATCAAGCAACAAATCATAGTAGAAATCACTCTTTTCAGATAAACGTCGGGTAAAATCCTTTATTAGTTGATTGGAATCACACCTATCTATTTGTTTTTTTTTTTTGCGAAGCAACGGCATCGTATACATCTCTGTTAGTGAAACCAAGATTAGCATAACCGTCCACTTCATGTCTGAGCACACGGATTGCATCGGCGATGCCAACCCCACCACCTCGAATGTTGTTGATCAACTCTAGTTGTTCATTAGTAACCTTACGATGCGATCTAATGAGATGTCTTCTGCCGACAGCAACCATCTCATGGTTGTGCACCATGCAGTGTTTTACTACAGTGTAAAACTCATTCTCTTTGTTGACATCAAATTGGACATATGCATTGCATCCAGTCCTAATATCAAGTTTGGTGTATGCCTGAATAATGAACACACCCCATAAAAACATTGAACATTATATATAAGTTGAATAAACACTTTTTCATTTTTCATGCACAACAACGAACATTTAAGCATTGAATAATGAACATAGTTGCATGGACAAAGTACAATGGAAAAATGTCAATTAAATACATCCATACTCAAGGCCAGATATGTCTAGTACTAAAGCCTACATATTGTGTCAATGAACATTAAAACTATTTAATGAACATCAGTATTATATAAATGAACATTTTATAGGGTTGAATAATGAACGTTATTGCATTGAATAATGAACATTGGTGCCTCAATGAACAGATTATGATTTCCTCAAGGCCAGATATGTCTAGTACTAAAGCCTACATATTGTGTCAATGAACATTAGAACTATATAAAATAACACCAGTATTAAATAAAAGAACATCATTGAATAATGAACATTGGTGCCTCAATGAACAGATTATGATTTCCCTCTATGAACATTAGTATTATATAAATGAACATTTTATAGGGTGAATAATGAACGTTATTGCATTGAATAATGAACATTGGTGCCTCAATGAACAGGCTATGATTTCCCTCTATGAACATTAGTATTATATTAATGAACATATCCACACTCACTTACAGTTATGACAAAATATTGAATTACCTTGGGCTCACTTGTTGTTCGCTCCTTCTTCCCTTCACAAGAACAGTTAATATACCGTTGCCGGACCGTTTTCCCGTCACACCTACGCAATACCCTACCCTTTCGAGTGCCAAACCCACACCTAAAACCGTATTCATTGTAAAGTCTGTAGGCTTCATCATCATTGGGGACTTGTTTATGCAATAATTCTGAATATTCAGCCTCATGAAATTCTAGAAGAAGGTTAATTAAACAAGTCAATGAAACAGTAACTTATAGGTATATGTTCATTGCATTATGAACGTTTGTTCCTTGATAAAAAGGATGTTCATCATCAACAAAAATCCACATTTTTAAATGTTCATTGCAAGATCCACCTATTGAGGTTATCATGTTAATACAATGAATAAAACAAGTAGATGAACTCTTGGTAAATAAAGTTTTGTTACAACACTAAAAATTTGTTAATGTTCACTGGGAAATGGAAGACATTTATTTGGGTAATTATTCTAAAGAAAAGTCTGTTTTTTAATCCCCCCAAGACAATAAATATATTTTTTTGGTGAAAGGCAGAAACTTTCCTAAGTCTCATTACCAATCAGTATAAAAAAAACATATATTCAACATAATGAAACTCATAAGTATGAACTCCACATATAATTACATTTCAATTCAGTTGTTGAACAATTGGGTGGATTTAATGCCATAAATTCAGCTTCATTATCAATAGCATTTTCCTCACTCTCAATAAATGTTTCCATTTTCAGAAATTATATTCACAAACAAAAGGGATAATTAAAGGCAAATATAAAAATTTGAGAGCTAAATGTGAAAAATATTCAATGAACATTAAATAGCTAGCATTTATAGTGGAGAGAGAGTTGTGTTCACTTTTATGGAGACAACCCATTAAATTTGAATGAAAAATAAATGTCCCGCCTTTTACTGTTCACGATCGTGTTCATTGTCCCTGGTATAACTGTTCATTGTGTGCATCATCTTGCTCATGGTCATTGCCATACCAAGGTTGTTCATCCGAGTTTTATTGTTCATCCTTTGGTAACATGTGTTCATCTGGTATTATCTGTTCATTAGTAATAAACTTGTTGTTCATTCCGTGTGTGAAAACTCCTTGCCACTTACGTTTTGTTTACAGAGAAAAGCGTTTTGAGTTGTGCGCATGCTGCTCTACATAGTTCCGTGTGTAGGATAGAATTTGCGAATCAAAAGGAATATTGTCGCTAACAGTGCTTTTTTTGGGATTTTGGAGGGGACGTTCACGTTGTCATTCCTTGTCCACATGGCACAATGTCGACATTCCCCTTCAACTTCTTATAATTATATCATCAGTCCATTTTGCTACAAACAAAATAGTTCCTCAGCTTTCTTTTCTAGTCGCAAGCTTTCATGTTGCATCACATTACAAACTTACGCGCTTATTCATTCGTATCTCCAATTATAGTTCTAATTATATGAAAAGTCGTTTAATTGAAATATAAACTGAAACTAATCAAACAATATTTCAGAGTAACATTTTTATAATATTGTTTAATGAGATATGGTCAAAGTTTACATGAGTAAAAGTCAAAATGTACATTTTTCCAAAGACATCCTTTAATGAATGTACCTCTGTACCCTATCGTATGCATACAACTGATGGAGCTCAAATCATCGATACAAATATCACGAGCTCAACACTTTAGGCAAAGAAAACGAATCAACAAAAAGATAAATTCTACGGCAGGAAGCCATATATTCTTAATTAGCTTGGGGAAAAAAACACACCATAAACAGAAGAAATTACATGGCAGATTCACCAAAATATGATCTTAAAATTCACTACCTGGATAAATTAATCACAATGACACTCGCATATGGAGCACAAAGATAGATGTAAACTACAAGTAAAGTGGTACAAGCAGGTTAGATGTGATCTACTCCATCCTCCTCGGCCATTCCATCTCCACCATGCCTGTAACAAAGTTCAAGAATTCAAAAATAGAATCATTTTCTACTTCAAGATTAATATCCTTTAACAAATTAATGTTCGTGCTGGTTTTCACGATAGAGGTGGAGGGAAAGGGAAGAAGCATGAGAAAATTAAATTAGTTCAAACAATAACCTGTTAAGCTAACTTCAAAAATCATAACCATGCAGATGAATTAAGCCAACAAGAACAAGGGATAATGTATATCCACTTCATGGAGAATCTACCAGTTTTCGGAGGGTATAAGAAACGTACCTTCTGCAACTTGAATCATATATTGCTACTCTAATCATTCAGATGGTTAAGGGAGTTTTATTATAGCAGTTCTTTTTGGCATTCTAAGCCCCCAGTTATAATGGTCGGACTTGCTTCACTACACCTCAACCATGTCTTTTCTTTCAGATTATACTTTGTCCTACGTCAGGTTTCAGGTAGGTTAATAACCTTTGCAGATAAACTTCCCCGATCTTAGGCTGAGACAGTAGATAAAAGCACTTTGGGCAGGGCCAAAAAAAAGAGCGCTTCCCCAAAATAAAGTGTCCAGAAGCTATTTCTACATCCTAACGGGCTCATTCCCTCATATCCTTCAGCAGATTACAGAGGATACAACTTTACGAACAGGTCAGACTTCAGAAAATAAATAAAAAAAATGTGAAGATGCTTATTGATGTAACAAAGCAATCTATCAGTTTGACATCAATTGATTTTAATCACACAATCGGGGGAAAAAAAAGAAAAAAAGAACAAAACTACTTTTTGCTACAATTGCATCACATATCTACTAACGATCTATTGAGTAGGTTAAAAATTTGCTAATTTATAAGAAAACAGAAGAAATGTGTTTACGTGACTAATCAAAGGACTTGGCTTATATTCAAGGTCAAAAAGAGACCAATAGAAGAACCTTCCAAAAGCAGCGACCAGATTTCAGGACAAAATAATCATGCACAAGTTTTAGAAGAATACCAGACACACACCACAAATCACAAAGCTAAAAATCTCATTCATTTTTATCTAAGACCTGGCATTAGCGTAGACAGAACAACTGGTATTTATCCTTTTCAAGCAATTTTTGTTTACTAATTTCTAAGTGTTCAATGGAGAAAACTACCTAAAACAAGTTTTGAGTTTTCGTGTTAACAAAGGAAAACATCCCTAATGTTGCATACCTCATCATGTCGAAGGACTGGTTTCAAAGTGGAAACACTAACCTCCTACACCTCCCTGTTCTCCCCTAGACTACTGCTTCATCCCCATACCACCACCATAAAGGTTGCCACGAAAAGCCTCGAGACTCTACACAAATGGCCTCAAGCCCTTACAACAACAACTAAGCCTTATTCCCAAAATGACTTGGGGTCGGCTAACATGAATCGGCATCTGAAACGATAATCCAGTGTGACAAAAAAAATTAAAATTTTTAAGTTTTAAAAACAAATAAGGTAATTACACCCCTTCCTCCACGTGAATAGTGTCCCTCCACCCACGTAAAGTCATCTTAGGTCTTCCCTGCCCCTTACAATTTGATTACTCCTCCAATCTTCAAGTCTTCTAACCGGCACAACACTTGGTCTACTTTTCACATGACCAAACCATCTTAAGCGATTTTCCTTCATCTTTTCTTCAATAGATGCAAATCTAACTTTTTCCCAAATCACCTCATTTCTCAACCGATCCTTCCTTGTGTAGCCACACATCCACCGTAACATGTGCATCTACGCCACATTCATCTTATGAACGTGGTATTGTATCACCGCCCAACACTCGGTGCCATGTAAATTTCTGGCACAGTCTCCTTTATCCTCTCTCTCTCTCTCTACCTCTTCCTCTCTTTGTGCTCTGTCTATTTCTTTTCAGACACTATAATTAATTAATGAAACTGATACTCAAACAGCCAAGGAAACTTGTTTGGTTCATCTTTTGAGTGTCTCAAGAAACGGAATCAATGACTCACTCCATTACCACATGTTTGGTACAAAAAAATTTGTTTCCATCACCATCCTTAATCTTACTTCCCTAATCTGATATCTTAATCTTACTTCCCTAATCTGATATCTTTCTCCCCCCTTGTGGTAAGAGATACCTCCAAAGAGAGGAAACAAATTGCACACTTCTGCCGGTCCGGTTTAGGTCACCCAATCACACATCAACAATATTTCATCATCAACTGATTTTTTTTTATTTTTTTGGTCAGTACATAAATTATTAAGAGCTGTGACATCAATGATGATCGATTTTCATTTGATTCAGATGAATTAATTGAAGAGAAAAATGAAGAGAAAAGATTGTCGGTTTGGATGACAATTGAGAAAATAATAACCAAACAAATTTATCAAAGGAATGCATTGGATTAAAACTTATTCCATTCACTACCTCATTCTGTTTCATTCCGTTTCTTTTGCTAGACACGAACCAAACAAGCCTTAAAACTCATCATTCCTTGCAACTTAAGAATATTGTTTAATTGGTCTCAAACTGAAAGTCTCTTACCAAAAACCTTGCCCTAAAATCTTGTTTGAGAGAGATTTAGAGGATATAGGGTGGGAAGAATTATCGCAATAAGCGCTGAGGGCTTGAGCAATAGACAAGCTTGAGCTCTGGAGAACAAATGAATGAACAACGGGATGTGGTCAAGAAAGAGAACTGCACGCTCGGGCAATGTGCTAACTGCTAATCAATGGTGGTTTCACTGATTTTGGGATAATAGTTATAACGCACAACAAAAGGTGAGTGTAAGGGAAGAGAATGGAAAGGAGTTTAAAAAGAGAAATAGATTTGGCTCAGACCTTTTTTTCAACAGAGTATGGAAACAGCAAAATCACTGAACATGGGAAATGTGGAATCAGAAAGCATGATCAGTGACTGGGACACTGCAAAGTGCTCTTGCCAGCAGTTCAGCTATGTAATTCAAGACTCGAGTATTAGTGTAGGGACAAGACACATATGTTCAGGTCTCTGACTCAAAACATTTTAAGGAAATTTTGCATGATTTTGTCCAAAACGGCATGCCAAGGGCCCATGTCTATATAAGATGAGTAACCAACCCGGGTATTGAGGTGAAATGAAAAGTCCAAGTAAGATACCTCTCCAGAAAGTCTACAATAATTTATGGAGGATGGCAGCACGGAGGTTCTTATGAGCCCAACATGTATACAACCTCTTACAACATGCAAAAAAGAAACCTGGTCTTTCACCTAATTATCCCTAGGCCATCAGTAGTAGCTCATCAAGGTGTTACCCATCCGATAATATTACTGGACTTTGAATAAATGACAAATAAAACACACACACACACAAGCACACGCACACAGCTTCTCAGGGGGCAATCACTCTAGCAGCAAATACAAAAGCTCTCGAGGTGGAAAAACTTTAGATAGACTAAAGAGGAGGGGAGATAGACCTCCATGAAGAAGTTAGATTCCGAGTTTTTCTATCTAATTGTAAGTTTTCCAGAGCAGCTGAAGCACGAATCACATCATCTGGCAATTCATCACCTTCATATCTCCAGTTGTAATCATCTTTTCTGTAACTAGAAGTAGAAGACCCTGCTCTCCTCTCTGACAAGCAATATGTATTATCAATTAAGATGCACAAAACGATAACAAGACATGTCACAGGACTCCAGAAAGAGTTATTCCAATTCCTTACCAGATGCCTGCGACCCTGGAAGTGACCTGCCATAAGCAATTACAATAATAAGCAACTAAAGAAGCAAAGACATGATTTTACAAAAAAAAAAACATAAATATGTATGAGAGGGTTCAGGTGCAAGGACCTCACTAATGGGGGTAAGCCACCAGCAACAGATGACGACGATGATGGTCTCCGCACATTGCGAGGCTCCAAATTTGATGAAGATTCATTGTCATTAGCCAATCTCCTTCCACTGCCTCTCACTTGGGCTAAATTCTGCACAAGTCAGCAAGTAGCATAGCTAAAATATATAAAAAATAATAATGAATAAATAAAAAAGCTCTACGAATGAAGGCAAGACATGATTCATATATTTGCAAACTTAGTAGTTAACTACTTCCAAGACAGCAGATTGTGAGCCCCGTGCTAACAAAACTATCACATCTCTCGGGACCCTTCAACCCCAAAAATTAGAGGTGCAATCCTGTTCAGATGGACTAAAAGCATTCCGAGTTGGATAAGTTTGAGTATGCCTAGCTTCTATGTCAGTTTTGGGATCCGGACGGATCCATTCAACTTCGAGACAGGTCAATTTTGGGTTATGGTCTATGATGTTAGAGGGACATCCAATTCGGTTACGGTCCACATTGTTAAGTTAAGATATGAGGTACAAGTACAAAATCTTAGGTTAAGAGATTAAAATAAATCAATGATAAGCAACAAATCAAAATACGATAAAACAAATTAATATTGTGAGACTCCGTTATTCTAAATCCGAATATCCAGGTCCTGAAAATTAGTGCATAAAACTGTACATCTTATTAGAAGACCTGAGTGCTAGGTGATCCATTAGTCCGTATATGAACTTCGGAGACATTTAAACATACTACGCTTTGCAGAACCTGCTCCAAACGAAGTTCCAGTATTCTTCCCTTTCTTTTACTTTCCCTTGAGCTTAAAAGTGCAGCATCTTTTCTAAGCAAAACCAGAGTAAAGCTCATCACCTCATACAACATCATCATCCACATAGCACATCAACGTTACATATTAGTGCAACTTAGATGAAAGAAAATATTGAGGGGGCATTGGTTCACTAGGTGATATGGGTTTAGAATCACGAACCAAACCAAGGTAGTAAGGTGTTGGAACTTGATTCCTCTACCATGTGTTTGTTTAGTACCTGAATGAGCATAATTCGCTAACCTGCTATTTGGTTTGAAATAATTTGTAACCAGAAATCAAATCATTTTTTTGTGTTACTCTTAGTTATGATGAACAATTCACGGTATTCACCTATGTCACATAATATATTTATTGCTTAAAACTTCAATATTTATTATCTTATAATATTTATGTGGTGATAGAGAATTCTGCCTATATTTTTCCAAGATCAACAACCTGCCAACCTTATTGTAAAACATTTTTTCCATTAGCTTATACATCAAAGTGAAAAATGCAACACAATAGTAGCCTGACAAGACGTCAAAAATGAATTAGTATAAGACATTCCCCTTAAGAATTACTCCTTACGTTCCATAATAAACTTCTCATCTCTCCCTAGATAGATGTTCCAAATAGACTTTCCCTTTCTCCAAATGAAATGAAAAAACTATAATAAAATAAGATTATTTCTCTTCTTGGATCCACACTTTATCGCATTGGGTCCAATACTCTTAAAAGTCAAATATAAATGATAATTTATTATCAAAATAATCATAAAGGACTTACCATAACTACTTTCTTAATATGTGTGATAAATGGCAAGTTTGCTATCGGATGGAGGGAGTAACGGACACAAATCATGAAGATGACGATTAGCAAATTCAAAATTATATGATAGTAATGATACTAAGACTCCAGGAGTATACAAATTATTTCAGTCATAAATATTCACACAAAAGTTGTCTCGAGGATCTGATAATTAGGGAATTATAACCTCCTGTGGAAGTTGGGGATCTGTTTGTGGTGATTTCACTTGTGGGTAAATTTCCCACTAAATGGCTAGAGTTTCCTTGTGGGTTCGGATTTCCTTATTTCCCCTTATTAAAAGGGTTATGAAAAAAATTTAACAATAATTAGGGAAAAGTAAAGAAAGTTAAATTAAACTAATGACTGTAGATGATAGTAACTAGTAAGGAGATGATGGTACTAAGGAAGAAGACAATGGCTCTTTTATAGTTGCTTACTTTATTGCTCTTTTTTCTTAGTCTCTCTCTTTTAGAAAAATTAATACCTATCTTCACGTTCCTCCTAGGGTTTCTAAATTTCATACCTCGTGGGTGTGAGGCATGGGTTTCGAAATCATATTGTTTTCGATCACTTCTTGATGGGATTGAAAAGCCCGAGCACTAGTGTATTTATTTCCACTAAGCCCATAGATTTACCAAGAAAATAATTATACTTATATTAGCAATCAAAAGAGCATAGTAGATTAAATAAACAAGATCAATTGTGTCATTAAAGAGTCTACGAACTCATTTCAAATTTTCTTCTTTTTTGAACTAAAGCTAAAAATTACACTTATTTTTGCACCGGAGGAAGTGTTAGATACTAGGAACAATAAGCCTCTAGAAAAATATGGTATTTAGAGTCCTGAAGGAATAGGAAAGATACAATCTCAGTTGTTTCCACAATTTTCTCTTAATCCAAAAGGTAAAAAGTTAGAAACAATCATCAAACCTCAAACTTCAAAAATCCTTCAAGAACATCTAAAAGCACAGGACCACTTTCTCCATTCCTGCTAAGATCACATCCATTTTTGCTGCTGAATTCTTTTAACTCAGCCTTCCAGAAATCTTTCGGCTGCAAGTTAGAAGAATAAAAAAAAGAAAAGAATAAGTAGATAGAAGATAGCCATGTAGCCCTTATCTTTCTTATAATAGTTTTGAAAAAGAAGCAAGATGGTTCTGAATACCAAATTACACTCTGGGAGATACACTTTAAGTGTGTGATTTAGCTGTGCCCAGTCCAAGTATTCACATACTAGTGCAGTCAAAAGCCTCCCTGCATTGGACAGAATGGTTAAAGTAAGATTACTGTAGTACTAAGAGTTGAAACTGGAATCCAGATGTTCTGCACCAGAAACAAATGAGCCATTTATATAAAACAGTTGAATTATAGGGAAGGTGATAGTTCTATAATAGTCCCAGGGCACTCTGCCCTCTCACTGTTATAGATCTATCATATCTCGAACTATGGGCCCCATGAACCCACATAAAGCTATTCACATTCTATCAGGTCAAACCTACACATTGGATTCCCATGCCCTGATTTTATTGGGAGATGGAGGTTATTAAATTTATCCAGCTAAACCAAAGGCAAGGGTGCGGTGAAACAAGCAGCTTACATCAATGCCCTGTGACACCAAGTAAGTTGCCTTAGACACCTGGACTTCAACATATCAGTAATCCCATTTTAGAAAACCTTTGCAACGACTCCCTAGTAGAAGAGGACAGCATTATAGCGGATGTCAACTGGCTGACCTAGTAGAGTCTATAAGAGGTTAGTCCAAATCCATCTGTATCAGCCTTAATGCATAAATGCCTATTCATAATAAAACAGCATTTTAACACGCCATGAGTAGTAATTAAACACTAAATTAGCTACTTAGGCCCAACTTATATCCGCTCCTTGTCAGAAAAAGTAGGTTCAGCAAAAACAAGGAAAAACGAGGTTTGACCCTCTCACAAATAAGGTTTGAATAAGTTCAAATAAGTTAAGATAAGCAAAAATAAGTTGAAAAGAAGAGTTCTTTAGTGTTAATTGTGATAGCCAGCTCACTAGAGTCCAAGAAACGAACATCAAACCAAATAACCAAAATTTTCCTCTTAAACTGAACGTACAATGAAAGAAATAGAGCGCACTGCATGGTTACCATTAGATAATGTCAGAAGCCAAAATTCCAGATTTCTGACCTTTCACAATGACCAACCTTACCCCCCATCCCCCACCCTAATAAAAAAAAGGGAAGGAACAAAATAAAACAAAACAAAACATCTAAACCACCGATGACTGGTGCCCATGAAGGATTAGTCATGATAACAGCAGATTACAACTTTGGTCTTTGCAATGCCACAAAGCCTAACTTGAACATTTGCTCAGGAAGGAAGAAAATAGAGCCACCACTTTTACTAGATCTACCTACACAACACAATACCCTAGGATTTTTCTACTGAGTTAAGCTGGATTCAGATACAGGTTCCCTTGATCATTCATGTCACATGTGCCACGGAACACAATACAAAGGCAACCAACACCCAAGCAATGCACAACTCAAGTGATACCTCTCCACCGCCAAAGAACTTTTTTTTGTTTTCTTGCTCACGCTTCCTTATATGTTAAATAAGGCTTACTATTCTCTACTATCCCGATATGAGCTTCGTACTCTCCATTTTGAGGTGTTCCAAAAAGAGCTTCACACTTCCTTCTTACACTTACTTTTAGCAGTTCTCTCTCCCTTGCTTCAATATTTTCTTACACCTACTATCCCGATATTTTCTCTTACTTTTTTCCTTTCTCTACCCACTCTCAACTATTCACTCTATACTCTATATTTAACAAAGATTGTAATCCCATATGTGAAGCTCATTTTGGATGGGAGGAAGTAACAGAGAGTTGTGCCCTAAAAGATAATGCACAGAGAAACCTCCTACTACCTAGAATATGAAAGCATCAGTAATACTAGTAAGATACTTTCTTAAGTACATGAATCCACTGGTACCACAAACATGCATTGACCACAAACAATTTTATTGATCTACTTTTGTTCCACAGCCAAGAATGAAAAAATACAATATACAATACGGGTTTTATAGTGAATTTTTTAAAGGTATATGTTACCTAATCCTTTCCAAATTCTGAGTCTAACAAAACCTTTCAAGGAAAAGAGGACAAATTAAAAGGCTAACACTACTCTTGTTAGTCTTGTACTCCCACATAGCCCAAAATTGAAACTCGAAAAAGTTTATAACTGCAAGAAAAGTTGATAGTAACATGAAGCAAAAGCTTAACTGGCAATACGTAAACAATAACATCCACATCATCGGCCACTGCAGAAAACAAGAATTCTGATAATGAACAAGAATTCTGATTGCATTATCAGATGCTTCCATCAAGATTTGTATTGGAATACTTATTTTGAAGGCTTACCATAAGAAGGGTCAATGAGGATATTTGAACATGCAAACCACCATGATATGCGTGATTCACATCAAACATGGGGACTATTAGATAACTCGAACATTACAAATGAAAAATGGAATGTCACTACCAAGCCACTCAGCTTCCATGCTGCACTTGTGGCAACTATGCTCAACAAAGATGGTACTAGCATCAATAATGATGACAAAAATATTCTGTCAGATCAAATTTTTGTCTTTAGCAAGCTCCCCTAGGATAATCTTTCCCACAATCCAAAAGCACTGATAAACTTTAACAGTACTCATTGTCTTATGATCAGTGCTCCCATACCAAAAAGCCCAGACGCACTACATTTAGTGTTCTTCGACAATCATGTCCGATATCTTAATTCTTAAGCCATCCTTAAAAGAAACCCTCCTACATTAACCTTGATGATATTGATTCCTGAAAATAGAGATTTCCATCTCACAGAACAATGTAAAATGATGACTTACATCGATGTAACACCTCTAATCATACTGCTTTTTCATATTCATCTAAATTTTAGCTCTTTCCCCTATACCCCATCCCTTCTATGCATGACGACACCTGTAGAAAGCTACCAAGAGGCTAAAATATGTATTGCAGAAGACAGATATTCCTCCATTTCAAAGTTTTGCACAATAATAAAAAAAGCAAAGCCTGTTTTTTTCCATCCACACTATCAGTCTTGGTCCACCCTCTATATCAAGTGAGTATGCCTAATATAAGATCTTATTCACCTAGTTGCCAGCAGAGTCTCAAATTAAAATAACTTTCAAGCAAACTTCAAAACTCGGTGATCCGATGTAGCCTCAAATGAACAATGCCAGTTCCTATTGTGACTAGAGCTGCCTCCCCCCTGCCCGGCCCAAAATCATAAGAAGAAAAAAAAACATCCAACAAAAACTTGCTACTTTTCAGTATTAAGTGAAACTTCCATAACCTTTTTAAACTCTTGGTTTGAGCTAAACTGATCAAGGCCAGATACTAACCAATACCCAATAAATAAAATTGAAATGACTAGGCTATACAAATAAAATTGCTATATTGGAGGGAGAGATTCATAAGCCACCTGATGGAGAAGCATGAAGTTGCTTCGCACGTTCATTACAGCTACCCAATAGTGCTGGAGGCAAACCTTCATCCTTCTCGACAACCCGATCCTCCTCCTCAATCGCTTCAAAAACACTAGCTCTGAGCTCAGCCTAGTGAGACCAACAGAAAATATTTTAGCCAGTTATTTGCCATGGATGTCTCACATCCAAATTATTAGAAAAGCAAAACAAAGGCATTTAGTGCACCAATTGAAGACAATCCTCAAGAGAACAATTGCCCCCAAAAAAAACTGTAATCAAATGAATGGAGTAAGTTGTCAAATTATAAAGCTAGAGATAATCATCTCAATATCAAAATAATAAAAAGCTCGTCGAATTTCATACATCAAAATTCCTCCATAATGGCTGATCAACTTGCCTTCTATTGAAACACACACTAACAATGCATTCCCTTCACCTGAACTTTTATGAACTAAACTTAATAGAGACGTGATTCGACCTGATCATCCTTGATTTCCCTCTTTGCTCTTATACCTAATTTAAACTCAAATTCTCCAAAGGTAAAGAGAATGCAACCTAAAACATAACATATTTACACGGAATTTGCTTCAAACATACAGCAAAATTACCACAAATCCATCTTGCTCACTCAAAATTTTCCATTTTTAGCAACAATCTTTAACATAAAACAGACGAGCATTTCAGTAATTTTCGAGCTTATAGTAGCATAGTACAAAATATATCGATCCTGCAAATTACCCAAACCCTAAAAAAATAGAATCCATGAATGGCATTGAGAAATCGCAACATCCTACACATTAAATACCTACATTTGAATCTTTTAGCTCGCAGAAAATACAACAACAAAATCATGAGGAGAAAATGAAGAAAATTACACGGATCTTAGCGAGGACCCCTTTCTTCTCAAGAGTACGGGTGACGAGGGTTTTAAGGTCCATCATTTCTCTTGTGTAATCATCCATTTTTGCAGTATTTTGATACCTTCTTTCGTCTTCCTTCTGTGTCCTCTGCTACTTCTCTCTCTCTCTCTCTGCGTCGAACTCCTTCAAGTCTGGATTTGCTTCCCAAGTGAGCCAACAGAAATGGACGAAGCCTAGAATGGCAGCTGTTTTGAATGGTATCTTCAATATTTTTCAAATAACACCCACCTATGTTCGACTCCTTGCATTCCAATTTTAATTTCCATTGTTTAGCTCATGTTCTCTTGTACCTCGATTAATTGAAAAATATTTTAGTTTTGTTCGATTTGGTTTCATTTTAGTTATATTTAGGGCATGTTTAGATTTATTAAAAACAACTGAACTGAACTGATTAGAGTTGAATTGAACTGAACTTAACTGAACTGATTGGCGTTGAACTGAACTGAACTGAACTGAATTGAACTAAACTGAACTAAACTGAACTGAACTGAATTGAACTAAACTGAACTAAACTGAATTGTATTGAATTGAATAAATATATAAATAATATTTAAACAATAATAATATAAATATTAAATAATAATTATGATGATAGGTAATAATAATGAATAATTATTAATGAATAATAATAATTGTATTTTGGATATTTTTTAAATGATAATTATAAATAAATAATATTAATAATCATAAATTAATAATAATAATGATTAATGATTATAATGATAATTAATAATAATTATTTTATAGTCTTTGTATTGATATATTAATACCTGATGATGATTATATAATAACAATAATATCTAAGAATGAAATTAATATTACTATTTTAATAATTAGATTTAATTATATATTAATATTTAGTAATAAAATAATGATTGGGTCGGGCCGTGTAAAATTACATCATAAATCGTTTTGACGTGATTTGATTGGATTATGGGTTGAAAACGCGGGTTTATTTATGTTTTTAACCTAAACCATGTTCCTCCCTAATGATACTAGTAATAATAATGAATAAAACTATAATAAACAAGAAAGTATACAGATAATAATAATGATATAAAATAAATAATAATAATAATATAATAATAATAAGAGCAATTAGTAAAATAAATTAGACCAACATAATAATATTTAACAAAATAGTTATAAAAGAGCTGAACTGAACTGAACTGAACTGAAGTGAACTGAATTAAACTGAACTGAACTGAACTGAACTGAATTGAACTGAACTGAACTGAAATTAAGCTGAAATGAACAGGCCCTCAGTTCATCGCCATTAATTTCTATTCGTTCATTTTATTTTACTATTCATGATTTTTTATTAACAGCTATTTACGTTTTATTCTCTTCGTCTAATTCAAGCTAAACTGAACGGAACTAAATCGAACTAATTGGAGCTAAACTGAACTTATTGGAGCTCAATTGGACTGAATTGAACTGATTGGAGCTGACTTATTGGACCTAAACTAAACTGAACTTATTGGAGCTGAACTAAACTGAATTGAACTGAATTGTAATAAATATATAAATAATAAGTAAATGATTATTACTATGAATATTAAATAATAAGTAATTACAATTCTAAGTAATAATAATTAAATTAATAATTTAGAGTAATAGCAAATGAATAATGATAATATTATTTTTGATGTTATTAAATGATAGTTATAAATAAATAAATTTTAAAATAACAATTAACGATAATAATAGTAATTAATAATGAGTACTTACTATTATTGATATTAACATATTAATACTTGACGATGATGATATAATAACATTATCAATAATGTCTAAGAAGTAAATTAATATTACCATCATAATAATAATTAGCAATTATAATAATAATTAACAATTATAATAATAATTAGCTTAAAACATGGGTTGGTGTTTGTTTTTAACCAAGCCACGATTTGCGGTGGGTTGGCCTATAATATTTATACACCAATCCCCACCACAAATCGTCAAAGTATCTTTAGTATGCAACGTAATGACAATGATTTAACTTAAATAGTCCTCCATTATTATTAGCAACTTTGTAATTTTTTAATATCTTTTAGCTTTTATAGCTTATTTGTATAATGTAATAGTGAATATCTAATCGGTAAAATAAAACAACAATTGCAAAAAAGTACCCGTATTGACATGAAATTTGGTTAAATCGCGCACCAACCCAAACCTTCCTCAGCCATAATAATAATAATGATAATAATAATAACAATAATAATTGAGTAAATATATAATAAAAATAATAATATATAAAAAATAATAATAAGTAAAATAATAACAATAATAATAAGTAAAATAAATTAGACCAATAATGATAATAATACTCAACGAAATGGTTAAATAATGAATGGAGCTGAACAGAACTGAACTGAATTGAACTTATTGGAGCTGAACTGAACTAAACTGAACTTATTCGAGCTGAGCTAAACTGAACTGAACTTATTAGAGCTGAACTGAACTTATTAGAGCTGAACTGAACTGAACTTATTGGAGCTGAACTGAACTGAACTTATTGGAGCTGAACTGAATTGAAATGAAAACAAACTGAAGAGAACTGGCCCTTAAACTAGAGTCACTCTTGATAATAACTAGCATGTTTCAAAAAATATTATGAAATTACCTAGTTATTGAAAAAAAGTTTTGGTTACACCGCCACATTCACTTTTTCGTCAAAAAAAGTTAATGTGTCGTTAAAGGGTCCCACTTGTTTGCCTTCCCTCCATTTTTTTTCACGTGAAATTTCCGTTTTACTCTTATCCACTTCTTTCATTTTCTCTCTCCTCCCTCATTTCACCATGAGTCCATGACCACAACCTATCACCCTTCACCATCGGCACCATGCCAGCCACCACCACAAATATCATCCTCCATAGTCTACCCATTGCTTCCACCATCACCATCCCCCCATCAGATAACCACAATGTTGTCACCACATCCACAAAACCCACAACCCATCACCCCTTAGAGCATAACCATTAGATAATCCAAAATATGAGATCATCAGTTATAATATTGTTTTCTCACTCTTCCACTTCACTCAAGATCTAATAGTAATAATCCAAATATTTCTTATCCCAATAGAAGATCTATAATTTTGGATTTTTATATTCTCTCTCATACTTTTTACCACACCCCACTATACATTCTCCCTCCTCAATTGCATCTCCGTCCATTTTTTTATTGTTTAATAGCAATTAATGACTATTAAGTGTGATTAATTTATATATTTATAATTAAATAATATTAATAAACTTAATATTATTATCGTTAATGTCAATATCGTATTTATTTAAGTAATACGGTAAGTTAAAAATTAATCATATTCTAAATTGGATAATATTACCGATTTTTGTAATTTACCCGCAAAAATAGTCAAAACAAAAAAAAATGTATAGAGAAATTGTATCTCAATGACCAAAGGTGTGAAAGTAAATTTTATAGAGAAAAAATATATAAAAGTGTTGCTATTCTAAAAAAAAAAGCCCATTTTTAATCAGTGCAAATAAACATTAAAGCTCCATTCAAAAAAAAACATTAAAACTATCATAAATTATGTCGGTTGGATCTAGGAAATTTGGCAGTTGAAAAGGAACTTGTATTGTTGTGGGCCCTGCATGAAGCTTTTCCTAATGACACGTGGACAAGAGTGTGACAATTTAAAGTTTTATGCTGCTGCTGCTGCACTGAAATGGCTTCTTCTTTTCCTAATTTGTGTCAGATGGGTAGAGGGAAGAGTGAAGATCCAGATCTTTGCAACGATCGGATTTTCCTTTTCTCTCTCCCTTTTTTAACTCTTTCCTATTATTTTATTCCTTTTTATACTATCTCTCCTAATGATCTAAGTCCAAGATCATCTAGTGGGCATAGAGACTGAGGTCTGGGTTGTTGTTGTTAGCGATCCTCTATTGGCGGTGGTTGAGAGAGGAGAGTGAAAGGAAAGTTGGTAGCTTAGGGAAGGAGAGCCAAACGGAAGATAAGTAATGGAGGGCAAAAGAGTAATTTCATATGCGTAAAGTTAAGTTTTTGTCGGAATTTTGTAAAAGTTAGTGGTACCAAAACTTTTTCACAAATTAGATAGTTTCATAATTTTTTATTTGAAACATGGTAGTTATTTCCAAAAGTGACTCTAAACCAGATGTTTATCTCTATACTATAAGGGAAGAGGAGGGGTGGACACCAAAATTAAGAAAAGAAAAAACAAATAAAATTAATCAATGAAGTTATTAAGTGTAATTAAGTTTCATTTTTAAACTTAGCTATCATATTTTTAGTCAAAGATGGTTAAAACTTTAAACTAAAATATCTCTAAATTTACAAAGTAAAAATAATTTTGAAAAATATCAACTGTTATATTTTCTTGAGATCTATAAATAGACACCCACTTTGCTATATCTTTATAAACTTTCGATTTTTTTATTTTCAAATACACGAGTAATTGATTGCTCATGAGTGAAGGTGTATTTGATCAAATTAATCATGGAACATGATACATTATTTTAGGATGAGTGCAAAGTGTTAGAGGGAGAGGGATGATGTATTTTTCTACTCATGAGTGATGATGCTAATTACACATATTTTCTATTAATCTTTTGTAAGGTTTTTGTTTTTTTAGGCGTTTTGTTTTTAAAACACTTTTGCTAATCTACTCTCTAATATTTATTACTCTTTTTTATGTATTTAAATTGTTTAACTATTTAAAATCTTTTAAGATTACAATTACACCCTTTAAAAAACAAAATAATTATAATTTAACGATTATTTTTTAAAATATTACAAATATGTATACACTTCACTAGAGACATTAAAATGTAATTATTTCCCATATCCACGAAGCACACATCACGTGCATATTTGGCTAGTCTATTATATAAAGGAACTCTAAGGGGACACCAAAAATAGAAAAAGAAAAAAATACTTTAACCAACTTAACACCACTACCAACACAAAAACACAAAAATTAAACCTCCCCCCACTTTTACCACTACTAACTAACCAACCAACACCAAAAAATGAAAAACTAAAAAAAAATTGAAAAACAAATAACCAACCACGTAAAAACAGGAAAATGTCAACACAAAAAAAATGAAATTTTTTTTTCTTGAATAACCAATATTACAACGTAAAAACATGGAAATCAAAAATGAAACCTCCCCCACTTTTACCATTACTAACAAGAACAACCATAAACTCCTACAATCAAGAAACTTTCATTCACATAACAAAATCCTTTACTAAATGATCTTCTGCTTCCTTCTTCACGTCCAAAAATCTCTCCTAAGGTTGTGTTTTGAATTAATATTTCAATTCGAAATCAGATTCAAACTCCATTTCCCTTTGTTTTGTTCCTTGATAGCAAGTTAGAAAGGGAAGAAAAATGGAAATGGAGACAATAGAGGCGACTGATGCTTTGCCAATGTTTGTCTTGCAAGTCAGAGTTTCTGTTTCTTATCTCTAAACCCAGTCATAAGTGGATAATACATAGTAGAATCATGTTATTAGTGATCATCTTCCTGTCTATCACTTTGTCTCTTGATTGATAAATATAATTACCAATGTTATCATCGATATGACCACCATGGTAATTGATGGTTGGTGGTGGTGTTTGGAATGTAAAGAGCCCTACTTTATACTTCAGTGGTTTGATCTAACTTGCATAATCTATTTTATCGATCTTATTCCTTTCAATCGCATTGACCTCTTTATTTTGTGTGAAATAATAATAGTGCAAGTTCTTCACCTCCATCTATCAATTATTTTATAGGTTTGTTTGACATTTGCTCATTTCTTGACGCATTATAATGAACAATCCATCAGTTTCTTTAAGTATTTGTTGATTTTGCAGTTGTAGAAGTGTATGCTTTTGTAATGCAACGATTATTGACCTTTTCAACTCTATCAAAAATGTTGGGAGATTTCATCGGGTGAGAACTTTTAGCATTTCAATTTAGCATTTCTGACAACCCCTCCTCTATACTTCATGGTTCATTGGTTCTCCCCTCTCTAGACGCATACATTTATGAGTTTAAATTTCTATTAGTACGATTCAATCTTACTTTGGTATTTCCATGTTTCTCTCAATTGTCGGAAGCAGCGATTGAGAAGGACAACAAACTCTGTGACGATCATTACGAGTTTTGATTTTCTTTTATAAAATAATACAAAAAATTTACGGGAGAAAAGAGATATATGTAATATTAAAATCTAATTAATTACGTATTAAATGTTATTACATACCCATATACTATTGTTCTTGCTTTTTATTTACCGCTTTGATTTTCCTATTTCAAACCTTTGTACACTAAAATTTTCACACAAAATGTCTTCCTTTCAAACTGTTATTGTCGTTTTTCATTTATTTATGAGGGAAAATAATATGTGAGTTTTTTAGGTATAATAGTATGGTTGCAATTTCAGTTTAACCATATTTAATGTGAGAAGAGATATCATCAATTATGTTAATCTTGACACTATTTTGTCGCACGCATCGCGTGCATATAAGACTAAAATACTATAAGGGAAGAGGTGGGTGGACATCAAAATTCTAAAAAAAAAAGAAAAAACATTTTAAAAAAGAAGAAAATCTACAAAGTAATAACAATTAAAAAAGATATCAATGTTTGAAACTTAGTCATCAGATTTTTAGCCAAAAATGTTTGAAACTTCAAACTACAATATCTAAAATCTACAAAGTAATAACAATTAAAAAAGATATCAATGGTTATATTTTCTTGCGATCTATAAATAGACATCCACTTTGCTATATTTTTATACACTTTTGAATCTTTTTATTTTCAAATACATGAGTAGTTGATTGCTCATGAGTGGGGGTGCATTTGATCAAATTGATTATGAAACATGATAAATTATTTTAGCATGAGTGAGAAAGTGGTAAAGGGAAAGCAATAGTATATTTTTTTTACAAATGAGTGATGATGCTAATGACATCTTCCATTAATCTTTTGTAAAGTTTTTGGTCTTTTTTGGCGTTTTATTTTTAAGTCACTATTTATTAATCTACTCTCTAATATTTAATACTCATTTTTATGAATTAGAATTGTTTTACTATTTAAACTCTTTTGAGATTACAATTACACCCTCTAAGATAACAAAATAACTAAAACTTAACTATTACTTTTAAAAGTACGAAAAAAATATGTATACACTTCAATGGAGAAATTACAATGTAGTTTCTCCCAAATCCTTACATATTAATCTTTTACATGAATCACGCATCGCGTGCATATAAGGCTAGTAGTTATTAACAAAACATTCTTTCAACAACACTTTTGTTATCTTCTTGGTCTTGTTCTCAATTTATTATTATCAATATAGTTATTATTATTATATTCATATATGAAGTTCAATTAAACTTTTTTAATGTTTAAATATCTTATATTCTTCAATATTATTATCAATCTTTTTAGACATTATTATAGTTAGTTTTGATATAACTTATTACTATTTGAAAATTTTAAAATATTATTATCGATATTTTACCATATTATCTCAGTTATTGGACATTATCATATTCATTATTATTACTATAATCTATTATTATTATTTCAAAAATCATACAACTTACAATAAATTAGTGGGGCAACCGAGATACAATTTGGGCACTCACTCCTTTAGTTATAGCAAATCCTATTTTAGTGAAAATATGGGCAACAACAAGTGCTCCTATATCCTGAGTCTTTGAGAAGTTCTGAACCCGGTTCAGCAATGCAACAACCTCCTTATCCGATTCCCCGAGAGAAGAAAAGGAAAAGGGAAGGAAGCCATACCTAATTGCTCGACAACGAGCTTCATACTTGACTCGTTTCCGATAAGCCGCATCAGCAACAACACCTCCAGGAACAAAGTCAGACAACCCAAACTAGGTCAAAGGAGAAAACCCTGTCAAGTCGACTTATACATCACGACCATGCTCCCAAGAATAAAGAAGCACATTTACAGGCCTGAGGGCCCCGTCGTTCTCCCCAGACAACCCAATGTCAACCTCTTTTCTTGCTGAAATCCCAGACCAATAGCAAATATCAACAAGGGTATCCCGAACTACATTATGCCGATGTTTATGGCATCGAAGTAGAGAACAAAGGAACACCCAACAGGTAACATAACACACTCCGATAAGTCTTACGGCTCATCGTCTGACCCAACCCCGAAATAAGAACTGCGCGAAGCCAATCTGAGTTGTGGTCCCCCTGCTGTGACTTCCACAAAGCTAACTGCCGAGAAGATAAAGGAAAAGTAGATTCTGCAGATGCAGTAACCTTTGTGAAATTATTATTATTATTATTATTATTATTATTGTTGTTATTATTATTATTATTATTATTATTATTATTAGTTTAGAAAGTTAAATTTGTATGCAATCAAGAAATAATATAATATTTGCATTAATATTAATTCAAGTATATTACATTATCTTAGATATTATTAGAAATATAATGATAATATAATCATATTAATATTTATATTAATATTATAAGTTATATTATTATTATTATAAAAATTAGGATTAGTTATATTAAGTTATATTATAGATACTAGAATTAGCATTACTCATTTCTTAAAATCTAAGTTAAGTTCATTTTAGTTCAATTCATTTAAGTTCAATTCAGTTTAGTTCCAATAATTTCAGTTCAGTTAATTCCGATCCACTCAATCCAAAAGAACAGATCCTTAGTGATTGTTTGATACACATGGAATGGGAAGTAAAAATTCTCATAAAATTCCAATTCATAGGAATTAACATAATCAATTCATGGGAATTTAATAAAATTATTTGGTTTGCAATGTAGGAAGTAACTTCTAATAGGAATTTCTATTTATAATATAGAAGCTTACTAAATTAATCTATATATATTTATATAAATTCAATATGATCTTATCAATTATTACATTTTTTTGCATCATCTAAAAGTGCTCGCAATGAGCTTTCCATATGCAATATAGTTATACTAATACTGTTGTGCATAATAGCATGTAAAATTAGACTACACTCTAATGCACGCTATGCGTGCTAAAATGGTTAAAGATCTAATCCATGAAACGATTGATGCCGAATTAGTAAAGCATTTAGGATTTTTTTTCTTTTTTGTGTCTATCCCCTCTTCTCTTATATAATATAGATTAAATTTTTCTTTCTCTCTCCTCAAACAACCTAAAACCAAGTACACAAATTATTAAAAGAGGAGGTTTAATTTTAATATAAAATTAGACCAACCAAAGCCCACATTCTATTAACAAGCCCATTTTATCTTACTCTAACACAATACTATTCCTAGACATTTAGCACACTCTACTTGTTCATTGTCTTCTCCTTTCCCTATTTAAATTTTAGTCTCGAAATATAACAAGCAATTCCTAAAAAAAATATGACTTACCGAATGAATTAAACTAGTCACTAAATAAATTTAACACTGAGTATTGAATAGACAAAACAGGTCACGAAATGAATTAAACTGGTCCCTATTTTCAGAGGACGATTTGTTGATTTTCTCTTCCTATTATTGGGCCTATTGGGCCGTTGCCTAATTTTATTTTAAAAGTAGGCGGTCTCTTACAAGACCAGCTGAACCAAGTATTCGGTCTTTGAAAAAAGACTTTGTGAAGTAATTCTTGCTTTGTCTTCCTCTCTCTCTTCTTTTCTCTCAGCTTTCTCTTATTACTTTTTAATTTACTAATGCACTCTATCTCTTGAGTCAAAACATTTGGTCTATTCTAGCTAAGCTCTTGTGTTACACTTTTATTTCTGGTCAATCATTTCTATCTCTCTCCAATTACATGGCCCCATTTAACTTTTCTATCTACATCTCTCTTACCCAAAAACTGTCTAAGAGTCCATAAAAAATTATAACCATAAAAAAACACGGAAGAAGTAAAAGAAAAGATTCACAATATAAATAATAATATGATATAAAAAAAGAACAATAGTTGAAATGGAATATTATAGTATTAGAGATATAAATCTACACGTTATAAATAACTTATAACCTATGTAATATACGGGATCTAAAATCTATTACATCAATATAAAAGATGAGCTTTTCGGAAGTCATCTACGATTTTCATGTCATTATATATTTAATATTTAATATTTTAAGAATGATAAACATAGATATTTAGAGTTTAATAAATAACAAAAAAGTGTGATTAGCAATAAACCCCAAACACTTATTATATTGTACAACTAATCATGATTTTAGTTGTGCAATTCAAAATATTGTATTTGATACTATTAGATTCACCATGAAATATTTAAAATAACAACCAATTTTGTATGCATATCTTATTATTACGCAGGAGTTTGCCATCAAGTATTATTTTCACTCACAAATGAAAAAGCAAGCTATGACCCAACCCAAATAATTAGGTACCGTAAATTATGTCCGACTTTTACTGATTCGAAGCTTAATGTATGTGCCCAAAAATTTTAAGATTGTGAATTACTCCTTCTCAAGCTTTTTTAAAATAGCTAATTAGTCTTACTATTTGTCTAATTTCTCATTAAATGCCCATTGATTGTAAGTCATCTATTATAGTTGTAATGCCCTGCCTTGCACATCCTTTATTAATTATCATTAGCACTAAGTAATCTCAATGATCAGTGAAAACGTTTGCATAAGCGTGTGGATTATGATCCATTAATAAAAATATTAAATATAATATTCTTAAAATAGGTCACCAACTCTCAATTACAATAATGACCTTACATAAATCATAAAAAATAAAAACAAAACTCATAACACAATCTCACATTGACACATGCTTGTCAGATTTTAACAAAAAACTAGTATTTAAGCCCAGGCGATGCTCTGGGATTTTTATGTATTATACTTTAATACAACTAAAATTTGGTGTAGAAAGATGTTAATAAAAAGTCATAGATTAGTAGTTTTATGCATAAAGGTAATTAAAATATTATACCTTAATTATTGTTTTTCATTGAAAATATATAATATCATTAATATCATTATTAGTATTGATAAAAGAAGCAACAAAATGTAGTAGCACAATGGTTAGAGCATTTATATTCCACACTCGAGGTCATGGGTTCGAAACTTCTCATAAACAATTTGTATTTTTTATGAGAGAAACGTTGATAGAATATTGTTGTAAAGAATGGAGAGTTACACGTGGCGGACTGCATCCTATACTTACGCTTTTATATATATATATATATATATATATATAGATATTAAAAACTTTATTCTAGAATATTTGGAAATCTATAAAGAAAATAAATTTAAAAAATACCAATGCTCACATTTGCTCAACTTTGATAATTATACATCTTTTGCTACATTTTTAAATACATGATTAATTGATTGATTATGAATCCGATCCATTTTGTGATGATATCAGATCTTAATAGCAAAGCTTCAATAGCTACCCACCTTGTAGGTGGGTGAGTCAGGTCATTTGATTAACGCAAATTAGATCCAACATCAACGAGCAGGATCGTGCATTCAGGTGTACATAATGTATATTAGGTATTTTTCAATGTAGAAAAAAATCAGACATCTTAATCAATTAATACGGAATGAACATTAGTTCATCTTCAATGAACATTAAGGGACCAATTTCTTCTCTCTCCTCCATTATTTGGCATTCTCAATTCATTTGACCAAAATTTTTCCCTCCAAATGTTCCAATTAACTTTTACATAAATATAACTTTATGGTTCACTATGGTTATTAAATATGGTCATTTAGGAGGCGTTTGGTTTGTGGTTTACAGGAAAGGGAAAGGGAATTAGTTGATTACATTCCCTTAAAAGTTGTTTGGTTTGGGGGTTTTGTTTCCCCTCCATTACCCCAAAGTCTTCTAGTTTGATTTCCCACACCCCCTCCACGTTCAAGTAAGGGAAAGGGAAACCCTATCTAACCACCCAACCCCAACACCCCTTCTACAGCCCCACCATAGCCCCACCCCAAACCACCACTGTCACAGCAGCACCACCCTCATCTCCACCCTACCCCTGCCACACCTCACCACAGCCCACCAAACCTTCCCCCTAACCACCTCTAACCACAACCCACCCGTCGAAACCACCCAACTCCCTCCCTAAACCAACCTCACAGCACCGGAAACCACCCAACTCCCTCCCTAAACCAACCCCACAGCACCGGAAACCACCCACACCCCCATGAAACCAACCCAGACCCCCACGAAACCACCCCAGAACCCACGAAATCAACCCACTCCCCCCAAAAACCACCCCAAACCCAAAACTAAGCCCCATAACCCGAAAACCACCAACCCGCCCACCTAAAACAATCTCCCACCCCTGAAACCACCACAAACCTAGACGAAAACCCCAACCCACCCGCCTAAACTAACCCCTCCACCCCGATTTCAACCCAAATAGAGAAGGAGACGGCGGAAAGGTGGCAATCCGGTGGGAAGGGGGGAGACGGCGTAAATGGGCGGCAGACGAAAAAAGGGGGCGACAGTAACAGTGTGAGAAGAAGGAGGAGGAGAGAGAGGTGGAGGAGGAAGAAAACCCTAAATTCTATCCAGACAACTTTTTTCCACAAAGGGTTTTCCTTTCCTTTCCCCTCCTAATCCTTTGCTGATTCCTTTCCCTTTCCCCCTTCCAACCAAACGCCCCCTTATTGATTTCAAATGTCCATTGTAAAATTACACTCAATTTCAAAAGAGTTTTTATTCCAATTAACTTTGACATATATGCTCTTTTATATAACTCTAATATTCACTATGGTTATTAAGTATGCTTATTTATTGATTTCAAATGTTCATTGTAAAATCACACTCAATTTCAAAGAAGTTTTTGTTCCAATTAACTTTGGCACATGCTACTTTATATAACTTTTTTGATCATTATTGTTATTTAAGATAGGAAAAATTGTTTTTAATAAGCTAACCTTTATTGCATCTTCTAATATTAAGTTAACATTTGGATTATTCTGGAATAAGTCAAGATTGTATTGGTTTTAACTTCTAATGAGTTTAGGTGACCAGTAAGCTGAACAATAAGTAAAAAAAATTGACACTTTTGACCACCACTACAAACCCACCACCACAAACCCACCTCCACAAAACCACCAACCAACCTCCTCCACAACCACCGATTTCCTCCATCTACCTTACCTCCATCCTCCTCTATAACCACCCCCTCAATAGCCAACCACCACGGCGCCACCCCAACCTATCAACCACCGCTTCCTGCCGCACCAAGCCCCACAACCACCCTCACTTCTCGTCGCACCCAACCCCATAGCCATCCCCACTCCTCGTCGTCGCACCCAGCCCCACAGTGCAACACCCCCACTTCTCGTCGGACCAGCCCTACAACCACCCCCCCTTCTCGTCACACTCGGCCCCACAACCACCCCCACTTCTCGTCGCACCCAGCCCCAAAACCCACCCCCACTTCTCGTTAGACCCAGCCCCACAACCACCCCCACTTCTCGTCACATCCCCCACAACCACCCCCACTTCTCGACACATCCAACCCCACAACCACCCCAACTTCTCGTCGCAACCAACATCACAGCCCCACCCTCACCGTAAACCCATCAAACCCAGCCCAAAACACTAAGGAGAACAGAGGTAAGGGGTTGGGGTAGCTTCGATCGTGCAATTGCGTGAGAACAGAGGCAGGGGTTGTGGGGTTGGGTGAGTGTTGTGGATTAAGCTGGGTGGGTGAGTGTTGGCTGTTGTGATTGTTGGGTGGCGTGAGGTTACACTGGAAGGTTGAACGAGGGAGGTGGACATTGAAGAGATGAGATGCTGGGAGGGAGGAGGAGGAGGAGAAGGAGGAGGGAAGAGGGAGGAGAGAGAGAGAGGGGGGGGAGGAAGAATTCTGTTTTTTTAAATGTCTAAACCAATTAAAAAAGGCCACGTAGATGTTTTACCTACAATAACAGGTTGGTGACCTGTTGAACTCGCTAAAAGTTAAAAGCAATACAAGCTTGACTTATTTCAGAATAATCCAAATGTTAACTCAATATTAGAAGATGCCCTAAAGGTTGACTTATTAAAAACAATTTTCCTTTAAGATATTCATTTATTGATATCAAATTTTCACTGTAAAATCACACTCAATTTCAAAAAAATTTTAGTTCCAAATAACTTTGACATATATTTTTATGTAACACTAATGTTCATTTTGGTTATTCAATGTGTTCATATATTATTATCAAATGTTCATTATAAATGAATATTAGATTTATGTAAAAAGACATATGTCAATTAGTTAATTGAGAAATTGAGTTAATTTTACAATGAACATTGGAAATCAATTAATGAACATATTTAATAATCATAATGAACAAAAAAATATAAAAAAACACATGTCAAAGTTAATTGGAACCAAAACTTTTTTGAAATTGAGTTTGAATTTACAATAAACATTTGATATAAATAAATAAACATCTTGAATAATTATAATGAACAATAAAGTTATATAAAAGAACATATGTCAAATATAATTAGAACAAAAAAAATTTAAAAATTGAACACGTGGAGGGAGAAAAATTTATTTTTGATCAATAATTTAATAACTGTTGTAATATCTTTGCATATCTTGGATGAATGGTGAATAACTCACCAATAACTATTACAACAGTAAAATGATTGTTGGAAAACAGTAATATAAATACAAAGCTGTGAACTATCTTCTTGAATACTCTTCATCTTTCTTATCTTCTTCTCTAATCTTAACACGTTATCAGCACAAGTTGCTCCCTTTTCAAAGTTTTTCTGGTGAGGTAGTCTTTTCCTTTATTTACTCTTAATACTCATATTCATCTCCTCAAACTCTTATTTCCTTCTATTCAAATGTATCAACAAAGTAATGGTATAAACACCGTTGTTAATAATTCATATTCAAGTATATATTTTATTATAGAGCATAATATGGTACCATTTACTACCAATCCGGCGCGAGGGCCTGTAACTCATCCCCAACGTGATAACCCCAATGCCAATGTTGGTACCATGGTGGCGATAACACACAACGCCCCGTCCCTAACTTTAATGATAATCCCCAGAACAAACAAAAGAAAATCGCCTCCCACCAAATAAAAGAAGTAGGGATGACGAAGCAGGATCAAGCGGCAAAGACCGTCAAACAACGATAAAAGCGGTTGCTAATGACTGAAGCCTCCCAAATATGCCACCCAAAGAAGAAAGGAACTAAACATACTAGAAATAATTGAGGAATATGCTCTACAATCACCGGAAAATCCGGATCTTCTGTATCAGAAACTCAAATTTTTCTTCAAAATTTATTTTGATTTTTTTACTTGTAGCATGAAGTACTATCTTTTTTGAGAATATTATGAATTTTCTCTATTTTTTTTGAGTTATTTTCACGCTTTTCATAAAAAAAAGAGGAGGAATAGAGGAGAAGAGGAAGGTAAGTAAGTTGATGAAGGAGGAAGGGTAGAGTATTATCAGATGAATATGGAGGAAGAGAAGCTGAATGAGGTTGAGATGCATGGTGTCATTTAATATGATTGACACGTGCATCTTGATGTGACAGTTGCATGCAGATTATTGTTATTAAAAATAAAAAAATATATATATATATATATATATATATATATATATATATATACGTAAAGGTGGGGGTCTACACGACAATTGACTACAAGACAACATTTCTACTTCCAAGGAGAGATTTGGGAGAAGGAAAATATCAAAATAAAATAAAATGGTGATATGATATGAGCATGGCATTCAAGTTTTTTGATGGTCAACTATTCAATTCATTGAATTGCTGCATTGGACATTTCGACTAAGTTTTATGCCTTCATGGTACTTAGAGTGTAACCAATGGATGATCCCATGTGTGGGATCATCAATTGTATTATTATTTTCTCACTCTTCCACCTCACTTATGGTCCACTATTGATAATCTCATAATTTTACTATCCCAATGGATAATCTACAATGTTGTTCTTTAAGATTACTAAATATGTTTATAAAATTGGATGCAAATTTTCAGCGTTTGGATTGAAATAAGAGCATAGCAGCCAGCTGTTGGATTGCTGACCACATTAAATTTATGGGCCCCATGCTTATCTTCCTCTCCTCTTCTTCCACGTGTCTTTTCACCTTTTCCTATGTCAGTCCCAAGAACCAGCAATTGGGGTTCTTGTTGAAGGACCAATCTTCAACTTCTCTCTCCTTTTTTTTTCTCTTACCTTCTCTCTCCTGAAGGACCAATGCTGGTCCAACCGCTGGCTTCACTCTTAGTTTTTAGGGTTTTATATTAATACTTCTATTGATTGCATCATTGATATATTCATACCATTGCATGTCAATTTCCTAAAATCCCATACATCCAACTCCCTGTGCTCCTAATTTTTCTTATTCCTCTAATTTACTAAGTTAATTTCCAAATTTTGTTTGACACTTTTTTGGTATATGATATATTGATGCTTTTTTTAAAAAAAGTTTTCAAATTAGCTTTAAATATGTATAGTAATAATAATAAGGGATTGCTCTACTCTAAGTAAACAATTATTTATACGTTTTATGTATTAGACAAATAATATAAAACTTTATATCTAAAAAGATATCACTACGGAATGTAAGCCACCGTGGTCCGAAATAAACTAACTCATATAAGAGGTCAGGGGTTCGATCTGAAACCAAGACAATAAGTATAATGAAATTATATTTAAAAAAAGGCTACATTTTTTTTCTTTCTCAGTAATAATCTTTAAGATTGATGGATATTTTAACAGAATAATATTTATCACCCTCTATAAAAGGGGCCACTTACCCGGACACGATCCACCATCACTAATCCCTTATCCTCTAAATAAAGTTTTTTTTCCACTATTCTTCAACCAACAATGGCGACCGACACCACCTCCCCCTCTTCTTCTTCATCCAACCATTCCTCATTTGAGGAAAATATAAGAAAAATAAATGAAGCCCTCCTAATTATTATGACATTGTTCTTCCTGTTAGTGGCGTTAATGATCTACATATTGCTCCAAAAATAAATTAGTCACGCATTGTAAATGAGGGGGTACACTGTACTTATAAGGTGCAATTTATTTTGTTGTTGTTTGTAATAGCACGTGCCTATACTTCTCCATTATTATCATTATTATTATCATTATAATTGTTATTATTGTTGTTGTTATTATTATCTTATTAAATTATGATTTTTTTCTCGAGATATTAAATCGGGGGAGAAAGTACTAATTGTGATTTAATATCAAATATTAATTAAACACTTATTTATTTCATTGTAGTCAAATAATAAAATATATAAATAAAAGAGCAGAATGGGCGAACTTACAAAGAGGTATTTCAACATCCTGGACTTGGTAGGAGACACCTTTTTACAATGGGCAACAAATGCTAAACTACAATTAAAAGGCCAAGGCCTACTATATACTATAATAGATGAACTAATGGCCCCTGAAAAGGATGCCATAAAATTTTCTGAGGGCAAGGCCAAAGCATGAGTATTTTTAAGACATCACCTAAATGATAGCCTCAAAACAGAATACATGAGTATTGAAGACCCAAAAACATTATGGGAAGAGCTCCATGAAAGATATGGACACAACAAAAGTGTCCTACTCCCTAAAGCCCAAGATGAATGGAGAGATTTAAGATTTCAAGATTTCAAATCTATTAGTGACTATAATTCAACAATACACCTCATTAAATCAAAGTTGGTGTATTGTGGACAAACAGTTCCTGATAAAGATTTGATTGACAAAACACTCTCCACCTTTCAAGCTAATAATATTTTATTACAACAACAATATCGTGAAAGGAGATTTGAGAAATATCATTAACTCTTGATGATATTACTTGTTGCTGAACAAAATATGAGCTCCTAATAAGGAACCATAATCGTAGACCTACAGGGTCTATGGAATTTCAAGAATCAAATGTAGTTAAGAGCTCAAATCCAAGTCAGAGCAGATATGAAAGAGGTCGTGGAAATTATCACGACCGAGGACGTGGAAGTTTCCGTGGCAAATGAGGTGGTCGAGGTCGTGACTCGTGGGCGCGGTCGTGGCCGTGGACGAAGTCAATTCACCCCAAGAAACAACCACAACACAAGTCAACAAGGTCAACAACAAGACAATGGATCAAAGCCTCAAAGGGGGAAAACACATGCTACAGATGTGGCATGACTGGGCATTGGAAGAGGACATGTCGTACCACCAAGCATCTGGCGGAGCTGTACCAAGCTTCCTAGAAAAATAAAGGAAAAAGGCCATAGGCTAATTTTGTGAATGAAGCAACCACTTCTATGCCCAACCTAGGCATATCATATTTCTTCATGGATGATTTTGACCTTCAAAATGATTCTTAAAACATCTAAGACCTGAATCATTGTTATCTTTAATTTATGAGTTTCATTAGTTTTTTTTCCATGCATTTTTAATATGTTTCTCTCTTCAGCAAAATGTAATCTTTGTTGTAATCTTTATTTATGAATCAATCTGAAGTATTTTCTTCTTTCTATGAAGATACCAACATATCGAAAAATGAATCAAAATACTATTGTCTATTGGATAGTGGAACAACGCACACTATTTTAAAGGAACAAGAATTTTTTTCGGACTTGAAAATGCTTCAAGCAAACGTCAGTACCATATCAGGAACATTCAAGTTAATTGAAGGATCTAGAAAGGCGTGCATAAACCTACCCATGGGTACAAAATTATTGATATATGATGCACTATGTTCGAGCAAATCTAGAAGAAACCTTATTAGTTTCAAAGCTATACGACAAAATGGTTATCATATAGAAATAATGGCAAAAGATCAAAAAGAATAATGGCAGAAAAGAATGGCAAGAAAGTCATTCATGAAAAATTGCCGACATATTCCTCAGGACTGTACCTCACTCATATACGTCCTGTTGAAATAAACATGATATCTAACCTAGTTAATGAAGAATTATTCACTTTATGGCATGACCGCCTTGGTCACCCAGGGACAGGAGTGATGCATAAGATTATAGAAAATTCGGTTGGACATTCATTGAGAAATATCAAAATATCAAATATTTCCTGAGGTACCCCCGGGGTTAGGGCTAATTCTTCGTGTACCCCCGAGGTATTTGAGCTAGCTAAAATACCACTAGAGTCACTGCCGTTAGCTTAAATGCCATTACTACTAAATTTCCGTTAGGGTTCCGTTAACTTTCTCAATTACTCTTTAATTTCAAATAAAAATCAAACAAAAAAACTAAAAAAAAATAAAAACCCCTCCACCCCTCCCACACTCTCTCCTCCCCCAACCCCCACCCCACCCCCACCCACTCTCTCTCCTCCCCCATCCCTTCCACTGCTATCAGCCACCACCCACAACCCCACCCTCCTACTCTGCCACCACCCACAACACCACCTTCGAACCCCCACCCGCGACCAACCACCAATAATCGAACCCCCCACCCAACCCGCGACCGATCACCGATAATCTCCCTAAAACACCCCCTGAAACCCCCCGAAACCGTCTATCCTCCTGACCCGCCGCCCTGAAAATGCCCCCTAGAAAATCGCCGATCCTCCTGAAACCGACCCCTTGAAACCGAACCCCCTGAAACCGACCTCCCCTAAAAACGAAGCCCCTGAAACCGACCCCTAAAATCGACCCCCCTGAAACCGCCCCCTCTAAAACCAACCCACCTGAAAAAGAAGCCCCTGCTTGATTTTATTCACATTCTCGCCCAGAAATCGACGAAGGAGATAGAATGGAGTGGGGGGAGGAGATAAAGTGATAGCGTGGAAGGGATGGGGGAGGAGAGGTCGCGGGTGGGGGTTCGAAGGTGGTGTTGTGGGTGGTGGCAGAGTAGGAGGGTGGGGGAACGGTGATGGTGCTGGGTGGCCGGCGTTCAAGGTGCGGAGGGGGGGGAGGGGAGGGGGGAGGGGAGGGGGAGGAGAGAGAGGCAGGGGTGGGGTTTTTTTTGTTTTTTATTATTTTTTTAGAGAAATTTAAGTTAGGGTTAGGGTTAATTATAAAAAGTTAACGGAAAACTTAACTTCCGTTAGCATTAAGGGCATTTAAGGCACAGATAGTGATCTCAGTGGCATTTCAACTAACTCAAATACCCCGGGGGTACCTGAGGAATTAGCCCTAACCCCGGGGGTACCTCAGGAAATTTCCCAATAAATTACCATGCACTACTTGTTCTCTTGGGAAATTGATAATTCGGCCATCAATGAATAAGGTTGCAACAATCTCCAACATTTTTTGAAAGAATTCAAGGAGATATATGTGGACCGATCAATCCAGCATGCAGACCATTTTGATACTTTATGGTCTTAATAGATTCCTCTACACGATGGTCGCATGTAAGCCTCTTGTCAAGCAGAAACACAACTTTTGCTAAGTGACAAGCACTATATTGCGCTTAATTGTAGGTCATTTTTGGTGTCCTTGCATGTAGTTTAGAGCATTTAAGCCTAGCATTGCATGGTTTCTGTCACCTTTGAGTTATATTGTCACTTCATTATCTGTTTAGTTATTTTTGGATGATTTTCAGGCTAACTAGCAGGTTTTTGAAGTCATATATGATCATTGGAAGATTAGTTATGGACTGTGGAACTTCAAATGGACATAACATTTGATACGTAAATTGGATTAAGGTGATTCTGATGGGAGGTGTTAGCTCGTTTCGATATCTTTCCAACGACTGGTCATAAGCCCAATTTCGATAAGAGACGAGAGAGATATGATCGTTTGAAGTTGAGTTGTCCGCTGACTAGCAGGTCTACACGACCGTGTTGATTTCAACACGACCGTTTTGGTCTGTTTCCACGAAGTCAGTCCTGTTCTGCTTGCCCACTGATAGAGCCCAGAAATGGTTGAACGATGTGAAAGAAACAGAATGGAGTGAGATTTCTGCTGCGTTTCTGAGAGAGTATTATCCACCTACTAAAACAGCAGAAATCGGACACAAACTAGCCACGTTTTCCCAAGAGCCTGATGAAACATTACGGGAAGCGTGGTCTAGGTTTAGAGATCTACAGAGAGAGTGTCCACACCACAATATGGAAAAATGGTTCTTGACGCAGACATTCTACAATGGTCTGCAGCCTCAGACGAAGAGTATTGTTGATTCGTCTGCAGGAGGAGTCTTTTTAGACAAGGCAGTTGATGAGGGTTATGAATTCCTATCAAATCTTGCAGCAAATGACCATTCATCATCTAGGAGTTTAACTAAGAAGGTACTTGAAGTTGACGCTATTTCATTGCTTACATCTCAGATGGCGCAACTAACTCAGCAGCTAATGAAGTCTTCTAGTTCGACACCTCCGCCTACGAGCATCAATGCTATGTCTGCCGTAGCACCCGTTACCTTATCTTACTGCGAGGTATGTGGTGTACAGGGTCACTTTGGGCATGATTGTCAGTTCAGTCAATTTCAGATGGAGCAGGCAAATGCCTTTCAACAAAGGCCACAAACTTTCCCCCCTTCACATAACTACCAAAACCCACAAAACTATCAACCTACACCTCCACAAAACTATCCTAAACCCTCATACCATCAAACCCCACCACATTTCCAAAGACCACCACCACAAAACTCCCATCATCCCAATAACTTCCAAATTCCACAAAATTTCCACACCCCACCTCCACAAAACAACAACCCACAAGAGCCTAGCAATTCTGAACTGATGAAACTGATATTGTCTATGCAAAAGAAAAATGAGGAAATACGGAGGGCCCAAGAGAAGCACATCCAACTTCTCGAGGCTCAAGTTGCTCAATTGGCAGAAACTAATGCACAGAGGCAGCAGGGACAATTGCCAGGGCAACTCGTTCAGAGAGAACATGTGAATGCCATTACTCTTCGTAGTGGCATAGCTTATGATGCTCCTCCAGTGCCCGTTGATGAGGTTACCCCAATTGCAGGGAAGAAGAGGGTGGTGGAGGAAGGAAACAAGAAGAATTCGACGTCTGAAGTCGATTTGTCTGCAGAAGCTGAACAGACAGGGAAGAAAAAGGAGAAGGTTTCTGAAACGCCTTTTACACCAAGGCTACCTTTTCCTCACAGGATGCAACAATCCAAGGTCGATCAGCAGTTTGGTAAGTTCTTGGCTATGGTCAAGAACCTTGAGGTAACAATTCCATTCACAGATTGAATTACCCAAGTGCGTGTTTATGCCAAATTTCTGAAAGACATGATCATTAAGAAAAGAGACTTTGGTGGGGTAGAACGTGTCGCTCTTACTGAAGAGTGTAGTGCTTTTATTCAAAATAAAACACCACCAAAGTTAAAAGATCCTGGTAGTTTTTCTATACCCTGCCATCTTGGACCGATTTTTATTGACAAGGCTTTATGTGATTTAGGTGCTTCTTTTTCTGTTATGCCATTATCTGTTTTTGAGAAACTGAACATGGGAGCACTTAAATGCACGCAAATAACTTTACAGATGGCGGATCGTTCTATAAAATACCCTCTAGGTGTTTTAGAGTACGTTCCTGTTAGGGTTTGGAAATTCTATATCCCTGTTGATTTTGTGGTATTAGATATGGATGAGGATGCCCAGATTCCTATTATCTTGGGGAGGCCATTTTTGTGCACTGCTGGTGCTGTAATTGATGTCAAGTCTGGGACTTTAACTCTTAGTGTTGGTGATGATAAAGTGCTCTTTAAACTAACCAATGCTGTTAAGGCACCTATGCTTGAACAATCTTTTTGCAGGGATAAGGTTTTGGATGAAGTAGGGGTGGAGAAGGTTCCAATTCCACCTAAGGTTGCCTCACCGTTTGGAGGCATAGTCAAGAACATTTGGCGAAGAAAGATTTTTTATGAGGGTGGCACTCATTGCCAAGCCCCTCCTATTTGAGAGATGGAGGATTATGGTCGTGCGGGACCTTTATAAACTAGCGCTGTGCGAGAGGCAACTCGTATTTTTCTTTCCCTTTTTCCTTTTCTTTTTATTTTTCTTCCTTTTTGTGAGCGAGAGTGAGGGTACTAACATTGTTTTTCCTCTTAGCATAGTCCTTATCACCTTTTGGCATTGAGGACACTGCCACGTTCCGCTTGGGGGAGGAGTTCTGTTTGTATTCCATATCTCTTTTACTGCTTTCTAGGATAGATTTACTGCTTTCAAAAAATTCTGAAAAAATCAAAAAAAATTGGTTCCCATGACTGGTTTAGTTGCCTCCCTGTGCCCCTTGCTGTGCTCTATTTGAAAATGATTTGACTTTGCTTTCTGGATAGCTGGGCATTTGTGATCTTGAGGCTATGATTTGATGTTTGATTGCTATGATTTCGAGCATTTTTGGATTATATTAGACCATTTTGTGCTGCATACCTGAATTGGTTAGACTGTGAGGCCTCTTTGTAGCCTATTGGATTCATATTATTATCCAGTCTATTCTTGTGTGTTAGTTCCTCTTTAGTGGATTGATCTTGACTTTGACTTCGTACTTGTCTGATTTTAGATGACTTGTAGCATTTGCTGTGATAGAGGCGTTCTTTTGTCTTATTCTTGAGCTTCAGAGTGAATTTTTGATATACTTTTATCCTCCTTATCCCCGCTGAGCCTAATGACTTGTTTCGTGTTACTTAAACCCCTATTATGAGCCCAAAGCCTTCACTTGATTTTATTCCAAGCCTAGCTTGGGGGAGCTTTTGTATGGGTTGAGTTTGAGATTGGTTTGTTGGTTTAGTTTGATTTTTGAGGAATTTAAAAGTGTATTGGCTGTGGTTTGAGAGTGAGAAAGAGAAAAAAGAAAAAAAAAAGCAAGTTTAGAGTTGCGTGAATGAAGTTCAGAAAAATGAAAGAAAAAAGAAATGAAAATTCAAAAGAATTCTAGTTCTTTCATTCACGTACGTTCATAAAGGAATATTCGCTTCATTTCTAGAAAATTGGGTTTGTTATGAGCTTTTCATTGATTTATGAGAGTTGGGTTACTTTACATGGTTTTATGGTGATTGTTGGGAGTTATGTAGGCCGTCTTAGGCCTTGTTTGAATGTTTCATGCTCCCCCTTTCTTGGTTTTTCCACCGCATTACCCAAAAGTATCCCCCACCTCTTACCTGAGCCCCATTACAACCCTATAAAGTCCTCTTGAGCTTGTGTCTACATTGTTCATTTGATTGATTTCGAGTCAGTTTGTCAAAGTTAAAGAGTATTTCTACTAATTGAGTCGATTTGACTAGGATGAGCGTCATTGAACCTTCTTAAACACATGAGAGTGTGAGTGGGAAGGGTACTTATGATCGGGTTGGTGAGTGTTCGGGCATACTCTTTTCCTGCCACAAAATAGAGAGGAGTGACACCCTTGTGAGAGCCTTTTCAGGACTTGTAAGATTTGTGGATGCTTCAATTTGATAAATTGCTTGGATGATTGGTGGTTGGATAGATTTGATTAGCCAAACTTGAATTATGCCTGCTTGAACGATTCTTAGTCTTGAAAATGTTTTGAGCTTGATTGATTTTTTATCTATGGGGTGAGGCAATCTATTCCATGTTCATGTTTTGTTTGCTTGAGGACAAGCAAAGGTTTAGCTTGGGGGAGTTTGATATCACGTTTTTGTATAGAGTTTTCTCCCTTATTTACAATCTGCCTCGTAGTTGCATTTATGTCGTGTCTTGCCCGAGTTCATGCGAGTAACCCAAGCTCTAGTGTTTTCTTTATCATATTAATTCTCCTATTTAATTAGGAAAATTTGTCAAGAATAAGTCAACCTTTGCGTTGACCGCTTTTAACAAGTCAACCTTCGTTTATTCCAGTAGCAAGTAAACCTTGTACATGATTCGCTTTTAACAAGTCAAAACCGGCTATCACCTCTTGTTAACCTTTTTAACAGGTTAATGAGACACGTGTCACTCTTCTATTCGACATTATAAAATTTTGAAATTATAGTTTAAAAAAACAAAAAAATTAAATACACTCCTTCCTCCCTCATCACACGCACGACTTCAGGTATTAAACACCCACCCCTGCACCATCCCCTCCTCCCCTGATTCCCCTCCCCACCCTGTATCTCTTTGTCTCTCATCATCCACCCAAACCGACTGCCACTCCTCACTTTTTTGGTCTCAAGCAGCAAAGCAAGAAAGGGTAGTGGCTAATTGGCTATGCAATGTAAGGAGAACTTGATAGAGCAACAAGAACAGTCTGCATCACAATTTGAAGTTTTTCAAACAAAGATTAAAGTCCAGAGAAATTGAAAGTTAGGCAAAAACCTTGAGGTTTTGTTTTCCTATTTCAATTTAAATTGGTGGTTGATTATCTTGGAAAAGAAGCGAGGAGGTAGGAGAAGCAATTAAAAAAGAAAGTTGCACACATACAATGCACGGAACTCCAATCCTAAACAAGCCCAAATGCCAGGAATATCCTCTAATCCCACCTTACTTACTCAACTCAAATCTGATCAATCCAACTAATCCTAATAATACTCTGCTTCTTTGCAGGAAATGGAATAGCTTCTGTTTGCCTATTCCTAAGTTTTGTTTCCATTCTCATAATTCACCCACTCATATTTCTCCCTCTAAGGTTTGTTCTTTAATTATCACTGCTCATCTGGGTTCCTTAAAGTTCCTTTCTTAGTTTCCATTTAATTCATATTATTGGGTTTTCTTCCTTTATTATTTTATTTTAGTATTTGTGTTGGATTGCAAAATTTTTATGCTCTAATTGAGATTTGTTGTTGACAGATTACTTCCCCCTTGATTCATCGGCTTCCACCGTGCCGCGGCCAAATAACGAGTAGAGAAGGAGACGAGATTAGTGAAGAGGTATTTTTTGTTTTGTTTAGGGTGAAAGTTGCAGAGAGAATGGCATATTCTGGTAATGTGGTGGTAGTGACAATGACAAGGAAAGAGGAGGAGAGAGAAAATGAAGGAGAAGGGTGGTGGTGGACTGTGGACGTGGTGGTTGTGAAGGGGAAGGAGGAGGAGAGAGAAAAAGAAAATAAAGGAGAGAAGAGAGATATGGCTGGATTATAATTTTTTTAATTTTTTTTTTGAATTAATTAAAATAAGGCACGTGAGCAAGTGACCTACACTAACAAGTTACTAACAAGTAACCTGTAAAAAAACTTGTTAAAAGCGAATCATGTACAAGGTTTACTTGCTACTGGAATAAACGAAGGTTGACTTGTTAAAAGCGGTCAACGCGAAGGTTGACTTATTCTTGACAAATTTTTCATTTAATTATTAGTCGGTATTCATTAGCTAGAAATTAGTTGGTGTTCTATTCAATCTCAACCCCAAAAACCCTTCACTTAGGTAGTTTTGGACTTAGTGGACTAAACTCAATCCCAATTTTCTTATGGTTCGACCCTTGACTTGCCATTACTACGTACTTAGTAGTTGCTTGTTAGGTTTATAAATTGTGTTTGCTAAGCGGTTCTTAGTGCCTTCACGACACTAAAAACCTCTTATCACTAAGCTACTTGCTCAAATTATACGTCTTAGAAAACAATTCCCAGACCATACAATAAAAAGAATTAGGTTAAACAATGCTGGAGAATTCAAATCTCAATTTTTTTAACGATTATTGTATGTCCTATGGAATTGACGTACAGCATCCAGTACCACATGTCCACACACAAAATGGTCTTGCTGAAATACTAACCAAAATATTACAATTAATTGCAAGACCACTATTAATAAAATCAAAACTATCCGCATCAGCATGGGGGCATGCCATTCTACATGCAATGTCATTAATCAGGGTGATACCAACAACTTATCACAAATACTCACCCATGCAACTAGTCTTTGGTCGAGAACGCAATATCTCATACCTCAAATTTTTTTGGGTATGCAGTATTGATATCACGTTTTTGTATAGAGTTTTCTCCCTTATTTACAAGCTAATTTGTGCGTCATTTGAGCTCTTGGGAGCTATTTTGTGCTAACTATCGTAAATAGTTGTGGTTTCGTGTTTTAGTGTTGAATTGCAGGTTTTAAGGAGTTTTCTCCTTATTCCCGAGCCATTTGGAAGCAACCACGGCTTTACGAGATGTTACGGGGCACGTAGGAAGGCTCACGAGTTCTATGGGTAGTTTAGGAGGTCCCAAGACCCCTAAACGTGAAGTTTAGAGAGCCAAAGAGTCAAAAAGGAGGTTTCCGTACTCCGATCGGGCAAAAATGGCCCGATCGGGCGAAAATACATTGATCGGGTATTGAAGTTGCGGACCCGATCGGGCAAGGCGTGCCCGATCAGATCGGGCGAACATCAATGCACCAGACCCGATCGGGCATAGTGTGCCCGACCCGATCGGGCTGGGGGCTGCTACATCTCATTGTGACGCTGCTTGAAAGGCGTCTTTCCTAGGCCATAATGCTCCCAGGCCCAATCGGGTTGATGCCTTGGGCCCGATCGGGTGGGCCGCATTTCATTAAATTAGATTGCTGGGCTGCTGCGCCAGACCACGAGAAACAAAGAAGGCTTTTGGTGTTTGACCCGATCGGGTGGAGGCCTCGGGCCCGATCGGGTCTGGCGCCATCCGTCGCGGAATTCGTCTTTTATTTCGTATTTTGTTTAGACTTGAGGGGGACTATAAATACCGTTTTCCTCATTATTTAGGGACATCTTTTTCATCTTTTTACTGCTTTAGACTAGTTTTATTTCTCATTATTCTTAGTTTAATTCAAACACTTTAGATTAATTTAGAGGTGATTGAGCCTATTTCGATTTCAATAAAAGTTCCTGCTTTCCGTCAATTGGTACTCTTTCCTACCCTAATCTCTTTTATTATTCTTAATTGCTTAGCTTAGTTATTTAATCGTTCATGATGCAATTGTTAGGGTTTCATATTAGATTTGTTGTTGTTAATTCGATTATGAGTGAGTAGTTCCCTTTCTAGGGTGTTAGTTAGGAAAGCCATGTTTTTACCATGATTGTGATTTAGATTTCTATCAACTTCTAGGGCTTGATTAGGGTGAT
Organism: Patellifolia procumbens; assembly: GCA_947645195.1. Taxonomy (NCBI): domain Eukaryota; kingdom Viridiplantae; phylum Streptophyta; class Magnoliopsida; order Caryophyllales; family Amaranthaceae; genus Patellifolia; species Patellifolia procumbens. Next base: position 1,623,416 of record CANSGD010000920.1, read on the forward strand.
TGTGATGTGGTTTGTTCTTTATTGAGTAATTAATGTCAGTGTACAATTTCATTGATTGCTTGTGGTTAATAGTTGTTTGCACAGATCCGTCTTACGACTAGAGGCCTAGGACACATCAGTAGTTCTGATTACGTTAGTGACCATGCGGCGTATGTTGAACTATGAGCGTTGATCTTAACCATAGCTCAACTCTTGCTCTAATCCCCCGACTCTTGACTTAGGTTTTGGTAGTAGTTGACCCCATTTGATTGGTATAAGCATGGTGGACCGACCTAATACCCTAGGCTTTTAATCCATAGTTTAATCCTCGATTTATTCCGTCTTCTGTAGTCTTTTCTTTAGTTTAATTAATTCTTCCTTGATTTCATCTGGAGTAGCTGAATTGGTTGAATATTAATTTAGAAACTCTGTCTCCCTGTGGATTCGACCCTGCTTCCACTGACTATCTTAGTTAGAGGCCTGTAGGTTTATCTTTGATTGGGTGATACGACTAGGACCTATCAAGTATCCGCCCATCGCTCTACCCCAGCGTACAAAAATGGGTCCACAAAGAAGAATGGGAATATATGTAGGTTTTGAATCACCATCAATCATCAAATATCTGAAACCAATGACTGGTGATCTATTCACAGCTAGATTTGCTGATTACCAATTTAATGAAATAATATTCCCATCCTTAGGGGGAGAGAAAGTGGACCCAAATAAAAGGAATATTGAACTTATATGGAGAGCAACACATCTAGATTTCATAGATCCAAGAACAAATTCTTGTGAACAAGAGGTTCAGAAAATTGTTCATCTACAAAGGGTTGCTAACTAATTACCTGACGCATTCACGGATACCAAGAAAGTTACAAAATCACACATACCAGTAGTGAATGCCCTTACACGGATTGAAATCTCTAATGATAACAAGGCCAAAGAGAATGAATTGGTCGCACGACGAAAGCGTGGAAGGCCACATGGTTTCCAAAGACTCGACACCAAGAAAGATGAGAAAACCGGAAGAAGCTACAACTACTATTTCCCTGACAGGCTAAAGTCGTATCACCTAGTCAAAGATAAATCCTAAGTCCTCTAACAACGATAGTCAAGGGAAGTAGGGTCGAATCCACAGAGAGACGGAGTTCTCAGTTAATATTTAGCTAAACAACTACTTCAGACAAAATCAGATATGAATCAACTGAACTACTAATTAGACTAAAGAAAGCAATATAGAATGGATTTTAATCTATGAAATAAAGGTCTAGGGAATTAGTTCGGTCCATCATGCTTATACCAATCAAGGGATCAAACAATTATCAGAACCTAGGTCAAGAATCGATAGATTAGAGTAGTGTCAAGATATGGCTAAGTCTCAACGCCCATAATTCAACATATGAAGCATGTTCACAAACATAATCAGAATTACTGATGTGTACTAGGCCTCTAAAAGTAAGACAGGTCTGTGCAAACAATTATTAACCTCAAGTAATCAATTAAACTGCGCAATAACGTTAATTACTCAAAAAGAACAAATCACACCATAATCAATCTCATCAAGCCCTAGAAACTAATAGCTATTCAATTAATCAATGTATAATCATGGCTTCCCTCATCAAATCCCTAGAAATCAGACTACTTAGACATAATTAAATCAACCATAATAAAATTAATAAGAAACCCTAATTTCAACATCAAGAATCAACTGAATAATTAAACTAAGCAATCAAAGTAATTAAAGAGATTAAGAGTAGAGAAGAATACCAATTGACGAAAAGTAATAACTTTTATTGAAATCAAATACGAGGTTCAATCCCCTTTAAACTAATCTAAAGTGTTTAATCTAAATAAAACTCTCTAAAACTAAGCTAAAAACTATTGGAAATAAAACAGAAAAATATCTCTCTAAAATAATGGGGAAAAACTATTTATAATAGCCCCAAAAATCTAATTAAAAACAAAAATAAAGATAGATTTTCCACATAATCGAGTGTGGGACCCGATCGGGTCCACACAAAGTAAAACCAACTTCATCTCTTCTTGGACTCCACGAAATCTCAGCAGCAAAAATGAGGCCTGCTGGCCCGCCCGATCACATGCCCAATCGGGTCATGGATCGGGTCCAGCATAAAAGTGGCCCACAGCCTCATTGGTACGTAACAGCAGCAACAATCATGATGAGAAATTAAGGCCTACCCGATCGGGTGGCGAGCTTCAAAGCCCAACGCATTTGCTTCAAACGCAGACTTAGCAGCAACATGGACCACTTTGTGGGCCTGCCCGATCGGGTTGGTAGTAAGATGGCCAACATAATTTTCTAAGCTTTTCCACCCGATTGGGTCGGGTGATGTCCACCCGATTGGGTCGTGTGATGTCCGCCCGATCGGGTGCGAAACTTTACCACCCGATCAATAAATCATCGCCCGATCGAGCCATTTCTTGCCCGATCAGAGTACGGGAAGCTCCTTTTGACTCTTTGACTCTCAATTCTTCACGTTTAGAGGTATTGGGACCTCCTAAACTATGCATAAAGCTCGTGAGCCATCCTACGTGCCTCGTCACATCTTATAAAGCCATGGTTGCTTCCAAATAGCTCGGAAATAAGGAGAAAACTCCCTAAAACCTACAATTCAACACTAAAACACAAAACCACAACTATATACGATAGTTAGTATAAAATAGCTCCGAAGAGCTCAAATGACGCACAATTTAGCTCGTAAATAAGGGAGAAAACTCTATATAAATACGTGATATCATTCCCCTGCAACAGAAAAACAAGAAAAACATAATAAAGATGATGATAAAGCTGAAAACATAGATAAGTCTTTAGAAAAAAAACAAGAAAATCAAAACAATGAAATATCGATAAATTATTCATACACCAAGAGACAATGGAATAGAGAAAAAAGTTATTATCGATGACACATTTTGTATATTCCATTGCCAGTGATATAATAAATGATGAAAACGATGTTGAGCCAAGGATAGTAGAAGAATGTCGACAAAGATAAGACTGGCCAAAATGGAAGGAAGAAATTCAAGCAGAATTAAATTCATTAGAGAAACGAGAAATTTTTGGACAAATTACTCAAACACCAAAAGGTGTGAAAACTAGTAGGATACAAATGGGTATTCGTGAAGAAAAGAAATGAGAAAAATGAGGTCGTAAGATACAAGGCAAGGCTTGTAGCCCAGGGCTTCTCTCAGATGCTAGGAATTGATTACGAAGAGACATATTCACCAGTAGTCGACGCAACGACACTAAGATTTTTGGTAAGTTTAACTATTATTGAGGGATTAATATGAGATTAATGGATGTTGTGACCGCATATTTATATGGGTCACTTGATACATATACTTATATGAAAGTCCCTGAAGGTCTAAACTTACCAATAAAAAATACTCCCAGAGAAGCGTTTTCCATAAAATTGAAGAAATCACTTTATGGATTGAAACAATATGGGAGAATGTGGTATAGCCGTCTAAGTGAATAACTTATAAAAGGAGGGTTCAAAAACAATCAAATAAGCCTATGTGTGTTCATCAAAAGGTCTCATTCAGGATTCGTCATTATCGTAGTTTATATCGACGACTTAAACATAATTGGAACTCCTAAAGAGCTTGAAGTAACCGCGAAACACTTAATGAAAGAATTTGAGATGAAAGATCTAGGAAAAACAAAGTTTTGTCTTGGATTACAAATTGAATATTTAAGAAGTGTGATATTTGTCCACTAATCATACTATACTGAGAAGATTTTAAAGAGGTTTTATATGGACAAAGCTCATCCACTAAGTTCACCAATGGTAGTTCGAAGCCTGAATGTGAAAGAAGACCCTTTTTGGCCCCGTGAACAAACGAGGAAATTATCGGACCAGAGGTGCCATACTTGAGTGCAATTGGCGCTTTGATTTACTTAGCAAATAATACAAGACCTGATATAGCCTTTTCTGTGAACCTACTAGCTAGATAGAACAATGCACCAACTAAGAGACATTGGAAAGGGATAAAAACATCTATTTCGCTATCTCAGAGGAACGACAAATTATGGACTGTTATACCAATCAAGACAAGAAGCCACCTTTGTCGGATATGGAGATGCAGGATATATGTCTGACCCACACAAAGCCAAGTCACAGTCTGGGTATCTATATGCATATGGAGGTACTGCAATATCTTGGAGATCGACAAAGCAGACTTTGACAGCTACATCATCAAACCATGTAGAATTAATTGCGCTATATGAAGCCACTCGAGAATGTGTATGGTTAAGGTCAATGATCAGTCAAATTCAGAAAGATTGTGGGTTAAATACGATTAGAAAATCTCCAACTACAAGATACGAAGACAATATTGCTTGCATTAACCAAGTAAGTGAAGGATATATCAAAGGAGACAGGACCAAACACTTATTCCCAAAACTATTCTTCACGCATGATCTAAAGAAAGAAGGCAAGATACATGTCGAACATATCCAATAAAGTGAAAATCCCGCTGACCTTTTTACCAAGTCCCTTCCATTAAAGAAGTTCGAACAATTGGTAAACAAGATTGGAATCCGTCGTCTTTGCTACATATGTTGAATCCAGGGGGAGTAGAATGTAACTGTACTTTTTTTTCCTTCGTTCAGGTTTTATCCCATTGGGTTTTCCCTGACAAGGTTTTTAATGAGCCAGTTCATCATAGCATACAGTCGTTGTACTCTTTTTCCGTTAGCTAAGTTTTTTCTTTTTTTGAAGTTTTTCTTAGCAAGGTTTTTAACAAGTCAGCTAAGTGATTTTATTGCTTGGTGATTATTCAAGGGAGAGTGCTATAATATCTTTGCATATCTTGGATGAATGGTAAATAACTCACCAAAAACTATTACAACAGTAAAATGACTGTTGGAAAACAATAATATAGTACTATAATTACAAAGTTGTGATAAGCAATAAAATGCAATGAGAAGCATTCTATTTTCTTGAATACTCTTCATCTTTCTCATCTTTTTCTCTAATTTTAACAATAATTGTATTAAAATTTTGCGTAATATACATTAAAATTATCCTTATTGTTCACCGAATACCCAACTTCACTTATGTGGTTTACTCTTTGTTTGATCAAGGGATGATGTTTTTTTTTTTTTGTTGGGTTCGCGAGTGAAGATGCTCCAAAGGCGTGCATTCAAAGCTAAGACCATCTGTCACTCACAGGGGGCGCGAAGAAAATCTAGCGACACAAATACACAATTCAAAAATCCACCACACGAGTCACCAGCAAGCTTGCAAACTCAATATCCAAATCCAATCCATGTTGTCTCAACCTCCATTGGTCCATTCCCTCCAATCCAAAGGGTTTGCCGAACTACCCTTCCACTCTCTCTTCCAATATTACGTTCTTCATCAAGCTATGAATTTCTCTTCATTAATTAATTAATGGTGTATTTGTCTCAGCCAAGCGTTTGGAATTGCATTTGATATTGATGGAGTCATTCTTCGCGGCCACCAACCCATTGGTGGTTCTCCTCAAGCTCTCCGCAGATTGTACCATCATTCTGGTAATTCATTTCTGTCATCAAACTTAGATATAATACTATATTATATTATATGTTATACTATCTCCTTTCCATATGTATTGCAACATAGGCGCACTACTTTAGATGCTAATATCTCTACTTTTATTTAAGTAAAAATTATAAAAAGTTGATATTAATTAAGCATATATCGAGACGAATCTAACAAGATCCCACGTGACTATATTTATCCTTATGTGCAAATCACAAAAGAAGATCAAAGGATAATGTATGAATAATGTAAAATGTCAAAGGTTGCAATACACGTGGAACGGATGTAGTATTTAGTTGGGTGATGACATGTTCTTCATTTTTCTTTGTAGGTGCTCTCAAGGTTCCTTTTCTCTTCTTGACGAATGGTATGATATTATTAACTTATTACTTTTGGTTTCTTGCTTGATTGATAACAACCTATGTTACTCAGACACGTTTTGAGTGTCTACTCGGATACGGGTGTCTAAGTGTCCGACTCGGCTATTTTGTAGAAAAAAAGTCAAGTTTTTAGTTTAAAATAAAGTATCCAAGCGAAGTATCGTGTCGGACACGACACGACACGACACCCGATTTTTGAGGTAAATGAAGGTGTCGGAGTAACATAGATAACAACAATGGTGGATTTTGAAAATAAAAAAAGTGAAAGGCCAAGAAATGCCAAGTCTAATTATGAAGTGTGTAACTCTGTACATAACATGGGCAAAGTGTTAAAATTAAGGTAATGCATTCATATTATATCTACAAAGTTAATGACAAAGTAGTACAAGGAATTGGGGTTTGCTCAGGCGAGCCTTCCCATCTTCCTTATCATGGTCTAGGGTTCAATTCCTATCCTCAACCATTTGCTTCGGATTTTGGCGGTTGGGACTTGGGGTGAGGGGAGTTTGGCTTGTAATGGGCCTTTGGGTGGAGACCTTGTCTGAGGGCAGCCCAAAAGATTTTCCTTTTATCATAATATAATCTCGTAATTATAAATAATGTGATTATATTTTTGTAAAAATAAAACAAAGTAGTATATATTCAAAGTAAATACTAAATGTAAAAAATAAAATAGTATATAAAAGAAATAAAATAGGATAAAACTTTATTTAGTAGTATATCTGTATATGGATAAGTAGATGTTTAATTATTTACAATTCTTGCCACGTTAATTGAACAATGCATAGACTTGACAAAGCTCGTGATTGACCTCTTGTTCAAAACCAATATACTCTAACCATTATATGAAAAACAACATATGTATTAAACAATATGCATTATAATTAATAACTCCACAAAAATTATTAAGCCAGCCCCTTTAAGCGCCCGTCAGAAAATCCTCCGTGAATGAGTAAAGACTAATAAACACTAACCAAGAGGAAGTGTTTGTTTAGTTACTATAAAATGTTCCAATAGTATTTCTGGTAGTACTAAAAAGTGTTTGATCACGATGAGCATCCCTTAAGAGTCCAAAATGGACTCTAGTTGTTAGAGGTTGTGTATTCATCTATTGATTGATTATATCTATTTCGAACATTATGCTCTGTGTTTGGTGTTTTAGCTTGAAATCGGAAGTTATATAGATCTCTCTTTCGATGAGATCAATGTTTGGGTTAGGATAAAAAAAGTTGGCAATTATTAGTATTGGAGTTTTGGGTTGAAATCGAAAATTATGGCTCTCTTATTGATGAGAAAATTAGTTTTAGGCTGAGGGAAAAAACTTAAACTACATTATTAGATTCATTGGAAATATATTTGCCAAAGAGATTGGAGAGGAAGAGAGAAGAAATAGGCCAACATGATATGAGGAGATAGGGAATACACTAGACCAGAACAAGAATGGGTATGAAATCTCAATTTGCTACGTAGTCTTGTTAAATTACACAAAAGTGTATAGAGTTGATTGAGAGATAGAGTTAGTGGGGTTCTACCTCAAAGGATTTGAAAAATGAGTATGTGAGAAAGAGAGTGTTAAGGGTAAAATTTCTGTTTGGTGTAGCAAAAGGTATATGACCTGAGCACGGCCTTAATTGAAATATAAACAGTTTATTAGATAACGTAGGGAATGCTTAATTTTCTTGCCTTTATGAACCAAGCATCAGAAAACTGAAAAACTAGATATTCGGAAAGGAGGATTCGCTTAAGCAAACACAACCTTAGTGAAGAATTCGAAGATGTTTGTTGATTAAGATTTGTCCTTTTCAAAATACAAGGAGAAATTTATGTATTTCCGCAATATTAGCGAGCAATATTTCTACTGATAATACAACAGTAACATATTATTGTGTCTTATGGTGGATTCTGATCGGTTTTGCTGAAAGACCCTCACTTGAGCCGAGTATGGAGAAAGGAGGGGGATCATTCTCATGTCATAGGGAATTTTGATCGAAATTTTCTAAATTGCAAATTATTAAGGGTTGGTACAATGTGAGTATGTGAAACTATAGAAATTCATATGAATTTCATACTGTTATTCAGTAATTTGAGAGAGAAAACCAATTGGAGTTTTCTTATTACAGTATAGCTCAAAGAGAGAAGAAATACAATTGAACTATTTATATGAGAAAGAAAGAAAGTGAAAAGACTAAACTATCCTCTAACAAACTCTAACTAACTAAAGTAGAGTACAAGAATACAAGAAACAGATTTTATGTATCTATACAAGGAGTATTAATACAGTATGTATACATGCTTATGTAGATATACTCACATCCCGCCTCAAGCTGGACTTGGGAAGAGAGTCCAAGCGTGGAACAAAGATGAGAGTGAAGAGAGGAAGGAAGAGCCTTAGTGAGTAAATCTGCCCATTGATCTCTACTGCTAACATGAGCAGTTTCAATAAAACAAGAAGAAATCTGTTCCCTGATGTAGTGGCAATCTCTTCTGATGTGCTTTGTCTTTTCATGAAAGGATGGATTGTGAGCAATAGATTCTGCAGCAGTGTTAACACAGAGTAGTTTGATGGGAAGAGAAACCTGCACATGCAAATCTTCCAAGTTCCAACAAACCAACAATCCAAACTAATTCACTAGCTGTGCTAGACATACCTCTATATTCAGCCTCAGCTGAAGATTTACTAACAGTTTTCTATTTCTTGGTCTTCCAAGATACAAGATGATTACCAAGGAAAACACAATAAGCACTGAGAGATCTGCTTGAAAACTGACAAGATCCAAAATCTGCATCACTATAAGCTGAAACAGGAGAATGAGACTGGGTTGTGTAAAAAAGACCAAGATCCAAAGTGTGCTTGAGATATTTAACAACATGAAGAGCAGCCAACATATGAGGTTGCCTAGGAGAACTCAGAAATTGACTGAGATGTTGAACACTGTAAGATAGGTCTGGTCTAGTAATTCCTAAATAGAGCAACTTGCCAACCAATCTTCTGTATTGCTCAGGATCTAAAACAGGATCACCTTGATCAACTGAGAGCTTGAGACCAGTAGGACGAGGAGTAGAAACAGGCTTGCAATCAACCAACCCTGTAGAGTCAATAATATCTCTGATGTATTTTCTTTGAGAAAGAAGGGTGCCAGAAGGAGACCTAATAACCTCAATACCCAAAAAGTACTTCAAAGACCCTAGATCTTTGATAGTAAATGTAGTATGCAACTGATCTTTGACCTTATCAATCTGAGACTGAGATTCACTAGTAAGAAGAATATCATCTACATAGATGAGAAGAACACAAAGAAGCCCTTTATGTGTCCTAGTGAAAAGAGAGTGATCTTGAGAGGATTGAGTAAACCCAAGGGAAATGAGGAATTTACATAATTCCTTGTTCCACTGTCTAGAAGCTTGCTTTAAACCATATAAGGATTTATTAAGCTTACAAACCTGACCAGGAAGAGCCTTAGTATATCCAGCTGGAGGAAACATTTAAAGATCTTCTTCAATATAGCCATGCAGAAAGGCATTGTTGATTTCAAGTTGACAAAGAGGCCAGTTATTAGTGGTAGCAATAGAAATAACTACTCTAACTGTAGCTAACTTAGCAACAGGAGAGAATGTTTCTTTGAAATCCTGGCCTGGTACTTGTTGATACCCAATAGCTACTAGTCTAGCTTTGAGCCTTTCAACTGTCCCATCGGCATTATATTTGGTTTTAAACACCCATTTAGAACCAATAGCTTTCTTCCCTTTAGGAAGCTCAGTTAAAGACCAAGTGTGATTAGTATCAAGAGCTGTTAACTCAGCATCCATAGCTGCAACCCAAGCTGGATCTGCAGCAGCTTGTTTGAAGGTAGTAGGTTCAGGAACAGCCATAACATTGGCAAAAAAATGAGAAGTAGTACATAAGGAAGCAGAAGGAGAAATGTGTTTGGGTTTGAGAGAATGGATGTAATCTTTGTATTTAATAGGAAGCTGAGACATTCTGTTAGAAATCCTAACAGAAGGAACATGAGGAGATGGAGAAGGAAGAAGAGGTGAAGTTGAGGTATGAGTACGAGAATCAATAGGATGTGAAAAAGTATCATGAACAGAATGAGAATTTGTAGAAGAAGAAGAAACTGAAGGAGTAGGTATAGAAGGAATAGGAGATGTAGAAACTGATGAAATATGAAAAGGAGTTGGATTAATATTAGCATCTCCACCAAAAGTAACAAGAGGAGGAGATATAGGAGGGGAAAAAGAGGAAGAAAAATCAGTCTTATGAAAAGGGAAGATATGCTCTTGAAAAACAATATCTCTAGTAACAAAGAGTTTTTGAGTGTGTAAATCAAACACTTTATAGCCTTTCTCACCATAAGGATAACCAAGAAAAAGGCATTTAATAGCTCTAGGAGAAAACTTATCTTTTCTTCTAGAAGGGTTATTAACAAAACATTGACAACCAAAAACCCTGAGATGATCATATGAAGGAGGTTTCCCAAGAAGGATCTCAGTTGGAGGTTTCCAATCTAAAATAGGAGTAGGAATAAGATTGATCAAATAAGTGGCAGCTAATAAGCATTCACCCCAAAATCTACTAGGAAGATGAGCTTGGAATGTAAGAGCTCTAGCTACCTCAAGAAGTTGTCTGTGTTTCCTCTCAACTCTCCCATTTTGCTGAGGAACACCAGCTATACTCCTTTGATGAACTACACCCTTTCTAGCAAATAGATCAGTACACTGAGATTGCAGTATTTCAGTACCATTATCAGATCTAATAGTCTTGACTTTGGTATGAAACTGGGTTTTAACATAGCCAAGGAAATCAGAAATAGTTTTATGAACTTGCATTTTATTATGCAACAGAAAAGTCCAAGTAGTTCTACTATGAATTATGATCATCCAATATAGTGAGGAAATAAGAAGCACCATTGAGAGTTTTGATCTTATAAGGGCCCCATAAATCAATGTGTATGAGTTCAAATAAAGAACTAGCTTTAGAAATTCTTCTAGGAAAAGGGAGTTTATGAAATTTAGCATAATGACAAACTTCACATCCATATTCAGTCAAATGTGAACAATCACAGCAAGAAATATGTTTCATTCTTGAAAGAGATACATGCCCTAGTCTAGCATGTATGAGTTGCAGAGCATTATTATCAACTTGTCTATGTACAACAGAATCTCCAGCAGGTAAACAATCAGAGATAGCTATATTGGTGGAACTAGGAACAAGAACCTGAGATGGAACTAGATCAGCAGCACCAACAGAATCAAACTGAAATTGATACAGACCCTTGCACTTGTATCCCTTTGCCAATGTCGTTCTAGTGAGAAGGTCCTGAAATAAACAGCCCTTATCACTAAAAGACACACTCACATGATTATCATCAATAAACTTGCTGATGGATAGTAGATTATGTTTAAAATCCCTAATCAGCATCACATTTTTGAGTTTTAAGCCATTAGGTAACATAACATCACCTAGTTCTTGAACAAATTTGTAAGATCCATCAGGCAAGCAAACAGGTATAGGTTTTGAGAGCATTTGTCTTGAAGAGAAATGAGAATCATCAAATGTCATATGATCAGTGGCTCCTGAGTCTATAATCCAACCAACTGAGGACATAGGAGGAAAAGTACCTGAACAATTGAGAGCTGTAGAAGAACTCTCAGCAGCAGATTTCCCTTTTAAAAGCTTCATAACCTCAAGACAAATAGTATTTAGAGTGGTAGAATCCAAACTATCTGTACCAGAATTCCCAAGTGGATCATCAGCAATCCCACTGTAATTATCCACAACTACATTAGCAGCTAACTTGCCAGCCTTGTTTCCACCTCTGGAACCTTTATTCCAATCAGGATAGCCTACTATCTTAAAACACTGATCCATAGAGTGTCCTTTGCTCTTACAAAAATCACAAAACTTCTCAGCCTTTTCTGTTTTTTCTCTTTTCCAATCTCTTTTACTTCCTGGATTAACAGAGTTATGTGAAACAGAATTCCTAGACTGAAAACCAGAAGATCTGTGGGCTATGAAGGCACTAGTTTCAACTAAATCACCCTTACCACAGACTTCCTTTTGTTTCTCAACTTGCTGAAGTAAATAGAAGGCCCTATTAACTGTTGGCAAAGGATCCATTACCAGAATATTTGATATAGTGGTATCAAATCCACTATTCACTCCTAAGTAAGAACTGAATAACTTGTTCTTGAGCTTCAAAGACATTCAATCTTTTCAAGAAATCACAAGTACAATTTGCTAAAACACCACAAGTACACATAGGCATGCTATGTAAGCTCTTAAGTTCATCCCAAAGATTGTTCATCTTATTGTAATACATCAAGATTGAAAGATTTTGTTGCCTAAGATTATCTAATCTTTTTTCAATTGATATATTTGAGGACCATTGGTTTGGCCAAACCTGTCAGCTATATCAGACCACAAATGACAAGCAGACTCTACACATGTAAAGATTTTAGACATTTCACCAGTCATGGAAGCCAAAAGCCAACCTATCACCATATAATCACATCTAATCCATTGAGCATAACTTGATGCAGATGAAGCAGGCTTAGGTATGAATCCATCAACAAATCCTAACTTGTTTTACGCACCTAAAGCTCTTTTAACATTTCAAAACCAGCTCGAGTAATTATTGCCATTGAAGAGCACAGAAACAAGTGATTGATTGGGATTATCAGAAGGAGCTAGATAGAGAGGATCATTGAAACTTACATTGCTGTTTGAATTAAGAGGAGTACGATTGGAATTCTCACTTTCTTCCGCCATTGCTGAAAATTAAAGCTCCAATTGAAGAACAGCTATCTTCAATTGAAAATGACCTAATCTCAAATCAAACGAGGAAATCGAATTTTGAACGAGATCGCATTTCGCTCTGATACCATGTGAAACTATAGAAATTCATATGAATTTCATACTGTTATTCAGTAATTTGAGAGAGAAAACCAATTGGAGTTTTCTTATTACAGTGTAGCTCAAAGAGAGAAGAAATACAATTGAACTATTTATATGAGAAAGAAAGAAAGTGAAAAGACTAAACTAACCTCTAACAAACTCTAACTAACTAAAGTAGAGTACAAGAATACAAGAAACAGATTTTATGTATCTATACAAGGAGTATTAATTCAGTATGTATACATGCTTATGTAGATATACTCACAGAGTATTAATCTAGGAGGGAGTTTCATTTTATGGAAATTGTATACAAATGGAACTGTTCAAGTGGATGCAACTCTTAAAAGTAAGCTGTATATTTTACTTTGATAGGAGGAGGAGTGCCAGAATCAGAGCGAGCATTGGGGCTAAGCAAACTTCTAGGTGTGAATATTTTGCCTTCTCAGGTAGGCTGGTCCCAGTTTATCAATCATGCCCTAGATTATAGGACTTCATGAAATTGTTTTCTCCATTTGAGCCATCTTACTAATGTGACTTTGGCATAGTTTCCTTCTTGTTTTATCTACTGCAGGTTTTACAAGGTCATTCTCTGTTTAGAAATTTATTGAGACGGTAGGCTTCATTTCTTCTTAACTAGTTGACCTTTTTTTCTTGCTTTTTATTTTTATTTTTATCAAAAATATGCTAGACTTTGTCAGTTTGTCTTCACCTTTTAAAATATGCCAGAAAAAAAAGGAAGAGAAGGGAAGAGGGTAGGTGTCTTGTGTGTGTGAGAGAGAGAGAGAAGAGTGAGTTCAGCAACTTAACAAGTATCAATAGGTGGAACATATCTTAGTTTCAGTGAAAAAGAAAGTACAAAAAAAGAAAAGAGAAAAAGTCGAAGCAACTTTAACAGGATCGGATTGATAACAGTCAGTGTCACATAATTCCTAGATCGCTCTGGAACAGGGAACGAATTCGGGAACGGAATTCGCTGCATAGAGCTTTGATTTTAGGCAATTTGACGAATTGTGAATTGCGAATTGGGAACGAATTCGATCAAACCAATTCGAAATTCGCACACCACCCCAGTGAATTATGTGACAGTGCTAACAGTTGGAAACCTTTAGAGGATGATGCTCCTGCTAATTGTAATTCTGGCCTTATAGGTCCTCTTTACTCTTTAAGTGTTCTTTCTGTCAATGTAGAAGAGACAGTTGAAAATCTTTCAGTACTTAAGTCCCAAGAACCTTGACTATGAAGCCTTGAAATTTAGCCCGGAAATGCATCACATGTTATGGCAACTTGTAAAATTCCTGAAATTTATTTTTGTGGTTTTCCCTCCTTCATTTAACACATCTAACTTCAGATTCACCCTTGTAAAATTACTTAAGTGATTCATCTATGCCTTCCAGCTCTTCCCTCTTGTTTCGAAAATGTCTTCCTCGACTATGGTTAAGAGTGAACTCATTGTAAAACTTAACTTCAACTGTAGGTATCAGAATGAACTCATTGTTGCTACTGGAAGGGGGGAACCTGCTTTGGTTATGAGTGAGTACGGTTTCAAGTATGTTGTTTTATCTAGAAGTTCCTTTTTGTATACTTTGTGTTATTCTACCTTGTACGATTGCATCTTTTGGGATTTCCTTAATGAGTTGCAATTTTCATTCGGCAGTAAGGTGCTTTCCATAGATGAATATGCGTCATATTTTAAGGACATTGATCCTGTGTCACAATATAAGAATTGGACAACTACGTCCAAAATTGATCGAAGCAGTACCCTGGAAAAGTTGGCTTCTGCTTGTGATTTGTACACAGAGAGAGTGAATGCAGCATTTATTGTTAGTGATCCTGTTGATTGGGGTAGGGATATCCAGGTAATTTTTTGTTTACGAGGAGAGTGATTTTCTCTCATGAAGGTATTTTGATTTATGATGCACTTGAAATTCGAATGAGGTCAACGTTAAGTAAAACAGCCCTAGATAGAAGAGGTAGCTGAAGCATTTGGAGACTCTATTGACGCGCTTAGATCTATGGTTTGCATGAGCTTCTTAACTAGCTTACTGTAAACTTGTAAAAGTGTTCTGGCTGGGGCCTTTTCAAGTTTCTACAAGTTCTTCAGGGTCAGTTTCCAAATAACTCATTCAATTTCCAAAGAACTCCTTCAAGTTTCTACAAGTTCCTAACTAGATGAGAAATTTATGTGAAATATGCACAAGATACATAGCAACATACGAGCAAATTATCTCCTGTTAGAGCAAGCATACTTTAAGCAGTTATAGCAAACTGAAAGAAGGCTATCCGACATAATATATGTTTGTCTAACCAAGGTTGAACTTTGATGTAGTAGCTTGCTACAGATTAGGATTCAATGCAAAATCTAGAATGTAGAATGAGAGAATTGAGAGAGAAAGAAAGGATAGGAGATGAAGTAGAGAGAGAAAATGATAATTTTATAGATATTCCAGTGTGAAATAACCAATGCAATGTCATATTCGAGAGGGGGAACCAGTTCTTACTTTGACGTGAAAATCCATGGGCGTAGAACCCAGAGTTTTTGTCTTTTCAATACAAACCCGTACCTTCAGTGTTTCCCAAATCCCAAGACTCCGTACCTGTACATAAAGCTTGCTTGCATCCTATTTGTCCTATCTTCTGACCTCCGTTATTGGTTGAGGTTTTATTCAAAGTCTTGCCGTTGGTAACTCAAAATCAATTTTGTTTCCCTGAGTTTTTTCTTTACTTCATGTTTTGAGAATTGGAATTTCTTGTGTTTAGGTTCTTTGTGACATTTTAAGATATGGAAACCCTGCTGGACAGGAGAATGGAGGTCAACCTATGTTATATATTGCAGCTAATGATCTTGAATACCAGGTTGATTCTTCTGAATTGTATCATTTTTTCGTTTTGAAAAATTATGTTGATGGCATTTGATCTATAAGTTCTCCAGAAAACGTAAGACGAGAAATCAACTTGAAAACTGAAATGTTTAGGCTTGATCTCAAATTGTGTAAATTGAAACTTTAGTTCAAAATGTTGAACCTGAAGGTTAATAAAACAAACAGAAAATTACTCTCCAGTACATGAAAACTGAACTAGTACGATATTGAACTTTTAGTTGCAAATCGGTGGATCTTTGGCTAAAAAATTAACCTGTAACTTTTAAAAGTCGACATTGTAGCTTTTAGTAGATGGACCTTGTATGAACTTACACATTTTCAGATGTTGTATTCTCTTGATTTAAAACATAGACGAAGTAGTATCTACATATACCCATTGTTTTTGGCTCTATTGTCTTCAACTAATATTGTCTCTAATCGCTCTAGCTAATATTTACCAAAGTGAACTGATTTTTGCTCACCAACATAGATTTTTGCTTAGTCCCTAGTGCTTTTGTAACTGATTTTTCTTGATAAAAACTGGATTTTGCCCAAATTGTTATATATTAGTTGAGGAGAGTTGATCTTTCTTGTGGGGCTAGTTTTCACCCTTGATTTTCAGAAAGCATTGTTAAATTTATGATTTCTTAATACTTTATGTTTCGTTGGTGGCAATGCCAATGTTAGGCTGCATTTCCAGCTAAACGTCTTGGTGTGGGAGCCTTTAGGATTGCACTGGAAAGTATTTTTAACAGGTATTTATCTGTGTCTAAGTCGCACTGAACTGTGAGAGGCTTGAACAAGCCAGGAAAATGTTTAGGTGTTTTTTACTCATGTAGTCACATAGACAATTGAGTTCTTTCACAGCTTTTTATCCTTTGGCGATATCTGTCAAGGCCTTGGTGTTTTCTTCTTATCTAAATCTTCTATGGTGATGATAGACATTCGTTGGCTCGTTGCACACGTTTGAGATTAAGTTTTCAGATACGCATCAAAAATATGAAATATCCCCCTTTCCTGAATTAACTGGGACATAAACTCATGGTCGATTATTATTGGGGTAAATGCTGCTCTAAAATTAACAAATCTATAGTTGATTAAGATTGGATTTATAGAATTACCCCCCTACACTTCCTATCTCATGGTCGAAGATACTTCAGTGTACTTGCATTGTGAATATACGCAGGTGCTCATAAAAAACTATTGTGGATGCAATTAAATTATTGAAGGGGAGAAGAGCATGGAACATTATCTGCATAGCGTATACAAATTTAGTAAGGTGCTACCATCTGATTTATTAAGTTGAATGAATTTGATTGCAAAGAAATACCGCGCAAGCAGCCAACATATAAAATTGCTAATTACAGTGTATGTTGTCATCTTGTAATGTGTATATTGATCAAACAATGTCATTCCTTACATTTGAGTAGATATGACAATATGATTATTATTTCTTGGAGACAATATAATCCAGCATAGACTACTAAGGGCCTGTTCTCTTCAGCTTAGCTACGAGAATAAGTGGGTAAATGAGCTCTATGTTCATATTAGCGGGCTGAATAAAGTTATGCCCCGATGATTGCATGTGTCATTGGATAGAAATGTTGTTTATCTCTTGACAACATGCTCTTTCTATAGAAAATTATAGCAAGAGCAGAGTTGACATGCATAGCTTTGTTGGGCAATGAACTACTTGATAAGTTTGTCTAAAACTAAAAGCTTGTAGTACATATTGTCTGGACAATATGATATGGGATGTCAAACTATTGCAGAATTCACCATACTCCGCTCGAGTATGTAATGTTCGGAAAACCTGAGCCTCTTGCTTTCAAGAATGCAGAGGCCACTTTAAGACAGCTTCATTGCCATATGGATCTTGTAGATGATAAATCAAATTATTTCAGAGCTCTTTACATGGTAGGTGATAATCCATCAGTGGACATCAAGGGTGCAAGACAGGTAACTTTCTCTACGCTATGGTGACCTTCCTAATCTCCAATGCTTGTTTCGTTGAACAAATTCATCTTGTAACTTTCAGGCAGGACATCCTTGGATACCTGTTCTAACCCGAACAGGTGTGTTCCGAGGTGAAGGAAATCACGAAGAGCATCCTGCAGATTTGGTAGGTTGAATAAATAGCAGAAAATAGATAAGAGTATGAGGGAATGTACAAGTGAAGCAATTGAAGTTTTCAATTTGTGATCAATATTTTTCAGGTTGTGGATACAGTGGAAGATGCTATTTCCTATATCTTGGAGAAAGAATTCTCTTCAGGGAGTACCTCTTGCTAGTCCTTAGAAGCATTGGAGCAGCACCACAGTGCTCTCGGGAGCATTTTATAAGCTTGGAGTCCAATTTTCATTTTTTAAATCAAGGAAGTAGAGTTTATACCTATTTTCGATTTTTATATATAGGTAAAGAAAAATTCCGAGAAGAACTACTAATACATCGTATACAAAGATAATGTATAAACTAAAATTATTATATGGATTAATGAAAAGGATGAATTAATAGATGATCTACGTTTGCGATCCAATTCGCCTCTTAGACGACGTTCAATGGTCAATTATGTGAAGCAAAATTTGATTTATGTATGATGTTAGCATTTCCAAGGTGATGTTTCGAGAGCCCATGAACTGTACTAAAAAAATTGTTGTCCTTCTGGACATCAAAATGGTATATGTCCTCTGCAGTTACTACTTATGAATGTCTGATAATAAGGAGTAAGGACTATGCGTCATTGCCGCCTTTACCCAGGGACTTTTACCCCTATCTGAAAAAGTGTATCTGTCAACACTTTTAACAAGGAAGATGATTGACAACGGGTTGGATGGGCTCATAAATCGTCCACCAACTCAATGAGTCAACTATGTTTGGGAGATAAGACTCGCCTGACGAACGCGACGCCTCAAGGATGTCTGTGGGTATTTGACCACCAGTCTTGAAACGACTCCACTGAATATTGAGCGTTGGGGCCCATCGGTTGAGTCAGCGTTTTCAGAATTCATAGGGGAGACTCCTTGTATCATAGACATCCCCGACTCATCAACATGCTCGTCAACAGTGTGAAGACGAGAATCATCTGGCCGCATCTGATGTACCGGGACGACGGCTAGAACCAAGGACGTCTCAACTTTCGACGTCCTTCTTTTTGGGCATAAACCCTTTGGTTTCTTGGTTGGTGTTTTTCTCTGGTTATTGATTTCAACTACCACACCAACGGAGACCTACTACAACAATCGTTAAGAGAGGGACACTTCTGGCTTAGCAACAACGACATTATAGGGCAATACTTCGACAAAATACATATGCAAACAAATTCCATAATATGGTCAATATGCTCAATGGGTACCATAAGGTAGACATGATGGTCAAATGGACGATGAACGATATCCTTAAGACGACCAAACAAATATAGTGGCGTATAACCCTCAAAGTCCACAAAAGTCAATGGAACAACCACTCGAAATAGCGAACAACAATTGTAAGAATTTAATTGCTTTTACAAACAATATATACTTTCTAGTTCTTCTTTTGCCGGTGGAAAAAATAAAATGAAATAAAGAGTGAGTGTGGAGCATCTATGAGGAGATACTGAAGGTTAAAAAAGGAGAAAAAAATGTCGTTTCCTCAAAGAAGTAGACTGAAGAGGATTGAGGAAGCATATCGAAGACGAAGGAGCTGATCTTTTTCCTTTTTCCCTTTCTCTTCTATCTTCTTCTCTCCATTATGATTCAGTACAGTCGTAGATTGGCAATATGCTTCTTGGTTTTGTTGTAGAGCATATGTAGTGCTATTTTGGTTAAATGGACAATGGTGGTGAGGTGAATTGGGTGGTAAATCTGGTGATTAGTAAATTTATTTTTGTCCCATATGACCCCCGAAACATTTCTTATTCTCGCCTCTAGGAGTACGCCTTTTGCTATACCTAACTTGAAACATGTTCAGTTCTTTCGAAGCCATTGGATCCTTCCCTTAACAAATCTGAAGTCGAGAGGACGATAAGATTTATGGAGAAAAGGTGGTGTCGTGGTTTGAGTTGAGAAGTGATAAGGGATCCAAGTAGGGATGGCAATGGGTAGGGTCTAGGTCGGGTCTGACCAGACTCGGACCCATTAATTTCTTCCAAATCCAGACCCATGGGTCTGGAATTTTCAGACCCAGATCCTTTGGGTCTGATGAGTCTAGGGTCCTTACAGGGTTTTTTTGAATTTCAAGTTTAATAACATTTTGTAATCTAATAAATTTATTTCGCCTATTTTATAGGTTTGTGTGACCATGTTTAAGGTTTGTTTCGAAACAATTAACAAAATATAGCTCATAAAATCTTAAAAAATGTTTCAACTTACATCATTACATGTCTTAGAATGTAGTTACAACTACTCATAAAGGCGTAATTTACAACTTTTTTTTTTTGAATTTTTTTTATGTAAATGGGTCTATGGGTAAGGTTTAGATCTAATATATTTGGACCTGGATCCAGATCCGACCTAGACCCATTGGATCTAAAAAAGTTAGACCCAGACCCTTATATATGGGTCTTTCGGTCTGGACCCGATCCAAGACCCATTACTAGCCTTAGATCCAGGGTGTTAAAAGGAAGAATTTCCCTACAACTTTTTATTTGTTTAAGATAATAAAACTAAATAGTTTTAACATAGGGTGTACTTGTAAGGTACATCATAAATTAAGGGCCTGTTCATTTCAGCTTAATTTCAGTTCAGTTCAGTTCAGTTCAGCTCTAATCAGTTCAGTTCAGCTCCAATCAGTTCAGTTCAGTTCAGTTCAGTTCAGCTCTATTCTTTTATAACCATTTTGTTAAATATTATTATGTTGGTCTAATTTATTTTACTAATTGCTCTTATTATTATTATTATTGCTCTTATTATTATTATTTATTTTTATATCATTATTATTAAGTATTATTATTATGATCTATATATTATTTTGTTTATTATAGCTTTATTCATTATTATTACTATTATCATTAGGGAGGAACATGGTTTAGGTTAAAAGCACAGATAAACCCGCGTTTTCAGCCCATAATCCTATCAAATCACGTCAAAACGGTTTATGATGTAATTTTGCACGATGCGACCCAATAATTTATTACTAATTATTAATATATAATTAAATCTAACTATTAAAATAGTAATATTAATTTAATTCTTAGATTTTATTATTATTATATAATCATCATCGGGTATTAATATATTAATACAAAGACTATAAAATAATTGTTATTAATTATCATTATAATTATTAATCATTATTATTATTAATTTATGATTATTAACATTATTTATTTATAATTATCATTTAAAAATATCCAAAATAAAATTATTATTATTCATTAATAATTATTCATTATTATCACTTATCATTATAATTTTAATATTCATATTATTATTGTTTAAATATTATTTATATATTTATTAAATTAAATTAAATTCATTTCAATTCAATTCAATTCAGTTCAGTTCAGTTTAATTCAGTTCAGCTCCAATCAGTTTAATTCAGTTCAGTAAACCTAAACAGACCCTGATTTGCCAAACCATACCAACTTGGCAACTTGGCAACTAGACGGGACCTGAAGTAAATTACTAATGTTTCCATCGTCCATCTTGAGCGGATCTCACGATTCGAAACGCAAAACGTTTCTTTTTTCCCACTTCCTTTAACAAAACATTTCGAGCAAAAAGTAACCGAAAACTGAACCTCCATCATCCTCTCAAAGTCTCAACCTGCTTGACTGTACAATCATGGCGGTGATAAGCCGCCTTATGAGATCATCATCAAATTCAATCCTAATTCCAACCACAATCAACCTAATTTCTCGCAAATTTGGTTCTCTGACTTCCGAAACTAGCCTTCCTTCTCCTCCTTTCTGGAATGTATTGAGAACTGAACCCAAGGGCAGAAATGTCCATTGGGTGTTTCTAGGTTGTCCTGGCGTTGGTAAAGGCACTTACGCAACTCGTCTTTCAAAGCTTCTCGGTGTTCCTCATATTGCTACCGGTGATTTGGTCCGTGATGAGCTCGCTTCCTCTGGTTCTCTCTCTCTTCAGGTTCGGTCTCACTTTTTAAAACCTGAATTCATTTCTTGCTTTTTGGAGGTTGAGTTATCGTTTCGATTGTTTGTTGACTTTGTGTTTTGGTGGTAATTCAATTCTCAAATGCTAATGTTTGCTTACAATGAATGTGGAAATTATATTGCAAACTCTATATTGAAGGTGATAGATAGGGTTTTGAGATATGTTCTTGGGCGTGTTCCGCAACTTGAGGTAGAGTTAGGGGTTAGTGTTTTGACTAGGTCAATACTCTTAAGGAATCGTTTGGTTCGAGTTTTAGAATGGAAAGGGAATGGAAACATATAAAGAAGGGGAATAGTAACAAGTTAACAATAATGGTTACCTTTGTTAGGTGTTTGGTTATCAACAAGGGATTTTGTTACGTAGAGGGGAGGGGAAGGGAAGGGAAGGTAACAAATTCGAGGAGTTCATTAGTACCAAGTAATGGCAATGTATTGATGAAGGATCAAACAAAACGAGAAGAAAGAGAATTGGTAATTGAATCCGTTTCTCGAAGTCCAAAAATAGTGAACCAAACGACCCCTAAGTTTATAAATTTTAGGTGTTTGGCAAGGTAGTGGTTGTTTGGGTAGCTGTTATAGGTAGAGTTTGAGTATAGTTTGGGGAAATGTTAGAAATTAAAGCGTTTGATCCTGATAAGTAGCATTACACTATTTCTCAAAAAAAATAAAAATCATGCTGCCTGTTCTCAATCAATCTTTCCACACTGCGACAAACTCCGTTAGAGACTATCTTTGATCTTTGTTTCTCTTTCTGGTTGTGTTATGAAATTCATGTTGCCTGTTATCGATTATGTCAATGGCAAGGTTGAGCTTGCTCAATTGCGGAGGTATATTTGCTAGATGGTTTTTGTCTAGCTAACAGAGTGTTTGGATAGAAGTCATGGAGGGAAAGGGGGAGAAAACAATGTATTTTTTCGTTTCTCTTCCCGTCCCCTTCCCTATGTCATATTCAAACAGGGGACTGGAAGAGCGTGTTTGGATAGAAATCATGGAATGAGGGCAAGGGAGGAAAAGCGAGCAGAGGTGAGAGAAGAGAAAGAGTAAAGGGATGAAGAAAGAAAATTGATTTTTTTGATTTCTCTTCCCCTTTCTCCCCATGTCAGATGAAAACAAAGGAACATGGATCTCTCTCGTTCCTTCCACCTCCACCTCTTTAAAAGGATAAGAGGAGAATGTGCATGCAGATGATGTTGCATACATTTAACGTCTTGATTTCGCCATTGGTTTTGAATGGAGAGCTGCACTCTATTCAAGATTTATACTACGATAATCAAGGTTCACTTGATATCATAATCTACATCTATTGGTCTTCTTCTGTGATTCGGTGGATTTTACTTTCACTTCTTATTCTCATCCCCTTCCAGAACTGTAGATTGACATGTTGGTTATTTTGTGTAAAATTCATCATTTTTTCGTTTCACTCTCTAATTTGCATCAACAAATGTCAGGGCTCTACATCAAAAAGAGTGCAATTAGGACACTGTTTGTTTCTTTGTTAAATCTTATTTATTTGTTTTTTCTGGGTTTTTGTTGGTTGGGAGGAGGGGTGGTGGTGACTGAGGTGTTTGATATTGTTCCGTTTCGCAATACTCGCAACATTAGCACAATAATCACTATTTATGTACCAATTTTATGTTATATTTTTTCACAAACATATAAGAAAAAATAGTCAAGTGAGGTCTTATTTGATTCATCTTAATGCATACTATTACTATCATAATATCAACTTTTTATAATTTTTACTTATCAATAATTAGAGATATTAAGGTTCAAAGTATTGCATTGGATAGTGTGCAAACAAGAAACGTTGCGTGTATTGCGAAACGGAGGAAGTATAAATTAGTGGTTATTAGTTGTGATTTTAAATTAGTTTTTCTTTACTTTTTCTTTACCCCCCCTGCCCGTCAAACATTGATCTGCCAAGGTTAAAAAGACTTTAAAAGGTCATTTTGGTAAAGAAGGGACTAGAACAGCTATGTGCAAAAGAATGACTCTATTGGTGCAATAATATCTCTCTCCAAAAAGCGCATGTTTTTTTTTACCGACACGCAGATTTTTTTTTGTTGTGACTGAACTAGATATTGAGGATTTTTCCGTCAGTAAAATCGTAATTATTGATACGGGCCTTTTCGGCTCTACTCTTCCACTCCACTCGTTAGTAGCTCCTTCAGCTTCAGCTACTTGAATGATGAGGTACTAATTTTGATCTTCTTTCCTGCTTTCAGCTCGTTATCCTGTTGGAATCTTTTCCTCTCTGCTTGTACCTTGTAGCTTGGGAAATGGTCTGATTTAGTACTTGCCTACTTGAATTCCAGTTACCTGGTTCCTCTGTGATTGACATTAATCATCTGTACTAGTTGAATGCTTTACTTTTACCATTTTACCAGTGGTGATAACCAATATTTGTGCGGCTTAGGCTTATGGTAAAGTGTGCAGAAAATAAAGAGGGGATTCTCTACCCTTTTGGTGGCAGTTAGTGTTCTATGGTTGGATCCTAATTGAGATCTCTCTTGTTAGTGTTTTGAACGACATAGGAATTGGGTAAATTAGATATGCATGTTTACAAGTGTCTTTTGGTTTTTGAATTTTTATTGTTGAACTTTGTGATCGAAGTATTGAATATCCATTTTGACCGTTTAGTAGCTTTTAGTTGAATATATTTAGCTTCTTTTTATATGATAAAGCATATTGGCTGAATCTCCTTTGCCCCCAAAAAAATCATGAAATTATGAGATTGCCTGTTTCGTTACTTGGTAATAAGTTTTAATTTCATTTTAATAAGGCTATGTTTTTGATGCTGTATTGTTCTGCGGATCAGATGTGCTGTCTGCTCTCATATCCTTGTTTGGATCTCTTCCCTTGCGTTTCTGAGTATCATGGCTGGATTAGTATAAATTTGTGAGCTCTAACATCGTTTACCGTAGATTGCAGATATAGTCAATCAGGGGAAGCTGGTTTCAGATGAAATCATAGTGGATCTGCTATCTAAGCGTCTCAAAGCTGGAGACGCTAAGGGTGAATCTGGATTTATTCTTGATGGGTTTCCTCGTACAGTAAGACAAGCGGTGAGCACCTAATTTTATACTTTTTCAGAGGTAATCAACTAGTTATATGTGCATAAAGTGAAAATATCTCTGTTACTTCGACACCCTCATTTACCCTAAAAATTGAGTGTCGTATCGTGTCGTGTCCGACACGACACTCTACTTGGATACTTCTTTTTTAACTAAAAACTTGATTTTTTTCTACAAAATGGCCGAGTCGGATACTTCGACACTCGTATCCGAGTAGACACTTAATCCGTGTCTGAGTAACATAGGAAAATATTGAAAGCTTATGTTGAGAGAAACTTATAGTATAATCTAAATGGACCCTCTGAGAGTTTATGTGCATACCAGGAGTTGGATCAGCACGTGTGTGCCTTAGAATTGCAGAGAGGGGGGAATTTAGGTTTCATCATACTGAGATAAAAAGGATTTTAGGCACAAGTCCGAGTAGTTACGTGAACATTAGGTGCTCTATGTAAAAGAGTTCTGGCTATGCTTCTATTGTCCTATCCAGAAGAAATCTATTTTGCTTGTGCTTTTGTATGCTGTATAATTTTGCTATGCGAAGAGGATGAAGAAGCTTGAATATGTAGCATAAAGACAAGGTGAAGGCATTTAGATTTTTGCCTTCAATTCCTAGAAACTCAAAGCTCCATTTATGATAAATCTTTTCTTCTATTTTGTGGATATTCCAAAAACCCGACCAGATGACCTGCTAACCCGCAACACAAAGCCGTATATTTAACCTTGTTATCATTATATATTTTCGGGCTGCATACCCTCTCTGTGGAATACACAGAGGGTCTTTGGAGTCGGGTCATCGGCCACATATTTTATTTGGCGGGTACCCGGAAATCGCATGAATTTGCCTTTTGGGAATATCAGAAGTCAAAAGCTAAAGCTTCAGACTTTTAGTCGCTCTTTCTCTCATCAACTCTACACTCTAAGACCACGAGGTCCACCGCTACCACTTACGTCTTCACAGACCACCAGCACCAAATCCAGATTCCTGCAACTGCTCATAGTCTCGACTCTCGACAACCACCATTTTCTCTTTTGTGGAAAATTGACAACCTCTGGGAACAAACTGACAGACATAAGAATAATTCTTCTGTTGTCGCCCCACTGTTCTCTCCTAGTAAACTATTTCTGCTTTCTGCTTGATGTTTCAAGAGCCAATTTTCGTCCTTTCTTTATTATGTTGTTTTACTCATCTTTCCTTTGCTGCAGTAATTAATTACATATTATTCCATTTTGGATCCATTGTTGCTTATTAAGTTTAAAAGCATTGATTGCATATTTTCTTATATTAAACATGGCAGGAATATAGATATTGTACATTGATTTTGATCATTGATGATGTAGTTTTTTCAAGATAGCATATGGAAGAAAGTGTTTCATAAACCTCACAATATACAAAGCTAATAGTTTGGCTACTCTATGACCCAAACTGGAAAACCGGGTACCCTCAGTCTGGGTACTGGGTCTTTCCAGATCAAATTGCGGGACCAGGTACCCGCTTTTGGTTAGCGTGAGAAGAAAATCTCGATAGTGAGGAACAAAAAAACGAAATGCTTGTGGTTGATCACGAATGCCGGTGTTTCTAAAAACACATTGCCCTGTTTGTTGCTATAGTTTGACCTTCATTGAAATGATGCGTTGTGTTGAGGATATCTTATGATGTGAGAGTATTAGTCCCTCATTCACTTTTTGATGCAAAGTGGTTATGTTTGGAAACATTTTTGTTTAATTTCCCCTTCGTTGCTATATTTTGAGCTTCATTTGGCTATCTTGTTCCGCGGAGGATATCTCCTCATTTGGGAGTATTAGCCTCGTTCGTCTTTTGATACGAAGTAGAAATTTTAGGAAGCTATGTAGCTTGGAATGTTTTGAAGCCCAAGTATTCATGTTTTGGAACTTGTTTTGCAAATCCCCAAGAAGCTAACCGTCCCTTATAATATTAAACTTTGGTCCTTTTAACTTTAGTCCTGTACAACCTCATATTGGTGGCTCAATGTGGTGTAAGTCCCTTTCTTGCTAACTAAAATGAAGCATTTTTCCTCTTTTTTGTGTGTAAGTCTACACGTTTCAAACATTTTCTTCCTCACCATCATGGAAAGTATACTAATTTTCTGTATCCCTTTTGTATCTGAACAAAATCAATAAACATTAGTTTCCTTTGCAACATGGTGGCAAAAAATAAGCAAACTATATTATGTGTTTGGTTGTCATGCCTTTTTGGAGCTTGTGGGGAACAAGGTGTTTTGGACTAAGGGAATATGGGAACAGTGGCAGATCTAGAAAAATTATTTAGCGGGGTCAAAGTGTAATTTTAAATTTTATCGAGGTCAAAAGGTCAATTAATCGTAACAATTTACAAAAAATCGAAATTTCCAAAAGAAAATTTTATAGTTTTACCAATTCAAGTGGGGTCAAGTGACCCCACTTCCCCTCCGCCACTGTATGGGAAATCAGAGCCCTATCTTTGGTAGGACTCCGGACTCCCTATTTGTTCTTCACATTCTAGTTTTGGATTTTCATATCCATAACTAGTGTTGTTGTATATGCTCAATGCCAAACTGCCAATTGCCAAAGCTTTTTTTGAATTTTACCTATGGGTTCATTTAGGATCGATGAGAGTATGGCGTTGGAGAGATTTGGGTGGAGGGAAAGGATCTACGTGAAATGGTGTAATTACCTTATGTATTTGTTTATCTTTAACGTGTTTGTATTTGTGTTTAATTTTTTTTTGTCACACTTGTCGATGCCATCACTTTTTTTTCATCGGTTTCAGATGACGATTCATATTAGCTGACTCCACATCATTTTGGGAATAAGACTTTTGTTGTTGTTCTTGTTGTTGCTGCTGCGGTTGTTATGCAATTCTAAAGTTGGCAGTCCGATATAAACTGTTGTGCTTAAATGCTGCAGCTTTTTAATCAAAGCACCCAATATGTATCCAGATTATGTCTTATACTTACATGATATGATTGCATATTTGCATTCGACAAAATTTCCCTTGTTACTAAAACATAACATCAGGTATGAGCGTGAAAGCACGGAAAGAGAGAGAGGCGAAGGGGCAATTAGATTCAAGTACAGAAGTAAAAACTCAACAAAGAACGCTCTTTCACATCTTTTAAAATTAAAATTTTGAAATTCATACATGGTGAACTAGTGAAGCGAATGCTCACTCTTAGCCTCATTAGTGTTATATATGTTGCTTTACTTGTCTCCAGCTCTTAGAACACTTGGAATGCTGTGGCTCGTAGCCTTCATCATATTCCTGTTTCTTGAAGTCTAAGCTATTATACTTATCATCAGTGGGGTTCTCCCTCTTTCTTCCTCTACCAGGAAACTTTTCACCAACATCTTTGACATCTTATCATCTTTTCACCAACATTTTATCATCAGAGAGTGTTTTGACCTTTAATAGAGGTTTCTCGATCGTAGGGTATTCTTGTTTTTTTTATTGGTATATGTTTTAGTACATAAAGTACATGTTGGTGGGGCATATCATAGAGGTTTGAGGTGAGTGGGGTTATTAAATTAAATATATGTGGGATCCATTAATATTAAAAAATAATATCAACACTTAGTATTTTTTTTCCCTTTTACTTTGATTTTTCCCTTATTGTTACATTGAGGACAATGTATTGGTTAAATAGGGGAAATGAATTCTCATTGTATATTTGTATATATTTTATTCAAAAAATTGAAACAAAATAAGAATCTTGTGAAGTTGAAAACTTGAAAAGGCAACTTACGCAAAAATCGGTGCATCAATAGGTTGAAAACCCAAAACGGAAACCTTGGTAAAAGAGTGACTATTGAGTATATCTGTGGGAGCTAAAAAAACGAAAGATCTTGCCTGGCTAGGATGGAAAACCTGAAAGGACTTTACGTATAATGAGAGATATAAGGTTCGTTCTTTTCAACTAGAAAAAATAAGTTTAATAAGTTCTGATAAGCTCTAATAAGGTAAAATCAGGCCTAATAAGGTAAAATAAAGTCTTAAAAAGCCTAATAAGTTCTAATAAGATTTCATCTAATAAGACCGATGAAGCTCAACTAAGGTCAAATAGGAGCGAATAAGATCAAATAAGGTCTAATATGAAAAAATAAGTTCACGTGAGTTAAGCAAATATAAGTTGAAAAGAAAGGACCCATTAAAAAGAGAAATCTTGAACTTCATTTGCCAGAGTCCTTGACATAAGGATGGAGGAGTTGATAAGGAGGATTCGTGCACATTCTCATCATGGTGTTATTTGGATGTTTTGGTTTGATCTAAATGGAGTTTGGGTTAGAAACAATACACATTTGAGATGTAAGGGGTGATTGATGTGTATCGGGCATATTTGATAAAGCTTAAGTCTCTTTAGATCTTCTGAGACTTAGAGTTTCCTTTTTTCCACTTTTGATTAGAGGGGTGGGGGTATTGCGCAATAAGCATGGGGATATTAGGACTCCTGTTAGTCCCCTCATGGCTTGGTGATTATAGGAGTTGCTTGAGGTGGAATATGATATTCTCATTATACCATTTTATTAAAAGTGGAAGGTCACCCGCCCATTTTAGGAAAAATGATGGGCGTAAGCTAGTGGACAAGGTAGCCGAAAGCTACTTTTGCGGAACGTTTGTTCTTCCTTATAGGTGTTGCGTGAATATAAGCATGGTTTGATTGGGTATGTCTATGTTGTTCCTTTGTTGAATTCGATAGGTGGAGTTAGGATCTTTGTGATGAGATTTCCTTTTGCTTTTACATGGAGTTTCGAGTTGAGGTATATCTTTGGAGATTACTTGAGGACGATAAAGGTTTAAGCATGGCGGAATTTGATATGTGCTAGAACATCATGGTGGTATTTTATGTTTTGGTGGTGGTTTTGGTAAGTTTTTATTGCGTTATGCTTATATTCTCTATTTGTTAAACATTCCGTGTAAGTGGAAAATGTTAGGCATTAGTTTAGAGCATGTTGGAAGCAAGGAAGTAGGGTTGGTTTTGGAAGAAATTTGTGTGGGTCCGTTCTTTTCAACTTATTTTCAACCCTTATAAGTTCATATTAGGTCGAATGAGGTCAAATAGGTTCACATAAGGTCTAATAAGGTTTCATCTAATAAGGTCTAATAAGGTCTAATAAGTTAAGATAAGCAAAAATAAGTGGAAAAGAACATACCATGCATTGAATTGAGTTTTCTAGGCGCATTGAATTGAGTTTTGAAATAGTGGGAATTTCTGCGTGGAGGCTCTTTCTCCTATTTTAGGTATCTTTTGTCATACTTTAAGGTCTAAGAAAATTCCTTTCTTTTTCTGGAGGCACTCAACTCTTATGGGAAACTAGATTCTAGGTTTAATTAATTGAAGCTACCAAATTTTATTAATTGTGAGATTGATTTTCTTTCTTCTTCTTCTTATACTCTTGCTCATATTTCGTGATTGATTGTTCTCTTTTCCAAGTAGCAACTAGGTTTTATTGAAGCATGTGTTTCATGATTAGTAAACATGTAGAGGGGATAATTATATCGTTTAATCGAAACCGCTTGTGTTGGGATTAGCCACCTTTATTGATTTCGCTTAGTTAAGTGATCCTATTAGATTAAACCTACTCGCTCGTATTGGGTTGTTTGATGGTTAGGGTTATTTTTGAATGTGTTTCATTCTTGCTAGCCACGATAAAGTAGGAAGTATATTATTTCCACAATGAAGTATTCAAGAGAACTAGTTTGAAGTGATTTCTATGATTAATGGTTTGGTAGTGGATATTAATTCGACCATGGACTTTTACTTCATTTGTTATCACATTTAATTTATTTGTTTTAATTCAGTATACTTAGTTTTCATTGTTGCTAGATTTAGAAATCCCCAATTTGGTTACTATAAATACTTAGTTACTAAGTACGGACTCTACTTCCCTAGCTACTTCAATTAGTGTTAGAAAGCGAGATTAAGTCTGGTGTTCACGACAAATGCTTACGAGAAGGTTAAGCATTGCTTTGTGTGGAATGGACAAAGATTACTGAGACCCCCCCCCTCCCCTCTCAAGTGATCATTGTATTAAGTTGTTCTTATCGGATCTCGATTCACCGTTGAACAATTTGGTTTGTACTTCGAACTCTCAAAAGTGGTGATCGAAGAGTGAAAAGACAGATTAAGAGAGACGAACGACCGTCAGTTTTGCAGCTACCCAAATAGCAACATGACAGTTGCTGGCCTCTCTCTTCTGCTAGATTGTATTGCTTTCATTTATTCTCTTAAGAGAGAGATGAACAGAGAGTCATTTGGGGGGGGCTGTTTTTCTCTCCTTTCTCTTTCATTTCTGATGCCTTAGTAAGTAGTAACTAGGGTTTGTGGTTAGAAAATCACATATAACGTTTGGGGGAAGGCCCAAGAGAATGACTTTGCTGTCTCTCTTCGCTGTCTCTCTTCTACTATCAAGTGCTAAATTGTCCAAGTAAAGCAAACAGAAAACCTGTGATTTGCTCATGCTGAATATAGTGCAAATCTGTAACTATGGTGTGGACTATTGAGGGGATCTGGATATGTTACATTGATGAATATGGTGTCATTTTGTGAATGTATGCGGTTAGCTCACATGGAAAAAGGGACTTAATTCCCTTTAGGTGAAGGTAATTTGAAGTAGAAAAATCTTTCTGTTCAACAACTTTCCAGCCAGATGGATATGTTTGAACAAGTGATGGATTAAGTTCTACTCCTTTCACCTATTTTTTACTGGACCGTTATCAGTTCTACTGATTAAAATTGATTTTTGCTGATGAAAGCTGTTGTCTACTTCTAATCAAAACTGATTTATATAGGTTTACTGATCAAAACTGATTTTACTGATTAAGTATTATTTTTGTCACATGTAGATTAGAAACTTCATTCTATGAAAGTTTCATTTCTCGCTAAAACTGATTTTTCTAAGCTGAAAATGTTATATATATCGCGCATTCTCTCTGGACGGAGGAAAACCCGTTTACCAAACTCCACCTTGTTCATTAAGCTGGACATGACTGGACGTGACTGGTATATGGAGATTCACCCTATAGCTGATCTCCTCCTTTTAGTGGCTGGATGTTGCATCTTAGCTAGTTATATATGTCTCACATTTACCTTTGGTATGAAATAGACAGCGCATCCATTAAATATGTATCTGTTAAATTGAGGGCTGGCGAAGTTTTGTGCTTAATATGTGATGCACATGCACTTGAGGTGAGGCTATGAAAAACAAGCTACTATCCTACTATGCTGCCTCATTTTCTCTTCAAACCTCTGGTGTCTCTCATTGCTCCACCTTCCAATCACCCATGAACTTGCTATTATAAATCGCCACCCTGCCTTCCACGTTATTACACCCAATCATAAAGAGATAAACCTCCACTTTTTATGCTAACTGCCATCAGAAGTAAACGTCATTTTGAGAGGACCGAACTTGACTGTATGTTGCTGAGCGCGTCTCCTCCAGCCACATCAAGAAATTATGATTACATCAACCTCAAAGCTTTCCGAGGCTTCTGCAAAAGGTAAGTTTGATCTGCATTTGGAAGGTCCTCTAGGTCCTTTAGACTAAAATACATGTTTTGCGTGCAAACCGTAAGTTATCTTAGAGGGTAGTTGATTTGTTTTATTTTGTTGTTCTTCTCAACTTCACAGAACTTTAATTGGTTGGTTTTCTCTGTTTGTTATTTTCCTCCATAAATATTGTTATATCGAACATCTTCCTGCTTGTTTCATCATATTTTCCTACTATTACAGGAAATTTTGGAGGGAGCAATTGATATTGACTTGGTGATCAATCTTAAGCTCCGGGAGGAAGCCTTACTTGCGAAATGCCTTGGCAGAAGAATCTGTAGTGAGTGCGGTGGAAACTACAATGTTGCTTGCATTGATATCAAGGGTGACAACGAAAGCCCTGGGCTGCACATGGCTCCCCTTCTTCCACCCCCCGAATGCGCATCGAAGCTTATCAGTCGCCCTGATGATAAAGAGGAAGTTGTGAGGGAGAGACTCCGAATATACAATGAAATGGTATTTCTTATAATCCTAAGTTCTCTGTTTTCTTTACTCTGCTACTGCACCCTACCCAAAAAGGCAATCACAGTGAAGCCCTACATAAATACATTAGAAGAACATGGTTGCTAAATGCAATCTCTCTTTACTAGAAAATGTCCAGAATACCGTTAATACCCTATTCCCTCTCTCTCTCCTCTCCCTAAGCCCCATTTCCTCTGCCGATTGAATTCATAACCCACTCATAACCCACTCATAACCCACGCAGGCAAGGATCTCTTGCCTGCAAGTTATTTCTGTAAAGCTAGTTGGTAGACAAATCTTAATCCAAATTATTTGGTTATCTGCTCCATATCTTAGACTGCATTGGTCACTTTAATTCAATTTCCCTTTCGTCCTGACAACCTCTTTGCCTATATCTAGCCATTACAATATCAGATCAGAATAGCATAGGAAGTAATTTATAGTTCTTAACTGAAGTCAATCATGAACTACTAGATTAGCATTTTTTTCACTGGAACTTTTTTTTATGTATACAAGTGTCGAGTTAAACGAATTTTTCTAGTCTATTTCATTTGATGGTCACGGAATATCTCCCACTGTTGCGCACAATTCACACGAAATTGCTATGATTATTTCGTGTACATTATACGAAATCCCTCCACCAATTTCATGTACATTGCATGTATTAGGGCAAGAAAATCCGTGCATATTGCACGAAATTGAAAAATTCTCTCTATAAGTGGGAGGAGGAGAGAAATTTATTTTTCAATGAATATAAAATTATTGGGTTGGGAGGTAGCGTTAAGTTAAAAGAGGTTGTACCAAGTAGTACTTGGTCTAGTGGAAAGAGTTGTACCCTTACAACCTCAAGGTTGGGGGTTCAATCCCCACTAGGGGCACTTTGGGGGTAGGGATTTCCCTTACCCTTCCCCCCCTACTCTCAAGTACTTGGCCCAATAGGACCCGAGCGGGGTCCGGGCCACTTCTCCTTACCAAAAAAAAAAAGTTAAAAGAGGTTGTGTTTAGCAAAATCTCAATCATGGGCTGGAATGCAAGTGGTAGAGTAGAGATCAGTTTAGTTCCTGGATTGTCTTCTGGTGTTCTAATATTCTAAAGAATGAATCTTTAATTTGCAGACTCAACCTGTTGAGAAATTTTATTGCAAGCGGGGCAAACTTTTGCAGTTTGAGCTTCCTGGTGGAATTCCAGAATCCTGGCCAAAGTTGCTGCAAGCTTTGAATCTCGATGACCATGAGGATGATGGTCAATCAGCTGCAGCTTAAATCACGGAAGAATTTTCTGTACCATTTAATTTAGGTTAGTGACCATTTGTTCAAACAATGTATAGTTTATTCAAATTGAAAATATGAAGCAGATATTACATGAAATAAAATTCCTGGAACCAGTTAGTAGGATATATAGCAGGCTGCTTTTATTCTGGTTTACAATAAGATGAGGAGCAGCTTATTTACAGCACTTGTCAAGGTCAAATTGTAACTCCTGTATTGTTGTCATAATAGCCTTTGCCCATGCCTATTCGAGGCCGTGCTCTTGCCGGGATGTGTCGGCTGGCTACCAGCCAGCCTGGCCCGACCGATTGCTACCCTTTTTTTTATATATGTAGATGATTTTTTCTCCTCCACTCCTCCTAAAAAGGTGATGTGGATAGGACCTGTAATGAATGTACTTGTGTGATTAAAAAATGAGTATTGTGCTGTATGGTGAACTTGATATTTTGGATTTTTGGCAAGATTATGGACTCTACTGTGTTGTGCTGTTATGTTCTGTTCTGTTCTGTTGCCATTGGCGAAAGGGGCAGTAGGTTCAAAGAAGTTGGTTTTAGTATTAAGCGCTCTCTCTCGAGTTTTATTGTTGGCATTTGTCTTACTTCCTTAGGGCTTGCAAACTTTTGTACGCGTGATCAAGCTTCGTTTGGTGATGCAGACCAGCATGATTTTTTTAGTACCGCTGATTAATAATTACAGAGTCGTTAGTGATTGGCTCGTGATGGTAATTTTATGTAGATATCTGATTTTTTCGAACCACCAGATATCAATAAACAGATCAAAACCCGAAATAAGCAGATGAAAAGTGAGTTATAGCCTTATAGGTGAAACGGGTGACAGTTTGGGTCGGATTGGGGTGCTCCATATCGCCATCCTATTTGTCATCCATGTACCCGTTTGATCTTTTTAAATATAAAAAGTACTTGTAATTTGTTAATGATATCTGAAATATGATTGTGTTTTTATCATGTTATTCATTATAAATTTCAGTGTTCTTTTTTTCAAAAATACTTATTTTTCCAGTTACAAACACTTTTTTGAAATGATGTCTAATGATAAAGAGATTCCGGCTTTGATGTTTAACAATAGTATGAGAGATGATGTTCATATAGGTTGGATTTCGCTTCGTGTTGATGATCTACTATAATTGTGTTTGAAGATACGGTTTTCAACAAAAATTAATTTAGTAATTTGCGTATGAATAACTTGTACTTTTTTCCTGCTATAATTAAGGGTTTTGTAGCTTCTCACATTCTTAGTTTAAAAAAGCGGGCTTGAGGTGTGCCTAGGCGACAGCCGAGGTGAGGCGCCAATGGTGGCGCTTACCAAACCTCAGGCGAGGCGATTTCACCCAGGCGCGCGCTTCAGCTCGCCTTAAACGAGGCGCTAGGCGAGCCGCCTTGGTGGCTTTTAGGTTAAAAGTAGGAGATGAGACTAGAGAACTAGTTTTAAAAAACAGAACTTTCGTTAAATCAAACTTACCAAAGCTTCTATGATCAACATTTGACCTGTAACCGTCTAATGATTGCTTAAAATTGCTTTAGTTTCATGTCTAAATCAAATGTCCTAATTTGAACGGAAATCCTAATTTACGAGTGTGGGCAAAAGTCGAAAGATTCTCGTCACCGGCCTGCGAGCTACCATAGACTTTGCCGGTGGTCCATGTCCAACGGGATTTGCCACCAGGGGGATGTCGCCGGCGCTCTTTCTCTCTCCTGCTTTTGAGATGTCAGTCTCTATCTTTCTCTTTGAAACTTGTGGCTGTAAGTAGACCCAACTGTTTGTTTTTTTAATTTTCTATATCTATCTCTTAAAATTTTACCCACTGTTGTCTGATATCTCTTCACTCTTTTTTTTTCACGTGACTTATCTCTCTTTTTTCTTTAAAAAATTTTCTATCTGCCTTTTACTGTACCTCTCAGTAGTGTAGTCACTGATCACTTGGTCATTAGTAACTACAGGTCAGTAGAACTGTAGAAGTAAGAGGTGACTTCTCATTAGTATATTTAAGCTCTATAAATCTATTGTTTTGGCAAAATATATGGGCCTTTCTAAAAAAAAATAGTACCACAAAATATAAAAATAATAATAAATAAAAATGTGCCTCGTCTATGAAAGTAGCGTGCCTTCACCTTACGCTTTGCGCCTAGGCTCCAGAGGCCCTTTGCACCTCGCGCCTTTTAAAACTAAGCTCCATTACAATAGCTCCAATTATGCCTCTATGTCACACCATTGAAACTTTATCTTCTCCTAATTTTAAAAAGATCCCAAGGAATTTATGTTTGTGGTAATAAACTAATAATGAGAATCAATAGATTTTGTATAGTAACATATTCATCATATTAACTCATGTGTTCTGCAATTGAATTTGATTTTAAGCTGTTTATATTTTTCAAGAGTAAACAACCTCACTCTATAGTTTTATTTTCTTTTAAAGTTTTAGGAATAGGAAAGTCATAGATTTCTATCATACATACATAGGTGACCCGTTACGCTAAAAATTGCACTATAAAGATAAATAAATTAAATACATGCGTAAAACATCATGATCTTATGAAATTAAGATTAAGTAGACAAAAAACAATATTAATAAGAACTATTCCAAACATGCAAGTATGCAAAAATCTTTCGTATTTTTTTTTTTGAAGAATGTGAAATATAATGAACTATGAACTTGATCTTATAAAACAGTGAAAGTATTGCGTCAGACCGTCTGACCATAACACTTGGTCAGACGAGCTCCGGTGAGGAAGGCGGCAGAACACCAACGCAGCAGCGACTAGCTAACGCTTCTGGATCTAATCTAAACTTCCCTTTCTCATCACAATACACGAATCTTATTGGTCGAGCTGGTAGTCGGCGATGACATCGGCGTGCTAAACGCCGGTGACATTGACGGCGGTGAAGGAGTTTCCGGCGAGGAATTGTTGTTGTCTTTGGTGGCGCTGCTGCTTCCCCCACGGAAGAGTCTTTGCATCAGTTTTGTGTTTGTTTCAATGACAAGCTTTTGGGTTTTTGTGTTTAATTTCTGCAATTTACAACGAGAAAGTAGCAATTGAAGAGGTATTTTTTTTTACTTTAGTTATGTTTCTTTCAGTTATAACTTATTTTATTTCATTTACTTAAGTTTTGGTTTCAGTTATACATGAAAAACTAACTGAAAGGATAAGAAAAGTAGCTGAACGTGAAAAAACATGTAAATGAAACGATAACAAAACCAACTAAAATAATAAAACACGTAAATGAAACAATAACATAACTAACTGAACTTAAAAGACATCCAATTGAAAGAAAAAAAGATCAACTTAACTTAAAAAGGGTCCAACTGAATGAACAGAAGGTCCAACTGAAAGAAAAAAAAAGGATCAACTAAACTGAAAATGCATCTAACTGAATGAACAAAATGTCCAACTGAACTTAAAAGACATCTAACTGAACATAAAACATAGGAAAATTTGTCAGAAAGGACCTTTTAAAAGAGTTTTTTTGTGAGAAAGGACCTTTTAAATTTTTTTTGGCTTTTAACAACCTTAAACAAAAAAAAAATTGCGAGAAGAGACCTTGAGCTTGTTTTCCGACGTTGACCACCGGAAACCGGCATTGACCACTGCTTTTTACTATTTGCAATCTAATTTTGTTATAAACATACTCCTTTTACCCTTTCCCCTCCAACTATCCTCTATTCATCTTCTTCTTCACTCACTTTGTCTCAAAATTTCCTCCATTTTCAAAATCAACAAACCCAAAACTCAAACTACCCTTTCCCCTACCGCCGTTTACATCGTTGTTGTTGTTGTCGTTGCTCCTATTTCTATATATAACTATTGTTGACCCAGATTTGAAGTTGAAGAGTGAGATTATGATTGAGATGATGAAGAAGATGAAGTTAGGGTTTTGTTGTTGGTGAGATTAAGGTAATCATTGATGGATTTTCATGAAAATGTGCTTTATTTGTCATTGATAAGTTGTTGTGGTGGTAGTCTTGTGGAAGAGGTGAAAAAGAAGATTAGAAGAACATGGTGAGTTTGATGTTGTGGTTCTTTATGGAAGAAGTGAGGAAGAAGACCATATTAGGATTGCAAATAGGAAGAAAACATTAGTCAACGCCGGTTTCCGGTGGTCAACGTCGGAAAACAAGCTCAAGGTCTCTTCTCGCAAAAAAAATTTTGTTTAAGGTTGTTAAAAGCCAAAAAAAAATTAAAAGGTCCTTTCTCACAAAAGAACTCATTTAGAAGGTCCTTTCTGACAAATTTTCCTAAAACATATCCAACTTAACTTATCCACTGAACAACTAAAATCAAAATACATCAACTGAAAAAAATTAAAACCAACTGAAATTCGTCTGACCATAACTTATGGTCAGACGCGTCTGACACAATACCTTCTCTATAAAACACAAGTATAACAAAGAAAACAATTCTATAACAATGTATGATGCAACATGTAAATTAAACAATTTGGTGGTTACACGACTCATTTATATGGGAACATCAGATTGTTGAACACCAGAATGAGAATATCTTTTTCTTTGAATTTTATTTCAGCAAATCAGTGACGCGAAATAAAATCTAAACCTATGTGAACACCAAATTGCGGAATTATATTTCTCTAAACAGCGAAATGAGAATGTCTTTGTTTTAGACATTATTTTAGAAAAGCATTACATGTTACATAAAAAAGGTATGACATAGTGATAAACCCGTTTAGATTTATGTTCATACAAATATTGGTAGAATCTCTTTTGTATATGAGTTAATTTATCCCTACAAGATAGATATTGTTTGTTGTATTCAACTTATTATCATTTATCAGAAATTATTTAAATATATGTAACCTTAGTGGAGCTTACCTAGACTAATTAGAACTTATTAGACTTTATTGTTATTACTAATAGAGTAAAATTTAAAACTACAAATGCAATCTTACTGTAAATTCTGCCCTCTTTAGTTAGGCATCCTTCTCTGTTATTTATCTTCCCAAATCTTTTCTCTTCCATGGATCGAACCTCTCAAGCTAGGAATTATCAAGGTTGCCGTTCACCGTTTGAGTTGTTGGTACCGGAGCTACCTTGACCGACACGAGCACTCGAAGACGAATACGGGCTGCCCAGGTAAGTTATCTCACTCCTCGTTTAACTTGTTTTCCAGCACTGGGATTGTAAAAGGTTCCTTCGTTCTGTTCAAAGACTCTTTAAAAGAGAACCATTACAAATTAATGATATCTCCTTCAATTTCAAGTGATGTAACATGTCTCTATTTTGTATCGCCACTCGACTCTGGACGCTCCCTTCTACTGGGGGGGCCTTGGTCTCACTTTGTTCTTATTTCACCTATTTTCTCTTTTGTTTAATTTTGGAGTTGGGCGATGATCTTTATACAGACAGTAAGCTTGCTCCACTTTTTGCCTATTTTTCGTTTCCAATGGCCTTGATTGTTAATCATTTTGGGTTCTGAACCTCTATTTTTGCTGCTGTGGTCTGCCCCCTTATTTTTGTATTTTTTTAAAAAAAGTATGCAAATTGTGTTTGAACAATTTTTGCTCGTTTCTCGTTTCTGTATCTCTTTTACTTGGCTCAGGTTATTCCTTATTAACAAATCTTCAGTCCAGGCAAGGGTTGCCACCTCCATAATCCTTTGGATCTTGTTACTAAATTTCAGCCTCATTAACAGCGCTACTGTTATTCCTTTGCTTTACTACTGAAACCAGTTTGAATAATGGCTCTTACATCCTCTTTGGATTCCCTCTAGATTGGGCTTCGTTAGGCTCTGTTTGGGTTCGACATAAGGGTGATAGTTATGTGTTTAATACAACTATCTCTTTGTGTCCCCCTTACTATCTTACCATGTCTTTTCTTTTTTGTATGAACCGCCTTATTGTCTGTCAAGCCCAGTTTTATGGCGATCAGTTTGGACATAGCTTCTCCATTTTCACTCGCTTAAACATCTGTTTTGGTTTCACCTTGTTACGAATAAGGTTTACTTTTGCTTGTTGTCGTATTGCTATGTCTTCTCTATGGCCTTGCTGGTATATTTTTGCTTGTCCCAGCTTCAATTTTCAACGCTTAAGGAGTCTCCAACTATTGCAAAGCAAGCCAAAGACCTCAAACTTGACCTTCCTAAGCAAATACCAGCCACTTACTGGCCTAATAAGTTGCAGTTGCAAATGTATTCATAAGCATGTTGCATCTTTTTCTTCATATCATATTTTACATTACTGTTGATTTGAGCTTCTTGGCTATTATAACAAGGCCTTTGTTGTTTTCCTCAGATCCAGGCTACAATCCATGTTGACTTTGTCTCACTTTCCACTATGCACCCCTAGTCTTTCCTTGGAGCTGGACCGATAGCAAAACTAAAGATGGCAACTCCGTCAAGCAGTGGGCTAGGAGTCATCAATCTCGCAATGATGTAAATTTAGTCTCATTATTTTGGCCTTGTTGTATATCGGCAACAATATTGAATGCTTTTGTATTTTGGGATTGGCTTAATGCCATGGCCGATTGCCCGACATCTTAAGATGCCTGACCAGACATGTAAATGTCTCGAACCAGTTTCGGCAACAGCCCGTTACTGCAACAGTCAAAACAAAACAGGGCTGTCACTACTTCATCCGGCTCATGATGCCATGTGTCAGGCTTCGCCGCTTCCCAGCATTTTCGGTTTCACAGCAACATCTCTTGGCCTTAGTTGCAGTAACTTTGTAATAATAGCGATCCTAGTTTATTTGGTTACAAGGCTGAATTCATTTTGCTTGGTCAGTTGTAATGCCATACTCCGGTTGTATTTACTTTATTTGATTAGTTGGGATTGGCTTTTTGCCATGCTCGGCATCTTCGTATGCCTGCCCGGATGCGTGGTCGTCCTGCCTAATTTCTATATGATAGATTGCATGATTATCTGGCCCGAGTTTGCTAACCTTTGTCATCATCAGACCATAAACATAGCATATGACTGTAGTTTGCTGTGTCATTATCAATTGTATTGGGATTGGCTTGGCATCTTCCGACGACCCACCAGACATTTACGTATCTTGAACCACATCGGATATCGGAACCACATCGGATATCGACCCTCGCTTATTTTTCAAAGCCTTTGCCATTCAAACAATCATGAAAGACTCTTTCATAGTCTTCGGCCTGCAATGATGACATGCATCATCATCTTGACTGATTTCTCTTCTTTCCAAGTTTATAAATGAAAATTATTAGTTGGAATATTCAAGGGGCTAAAAAACCCCACGCGTTAGGTGAGCTTCATTTTCTGATTAAAAAACATCGACCAAACGTTGTTTTTGTCTTAGAAACCATGACTTCTAATGTCAACATCTCTCAACTTAAAACATTTCTTCAATTTGATAACATGGAATGTATTCCGCCACAGGGCCATAGTGGTGGTATCTGGGTGTTATGGAATGATGTCACGTGTGAAGTCATTAGTCATGATTTAACAACTCGACTTGCTCATATTCATCTAAAATATAGACCAACCCAATTTTCCTTCTGGGTCACTGGTATTTATGCCCCAGCTCACGAAAATGAAAAATCCGTTTTTTGGCATGAGCTACATTCGTATTTTCATCATCTTACAAAACCATGGGTCCTTCTGGGGGATTTTAATGAATTGTTATACCTCGATGATAAAAAAGGAGGTATTCCAGCACACCCCTCTCGATGTAGCAGACTAAAGACCTTCTTATCTCACCTCCATGCAAACGAAATTCAGCTTAATGGTTATCCTTCTTACGTGAAAAAAGAACGTCTATTAATACAAAGTCTATAAACGCTTAGACAGAGTTATTGCCTCGCACTCGTGGTCTGCACAGTTTCCAAACTCTTACGTAACTAATGATACTTTCTCATGCTCCGATCATGCCCCTATCATCCTCAATCTCAACACCCAAGCTCGTCATAGTTCGAACAGATTCCGGTTCCAAAATGCCTGGATCAATAAGCCGCATGTCAATTAGATTATTTCTAAACATTGGCGTACTTATATTCTAGGCTCTCGGTTCTATTCTATTTGTCAAAAACTCTCTCAGATTAAAGTTGATCTCAAAGCCTAGCATAAGGCTAACTTTGATCACGCACAGAAAAAATTAGAGGCTAATATTTAAAAGATCCAAAATATAGAGACTCAAATCATTTCAGGTCAAGTCAATAGTCATATTGAACAGCACCTTAATAGGTTATTAAAGCAACGTGAAAACCTACTTTCTGTCAACCAAAAATATTGGGGCAAATATGCTCGTAAGCTTTGGCTTACAAAAGGAGACCGTAACTCCAAATTTTTTCGTGCAAAAGTCACTGCACGTCAAAAGAAACAACATATCTTCAGAATATGAAATGACCTTGATCAATGGGTGGATGATCACAAAGATATACAACATACATTTCTAACGGAGTTCCGAACACGCTTTACGTCTGAACACCATCACCAACGTAACCTCATAATTCCCTGTTTGGCTCCTTGTATTTCACATGAAGATAATGTTTCCCTCACTGCCGCTATCACGGACGAAGAAATTCGTCATGCCCTTTTCGATATAGACCCGACCAAAAGCCCAGGTTCCGATGGCTCCGGTTCAAAAATTTTCCAAAACTATTGGAACCTTGTTAATTCAAAAAGACATTTGCCTTACCATTCGGAATGTTTTCAACTATGGTCACTTTTTAAAGAGTGTCAACCATACGCTCCTTTGTATGATTCCAAAGACTTGCAACCCTAAATATCCACGACAGTTTCGACCGATTAGTCTATGCACGACTCTTTATAAGATAATTGCGAAAATCCTTGTTCACAGATTACGCCCTATTCTTAACAAAATAATTAATCCATTCCAAAGCGCTTTTGTACACGACCGAGAAATCCACGACAACATATTGATTGCTCAAGAAGTCCTTAACATCTTTCAGAAATCCAAAAACAAGACAGGATGGTATGCTTTAAAGTTAGACATGGAAAAAGCCTACGATCGTATTGAATGGGATTTTCTCTTCAAAACATTGTCGCTTCTAGGTTTCCATGAAAGATGGATACAATGGATTAAATTTTGTGTCACTTCGGTCTCCTACTCAATAACAGTAAATAATTCAACGTCAACCATTTTTACTCCTTCTCGGGGGCTAAGACAGGGAGATCCCCTGTCGCCATATCTATTTATCATTTGTATGGAAGTTTTAGCACGCCAATTAGCCTTCGCTTCTTCTGATAAGGAATCAGGCATTGGGTTTAAACTATGTTCGAGAACTCAAAAGATCCCTGGTCTCTTTTTGGCTGACGACTGCCTGTTCTTCTGTAAAGCCACATCATCAGCAAGTAACAACCTGAAAAACATTCTAGATAATTTCTGTCAGACTTCTGGGCAACTTATTAATTTCCATAAGTCTTCCATTTACTTCTCGAAAACCATAAGCTCGCATACCAAATCGCTTGTCGCAAGCCATTTTAACATGCAACCCAAACATTCACTAGGACGGTATCTAGGGAGGCATTTCTCGTCGCATACAAGCACTATTTCAGACTACAACTCTCTGCTCACTAGAACAGACAAACAATTAAACTCTTGGACCACTTCTTTCCTTTCGAAAGCAGGACGAACAGTCCTTATTTAAAGTAACTTAGAAGCAATACCGATATTTACAATGGCCACTTCTAAACTACCAAGGTCTAAGGCTAATAAATTGGATGCTATTAACCGAAATTTGTTTTGGAATAAAGGTTCTAGCAATGAAAACGGTATCCCTCTTATAGCATGGGATAAGATCTGCAAACCCAAGATTATGGGTGGTTTAGGTCTCCGAAAGACAAAGCATATGAATCAAGGTATGCTAGCCAAGCTAGCTTGGAAAATTCTAACTGACCCCTCCAATAAATGGGCAGAAATGATGCGTAAAAAATACTTAGCTCGAAGCTCCTTCTTTGACTACCAGCCCAAGCCCACTGACTCTCCCACTTGGCGAGCCATTTTGCAAATGCGAAACTTAATTCGTAGTGGGATTCGATGGAAAGTATGGTCTGGTTCTGATATACTGTTCTGGTTAGACAACTGGTGCGGCCAAACTAGTCTTATCGAAATGCTTAACTTAGA
This sequence comes from Patellifolia procumbens, assembly GCA_947645195.1. Taxonomy (NCBI): domain Eukaryota; kingdom Viridiplantae; phylum Streptophyta; class Magnoliopsida; order Caryophyllales; family Amaranthaceae; genus Patellifolia; species Patellifolia procumbens. The sequence continues at coordinate 1,667,596 of CANSGD010000920.1, forward strand.
TGCTTCTGCCATCCCTACTCTCGATGTTAAAGTTGGGGATTTTATTCAACCAGACATGACAAGGAACTCTATACTGTTGAGAAACTTCCTCCCTCGTCATATATCTCTATACTGTAAGGGAAGAGGGGTGGGACACCAAACTTATTAGATTGCCCATTTTACCCTTACCCTTTAGTATTAAAAAAACAACAAAACTCCCCCAAATAAAAACCCACCCACCCCACGTTTAATTACGTTTAATTAAACCCCACACCCCAAACCCACTATCTAATAACCCACTATCTAATCCTAAATTAAACACAATCTAATAACTACCCCCCACACCCCACGTTTACCCCAAACCCACTATCTAATAACCCACTATCTAATCCTAAATTAAACAATAATTAAACACAATCTAATAACTACCCCCCACACCCCACGTTTAAAACAATAATATCTACCCCACACCCCATCTTTTAATTAAAAATTAAACACAATCTAATAACTAACCCCCCACACCCCACGTTTAACCCCCCACACCCCACGTTTAATTACGTTTAATTAACCCCCAAATAAAAACCCACTATCTAATCCTAATAACTAGGAACCCACAACTGAATCAACATTCAACAACGTCTTTCCCCCTTTCTACTTCAGAATTCCATTTCTTCCTCTTCTCCATTCCATTTCTTTCTCCTCTCCATTTCATCACCTGCAAAACATCAAAAATAAAAAGCATCAACTAAACGCATCCACTAAACAAAAAGGTTACCTACTTTCAGTTTTCATATATTTATTTATGAACATATTATGCAAATTTACCATCCTTTGACTAAAACATGTTTTGGTGTGTTTTCATTTGATGCAGCTTTGGCAACCATTCAAAATCTACACGAGGAACATCACTGAAGATAACTTTCAAGTCGCAAAACACTGAAAAAGGTAAATGGTGTCATTTTTTTCTTCACCCATGAATGTGTATATCAGTAGCTAATTAATCAAACTATAACATGTTTTTGCACGCGATCGTACTTATATTTAATTTCTTATTATAATAAGTACTTATATCATTTTGATAATAAGTAATTAAACTACAGGTTTTTCATTAGTGGGACGTATTGAAACCTCTTTGGAAATTAATTTCTTGATAAGCCTTATGTTCATATAAGTACTCATTAAATATCAGGTTTTTGTACTTATTTATAAAACATGATCTATTATAGAATATGCTTTATATTATTTTAGATATTTTTTGACGTTTTAAAAAATCAAATTATAATATAAAATTTTTATATAATAGATCATAAGGCTTATCATGTTATTTTTTGACGTTTTAATTACTTCTTATATTAACCCCAAAAATTTTGTTTTTGATAATAATACTTATATCATTTTGATAATAATAATAATAATAATATATTAACCCCAAAAATTCAGTAAGGATTATTGATTTACATTTTTTAACCCCAAAAATGTAATATAATTACTTCTTATATTAACCTGATATATTAACCATTATGTTTTTGCGTGCAAAATGATATAAGTAGATAAAAGCTTTGAAACCTGGAAAATTTTGATCTATACATGTTAGATCATCTCTACTCACTCAAATTTTTATATCTAAAATTGCAATCAAATTTTAATAATAATAGAATATGTTTCTCCTATTTGGAAATAGATCTAAAATTTTTAAGTACTTATAAAAATGATACTTAATATCATACTTTGAATAAATATAAGTACTTAAATATCATACTTTTACAGGTTTTTCATCTATTACAAATAAATAATCTAATAACCCTTTTAGCCTATATTGCAAGTAAAATTAAATATAATTGTTTATGTTTATGCAGCAAAATGGACGCACTCAATTATTGGATAAACTACACTCAGTTTTTGGATACAAAGCGTATTCGTGGGTCTTACCTCCGCCAGTTGGAGAATTCTATCCAGAACATTATTACAATGTTGGTTATGTGCTACAAGTTGATTGGGAAGAAGAATGTATATGGTTAGGAAAGCAGAATAAAACAAACTAAAAAAGTTTAGCCCATAGTTTTATAACTTTATTTTCTTTCTTTGTTATTACATAGTTGAACTCTTAAGATGTTTTTGTTTACAAAAAGTTGTGTTCTGTTACTTGCATATTATTTCATAGTTATTGAGGTTTTTTAGGGACATATTATTTTGAGATATACAACTTACAATCGACAACTTTGATGAGTTCATATATGTTTCGCCAATGTAGTCTAAAAAGTCGCCGCACGCATAGCGTGCATAAAAGGCTAGTGCTCTAGAATAGAAGGGATTCCTCTTCCTTCGCAACCACAAAAAGTCACCCTTTGTTGGGGTCTTACTTCCTCGGGGAAATTCACGGTTAAGTCCGCCACCTGGCTAGCCCATAACCCGAATTGCTTTCAGTCTCCGAAGTGGTTATATGCCTGGATATGGAAGGTAGACATTCAACCGAAAATACAACTATTTATTTGGCAACTACTTCAAAATGGTCTACCCACACGTGATAATCTTCTACGTCGTCAGCTCCAAGTTCCTTCTTTTTGTCCCCTCTGTCAATCTTCGGTCGAAACCATGAATCACTTATTTATGTCTTTCCCCCAGACTCGTGCTTTCTGGAAACATCCCATGATTAAAGATTTCTTGGGCATTTCCATCCCAGATGCCTTAGTTCATGAAGTCTTCACCCTTTTTAAGGCCCGTCATATAAAAACTGCTGCCAAATCTTTTTGCTACTTTGGAGCTTCTGGAAGGAAAGAAATTCCATCATCTTTCATAATGAAACGTACCAAATTACTCGGATTCTATACATGGCTAAATACTCGATGTCGGAATGGCATTTGCGTAACTCCATTGACAGCAACTCTTCTTTCCCCCACCTGCATCCCTTGTAGGTCTCACAAGACAATCCATGTATGTTGGCGACCTCCTCCCCCCAACTTCATTAAGCTAAACTTCGACGGCTCATCTTATCAAGCCTCCGCTGCTGCTGGCATTGTCCTTTGTACCTCTACTAGACAAATTCTCAAAGCTATGGCTTACAATCTCGGCACTTCTTCTCCTTTGGTTGTTGAAGCTACGGCTCTGCGCAACAGACTGCTCCAAGCCAAAAATATGGAATTCAAAGATCTTATTATCGAAGGAGATAACCTTATCGTCATCAACGATCTCAAAGGAATCTTTGAGACTCCTTGGTGTATTCAAACCCTCATTGATGATATTCGTCACCTACTCACCTACTTTCAGTCGACATTATTACTTCATATATTTAGAGAAGCAAATTCAGTGGCTGACTATCTTTCCAAGCAAGGACATCACTTTTCAACTACAAGCCAGACTTTCAATGTCTTCGAAGATCCCATTTTGTATCGTCTTTCTTTATTAGATAGCTTAAGGTATACCCTTGAGAGAAGGGTTCCCTAAGTCATTCTTTATACCTTTAAAAAAAATGCAATTTTTTCAATAAATAAACCAAATGAAATCCATCTTCTCATGCTCCCAGTAAATATATAAGTCTCCATTCCGAACCTTACTCGCTACACAGAAACAATCAATAAACTCAATCCTAGTCTTCAAGCCTTCAACTGTGCTTTTACAAACCTTTGTTTCACACCTTGTGAGATCAACTGTTTTAGGTTGTTCATCACCAGAAACCTCACTAAGTATAGTTAGGTTATTGTCAAAACACCATGGCCTTCCCTCTAGAACTTTCTCCTTATCCCTCAAATGAAAAAACTAAAAAGCCACGCAATTTGTACCGATTGGTTAGATCACTAAATTGTTTTCAATGACCACATATTCATCATGGTTCGCTTAAAGGCCGACACGTCAAAGGATCAGTCCGTCAAAATCCTACCCATTAAGAGGAGAGAGAGTTTTAGTCAGACCTTTCACGCCCTCCAAGTCGACAATATCGCAATCCTCATCATTGGTTGATAGCGTTAAACACTGTATTGTGTAATGATCTCCTTCAGCATCTCTCACAAATTTTGATGTGCCACCATCGCAGAGTCAATCTCTAGAGCAAACCCTAAAAGGAGAAAATCGTTACTCTAGAGAGAGAAAATCCTACAGTTGATACTTTCCATATTGGCTATTACTTAGATGTATATGTCACCATTTTTCTCTTTTATCCAACTAGTTGTTGGTTCGCACGCTACGCGCGCGAACCCCCAAGGTATTATAATTTATTTGCTAATATTCGTGTCAATTTCTTGTATAGAATGTTTAGGACAAAACTAAATTACAAGTAGTGTACTATGATTGCATGCGCATGAATATATGCATAGCATCCACATTGAAGTGGTGAGTACGCAATAAGGTACATAACTTGAGTAATACAGTTCACTTCTACGCCACAAGTAGTATCTACTCCAAAGGGTACCTACAAGAAAGGGCTTACATAACAACTGTAACAAAATAAGACTCTTGTACACTACGACACCATTTTTGTTGTGAAGAGAGTGGGCGACTGAGCTAAGACATCGAATATTATGAACAGTAGTACATATCTACAATTTTAGTACAAAATTAAGATCATTAAAATGCGAGCTTAATCTTTTCAACGGAAAAAGGTGAGGACAACATTGCTAGTCACCAGTTCAACCTGCTTCCTTTCATCCTTACTGATTCGTTTGCCTAAAATTACTTGCTCATTTTAAACAGATCATTTGTCATCCCACGTAAAGGCATACTTTAGGCATGCAGTATGCGAGACTGTGTGACTGTTTGACTTTAGTAGGCATGTGGAATTTGATGATGACTGGTTTCACTGTGTCCTCCAACTCGAACGAAAGTGTAAAAAGAGCACCACTGACAATGGAAGAAGGTTATTAGCCCGTGCTTTATTGAACTTCACAAATATTCCAAAAATGAGTACAGTTACACATCAAGCCTCTCCCATGAATTGGAAGTTTTCCCGTTGCTAACATTTAAAGCACCTTTAAGCCAACTATTGGCATTCAGGCTTACGTCACATGTCGTCCTAAAATCTTACCAACATTAAGAGGTTATTGCGGTGCATCTTAATGAGATTAAAAGCCATCATGCAAGGAAAATATGGAAAGTATATCTACCAAAGAATTCACATACACACAAAGACATAATGGCTAGATAATTTACTATATGTTAAAGCATCAAATGGACAGAAAATGAAGCATGGATGGTAATTAGTTTTAGTTAAAGAAAAGCCTTGAGCATAAATTTTGGCCAACTCCTTGTGTGTGACTGAAAGTTTTGGTAAACCTGAAGCATAAATAAGATTAAGAGGCCAATGACTACTTCATGATTTGCATGTCTGTTACCTTAAGAGAACAATGACAATCTCTAGTCTCTACACTTCGTTATGTAGCTAGACATCTCGTGGTTTGACCCCTCTAGTGCCTAAGCCATATTACGCCTATTACGATAAATAATAAGTACACAATCTATTTTTTGATAGTTTATCCTGTAAATTAATTTTCAAGGACTCTCTACAAGATTCATAGTGGGCGATGTCGTGAAGCTTCTACATGGAGCCAGTGCGCCACGCAATAGAAACTCTACAAATCCCTTCAATCACCTTCCCTTACGATACTTTATAGAACTCTTGCTTATTATATATTTTTATTCAAGATTAACTCTCACCCAACACTCGGTTTATTATAACTAATATTTTGAACTCGTACCCAAAGCCAATATAGGATTCTGCTTTTCGGATTTCCTACCCCTTATTAGATGCAAAACCCATCGAAGATCCGAACTCTAAACCAACCCAACATCTGGTTGCTTTGACTCATCAACGACAACTTCTTTAATAGGTTAATACAACACACTCAGCTGGCAAACCAAATTTTTTACGGTGTACCAAATTTTCTACAACAAAGCAATATGAACATACCAAGCTTCCAACGAGATTGAACAAGAGCAATCTAAGGTTCTGGACATAAAATGGTATAATACACCAAAGTAAATGGTGTAGTATACAAAAAATAGTTTAGAAACTTATAATCTTAGCTTCGAAAGTAAGCTTAGGTTTACCAGGCTGATTGTTGTGGAGTTCTACATGGTTTTGTTGTCTCTCGTCTTCTGTAATACTCCTGATTGGCTATCATCCATTAACGCCGGCTTGAATTTCATCTATCAAATAATTAAGAAATTGAATCAGCGAATTGGGAAAGATAAAATGAAGGAGAAGATTGGATGATGAAAGTAGATTACATCGTATAGTGCATAATATGGAAGAAGGTTGATGATCCTTGAAGGAAGAAGCTAGGGTTAGATTATACCTCCTAATCAATTACTACTCTGTACTGCTACATGCCCTTTCTTTTCTATCAGTCTGACTTTTATCGACCCTCTATGAGCCCGTACAAGATGACTCACTTGATAACCCAGCCCACTATGAAACCACACTACTGACACAAGCCGCCCAATAACCAGGACCAGTGACAAGAATATGAACTCCAACATCTGCTGCCGATTGTTTAATTGTGATGAAACCTATAAAATTTCAATTGGAAATTCAAAGGAAAGAAAAGAAAGAAACAATTATGCTCTTAGCTTTATACAACGAATTTTCTAAAAATGAAAATCGAAAAGAAAGCAAGTGCATCCGCATAGTATTTTCTATCATATTCAAAAGAAAACTATGATACTTAATCACTCATCCACACAAAAATCTAACTCTAGTAATCATCAATTCCAGTAATTCAACACCTAATCAACAATATCATTCGCATTAACATGAAACGCAATTCCTTGGTTCAAAAACAATCATAAATTGCAATAATAATAACAAAAAATATAAAGAAAACCTTGAACAACACCCATCTCTTTCTCGTTTTTAGCCTGCATCAGTAGCAACTTCATCTTCCATTTCCTTCAATTCTTCTTCATATCTTCCACATCCTGTAATTTCATCAAAATCAAACATTTTACGTTACTGATTTCCATTCGACGATAAGTGCGTGAACAAAAGTACTCTGGAAAAGAGGATTGAGAGAAAAAGAAGAGAGTGAAAGTAGAAACCGCAACAGGCTGAAGAACTAATATCTGCAGCGGAACCATGAGGATGAAGAGAGAGGAGAGAATTGTTCAGGAGAAGAATAATCCTCAGTCCTATAATCAAGTGTTAAGCAACAAAATTTTCTTCAATTAAGCTGAAATTAGTTGTATTCTACACCAAATAAACAACACTACACATTTGAAATCGCCAAAAAATGAGCTCGATCTATGACAAACCCAAAATAGAGTGAATAGGAAGTGAAATGAAAACCCTAACCTTGTCATTTTTGAATTTGGTACAAATATTCCCGAGCTCCTAATCGATCCAAAGAAGCTCTTGTTCTTTTGTTCTTGCAACTACGAATGTCGATGATGATGAATAAACCCTAACCTTCTCTGTGTGTGCCCTTTTCTTGTTCTCCCTGTAAACCTAATATGAGAGTCGTCGTTTCTGTTCTCTTTTCTTATTCTCCCTGTAAACCTAATCTGAGTGTTAAGGGCGGGTTTACGGGGTGAGAGCAAGAGAAGAGAGAGGAGGGAGTAAATGAAGAGGAAGACATGACAAAATGACCAGAAGAGAAGCAAATGAAACAGGATGTTGCCGGCAGCAAAGGCAATTATGTGGAAGTCTAAGGGCAAAACCATCCGAACACTATTCATAAGCTACAGTAACTTGAACTTATAGATTATTACAAAGTTATTTATTTCATTTATTTTGTTGAAAAAATTTGCAGGGAGAGAGTTGTGGTTAATGAAGCATACTATGTCAATTCTCGTTTCTCTCCGGGTCCATATATTGGTTCGTGGACAAATTCATTTAGTTCACGATTACATGCCTCCTGATTCTAAGCACAGTGTTGCAATGACGGATCTTAAAAATTTTTGTTTAGGGAGCCAAATTTTTTAGAATATATGATTTAGATAATTTAAATAATTGTATATGTGACAAAATTAATGTAATCCGATTAAAAATCTAACTCGATCCAAAATTGATCCAATATCCAAAGAACTCAAAGGAAATTAACTCAAACCGATTCTTACCCGAAATCTAAATTATGCCAAACCGAAATCAAATCCAAATTTAATCTACATAAACTCGATTTGAATAAGATTTTTTTCATTATTCAATATGACCCAATTAAAAATTGAATTTAATACTACATAAATCAAATTGGGTATTTTTAGAAAAAAGATCAATTATATTATTATTTAGAAAAAAAATGGCTATTTTTATTTTTGTCTGTGGATAAAGTAATCTATTGATTTTGTGGTTGAAATGATTAGATATGGTCGACACTCACTATAACTTGTTTGCTTAACTATTAGTTCTAATTTAGTTTGTATTTGTAAAAATTCCTTTTTTTAGATTATGGATCTTGCTAAAAAACACTTCCGAAGTGTCAATCACCATTCAGTATATCTTCCAAAATGATACTCATTTTGGGATATATACCAAAGTCGTTCATCAATCAATTGAATTAAAATTTTCATTTTTAGCTACTTTATATAACTTACCGGTTTAAAGATTACAAACCTCATTGGCAAGTATTAAAAACTTGCAAAAGCTACTTATTGGCAAGTATAAAATAAAGGAAAATTTGAACTTTCCCACCTTTTTAAATCACGAATTTCAAAACTCCCACCTTTTTTTTTTTTTTTAAACTTCCACCTTAAAACTACCAAACGTTTTAAAACTCCCACCTGTTAACGGAAACCGTCAAATAATCTGTTTTGTGGGGCCCACTTTTGTCTAAGTTTGTTTTTACCCGTAAACCTTCACGTTCAAAGTCACGAATTTTCTCTCTCTCCTCTACTCTCTCTTTCTCTCTCTTCTATTTCACCTTCAAAACACAAGTAAACATCAAAATTTTATTGCTAATCTTGTCATTTTCCCTCCATCTACATATGAGAAGCATATCCATATCATCAACTTCTCCGAACATGGTAATCCTTCAATCAAACAACAAAGAATAAAAATGTATCCACAATTAGGGTTTTAATTACCTAAACAGACCTCTAATTTCTAAATTAGGGTTTCAAACTAACTTAAATAAACTCAATTGAAAAGTACTTAAAGAGACCATAAGAAACCCAAAATCTGTAGACAACAAAAATCTCAGCAAATATTAAAAATTACTTCAATAAATTGTAGTAAATCCTCCGAAATGTGATGCGCAATCTCCTACTTGCAAATACCCTAAATTCAATTGCAATTTTCCCCTTAATTTCTCACTTTAATGCATTATTGACTGAAGATAAGTCCCAATTCGAGACCTTGAACGAGATATGAACAAACTTAGACAAAAGTGGGCCCCACAAAACAGATTATTTGACGGATTCCGTTAACAGGTGGGAGTTTTAAAACTTTTGGTAGTTTTAAGGTGGGAGTTTAAAAAAAAAACAAAGATGGGAGTTTTGAAATTCGTGATTTAAAAAGGTGGGAAGGTTCAATTTATCCTAAAATAAATTAATAAATTTACCGGCTTAAAGCTTAAAAATTTCAATTATGGAAATAATAAAAAATTTAATGTGGAAAAATACAATAGATAAGGTGCAAACAGTTTGAGATGAGATAAAAAAACTAATGAAAAATCTAAAGGTATTTGGGTGAAGAGGTTATGACTTTTGGAGAAAAAATATAAATTGTGTCAACCTTGAATACGGGTGAACACAAGACCATTTTATAATTGATGAAGACTATTGAGATTCTACAAAAAAATATTTACTTAGATATACAAGTGTAATTGTCGAAGCATTTCAAAAGTGGTTGAAAATAGATAAATTATAAAGGGGGAGCATCACTTTTTTAAATAACTAAGTTTTTTTTGCTAAGAATCACTACCTTTGATGGTAAATTGGCAGTTCATAATGACCATGCCCTAATTCTTTCAATATTTATTCTAAACGTATAGTTGTATTATAAAAAGTAGTGAACAAAATAGAAATTTTAAGGTTGTTGTTTAGAAAACGGGAAAGCATTATAGTTGTAAAACACTTGGTCGAATAAAGATAGGTGCCAAAATTTATTACATAAGGTTCATTATATGATAATTATTTTAATTATATTCAATGTAATTTTTTCAAAAAAATTATCTCAGTTAATTTGTGTCATAAAATTTATGTATCATATATTTTTATTCTATAGAGTTACTATATATTTTTACAAAAAAATATGGTTGTCGTATTTACTCTAGCGTGCCAAATTTTATTACATAAGGTTCATTATATGATAATTATTTTAATTATATCCAATGTAATTTTTTAAATAAATTTATCTCAGTTAATTTGTGTCATAAAATTTATGTATCCCTTTAAAAGGACACATAACAGTTTGTCATTCAATTCTAAAATTTAGTTTTTGAACAAGTAATATCTCTGTTTCTTTTTATCTACACCGTTTGACTTTCACGTTACCAATCTTATAAATATAACTAATTATAAATATTAAAAGATTGCAATCAAAATTTCATATGAGCGAAATTATCAATGAAATCAAATCATATAAACAGGATAAAACGTTAAAATCAAAATATTTGGAGAAATTTTTTATTAATAGGATAAAAGCCTTTCTAAAATTTATTTGCGTATAATTTAATATTTTAAAATTTTATTTTTTTCCCAAAAAAATATGCGACACTTACTATACATAATTTTTTATATAAAAGTCATTAATAGGGATACAACATATAGAAAATAATATCTATTTATATAAAAGGGGTTAAGACAATGTTATGTCTCATTTTTTCATTTCAAAAAAATTTAAATTTCTTTGAAAAATTCAAGAATGATTTCAAAATAATAGATCATATGATGAGAAGTTGATGTTAAAGTCAAAAAAAAAGATTTATTAATCGAACTTGAATTTAAAAAAAAACATATATGGGATATAATACATATGAAACTTACCCACAGAGAAAATAGAATAACAATTTTTTCCGAAATTTGAATATCAACAATGACTTTGAAACTCACGGGTTAGAGCAATAGAAATGTTGGAGGTATTGATCTAATATATTGTTAAATAAAATTTGGTCATTTTACCTTTTCAGATTTCTAGGTTTCTTTTAATAGAGATGTTTTGACTTTTTATATTATTCATATTATGCTGTTTCACCATCTTGTGTTATTGTTATGTAAGAAAAATATATTTATGTGAGATCTTACTTAATTCATCTTAATATGTACTTTCATAATATCAACTATTTATAATTTCTATTCATGTACAATTAGAGATATTCGTGATCAACGATATGCATCAGCAAACGTACACAATATCAATGTCTCTATTCGTAAAGGAGTATATTTTTCAATTTTGACTATTTTTTCTAACAACTCATTATATAAGATAATCCTACCAAATTATTATAACATTAGCTAACTTTTTAAAAGAACCTTTTGTAACGAGTTATAACGATAAAAAACACAATTTACAAGTTGAAAAATGTTTAGGTGACTGGTAGTAGTAAAGTATTATTGGACAAACTTTTGAACTAAGTTTTTTTCCATGTAAATACATGGATTATAAAAATAAAGAGAATAATGAGTTTGAAATTATCGAGTTAAATAATAGTAAAAACGTTGGGGGTATCAGTCTATACATATTAATCACATAACTAGACAATAATGTATTGAAACTTCTTTGTCATATATTTACTTAAAAACGTGACCAAATACTCAAATCACAATTATTCTAGAAAATCCAGTAACTTTTTGTATCACGTGTACTTCTAATTTGCCCAAACATTATAATTTTTAGTGTATTTTGCACGGGTCTAAATACTAGTATAAATACTACAATTATTCCTTAGTTAACCAATATCACAATAAAAAAAGAAACAAATGTTAAACAACTTATTTTTAAAGTAGTATTTCCTAGAAAAGAAAAGTAATAATGAATAAAAGAAATAATTAAATTACTTAAACTACACTTAATTAGTTAATTCGTGTACAATATACATATAAAAAAACGGTGAAAAACGTTTTAAACGAGAATATTTACCAAAAAAACGTTAGGTTTTAATTTTAACAGCCTTCCAAATTTTGAGTGTCAAAACAAACATACCTTCCCCATCCTTCACAGAACCCTCGCTCCTCAGTCCTCACCTTTGGTCTCCTGCTGCCGCTAGCGCAATTTCGCCGGCAGAGCGCCTGAAGTGGTAAGGTGAGTTTGTTTATGAATCTGTAACGCAATTTCTGCACTTAGAGATGCTTGTAAAGTCTCACAGTACCAATTTTTTAAAAAAATTGAGCTTCCTAAACTGCAAGTATATTAAGGGCAAAGTTTCAATACAAACCCTAACTTTATTGAGCTTCCTATTCCTAACTGCAACTATATTGATTTTGCTGTAATCTGAAAATCCGCCATTGTGTACCATAGGTATGATATACTCAAGGCTATACACAATTCTAAAAGAACAAGGCCTTATTCCCATTGCCCATTTTTGGGTAGCTAAAATACAAAGTTATGTTTGTAGGTGTGTTTTGCTTAATCTTTTTTCATATTTTGCTCCCATTTGCATCACCATGGATCTTTCCGACCTCTTTGGCTTTAGTCTCAATTTGACATGGCTAATCGCACTGTGTTTTGTAATGCAAGTATTTAACTCAATATGTAGTTCTGGAGTAGATCTTTTGAAAGGACAAATTCCACAGCGACACTGTTGATTTACTCAACATGTGAACTATTGATGAATATGTTTAATCCTATTGATCCTGAATTCTGGGATGCATATTTAGTCATGAACCTTTTGACATGTTTGTAATCCCTTTCTATCAATGTCTTTCTATATAGTATGTGTATACTTTATATTTTTGAGAAAAATATGAATGTGTATCTGTAACCTCAATTTTAGTGTTAGATGTTACACAATTTCTGCCAACTATTCAATTTAGTGTGGAATACTAATGTTTCATGTATCTTTATTGTACCAGCATTAAGCAGAAGAAAAAATGCAATTCTCTGAAGAATGGAAGTCATTATTTCCAATTTCCTCAGTCCATTCTCCGCCCCTCCTCCTTACTCAGAATTCTTCTTCGTTGGGACCATTGATTTTCAACCCCGTCGCGGAGTCTTTGTCCCTTATCTTCTCTTCTTCTGATCTATCTCCTCCGTTTCTCCTTCCTCCTCCTCAACTCTCGTTGCCTAAATTCCTGCAAACTTCTGCTTCCCATGACTCCTCTGTCCTTCCTACTGTGGCCTCTGCCATCTCTGCTTCGTTTTATTCTAGTGACAATTGTAACATCCTCCCTAACAATCGTCTTGAGCCCCTCTACTGCCCCAACGGTCAGGTTTTTATCTTCTTCCCGACAGGCTCCAATCTTGATTGTGTTGGGTTTCTTGTTTTATCAGTAAGGCATTCCAAGTTGGCTGTTGAATTTAGCTCTAATGGTTCTGCGTTGACTTCCCAAATTAAATTTGATCATCAGATTGTTCAATTAACAGCATGCCCTCTCAGTGACTGTTCTTTCACTGATGTGGGTGGCTCTGGCTCTGGCTCTGGTTCTGTTGGTTTCTTATTGGCTTGTAATATGTATGCTGCTCACTGGTTCAGTGTTCGAATTAGTGGGAAGAAGCCTGCTTTGGTTTTTATGGGCAGTAAGAAATTCACAAGTAGCATGGTCGTGTATGCTTGTTGGAACCCACATTTGCCAGGAGAGTGTGTGGTCTTGTTAGAAAGTGGAGCATTGTTTCTGTTTGATATGGATTCCTTTCTGGATACAAGGTTTAGAGGAAAAAGAATAAGTGTTGCATGGGATGAGCTGGGTGAGTCAGCAGGGAGTGGGTGGTTCAGCTGTGAATTTAGTTGGCATCCTAGAATTTTAATCGTGGCTCATTTGAAGGCTATTTATATGGTCGATTTAAGATTTGGGAAATGTCAACTTAGCTGTTTATTGAGGACTGACGTGCTAGATATGAGTGACTTCCTTGAGAAGGATAATTTTGTTGTGTTTTCAAAGGCCGGAAGTGATGGTTTCCTCTATACTGTGGCTTCTGAGCAATGGCTATGTTTATGCGATGTTCGTAAACCACTAATGCCGGTGCTGAGATGGGCCCACCATCTACATGAGCCACGTCATATGACTGTTATGTCTCTGTGTGAGTTGAGATCTTTTCCGCGTGATAAGCAGGCAGGGGCCTCTGCTATTATCCTAGGTTCGTTTTGGAACAAAGAGTTTAATGTTTTCTGCTATGGGCGTCATTATAGTTTCCCTAAAAAATCTATATCTAGTGAAATTTCGAAAATTTCCAATTCGTTTTATGCGTGGGAGCTTCCCTCACTGTTACAGTTGTCTGGTCCGAATTGCCTCTGTGGCGGTTGTCTTTTGAGGGAGGAGATAGCGAAGGATGATCTTCTTGAATGGATCGAATGGCAACAGAAACAGGAATTGGTTCTTGGCTTTTGCATCCTCAACAAGGATCTCTCTTCTTTATTGCCCAACTGTGGAGAGCATGGGGGTTTCACACTTATCCGATTGATGTCAACTGGGAAACTTGAAACCCAGCAATATTCTGCCTCTTGGAAAATGCCGGGAAATATGGCAACAACACATCGAGAAGTGATTCCTCTCAAAGATTCCCCGCTATGCACTCTTGGTGATGAAAAATATAAATTTGCCCGGAGGTTCCGCTACATTAAACTTGAGTACCTGAATGCCCATTTGAATAATAACCTTGCCAAATCGTTGTTTACAAAATTTAGGAACATTCCAGCTGTCTCAGGTGTGAAGAAATCCTCAGATGGTTTCTCTAAATTTATGAGTGAGAATCTAAAGTCATTCTGTTGTGATTCACAAATGTCACACCTTTCGGTTGCGGATGTTTTCGGGGATGTTAATATGCCAGCAAGTCTGTACGAGATTGCCAGTAGAATAATGTGGACCGAATTACCTATGAAGATTTTAGAGGCGGCTTTTCCCGAGTATAGTGAAAATCTTGAAATTGATCACAAAAAAGTTCCTCTTGTATTTCCAGTCATTCCTGACCAAAACCAGTCACCTCCCTTCTTGTTAAGAAACCCTTCTCACTGCAGTAATAAGCGGTCAAGCAAGGTACGGCATAGTGAGGATTTTGTGGGTCCCGTTGTTCCTCTTCCTGCATTAATTGTTCTAAGCGAGATTTCAAGACGTGGCTATTCTTTCATGGGTGAAGTTACTGAATTCTCGCCCGAAGACAAATCTGCCCATCGATGCGAGCATGTGCTCCGTTTAACCAAGGAGATGGATGCCCTTAATGTTGGTGACAGACAGAACAAAGAACGTGCTGTCTCGCTCGAGGAAGACAGGGATGAGGCCTGGATTGACTACTCAGGATCAAAACATTTATTCTTGTATCAGCCATCTGCATTTCTGGATGAAGTGGAGGAACAAAATGGTTCTGTATTGGGAGAGAGATACAATACTGTAGTTGCCAAATTTGCCAAGGATGATGGCAATTTTTTTTCTGGCCTTTGCCCAGTGGAACTAAAATATGATTCTGACAATAACTTTGAGATGTCTTCTAATGAGAAATCGAAGGTGTATAAGTTGTTGAAGAAACAATTCTCTCACTGGCAAAATGACTTTGTGCCTTACCGGAATCTTCTAACACGACTTCAGGAAAGAAGCCGCATGTGAGACCTAGTAAGTAATTGTAACATCTGATACAGATGTTTTGCTATATGTGGTCACTACATACTATGTGAATATAGGGTTATATACATTGTAATTACAGGTTTCAATTGTGTAATGGAAACACAGTAAGTTTTGGTAGCTTTGGTCAAAGTTGGTTAATTCCAGAACTCTGAAATCTGATTATGCATCTTCAGAGTTCTTTCTGGTATCTTTTTCAGGTTTGCTGCCATAAAAAATTTAGTGAAATTAAAGGTTGTCTGATACTGTGATTTCATCAATTCAACACATTCTGCAAAACGTCTTCCCTTAGCATTAATTTGTGGAAATTTGTCTGTTAGTACCTTGGTTTAATATTTCTTTGTGAACTGGTACCTTGTTTTTTTATTGTTAATTAGTATCTTACCAGCCCAAATCATTTAATTTTAGCACCTTAAAGATGTTTCCCGGCCAAAGTGGAAAATTTAAATGGGGTTTAAGCTTCTTGTCCTGTTTCTTATCAATCTTATCTGGTCCTAAGTTGCTCGATGGTTGATGAATTTTGCTTTTATGCATTGTAAATTTTGATACGTTAAATCTTTTAAAGAGTGTGACCATAATCAAGGCTTGTAAAATGAGTGTGGGTTGACTTAAGCATACTTTCTTTTGTGAAGAACTCTTCGCCGCCCTAAAATATCCACACAACGCCCTAATTTTGTCTTAATTTCCTTCTTTACACCCTACCATTTATTCCTTACCCACTCTCTTCTCACTCTCTTTCACTCCACCATAGCTGAAATTCTCACTCTCTTTATTGTAGATAATTGTTCGGAGAAATGCCGATGATAAAATTCCGTCAAAATTTCGAGAATGAAGAAATGTGTGAAAAACACGCTTGATCCATTGTACAAACGTGTTTTCCACATGCCAGTTTTCACTCGTCCAAACCACGTCCGAACCATGGATTTGGCGTATTTTTCACACTCCCATGCCATGGATGAGATGTGTTTTTCACACATTTATTTGCTTTCAAAAATAAATAAAAAACATAATTATACCGATTGACGAAATACCATCACCGGCCATTCTCCGAACAATTACCGACAATATTTCGGCACCCGATAGTTTTTTGGGAGGAGAATGAGTGACACTTGACGGTGAGAGAGAGTGCGACTAATTAGAAGGGAGTAAATTAAGGAAGGATAATCATGTCTAATTAGGGCGTCGCGTGGATATTTTAGTGCGGCATTTAGCAACCCCAGTTTTTTTTCAGGGAATTGATACTCGAGAAGTCGAGATGCATTGGCAAAATCTAATTGTTCGTGCAGGCTTGTGGACCAAATTAACAAGTACCTTGGTGTAGGCAAAATGCACACTGGAAAATCCATCGACATTGTTAACATATATGGTTTTGAATCATTTGATGTATGTTTTTTGTTCGACCGTTGTCTCTATTTCACATCTTAAACTATTTCAATATTCCTTTGTTTCAGAGAAATAGCTTTGAGCAGTTCTGCATCATTTATGCGAATGAGTGTGTGCAGCAGCACTTCAATCGTCATTTATTCAAAAAAGAGCAGGAGGTAAGTTTGTTAATGAAGTTTGATTTTTGAATATACCTGATTTATAGAGTTCAAAACCAGGCATTGCATCTTTTCTGCACAAGTTTGTATAGTGCTGATTGCATTAGGAAACTTCTACAGTTATAATACTTGCTTGGATCTTTTACATGGATACCTAAGAATTACAGTGGGTATATGGGTTGGTTGACTGATGTTGGTTTGCTTTGATATCTTTGTACTTCAATATTCCTGCTATTGTCAGTGATGACTACTAAAGGAGTGTCATTGTCAGATCGAGAATGGATTTGATGGAACTTATACACTGCATTTATGTAATTCCGAACATGTGTATGAGAATTTATATTTTTTTCTAGGAATATATCGAGGATGAACCTATTCTAACTTGCTTAACTTGCTTGGGCGTTTTTTAATGATGAAAAGAACCATGGTTTGCTCTGTAAATAAGACTAAAATTCCTTTCTTTTGAAAACAGTGGTGGCTTGAGTCATTTAGGTTAATGCGTGAGATGGTTATTAGCAGCAGGGTTATAAGAAATATCTTGATTTCTATTTCAAACAAAATTATCAAAAAAGGGGAAAAGTATTCCAAATGCTTGTAGCATGTCATCCTTCAGGTTTTTATTATAAAGGTAAAGGGTAGCCCCATGTGCCAAGCATTGTAAGTACTTAGGAGCTCCAGACATGTAGATTATTAATGGTTTTATTTTTTGGCCTTTTCCCCTTAAATTAGTGTAAGACTATCTCATCTTAGTATTGTCTTCATCTTCACCATGATTTTTAAAATTTGTTGTTGTAATTCATCTATCACGAGTTTCACAAGAAATATGTGATTATTTTGACCTCCTTCATTATATTTTGACATGGTGATAGTTTTCCGTGTTTAGCGGTAGGGTGTATTTATTGCTCAGATTGGAATGCTTGAGGACACAAGAAATCGTACCCTTCATGTCATTCTACGTGTTTAAAGCTGTTTCAATGGCTATAAAGCTCGGTGCTTTGTGAAAGAAACTAGTAAAGGAATTTGCACCATTCAGTAATGTAATGTCTCTCCTCCTCACAATTCCTTATTGAAAAATTTTAGTTCAATAGCGTGCTTTCTTGTTAACTTTCATCATTGACATGAAGTTGGAAATATTTGTTCATCTCGTCTAACATTTAAGTCCATCAGTCCATATAAAAGCAAATGAGAATGAGACCGTACTATTGTTGAATGCACTAGGAAAATATTTAAACCCTTTAGGAATCAGGACATTTTGAATGATTGAGTAATTAGAATTCGCTTTCACAGTCATTCGCGGTGAAATGACCAGAAAGGAATTTCTTGTCTTGCTGTGGAGACAGAGCCACCATAACCATACAGAAATACATAAAGGGCTGGACTAAGAGAAAACAATTTCCTGAAGCTACTAAAGCAACGATAGCGATAAAATCTTATCTTCTTTGTTCTGCTTGTGGTTATGTTAATAGATTACAGACTTAAAATACAATGTGCGGGTGAGGAGGATGACTAGTTCTTAACTCAACCCTAAGATGGAAAGTTGCTCATTATTTGATTTATTCAACTTCTATTATCTCTTCATAGCTCTTTTGATAAATGTTAATAACTAATAAATGGTAGTCATGGTAATAAATTTGTACGTAATTTTGTATAGAAACTAATGTGTCAATGTCCATGATAATGCTTTACTCTGAACTTCTGATTTCTTTATAAAATTTCATCATTATTTATCTCAACTTCAGAGTGAGGAAAATCACCCATTTGAAGTTGGGATTTCAATAGTATGGTAATAATGGGGATTTTCCTTGAAATTTACATATGATTTCATTATCATTGCTGCCTTTTAGTATGCCTACAAAACACGCAAGACGCAACTACTGTCGTTATGTTTCTGAAAGTCGGGAATGGAGATTGATCTATTTGGACAACTTCTGTCTTTGATTAATGCTTTTCAAAACTCAGTCTGATGTTCTAATGTTTTCTCTTTGTGCTATTTTGACTTTATCTTGCAGTTATTCGTGGCTGGCTTTTCAGAAAATGCTCTGGAAATATTGGCTTTCAGTAACCAAGGACTCTTCTTTTTAGGAATTTTGTAGTTCATTCAATTGGT
This sequence comes from Patellifolia procumbens, assembly GCA_947645195.1. NCBI lineage: Eukaryota > Viridiplantae > Streptophyta > Magnoliopsida > Caryophyllales > Amaranthaceae > Patellifolia > Patellifolia procumbens. The sequence goes on from CANSGD010000920.1 coordinate 1,686,853, forward strand.
TTGGTTTATTGTTATCTTCTTGAAGTAATTTTACTTTCTTTTGATTCGTTAGATTTTAGGATAATGCTTTTGAACGGACCAATAACTGGTACTGACACTTCCTGCTAACAGATTCATGTGCTATGTGATGGCCATGCTTGAAAGTGAAGCCTTTTAGTTTCTATATTAGTCCTGACATGGTAGTAAGTTTTCATACTTTTTGGTGTTTGGACCGGTATTCAATTTGCGTAGCCTAGTATGCTTTGCATGAACTATCCCAAATTTGTGATTCTTATCATTACGAATTGTAAATACTCGGAAAGGATTAAACTGATTGATGCTTTTTTTCAATGATCTCAAACAGGGCAGTAATCAGTTGAAGTTCTGGTGCAGGCCTCATACCTTGCAGAGTTGCAGCGGCGTGTATCAAAGGCTGAGGCAGCCCTTACAGAGAAAGAAGAAGAAAATGACATCCTCCATCAGCGGCTGCGGCAGTATGAAAACCGCTGGTCTGAGTACGAACTGAAGATGAAGTCTATGGAAGAAGTTTGGCAGAAACAGATGAGATCACTGCAGTCGAGTCTTTCCATTGCTAGTAAAGCCTAGCGGACTAGCAGATGATTTTTCTGCTCGAAATTCTGACACATCAGTAGATGCAAGTGAAGAAAGAGAATACAGCGGTGATACTGGAGGTAATATCACCATCAGAAGTCATGAAAGCAACGGGGTTCAATGAGTGCTAGTTTGAGTGTGTTTAGTAGAATGGCCGAGGAGTTTGAGCATAGAAAACAAGTATATGGGGATGAAGCAAAGTTCTAGGTGGAGGTGAAGTCAGGTCAGGTGAATGCTTCTCTGAACCCTGACAGAAGTTGAGAAGGCTTAAACAGATGTTCGAAGCGTGGAAGAAAGATTGTGGAGCAAGATTGCGTGAAACTAAAGTTATATTGAATAAACTTCTAATAAGGAAAGAGAAGTTAAGAAAGAAATGGTGGACTAGGAGGAACAGCACAAAGTTAAGCTAGTAGTCGTTAACCTGTTATACTGCTTAATTGTGAGGTTCATCACGCCCAAATTATATAAAGCCTATGTAATTATGAAATCGAGTTAGTTCAGACTTCAGAGTTTCAGCATAGATCATGCTCCAAAAGAAAAGTGTAAGTTGTAATATAGGATTTAAGTTATGTGTATCATTCTGAGCTTCCTTTTTGTTTTGTTTTTTTTCCTTTCTAAATTGTTCTCTTTGTATGGAAGATGGACTACTACAATCTAAAGGCAAGTACACTGGTTTCTGTGTTATTGTCTTGAGCCACACTGGTTATATTAATAGCAGTGAGTTGAAATATTTCAGCTGAATATATTTTGTATCGGAAGAAATTAACTACGATGCTTAGTGTATTGAGTTTGTTTGGTGTGGTCAGATACCGACGAACATTATTGACTTATTGCATCCTGCGTTGAGCTTGTAGATGCCGGCTAGATTAATGAGTAAAATTTCTGGGGTTGGTGCATAAGACTTGGGCTTCAATTATTGTCTAGGCAATACTTGTGCAAAGACAAAAAGACATGGGGAGTAAGTACTAGGCTTTAAATACATTTTTTTAATTAATTGCTTAATCTCTATTTTATTGAATTTAATAAATCAAATGTCGATATTTCAAATATTGCCAATAGTATTTATATGAAAAATGGAAAATTTCCACTAGTATATCTGTAAATTTTAATATTCTAAGTGGTACACCTAAGTTGTAAAATTTCTAGTGGTATGACTAAGGTTCATTTATGCTCCATTCATGACTTATTTAGAGAATCTTCCGTTATGGAATACTTCGTTACTTAATAAAAATCAGTTTGCTTTGACTTGCGTTTCAAAACATCGCGATTTGCGTGCCCGAAAAACACTTCGGTCAAGAGTTTTTAGGGGTCATTTAAGTCCTTAAGAGTGAAATTTGAGGTTAAAGATTGCAAAAAAAAGAAGACTAAATTCACCTTGATTTGTGTTCGTCCGTTGGTTTCCTTGTCGAAAAAAAGATTGGTCAAGATTTTGAGGGTTATTTTAGCTCTTGAGGTTGGAATTTGTATAAAACGTTCAGATGAGCCTCTATTTGAGTAGAGATGGCGATATCCAATGGATGATCTATCCCCCGCTCCACTCGAAATACAAAAAAGGGTGAAAAACCGAGTTAAATGGATGATGCAGGACAGGTTAGGTGGCGGGTGAATGTGTGACGGGTGATGGATGCAATAGGGTGAGAAAGTTTCATCCATCACCCGACCCATCACCCGTTTATCACCGGCTCCATCACCCATTTCTTACAATTTCATAAATGTCTATCATTTTATTTACATTAGTATAATTTTTTTCCCTTTTGATTTTTATCGATATGTTATTATGTTTTCATAACCTTAATTTATCATAATTTGACATGAAGTTAATATATAAATTTTAATTTTGTAACTTTGATTTAACTTTTCTCGTTCAATTATCTTAAATAGATGATCACCCTGTCCACCGGGTGACGGATGGAATACGGATGATGGTTTTACCGGGTGACGGATGGATGGATGGATGATAGTTGGTCTAACCGGGTGATGGATGCGGGTGATGGCTCACCCGACCCAAATCCCACCCGTTGCCATCCCTATATTTGAGTTCAAAAAATCACGTTTTGCGTGCAACGACAACTAACAATTTTTAGGTGAAAAATGTCATCTTTGAGAAGATGGAATAACCTCGGGCATACTACTGAGAATTTTAAAAACTTAGAGCCCGTTCGTTATCAAAAAATAATAATCAGGAAACCACATAAAGTGGTTTCCACTTTTTAGTTGTCAGTATTCAAAATCAACATGTTTCAAATAAGTTTGACTAATTTTTGATTTACCATAGGACATATATCATATGACTTTCAAATTCAAAAAACCAAAAAACTGAAAACCACAATTATACCACTAAAATTGTGAAAAATTATGGGTATACCAGTAAAAATATTCCAATAATAAAAACTAGAAAAATTTGTGAAAAACCACGATAAACTTTGCACTTTTGAAAATAACTACCAAATACTTTTTTTTTTGAATTTAACCACTATAAGTTTTCTAAATTTTGTGAAACACCACTATTTGACGGTTTGTGTTAAGAATTCCGTTTGTGGGGACCACATATGCCACTTTCTTCTTTATCCTCGTTGTCACTCTCTTCTTCAACATCTCATTATCTGATTCAAGTTTTGACATTTCACTCTTCAAGAAAGAAACTTCATAGGTTAGAAACCTTTTCTCCATAAGCAACTCATTGGTGACAATCCTTTGGCAACTCCTCTATATTCTCATCAAACCATTTGAAAAAACGGCAAACTTCCTTGCCATTATGCACATCAACGAATTTGCAGGCATAAATTGTCTTCCGGGGTTGTCATTGGTCCAACCTCTTCAAATATTAGCGGGAATTCCACGTTTGCATTTCTTCACTGTTCTACACATTAAAATTGAACAAACCCTAATTGATGTTCAATTCAGAATAAAAACCCTACAAACTATTCACTTTCTTCAAAATGAGAGTAACATAACTTATTTACACGATAATCTGATGAATTAGCTTCAATGTTTGTGGTAATTCAGAATTTTAATGATTTCAAAGAGATTTTTAGGGTTCTTCAATATGACTGTTGAGCAATAGTGAGAATAGAAAGTGAATTGGTAAAATAGTTAATTTATAGATGTAGGTGGGACCCCAAACGGAATTCTTTAACAAAAACTGTCAAATAGTGGTGCTTCACAAAATTTAGAAAACTTATAATGGTTAAATTAAAAAAAAAGGTATTTGATGGTTATTTTCAAAAAGTGCAAAGTTTATGGTGGTTTTTCACAAATTTTCCTATAAACTACTTAAATTGGATCAAATATTCAATTTTTTGCAAATCAAATCAATTAGACTAGACTCCTTTCTTCCTATCCTATCTTAATAGCGATTACTAGACATAAATTTCTAATATATAAGTGTACCTATATCCAATACTATTATTTGTATACTTTGCATTAAAAAAAGAATATTATATTGTATACTCAACCTTGTTGGAAATAAGGCTACTAAAAGAACAAGAAATCAAGAAAGAACTTTGTAACTCGGTGTGCTATGGTATTTTCGAAACCATTGACTTGAAGACAAAAATTCCATGCAACCATAGTGCTTAATTGTATTCTCTAATTTGTCTAAAGTTAATACACCACTTTCATACAAAAGACATTTTTGTGTGAAATGGTTGGAGTCACATAAAGTTATGCCCAAAGACTTATAATTTTTATTATACATTATGGTGTACTATGAATATGGTACACCTAAGGCTATTTTTTGCTCAAATAGTTTTGGGTGTACCAATAGCAAGTATAACATCATCATCATTATGAACTCTCTACGACATAATAATTTATATGGATGATTCAGGTTATATTTTTCTGGACTGGATTGCACTAGACTAGGCTAAACTGAAACAAACTGAATTCGTGACTCCGCATAAGCTGAACTAAATTGAACTGGATCGAATTAAACTTGATTTACATTGATTTAATCCAAAAGAACAGGGAGGGAAGAGTCATTTGTCTGGGAGAGAATCCAATGCTTACAATCTGACCCTTTCATCAATCCTTGAATATCATAAGATCAAAATCCAAAAAATTAGATAGGTTATAACTCTCATTAAATGTAGGAGAAATTTATGTGATTATGAAGATAAAGTAAAAAAAGAAGAAGAAAGCTTATTCCAAGAAGAAAAGTTGTAAAAGAAAAATGAAATAAAAGATACTCCATCAGTTCCCTTTTGTTCTTCCTACTTTGACTTTTTTTCCTCTCTAAAAAAGATTCCAAATAGGAAGAACAAAAACAGAACGGAGAGATCACTATTTATTAATGCTTAGCTTGTATTATAAAATACCGCCTACTTTTAAATTAAAATTAGGTAACTTTCCAAACCCAATATTACAAGTGAACAAACCATATTTTTCAAGATAGAATGGAATGAGCTTGTCAATTAAATACGGACTTGAAATGGTCTAATTTCATATTAAAATTAGACTGCTTCTTTTAATAATTTGTGATTAATGCCAATAATTTATGTAATCATAGCATCAAGATTGTTCATGATCACGCCCCGTGATCTAACAATCTTCCTTATGCCCGGGCCTTGATGAACTTATTTTTACATCTTTATTCCAACAATCTTATCTCAAATTCAAATAAACAAACCAGCAACAATAACGTTCTCTCATTTTTGCAACAATATTTTTTAAAAATAAATAAATAAATAAATGTACATGTGTCCATGAAGTGCACTTTAACCCCTACGTGTAAAAGAAAAATAGCACTTTTAGGAGAAGAATAGTCCCAAAAGTGAAAAAAGGGATGCACTTTAGCTTACATGGTGTAAAGAACGACACTTTTGATGAAGGAATAGTCACAAAAGTGCATTAATATGAGGTGCTCAAAATTATACAAGAAGTGCCACATGAAACGCATAAGATGCAAAGCTAAGTATCTTCAATATTTTGCTAAATTTCTTTTGGCCACAAGAAAATTGAACCGCCAACTTCAACTATACATCTATTTATGTACTCTAGAATCTAAATTCTCGAAATTCTTCCCTCTTTTTAAGCCCCTTTTCTTCCACTTCCACTTATCGCTTTTTTTCTTTTAGGTTTGAGAGATTCAACGAACAAGATAAGGGAAGAAGGAAAAGGATTTTTTATCCACAATCTTGTATTGCTCATTATTTTGTTCATTTACTCAATGGTATATACCTCTATGTAAGCAATAATGGATGACAAAGAAAAAAGTTTTCCTTTTACCTCTTCAATAACAACTAGTTTGTGGACCTCGATAATACAATCGAGTTATTTTTGACGTTTTACGTTTTACCTTTTAATGGGTTAGAATAATAGTCTATATTAGGGTAATTTGGTAATTAGACTTTTAGTCTTGTAAAGACGATTTTTCATACCTCTCTATATATAATAGTGGCAGGCAACCTAAACAGGTTAGCCAATTATTCCAATACTCGTACATGGTATCACGAGCCTAGGTTTTAGATTTTTTTCTCTCTTTTTTCGCTCACTCTAAACCTAAACCTGATTCCAAGGATCCGGCACCACCACCACATGGCCACCGGACCCCCACCGCTGACCACCGTCAGCGCCGGCCAAAGAAGCCCCACCACGCCTGTACAGTCAACGCGGGTGGAGCCACCACAGCAGGCCCAAGTGCACGCTGCGTCCCATGCACAGGCGCACAACTTGGCGCAGCCTCGCCTGACCACCGCATGCCTTAGCGCGGCCGCCGGTCTTGGTGGCGCATCATGGCTAAACCACCAGTCAGCCCGGCCGCCGCTAGTCCGTTTCTTGGTGGTTCGCCTTCAACGAGTACAAACCCTCGTTTCCCGCCCGGTTTTGGCGCGTCATCCACCTCCTATGCGTCTCCTTTACATACGACATCGGCCTTCTTTCATCCCTCTTCTATGGCGCATCATCCTCCCCTCTTGGTTCCTCCTCAGCCGACAATTGCACATCAATTTAACAATCACGACATCACACGATTTGTGACCATAAATAAACGACTCCAGAAGATTTTCTCGTCTGGAAAACTCAGGTTACATGTTTCCTATTAACACATTAGTTACTTGGTATTATTGATGGTACTGTTTCTATACCTTCTTCTATTTGTGTTGATCATCTTGGCAATTCCACACCTTAACCGCAATTCTACGAGTATTTACGTCTAGATCAACAAATTAAACTGTGGTTGTATGCTACGTTGTCCTGTGATGTTATGCTTGATGTACATGAGTTACATACTTCTGTTGAAATTTGGAATCGTTTGATGTCTAGATTTTTACATGCTAGTATGGCTAGGTCTATGGAACTGAAAGGTAGATTAAGTCATATAAAAAGCCTGAACAACAGACTATGGAGGCTTTTCTACGTGAAATTAAGATTAATGTTGACTCTTTAGCTGCTATTCAGTGTCCCGTCTCTCAGTATGATCTTGTTCAGTATACCTTGACTGCATTGGATCAAGATCGTGATTATGATGCCCTTGTAACTACTTTGTTACAATTTCAAACGTCCTTGACTTTTGATGATCTTCGCCCCAAGCTACTTCAACATGAGCAACACATTAAGGCTACGCGTACATATGATGATACCTCTACTGCTCATCAGGCTTTAGTAGCTGTTCAGTCTGGCTCTTCAGGTTCACAACCGTCTTCTTCGAGTGGTTCGAATTCTAAAGGTCAAGGGGGTGGTAAGAACAAGAATCGGAACAATTATCGTAACAAGGGTGGTCGTGGCAACAATGGAGGACGCGGCAATGGAGGACAGGGTGGTTGTGGCAATGCATGCCGCACTAATGGTATGAGTAATTTTCAGGATATTTCGTATGTTGATTATTCTTGTGCCAAATATATTGCTAATGATTTGTCTTCAGCAGGAAGTAATCCATCTAACGACAATTTAGCCAACACTCCTTCTTCAGATACTTGTGGTCTTTGTTGGTATCCACGTCACCAAGCAGCCTATTGTCCTCAACGTTTCAATCACAGCTTTGTGCCTTCTTCTCCTGATGGTGTGACACGTGCCCTAGCTGCACTGTCTGTTGGTGGTGAAACGAATGACTCCGTTTGGTATCCAGATTCTGGAGCCGCATCTCACATGACCTCACATGATGGTAAGCTATCTAATGCTCTTCCTTACACTGGTTCGAGTTCTATTGTTGTTGGTGATGGCACGAAACTTCCCATTAATAAACTTGGAAATTTAACTCTGTCTTCCCCGAGTCGCCCCCTTCGCCTCACGAAGGTGTGTCATGTTCCCGAGTTAAAACATAATATGACGTATGTTCAAAAGTTATGTCAGGATAATTCTTGCATAGCCTGTTTTGATGAGTCTTCTGTTTGTGTTAAGGACAAGACCACGGGGGCGGTTCTGTTGCGAGAATCAGTAGGAATGGTGTCTACCCTCTTCAGCCTCACATTATAGAGTCAGAGTCGTCTTCCCGAGTTTGTTCAGAGTCTTCTCGAGTCTGCCCAGAGTCGTCTGTCCTTGTTCTCATTGCAACCAAGGAGTCTGGAGATGTTTGGCATACTCGCCTTGGTAATACTTCTGCTAGACTTTTAGGAAGTTTACGTTCACAAAACTTGATTTCATGTAATTCTAAGTTTCATGACGATTGTGTTCATTCCAAAGTAGGAAAGATACATCGTTTGCCTTTTGAGTCTGTGACTCATCGTGCTCCCTATCCCTTATATTTGATACATAGTGGTTTTTGGCAATCGCCTGTTAAATCGAATCAATTTTTTCAGTATTATGTGGTTTTTGTTGATGATTATTCGCGTTTTTCATGGCTATATCCACTTAAACTAAAATATGATGTCTATTCGACCTTCTTAGCTTTTCAGAAACTTGTTGAGAATTTGTTTAATTCAAAAACTAAATTTTTCCAAAGTGATGGTGGACGTGAGTTTGATGACACTCCTTTACTACAACATTTCTGTGATTCGGGAATTTATTTTCGAAAGTCGTGTGCTCGGACTGAAGCGCAAAATGGTGTTGCATAAAGGAAACATCGAACCATTATCGAGATGGCACGTACTATGCTTATCCAATCTGAGTTGCCAACTCGATATTGGGTCGATGCGTGTTATACGGCTGTGTATACGATTAATCGTCTTCCCAGTTCGGCTTTGCGGTGTTCATCCCCGTTTGCTAAGCTTTTCCACCGTCCCCCCTCCTATGAGTTTTTGAAATGTTTTGGTTGTGCATGTTTTCCGTTGTTTTTAGATCCTAAAATCAATAAATTACAGGCTAAGTCGATTCAATGAGTTTTCTTGGCTATGCGTCACATTATAAGGGTTATCGATGTCTTGATCATGTTTCTGGCAAAGTTTACACAAGTCGTCAGGTTTTGTTTAGTGAATGGAAATTTCCTTATCGTTCCCTTGTGTCTAGCTCACCCATTGGTTCGTCTTTGGACGAGTCCCTTGACCCCTTGGTTTGGTTTCCGAGTCTTCCTTTGTCTAGTGACCCAAGGAGTGTGTCCTCGAGTCTTCCATCCCCCGAGCTCGCCGCATCACGGGAGCACATGCAGCAACCCGCTGCCTGCCCGCAGGATGCACGCGCGCCCGAGGGAAGTCTGCCCCACAGCAGCCCGCAGCCACGATAACCCGCGCCCGCAGCAGCATGTGATGAATCTCATCAACATGCTGCCAGCCCGCAGGGTGACCACGCGCCCGCTGGTTTACGAGCTGCTCAGCTCTTGCGTGCTCGCTTCCCTCGCGCCCGCAACCCCTTCCCCCTTCCGCTGGCAGCCCGCAACCCCTTCCCTCGCGCCCGCGGGGTCTTTCGACCCTCTCCTTATTTTCCCTTCCTCGCCTTTTACTCCTCCACTTGATGTTCCTCGTGTGTCTTCCCCGTCTACCATTGTCCTTCCCCCTAGGCGTCCTAGAAATTCGTCTAAGTGTGTCGATCCTACTAATGTTCATACCATGACTACTCGTTTAAAAGACGGAATTATTTCTACTAGTAATTTAATGAATTTAAAAACCGATGTTGTTGAGTCTGAACCGTCTAATTTTAAACAAGTGTCTAAAGATTCTCGATGGCAACAAGCCATGCGTGATGAGTATGAAACATTATTTAAGAATGATACATGGGAACTTGTGCCTCGCAACAACAATAGAAATGCTCTTGGTTGTAAGTGGGTGTATAAGATTAAATATAATTCTGACGGTTCTGTGGAGCGGTTTAAGGCCAGACTTGTTGTTTTTGGTAATCATCAGTAGGCAGGTATTGACTACTTTGAAACTTTTAGTCCTGTCATTAAGCCTACTACTTTTATGGTTTGAAGCAAGCTCCTCGAGCTTGGTTCTCTCGTTTCAGCACTTTCTACTCTCTATTGGTTTCAAGTGCAGCAGTTGTGACACTTCCATGTTCACTCTCAAACACAGTGGTCATATTATCATTCTCTTGCTATATGTTGATGATATTGTGCTTACAGGTAGTAGTTCCTCTTTGCTTCAGAAATTTATCAGTGTTCTCTCTGCCCAGTTTGCTATGAAGGATTTGGGTGATTTGTATTATTTCTTAGGCATTCAGGTTTTACGTACTCCTCAGGGTTTGATGTTGTCTCAAAAAAAATATGTAATTGATCTTCTTCAGAAATTTCATCTTCATACTGTCAAACCCGTACGTACTCTTGTTGTCTCTCGTGTCACTCTTTCTCTATTAGATGGTGAACTTCTTGCTGATCCCACAGATTATCGTAGTATGGTTGGTGCATTACAATATTTGACTATGACTCGTCCTGATATTGCCTATGCTGTTAATTCGGTTTCTCAATTTCTGCATGCGCCTCGTACTACTCACCTTCATGCTGTGAAAAGAATTTTTAGGTATCTGCAAGGAACTTCTGATTATGGGCTGTTTCTTTATAGTACTAGCTCCCTTACTGTGACTGTTGCCTATTCTGATGCTGATTGGGTCGGGTGTCCTGACACTTGGCGTTCTACTACTGGTTATGATGTCTTCCTAGGGAAGAAATTGATCTCCTGGCGCTCTAAGAATCAACCTAATGTTTTGAAGTCTTCAACTGAAGCTGAGTATCGTGTTGTTGCCTACACTGCGGCCGAAACAATTTGGATACGTCAATTGTTGGCTGATTTAGGGTATTTTCATCGACGGCCTACCATTCTCTATTGTGACAATGTTTCTGCTATGTATCTTACTGCCAATCCTGTTCATCACGACCGTAGTAAGCACATTGATGTTGATTATCATTTTGTTCGTGAGATGGTTGCTAAAGGTGGACTTCAGGTCAAGCACGTTCCGACACAGTTGCAGGTTGCTGATATTTTTACTAAGGGTCTTTCTGAGTTGTTTTGTAAACATCGTTCCAATCTATCCGTGATTCCTCTCCGTAAATATTGAGGGGGTGTATTAGGGTAATTTGGTAATTAGACTCTTAGTCTTGTAAAGACGGTTTTTCATACCTCTATATATATAATAGTGGCAGGCAATCTAAACAGGTTAGCCAATTATTCCAATACTCGTACAGTCTACATATACAATATTTAGTGTGCGGTTAAACACAACCCATATTTACTAGCTCACAGCCCGTATACGTATAAATACGTGGTAGAAAAGTCTATATTACCCCCTCTTTTTTTACCCAATTCCTTTTAAAAAATTTCAAATTGAATTTTGACGGAACCGGATGGAGTTTCCGGTACCTTGTACCGGAAATTCCATTCGGTTTCGTGAAATTATCAGTTTCCACGGAACCAGATGGAATTTCCGGTACACGGTACCGGAAAGTCAATCTGGTTCCGTGAAAGTTTCAATTTTAAAAAAAATTTGAACAAAAAATGGATTTTTACGGAACCTGAGGGACTTTCCGGTACAAAATTCAATTTTAAAAAATATATTTTTTTAATTTTTTTTAAAATTCGGACACAAGTTATGTTTAATAAGGGTATTTTGGACAATTTACTATAAAATACGGGTTGTTAGGTGGTAAATACGGGCTATATTTAGTAACACCCAATATTTATCAAACATCCGGGTATACCATGAGCTTCGTATAAGGGTGATTATCGAATGAACCGAGACCGAACTCTACTTAGCTCGGCTCGTATTCGTTCGTTTATTCGAACTCAAGCCGAACTGAAAACATAACGAACTGAGTAGTTATCAGTTAATCTTACCAACCACTTTTGTAAAAAACAGTTAATACAAACAATTAAATCAACTAATTATACCTGCTAGTCAAACCCATTAAAATATCAGCTATCTGCTATCCGCTGAGCACCAAACATAATCCATATATTATCGTTTAAAGGGATTTATTCGATTACTAAACTATGTCATAAGGGTTCAATCTTAGTTTTTCTAGAGAAGTTTTAAATCAAAATTTGATATACAACAAGCATAATTTAGAATTAAAAATATTAATTTGAATTCTTTAGGTATCGACTTTATAAGAGGCCGTTTTTGGAGACATTGGAAAAAGTTCATGCAAGCTAGTGCCAAAAACATATATGCACGCGATGTATGCAAAAACATATAAAAATTTACATAAAAATATAACAATTAACGGAAGCGATGAGAAGAGAAAGAATGATAGATGGTTTACGATATTTTTTTATCAAATACAAAAAAAAAACTACAAAAACGGGTATTTACAGAGAGGGAGTTATGCCTATTAAATATGATTAAAGAAATATGATAATATTGATCCTATACGTAGTCGTAGGTGTAGGATGTAGGATGAGTATTCTATATTTAACATTATTATTTTTATTTATTACTCATGTCAAATATTTAATGAGCAAATTAAACTTCACTCTAAGAAGAATTCTAAATGAGTAAATGAGCAAAAAAAATGGCTTTTGGTGTAGGCTGAGCATCCAACACTCCATTGTAGGATGAATAAATTCATAAATGTTTGTCAAAGGAGTTGTGCAATCACAAAGTAACTATAATATGTAATATATATGTTCTACTATGAGTTTTATAAGGAATAAAATATTCATTGATAAAAGGACATACGAAATCTATGTTCAATAATATGATCAACATATAAAATTTGAAAATTAGCACAAAATGCACAATAAAAGCAATTAACTTGAATAATACTCGAGCATAGCTTCAAGTCTACAACCTCGATCTCGATCTTGTTGTGAGAGATTCTGAGAGAAATTCGATGACCTTGTATCTTTATGTAAATCCTTCACAAAATGTGTTGTGATTGTTTGAAATATGGATATTATACTATAAACCAAGATGATTTCAGACCAGATCAACTTCCACATTGAACAAACCCTAAGAGAAGATATTACCATAACTAATAATTCTCTTGCAGGGAAGTGAAAGCAAAATAATTAGATTTTTGGGGCATTTCCCCGGTTTGAATACCGATAAAAGCCCCTACAAAGAACCTATGAAGAAAGGATAGTGAAGGCCATGCTCTTTTGCCCTACAAAGAAATTAAATTAATTTTAGTTTAGTTTAGTTCAGTTCAGTTCCATTAATTTCATTTCAGTTCAGTTATTAACACTTTTATTATCATTTATTATTATTATCGTTATAATTATTACCATTATTAACTATTTTTATCATCGCTATAATTATTATCATTATTATTATTATTTATTAAGTATTAATATTATTATTATTATTATTATTATCAAACGGACAAAAATCATACAACCTTCAAGAAGTTAGTGGGCAACCGAGATACAATCTGGGCACCCACTCCTTTAGCTATAGCATACCCTATCCTATTGAAAATATGGGCAGCAACACGTGTCCCTATGTCCTAAATCTTCGAAAAGTTCTGAACCCGCTTTAGCAACGCAACAACCACCTTATCCAATTCCCCAAGAGAAGAAAAGGAAAAGGGAAGGAAGCCATGCCCAATTGCTCGACAACGAGCTTCATACTTGACCCGCTTCTGATGAGCCGCATCAGCAACAACACGTCCAAAAAATAAAGTCAGACAACCCAGATTGGGTCAAGGGAGAAGACCCTGTCAAGTCGACACACACATCACAACCACGATCTCAAGAATAAAGAAGCACATCTGCAGACCTGAGGGCCCCGTTGTTCCCCCCAGACAACCCAATGTCATCCTCCTTTCTTGATGAAATCTTAGACCGATAGCAAATATCAACAAGGGTATTCCAAACGACATTATGCTGATGTTTAATGCCCACAATACCAGTACACGACACCGCATGATCACCGAAAATATCTTCAACAAAAACCCTAGAGCAATCGGAGCACAACATCGAAGTAGAGAACAAAGGAACGCCCAACCGATAACACAACACACTCCGATAGGTCTTAGGGTTCATCGTCTGACCCAACCCCGAAATAGGAACTTCTCGAGGCCAATCTGGAGCTGTGGTCCCCCTGCTGTGACTTCCACAAAGCTAACTGTCGAGAAGATAAAGAAAAAGTAGATTAACCCTTGTGAAGTATATATCTGCCAATTTCTTCATAAGTGTAGGGGCAACGACTACACTAGGATTATTCAAAATGTCGGCCTCTACAGTTCTATTAAAAAGACTCAACGCAACTTCAAAGGCACGACTAGAACCAACAATATCTGCATGATGAAGAAGCTTAGTCTATAAACCAGCAGACCGCAAACGAGACGCGAGATAGGCATAATGCCGAACATCACTAGTGCAATAAACACCAAGTCTTCCAGAGGCAAAAAGGTAAGCTAGCAAGACGCCACTGCCAATCGCCAAATCCAGGCCCCAAAGCAGTAACAATACGATCCAAAGAAGACCGAAGAATCCCATCAAAAGACTGATAAGTCGCATCAAAGGTACAAGGTGGGCAAGTACGCAAAGCAAAATAAAGTTTTGAAATGCCCGTACACGCCCTAAGAAGCAACAACTCACACTGCGGATCATCAAGCTTATAAATCTTATCCATAAGTGTAATGATTTTGGACACTCTATGCATCACAAGCTCCCCACTGAAAACAAAGTCGGAACTGGCAGGACCACCAAGAAAATTTTCACCACGCAAAGGTTGTGTAATGTCAGGGGGGAAGACACCAACACGCCTACATGCGAGGGCCTTCGACAGCCAAAAAACTTCAGTTTTTGCCACGTTGAGATGTAGCCCGAAACTAGGCCCATCCTCCATAATCAACTCCTAAACCTCCCAACTTAATGGTGTCATCATCCAAATACCACGCCTGAAGACAGAAGAGTCCCTGATTTTACACACCAAGGGATATAAAACCAAAGCAAAAAGCAAAGGACCAAGGGGATCACCCTGTTGCACCCCCTGAGACGACCATAAGATGTGTTCTCCATAATACAACCTGGCTGAATTAGAGTAGCAGAATTCAACCCAACGCGAAATGCCCAGACACCGAAGACGAACTTCACATAACATGATCTCACGATCAACTAAATTGAAAGCATTTTGAAAAGCCACCAACAATATAGAAAGACCAACATCATTTCCCTATCCTCAATCAACCTGTTTACAGCATGAATAATTGCCTCACCACCTGCAGGAACCCCAACACCAAACTGAAGACCATCAAAATAACCTCCCAAAGCTGGCCCCAACCTTTGAAATCAGCCGCTGCCAAATAGTACCCATGGCTACCGGACGAATACCACCACCTTGCTTGACAAGAGAAGTGAGAGGAGCACTGACAATATACTCACCCAAAACCGTAGGACATTTCCCAGCGAGAAAAAGATTAAGCACCTGCGAAATAGAGTCAACTAACTCATCCGAAATAGCCACCGCAGCCCCACTCAAACAATCCATAAGGTGTTGAGCTCGAAAACCATCCCTACCATAAGACGTCCCATGCGGAAAACTCAAAATTCGATCTAAAACAACAACAGAAGAAGCAGTGAGATGATGGTGGTCAATAAGGATATCTGGCAAGGTAGGAGCTGGCGAAGAAGGGTGCTTCAACTGTAAATCCGCAAGAGTAGCATCAGAATAAGGAGCAATGTCGGAAGAAGAAAGAACCCAGACCGCAGCAGCATAATGACCATCACAAATCTTCCTCTTACACTGCTTGATATTGCGCTCATCTAAATCAAGATCCTCCTCAGCAGCCTTTGATAAAGTAGGAGAATCCTCTCCAAAGTTCTTCTGACAAGGTGCAAACTACCACCCTGCATACCCAAAGAACAAATAGCACGGGAAATACTCTCTTCCTGACACTGACGCTTAATAGCAGACTTACACTCAAGATTACTTTACGGACGAAAAGTTTTAAGAATGCAAAGAGGTAACACCAACAAAGAGACCCAACAAGAAATGTCATCAGGTTTATAAATAACCTTATCAAGAGCACCTTTCAGAACTCGAGAGAACCCCAAACGACACTCGGGAGGGATAGACTTCACAGTAAGAAACCGCTTGGAGAAAATTTTTATTATTATACTACTACTACGACATGCATATATATACTTCACAAAAGTTACCGCATCTGCAGAATCTACTTTTTCTTTATCTTCTCGGTAGTTAGCTTTGTGGGAGTCACAGTAGGGGGATCACACCTCAGATTGGCTTCAGGCAGTTCCTATTTCATGGTTGGGTCAGACGATGAACCCTAAGACTTATCGGAATGTGTTGTGTTACCGGTTGGGTGTTCCTTTGTTCTCTACTTCGATGTCGTGTTCTGCTTGCTCTAGGTTTTTTGATGGGGATATTTTCGGTGATCATACAGTGTCGTGTGCTGGTATTGTGGGTATTAAACATCAGTATAATGTCGTTCGAGATACTCTTGTTGGTATTTGCTATCGGTCTAGGATAGGGTTTTCTATGGCTAGAGGAGTGGTGCCCAGATTGTATCTCGGTTGCCCACTAATTTCTTGTAGATTGTATGATTTTTGTCTATTATTACAATATATAATAATAATGATGGTGATGATGATGATAATAATATAATAATAATAAATATTTTTATTGTTATAATAATACGAAAACTTAATAATGATAATAATTATAACGATAATAATAATACTTAACAATGATAATATTTATAATGATAAAAGTAATAATAAAAAATGATAAGTGTTAAAATAAGTTGAACTAGAACCCTAGAGGAAAATTCTATGTTCTATTTTGAAGTTAACATCCATAATGTCTAACTTAAAAGGATAATAATGGTGAGATGAAACTCATAGGAACTGTTCTGTTCAACTTATTTTCAGTTCAGTTCATTTCAGTTCAGTTCAGCTCTAATAAGTTCAGTTCAGCTCAAATAAGTTTAGTTCAATTCAGTTCAGCTCAAATAAGTTTAGTTCAATTCAGTTCAGCTCTAATAAGTTCAGTTTAGTTCAGTTCAGTTCAGCTCCAATAAGTTCAGTTCACTTCAGTTCTGTTTAGCTCAATTAATTATTTAACCATTTTGTTTAATATTATTATTATTGTTATTGATCTAATTTATTTACTCATTATTATTATTGTTATTATTATTATTATTTAATTATTTTTTAACTTTACTCATTATTATTACTCGCTCCGTCTAATAAAACTTTGTACACTTGATCGGGCACACATTTTTAGATGATAAGTTGTTGTTTGATTATCAATTGTATTTTAATAAAAAGGTAGATGTGATATTATTTTATTTGGATGTGATAGAGTAGTGAGTCATGATTGAAAAGTTAAAAACATAAAGTAGTAGTGGACCATGTCCAAAAATAGAAGTGTATAGAGCTTTTTGGGACAGATGAAAAAAAGAAAGTGTATGGAGTTTTCTGGGACGGATAGCTGAGCATGGTTTGGAATGGTGCACAGTATAAACAAATTTCATGTCAATATGAGCATTCAAATTTGCAATTGTTGTTTTATTTTACTGACTAGATATTCACTATTACATCATACAAATAAGCTACAAGATATTAGAAAATTACAAAGTTGCTTATAATACTGGAGTATTATTCAAGATACAACATCGTTGTTACGTTGAATATTTAAGATACTTTGGCGGTTTGTGGTGGGGTTTGGTTTATAAATATTATAGACCAACCCACCACAAATCGTGATTTGGTTAGAAGCACACACCAACCCATGTTTTAAGCTAATTATTATTATAATGATAATATTAATTTACTTCTTAGACATTATTGTTATTATACCATCATCATCAAATATTAATATATTAATACTAATAATAGTAATTACTCATTATTATTATTTTTAAAATTAATTTATCATTATTACTATTATTTATAACTATCATTTAATAATATCAAAAATAATAATATTATTATTCATTTGATATTATTCTAAATATTAATTATTAATTATTAATTATTACAGTATTAATTAGAATTATAGTTACTTATTACTTGCTCCGTTCCCATTTGATGTTCCCATTTGGAATGTGGGGGAAAACCAATTGAAAGTGAGGTGGATGAGAATCTTTTTAATTTTATATTATATAAAGTGTACTTTGCTACTTTTTGTTTTTGAAAAAGTAAGAGAGAGAAAAAATAGTGGGTGATTGAGAAATAAAATATTATAAAGTGGACCTATATGTAAGACAAATAGTAAAAAAGTGTAGTAAATATTTGGTTGTTGAAGGGTAAAATGGGAAAACAAAAGTTCTTAAAATGGAAAAGATTCAAAGTGGAGGAACTTTTAGAAACATCCCAAAAAGGAAAATGGGAACGGAGGGAGTACTTAATATTCATAATAATAATTATTTATATATTTACGACAATTCAATTCAATTCAGTTTAGTTTAGCGCTAATAAGTTATGTTCAGTTCAGTTTAGCTCCAATAAGTTCAGTTCAACTCCAATACTTTAGTTCATAGTATGAATATCCAAGGAAAAGTTAACAAGTTTAAAGTCAACTATCGTCATTTCAATCATAATAATTCAAACAATAAGTCATTTCAATATAATATTAACTAATGAGGACTTTTTCCTTAGAATGCAAGCGATAATCGAATAAATTCATTCAGAATGTGAAAATTACTTTAATGTGTCTCAACATGTGTGCCGTAAAAAATTGATATTCCCTTCGTCCCAGAATAGTCTGAACACTTTCCTTTTATGTTTGTCCCAAATTAGTTTGAACACTTCTATTTTTAGCTCGGTCCCACTATTACTATATTAGTATTTTCTTCCCACTCCTTAGGCCCCAATATTTTACCTTTATCTCTAAATGCTACCCAACTTTCTCTCTCATCCAATAAAAAAATACCCCCACCAACTCCTATCACATTTACTTTTACTTTTATCACCAATAAAATAATATTTGATAGCCACACTACAATTTATCACCTTAAACTATGTGCCCCAACAAATGTTCAGATTTTTGTGGGACGGGTGGAGTATATGTGTAATTGTTTCGATTGTTTTCTCGATATTTGTGCCCATTAAGATGGTTGATTGAGTCTGTTTCCTATAGAAACATGTTTTCGAGGTCAAATTACTCTTTTCATCTGTACCGTGACGTGTGTAGTGAGAATTGACATATTCATACTCGTTTCAACTGTATTTTTGTGATTGTGTCTTTAAAGTATGGTGTTCGCAGAGCGTGGTTTGACAATATCTTAACATCTGTATTGAACTAAATTCTTAACAATTTTTTCAGATATTCTACAAATATTGTACAAAGGGGAGAGTTGTGTGTAACAAAATTTGACTGTATCACGACTTTGATAAGTACCTCCTTCCCGTGCAAGATGATAATGCGAATGATAATGTTGTTTCAAGGAGAAATGAATAAGGTTCTTCATCAAGATAACATTGTCAATTTGTCACTGATAGTTGCTATGGTCTATCCCATTCCAAGAACCTAAAATCATTTTGTCCAATTGGACAAGTTCTTCCACGGTGAGTGATGTAACTTCCTTTTTTGTTGCTCAGACTTGTCATTATTACGTTATTTCTTTTATCCTTCAATCATCCATACTTAGAATTAAAAAAAATGTAAAATCCCCAAATTGACACATGTAATAATATTTAAATTCAAGAGTTTTTCATTTTTAAATACAATTTGTCTTACACTATTTGGCTATTTCGCCTACCTTATTTTATTATCTCCCCCCCCTCCCTTTAATTATAGCCAAAAAAATTCCTACCCCTTCTTCATCATCAATTTCTCTTCCTTTCCTCTCCGTTCTCTTTTCAACATC
Source organism: Patellifolia procumbens (assembly GCA_947645195.1). Taxonomy (NCBI): domain Eukaryota; kingdom Viridiplantae; phylum Streptophyta; class Magnoliopsida; order Caryophyllales; family Amaranthaceae; genus Patellifolia; species Patellifolia procumbens. The sequence goes on from CANSGD010000920.1 coordinate 1,706,522, forward strand.
GATGGCAAACAATCAGTTCCATCGACATTTAAATGACAACTTTTATTTTTTTTAAAAATTTGTGAGAAACAACACTTTATAAATATTTTTTTGCGAAAAACAACCTTTTATATTTTTTTGGCATGTAACAACCTTAAATATTTTATTCGATATCAAATCTTAAGGCTTTTTTCCGACGTCAAATTTTAATCGCGAGCGTTGGTTAAGGCATTCAACACCTTTAGGTGCAAGGATTGCACATTGAAATCGCCTTGATCAATGCCAGAAAATGACCTTGAGGTATGAGCTCGCAAAAAAAATTATTTAAGGTTGTTAACTGCCGAAAAACATTTAAAAGATTGATTCTCGCAAAAAATTGCATATAAAAGGTTTTTTCTCGCAAAATTTTAAAGCAAATACCAGCTAATATCATTCCACCCAAGAAACTTCATCTCAGTCAAGACCTGATTTAGATCAATACTTCATATGAATTTGCCAAAAAAAATTCCTGGTCTAAATCAAGTTAAATTGGACCAGGTTTTTTTTTGGCAAATACCGGCTAATATCATTCCACCCAAGAACATGTACTTTCTTGACCATTTGAATTTTATGATTCAGCCAATTGATAAATTTAATTTCTGGGTAATTCTACTTTTTTTTTCCTTCTTTCGATTCATATTTTTTAAGAAAGCAAGCGGGTTAATTATATAATTTCAAGTTCCGTCAGAGCTAACACACTGTGGGGGAAATAGTCCATACAAACCTCTTCGCTACCCACATTGATATCTCATCTAGCAATAAGTAAACAACAATATTTCCGCCTCGTTTTATATGCTTACAAGCATGAGAAATGAAAAAAAAAGTTTTAGCCTCAACAAATGTTCATTGAAAAGGAACATAGGAGAGCGCCCTTGCATTGCCCTTTTGATTACATTTACCACCTTCAATGCATCCTTTTCTAAGATGATCTTATCATATCCCAAATGCCTTAAATGATTTTCTGGCATTGATCTTATCATATCCCAAACTCCATCTCGAAACAACCAGCCTCTACCTCTGTTAGTTCATCACACCATCTCGCCTTCAGCCTCTTCGTGGCAACAACCAACACCTCCCCCCACCAAATCTAGAGCAACCACCAAAAATCCACCCAACCCTTCTCATATGTGCATCAAAATTGATCATCGCGCAGTTGCCAGTTAGTGGCAGCCATGAATTGCCCCCTCTATTCGAGCTAATACACGTACTTGGGGACACCTTACGGGCATAGCTACATCAATCAGTAACTGTATATCCCATAATCACTCGTTCAGGTTGGGGCACAATAGCATCAAAGACCACACTATTTCAACAAGCGCAACTCGACTACATCAAAGTAACACACAAATGCCAGTCCTTTCTTTCCAACCTTCCGTGCAACTACCACATCAAATTTGGAAATGAGTTAAAAGAACAATTCATAACCAATTCATTAGACTCACATTTCGCCCAAATTTTCTTTGCAAAAATGCATTCCAACAAAGCGCGAGCAACCAATTCTTTAGCAGCTCCACAAACAAGACAATGGAATTATCAGTGATGTGTCGAATAGCCACTCTTTCACCGCAAGTTGACCTCAAGAAGCATGCCATATAAAATGATACAACTTAGGACGTCCATCCATGTTCCACACAACCTGCTACAATTTCTCATTTACCACATTTTGTGTTCTCGAACTCGCAAGGTGTCCCAATCCTCACAATCCGATAACCCGACTTCATGCTATTTTCACCACTTCACATAGGCTAGAAAAACTGCAAATCCGGAGGTAAATAAGTCACCAAAGGGATACTAAAAATCGATTCATAATCATCCTTATTAAATATATTTCATACCAGATCAGACTTTTATCATTTTTCAGTCTCATCATCAATCAACTCCCCTATTCTCATCATTGGATCACAATTAATGTTGGAGGTAAGGGCTCCTCTACATGATTCACTCGCAAGCAAACAATCCTCTCATACGCTCACACTTTTCTTATTACCCGCTCGACACTACTTCAACCTAGCAAGGAACAAAGATTTTAGTTGGAAAATTCTATACGGTGAGTCGGCGACCCTATGTTTTTGCAGATTCTCTATGGTGCATATTTTTATTTTGAATTCTCTATGGTGATCTTTAACTTATTATTTTTATTTTTTATAACCTTTTTTTTATTAAAAAGTAACTTTTACATTACAATAAATAATTTTTTCAATAGCAAAACTGATTTTAAAATGAAAAAAGAACCCTAAACCCTCCCCTCCACTGGACGACTACCCTTCCTCCACCCCCCCTCCCTAACCACCTCCGAACACCCCATTACAATTTCGAGCACCCCGGAACCCAACTAGCAAACAACCCAGCCACTACAAATTTCTAACCAACTGTGCAAACTTTCCCAACCACCAAAAATTTCTTTGGGCCTAAGTTTTGTCGATATTGCAGTGGGCTACTCGAAAGTGCTTGCAGTGTGGTGACTGAAAGTGGGGTGCGCGAAGGTGGATGGGGAAGGGTGGTTGGCCAGTGAGGGGTTTTTTTTTTTTTTTTTTCTTCCATTTTATAATCAGTTATTCTAATTTAAAAAAATAAGTTTTTGTAATTTAAAATAATTTAATTATTATAAAAAAATTAAGTTGAAGGTCATCATAGAGAATAAAAAATGAAGATGTCTACCATATAGAATTTGTAAAAAACACAGGGTTACCATATAGAGTTTCCCATTTTAGTTTAATTAAGTCATTTTTCTCTCATAATTTTCCGTTAAATAATGCCAGTTCCCTTATTTTAGTTTCCTCTCATAGTTTTCCCTTAAATAAACTCAGTTTAGTTCAGTTTAGTCATTTTTCTCTCAAAGTTTTTCCCTAAATAATTTTAATTTAGTGCAGTCATTTTTCTCTCACGGTTTTCCCCTAAATAACTTAAGTATAAGTATATGCAGCCCTTAAGGGTGTTCATTTCCTACAGTGGTAAAAAATTTGAGAATATATGACATAAACACACATAATTCGGTGTATCTAATATTTTTTTGTCTAAAACTTTCCTATTAAAGCTTTATATATGTAGCCCTTAGGGATGCATTAGTTTTTCCCATTTAAAGGAAAAATTGGCACATATAACACAAACTATGCGTTTGGCGCATAAAACAACACCAATTAAAAATGTTGTACAAGACAACACAAACTTTTTCTCATCGGTGCAAAAAACGACATAAGTGTGATTTTGGCATGAGATTCTCATTTTTCGGTGAATTTTAAATATTTTTATTTTTATTTTTTTACATTTTGGAATCTCTTTCTCTCTCCTTTAAATACTGCATATAACTTACTTACCTTGTTTTCTCTTTCAAACCCTAAATTTTTTCAAACCATAGACTAAATTGCAAAATTGGAAGCTGAGAAAGCTTATAGAGCTTGCGGGGTAAGCTTGGTGAGCTTCTTCAATGATGGATAAATGGAGCTTCTTCAGTGATTTTTTGGGGGGAGGGGTTCCCAATGGAAGATGAAGTTAAATGGTTGAATATAATGAAAGTCACGTCATAGAGACAATGTGTAAAATGGGAGGGAAAGAGATTCCAAAATGTAAAAAGAAATTAAATATTTAAAATTCAACGGAAAATGAGAATCTGGGGCCAAGAATCACACTTATGTGTTATGTCGTTCTTTACACCGATGAGAAAAAGTTTGTGTTGTTTTGTTCACCTTTTTTAGTTGGTGTTGTTTTGTGCACCTAAATTATAGTTTGTGCCAATTTTTCCTTATTTAAATGCAATTTGATTTAATTCAATTCAGTTGTCTTTTTCTTCTACAATTTTCATCCAATCCATAAGTTCAATTTAGGTAAGAAAAAAGCTTAAAATATAGACTAATTTATTGAGAAGTATGGATAGGGTTATAGACTAGAGAAAGGAGTGAGAAAATGGTATGGGAAAACTTACCAAAAAAACAGAGACAAAGAACTATAATTTCTCATCCTTAGAAAAGTTTTTTCATAAATATTAATTGGCCTACCAAGTTGGCCTGATTTCCCATATCATTATCTATGCGCAAATTGCATAATGAAGATATTTGGGTGTTGACGTGGGATTAAAGGCCCCACCTTAACAAGGGGGTTAAAATGGTCACAATAATAAACAAGCATCTTACTGGTTAACCTAAAAGAGAACAAACCTTTAACTCTCCTCACAAAATGCCACGTGTCGAATAATTGATTTACTGAGATCAATTTAGATCTTCCTCACTCTATTCTCTGTACAGCTTTAGATCTCAATTTCCACTCTGTCAAACCTATCCTATGTGTCATCCTATGTGGCTGTCCTATATACCCCTCACTCCTCCACGTCACTATTTTTACACATTTTTAAAAATAAATAATAAAATAGTACTATATTTTTCTTGAATGTATATATTTGTCTACTGATCTGCTCTTCTTCAATATAGTAGCTTCCCAAAATTCATTCTTTACTTTATTTGAGACCCCAAAAAAAAAAAGAAAAAGAAAAAAAAAGAAAAGAAAAAAAAACTCTGTCTTTTTTTTGAGAAGATTAAGTTGTGGATTATTCGTCGTATTTAGAAACCCAGTATGAACTCTTGCTCATTTGTTTGTTTTTTTTTTCCATTTTTTAATCTGAAATTGAAGGAGTGAAGAACCCTAATTTGTTAAGTGAATTCTCTAAAGTTTAAGTTATTTGATTTGGGTTTTATTGGAAATTTGCAGAGAAGTAGGTATGAATTCATGCTGAGCTCTTCCTTAACGGGGTATTTTTAGATGGTATGTTTATGTTTATGTCATTTCTGGTAATTGTTGATTAACATGTGCCTTTTGTCTTTGTCTTTGTGTTTGTGTTTGTGTTTGTTTTTGTGCTTGTATTTTTGTTTGTGATCGTGTTCGTGTTCGTGCTCGTGCTCGTGCTCGTATGTTTCGTTGTTTGTTTTCCATGTTAGCTCAAGCATTTGGGTTTTATTGAAGTTGGAATTTGGGTATTTGCTTAATTGTGCATTTGGGTATTTGCTGTGGTTAATATTTCTAGCTCCTCTCATCAAGCAAAGCACTGCTAATCCACTGTGAGAAGTCCTTTTGCTCTTGGTCAGGCGGGTTCAGTCCGTCGGATCGAGGGCTCATTCTCCTTCTTCCATTTCACAAAAAAAGAATTTTGATTCATATTGCACTTTGGAGCTTGGAAAAGGGTGTCAATGATTTTAGCTTTCCTTTTCCTCCCCAATAATAGGGTTAGTTAAAGGTTATTTGCTTGTTAAAGGGGTATTGTCTTTGATGATGGAGTAAGTAATTGTTTGATAGATCTGATGGGTTAAAGTGACAGGATGAATTTATTTCAATATAATTGATCATTTTGAATCTGTTTAATGGTTGGATCAGAAAATTGAAGATGGGGCTGGTGGTCCCAAAGCGATGGCGGAGCTCAATCAACACATAGAAGCTTTGAAAAAAGAAGGTAGGGGTAGGGTTGCAGGCGAAGGGCGGGGGCTTTCCGAGGAGGATGAGTTGAGAATTGTTGAGGATGGTGAAGATGCAAATAGCAGGCGTTCTTTGAGTTCTGTTCAGCTTCCAGTTCAGACTCACTGGTCTCAGCCACAAGTACAACCCCAAGGGCGAGTTTGTTGGGAGAGGTTTCTCCCTGTTGGATCTCCTAAGGTTTTGCTTGTAGAAAGTGATGACTCAACTCGTCATGTTGTCACCGCTTTGCTACGGAACTGTAGCTATGAAGGTGAGTTGTTCTGCTTCACAGTAAAGGGCAGTTAGTTGGATCAGAACTTGATTTGTTTGACATAATGCCAACTTTCTGATGTTTCATGTGTTATGGTTGGTTCTTTCCTTTGCTTTTCCCTAATTTTTGATAGGTTTATTCTGGGGATAGGCATGGGAGTTAGAGTCTTATTATATACTCCAGAAAAGCTACTCACTGTTGGCAAAATTTCAGTTCTGTTAATTTTAATGTGCAATAATAAAGGAAATTCTGTAATTGAAGTAGAAAGAGGAAGGGACAGAGTCTAGAGGAATTGTGGTGGAGAGGATACAATTGTTAAGGATAGGAAGCAGTCACAAAAAGAGAAAAAAGATGAAGGGAGCTAAACCGTTTCAGGCTATCGTTTTGTGATTCGTTTTGTGTTTTTCTTTTTATGAAAACTAAATGGATAAAACCTTGACAAAAGGGTGAGGTTCGGAGGTGATTACACGGATTAAAAACACTTAATTCTTTTATCAATAATAGGGTCTTTCCTACTTCCTAATCGCAATTAGAAGATAAACACAAGTCGCAAACAAGTGTTATTTTCTGTTAACAATCTTACAAGCAATCAAGCTCACTTTTTCATTCATAAACTCACACACCTTAAGCACATGGTGGATCTCCACTTGTGTCGCCTACTTGCTTAGAAGATTTTAGCACTAATTAAGATCATTAGGCTTAGAAAATCGGATTGCAGTGAAATATGTCTAAACCGAGAAAACAGTTTCTAAAATCACGTCCCAAGTTGATTGAGAAAATGAATAGAAAACAAAGATTCGTGAAACAAAAGATGTCTTTCACATCCACATATAAGGCTATAACACCGAATAATCAATTCAATTTTAAAAGGCAGTTCCAAAAAAACGTACTTCGATTTACAAAAAGCGTATTTTTAAAAATATATGGAAAAAAAGGGGTATTGGGAGGAGTTAAAAGCCTTTTCTTTAGCAAAATCCCTTTCTACCAGAAATTCAAAAAGTTATTTTATAAGTAATGAAACCTAGGAATAATCGAAATCGACCAGTCTCAAAAAAACCGGTAACAGTTATTTAGAACTTCCAAAAGTTGAAAAATAGAGAACGTTGGGAAGGTAATTATGAGATGTGGAGAATATATTGTGACACCTAAAACCAAGTTAAAAAGACCGGGGAAAAAAAGTAGACTAACATATTTTAAGTGCCGCGAACACAAACCATTTTGGATTGCAGCATCGGTGCAGGCATGGTCACGGCCACTCTTAACCTAATCCACTGCGGGAGTACTTCAAAGTTCAAACACAACTTGAAAACCCCTGTAAAAACCAAGTATTTTACGTTTCTCTTCGGATGTGGGACAAGGCACTTGTCACTTTCCCATAAAACACATGAGAGAGAACAAACATTTATAACATTGCTCCCACAAATCCTTTGCAATAGAACCATCAGACTCCCACAAATACAATTCGAACAAACACATAGTGAAAAATTAGGCAATTTCCCTATTCAAAGAGTCATTCACTAGTCCAATTAACACAATTGTCACTTTAAATATTGCAGATTGCACGATGAGCCTACCAATAAGGATTGATTATACTTATACTTATGTGGGCTCTAGAAAGACCGCCATACCTTTCACAAAAGGTGGCCAAACCTTTATACTCAAGTAGGTGTTTTTTCGTATAAGGATTGAGATAGATCGCTTCACACACTTCCAAGTCTTCTTTAATCTTTTTTTTTGAATCTTATGGACATCACATTATTATGAAACTTGTTCTTTGTCGCAAAACCTACCTATCAATAACCCTTCACTATTTTGAATAGTTTCTATGGTTCTACCTTTTTGCTTAACCACTCTATAGAGCTATGAAATCATTAACACTAGTTAAGCGCAACCTCTCCAAATAATGGTTACCACAAAATTTGAGGGATATGGTTAAACTAAGAGCTAGTGCGTTTCACCTCACGGTCTCACACAATGTACAAGTCATAGGAATAGGTCTACAATGTACACAAATAGAAAGGCTCAAATCTTTGAGTAGAAATTTACTCCTAAAACCATGGGTTTCTCAAATCTCAATCATTCAACCTCTTGCCCCACTAAGTTTGAAGCAATAAACTCACTACTCCATAAAGAGTTCATTTATCAATTAATGGAACTCACCTTATCATAACTGGCTACCCAATTGAAGTCACAATAACCCTATAAGTCAGTTTTGAATCCACGTAATGGAAATTCGAGCTAGCTTGTAGATCGTTTCACGTGTTACTATAACTAGATGTGATAAGAGATAATGGAATACGATTTCATTGACGAAAACAGGAGACATGCCATTTATTTTATTCTATTGGAAAAGTGGGAAGGAAAAGCGATAGTGGGGGGTATCACCAAGGGTGAGATATATGATAAATGATAGGAGGTCCTTTCCGGAATGAGGTGTTGCAATTATTACAGAAGGACAATCACTTTGGGTGAACAAAAAAGAGAAGTGTTAAGTGTTGCAATATTGTGAGACTGATGGAGTAATGCTTTGTAGTATTGTTGTGGTTATCCTAACTAAGCCCACTTATAGCATAGTCAATATAGTATAGTTCATTTGAAAAGATTAGACTCCTAATGATTTTAGCATACTTAACTTATTGTCCTTGTTTTTTTTAATCTGTATGTTAGGATATATGAGGTTTTTACTAGCATAATCTTAAAAATGTTCGTTCTCGTTCACCCTTGAGCTTAGGAGTTAAGACAAAGTTAAACCTTTAACATCAACGCCTAAATCACATTAGGCTCTCTCTTAAATTCTCCATTTCTAAATGAGAGAGAAAAACCTTTTAGTTTTATTTACTTCATTATTGTGTACAGAAAAACCAACATAGCTACATGCAAAAAGATTATAGTACACAATCCAAATCCAACAATTTTGTATACACACATGCATCCCAATTGTTCACGACAAATCCTGAAGGAATAATGCTATGGAGGTTTTCATATCATTATTTTGATGGTTGTTTTCTCCCGTACAAACATTTTTTTCAACTTAAATTTCCAACTCTAAGTCTCCATTCAAAAATGCAAGTGTTTGTATTTGTATATGATGATCCATTTGATATATTATTTAATTACATCAAGACCCTATTGAAAATAAAGCTTGTATAGTAAAGATCTTACTCACCGGTTAATAAGTGTGACGCAAATCATTCCCGTTTTTGTGAAGTCTTCCTAACTTCATACTTTTCAACTGTGTCATTAGTTTTAATGTAACTAATTTTAAAGATCAATTAAGTACTAATACTTTTGCTACCTTTAGGTAACCGTAACTAATTTTCGTGTGATTAGACAACTTCTTTGAGAAACTAGCATCAACGGGACTCACAACATTTTCAAATGTTTTAGGCGCATCTCAAACAAGTGAAGTCATACAACGATTTCATCCACATCATTAAGTTTACTTAAGTAGTTGACAAAGTGCTCACAAAACGAACGCCCAAGTTAGTTTATGTTCTATATCCCTTGCTCCTCCAAGGTTTGAGCAGTTTCGTATGAATGATAGGTCAAGTAAAGACATAGAGGAAGATGTAGTGTGCCAAAATAGATCCATCCTGGGAAGAAAAACACTTTCGCTATTAAAGGAAAACATGCTAAAAGATTCCAACATTTCTAGATTAGCATATGAATTTATTGTTCCAACTCATGAACCTATGCTTTTACCAACAAATACACCATCAAAACTCTTAGGCCTAATTGTTTTCCGTGTAAAGGAAGGTAAACTCGTCTTAGCTAAATACTTCACTCTTTTCATAAATTTAAGTTAGACACTTGACATTTCCATAATTTATAAAGGGCCCTGTCTAGTTGTTTATTGAGTATTTTGTCCAGAACATTATCAGCAAAAGATACGGTTTGGGTTGGTCATATTAGCTTAAAGTATGGTGTGGCTTGGTCTTGTAATTCGCCAAAGATATAACTCATTTATATTATGATAAATTTGGTGATACTATGTTGAAATAGTACTTCTTAATCTAAAAGTTGCGGTTTTGAGGTTGTAAACCGATCAATGTGAATCGTTTGGTTTTTCACACTCCCTTGACCACAATCGATTCCATTACAAGCCATTTTCTCGAAACGCGATTACTACGAATGGTATTGCAATCCATGATTTGTTCGCGAGAGTAAATTAAAACACCGCATTTCTATCAAGTTGTTGGGGACAATGGCAATGAGGGCTTATATGACCAAGACGATGTCAATGAGGACTCTTTCTTCTGTGGCATTTTTAAAGATAAGGGGACGAGAGCCTTGGTCAGCAAGCTAGGGTTTCAATTTTAAACTATTGTTTTTAAAATAAGGCCACGACTACAAGTTTTCAAGTAGGAGGGATTTTAGCATTTCTACAAGGCTTGGTTAGTGTGGGGGAAACTGGCCTCTTGGTATTTACAGTCTACGTTGCTTGGACTCTTCATTTTTTTCTCAAGTACCCGTTACCCGTGTCGGACCCTGGACAATCAGACATGGGTACGGACACCGGACACTTTATTTTAGTTGAAAAATATCACTTTTTTCGGGAAAATAGCCGAGTCCGACACTCGGACAGATACCCATGTCGGATACTTGTAGCCGAGTCTGAGCAACATAGTTTACGGTCCACCTAGGAAAGCAAGCCGAAGGTGGTTAATTAGTAGACATGTCTTGCTCAATCTCGCTCTGTTTCGATCTTTGTTGACAATCAATCTTTCTAAGGGTATGTTTCGTTGCATTCAATAATATTGATCTCATGTTCAGTCTTATTGTATGCCAAGGTCAAAGATTTGTTGTAGACTTTAGTTGCTAGCTCTTATTGTGTATGTCGTTCTTAGAAGGAATAGTATAAATATCTTTTACATATACCTCCATTAGTTCTTTCTTATTGCAACATTGCATCCCTGAACGCTATCCAATGCACTACTTTTATCCTTAATATCTTTAGTTATGCACAAGTAAAATTGTGAAAAGTTGATATCATAAAGTATGCATTAACACGAATCAAACAAGATCTCACTGACTATATGTTTTTCGTTTTATATTAAGGAAAAAATGAGAATCAAGGTTGGTTGATGAGTAGTACCTACTATGCAAATGTTGGAAGAAAAAAGCACCGGACTAAGTATATTGATATCTTTTAGTTAATTTATGCTAGAATTCTGAGGTTTTCAAATATTAGGATTTGTTCCCTTAACCCTAAAAAAAGAAGTATAGATAAGTTTCGATAAGTTCCAATAAGTTTCAGTACGTTCGGATTAGTTCAAATAAATTCTAATAAGTTCCTATAAGTTCCAGCACCATATAAAATAAGCTTTAGTAAATTCCAATAAGTTTAGATAAGTTCAAAAGGATTCCGATAAGCGCCAATAAGTTCCAGTAACATACATTAAAAAATTAAGCCGAAGAGAATGCTCCCTTAGCTTTCATTTCATCATGTGCGAGTTAAGTAAAATAAGAATGCATGTTTTTCTACCCCCTTTTTTGTCATGTACTCATGGTTTGATCTTTTGCAGTCGTAGGGGTGTCAAATGGTATAGAAGCGTGGAAAATCTTAGAAGATTTGAGCAATCAGATTGACCTAGTTTTGACTGAGGTAGTCACATCTGGAATATCTGGTATCGGTCTGCTGTCTAAGATAATGAGTCACAAAAGCTGCCAGAATACTCCTGTGATTAGTAAGCTCTTGTTCCTAGTAGTTTTCTATCTTTTGTATTTGATTTCTGCTTCTCCGGTTTTCCTTTGTGCTTCATATTTGTTAGATTATAGATATAAATGTTTAATCAATTATTACTCTTGTGTGCAGTGATGTCATCTCATGATTCCATGGGTTTAGTATTGAAGTGCTTGTCGAAGGGTGCTGTTGATTTTCTGGTGAAGCCTATAAGAAAAAATGAACTCAAAAACCTTTGGCAGCATGTTTGGAGGAGGTGTCACAGTGTAAGTGTCTTTACATTTTCCACTTTTCGATGAACTTACTGGTTTGTGTAGTCTTTATATTTTTTGAAGTTGGTAGCACAAATGACAAATTAAAACACTGCCTGGTGATTCCTGGTTTGATAATGTATAGGTCTTTCTGCTGGTCTTTTACTTCTTTTTTTCTTCTCTTCTTACCAGAAATTATCTTGTTTCAGGTGTAAGATCAGTGTTTCTTTCTTTAACTCATTTCTTTATCTTTCCTCATTCTTTTCTTAGTCTAGTGGTAGTGGGAGTGAAAGCTGCATACGGAATGGAAAATCCGTTGGAACCAAGAGGGCTGAAGAGTCGGACAATGAGACTGACAGCAACGATGAAGATGACAACAGAAGTATTGGCTTACAGGCTCGGGATGGAAGTGACAACGGAAGTGGAACCCAGGTAACGCTACCTATAACATAAGAGTCAATCGACATTACTATGCTGGGTGTGAGTAATGTGATGCTATTGAGGCCCCCAGTGTGGTTGCTCATATTTTCTCTTAGGATAAAAAAATGATCTTGTACTGATTTCATTGATTCCGAATAAACACTGTTTTCTCTAAGCGTCTAGTACTGATACATTGTCACCTAATTTACTAGAGTTCCTTATGATTTGGCTGATATGTGCTGCATTACAGCTAGCTCACGGCGGTTATCTTCATATAACTTTCAACAGGGTTTTTTGGGATTCTAAAGACGCCTCTTTAGGGATAGGCATTATAAATGCCATAAGAGCACAGGGTCCATAAAATAGGGTCCTCTCATTATATCACCTGTGAGAGTAAGGAAAACCGTTAAGAGTTGGTGTCTGATTGGTGATTGGTTAAGTGACGAAGTATGAAGCATGATTTATGTTTTATGTTTTGTTTGTTTTCTGTAAATAAGTGTGAACTTTTCAAAAATGTTGAACTTGTTTGAAGTACCCAACATTGATAGGGTGGGCTTTTGCATATCTTAAATACCTATAACTATTTGAGGTACTTGTCAAAAAAGAAACGATCCATTTGAGGTATGCGTATGATTAGGTTTTTGGGGGAGTTGGAGTTTCAGAGCCTAGAGGTTCCAGGAAGATGTAAATTTCACCGAAAAGTGACCTTAGTATGCGTCTGTCGGAAGTTACCAACTTTATTCCCTTGTTACCTTTCTATTTTACTTATTCTTTAGTTGTTTTTAATTTTTTTTATCATTTAGAGTTCATGGACGAAAAGGGCTGCAGAAATCGAGAGCCCCCAACCACAGTCTACTTGGGAACAAGCGACTGATCCGCCAGATAGCACTTGTGCTCAGGTCATTTATCCAATGTCTGAGGCATTTGCCAGCAGCTGGATGCCTGGAGCCATGCAGGGACGTGATGGACAGGATCATCAACTTGGTATGTGCTACTGTACTTGATATAATGTTCCAATAGTGAGTGAATTGAAACCATTTAATGACCTAGTGTCCATCTTTATCAGACAATGTATCAATGGGAAAGGACTTGGAGATTGGAGTACCTAGGATTACAGATTCACGGCTAAATGGACGAAATAAAAAGGCGAAGTTGGCGTCTACTGCTGAGAAATATCAATCTTCACAGATAGACCTCAACCTTAAAAATGATGGTCAAAATTTTGAGGAGGAGAACCGCGAGATAAATAATGATAAACCTAAAGTTGAATGGATTAAACAGGCTATGAAATTACCAGGAAAGGTTGTGAGCAATGATGAACATCATAGAGGAAATGTAGTATCTGATGCGCCACCTGAAATTTCCAAAAGCAAAGACAACGCCATGCAACATGTCGAGGACTTGCCTTCACTTGTTCTCAGTTTGAAGAGGCTGGGTGATGTTGCAGACACAAGCACTAATGTGTCGGACCAGAATATAGTCGGGCGTTCAGAGCTTTCAGCCTTCACCAGGTATGCTAGAGAAGTTGGGACTTGAATTCATATAATGGACAAGTGGAAAATTTCTCATTTTTAAAAATGTTGTAGGTATAATTCCGGCACAACTGGTAACCAGGGTCAAACAGGTAATGTTGGCAGTTGCTCTCCACCAAATAATAGTTCAGAAGCAGCAAAACATTCCCATTCTGATCCTCCAAATCAAATTTCGAATAGCAGTAGTAACAATAACAATATGGGCTCTACTACTAATAGGTTTTTCACAAAGCCTGCTGCGGACACTGATAAGACACCTGCAAAATCAACAGTCAACTGTTCTGATCATTCATCTGTATTTGAGCCAGTGCAAAGTGCCAATATGTCTAATAATAAGCTTACTGCATCTGGTAAGCCTGGCGTTGGGCCAATAAATGCTGTTCTGCTGCAAGAAAACATACCAGTAACTGCTGTTCAGCTGCAAGAAAATGACATGGATCAGCAGCTCAATATCCAGCACCACCATCACCACTACCATCATTATACTGTCCATAGTGTACAGCAGCCACAAAAGGTCCCAGCTCAGCATAATATGTCCAAAAACATGGATGGAACAGCACCTCCACAGTGTGGGTCTTCAAACAATTGTAGAGCGCCAATTGAAGCAAATGTTGCCAATTGCAGTTTGAATGGAAGTGCTAGTGGAAGTAATCATGGGAGCAATTTCCTTAACGAAAGTAGCGCAGCTGTGAATGTTGAAGGAACAAACATGGAGAATGATAGTGCGATAGCTGCGAAAGATGGTGCAGATAATGGAAGTGGTAGTGGAAGTGGAAGTGGTAGTGGTGTAGATCAAAGCCGATCAGCGCAACGAGAAGCTGCCTTGAATAAATTCCGTCTTAAGCGCAAAGAAAGATGCTTTGACAAAAAGGTAACATTACATTTAATGTCAGATATGTTTACACTTGACATCTAGTATGCACATGTTGGATCGAAAATATCAAAGCTGAGTTTCATAATTAAAAGAATAAGTATATCAGGGATAGCTTAGTGGTAGTTCTAGGAGGTCTTGGGATCTATTCTCACCCTTAGCAAGTGGATCCCCTCAAAATCTTTGCCAAACTGCCAAGGTCTCTCGTTATGAGAAAAAAGAATCAAGTATGAAGGGAGAGTAGTACGAATGATTTTTTTTCATGGGCCATAGTTTTTTTTTATGGTATATGTATTAGTACTTACATTTCCCAGAAGCCTGCTGTCACAAGTCATGATTTAATTATCAAGCAACAACAATCTGATCAGTTTTTGCTTATCCTGCAAGTGAGATGACTACAAACTTATACGTGTATCATCACATCAGGTGCGATATCAAAGCAGAAAGAAGTTAGCCGATCAAAGACCTCGTGTTCGTGGGCAATTTGTGCGCCAGGTGCTAGAAAACAAAGAAAAGAATACAAATAGCTAACACAAGTCCTTCCATAAGTCGCTACCCGAGATTACCTATGCCACTCTGATGTCAACTGTCTTCATATGTAAAAAAGATTCAGTTTGGTTCAGTATTGATGTGTGTATGAGGGTGCTAAATACTGTCAAACCTCAGTAATTCTGTTTGATTTAGGCTGTAGAGAAGACATATTTTCTTTTGTGTTTTCATGGTTCTTATTTTGAGCTGTGTTCACTACCTTTTAATTTTTAACATGGTAGGCTCAAGTTGCTTCTGAAATAAGCCTCTTTTTATAAAAGGTGTTATGCATAAAATCTTTGTTTTGGTGTCGGATTATATGAGCAATTTTTCAGGCTTTCAAGGGTCACATTTACCGGGATCCTTGCAGAAGTGTGATCCCAGAAACAATGGCTCGTGTTTTTGATTGGTTTCAAGGAGGTAGGCAATATAGAACAGAAAAAATTCAGGTTACAAATTCAGTGATGAAGCAATGAGGTTTTGAAGTTGGTAGAATAGAGGGGGTAATATTGTTTGTACTCTAAAACAGAGAAGAAAGTACTTTCAATAAACAAGAAAAAAAAAAAAAAGAGCCAAAAAAAAAGAGGGAATAGATTCTATGGACTCGTCGATAAGAATGTGGTATGAGAGTTGTTTTCCATTTTCACTGTAGTTTTATGTGGGGCTTGGAGTTTGTGTTCTGTTCTCATTTTAGTCCAGTATATAAAAGTTGTAGTTTGTCCAGGACATATAAAAGTGATTCTGCTATCCAGATCTTAAGGGGCGTAAAAAAAAGTATATATTCAGGTTTTTCACGTATTGAGAGACTCCATTTGTTTTAAAGAGGTCAGTCAGTTAGTGCATTTTATCAAGGGATGGACATACATAAGCATTTAAGGATAAACTTTTGAAGCTACTCCAAAAAACACTAACCTAGTAACTACTAACTAGTAAGGTGATGGGCTAACATTGTAACCATTGCTATGTACATGAGACCAAACAATTTGACACAAAATCTTCAGTGGCAACTAATGTATTAGAATCAGATAAATAGATTGAACCTATAGGGGTGTTTGGCTCATATAAAATTCTTCTATTAGGTATGAGTCTGGAATTAGTAAAACTCAAACAAAGTGGTTGAAAAAATATAAATTTTGAATTCTACACTTCTAACCAATGAAATATAGGGTTTAGAATTCCTTAGGGAGAGTGAATGTAGCTTATTCCAACCTCTTATTTATCATGTTAAAAAGAGAGAGACTAACAAAGACGGAAGTAAATAAGCCCCCTCAACGCCATCTTTCTTGTAGTGCCTTGATCTCCTTGGTGCTCTACCCTAGACCTGACGTAACTGACCAGAATCATACTTGAAAATATAGGTCTGAACTTGATCTGATATGCGAATGACCTGACCTGGATCATCCTGACATAAACTTGATCAGATCCGAAATAATGTAACTCGAATCAATCCCAACTATGTCGTCAACTATGATTTTCCAATACGAAATGAGCCAATATTTATTTTTATTGATCTATACGACTATACCTTTGTTTTTTGCTTTCATATTAGTCATAGTATTATTTACTATTTGTAATTATTGACAGAAAGTATCTTATTTTAGTTATTACTATATTTTAAAAGAAAGTTTTAACTCTCAATTTTTTAAAAAACTCAAATTGTGAGAACATTGTTGCATTCAGACGAGAAAAAGTTGCATGTGAAGATGTCACATAAGCAATTTGGAGGTTTAATGACACCAATTGGGCTTGGTTTTAGTTATAGTTGCCGATTAAATATTTAATTTACATACTGACATGATCTGAAACAAACCCGTTTCAAAAAAATTAGATTATCTCGTTCGAAACAGACCCGGTCCCAAGTAACCCCATCCATACCTGGGCCTGTTTGCCACCCATACTCTACCATCAACAATACATGCTTATCTTTATTCCTCTCTTAATTATGAGATAATTGAAATAGCTTTGTGATTGATTAATTATGATTAAATACTTTGTCTGCAAAAATGATTAGAATTAAGGGTCAAATTTAAACAAAAAGTTAGATCAATCCAAGTCCATATTTTTCTAACAAGATCTTTCCATCTCACTCTAAGCTAACACTATTTCTAGTCATATTGCACCAATCTAGTCATCCTTTTTCTTTTTCTTTTTGTATTTTTCTTTTAGGCTTCGTTTGTTTTGGTGGAACTCCATTTTCTTGGAAAATGGCTTTCCTCCACCTTTCGTTTCTCCTTTGTTTATTTTGCCAAGGGGTGAACGATTTTCTTAAAAGGTGAAAAATACTCTTAGAAGAAGAAAAATGAATTTCATTTTGTAAAGAAGGTATGTCACATTTTCCTCTTCACTGCTTACTTTTCTTTATTTTCTCCTTCCATCTTTCCTTCTCTTTTACTTCATTTACCTTTTCTCCCTAATTTTTTCTCTAATCAAACAAACAAACAAAAACTTTTTCTAAAATCGTATTTTTCATTGAATATTGTTTGCCTTGAAAAGTGATTTTCCATTTAAGTTGTTCTCCATTAAAACAAAAGGAGCCTTAATCTCGATCTACAACAGACAGTCTTAAAAGTAACCCAATAGACATATCGAATAGATTAAACTACTCACTAAATGGATTAAACTAGTTATGATCAAATTAGAAATCGCAATTATTAAATGAATTAAAGTACTCATAAAACGGATTAAACTAGTGACGATATTAAGAAATACGGGTTCTTTCCTCCTTAAAATTGGCCTTGAGTTGTTGCCTAATTTTAAGACCAACTCCTTTGTTTATTCTTAATACTAGCTTTATTTGCACACGTTGTGTGCATTGCATAAAAAACGATTCATTATTTTACCTCAATAACAATAACAAACATATATAAAGTATTAAATTCTAATAGCATTGACACATACTTTACATCACTTTTACGATTGCTAAAACATTGATATTTATAGACTTTCAATTTAATTGTAATGAATAACTAATTATAACCTAAAAGAATTCTTCCCGAAACTTGACATATGGCGACACAAAACATATTTGTTGGTGAAACTAACTATACGAACCATTACGATGCTTAATGAGGAATTGTGTTGTTTCATGTATGAAGGTGCTTCCACCATGACACACCATATAAATATTGTCTCTTCTACAATGCACCACAATTTGTTAGTTTTGCATATTCAATAGCTTTCACTCGGTTGAGAGCCTAACATGCCTTTTCACCACCAAGTATAATATAGATCACATATAATTATAATTTATTTTTTTATTAAGGGTAAAATAAACTTTTGATATGAATTTATTTAGTAATTTGATTAAGGGTTAAATAGACTTTTCATAAGGACGCATCTTCCTCTCATTTCTCTCAATAGAGATAGAGTTTTTTGATTTTTTTCTTAATTCTTCATCAACTATGTATTGGTATGATCTTCTTTTTTCTTTTTCTATAAGTGTTAACCACTATTAATTAAGAAACCAATGATTGGAGAAAGGATCAGGCTAGTGATTCCCCCCACCCCACCCCACTAGTCACTATATTAATATCATCTAGCTTTCTGTTCGAATTTGCTTTCACATATTGTATTCATCAGACTTTCTTTTTCAATTTTGTTAACCACGAGTATATTATGCTAATACTTGGAACTAAATTTGCTAATCACCAAGCATCGTATTCATATGATTTAGGAGTGTGTTTTTTCTCAATTTGCTGATCTCCAGACACCCGTCAATGAATAAGTGTAATAAGTATATCTTGTGAAACTTCTCCACTTTTCTATGTTTTAGAATTTGTGTGACTTTGTAAAATTATTGTACATAATGGTTTGAATGTTTCCATCTTCAAAATATATGGGCACAAAATTCGTCACATATGTAAACATTACAAGATACTAAAAAAGATAGAGGCAAAAAAATTTCATGTGGCACTTATACTAAATGCAATTAACATAGCACATACTATTTTGTAATTCCTAATACTATAAATATCACGTACATTAGCATGGCATAGGCTATTTTTAAATTAAAACTTGAAAAATACTGGCATCAAATACTCAATTTACAAATGAAGCCCAAATGTCAAACCCCTGCATTTTCTCAACAAGGTCACACATTTACACTCACCCACTTAGTCACTCCTCGCAACAAACAAACACTTTCTTCAGTTCTTCCATTCTTGTTCCTTCACATATACTGATAACTATCTGATGATATGCATCTCCTCTAGTTTGAGCAAGCATCCACATTTTTGCAGCCAATGATTTCTTGTATGGTGAAAATGCCCTCTGTAATGGTGTCTGTTACCTTAAAGGAATCAGATTTGGGACTTGGGAGTGAGATTGAAGATGGTAATGGATTGGAAATGGAAAAAATCTCAGCTAGGAGGGATGCTGCCCATCGACGTACCCATGCAAACTCATGCGGGAGATTAGTCCACTCTGTTGGAGTTAAGGCTAGCAAAGCCTATTTGTGTTTTTCCCAAACATCCCACATCACCTATGGAAGGGAGCTTTCCTTTGTTTATTAACTCCCTTCCTCTTCATGTTTATTGAGTTAAGTATTTGGTTGGCTTTTGTGGTTGGAGATCAAGCTTGGGCTTGCTATCACACACACACGCGCGCGCGGCCTGCCCGGACCGGGCATGGGTTCTGGGAAGAGCTGAGCTGGAGCTTATCTTTTTGGACCCGAGCAGTGTTAATGGCCTTTATTGTCGCCCTTGATTTCCTCCCTCTGATTATTACCTTCCTTATTTGGCCTGATTCTTTTGCTATAAAATCAGTCTACTGCTACTTCAGTTTGGCATCCGAAAATCTCTTCTCTTCTCTTCTACTTTCTCTCTTCTAAACACTGGGTACGTGCTATACAATCTCCAAAGCTTTTCTCTGTTAGTGGTGACTTAGAGAGGCTGCTGTGTTAACCTTGGGGAGCTTTTCGGCCAGTTGCGATTACCACCATAGTCGGGCCGTAATTGCTTTCAAGTCAGTGGTCTTCTACCGCGACACAGCCTTGAATTTATTCTTTGTTCAGTCATTGTAAATAGTCAGTTTCTAACAATTTGAAAGCAATTACTTTATTTGCAATGGCTGATTTTTCAAGCAAATCCGTGTCTCATCTGTCCAAGCTCGAATCTCTTGACGGAAACAACTACAAACGTTGGTCTTCCAAACTGCTGATGTTCTTTGAGCAATTGGACATTGACTACGTCCTTTTCAAGGACTGTCCCACTGCGCTTACTGCTACAGGTGACTCATCCTCTTCTCCTTCTGCTACTGAAATTAAGAAGAAAGAGGACGAAATTGAAAAATATGTAAAAGATAATAAAACTGTCCGTTTCCACCTCCTTAATCTGATGATCAATAATCTGTATGATTTGTTTATGGTTCATAAGAGTTCAAAACTGATTTGGGAGGCCCTTGAGAAAAAATATGGGGCTGATGATGCTGGAAAACAGAAATATGTTGGTTGCAAGTGGCTGGCTTTCCGTATGGTTGATGATAAGCCATTCATGGATCAAGTTCATGAGTTCGAAAATCTCTGTGCTGATGTTCTTAATGAGGACATGAAAATCTGTGAAGTATTTCAAGCTAATGTTTTACTAGAAAATTTTCCCCCTTCTTGGAGAGATTTTAGAAATAATATGAAACACAGAAAAGAATTCCCGTCTCTTCAGGAATTAATTAGTCATATGAGGATTGAAGAGGCAAATCGCCTTAAGGACAATCTAGATTCAGTTTCTGTTAATACCACTAAAGCTAACCTGGTGGAATCTGCTGCTCCATCAGGCTTTGATAAGTTTAAGGGTAAAGGGAAAAAGGGTAATAACAAGGGAAAGAAGCAAGGCAAATTTAACAAACCGGATAGCAAGATTCAGAAGAAGTCTGTCCTCTGTTATGTCTGTGGCAAGCCAGATCATAAGGCTTACCAATGCCCTCAACGCTAAGGTTCTGTGCAAAAACAAGGACCTCATGCCAACCTTGCTGAATCCAACGACATTGTCGCTGCTGTGGTTGTTGAAGCAAATCTGATCGAGAACAGTACTGATTGGCATCTGGACACTGGGGCTTCAAGACATTTCTGTGCAAACAAGGAGCTGCTCCATGATTTTCAGGATGCTTCTGAAGGCGAGTGTGTTTAGATGGGCAATGCTGCAACTGCTGGAGTACTTGGACGAGGAAAGGTCACTCTTAAACTTACCTCTGGAAAAACCCTCTCCCTTTCAAATGTGTTGTATGTTCCTACTATGCGTCGCAACTTAGTGTCTGGTGCCTTGTTAGACAAAGCTGGTTTGAAAATGGTTTTTTAGGCTGACAAAGTTGTAATGACTCGTGGTGGGGAATTTGTTGGGAAGGGGTATTTAAGTGGAGGTTTATTTGTTCTGAATGTTGCTTCTTCTATTTCTGCTGATTTTAATAAAACTGTTTCTGGTTCTGCTTATATTGCTGAGTCTTTAAATTTGTGGCATGGTAGATTAGGGCATGTGAATGTTGCTTCCATTAAGAGACTAAGGACCTTAGCTTTAATTCCTAATCTGTCGACTACTGAGTTTTCTAAGTGTCCAGTTTGTGTTGAAGCAAAATTCACTAAGAAACCTTGCAAAACTGTGACTCAAAGGACCACACAACTTCTAGAGTTGATTC
The DNA here is from genome assembly GCA_947645195.1 of Patellifolia procumbens. Lineage (NCBI taxonomy): Eukaryota > Viridiplantae > Streptophyta > Magnoliopsida > Caryophyllales > Amaranthaceae > Patellifolia > Patellifolia procumbens. The sequence goes on from CANSGD010000920.1 coordinate 1,728,153, forward strand.
ATACGGACTTAGCTGACTTCCAGAACACTAGAAGTAGAGGAGGAATATTCTGGTATATTTCCTTTGTTGATGATTATTCGAGGTACACTAAGATTTACCTTCTCAAAGCCAAAAGTGAGGCAGGGGAAGCTTTCATTAAATATAAGGCCGAAGTAGAAAACCAACTTGATAGGAAAATCAAGAGGGTTAGATCTGACAGAGGTAGAGAGTATGAAAACTTCTCTTTGAATGACCGTTGTGAGAAATTGGGTATTATTCATGAACTTAGTGCACCTTATGTACCCCAACAGAATGGTATAGCTGAACGGAAAAATAGGTCTTTGAAAAACATGATGAATGCTATGCTTGTAAGTTCTGGGTTGCCTGATGAAATGTGGGGGGAAGCAGTCCTTTCAGCCTGTCATGTTCTTAACAGAGTACCTCACAAAAGGTTAGATAAGACTCCCTATAAATTGTGGAAGGGGTTTACTCCAAACTTGAGCTTCTTGAGAGTGTGGGGGTGTCTAGATAAAGTTGGGCTACCTGACTATAAAAGGTCAAACATTGGACCCAAGACCTTTGATGCAGTATTTATTGGTTATGCTCATGCTGCCTATAGGTTCATGACTTTGAGTGATAGGTCTATTTGTGAGTACGGAGACGCTGAGTTCTTTGAACATGTTTTTCCCTTGAAAAAGGGTGATGTTGCTTCCATGCCTTCATGTTCTTCTCCTACGGTTGTTTTACCTACTTGTTCTACGCACGACGTTCCCTTACCTACTAGTGATGTTACTGCTAATTTGACTTTAAGTAGTACTTCAGTTGATTTGCATGTTAGTAGTTCTGGTGCTGTAGATGAACCTAGGAGAAGTAAAAGACCTAGAGTAGCAAAAGACTTTGGTTCTGATTTTGTCACTGCTTTTCTGTCTGAGAGCTCTTGCATTGACTTGTTGAGTGATGAATTGGTCTATGCTTTCATGATAGAAGAGGATCCTAAGACTTTTGAGGAAACAATAAGATCTGTGGATGCTAGTTTTTGGAAAGAGGCCATTAAGAGCGAGTTAGATTCCATAGTGTCTAACTCCACTTGGGAGTTAACTGACTTACCTAAGGGATCAAAGACCATAGATAGCAAATGGATCTTTAAAAAGAAGTTGAGACCTGATGGGACTATTGAGAGGTTTAAAGCCAGACTTGTGATTAGGGGCTTCACTCAAAGGAAAGGACTAGATTACTTTGACACTTATTCTCCTGTGACTAAGATAGCCACCATTAGGACCCTGTTAGCTCTTGCTGCTATTCATGACTTAGTCATACATCAGATGGATGTTAAGACTGCTTTCTTGAATGGTGACTTAGAGGAGGAGATTTATATGTCTCAACCTGAGGGTTTCGTGGTGCAAGGTCAAGAAGATAAAGTGTGTAAGTTGAGGAAGTCCTTATATGGTCTCAAACAAGCACCAAAACAGTGGTATGAAAAATTTGACAGTACTATTGTGTCAAATGGCTTCATTGTCAACAACTCTGACTCTTGCGTTTACTCAAAGCTAATAGGATCAGATTGTGTAATCATATGTCTTTATGTGGATGACATGTTGATCTTTGGTAACAATTTAAAGGTGGTCAATGATACTAAACTTTTCTTGGCATCGAAGTTTGAGATGAAGGATATGGGAGAAGCTGATGTGATATTATGAGTAAGACTTAAGAAAACCTCCGGTCTCATCTCCCTTAGTCAGTCTCATTATGTGGAAAAGGTGCTTAAAAAGTTTAACTCCTTTGATGTTGCTCCAGTGAGTACACCCTATGACCCTAGTATTCATTTGACTAAGAATTTAGGAGAAAGTGTTTCTCAAAGTGAATATGCGAAAGTCATAGGTAGTTTGATGTACCTCATGAACTGTACTCGACCTGACGTAGCTTATGCAGTGAGTCGACTGAGTCGGTATACTCATAACCCTAGTAATGAACATTGGAATGCTCTTCATCGTCTTCTTAGATACCTGAAAGGAACAGTTGATCTATGTTTGCACTATTCTAAATTTCCTGCTGTACTTGAAGGATTTTGTGATGCAAACTGGGTTTCAGGTAATGATGAGATTAGTTCAACTAGTGGTTACGTGTTTACTATTGGTGGTGGTGCTATTTCGTGGAAGTCTTCGAAACAGACTTGTATAGCACGCTCAACCATGGAGTCTGAGTTTATTGCACTCGAGTTGGCAGGGCAAGAAGCTGAGTGGTTGAGAAACCTTTTGTCTGATATTCCATTATGGGGAGGGCAGGGTGCTCCTGTCTCCCTTCATTGTGATTCTCAAGCAGCCATTGGCGTTGCTAAGAACAGTGTCTACAATGGTAAGAAAAGACATATACGGATCAGACATGGAGTCGTGAAACAACTCTTGAAAAATGGGGTGATTTCTTTGGACTATGTGAGGTCCGAAAGAAATCTTGCTGATCCCTTTACTAAGGGATTATCTAGGAGAGTTGTCCTAGAGTCGTCGAGGGGGATGGGGCTTAGGCCCATTAGTTGAGAGTTTATGGTGGATACCCGTTTGTGGTCAAACGAAGCCATAGAATCTTAACTTGCACTACATTTCTCATCCCTATGGCGTGTTGGTAGTGCTTTCTAAATCCATAGCCTGTTTGGTGGTGCTATTGAGACGCACTTGATGGATTTATATTGTGAGGTTGAGCTTTTGCTCTTAATAGTTCCATATCCCCTCCGGGTGGTGTTATTGAGGAACACTTGATGGACTACCTACGTGAGTGTGGAGGTTAAGCCGCCTTCTATGAAAAATTGGGCTGTCTTTCTAGAGCACTTATGAGACCCAAGGTGTGCGCATGGCTATAAAGCGCTTGTGTTGTATCGCAGAGACTGCACGTTCTTACGGTAGGTATGTGTTGTGGGGGTCTCAACGGAACTCTGGTGAGTTCAAAAGAAATTCACTCACTAGAAAGTAAGTTGTTGCCTCACTTCACTATGTATCAATTCAAATCGAAAGATATTGATGCTTAAGTACCTCCCTTTCCTTACCCAGGAATTTCTTTTGCTTTTCAGAGCCTTTGTGGGGGATTGTTGGAGTTAAGGCTTGCAAAGCCTATTTGTGTTTTTCCCAAATATCCCACATCACCTATGGAAGGGAGCTTGCCTTTGTTTATTAACTTCCTTCCTCTTCATGTTTATTGAGTTAAGTACTTGGTTGGCTTTTGTGGTTGGAGATCAAGCTTGGGCTTGGGCTTGCTATCACGCACACACACGCGCGTGCGCCGCCCGCCCGGACCGGACCGGGCGGGGCTCGGGCTGGGCCTGGGTTTTGGAAAGAGCTGAGCTAGAGCTTATCTTTTTGGACCCGAGCCCAACTGTGTGTAACGGTAACATGTAACACTGAAACGTTTTTAAACGTTACAGTGTTAATGGCCTTTATTGTCGCCCTTGATTTCCTCCCTCTGATTATTACCTTCCTTATTTGGCCTGATTCTTTTGCTATAAAATCAGTCCACTGCTACCTCAGTTTGGCATCCGAAAATCTCTTCTCTTCTCTTCTACTTTCTCTCTTCTAAACACTGGGTACGTGCTATACAATCTCCAAAGCTTTTCTCTGTTAGTGGTGACTTAGAGAGGCTGCTGTGTTAACCTTGGGGAGCTTTTCGGCCAGTTGCGATTACCACCATAGTCGGGCCGTAATTGCTTTCAAGTCAGTGGTCTTCTACCGCGACACAGCCTTGAATTTATTCTTTGTTCAGTCATTGTAAACAGTCAGTTTCTAACACACTCGCTTGAAACTCCTCGTAGTAGTACCCAAAAAAACAAATGAAACCCAAATGTCAAACCCTGCATTTTCTCAACAAGGTCACACATTTACACTCACCCACTTACTCCTCGCAACAAACAAACACTTTCTTCAGTTCTTCCATTCTTGTTCCTTCACATATACTGATAATTATCTGATGATATCCATCCCCTCTCGTTTGAGCAAGCATCCATATTTTTGCAGCCTTCTTGTATGGTGAAAATGCACTCTCTAATGGTGTCTGTTACCTTAAGAGAATCATATTTGGGACTTGGGAGTGAGATTGAAGATGGTAATGGATTGGAAACACTTTACACCAAGCATTTGGTAACGGAATGAGTATACAATATAATTCCGCTTCTGAACCAAACAGGGTTCTGTTTGTTTGGTTCACCAAACTTCTTTTTTACTACATAAGTATAATAGTAGTATATGTTGCTTTTAAGAAAGATAATATCATCATCCAAATAATATTAAGGGGGTAGAGTACAAGGATTAAGCTTCACTTGTGAAAATGAGGAGTAGTTTATAAGAGATATTACACTATTGTTTACGCACCCAATCCAATCCAAACACTGCCAAGTACCCAAACTTCCCTGTTTTCTTAAGTACTTACCTTCCAAGTCACCAAACATTGCCTAGCTTTGCAGAAACTTCAACCATGCATATTTTCATACTACATAACAAAATAAAACTCTAGTATGCTTCTCAAAATCTTTTCTATTTCCCTCCATTAATCTCACTAGCTCGTCGATGATGAACTCCTAGTTGATCTTTGGGACTAGTGAACATAGAAATCGAAAAGTTCCCAAAACGTCGAAAAGTTCCCTAAGTCGAAAAGTCTGATCCTTGAGGTTGTTTTATCATTGTTCCCCATCAATCCACCAAGAGTGAACCAACAACATGGGAGGTAGAGATGGCCATGTTTTACTAGGATTAGTATTTTTAATCATAGGTCTTTGGCATCTCTATAATCACACCAAAAACAATGCAACTCTTAAATGCTGTAAATCCCTCCTTTGGTTTCCCACCTCTTTGTCAAGGTACTTGGAACTTTACCTCATCCTCTTCGGAACCTCGATATTTATCTTCATGGAGCTCCATAGCTCACCATTCGATCATAACGGAGCAATCCTAGCCACTCATCTCCACCACATTGAGCATACTTTCATTGCCATGGCATTCTTCTTTCATGCTCTTTTTGCTATCTTACTCGACAAAGCCCGACCAACCACCAAGGCTCACATTGACGTGGGTCATTTCACCGCGGCCTTGGCCTTCGCGCAAGAGCTTCTCCTCTTTCATTTTCACTCTACAGACCATGTGGGACTAGAGGGTCAATACCATTTGCTCCTTCAACAAGTGGTTTTTGTATGCTTATCTAGCACTCTTTTAAGCATATGGTTGCCCAAGAGTTTTATGATGTCCTATATTAGGTCACTTGGTGTGATTTTCCAAGGCCTTTGGCTAATTGTCATGGGGTTTATGCTATGGACTCCGGATTTCGCTCCCAAAGGTTGCTTAATGAAGAAGGACAATTATGGTCGGAATGTGATCAAATGTGACGAACATGGATCGTTACATCGTGGTAAGGCGTTAGTTAACATTTTATTTAGTTTGTTTTTGATTGGTGTGATGGTTTTTGGTGTGGGTTTTTATCTGGTTGTGAACAAAGTTAATGGTGTAAAATCTGTCAATGAGTTCACGGAAGATGAGGAGGAGGCATTAACATGCCAAATGGAAGATAGGCAAAGATTTCTATGCCGGAACAAGGTTTTACCTATTGATTTGGAAGAATAGATGGTACATATAACCTCTATTTGTACATTAACTGAAATGATATTGTTGACAAGTATTTATGTAAATATTACTATGACTTCAGAGTTAAAGGAATTTGTTGTACATGTATGCCGTCTCATTTCTTTTGGGGATATCTCCTTTGTCATTTCAAACTTTTTAACGGCTGTTTGCTAGATGAAAAAAGGGTGAAAAAGCAATAAATTTTAGCATACTACGTGTGTTTTTATTGCCACTCGATACCGTATTTCTCAAGAGGTAATAGAAACAAGTGAGATGCTTAATTTCAGTTGAAATCCAAGATAATAGATAGAAGATACAAGCCACATACAGTTGCTACTCTTGCTAGCATTGTTTACATACATACCCTCCTTTTCAAGTGTGCTTGGGAATTTGCTGGCTGAATTGTACTGGTTTATATCTCTTTGTTATATCATGGCTGAATTGTTTGCCATAGTTTTCCTTCCAGAATTGAACCAGTGAAAAGCAAATCAAAAACTAAACTGGCTAAGTACCGACTACCGTAAATTCCATAGATTTCCAATTTCCATAACAACAAATGAGACAAGCAGAAGTTAGAAAATTTCTTAGCTTTCTTTAAGTTTATCATTCTACGATTTTCCAGTTTATAATCCCTCGTATTTCCACATTCAAGTGGTTTATAAACAAACTTTGCATAATGTTACAATTTCTCGATCGCACAGAATTTCTTGATTGCAAGACTTTACTTAAATAACGCCTGATGACTCCACACTCAAGGAATTACATGTTAGAATGATTTCCAAAATCAAAAAAGTTACATATCTCACACCGCCAACACTACCACCTAAGTCCAAAACCCTCCAAAATTTAAGAGCGTTATTGCAGAAGTTCATATGGTAGGCTCCAAATCCTCAACATTCTGATACTTCCACACCACTGAGATGTGTGATGGTACCACACTTGGACTCTTAAAGGGTAAGTCTTTTGGGGTTAATCGGCTAGGGTCTGATGCTATCTTCAAGCCCGAGTCCCTGAATAAAAGCACTCGACACCATTCTCCTTGAGCTTGAAATGGAAATTTTGCACCTTACGCGTTGGACTCCAAGATTTGTCACGCATTCCCTTATTCAATACAGTCAACTACAAGTTCAGGAAGAAATAGTTAGACAAGAATTGCAAATTTCCATGGTTGCTGATGTGTCAATAAATCCAATTAACTAACAATTTCTTACAGCCCATTCGGCATTATTGCGAGTTTCCGGCTTTTGGTTTTAAGATTTTAGAAGTCACATGGTATAGGTGTGAAATTCAAATCAGCATGCTTATACTAAATCCTATCATTGATCACCGACTACGGAAAACTAGAAATTACTCTTTCTAGAGTCATATTTCTGATATTATTTGAAAAACAACTGAAAACAAAATAATTTTAACAAACATAATCTAATATAGTTTCATAGAAGTGACGATGTAATCTCCTATGTGCGCTAATAGAAGAAGTTTTAATTTATTTTAAACTTTGAAGAAGGGAGAAAATGTGAAACCAAAACAGGCCATCGAAATTTTTAGCAGTGTTAAACTGTTATCAGATACCGAAACTGAACTATGCAAAAATTCAATAATACCTGTCCATGTACATCAGCTGCCAAACCAGTTGCCAATGGTTCAGCTTTAATTAATATGTTAGCTAAGTACTCCATCTGTAAAATGGGTGTTGAACTTTCCTCTCCAGAATAAATATCCTCATGGTTAAGGAGCACAAAGGAACAGCCCTGGAGGATAGTGAATGAAAAGATCAAAATAACATACTTCATAGACGGACTAAATTTGTTTCAAATTTCAATTGTGCAAAACATCAAAACTTGTCAGTGGGCGGAAAAAATACAAAAACAATGCATGAACCAGAAACAGATTTGACCATCTTACAGCTTCTGAAGTCAAAGTGTAACAATATCGCAGAAAGTCCAGGCTGTGATTGAAAGATCCCTTGGCAGCCACCTCAATGAGGGAGTAATCGTCAAGTATAATTGTGATACATTTACTGCTTCCGCTGCTTCCACTACCGCAGGTAATGTCTTCCACAACCTTTTGGATTTTCCCATACAACTCGATCAGTCCACCAGTATATAGGTTTTCCTTGCTTTGTTCTGGTTCTGACCAATAGCAGAAAATAGCGAAAGAATGATAAGAGACAATGATTTTTAATAACTTCATAGAATTATAAACTTCAAGCACGATCCTATAAATTCTCAAACTGAAGAAGGCCAAGAGGCCCAAGACAGCCAGAAACAGACACTTCCGAATACATGGCCAAAGGCCAAATCAGACCACTCTGGCCATCTGGAATCATAGTCAGTAAGTACAAGGTTTTACCATGAGTTTTTACATAAAGGGGAGTCCCAAAGGGTGTAGCTTTCATTCAACAAATCAACGTTTAAAAGACAGGACAATCTTGAAGGAAAACAATCAAACCAGACATACCAACTTTCATCAACTCAATAAACTTTCCTACCAAGCAAAAATATAAAAACACTATCAAATAACTCGAACACATGATAGATATCATCAAAGATGGACATATGTTACTTAGACACATAAAGTGTCTACTCGGATACGGGTGTCAAAGTGTTGGACTCGGGCATTTTGTAGAAGATAGTCAAGTTTTTAGTCAAAAATGAAGTATCCAAGTGTCGTGTCGGGTACACTCGATTTTTGAGGTAAATGAGGGTGCCTAAGTAACTTAGATGGACATTGCTTCACCTTCCTCAGCATGCCTGATTTGCCTTCACAGCCCAGAAGCCCCTAGACAATCAATTTCAAATATTATCTTTCGATGCCCAAACTCCACAGCCACCAATGCTCCATGATAGATTACCTTCGTGTAACCAAGCTTTGCTTCCCATCTCTCCTCAGGCTACCAGGCAACAGCCATTACAACCTCTTCACTATCATTTCTCAACACTATGTTACCAGTGCCCATACCTTCCAAACCAGCCCGCATAAACATTCTCCTCTAATCCATCCCCCATCCTGAGGTTTTCAGCGCTGCACCATAGCAGACCCAGCCGCATCCCCATCTGCTCTTCTTGCTGCAGAACCGCCTGGCTCAAAAGACTTACCCCTCAAAAATCTAGCGATTTCTGGTACCCCCACAAAACCAAAAGAGTGCCATAATCTTCACAAGCATGATTATCGGACATAACATCGCGGAAAATACCTCAATACACATGACATCACTGAATAAGTCCCTCCCTTCTCCAAATATCAATAGAAATCATCACTAGGAAGCGGTACGCTAAGGGCTCGATCCTGCTCAAAGAGAAAAAAACATCTCATAGAGAGCCTGCACATTCCACTTCACCTCATTCAGTTCAAGTAGCTCACTCACACACATATCTTCCTTGGTGTCGCCACGTGGAGAGATAACACAACTCGATTGGGTTCCTAAAGATCCATGCTCTTGACCATACTTTATTCCACTAAGTCTCCCCCACTCTCCACCTCAAACCTTTATGAAGCACTCATTTCACTCCCCTGTGCCTTGCCAATGTAACTATTCCCTAAATTGGACTCCATGAAATCACAACTAGAGAAAAAGCGAACTTTTAATACTTGGGCCACCAAGCTATGTGGACAAGACAACAGACGCCACCTCCCAAGAAGAGCATCATTAAAATTTGAAATCCCTGCCCACCGCTTTCATACTGCACAATTATTTTCCACGCCGCTCAATAAAGCTTCTTCGCACTCTTTTTCCACCCACATCAAAAGTTCGAAACCAAAGAGTGCAATTTACCACAAAAGAAGGAGGGAATCTAATCACACTCATCACGTAGAAATAGATTAGGCCTCAGCCTTAGCCCCCTTAGACAACATCATGCCCTTTACCCTTAAAGCCTCTTCCACAATTTCTCCCTAGTATCTCCCCATCACTATAGGAAAACTTAGGCATTAATTATGAAAATCAACTACTTCTACACCTACATTCAATTCCCCACACCTTTGATGCAGATTCATTAGTAGCTGCCCTTAAAAATTATATCCACTTCTCATAAATCTCCAGAAACTCTCTAATCATATCTACTTACTTCTCACGAGGCTCTGGAGTAAAAAATATACTACCCTCCAGAAGAAAAATAAATGTGAGTCCAGTGTAGTAGAAGAAGGAACTCTTAACACCATGCATGTCATAAAGCAACACAACAAAATCGGTTCAGCAAGTTCCTTAAGAAAATATTTTCCTCTCATGACTAAAATCTAATAATACAACAGTCTATAGACTATAGAGGCTAGCCGCCAACCACTTTGATCAATGATCACTTTTTTCTCCTATGCTAATACACGCTCCAAAGACATGGTAGTGGAGATACAAATAGAAGAGAGCTGAAGAATCGTTTCCGACTGGGAAGGTAAAGCTATTCACTCATTTGGTCATTTCCAACAATCAATCAGAAAGTTATTCAGTTCCATATAATACAATTTTTTCCTCTTCATTACCAGCTATTTCGGACCTCCATAGTTCCACTCATATGGATATGAGTAACTCACATGCATGATAACCTTTGTAACACAAAACCCGCCTCAGTACCCGAAACATCTCCGTAGCAGTGACGATATACTGTACCATACCAGCTCTATTTTAATTAACATATTTCCTGCTTTCCGTCCTTGTACTTGTACCCATTCTTGTACCCGGAACTGACTTGGCACTTAGGATGGCAAATTGGCAATGGGGTGGGTCCGGGCCAGACCCACCCAACCTAGACCTAATTTTAAGATCCAGACCCAAATCTAATAAATTTCATGTTTAGTGTCCTTCATGGCTCCTTTTGAATTTCAAGTTTAATTGCATTCCGTAATCTAATAAATTTATTTCGCCTATTTTGTAGGTTCGCGTGACCATGGTTAAGTTTTGTATAAGAACAATTAACAAAATATAGCTCATAAAATCTTAAATACGTTTCAACTTACATCATTACATATCTTAAATGGAGTCACAACTACTCATAAAGTCATAATTCAAAAGTTAATTTTTCTCTTGAATTTTTTTTATGTAAATGGGTATGTGGGTAGGGTCTGGACAAGGTCGATAACCTCTAGACTCAAACCCATTGGGTCTAAACAAGTTGGACCCAGACCTAGTGTTTGGTTCGGGTCCAAGACCCATTGTCATCCTGGGGCAAGCTAGATCATAAGTAAGATACTACCAAGGCCCTAGAATATTAAAGATAAAATGGACATCTATCGAGGGATCATCAAGAATCTACAAGCAACATGATAGAACCAGAAGCTTCTTGCAAACATAAGAAAACAATAAATGAAAATAATCAAATGGCATATTCTCACCTGTGCATCCTAGCATAAGCATGTCAAAGAAGAACAACCTCCTATTATCTCGGTGAGCAGCCAAGTTGCAACCCTGTTCCAGTTTCAAATATCACAACGCAACCTTACAAATGTTACCAGCCATTTTATAAAGCAACAGGAAGAGGGCCGCGTCGGGTTAGGGAGAGTAGAACTTAGTTCCAACCAATCATGTAGCCATAACCAAAGAACACACGCAATGACTACTTCCTACAAGGAGTAAGTCACTACTTTTTCAGCCAGTAAGTCACTACTTTTTCAGCCATTAAAGTACAAGAAGCTCCTACCGACTGATCAAAACTTCTTAATCTTCCACTATGCACATGAAACCAATTTCGACAAGAGCTCAAAGTTATCTTAGAATAACGTTTATGGCATCATAATTACGCAAAGTATATACTTCCTACCTTAATTAACAATCTAAATTCGTCTTAATACAAGTTTCAAAACCTGCAACTTAGACTAAACAAGTTGACACATCTAATATTCACACTGTATCATTATTCAAATTCAAGCAGTACTATAATTTGAAAGCACCAGGACTATTCATTTCTAAATCATACCAGAATATAAATAGAACAGCTAATAACTTACAAGTTTGCGGAGAATGCGGTCATAGTGAGAGAAAGGATGAGAAAGAGAGACGAAAATGACGGCGGAAGAGGAGTGAGGAGAGAGAGTGCGTTTGAGGATATGGTGAATTACGAAAGCACCGCTTGTTTCGACGCAATCTTCAATCAGCACACAACTTCCGGTTGGTAATGAGGAAGAACAAGGAGAAGAAGAAGAGTTGTCGTCGAAGATTCCAAGAGCTTCATCTAACAGATTTGAAAGATTCTCCATTGTTATAAGCTTTTGTTAAACCCTAATTTTCTGGGTTTTGATTGATTTCACAGGGTTTAGAATTAGAGATCAAATTTGTAGAAATGGAATGGAGGGGAGCTGAGAAGGAGTGGGGGTGTTGACGGAGGGAGGAGGGAGGAGGGCGGAGGGTTTAGGGGGTTTTGTTGGGTACGTGAATGTGGCACCGGAATTCGGCTAATGCTTTTTTCCAAATAGTAATTTGTTTTCACCTCTGGATCCCAAATTAGTCCCATATTAAGAAATTTGTGCAATCCCAACTTCGAAACCTGCCTGCTTAAAATGGATTTAATATCCTAATTACATAATTGGAAACTAATATAATATTGTTTATAACTAGATTCTAAATAAAATACCTAAATTTGATTATTTAATTATAAAATTCATTTTCAAAAAATAACCACTCCAACTCTCCCCTACCTCATCCCTCCACTCCGTAAGGATGTTCATAAGTATCTGATCCGACCTGCGATCTGGTCAATCCTTTCCAATATTTGCTTATTTTGGACATTTTAGATCACCCTTTTAGCATTTTCTAATATCCTAAACCAAAATATGGGGAAAAAATTCGAACTTTCTAGGATTTTTGGATCAATTATATCCGCAAATTCGATCCGAAATATTCGATAATCCAATTTATTTTTCATAAAATATAAATTGATTTTAAAGATTCTTTTTAATTAAAAACTTCGGTTATCCGATCCGAAATTTCGGATATCCGAAAATTCAAGTATCTGATTGGGATCGGGTCGAATCCAAATTGAACACCCATATCCCTACCCCCACCCCCTTAAAAACCCTCCTTGTCCTTTTCCTTCCCCACCCCTAATACTACATGCCCACCATTACTCACCACCAACGCGTCATAGCAAGTAGCAACGAACAAAGGTGGAAGAGAAAAAAGGGTGCGCACCATCGAGGAGAAGGCAAGCAAAATGGCAATGGTGGTCAGTGATTGACAGGCTAAAGTCGTATCACCTAGTCAAAGATAAATCCTAAGTCCTCTAACAATGATAGTCAAGGGAAGTAAGGTTGAATCCACAGAGAGATGGAGTTCTAAGTTGATATCCAGCTAAACAACTACTTCATACAAAATCAGATAAGAAACAGTTGAACTACTATATAGACTAAGGAAAGCGATATAAAGATGAGATTTAAACTATGAAATAAAGGTCTAGGGAATTAGTTCAGTCTACCATGCTTATACCAATCAAGGGATCAAACAACTATCAGAACCTAGGTCAAGAATCGATAGATTAGAGCACGTGTCAAGCTATGGTTAAGTCTCAACGCCCATAATTCAACATACGCCGCAGTTCACTAAAGTAATCAGAATTACTGATGTGTACTAGGCCTTTAAAAGTAGGACGGATCTGTGCAAACAATTATTAACCTCAAGCAATCAATGAAACTGCGCAATAACATTAATTACTCAATAAGAACAAATCACACCATAACCAATCTAATCAAACCCTAGAAACTAATAGCAATTCAAAGTAATCAAGGTATAAACATGGCTTTTCTCCCTAAATCCCTAGAAATTAGACTACTCAGACATAATCGAATGAACAATAATAAAATGAATATAAAACCCTAATCCTAACATCATGAATCAAATCAATAATTAAACTAAGCAATCAAAGGTAATTAAAGAGATTAAGAAAGAAGAACAATACCGAAAGACGAAAAGCAATCACCTTTATTGAAATCAAATCCGAGGTTCAATTACCCCTTCAACTAATCTAAAGTGTTTAATCTAATAAAACTCTCTAAAAACTAAACTAAGAACAATGGAAATAAAACTAGAATAAAAGCTGTCTCTGAAAATATGAGGGGAAAACTATTTATAATACCCCAAAATCTAATTAAAAACGGAAATAAAAAGATAGATTTTCGCGGAAACGAGCGCGGGACCCGATCAGGCCCACACAAAATAATGCAAACAATTCTTTTGGACTCCACTCAGCAACAACGATTAAAATATGGACTTTGGGCTGCCACCCGATCACTGGCCCAATCGGGTCCACAGCACAAGCCTAGCATCTCCACGTTGGGGCGTAGCAGCAGCATAAAATTTGCAATCTTGTTTCACCTTGGGCCAGCCCGATCGGGTGCAAAGCACCTGCCCGATCTGGTCCACACTAAGAGGCCCAACATCATTCTCTCTTCCTCACGTAAGCAGCAGCAGCAAGCTTCAAGGGGCAGCAAGTGGGCCTGCCCGATCGGGTGGACCTTTTGCCCGATCGGGTTGGGCCTAAGGTTGCCCAACTAAATTTCTTTGTTTCTTCACCCGATTGGGTCGGGTGATGTCCGTCCGATCGGGTGCGAAACCTTACCACCCGATCAATAAATCTTCGCCCGATCGGGCCATTTTCTGCCCGATCAGTGTACGGGAAAGCTCCTTTTGACTCTTTGATCGTCAATTCTTCACGTTTAAAGGTCTTGGGACCCTCTAAACCATCCATAAAGCTCGTGGTCATTCCTACGTGCCTCCTAATAAGTCACAAAGTCGTGGTTGCTTCCAAATAGCTCGGAAATAAGGAGAAAACTCTCTAAAGCCTGCAATTCAACACTAAAATACAAAATCACGACTATATACGATAATTAGTATAAAATAGCGCCGAAGAGCTCAAATGACGCACGAATTAGCTCATAAATAGGGGAAAAAAACTCTATATAAGTACGTGATATCAGCGGTCCAAGGCAGATACGAAGCACGGGGAAGAGAGCACAATACAACCATATCTACAGACCCAATATGTTTTGCCATTAAACAAAAAGGAGTTGTTTTTGTTACATTTTTGACCAAAAACATGAGAGGTTTATTTGTCAAAGTGTCATAATTAAAAATAACAGAGGAAATAAATATTCCCTAAAAAATGAAATGTATTGCTTTGAGAAAGGAACGGAACAAAATAAAAAAGGGAAAATACATTAGGTAGCCTTGTGTTTTAGGCCTTTTTCTAATGTAATGTTTAATTTGCACCTTTTATCTATTAACCCCGAACTGTAAAACGTCATTTATTTATATATATATTAAAAAGCGTAGTCAAGCATTGCAATCCGGCACATGTCACTATCCTTCTAATTCAATGGCATTTTATCCACTTCTTTCTCATATTTATAAAATTGTCTATGTTAAGATTTGAACCCACGACCTTGAGTCTGCAAGAAAATAGCTTCAACCACTACACCAACATACTATTGTTGTTTCTTCTATCAAAATCAATGATGATATATAATTGAAAACTAAGAGTTATAGTTGATAAAAACCCTAACGTTGTTAACCAATTACATACTTTCTCTTCATCCTCTCTCTCTTATTATGTCCCATATACTTCATCCTCTCTCTCTTATTCTTCATGTTGTTCTTTCACTTCATGTTCTTCATCCACAATTTTAATTAAACTTAATAATGGTAACAATGTTGATCCATTTGGCAAACATTTATTGTTAAAAATAATAGTTTGTTCATTATTGAAAAGCTAAGCAAAAGCAATAGGAAAATTAACCCTGTGCTTTAGGTCTTTTCTTATAAAATCGTATGTTTGCACCCCTTTATCCATTAACCATGAACTTGTATTATATTTCATCATTAAGTTTGACGGAATTCTTAACATAATTAGCTTTTTGATATTATTTTCATTTTTTGTCATTTGTTTTATCTCATCCTCATCTTCATCCCCATTCATATTCTCCACATCATCTTCTTTTCCACTTTCTATTTTCTCTTTTCTCTTATCAATCAATTAACAACCCAATTTATCTTTTCCGATTTCATTCCCATATATGTAGTTTAACCTTTATTTGTAAGAGCCAAGTGTTTTTGTTAAAAAGGAAAAGTACTTACTTTGTCCTAAAACGGCCTTAACAAACTCTAAACTTAAAACTTTAATCTATTTGGCTTAAACTCACGTAAAATTTTAAAATATGTATAAAGTGAGTGACAAGTTTAACTTTTATTTGCAAGATTTAGATTTTTTTGGTAAGAAAGTACCTCAATTTATCCTAAATCGACCCAGATAGACCTTAGAATTGAAATTGAAATCTGATTAAATCTGAATGAAGTAAGTGATATATGTTTAGTTTAGCTTTTATTTCCAAGGATTATATTGTTTTTGGTAAGAGATTAGAGTACCTCAATTTGCCCTAAAACCAAGCATAAACCTAAAACATTAATCACTTTAACCTTAAATTTGCACCTTAACACATTGAATATGCATAAATTGCAAGATTTAAGGTATTTCTGGTAAGAAAGTATCTCATTTTGGCCAAAAACGACAAAACAAACCTTGAACTTGAAACTTTAATTTATCTCACCTTATATTCAGAGCCTGTTCTCTTCGGCATAAAATAGTTGAACTGAACTAAACTGATTGGAGCTGAACAGAACTGGATATAAAAAAACTAATTGGAGTTGAGTTGGACTGATTGAACTGAACTGAATTGAATTAAATTGGATCGAAATGAATTGAATTGAACATAACTGAACTGCATTGAATTAAATTGAATTGAATTGAATTGAATTGAATTGAATTGAATTGAATTAAATTGAATTAAATTGAATTAAATTTAATTGAATTAAATTGAATGTAATAAATATATAAATAATATTTAAACAATAATTATATGAATATTAAATAATAATTATAATGATAAGTAATCATAATGAATAATTAATAATGAATAATAATAATAGTATTTTGGATATTTTTAAATGATAGTTATAAATTAATAATATTCATAATCATAAATTATTAATAATAATAAAAATTAATGATAATAACGATAATTAATAATAATTATTTTATATTATTTGTATTAATTTATTAATACTTTATGATGATTATATAATAAAAATAATATCTAATAAATAAATTAATATTATTATTCTAATAATTAGATTTAATAATATAATAATATTTAGTAATAAAAATAATGATTGGGTCGGACTGCGCAAAATAATGGAATTTTTTTATAGTAATTTTTATATTTAGTAAAATATATTTGAAATATGTAATTAAATTTAATGTTGTTTATGATAATTTATTTGTAATATTTAATTAAATTAATTGTTGTTCACAAATATACAATTTTTAATTCAAATAAATAATGCAAATAAACATATATAATTTACTGAATTTGAAAATTGCAAAAAAAATTTGTCTATTAAAAGGCGAGCCTTGTGCTACACAAGACTCACCTTTATGAACTTTTTTCGTTGGTCATATTTTTGTGGCGGTATAGTGGCGGCGGTGGTGGTACGTGGTGGTGTGGCGGTGGTGGTGGTGGTGGTGGTTGGGGGGATGGAGTGGTGGCAGTGGTGGTGGTGGTGTGGTGTGGTGTGGTGGTGGTGGTTGTCAAAAGTGGGTGTGGTGGTAGGAGAAGTAGAGTGAGAAGAGTATGTATAAGGTTAGGGGGTTTATCGAAAATTCATATGTATTTAGGGCGTTACCTAGAGTATTTAGGGCGTCATTTAGTTGTCCAAAATTCGAAATACAAGGGAGTAAGGTAAAGCGGGTGTGCTGGTATGATACATGGATTTCAGGTGTGTCGGGGGGCCCCTCCAGTGTTACATCTATTCTATGCAGATGACTGTATATTTTTTGCTACTAGAGTTACACCTCAGGAGTGCTCCAGTCTGGTCAGAAACTTAATTATCGTAAATTCGAGGTGTCTTTTAGCAATAATGTGGAGTCAAGAAGAAGGAATGACATTTTGGCTACTCTTGGTATGAGGGAAGTGGATCGGCATGAGAGATACTTAGGGTTGCCCACTATGATAGGAAGATCAAAAAAGATGGTGTTCAGTTGTCTGAAGGAGAGAGTTTGGAAGAAATTGCAGGCTTGGAAGGAAAAATTGTTGTATCGCCTAGGCAAGGAACGAAGTTCTAATAAAAGCAGTTATTCAATCTATCCCCACATATATGATGAGTTTGTTCCGCATACCTGATGGTATTATTGATGAGATTCATTCGTTGGTGGCTCACTTTTAGTGGGGTGCGAAGGGTACGGAGAGGAAAATGCATTTGCTAAGTTGGGAAAAGCTTTGTTTGCCAAAGTCATTTGGTGGTATGGGTTTTAGGGATCTCAAGGTGTTTAATCAAGCTATGCTAGCAAAACAAGGATGGAGATTGATGTGCAACAATGATCCGATAGCCTACAAGGTCTTAAAGACTCGTTATTTTAAAAGTAGTGAGTTTGTGGATTCTTGTCGTGGCTATGATCCTAGTTATGTTTGGCGGAGTGTGTGGGGGTGCTAAGGCTCTCTTGTTGGATGGGTTAAAATGGCGTGTTGTTAGAGGAGACAAAATAAATGTGTGGAGTGATGCTTGGTTGCCAAGCGAGTCATCATCACGAGTCCCTACTCCTAATGTCAATAGCCCGACAGACTTGTTGGTGGCAGACCTTTGCAAAGTTGATGGCACATGGGATGACGAGATGCTCGTTGCACATTTCACGGCGAAGGACACATCATTGATTAGAAGCATTCCGCTCAGCTTTCAACCATTGATGATGATATGTTTTGGTGGCCTTCGCATGATGGCACCTACGCTACGAGGTCGGGCTACCTCTTGGGTCGCCTGGGACATGTTCGTAGCTAGGCACAACAATTGGGGGGATGACGATTGAGGTTTGGAGGCGTATATGGTCACTAGGGGGACCACCAAAGTTACATCACTTCCTATGGCAAGCTTGCTCGGGTTCTTTGGCCACATTATTGGGTCGGCTTTGCGATAGGCATGTGATCGAGGATGGATGTTGTGCTCAATGCTTGAACGACTATGAATCCATCGACCATGCGGTATTTGAGTGTGCGTTGGTGCAACCTATTTGGCGGATATCACCTTTTGTGGACTTAATTGCAGAAGCTCCTAGCTCTTCCTTCATGGCGCGATTTGCTTGTCTAATGTCGAAGCTGGATGTTGACAACCTTCGCTATCTAGCAACGTTGGTGTGGGCAGCTTGGTCCTATCGGAATTCCGTGGTGTTCAACGAGCCATGGTCGTGTGTGGAGGTTAGTACTTGCGGATTCCTAAAGCTTGTTCACGACTATGGTGTGTATGCTTCAAATGTGTATGTGCGAGGGAACTTACGGCCTCCGAGTGTTATCACAAGGGGCACGTGGAAACCTCCGGCAATGGAATGATCAAGATTAACATGGATGTCGCAATTATAAATGGGGTTGGCGTGTTGCTAGGTGTTGTGTTGCGTGGAGAGGATGAAGCGGTGTTGGCAGCGCTTGTGCAAAGATATGAGGCGAGGTGGGATGCAGAGCTGGGTGAGGCCATGGCTACTCGTGAAGGGGTCATGTTGGCAAAGACGCTGGGGTACGGAATGGTTGAATTAGAGAGTGATGCTTTGATAGTGATTCGTGCAGTCACAAATGGAGCAGCTAATAGAACTCCTTTGGGTATGGTGATTGATGACATAAGATTACTTAGCACTTCTTTTTTGTCTTTTACGGTTTCTCATGTAAAGTGGGGCGGAAATGTAGTTACTCATTCAATGGCTAGAGTAGCTCTCGTTAATGGGATAGTTCAGTTATTTGTAAACTCAATTCCTCAAGGTATTACTACCTTGGTGGAACTTGATTTAATCTAATAAAATCCTAAAAAAAAAAGGGTAACACTAACATACAAGGGAGTATTATTCTAATCAAAATTAGGCAAAGAGTGTTTATTAACCGATCCCCAAAGGAATCAGTTACATGTTCTATCCATTTACGTTTCCATGTGCGCAAAAGATATTAAATTAATTCTACTTTATCCCGAAATTTGTCAATTTCCTTCTCTCATAGTAGTATGATTTACGTAACAGCTCAGCTCTACCCAGATTCTTCATTCAGTAGATAAAAGTGATCAACAACTCAATAATTCAATCCTAACAATAACAAATTTGTGTTACATCTCCTTCTTCAATCGTCTTCTTTCCAACAACCCAATTTAAAGATTCCATCTTTTTCTCTTCTTCTTTGATCATCAATGGCGGTAACAATGAAGCTGACTACCCAACTGAAAACCAGCCCAATAATGCCGATTCAGTGCCCCAATTCGATTCGATCAACCCGGCCCAATCGAGTTGGGTTCAGGGTATTTGCTTCCGAGTCACAGGTAGAACCGGATCTAAGCGTAAAGGTGAACGGGTTGACGATGCCAAATCCGTTTGTGATCGGATCAGGCCCACCTGGGACCAACTACACTGTCATGAAAAGGGCTTTCGATGAAGGATGGGGTGCTGTCATTGCCAAAACTGTGAGCTTCTCTCTTTTATCTTTCTGTTTTTTTGGACGAGCTTACAATCTTTTTCTTTATCTGCTTGTTATCTCAAAATATAAAGTTGTGTTTTCTTTTAAATGCACCTTTTGACCTTTTATATGATTAATTTTGTATTAGTGAAAAAATATAAAAAATTAATATTATTAAAGTACATTTTAGCGAATTTAAGAAGATCGTATATGGTTATGTTTTCTTGTATATACTAATAAAAATATTTGGTCAAAGTTTTTTAAGTTTGACTCCTAAAATTTTAGGGGACTTATATTTATAGGACGGAGGGAGTAATTTTTTTTTATGAATTTAATTTACCACTGTACTTTTTCTTTTTAATGTGATATTTGATTTAAGTTAGCTGATAATGAAACTGTGGTAAGTGCTAACATCAAAATTATAGTGAATTACTGAATTGGATAGTTTAACGCTGGTTGATGGGCGATATTAAATGGTGGTAAATAGGTAATGGACCTAATGGTAACCCTGAGTTGTATTTAGTCATTAAATACATTACCTAATATGGTATTAACTATTAAGATGATTACGTTAAAATCACGCGTAAATCGGTGTTAGATATTTAAAAGTTATTAAAATTTCCTATCTTAGACTCTTATAGACAGGGTTGCATTTATCATTTTCCACACATTAATAGGTAAATTTGCAAAGAATGTCTCATTTGTCCAGGGTAATGCTTGTCCATCCACAAATACTTGTTTTTTCTTCGTAAATTTTCATTGTCATCCATTATCCATTATCCGTTACGAGGTGCGGAGGTGGTATCAACTATCGAGTGGTAATGGAACTTTAGGAAGAGAAATGCATGATGATGCTTCATTTCCATAGAAATTAACATGAGACATGAGACTCTCTTTACAAAATTAAGAGGTTCCATCGTAGATGAGAGTTTTGACTTGTGAGTCTTTGACACACATCATCAAATGACTTAAGGAGCTTATGAAACTTAGCTTCATATAAGAATATCTTAGGCCCTTTTAACAAACTGTAGATATACACAAGTTGTATCACTAAGGTGGTAGTAGTTGGAACTTTGGAAGAGACCAAATGTGTTCTTGGTAAGTGGAAGAGGCATTGGTATGCGACCCAATGTACATCTTCAAGAAGCCCCATATTCCACAT
Organism: Patellifolia procumbens; assembly: GCA_947645195.1. NCBI lineage: Eukaryota > Viridiplantae > Streptophyta > Magnoliopsida > Caryophyllales > Amaranthaceae > Patellifolia > Patellifolia procumbens. The sequence continues at coordinate 1,749,336 of CANSGD010000920.1, forward strand.
TTTCACTGTGCTTAAAATCTAAAGGAACATAAAAGTTGAATCTAATTGTTAGACATCTGAATGAGGAATAGATAAATGGTGAGTTTCATATTCACAGAAGTGCCCCATAGACTCATATTCCAAGATTTAGATGTCTAACAATTATCTCTTTAGTCCTTCTCTTGAGGTGGTAGAGAAGGAGGTGATGCCTCAAGGGAGCAAGGAGGCGTAGGGAGGTGGTGGGTAATTATTCCATCATAACGAGGGAGATAATTCCCCACACCACTCCATCTCCTTTTAAACCGTCACTGCTTTATCACCTTAAAACAACTCCACTTCTTTGTAACTAGCTTAATCCCTCTTTCAATTCCTTTGTTTGACTTTTGCCCCCAAATACATGACCCCATCCCAAGCATGTCCTTAAAAGAAAGGCAAATATGCAACTTCTTACGCCTTGGCCCAGCTAGGTCATGCAAGTGGCTGGCCAAGTTTGAGATAGCCTAGGCCAAGTAAGCCCTCGCTAGCATAAAGCAACTCGATCTAAGGCATACAAAAATGGTTGTAGAGACACCATAATCCACAGTTATGATAATATGTAATGGCATTTGTCTCGGGGGCAGGAGAGAGAGAGAGAGAGACAATTTTTGACATGGTTTTTCAACATAATGCTTCACCAAAGCTTCTGTATACAAGTCTGCAATTCGAAGGTCGAAGCCAGTGTTGGTGTAGTTTAGAAACGTATCTCCTTAGCCAAACCAACCATTCATGACAGTAAACCTAGAACTCAACTTCTCAAATAGACCTAGCTCAAAATCAACTTTGAAAGGCCAATTGAGTTGCCCGAAAAGTGTGATAGTTATTGCCAGGTCAGTTTATTCAAGTTGGCATAAAAACTAAGTTCATTGCTTTTACACCAGAATGACTTGCTGTGAGAGATTCAGCTAATAATGAGTTCCAAGAGGAACTGCTATAATCTTTTCAAGTTCTCTCCACCGAGTTTCTAGGTAAGCACCATCGGCAAGTTTATGATTTCAATCATAAAAAATTCGCACATAGTTTTAGAGGTATTTGCTTCAGATGCTTGTGTCTTTACATCCTATGATCCTACTAATAGTTCTAACTGAATAACTAATACGTAATACTACATAAAACCCAGTACATTGTGCTTCCCACCTCATGCAAAGAATGAGTATGTCAGGCTCATTTGTGCGATTACATTTTTGAGTCAAAAGTTGTAAAATTTTAACTAAATGTCAGTCAAAAAGGTGTACCACCTTATGGTCCTTGCAATTTCTTAGATAAGAACCAAGAAGTAGAGGAGAATCTGATTTATCATAACCGAAGTTAGAAAGTTGTCCCTCTAATGATTCTCTATCATAATCGGGTAGGTGAGAGTGCCAACATGTAAGGTTAATTTGTTCTCCCATGTCAGCTTATGCTTGTAGATATTTACTTTAAAGATTGAATATGATGCATACTCTCAAGCATCGAATCAAATGTTGGGTCTATTGACAAGTGACCGAAGCTTAAAGATGTGAACATCAAATGAATGGTGATAGGTAACCGGGATAATGAAATCCTAAAACTTAGCATAGCCGGAAGTCCATTTCTTCAAGAATAGCTATCATAATATTTGAAATTCCGCTTAATGAGAGCTTTTTGTTGGTCATATTATTATCTTAGAGCTTCAATGCACCTTGCTTGCACCTTGAAGTATGTACTTTCCAATTCAAAAACATCATTTGTCCAGTCATTACTAGCATTCGACCTGCTGTTAGGAATTGTTGGATGGTAAACTCTTAGCTTGAGATACAAGGATGTAAATTTGGTATGATAAACTGTCAAGTAATTTCTTCACTGTTCTTGGTGTTTATGTAGTTTAACCAAATCTAATCTTTTCCCGTATACCAAAATTTGTGTCCACATTGCTTATTCTGAATGCTTGTGACATAATTGTCCTTGTGCTTTTCCTTGGGTTCCTGCTGAATTCTAAAAGGGAATGTATACTCGAATGCCATTACAGTCTGGAATGTAATAGTGGCAATTTATGTAAGTGGAACTGAGTCTACAAGTGTTTGGAAATTTGTCCTTCGGTTTTATATGAGCGATAATGGAGAAGTGGGAATTCTTTTTAGAACAATGAATCAAAGTATGGCCTCCATTCTTACGTGCAACAATAACCTCTTTAGTGACAGGGCTTTGTGTTTTTGAGGGAAAACTGGCATGGGGGAATTTAGAGCTTTTGAAATTTGGGTGAATAAATTTATTTTTTCCCCATCATTTAGGGATTAGGCTACATACTTCTGGACCTTCCTAAACCCCTGCTCAGCCGTATGTACATTGAGTTGTTCATGCCTGTTTAAATATAATTTCTTATCCGAGGATCTTATTTTGCTAGGTTTCCTTGGATGCTGCAAAAGTAATAAATGTAACTCCTCGCTACGCTCGGTTAAAAGCTGGAGCTAACGGCTCCGCAAAAGGACAAATAATTGGATGGGAAAACATCGAGCTAATTAGTGACCGGCCACTCGAAACTATGTTGAAAGAATTCAAGCAGTTGAAGGACGAATATCCCGATAGAATACTGATTGCTTCAATCATGGAAGAATATAACAAAGCTGCATGGGAGGAGCTTATTGACAGAGTCGAGCAAACTGGGATTGTAATAAATCTTCGGTCACTCATTAATAATTATTTGACACTTCCATGTAAACATAGTACTAATGAGCCTTATTTCTTTTAACACAGGATGCAATTGAAATCAACTTTTCTTGTCCTCATGGTATGCCCGAGCGTAAGATGGGCGCTGCTGTTGGAAAGGACTGTGCATTGTTAGAGGAGGTTTGCGGTTGGATAAATGCTAAGGCTACGGTACCAGTATGGGCAAAGATGACCCCAAATGTTACCGATATTACCGAGGTTAGCTTAGCGCCATTCATATTGCTCTAAAGCTTTTAACAACTTGTGTGTGTGTGATACTACTACTCTAGTAGTAGTTTATTCACTGCTTGTCTGCTCATGTACAACCATTGTTTTCAATGATATACAGCCAGCAAGGGTGGCACTTGAATCAGGATGTGAAGGGATTGCTGCTATCAACACGATCATGAGTGTTATGGGGATCAATCTCAATACCTTACGCCCTGAACCTTGCGTTGAGGGGTGAGCATTTCATGTTATGCAGATAACAATCTAAATCGTTAACAAATTTAAGTTGATTTGAGAACTTATTGCCAAAATCTCTCCGTCAGATACTCAACCCCTGGTGGATATTCTTCAAAGGCAGTTCATCCAATTGCGCTTGCAAAAGTGATGAACATTGCAAAGATGATGAAGGCAGAGTTTAGTGATGAACTTTCCTTGTCAGGTATTGGAGGTGTTGAGACTGGTGGTGATGCTGCTGAATTTATTCTTCTTGGAGCAAATTCTGTTCAGGTACAAACTCAGTAATCTTCTTTTAACTAAAAATGCTGTCTATTTTTGTGATAAGATTTTAAGTTACTTGTATATTGATATCGGTATTATCTACTCCTACACATTTCACACACTACCTCTGTTTTTTTGTTGTACCATCAGTGGCAGAGGCAGCGTGCACCACCCTGGTACACGTGCACCACCAACCTTAAAAAACCATGAAATTAGCAGAGAAGCCATGAAAGTAGCCCGAGCCGAAGCGAAGAGATGACTCCACTATACACTGGCCAGTGGGCTGATGTATACTGCATATTTATCTTCAATCTTCATTGTTAAACCACATGGCGAAGAATTGGCTCCAAATATTGTAGATCCTGAACATGAGAATGGCGAAGAAACCCAAGTATGGAAAAGTTTGTGGGAGCTTAGTGTGACTTAGAGATCAGAGTGGTGGTAGTACAAGTGAGACATGAATTGGTGAAGAAATGACTTCAATAGTAGGTCCAATAGTAATGGAGCTTGCATTTATATGGTTAACTTTGGGATTGTATATGGTGAGCAGTGAATTTGGTAATTGTTGTGGGGTGGAGAGAGTTTGAGTAGGCGGTGATAGGTGTTGAATTGGTGGGTGGTTGAAGAGGCCACCTAAAAGAGGGATAGGATAGTCAATGTGGTTGTGTGTCCTTATATTACGTTATTTTGTGTTGAGATGTCAAATGTGTGAAATTATTGTTTTGATGGTGCGGTGTGTATTTCTAAAATTGCCCTTTAGTGTGTATACATGGGCTGTTTGAGAAAAGGTCTTATTTAATAATGATGGGTAATTTAACAGCTGATTATAGTCGCTCATAAGATAAACTTGTTTGGATATTTTTGGCTTACATTAGATTGAAAATAATGCTTCGAGTAATAAATGCATCACCAAATGGGGGTAAATTTAGATGGAAGATAAGGGAGAGGCGAGGGGAATTGATGGTCTTTTCAGAATTTGAGTTATAATTTCTTGTACACGAGTTGTCTTTGTCGGAAATTTAATTGGTAAATTTTTACTAATATTACGTCTTTTATTCCATTTTTTTGGTTGATATTATCCCCGTACAATTCTCATGTAAGTACTATGTTGTAAACTTGTAATCTACAATTATAGCATTCGTTTTTGAGGTGAGTGTACCGACTAACCGACTACGTTTAGGAACTCTATTTACCTTTGGAATTAAATTCATTACGAAGTACTTTTAAGAAAAAAAAACTAATTTTTATATGTGTGATCTGTAATTAGTGGTGAACCACCATATGAAAAATCCTAGATCCGCCACTGTGTACCATATTGACTTTTGAGACTATTTATCTTCTCTACCTTGACCTCCTTCTATTCTTAAGTTGGGAAAAATATAGTCAGGGGTCTTGTTAGATTGTCCCGGTATTTAGTTTTCATATATCAACTTTTTATAATTTTTACGTATAACGTGCCAAGGACTTCGGGTACATCTAAAAAAACGGAGGAAGTGTAACAAAAGAAATGGTTACTGTTAGACACAATGTAACCTAATTCGTGGTACGAGAATGGGAGCGGTAACGCGATTTGCCACGTTGTTTTGTTAAGTTAGCCCTAAGGCCTAAGGTGTACACCTTGCATGGACCAATACACCATTTTTCCGATCGGATTTTCTGGGGAAAGGGGTGTGTGAATTTGGTAACACTTATTAGGCAGATCCTGATGAGATTACATTGGAATGCATGTAGCTCATAATCCCATACTAGAAATAATACATATAGGAACCACCTGTTCGGAATTTTGGATTATGGACTATTCTTAAGCTCTATGCTGTGGTTTCCATTCTGGGGTCTAATGCACATAAGAAGCAGGAACCAGGAATCACCTATTTGGATTTTGAAATGTATTAGTATTTTAATGAATGTGGTTTTTGTGAGCACCTGTGGTAATCACATTCTTTTATTTCATTTCTAATAATTGGCTGACAGATATCTTTTAGCTTCCTCGGTTTTTTTTTTCATTATGCTTCTCCTTGTTTACTCGTCAGATATCTAATAACTGGCAGATAGTCTTTGTCGTCGTTTGTCTTTGCTTTGGTACTGCTTTTGTGTATTTCTCATAGAGTCATAGTAGATAAATTTATGTAAATATTTTACATGCATATCTTAGTCAGCTGCTAACGGGAAAGGAGTGTTGGAAAGGACTCCCTCCCTTTGTAAATAGCTGTTCCACTTTTATTTTCAAGGTCTGCTGGCAATAAACAGGAAAGTACAAGGTGAACAGGAATGTACTTATACTGCATATTTTTTGGCAGTACAATAATGTGCATATATGCTTTTGAGAAAATGTGCAAGAGAAAATTTTCAGTTTGTGCTTTACATTTCCATCAATTCAAAGTTGCTTTTGAGAAAATTTGTATGAGAAAATTTTCAGTTTGTGCTTTACATTTCCATCAAAGTTGTGTATAACATCTGAAGTATCATCTTCCAGGTCTGCACAGGAGTAATGATGCATGGGTATGGTCTTGTGAAGAAGCTATGCTCTGAGCTAAAGGATTTTATGAGAATGCATAATTTCTCTTCAATAGAAGATTTTCGAGGGTACATTGAAGACTTCAATTTTTTGAATGTCGATTTTTCTTAACTTGGCTCTAAGTCCATTTGTTTCCCGCAGCGCTTCTTTGCCATATTTCACCACACACACAGAATTGGTAAGAATGCAGCAAGAAGCCATACAGCAAAGAAAAGCTGCTAGAAAAGGCTTGGCATCTGACAAGGACTGGACTGGAGATGGGTTTGTGCAGGAAACTGAAAGCATGGTTTCCAACTAATGATTACCAAAGTAAGCGTTCTTATGCTACAATGCTGTGTAAATTGTGAGATTCGTTCTTGTGGGAAAGAAAAACACTTTTGCATATGACCATATTTACTTCAACTTGTCTAACGAATTTAGAACTCCTATTTTCATGTTAAGCATGTTGGGAAAGATCTAAAAAGGGGGCAGGTGGGAGGGCGTGTTAAAATTGTGAAAAGAACAAGAAACAAATTTTACATGTTTATCCATAAATGATATGCTTTCCAAAGAACTTAATTGGTAGAAAATTTCATATAGCTATTTCACCCTAAAAAATATCCCCCAAACAAATCCAAAAGAAGATTAGTCCTTTTGTATGATGTTCAAAATAATCATATATTAATTTGATGAAAATAAGACAGGCATAAGCATAACTAAGTAAATGTTGCTCCTCTCCTGTGATGCTGTGATTTGAGTGAGGGAAATAGTGGTGTGTCAGTGTGGATATTTAAGATACATGCAAGATTTTGTTTAGAAGATTGATCCATCAGTTGTGATTATTGTTGTCAATTTGTCCTTGTTTCTATTCCAGATACATGCAAAAGGATCCACAACTCAGACCTGAATGAGTAAAATAAGTCGGAAATGAATAAAAAGAAGGATAAAGAAATTATAGACCTACAATTTGACCCTTATTATCGGGCTTCTTTGTGAGTCTAGCTAATGGCCTAACAGTTACCCAATTCACATGGGTTGAAATGCTGATGATGCCCTTAATAGGCTTAATTAGTACAACTACCCTTGACTCAAGCTTATTTTTAAGGAATATTTACCCTTGTTAATTGTCTAACTGACTCGAGAATATGTTGAAACAACATTTTATTGCAGCTTTACTATGAAAATATGTATGTACTGTTAATTAATAGCATAAAAGAAATTAATTGCTGGGATTGATTGATTATATTTATCCTTGTGCAGTTGGGAAGTGCTTTGATTGAACTTGCAAACTTGATTACCAAAGTTCTGTTGCTGGTTGTGATGTGACCCTAATTTGTATATGCTTTTTAAACAAAATGATGTACAGAAAGAAAGGGATCATCAATGGAAGATGAAAAGTTGGGAAAGAACTACAGTATATTGTCATGCACAGTAACTATTTTCAGGACTGCTTAATTCAATAAGTACAAGCATTACCATATACTAGTTGTCTGGTTTTGTGCTTATTATTTCAAGCTTCACTTAAGAATGCCATATATGAAAGTATATACGGGTTCCAAAGGGTCGATCTGTACAATGAAGCGAGCATCATGTATACAGCAGTACAACCGTACAGGTTAAAGCAAAGCGGAGAAAGAACAAAATACACGTGCATTATACTATATACACTAATGTGCGAAAGAACATTCATTTAAAACCAAAAAGTAAATATTCGTAAATTTTAATAATGGATACCAAAAGTGGTTTAATTTTCAAAAATAAGCTTCATAGTCATATTTTACGTCTTTTTAAACCCCTAAAATTATTCAATTTGTCATGAATACGATAATAAAACACAAGTTTATTTTAAATTTTTTGAAATGGTCGATTGGTAATATGAAATCTAAATTTATAATTGAACTCACCAACAAAATAACTTAACATCACATAGTAACATGTACGGAAACACGTTTTCTTTTATAGTAAACGAAATGTTTAATAACTAACATCTATACACATTCCTAAATAATTGTTATCATAAGGCTAATAGAGCGGTGGATTAGCCGGCCAACTTTGGAGTGACTCTTGATCAAAAAATTGGTTATCCTACGGGCAATTCCTAAGGATCTTTGTGCTATTTTGTTGGAGGAGTTGAGAGGAATTGCATGGCCTAGAATGGTTTCAAGAAACATGGGAGAGTAGTTTTTTTTTTGGGCAGAGTAGCGGCCTGTTTTTGTTAGTTTCAGTTTTCTTTCGTTTTTAGTTTCTTTTTCGTTTCTTAGCTGTTATTTTCTTGGGCCTTTCTTCCACCAAAAAAAACAAAACAAAATAAAATTATAGTAGCCAAAACTGCAATATATGCTCTTTCGCGTAAACACAATGTTCAATTAATAACGTGAAATGTACATATAATTCTCAGACTAAATATCAATTTTTTTTGAAGGATTTTTTGTCAGAAACAACCTTATAAATATCAGTTTTTGTCAAAACCAACCTTATATATTTATATATTTTTTGGCGAAAAACAACCTTATATTAAAATCTTTGTTAGATGAAACTTTAAGTGATTTTTCGACCGTTGACTAATAAATTCCGGCATTGACTTGCATGTGCAAGGCATGTGCCCCCTACTTTTCTCCCAACTCAACCCTAGCCGTCAAACTATCATCTTTCTCTCTTCTTTTGAGGGTGAAATTTGTTTATCAGTCAATTGAATTGGGGAAAAAGGTAAAAAAGGGTTCTTTTTTAGTAAGTCACGTGCCTTACACATGCAAGTCAAAGCCAGAGTTTATTAGTTAATGGCCGAAAAATACGGGAAAAAGTAAAGAAGGTTTTTTTATTAAGTCACGTGCCTTACACATGCAAGTCAAAGCTGGAGTTCATTAGTTAATGGCCGAAAAATCACTTAATGTTTCATCTAACAAAGTTATTTTTATATAAAGTTGTTTCTTGTCAAAAAAAAATGTAAGATTGTTGTTTACAAAAAGTGATATTATAAGGTTGTTTCTAACAAAAAAAAATAATTCTTCTTTTAACATAACAATGTCCATCACTGCAATGTACTTTTACGTTACTATGTGTGTTGCACGTTCTATAATAGATTAGTACTTTTTGCATTATTTAGTAACCATAATAAACTTGTTTATTAAACATCTGATTTCCTAGTTGTGATACTCCTAAAAATGTAGTAGAACCACTTGGTTGGAACTATTAGTGAACGGCCGAATTATTACTTGATGACCCTTGAAACATGATTATTTTTTTCAATTACTATTTTATAATTATATTTTTTTACTGATTAATCTTTGTGGCTCAATACTTTAGAAAACTTGCATTGGTTAATGTTGACTATATATGATTCTTCCCACTATCCAAACAAAATATGTGAGGAAACTCAAGTGAAGCCCAATTTTTTACTTTGTCGATTTTTTTTTTTTACAGATAACCACATGGAACTTTCAGACAACAAATAGAAATTTAGTGTTATTTTTAGGGAAAGTGTTTAAAATATCCATAATGGCGGTTTAATTAAATAGTTTGAGCTTATACGTAAGTCTCTCTCTACATAGCCGAAAATTATCGTAGATTATACTAATAATCCATAATCTCCTATGAACACAAATCACATAACATATTAAACTCTTACCTAAATATATTCCTATCACATTATTAATCAAAAGTTTTGTTAATGATTTCGATTTTCCTTTTAATCTAATACTATATTGTGTATCAATAAGTTAATCAAACATGTAATTCTAATCTAATTACACACTAAGTGCACATTAAAATAAAGTATAATCAAGGCAAACATATATAGAAATAATTGAAATACAATAACCTAACTACAAAAGAAAACGTCAAAGTGAGTCAAAGGGTAAAATGAAAAATGAAAATTTACTACAAAAATTGATTTACTTTGAACTTTTTTTTTCTTTTTTATATAGGTTAATGATTAATGATACTCAACATTCAACTACCTACATGAAAATTACACTTACTATAGTTATTAATCTTATTATAGTGCTAAGTTATTTTTGCTTAGTGCTGAGTAATTGTAATTGTAATTTTATTTATATATCACCAATTGAACATTTTGAAGTACTTCGAAAAACACTCATATTGTCTTGTTTTATAATTATTTTCATGGCTATTTGAATAGGCTAGAGTTCCAAAATGTTGTAAAATATAAATGTGCTGCTATTTTTCAAAAATTGAAGTACCTTTGCGGACCTCATTATTAAAATTTACAAATAATTTTTGATTTATTTATGGAAAATTTGTAAAAAATTACGACAAAGTTTATAATTTTCGAAAATAACCACCAATAAATTTTTTTTAATTTAAATACTACTCCATCCGTTTCCTTTTGTTCTTCCTACTTTGACTTTTTTCCTCTCTCAAAGAGATTCCAAATAGGAAGAACAAAAGAAAACGGAGGGAGTATAACTTTGCAAAATTTGAAGCGTCACCTCCTGACAAAAAATATTAAGTTTTGCGTTTGATAAACCCTTTGGAAACCCTCCTAACAAACTTAAGGGTTACGGATTCCGTCAAAAGGTGGTTCTTCACAAAATTATAGTAGTTAAATTAAAAAAAATTGTTGGTTTTTTTCAAAAATTGTAAAGTTTGTTGTGGTTTTTCTACAAATTTTCCCCGTTAAAAGGTGGTGCTTCACAAAAATTTGCAAAGTTATAGTAATTAAATTCAAAAAGTATAGTATTTGATGGCTTTTTTTTTCAAAAGTGTAAAGTTTATAGTGGTTTTTCATAAATTTTTCTAATTATTATTTTAAAATTTGAAAAAAATTTGGTTGAGTTGAGTTGAATTAAATACATTGAACTAAATGTTCTTTTAATTTCAATGTTCGTTTAAAGAAATAGTGTTGCCCATTTAGTTACATAAGTGTAATTTTTTTGGGAAATTCTATATGGTAACCCTTAACTCTCTAAAATTCTATTTGGTAGCCAATTTTCCTTTGATTTAGTAACCCTCTACTTCATATTTTGTATTTTCTATAACCTTAATGATTAAATATAGTTTTTTAATCAAAATTGATTTTTAAAATTAGAAATTGATTTTTTAATTAGAAACCGATTTTAATTACAAAAAATAAAGGAGAAATGAAAAAAACTAAATCTGTAACCCTCCCCCCACCAAGTTGGCCACCATCTCCACCACCCCCACCCCCACCCCACCCCTAGCCCATGGCCACCGCTCACCTCTACATAACCATCAGCCATCTCCGAATCCTGCATAGTGAGCGAGGGATGCTTCAAGCGAGAGAAAACAGGGGAGGGGGTGCTTTTCAGGCGAGAGGAAAAAGGGGATGGGGGGGTACTTTTCAGCCTTTAGGCCACGCATAGTGACAGCGGCGCTCGTCCAGCTACGCGTGACCGTCGTCGGCGAATGGGCGGCATGGCAGTCGTCGGAGGGCAACAGCACGGGGAGGGGAGGAGATAGAGCAGCACGAGGATCAATGAAAGCTGCTAGGGGCGGCTCCGGGTTGTTCTGTCAGAGGGGGGGCGATGGTGTTTGTCGGGTGAGGGAGGCCATGGGCTAGGATGGGTGGGGGAGGGGCTGGGCGAAGGGAAGGTCTGGTGGCGACTTGGTGGAAGGAAGGTTGAAGTTTTTGTTAATTTTTTGAAAAATTGTCTAGAATAATGCAATCTTTTAGCGATTCGCAAATAATAATGCAACCTTTCGATTATTCTGGAGTAATGCAACTTTTATACCCCATTTATTTTAAATGGGGTAAAACCGGATCTAACCTAAAGAAGAGGTTAAATGAGACACGTGTCAATTAATTATTGGTTATCATAAACTATTTTTTTAAAAAAATAATAAAAACAAAAAAATTTAAAAAAAAAACAAAAATTTCCCCCCTCTTCACTGCTACTATACCGGAGCCACCCACACCCCCTCCTCCCTTCCCCCAGCCACAACACCACTCATAACGGTGCCGCTGACGAACCACCCCCACACATACGACGCCGACGCCGACAACCAATCACCCCCGCACCTCCCTCTGTCCACGCACAAAACCACCCATCCACTACCGACGACAAACCACCCCACCCAGACGCCGCCGCCGACGAGCCAAATGCGGGAGTGGGGGCTGATAGCTGCGGCCAGCGGTGGGGTTGACAATAATGGGGGGTGGGGGTGGGGGTTGGGGGTTAGGAGGTTGACAGTAGCATGGTGGGTGGGGTGGGTTGACAATAGCGTGGGGGGGTGTTGACAGTAGCGTGGGATTGGGGCTGGGGGTGGGGGGTTTCATTTTTTTTAAAGTTTATTTTAATATATTAATTAAAATTTAAAGTTCTAAATAAAAATTACCAATTGTTCAGGTAACCAGTCATTTGTCCTATTTAAAATAAATGAAGTATAAAGGTTGCATTATTCCAGAATAATCGAAAGGTTGCATTATTATTTGCGAATCGCTAAAAGGTTGCATTATTCTAGGCAATTTTTCTTTAATTTTTTTCATTTTAAAATCAATTTTTATGATTAAAAAATTAGTTTGTAATTTAAAAAGTTATTTTTAATTAAAAATATTGTTTTAATGCAATAAGGTTATAGAATGTACAAAATATAAAATAGATGGTTACCAAATAGAAGGAAAAAAATTGGCTACCAAGTAGAATTTTAGAGAGTTGAGAGATATCACGTAGAATTTCCCTTTTTTTCATGAATATATGGGGCTTCCTCTTCCTAGGGTTGTGTAATTTCAAATTTGCGGATGCTTTAGGTAATGTCCCTAGGCCCTAGCTGCTAAGGTTCATAAGAAAGGATACGAAAAGGTTAAATTGTACGAAATGACTGAAATGAGTCAGTTTTAAGACTGATGTTAAATATAGGCATGGACAGACGGACATACCTTATGGGCCTGTTCTCTTCGGCTAATTCTAGCTGAACTGAACTGAACTGAACTTATTGGAGCTGAACTGAACTGAACTGACTGAACTGAATTTATTGGAGCTGAACTGAACTGAACTGAACTTATTGGAGCTGAACTGAACTGAACTTATTGGAGCTGAACTGAACTGAACTTATTGGAGCTGAACTGAACTGAACTTATTGGAGCTGAACTGAACTGAACTTATTGGAGCTGAACTGAACTGAACTGAACTTATTGGAGCTGAACTGAACTGAACTGAATTGAATTGAATTAAATTAAAATAAGTATATGAATGATAAGTAAATAATAATTATTATGAATATTAAATAATCAGTAATAATAATTCTAAGTAATAATAATTATTATGAATATTAAATAATCAGTTATAATAATTAAATTAATAATTTAGAATAATATCAAATGAATAATGACAATATTATTTTGATGTTATTATGATATTTATAAATAAATCAATAATAATAATAATAAATTAATTTTAAAAATAATAATTACTGATAATAATAATAATTTATAATAATGAGTAATTACAATTATTAGTATTAATATATTAATACTTGATGATGATGATATAATATAATGCCTAAGAAGTAAATTAAAGTATTACCATTATAATAATAATTAGCTTAAAACATGGGTTGATGTGTGCTTCTAACCAAACCACGATTTGTGATGGGTTGGTCTATGATAGAAATACACCAAACCGCCAAAGTATATTTAATATACAACGTAACGACAATATTGTATTTTAAATAGTACTGCAGTATTATTAGCAACTTTGTAATTTTTTCATATCTTCTAGCTTTTTGTAGCTTATTTGTATGATGTAATAGTGAATTTTATTCAGTAAAATAAAGCAACAATTGCAAATTAGAATACTCGTATTGACATGAAATTTGGTTAAACCGTGCATCAAACCCAAAGTTTGCTGAGCCATAATAATAATAATAATAGTAATAATAATGAGTAAAGATATAATAAAAAAATAATATATATAAATAATACTAATAATTATTATTATATAATAACAATAATAATAAGTAAAATAAATTAGAACAACAATAATAATATTAAACAAATTGGTTAAATAATGAATAGAGCTGAACTGAACTGAATTTATTGGAGCTGAACTGAACTGAACTTATTGGAGCTGAACTGAACTGAACTTATTAGAGCTGAACTGAACTGAACTTATTAGAGCTGAACTGAACTGAACTGAATTGAAAATAAGCTGAACAGAACAGGCCCTGTGTAGTGCAAACGGTAGACAAGTGCCTACCCCACTTTTATAAAAAATTTTAAAAAAAATCTAAGAAGTGATTTTAAGACTCCATTTGTTTGAATGGAAAATTGATGGAAAAAAAGGAAAATAGTATTCAATAGAAGACATGATTTTTAAAAAAGTTTTCTTTGTTTGTTTGATTAGAGGAAACCTTAGGGAGAAAAGGTAGATGGAGTAAAAAGAGAAGGAAAGATGAGATGAGAGAATAAAGAGAAAAATGTGGCATACCTTCTTTGCAAAAGTAAATTGGTTTTCCTCTTCTAATAGCATTTTCCCACCTTTAAGAAAATTATTTTCTACCCTTTACCAAAACAAACAAAGGAAAATGAAAAAAAAAAGGAGGAAATTCATTTTTCAAAAAAAAGAACGATTTCCCATCCAAAGAGACAGAGCCTAAGTGACCAAAGCATGCTTCGAAAACTTGTAGCTCAATGGTTGGCACTATATTTCTCTTCCTTTTCAGTGACACTGTGTTTTGTTGGCAATGTATAGAGACACTTTCCACACTTGTCCTATTTTTTCTACTATGGTTAAAAAGCAGTTTTATACGATATCTGCTTTTTTACTCTTTCAGCACAAACAAATATTGAATTTTTGCATTGCTTATGGAGTATCATATGTTTCCATCAATCTTTTTATATTTAAAATTTCATTATTTCTATATCATATACCTTTACTACAATCCTAGATCTGCCAATACACACAGCTTGTATTTACTAGGTCATTGCCACCAACATGGCAACATCAACCAATTTTTTTACAAATATATTGGAGACATATCGACATCTACAGTTCCACCCTAGTAGGACTGTCCGGAATTTCTCCAACACGGTGGTATCCAAGTCCGCGTGTGTTGCTCATTTAAAGTCGTTCAAATATGCAATTAGGATAAAATAGGCTTAGATATACCGCGCTCATAATACACCTAGGGGTATGAAAGAAGTTGTAAAAAAAAGCCGATATTGCCACTGTTTCCTTCTCGACAATCATTGTGTATGAACCATATAAAATCTGTTCCCATGTTGTTACCCTTTACCCTACCTATGAAACTCTCCTCTGTGTTTAACTTGTAGTGCACAACAATCTAAACTAACCAAGTGAGCTTCCTCGCTGAACCCTTCAAGTGTGTACCTTCACAAGTGTAGAATCCCCCCTACCTTTTCTACTACTGCAACACATTCTCTGGATCTGTGAGGGGACAGAAAGGATACCTTGTAGCTTTCCCGTCTGTAATTTCAATTTACACTTAATTTGGATAGTTATGGATTATGATGGAGGGAAAGGAAGAGAAGGAAAGAGGAAAAAAACGAAGGGGAGTGAAGAATGAGATGCCTTTCCCCAAGGCTCAAGATGTATCTAAGTAAAGAAAAATATAGGCTGCCTTTCTCTTCTCTACCTTTTCCCCCAAATCAACGGATTGTTAGGGTCGGGAAGCTTTACAAACCCATTAATTTCCTCATAGGGGGGCGATGTATGCAATAGGTTTTAAAATATCTTCTTTGATTAATAATATTCGCATCAAGTTTAATATATAAACCAGTGAAAATAGAACTGTTAGTTTGAAACTTCATAGTGGAAACCGACAACCAGGCTAGCAGTAATAGATATTGGTACTAAACTGAATATATTAGAGTTCACATAGGTTGTTCTCATACCACAAATGACACTATAAACAGTAAACCAAAATAAAGGACAATAAGAAGGGCCTCGTGCAGCTGAAGTGTGTATCACGACATCAAAATTGTCTTAGTAGCTTCTAATCTTCATACTGTCATAAAAGATTTAGTAAATTTTTCAGAAATTTACAGCTTCTTGTACCTCTTTTCAACTTCCTCCATTTTTTGAATGTCCTTGTAATACTTGCACGCACGATAGATGCACCTAGAATACATTCAACATTCTTAATCAAGCTGCAAATAACTGCAACATATGCCTACAAAATAGTTATTTCAGCGACTGCACACATACCAATAGAGAAGACACGACATAGCACAAAGAATCACATTCCTCTGAGCTTTGTAGATCTGCCACGAGAAATAGTTGTGCATGTTAAATTCATATAGGATAAAATAGGCCTAACAACGGATGGCATGTGAATAAACCCAAACTAGATGTGCACTACATATGCTAAGACATGCAACTAATGCTTGAATGAGTAGAAAAACAGAGATAAAGATATTATTCAAGACAGACTTATGGACCAAGCTGGCACCACGTTCCATGGCACTCATCAATAACATAAATCTCTATTCTATACGGGAAGAGGAGGGGGACACCAAAAATGAAAAAGGAAAGAAAAGGAAAAGAATATCCTAAATGATTCACTTATTAGATGATTAACCGCTTCACTAATTAAAATTTCAACTGATTTCGCACGCATCGCGTGAATATGGGACTAGTTATAATAGGTGCGTTCTTTTCATCTTATTTTCTTAAACTTATCTGATGTGAACTCATTGGAACTATCTGCACTTATTGGAACTTATTGGAAATTATTAAAGGTTATTATACAAGGTGTTAGAATTTATTGGAACTTATCGGAATTTATTGGAAGCTACCTTAACTTACGAGACCTGAAACTTATTATTTAAGGAGAAGAGAACACATCCTAAGTATAATATTTCCCCTTTGCCACTCCGCTCTCTCTTTTCTCCCGGGAATCACAAACTTATGTTCAACATAAGTGAGGTTCACGGCTCCCAACATAAATGCCAATGTTACGCCAGAGATCATAGCTGTTGTGCTTGATTACTAAGAGCTCTTGAGATCTATATTACACCTTGATCTGGTAGATTGCTCATCTTAAAAATTCATACAAAGTCATCTTTTGAAATGATAGTTGATTCTATTCTTCTTTAGTCTTTTTCCGATTAAAAGTCTTTGCCTATTAGATTAAGATATGAAGGTATGTACTCATTGAGCAAATTGGCTGCACATCAAAGAGGGCCGTCTCTAATTTTCTATGATCCTAGTATTTTGATGTACTTACCCCCTCTTTTCTTTGCGTTGTCGGTAATCAGTTTAGGTAGGTAAGGTATATCAAGTGATTGTTGCTGGCTAATATAGTGTCATGAGTAAATGGACTGAGGAGGTACCAACTAATTTATGAGCCCCCTTTATATTTTTGGTGCTAAAATGAAGATCTAGAGGTTCCCTCTCCTCCCAAACCTGTAGATGAAAAGAGAGCCAGCAACTTGTTCCCTACACACTAAAAAGTAAAAGGAAATATAAGCTTGGCATTAGGCCATTGGCTATAAGTTTACCATTGCAAATTTGCAGGGATGTGTTGCGGGCTCCAAGACTAATTTGGTAGAGATGGAGGAGAGAGAATAACAAGTAGGTTCAGAGAGAGAAGATGAATTTAAGATAGAGATAGAAGAAAGAACGAGCACTAAGAGGGAAGTTTAAAAATTATAAAAAAAAAAAGGAAAAGCTCAGAGAAGGGCACCAGCTATTAACTAGGCATCAAACACTCGTATACTGCACTATGAACCAAAACGCTGTCAAACGAGCAGCAATACAAGAAATGTAAACCCCCCCTCCCCCCTAAAGCGAATATTAGATAGATATGCGAAACGGATAAGGGCTCCTGAACAATCATTTTAAAAAAATACTTCCACAGTTGAAGATTAAAATTGAAGATTATTCACAATTTATCTGAATTCAAGAACAATTATTTCCTCCTACTAGATTCTCAATCATTCATTGTTGTAACTTGTCCAATGAAGATCCTAAGCCAAAAAAAGTAAAAGTAGTAAATGAGAAATCTCTGCAAGGATATGCCAACAATAGGTGCATTCAGCATCTACACACCCTAGTCTCTACTCCACAATAGTTCAATGACTCTTCAACTGAGTTGATCATCTGTTCCTGCCTACCTTTTTCAGAGGGGAAGGGAAAATATAAGGGTACCAAGCTACAGCAAAAAGAATTAGAATGACAAAGAAATGTACAGCAAATAAGCTGGTTTTGCTGCAGAACATACCATGACAACTGAAAATAGAAGCAGCCCGCAAAAGGCCAGAATATGAGCATATGTCTATTCTCAAAGCATGACAGAGGAAAAAACCAAGTCGTTTGTTAAAAAAAAAAAATGCACACGTAGATACAAACAGCAATCACATTGCAATTTTTAAAAAACAAAAAAAGCACAAAGAACCTTCAGCTAAATGCAAGCTAAAGGAAGCAACATAAAAAGTTAAATCAGTAAGCATTGCTGTGTAAATAAATATTGAATACAGGGGAAAAGATAAGATAAGAGAAGATTCTTCCTCCTTGAAGTGGTCATAAGCGTTAATAGATCTCAAAAAACTCTCATTCTCAAGCATATAACATCAGTCTCAAAAAGGAAGCAAAGCAAACCCAGAAGGGCGTACTAAGAAGTATGGTTGAATCATCGATCACAGCTACACTGTGAATTGACCAATCACCATGTGCCAATATGCTTATAACCAAGCGTTAACTACTGGATAAAATTGGCTAAAAGGATCTTCAGCATCAAGCACAACATATAGAATTCATTCAGTCGGTTACAATTTTACAAACAGAAAGCTCTCAACGAATTAGGACCAAGTGGTTCTGATTTTTCTTCCACTCGCAAAACTACACCTTAAAAGCGTAATTAAACGAAATTTTCATAGTCTGTAAAGAACAGACTGATCTTAATGAAGTCAAGGTAAGCATCCATGAGTACATCAGCCAAAACAACAAAAAAAGCACACTACACAACAGCAATAATGAGATATCTAGCCATTTGATAAATATTGCTCGTTTCACCACAATAGGCATCTACTTGTAAAATATAAAAAACTTACAGAAATCATCTTTTAAAATAATTTATCATTTGCTATAACCTATTTTTTATATTATACAAAGTCAGGTCTTTAAAGTATCTTTCTATTTAAGATGTCCTAAAACACAATGACCTCTAATGTTGCTAAAAGACTTCAAGACTTCCTAGTTTGCCCCAAACTAATAAATGAGTTCGCATCGCAATAACAATATCATCCCTTCGTTTCATATTAAGTGTTACACTAGCCATTCTGAGATAATTCAACATAAACTTACCTTTTTCAGCCCATGTTTGGCTATAATCTATTTTTTGCATTAGGTTTTCCTAAAACGTATCACTTACACGAAGTTGCGTCTTTAAAGTATATTCCTATTTGCAATGTCCTAATACAAAGTCTACCTCTAAAACAAGGCAAATTATATAGTACTTCAGTCTAGGTACTCCCCATGGCAATTTTGTATAATTATATTCCCTTCGTCCCATAATATAGTGTTTGTCTTCCATTTTAGGTGTCCCAATATGTTCTTCTTGTTTCTATTTTTGAAATGCTACTTTATTCTTCTTTTGTACTTATTTTACATGGAAAGTTGTAGCTACATGGTATGCATTTAATATTTGTCTACAAGTTTAAGTGGAAAAATGTAGGTACATGTAATATTTGTATTTTATAATGCAAACACTTATCTTTTCAATGCAAGTACTATGAATATTTAAGCAAATGACAGTTTCCTTAATTTCCGTACAAAATGAGAAACAAACACAATGTTATAGGACGGAGGGGAGTAGTACACAATAAGGAGAGACTCATACTCATTTATGTAACTTATATTCATTTGGCTAGCTCCTACTCATTTAGCTAACTTAAACTCATTTGGCTAGCTCGTACTCATTTAGGTAACTCGTACTCATTTGGCTAATTCGTACTCATTTAGGTAACTCGTACGCATTTAGATAACTCATACTCATTTGGCTAATACGTACTCATTTAGGTAACTTGTACACAGTTAGATAACTCATACTCATTTGGCTAATTCGTACTCATTTGTCTAACTCATACTCATTTAGCTAACTTATATTCAATTGGCTAGCTCGTACTCATTTAGGTAACTTATATTCATTTGGCTAGCTCCTACTCATTTAGCTAACTTATACTCATTTGGCTAGCTCGTATTCATTTAGGTAACTCGTACTCATTTGGCTAATTCGTACACATTTAGGTAACTCGTACTCATTTAGATAACTCGTACTCATTTAGATAAGTCATACGTACCTTTAGGTAACTCGTACTCATTTAGATAATTCATACTCATTTGGCTAATTCGTACTCATTTAGGTAACTCGTACTCATTTAGATAACCGATACTCATTTGGCTAGCTCATACTCATTTAGCTAAGATTTTTTGGGTGTGCACATAAATATGTACACCAAGGTGTAACATTGACCTTTGACTTAGAGTTCAGGACTTCCTAGGTTGCCCCGAACTAATTATTGAGTTCATACTACAAATACAATATGATCCCCTAGTTTCAGATTAAAATATTAAGAAAAGCCATTTCAAGATATTTCAAGATGAATGTTTCATACCTTTTCCAATCCGTAGGTGCTCAAAATATCTCTCTCGTATAAAAAGCAAAGGTTTCCTTCTATTTCTACCTCTATTCTCTTTCTTAATAAGCATACCCAAACCAAGTGTAACATTTAATTTGAAACAAAGGAAGTAAAAAAAAGGCTATCATGTGGGGTTGTAACCGACAATTTATCCAAATTAACTTAGCATTAGTGAGAGGAAAATCTGGATAAAACCTTCAGTATGAACACTGTGTCGACATCAAGCTTAAACAAATGCATTATTCAAAAGCGAAAAAAATATTAGGATGGACAAGACCAATATTATGAAAATATTGCAATGTTGCACTAACAAACCTTCCTTCCCAAGTTTCCATCTCCTTAAACAAAAGGATTTACAAGCTACAACTAGAACTAGCATAAAGACTGAACCTTTAGTTTATTTTGATACAACGAGAAAAAACTTCATGCCTTATCTATCAATAAAAGATACACTTATCATTTAGATGTATTCATTACAAAGTAATATGGTCATTCAACCAACATATCATTCCTATCATTCTCAATTCTTAACATTCAAACGACTAGAGAAGCACCTTAGCAAACAGCGAATAGCTTCAAAACCAAATAACAAAAGCACCAAATAATCTTGTCATCGTAAAAGTGGACCAGATCCTCTCAGTTCAATAAAGCTCACAACAAAATCACCACTCTTAAACTTATAGGGGGAAGAAAACTAGGCATGTAAAAGGAAGCTATCAAAAGGAGTAACAAACATATCACTATACCAGTTCTAACAACCAAAGAAAATCCACAATATTGAAAGCCTTTCCACATTGCAGTATCCCTCATATCAACCACGACAAATCTCGATCATTAGACACTCGATAACAACAATAACAATACAGCAAAGAATTCACCAAAGGAAAACATGACAATCAAAAAAACTCCATTAATCCTAACATGGAAGCAATCAAACTACTAACAGTGAAAAATCACAATCACAATGCTAAACGATCAAATTAGACATCAAATTACACAATTACGATAAAGAAACCCTAAATGATCAACAACAACACAAAAATGGAAGAAATTACCGATTTCTCATAGCGATCTCTCTCAGTAGCAGTACAGATCTCAGAAGTACACATCAATCGGTGCTCATTCTTCCAATAAATATCTAAAAAATTGAAGAAACGAACATGTAATTATTAAAAAAGGAAAAGAAAAGGAAAGAGGTGAGAGAGAAATGAGTGGATACCGAGAAGCTGAAAGGCGGCGAAAGGGACGACGAACATTAAAGGTTGAAGGAGGAGAGAGATAAGGGAAACTAAACGAGTCTTGAGAAGCTTTGGTGATGGAAGAGAAATTAGTAAGAAAATGGCGGCCTCAGCTGCAACTATGTATGTCAGTATCACCCATTGCAACGCCATTGATAACCAAGTGAAGGTGAGAATTGAGATTAGGAAGGAAGGTTGGTTTGTTGTTTTTGGGATCTATGGAAATGGAAATGGAAATGGAAACTGATGACTTCGTTTTTTCTTCTTTGTGTGTGACTGTGTGCTTCCTGAATCGCGGTCGAGTGCCTTACTTGTAAAGGTTGTGGGAGGCCAGCAAACCAATTTACTTAGTCCTAGTCTTTTTTATTTTTTTAAGCCGAATTAACTAACAACTAACTACTCCCTCGTCCCATGATAAATATTTCATTTTTTTAATGTACACAATTTAAGAAAGTAGTTTATCATAAAAAAAATTTTTTTAAATAATAAACTAGTATGTAGGTTCAGGCGATGCTCTGGTGTACTATCTGTGTTATTCTTTAGTACTTTGGCAACTAAAATTCGGTGTAAAAAGACGTTAGTAAAAATTTATAAATTAATAGTTTTGTTCATAAATGCAATTAAAATATTATTTTTCATTGAAACACATAGTATCATTATTAGTATTGATAAAAGAAAAAAACAATAGTGTAGTAAGTAGAGCAAAGGTTAGAGTATCTATCTTACATACACGAGGTCGCAAGTTCGAAGCGTAATAATAATTAATAATTAATAATTATAACAATAAGTGATGGATAATGATAATAATTTATTATTAAATGTAGTAATAAATAAATAAATAATAGTAATAATGATAAATTAATAATTAATGATAATAATAATTAATAAAAAGTAATTACTATTATTTATATTAATATATTGGTACTTGATGATGATTATATAATAACAATAATGTCTAAGAAGTAAACTAATATTACTACTATATTAATTAGAATTAATAATATAATAATAATTAGTAATAATAATAATATAATAATTGGGTTGGTCTGCACAAAATTGCTATGTAAACCGTTTTGACGCCATTTGATTGGTTTATAAGCTAAAAAACGTGGATTGGTTTGTGCTTTTGACTAAACCAAGATTTGTGGTTTTGGGTTAAACTATAATATTTATAAACCAAATTGCACGACAAACTGCCTAAGTATCTTTAGTATTCAACGTGACAATGATTTTGTAACTTAAGTAGTAATATTATTAGCAACTTTGTAATTTTCTACTCCTTCTGTTCCAAAATGTTATACCCATTTTTCGTTTTAGGCCGTTTCAAAAAGATATACCCATATAAAATCTTTTCTATTTATATACATTTTTTCTCCCCATTTTACCATTCAATATCTTAACTTTTACCTACCTTTTACTCATTTGTATTTTAATGGTCCCCACATTTGAATCTCTCTCTCTTACTTTTCCTAATAAGGACAAAAAAGTACATGAAAATTATTAAAATATACATAAGATTCTCCTATGATTCTATTTGCCTTAATTTTCCCCTATATTCCAAATGGGTATAACATTATGGAACGGATGGAGTATATATCTTCTAGCTTTTTGTACTTTATTTGTATTATGTAATAGTGAATATCTAGTCAGTACGATAAAAACAACAATTGCAAATTAGAATACTCGTATCAAGATAAAATATGGTTAAATCGCAAAACCGCACTAATCTAAACCATGCTCCACCTAACAATAATACGTAATAATAATGAGTAAAGATATAATAAGCAAAATACTCCCTCTGGTTTTTTTTAATATGCACATTTTTCCATTTTGGGGTGTTTTTTTTATTTGATTGGTACATTTCTACCCTTTCCCGTAAATGGAAGGTTGGTCCACCTAATTATTACACTTCTCTTCTACTTTTTCTTTCCTTCTCTCTACCTTTTTGACTTTTTCCTTACTTTTACTAACATTCTCTATTATTCATTGGTCCGCGCGCAAAAACAAACATACATATTTAAAAAAGGAGGTAGTAGTATATAGATGTAATAATAATAATAATAATAATAATAATATTTTCACTAGGATAGGGTTTGCTATAGCTAGAGGAGTGGGTGCCCAGATTGTATCTCGGTTGCCCACTAATTTCTTGTAGGTTGTATGATATTTGTTTATAATAATAATAATAATAATAATAATAATAATAATAATAATAATAAGATCAATTATTAAAATAAATTAGACCAACAATAATATTAATATTTAACAAAATGGTTAAATAATAAATGGAGCTGAACTGAACTGATTAGAGCTGATATGAACTAAACTGAACTGAAAATAAGCTAAAGAGAACAGACTTTGATCCAACTTAGGGCCTGTTCACTTCAGCTTAATTTCAGTTCAGTTCAATTCAGTTCAGTTCTAATCAGTTCAGTTCATTTCAGTTCAGTTCAGTTCTTTTATAACCACTTCGTTAAATATTATTATGTTGGTCTAATTTATTTTACTAATTGCTCTTATTATTATTCTATTATTATTATTATTATTATTTATTTTTATATCATTATTATTAAGTATTATTATTATTATCTGTATATTATTTTGTTTATTATAGCTTTATTCATTATTATTACTATTATCATTAGCTAGGAACATGGTTTAGGTTAAAAGTACAAATAAACCAGCATTTTCAGCCCATAATCCAATCAAATTACGTCAAAATGATTTATGATGTAATTTTACAAGGTCCGACCCAATCATTATTTATTACTAAATATTTATATATCATTAAATCTATTTAATTCTTAGATATTATTGTTATTATATAATCATCATCAGGTATTAATATATTAATACAAAGACTATAAAATAATAATTATTAATTATCATTATAATCATTATGATTATTAATTTATGATTATTAATATTATTTATTTATAATTATCATTTAAAATTATCCAAAATACAATTATTAGTATTCAGTAAAAATTATTCATTATTATTACCTATCATCATAATTATTATTTAATATTCATATTATTATTGTTTAAATATTATTTATATATTTATTAAATTCAATTCAATTCAATTCAGTTCAGTTCAGTTCAGTTCAACGCCGATCAGTTCAGTTCAGTTCAATACAATTCAATTCAGTTCAGTTCAACTCCAATCAGTTCAGTTCAGTTCAGTCCAGTTCAATTCAGTTCAGTTCAGTTCAGTTGTTCTCAGTAACTAAACAGGCCATTAAATCTTTTACAAGTCCAACTTTTTTTAAAAAAAAGTGACACAATATCTTGTCCAGATACAAGTCCTTCCAAAACTAATTCTGCTCTGCTTTGATCTTAGCTACGGGCCTACGGCTGCTTTGAACTAACTATATATTGAATTTCATCCTATGAACCCCTAATATATGATATCAATCAAGATTTTAAATTTTTTGAACATTATAGTTTTAAGATATATGTGCATGGTTTATTTGTTTATCAACAAAAGTTAGGAAAAATTCACAAAAACGGACTTAACTATGACCAACCTTCTCAAAATAGGTTAATCTTTGAAAATTTTGAATTTATGCCAAAATATGCGTTGAGTTGGATAAAAATAGGTTAAACTATGGTTTTGGCTGGATAAAAATGAGCCAAATCGGTCATGTTAGTTTATTTTCATCCAACTCAACTCATAGTCTAGCCTAAATTTAGATTTTTCAAAGATTGACCTATTCTGAGAAGGTCGGACATAGTTGGGTCCATTTTTATGAATTTATGCATCAATATTTTTGCAGGCTAATTTATAATGTCATGAGTTGAAGTATGAGAAGGCGAATGGTAATTAAATCATTCAACCATATATTTCAATTAATTATGAGCGATGTGGTTTTGCAACTCTACAAAGGTTATATATTATCAGTTGAGAATAACTTATAAGGCATGTCTCTAACATCCTTATCACATGAGCATGAAAGTCTTTACGATTATAAAAAAATGAGAGACAAAAATTAGGTATAGTTTCCACTCGCGACAAATCATCTCGTTGGCACCTCGAGAAAAATTTTTTAAGGCCTTTTTACGAAATACAAATTGCCATATGATACAACATTCTGTTTCTGCTTATATTGATAAGAAGCTTAAAATTAATAAAAAGACTAATACATAAAAGTTTTTGGACTTTAACCCTTGGAGTGATGAAAATTAAATTAACAACAATGTACGACTCGAATATGACAAAACTAAAATAACTTGAATGAAATTAACTTCAAACCGATTTTTAGCCGAAACCAAATCGAAATCAAACCTGACTTTAATCGACATAGATTCAATTTGAATAAAACTTCTACATAAAATGATGACATTAATCTCAAACTTGATAAATACTCGATAATAATACGATATAAACCAAATTGAGCTAATATAATAAACATGAAAAATCAAAATATTTGAAGGGTGATTCATTTTAGTCTAAAATCCCAAAACTTTGATCTTTGAATAGGGGCCATGCCCCGAAGATAGGGCATGTTCTTTTCGGCATAATTCAGCTGAACTGAACTGAACTGATCTAAACTGAACTGATTGGAGCTGAGCTGAACTGAACTGAACTGAACTGAACTGAATTGAATTGAATTGAATTGAATTAAATTGAATTGTATTGAATTAAATAAATATATAAATAATATTTAAACAATAATAATATGAATATTAAATAAAAATTATAATGATAAGTAATTATAATGAATAATAATAATAGTATTTTGGATATTTTTAAATGATAGTTATAAATAAGTAATATTAATAAGGGAAATTCCAAATGGTGACACTTAAGTATTAGAAATTCTCAGTGGTGTAAATTTCAAAAAAACTTTGGAAAATTTGTCAAGAATAAGTCAACCTTTGCGTTCACCGCTTTTAACAAGTCTACCTTCGTTTCTTCCAGTAACAAGTAAACCTTGTACATAGTTTTGCTTTTAACAAGTTTTTTTAAATGTTTACTTGCAATAGGAGGTACTAACAGGTAAACAAAGACCTGTTATGTTTAATGTAATAAATCTTTATTTTTTTAAGCCATCAATCTGCTTCTTCCTCTCTCTTTCATACTCTTCTTGCTCCTCTCTTCTTCCTCTTCTTCGAATTTCTTTTTCCTCCCCCTAGAATCCATGTGGGTCTTCAACAATTCAACAAAAATCCAAATTGAAAAAATTCAAGCAAAGAATTGAAATGGCTTACAGTAAAGGAAAGTATAGATATGATACCCATTACATCTAAGAGGAAGTATTGAAAAATTCTCCACAAAACAAACTTGAAACATAACATCTATGTTTTTCCATTTGATAAAGCTTCCCGTGACATTGTCCACCAAGCTCGCAATAGGCATTTTCTAAGATAGATAAATGCCCTAAGAATATCTATTTTGGGCGTAATCAAGATAAATGGCACAACTAGACTTCCCTGTCGGAGATCCCTGTCCACTGTCCAGTTTGGTAGATCCTTAATTGTATATATAATTCCCAAAATGCTTCTAAGGGGTGTTTGATCCCAATTGTAATATATGTTTTTCCCAAAATTCAACTTCCTAATTATATGCCAACCAAATGACCAATAACATTTCTTTGTGTTAGCTCAATTAGAATGTAGAATGGGGTTGGTAGAATTTCGAATTTAACAGCTATTGTGATACTAGAGAATAACCAAATTGTGACTCCTAATCATTCATCATCAGCATCCCGTACCTCCTTCACCACCGCTTCTCTCATCTTCACAATCGCTTCAACCAAATTAAACTCTTCTTACTTCTTCCTCTATCTCCTCTAATTGCAAAAACCTCTCCGAACAGCTCCAACGGGAAACCCTAGAATAGAGCTTACTTCATTCCCTTCCAGCCTTCGGGAGAGATGCGTGGCTGGCCGGCAGTGAGCGGAGAAAGATTTGGCAGTGGGTGTGGGGAGGTGAGAGAGTGGGTTTATGGGGGTTATATTTTTTTTTAAAATTTTGTTTTTATGTGTTTTGTTAAATTATTTTTATAAAATTTAGTATTTGTGAAAGCCAATTATTAAACGACAAATGTAGTGATTTAGCATTTAGGGGTTGTTTAAAATGAAAGTTTACAGGTTAACCAGGTTACAAGTTAAAAAACTTGTTAAAAGCAAAACTATGTACAAGGTTTACTTGTTACTGGAATAAACGAAGGTAGACTTGTTAAAACCGGTCAACGCAAAGGTTGACTTATTCTTGACAAATTTTCCAAAAACTTTCCCATTGGTAACCCTACTTTACAAATTATTCCCAAATACAGCCTTAAAGAAAAACATTCCGTTAATAATAAAGTCTATTCCGTTAGTTAACCATTAAGACGGTTACTCACACGTAAAAAGAGGTGTTTTGAGTCATTTTTTGCCAATTACGACATCAAAATCGAACGTTAAGGGGTAAAAGTAACCACCTAAACTTAACTTAAAAAATTGATTTTGAGGTCGAAATTGGAAAAGAACAATCCAAAATGCCTCGTTTTATGTGCGAATGTCCGCTTTAACGATTCACTAGTGGAATATGCTTTAGTATTAACGAATATTTTCCGATAAGGTTATGCTTGGGAATAATTTGTAAAGCAGGCTACTAATGAGGAAGTTTTTTTGAAATTTCCACCACTAGGAATTTCTAATACCTAAGGGCCACCATTGGAAATTTCCCTATTAATAATCATAAATTAATAATAATAATAATAATAACGATTAATGATTATAATGATAATTAATAACAATTATTTATAGTCTTTGTATTAATATATTAATACTTGATGATGATTATATAATAACAATAATAGCTAAAAAAGCTGTTTTCTCTCTTCCCAGGGGAGATTATCTTTGCTCCTCCACACTTTGTGGAGCCATGACAGGGGTAAAAGAGGAAGACCCCCAAAGAGGAAAAATGGCAAAAGCAAGAATGTGACTGAATCTGGAGCTAGCAAATCTAAAGCTAACCTGAAATTGAAAGGAAAACTCTATGAGGAGGAAGATGATATTACTGATCTGGAAGTTACTAGTGATGAGGAGCTGCCCCCAGATACCCCTGTTGTTCACTCAGAAGGAGATGAGGTAAATCCTAAAGCTCAGAGAAGATTCTCAGAGTGGGTTTCAGCTTTCAAATCCAACCCTGGTGAGCACACGTCGAATTTCAGAGTTAAGTTTACATATAGTAACCCCAGCAAACACATAATTTTTGGCTCTGCTGTTAGTGTTGAAATGAGGAATGGCAAGCAGGATATGAATGTCCTGAATGTGATTGAGGAACATACTCCTAATCCCTTAAATGATCATCTTCCTAAAATAGACATTGAGGATGTTGCTGAGGAGATTAATTACTGGCAGACTGCTGTTTTTTGCTTTGTTGTTGGTGCTAATCCACCATACCAGTAATGGAGGGTTTTCTTAAGAGGGTTTGGGGGAAAATGGGCATAGATAAAATTTCTCAAGTAGGCAGAGGTAGTATTATGGTGAGGTTCAGTGATATGGGAGGGAAAGATATGGCTCTCAATGGTCACTTCAGTTTTGATTCAAAACCAGTGGTGGTTAAATCTTGGGATATTGATGCAAATATTTGTGATCAGGTGGTCAAGAAGGTTCCTATTTGGGTTAAACTCCCTAAGCTTAATGTTAAGTATTGTGGAGGCAGAAGCTTAACCAAAATAGTGCAATCTTTGGGTGAATTTATAAAAGTAGACCAAGCTACTGCAAAGAGGGATAGGTTGATGTATGCTAAAGTGATGGTTGAAGTGCTGGTGGATCAGGCATACCCTGACACTATATCTTCCTGAACGAGCATGGTGTGGTTGAAACTCAGGCTGTTGAATATGAATTGAAGCCTGAGATATGTGTGCAATGCAAGAAGATAGGCCATAGAGAGGAGGATTGCTGGGCAGTCAAGAGGAAGAAAGAGTGGAGACCTAAAGTTGTACCTGCTCCAAAGATGAATAAAGATCTGCTGGTGGATGATGATGGTTTTAGGCAAGTTACTAGCAAGTTTAAGCAAAAGCACCAGATATGACTATTGTAGCTGATGATACAGGGAAGAACAGTCCTAATAGGTTTCAGATATTGCAACAAAATGTTGTGCCTCCTGAAGATGCAGCTGTGAGTTCTCTCAAAGATGGTGACAGAGGTGAAGAGGAGATGATAGACAAGGGGCTGATCACCCCTACTGTGAATGGATAACATTCTCTGCTGGAATGTCAGGGGGCTAAACAAGAAAGCTAAACAACAATAGATTAACTCTTTAATCTCTTTCCATCAAGCTAAACTTGTTTGTCTCCTGGAAATTAAGATCAGGGCTTATAAGGTTGGAGCCTTATATCTTAATTTATGTCCAGGTTGAAATATAACCACAAATTTGCCTTGGAATGGTAGAGGTAGAATAATCATTGCTTGGGGCCCTAGAGCCTTTGAGGTTGCTATTAGACTATGTACTGATCAGTTAGTGCATTGTGTTATCAGCTCTTGTAGCTCTAAGGTCACTTTTGCCTGTTCAGTAGTATATGCACATAATGACAAAGCTAACAGATGCCTTTTATGGGAGGATTTGGAGAAGATTGGTAGTTGTCTAGTTGGCCCTTGGGTGATGATGGGGGATTTCAACAATGTGTTGAATTATGAGGAAAGAATTGGGGCTGCAGTTACCAGAAGGGAAGTAGAGGCTTTTCAGAAGTGTCTTAACTACTGTAATTTGGCTGATGTCAAGTTCATTGGTAGGTTTTACACTTGGAATAATAAACAGGATAATGAAGATAGGGTACTAGCAAACTTGATAGAGTTGTTGCCAATGCTAGCTGGTTAGCTCTCTTCCAAGCAGCTGAAGTGAATTTTCTCCCTGAAGGGTACTTTGATCACTCACCTGATTTGATCAAATGCTTCTCTATACCTCAAGGGAAGATCCCCTTCAGATACTTCTCAATGTGGAGCAACTGTGAGAGTTTCTTAGCTGTAGTGACAGAGTCTTGGCAGATGCACGTCCCTGGCTATAACATGTATCAAGTTTGGCAAAAACTGAAGCACTTGAAACAAGGCTTGAAGAAGCTCAACAATGAAAGATTTTGGGATGTTGAAGCTACTCACTACAAGCAGATGCTGCTCTCAGGAGATGTCAAGAACAGTTGCACATGGATCCCAGGAATATTAGTCTAATTCATGAAGAGTTTGTAGCACATCAGAAACTCAAAGAGGCTGAGGTAAACTATCATTCTTTCTTACAACAAAAAGCTAAGGGAGATTGGCTTATTGATGGAGATTGTAACACTATAATGTTCCATAATAGTGTTAAACTCAAAGCTCAAAAAAATAGAATTAATGCTATTATGAACACAGATGATGTTTGGATGTATGAGCATGATGTTGTTAAGAGTAACTTTGTTGATCATTTTAGAACTTTTGTAGCTAATACAAGAAATGAGGTTCTGCCTATTAAGAGTAGGATTATTCAACAAGGTCCTATCTTGTTGAATACTCAGCATACTCTTCTTAACCTTGACTTCTCAAATGAGGAGGTCAAACAAGCTCTCTGGTCTATTCCTAACATTAAATCACCTGGGATTGATGGTTATGGGAGTAGCTTCTTTAAAGATTCTTAGGAAGTGGTGGGAAAGGATGTAACTGCTGCAGTGAAAGATTTTTTCAGTTCAGGTAGAATGCTCAAAGCAATCAACACTACAACAATCACCTTGGTACCTAAGGTGGCTTGTCCCTCTCATGTTGGAGATGATAGGCCTATAGCCTGCTGTACTGTTATTTACAAGATCATTTCCAAACTGTTGTGTTCTAGACTGAAAAGAGTTCTCCCAGGTTTGGTCAGCCAGAGTCAAAGTGCTTTTGTGGCAGGTAGAAGCATTATAGACAACATCCTGGTGTGCCAGGATCTTATCAAGCATTATACAAGGAAACAGGCTGCTAGGAGCTGTTTGATGAAAGTAGACCTTCAAAAGGCCTATGACACTATTGAGTGGAGTTCTGTGCATGCCTTACTACAGGCTCTTAATTTCCCCTGGAATTCATTACAGTTTTTATGGAGTGTATTTCAACTACTAGATACACTATTCTTTTTAGTGGCTCCTGTACAAACTTATTTGAAGCAAAGAGAGGGTTAAGGCAAGGAGATCCTATTTCCCCCCTTGTCTTTGTATTGCATGGAGTATTTGACCAGAATCTTGAAGTATCAGGGTGCTAAACAGGACTTCCATTTTCACCTAGATGCCAAGCTTTGCAACTCAATAGCTTATGCTTTGCAGATGATCTGATGATCTTCAGTAGAGGAGATTATAGAAGTGTGTACTTGATGCTTCAAGGTTTGAGGATATTTGAGAGATCCTCTGGACTGGCTGCTAACAAACACAAATCTGAAATCTTTCAGGTAAATATGAAGGATGTTGATGTGCACAGAATTCACACCTTGTCTGGTTTTGGAGTTGGTACTTGGCCTCTTAAATATCTTGGTGCACCCATCAGCACCAAAAACTGAGAACTAGTGACTGTGAGAAGTTGGTGGATAAAATGCTCTACAGGATCAAATCATGGCAACACAGGACCCTATCTTTTGCTGGAAGACTTCAACTAGTTAACTATGTGTTGTTGAGTATTTGTAACTATTGGATGCAGATCTTCATACTGCCAGAGGCAGTTATCAAAAGGGTTAATCAAGTTTGCGGAGTTTATCTCTGGCAAGGAAATTACAGATACTTGAAGCTAGGCTATGTCAGCTGGGAAAAGGTATGCAACAAGAAGAAATATGGAGGCTTGGGAGTGAAGGACATCAAACTTTGTAACCTTTTGACAGTTAGCAAACAAGTGTGGGCTATTGCTGAAAAGAAAGACACTATGTGGATTAGATGGATTAACTCAGTGTATATTTATGATGGCAACTGGTGGCAATACCACCCTAGATCTACTGCTAGTTGGGTTTGGAAGTACTTTTGTAAAGTTAAAGAGCAGATTCTTCAAGCAGCTTGGTTGCCTTAGAATGGCCAAGTCTTTTCAATTAGGAAATGCTATAAACTAGCACAGGATGTGGATACTAGGGTCCTCTGGGATAGGGTGGTATGGAATAAACTCAATACCCCCAAACACAGTTTCATGTTGTGGTTAGCAGCTCAGCACAGGCTTATGACAAGGGCTAGGCTAGGAGATATGGTGTGTGCTCAGATGATACCTGTGCTATTTGTGGCTCTCACACTGAGAGTATGGACCACCTGTTATTCCAATGTGACTTTAGCAGGTTGGTGTGGGAAGGCTGCCATGGCTTATGATCAGGAAGAGGTGGACTGACATGGCTGACTGTTTGGTTTGGGTCAGCAGAAGAGGTGGTTTGGCTCAAGCAAGAAGAAGAGCGGTGTTTGCTGTGGTTGCTGCAGTTATTTACAATATCTGGATAGCTAGAAATAGAGCTCTTTGGTGTAATTGTGTTCCTAGTGTTGCTAGTTGTATTTCTTCCATCAAATTTGTAATTAGAACTAGGATCAATTTAGTGTATAATTCCAAGGCCTTCACTAAGATACAATCTTGGCTAGATGAGCTCAAAATGTAATGGTTTACTCTTAGGTTTTGGGGAGCCTTCCTAGAAGGGTTGTCATTACCTTTGAGTAAGTGTATTTTGTGTTTGGTGATCTATATATATCTTTCATTTACCTTAAAAAAACAATAATATCTAAGAAGTAAATTAATATTACTATTTTAATAATTAGATTTAATAATATTTAGTAATAAAATAATGATTGGGTCGGACCGTGTAAAATTGCATCATAAACCGTTTTGACGTGATTTGATTGGTTTATGCTTTTGACCTAAACCATGTTCCTCCCTAATGATAATAGTAATAATAATGAGTAAAGCTATGATAAACAATATAATATATAGATATAATAATGATAATACTTAATAATAATGATATAAAATTAATAATAATAATAATAAGAGTAATTAGTAAAATAAATTAGACCAACATAATAATAATATTTAACCAAATGGTTATAAAAGAATGGAGCTGAACTGAACTGATTGGAGCTGAACTGAACTGAACTAAACAGAACTGATTGGAGCTGAACTGAAAATAAGTTGGGGAGAACAGGCCCGTAATCCACTAAAATTAAAGAAATTGTTATTGAGTTTAGTAAAATTATTGAGAAAAATAGGATATCATGCAATATATTGAAAAGTTAATTAATAAGTATGGTGGAGTTGTTAAGGATAGTGAATTGGTTTCGATGACTTTTGAATAATCAGGGCCTCAGTGATCTTTACATCTTCATATCAAGGAGCTAAGCATACTTTTGGATATCAATGTTTGGATTTTTTCACCCTTTGGGTATTAGTGTTTATTTTCTCACCTTTTGGGTATTGACAGGGTCAGCCCTCGGGCGATGCTCCGGGTCATTTCATTTTGAATTTTGTGTGATTCTTAATTTTTTCGTTTATCGTTTTTGAATAGTTTTGATGGTTTTACCACTGATAATGTTTTCTTATTTTCCCATTGTATGCTAGTCGCATTGATTCATGTTTGTGAAAGAATTCTTTATTATCATCAGTATTTCAATGCATCAAGTAAGAAATCAGACACAACATTTAAACTTTCTACAAAACCTACTCCAAATTTACATATAGTAATGGAAAGGAAAAATAATTACACCCAAAATAATTCCAACCTTTATTTTCTGGAAAACGTATACCCTAATACCAATTTTATAATGGTTTCACAGGGAAGCAGACAATTGAAAGAGAGAATGAAGAGGGTGTAATCAGAATGAAAATTCAGAGACAAACTTAGTATATTTAATAATTGTAGCAATTACCTGTTAATTAAGGTTACAACTTATAATGGGTATCAAATTACCTGTTAATTAAGGTTACAACTTATATGGGTATCAAATTACCTGTTAATTAAGGTTACAACTTATAATGGGTATCAAGCAACAATTGTTAGCTTAACTTCACTTCAGAGGTATTAACAACGGAACCCTAATCGGCAGACGTTTCACATTCTCCCCAAATGGCATTGAAGGGTCTTGGCTAAGTTCAACCACCATGACTCACACCTATCTTCATTGATTGAACTTGATTGTAAGGCTTTCGGATTTTCTCGATGGGTTGTCATTGTCTCGTGGAGTATGAAGATGTTGAAGAATGGAGCTTAGGAAAACAAAAGGTTTTTTTCTATTGTTGAAGGGTTTATATATAGTATATTAAGTGAAAAAGCAAAAGCTGATCACTTGAAAAGTTGTAGCGTAGTGGTGGAAATGTTGGAATTGTGTGCTATAGATCATGGGTTCGAAGCTCTGCGTGAGCATTTTGCAAATATTTTAAAAATGTGTCATATTAGTTGTACATGGAACCCATAACAATATGTGAATTGGAACGACATGTGGAGGCCTATAATTCTTGATAACGTTTTTTAATATATATATATATAGATTATCATTATTGTTGACTTTTAAGAGTATTATATTTGTTTCTAGTGACATAAAGTGTGGTCCCACTTGTAAAATTAAGTTATTTTATTATGGGGACCCTTGCGGCAAGCTTGACAAATTTCATATCTTCTGTCTTGATCTGCTTTTCTCACTTGGAGAAATGAAAAGTTTATTTGGGACAAACATTTAGAGGGAAATGGGAAGTTTATTAAGGGACAGAGGAAGTAATAAATAGCATCCCCTCAAAAAAAAAACTTATAAAAACAATGATCTAATATAAAACTTTTTGGGTTTTTCCATGGTATACCCCTGAGGTTTTATGTTTTCTAAGCTGTGCCCAAGGTTATGCAGTTATCTAATATATACCCCTTCTTTTAAATTGTTTAATTAATCCTAACCTTCCCGTTAACGCTCCGTTACTGAAAACGTTAGTTTGCAAAAACTGGTAACTGTATACTTAATTAACCACAAAAATTGGTGGAAGAAAGACTTTTTGGAGGGAAAATTTACCCCTCTAAAAGGGATTCTTTCTCTCTCCTCTTCACTTCTTTATAACCATTTCTTTCTCACTATTTCTCACCATTTCTCACCAAAAAGAATGTCAACCTCTTGTTCTTCAGTGATTTCACCATGTCAATGGGATTTCATTAGCCCGAAGTGTAAATGCAAACCCCCTTTAGATTGCAAGTTATATGTCTCTAATTCATCAAGAAACTCTAGGAAGGGTTATTGGAGATGTGATTTTTATAAGCATTTTGAATGGGTAGGGCCTCACAACATGGTTTGGACAGGTGATGGTGATCCTATGTTTCACGGAGCAGCAGTAGCAGGTGAAGACGGGTCTGTGAAGCAGTTTGTGCAAGAGATGGCAGTTTGTTGGGCTTGAAAGTTCACTTAGGGATTTATCAAAGTTGGATTGTTTATGTTTGTATTGTTAGTAATTGTTATGAAGATGTAATGTAGTCGGTTGAATGTATGGAGAACCAATTATGTGTTGAACTGAACATGGTGTAATGGTTAAATGTTCCATTAATGAAAGTGTATTTTGGCATGTTCATGAATTTTCCAAGATCGGTTATAGACAACCAAAGTAGCTACTTTAAATAGATAACACATTAAAAACGCTATCGTATTATATATCAAAAGTACACAACACTTCCAAAAAAACCTCCCAAATGAGGTTGCATCTGCTTCATAATGATGAAAACAAGAACCTCCCAGCAACTCCAAAATGTCACCACTTCCAAAATACAGTTTTTTGATTGTTAAATATATCAAAATACATCAAACACAAAATAAACCCTAATGCAAAAAAATTCTAACAGTTCATGAAAGTTGTTGTAGCCTCTTTAAGATTTTTGCAGCTTTTGGACTGACATTCTGTATCACATCACCAACACTAGCAGATGGTTGGCTCAAGAATGGGTGAAGATTTGAAGTTGGTTGTGATGTTGGTTGCTGCAGTGGTTGTGATTGTGCAATGATTGTAGATTGCTGTGAATTTTTTTTTTCCTTTTTGATTTGTGTGGATGTTCCCTTCTTTAGCACATTTTGTTTTTGCACATTTTGACTGGATGATGCTTCTTGTGTACCACCTGTTGGTTGATTGGCAATATCATCCCAATGTACTGCTGCCCCAGCAATCATCATATCAATTACATTGGTTGCTCCACTCCCATTAACATCTCCATCTTGCTTCTGTTTCTTACTTTGTCTACCCCCAACACTAACCTTCTTGCTTGTTTTTGAGCCATTTCCTTTGCTGTTGGACCCCCCCCATACAACTAGCAACATTATGTTCAGTTCCTTTGCATTTACTACAAGTGACAATAGCACTTCTCTTTCCCTTGCTCTGTTCTCCTTGCTCTTTTCTTCTATTTCTTGGTGGCCTTCCAACACTTCTTTTCATCACTGGTGGAATAAGAGTAGGCACATCAGGCATATGTGGCCCCTGTTCTTGGCTAGGAACAGGTGCAATATTGCCACTATATGCCTGTTTGTACCTTGCAACAGAATACTACTCACTTACATATTGAACATGAT
The DNA here is from genome assembly GCA_947645195.1 of Patellifolia procumbens. Classification (NCBI taxonomy): domain Eukaryota; kingdom Viridiplantae; phylum Streptophyta; class Magnoliopsida; order Caryophyllales; family Amaranthaceae; genus Patellifolia; species Patellifolia procumbens. Next base: position 1,786,525 of record CANSGD010000920.1, read on the forward strand.
CTTTGCCATCATATAGTATAGCCTTAATTCCATGTTTAAATGGAATCCCACTTATTTGCCATGTTCCACATGCATAACTTCTTGACTAAAGAGAAACAGGTAATCTAGCCCTACCATCATGAATCTCAAAAGTCCCTCTTCCACTGGGATATGCCTGACAAACTCTAGAATCTTTTGTCAATACCTTAATTCTTTGCAATATGTTAGGGCATATACCATCATCTAACCATTGATCAGATAGTTGTTGCTTAGTAGCATGCCTAACCATAGCAATTCTTCTAACACCTAAGCAAAAAGGCAAGTGTGTATATCAATACTTACTAGAATAACAAAAACTAACAAGGTGTATTTTATAAGTTGTAGTTATTACCTTTTAGGAGTGTTAGCACATGATTAGTTCTATCAACTCCAATAGTGCTATTGAAGCTCTCAACAAAGTTGTTAGTATTTTCATCATTGGACAATGTTGGATCAAACTTCCATCTAGTCTACCTTTCCAATGGACCAACATCATACAACCATTTAACTGCTCCTAAACCACCATGCTTCTGTACTTGTTGCATAGCTTTTCTGAAGGAGTACTCTGAGTACGCATTGGTGACACACCAAAACAGCTTGTGCATAAGCAAACCCGGGAACTCAGATTTGAAATTCTTGCATAAGTGTCTTGCACACATCATCAAGAGATGGATCAATTCCCTGTCAAACATAAAAAGCATATGTTAATTCTTGTTTATCATGGTTTTAGGTCTATAAACATCATAACTAATGTTACCTTTTGCTATCAGACATAATGGTCCAATCTTCTCTACCAGTCTCAGTTAGAATCTGCTTCAAATGGTGAAAAAACCAACTCCAGCTTGTTTTGTTTTCTGAATCCACAACAGCAATTGCAGCTGGGAATATCTCATTGTTCCCATCCAGTGAACCAGCTGATAGTAATATGCCTCTGTAATTTCCTTTAAAGTGACATCCATCAACCCCTATCACCCCCTACAACCACTAATTACACCTCTAAATTGTGCTGCAAAGCTGACAAATATACTTCTAAACTGTAAGGCCTTTTTAAGTTGATTTACCTCTGCCCATGTGCAAAATGCTACAGAACCAGAATTTACCCCTTTAAGCAACTCACAACATAAAGGCAAATTGGAATAACTATCATCATGTCCACCGTGAATTTTCTTCATTGCAATTACCTTCATCCTGTACAATGTTGAAGTGGCCATCTTTAGGCCATATCTCTCCCAAAGCAATGCATTCATAGTCTTCCCCTTGATATCAGGATTAGCCATAATATCCTCTAACAACTCGTTTGCTGCCCATTCACAGTTACACATAGGATTGTTCACAAGATTAAGATCACATAAATGCTTGTGTCTAATGCTTTTTATAGCCCAAGTATGGCCATCAAACAAAATAGAAGCATGTATTCTCCAACCATATCTTTGACCAGCACATTCTACTGTATACCTTAAGCTATCAGCCTTATTAACCACAATTGCAAAACCCTCCTGTATGCAATACTCTCTTAGTACATCTTTGAAGTGATCCTTATCAACAAAAAACTACCACTTATTCAGCCTAATATTGCCAAGTTTAGCTTCCTGAAACACCTCTCCATTCTTGTACATTTTTGTCAAATGTCCGTTATCCTCTGGATCCCACTCAATATTGTGAAAGGGCTCCCAACCACCATCAACATAGTTTTGATTAAGTAGTTGTTGTATGTCCCCCATCTTTCAAATCCAACTCATCATCTCTTTCTTCAGACTCCTCACCACTCAAACCATTGAGAATATATTCACCATCAGTATCAGAATCATCTCCACTCAAACTTGAACTACCTTCATTATCTTCCTCAATTTCAAGTTCATCAAGACTATGTACTTCTCTATTCCTAGTCCTTGGTTGTTGTTCAATAGTTAATTGTGATTGAGTATTTATTTCACTTACTTTAGTTCTTGGAACCCATTGTCCTCTCAAAAGTGATGTGGATTTGGGTGTTTTTGTACCATAGGGAAATGATGATTTCCTCAGTTTATCTCTTGTACATTTGTTAATAACAATTGACTGTGTGGTTGAGAAGAGTTTGACTGAGGTTGTTGTGCACTAGCTGGTTGGTTTGGAAATATTACTTCAACATTGGGGTTATGAATTGGACTGTTGCAATGGTATCTAGGTGATGGAGGTGAAAGTGGAGTATCTATTTGAGGAGGTGAAAGTGGAGTATCTATTTGAGGAGGTGAAAGTGGAGTAGCTATTTGAGGAGGTGAAAGTGGAGTATCTATTTGAGGAGGTAAAAGTGATGTAGTTATATAGGTATGAACCTGATTTCCTTGTTTATCTACCAATATAACTTCAGGAGGATCATTGGACTTATTTCTAAGAGATCTCCTAATTGGCAATTTATCAACTCTCTTAGGTTTTAGGTTTGGGTATGGGACTTTTGTTGTACCACTCTCTTCCCTCACCCTCTGTGCTAAGGTCCAAATGAAATCAGGTTCAGGCAAAGAACACACCTCAATATCAATTTCTTTTGTGTTAATCAAATCAAACATGGTCATCGTTGTTTTGTCATCAGTTAGTTGGTAGATTTCCTCTCGATGGCAATATTATAGTACAGGGTATTGTGGTAACTCATAATCATTACTAAAAAATCCATCAACCATATCATTCAAAACATCCATCAACAAACACTTATCAATATCATCCACCACTACTTCAACACAATTACTCATATACTGAAGTTTAAGTATCCTCCCAGACATTCTGCATTCAAAAGAAACACAAATAAGTACTCCCTCCGTTCCCTTTTGATGTTCCCATATAGAATATGGGGGAAAACCAATGCAAATTGATGTAGATGATAATCTTTTGAATTTTATATTGTATAAAGTGTACTTTGGTACTTTTTGCTTTTGAAAAAGTAAGAGAGAAAGAAAGAAAAGTTAGTGATTGAGAAAGAAATTATTCTAAAGTGGGCCCATGTGTAAGACAAAAAGTAAAAAGTGTTGTAAATATTTGGTTGCTGAAGGGTAAGATGGAGAAATAAATGTTCTTAAAATGGAAAAGATTCAATATGGGAACAACTTTTAGAAACGGCCTAAAACGGAAAATGAGAACATCAAAAGAGAACAGAGGGAGTACAATTTATCACTGTAATTTGAAATCAGAATTCACAACAACCTTTTTATCCCTAATTAAATTTCACATTGCCTATTCTCAAATGGGTTTAACCAAAACAAACAACACATTGCAAATTTCAGCAATGTACTTAACACCACACCCACACTTCAACAATGTACTTAACAAAACACCCAAAAATCAACATTTACATCTTTATTTTCAAGCAACACCAATTTTGACATGCATTTTCGGAACTTTAATTGATTTACCTCACAGATTAAGACAAAAAGCCTCGATTTTTATGATCCTCAAAAATGGTTGTCAAACCTTCCTCGGACAAAAGAGCAACATCTAAATCCTTGATTTTCGATTCTTCACCTTCAGTGTTGCTCTAATCAATCTTCGTATGAAATTAGAATCTTCCGAAGGTTTTTTTGGGGGAAATTAGGGATGAATTTTAGGGTTTTCAGTTGAGAGGAAGTGAAACAGGGGGTAAGTGTTTTGGTTGATCATTTTAGAGGGAAATGAAGAGACGCAAATGTTATTGTTGTTTTCATACTTCTTTCCTTTTTTAAAAAAAATTTCAAATTTACTAACAGCAATTAACTTCTTACAAACGCCCGTCATTAGTAAAGAGTGTCAAAGGTTAGGGTTAATTAAACAAATTTAAAGAAGGGGTATATATTAGAAATCTGTATAATCTTGGGCACAGCTTAGAAAACGTAAAACCTCAGGGGGAATATCATTGAAAAACCCAAAAATTTTAATATAATTATCTATTATAATGGTTCTGTTAAAACCACTATAAAAAACGTTAAGTTGAACTACGTGTTACTTCTCAACTACCCAATATGAAATGATAAAAATACCCTCATTTTATCCTGCCCAAAAGAAGCATTTAATGAACATGCAACATCATTCACCATCTTCCCCAATTTACTCGTACTATTTACATTCACTGATAAAGCTAACTCATACATCTTCTTTCATTTTAGGAGTAAAAGCTTGTGGTCCAAAGCAGAAGGTTGGAGAAAAGTGTACTTAAAGCATAAAATGGAAGTAAAGGAGACGAAATTGTAATTAAAGCTTCAATTGGGGGGTCTAAACAGGTATGCCATTGTATATTTATCACTTTTATTAGCGTAATTTTCTGTGGTAATAGTTGAATCTCATTGAATTTTATTCAAAATATGAAAAATGTTATGAAACGATGAACATAGAAGCAAGAAATAAACTAGACAAAAGAGAGAAATACTGAGAGAAGGTTTTTACTCGGTGCATTTTGCATTCTTCCTAGCATGCATATATATACTACAATCATGCTATGCTCGCTTATGTCTATATGCTATAGCATTGGGGGGGGGGTAAATTTTCTACATGCATTTATAGGATAAATTGAACTTTCCCACCTTTTTAAATCACGAATTTCAAAACTCCCACCTTTGTTTTTTTTTTTAAACTCCCACCTTAAAACTACCAAAAGTTTTAAAACTCCCACCTGTTAACGGAATCCGTCAAATAATCTGTTTTGTGGGGCCCGCTTTTGTCTAAGTTTGTTCATATCTCGTTCAAGGTCTCGAATTGGAGCTTATCTTTAGTCAATAATGCATTAAAGTGAGAAATTGAGGGAAAAATTGCAATTGAATTTAGGGTATTTTCAAGTAGGAGATTGCGCATCACATTTCAAAGGATTTACTACAATTTATTGAAGTAATTTTTAATATTTGCTGAGATTTTTGTTGTTCACAGATTTAGGGTTTCTTATGGTCTCTTTAAGTACTTTTCAATTGAGTTTATTTGAGTTAGTTTAAAACCCTAATTTAGCAATTAGAGGTCTGTTTAGGTAATTAAAACCCTGATTGTGCATAAATTTTTATTATTTGTTGTTTGAATGAAGGATTACCATGTTCGGAGAAGTTGATGATGATGGAGATGCTTCTCATATGTAGATGGAGGGAAAATGACAAGATTAGCAATAAAATTTTGATGTTTACTTGTGTTTTGATGGTGAAGTAGAAGAGAGAGAAAGAGAGAGTAGAGGAGAGAGAGAGAGAATCGTGACTTTGAAGGTGAAAGTTTACGGGTGAAAACAAACTTAGACAAAAGTGGGCCCCACAAAACAGATTATTTGACGGTTTCCGTTAACAGGTGGGAGTTTTAAAACGTTTGGTAGTTTTAAGGTGGGAGTTTAAAAAAAAAACAAAGGTGGGAGTTTTGAAATTCGTGATTTAAAAAGGTGGGAAAGTTCAATTTTTCCGCATTTATAACATGCATGGTACATGGTAATAGATTGTCATTCATCTTTGACCTTTAACACCCCCCTTGAATGTCCATCTTTTCTAATGATGCTTCTTACAATTATATCTCCTTATATGGTTAAACATACCGGCTCATTAAAAGCCTTGTCAGGAAAAACCAGTGGGATAAAAACTTGATCGAAGGGAAAAAGAGTGTAGTGCATATAAGAACTATAATACTCCCTCTAGAATGCCCATTGCCTTATTTACAACAAAAACATGGTGCAACTTTATTGTGTTATATGCTGATATTTACTACCTCGTTAAAAACCTTGTCAGGAAAAACCAGTGGGATAAAAACCTGATCGAAGGGAAAAAGAGTGCAGTGCATATAACCCTCCCCCTGAGTCTAACATAGGTCACTGTGGTGACACATTCCGATCTTGTGCACCAATTGTTCGAATCTCTTTGAAGGAAGGGACTTGGTAAACAAGTCCGCAAGGTTTTCACATGACTTAATTTGTTGAATGTCTATATTTTCTTCTTTTTGGAGATCATGCGCGAAGAAGAGTTTCAGTGATAAATGTTTGGTTCTATCTCCCTTGATATATCCTTCACTGACTTGGGTGATACAAGCACTATTATATTCAAAGATCAATGTTGGATTATCGGTAACTGAATTCATCCCGCATTCTTTTTGGATATGGCTAATCATTAATCTGAGCCAAACGCATTCTCTTCCAGCTTCATAGAGAGCAATCAATTCAGTATGATTTGATGATGTGGCAGTTAATGTCTGTTTCGTTGATCTCCATGATATTGTTGTACCTCCATAAGTGAATACATACCCAGACTGTGACTTGGCCTTTTGAGGGTCGGATAAGTACCCAGCATCTACATAACCAATGAGTGAAGCACTTTGCTTTGATTGATAAAATAATCCAAGGTCATGTGTTCCTCTGAGATACCGGAATAGGTGCTTAATTCCATTCTAATGCCTCTTTGTTGGCGCATTACTGTATCTAGCTAAGAGATTCACTGAAAAAGCTATGTCAGGCCGAGTATTATTAGCTAGGTACATTAAAGCGCCAATTGCACTTAAGTATGGTACTTCAGGACCAAGAATTTCTTCATTTTCTTCTCGAGGTCGAAATGGGTCGTCTTTCACATTCGAAGACCGCACAACCACTGGAGAGTTTAATGGATGTGCTTTATCCATGTAAAAACGTTTTAAGACCTTTTTCATATAATTTGATTGGTGAACAAAGATCCATCTTTCAAATGTTGCATTTGTAAGCCAAGGCAAAATTTTGTTCTCCCAAGGTCTTTTATTTCAAATTCTTTCATCAAGTATCTTGCAATTATTTCAAGTTCTTTATGAGTTCCAATGATGTTCAGATCATCAACATAAACTGCTGTTATAGCAAATCCTGATTTGGATCGTTTAATGAAAACACAAGGACTAATTTGATTATTTTTTAATCCTTTTTTCATAAGGTATTCACTGAGACGATTGTACCACATTCTTCCAGATTGTTTAAGTCTATAAAGCGATTGTTTTAGCTTTATAGAGATCATGTCTCTGGATGTGTACTTTTCTGGTAGTTTTAGTCCATCAGGGACTTTCATGTAGATGCCAGTGTTAAGTGACCCATATAATTATGCAGTTACGACAACCATCACACCGCATTTGAAGTTTTTCGGAGACGGATTAACTCACCGGAAATCTTATTGTAGTTGCATCAACTACTGGAGAATACGTATCATAATAATCAATCCCTGACATTTGTGAGAAGCCTTGAACAACAAGCCCTACTTTATATCTAACGATTTCATTTTTCTCGTTTCGTTTTCTGACAAATACCCACTTGTATCCCACTGGTTTTACATCTCTTGGTGTCTGAGTTATTTGTCCGAAAACTTCATGATTTTCAAGGGATTTTAGTTCTGCTTGAATTGCTTCTTTCCATTTTGGCCAATCTTGTTTGTGGCGACATTCGTATACGGTTTTTGGTTCCATATCATTCTCATCAGATATCATTTCAACCGCTATGGAGTAAGTAAAGACTTCATTTATGACAACATTTTTTCGATTCCACTGTCTCTTTGTACAAGCATAATTAGTCAAAATTTCATTGTTGTCGATACTTTCGTGTTCCTCGTTATTTGCAACATCTTCTTCTTTGTCTTTGTCTTTATCTTTTTCTCCATTTTGAATTTCATGATTTTCAATTGGAGGAACAATCATTTGTTCCTTTTCTATTTCATCTCGCATTTTATTTTTTCTTGGTTTCGAATCTTTCGAACCAGGTGGCCTTCCATGCTTATGGCGTGCCATAGACTCTTTTTCGATTGCCTTATTATCTATGGGAATTTCAATTCGTGGGAGAGCAGCCTCTGCTGGTATATGTGACTTTGTCACTTTTTTTTACTATCAACGAATGCATCAGGCAATTGATTTGCAACACCTTGTAAATAAACAATTTTCTTAACTTCTTGTTCACAAGAGTTCGTTCGTGGATTAAGAAAAGATAATTGTGTTGCATTTCATGTAATTTCTATATCTTTCTTATTTGGCTCCACTTTCTCTCCCCATAAGGCTGGGAATAGGCTTTCATTAAAATGACAATCTGAAAAACGAGCCGTGAATAAATCACATGTCATTGGTTCAAGGTATTTTATAATTGATGGCCATTCAAAACCAACATATATTCCCAGCCTTTGTTGTTGACCCATCTTTGTGCGTTGTGGTGGAGCAATAGGGACATATACACCACATCCAAATATTTTCAAATGTGAGACATTTGGTTCCCGGCCATAGACTAATTGCAGTGGTGAGAATTTTTGATAAGCAGTTGGTCTCAATCGAATCAATGATGCTGCATGTATTATGACATGACCCCAAACAGATGAAGGCAACTTTGATTTCATCAATAGTGGTCTTGCAATCAATTTCAATCTTTTTATTAATGATTCAGCAAGACCATTTTGTGTATGAACATGAGCCACCGGATGCTCCATATCAATCCCAATGGATATACAATAATTATTAAATGTTTGGGATGTAAATTCCCCAGCATTGTCGAGTCTTATTCTTTTAATTGTATAATTCGGGAATTGAGTTCTCAATCGAATGATTTGAGCAAGAAGTTTTGCAAATGCACTATTTCTGCTTAATAAAAAGCTTACATGTGACCATCGTGTTGAAGCATCAATCAACACCATAGAGTATCGACAAGGTCCACATGGGGGATTAATTGGCCCACAAATATCTCCTTGAATTCTTTCAAGAAATGTTGGAGATTCAATAGCAATTTTATTTATAGAGGGCCTTGTTATCATTTTCTGAAGTGAGCATGCTGCACATGCTAACTCATCTGTCTTTGGGATTTTTACATTCTTTATTGAATGCCCGATTGAGTTCTCAATGATCCTATGCATCATTTCTGTGCCAGGATGACCTAAAAGGTCATGCCATAGATTAATCAATATCTTATTATCTAACTTCTGGTTAGATATCATGTTTACTTCAAACAGACTTATATCAACATTGTATAGTCCTGAAGAATATGCTGGCAATTTCTCACAGATATATTTCTTGTCATTTCTATTTTCCGTGAGACATAGATTTTCCGTTTCATCATTCATCATTGTTTCCAAATGATAACCATTTTTACGCACATCTCGAAAGCTTATAAGGTTTATTCGAGGTTTACTTGAGTATAATGCATCATCAATAGTTAATTTTGGCCCTTTTAGGAGTACTAGTTGTTGGTCCATGCGCGTTGCGCGCGGTCCCCCAAGGTAGAGAAACATCTTTAGGGGTTATACTCTTCGTCTAATTCTAGATGAAATGATCTAATTGGACCTAAATGAATTGAATTGGAATGAACTGTTTGGAGCTGAACTGAAATAATATTTCTATTGTACTCACATGCCATTTATAGAAGTGTATTGACTAATATAGGACGGATGAATATAGAAAGTGTATCGATAATATGGGACGGAGGGAGTAATAATAAAAATATAAATAATAATAATAGTAATGACAATAATAATAATTAGTAACATAAATTAATTAAATAATAATAATAATAATATTTGATAAAATGGTTAAATAATAAATAGAGCTGAACTGATTGGAGCTAAACGAAAAATAAGTTGAAGAGAAAAAGCCCTTAGTGAATGTAATATTAGTTTACGTAAATTGATAATATTATTTTGGTTTGTAGTTGTAAAACAATTTTCTTGTAATAGGTGTTTTCCAACCCATGTTGGAATTATTCTTCCAAAGTAAGCTAATCTTCCTTTGGATAGAGGATCTCATATGACCTTCTATATGCTTAATCATGATGATATATATTCTAATTTAATGACACAACTCTCGTTCTTTAAATAATAGATTTACATAATTTTATATTTTAAAAAATACGAAACAGCTTAAACTACACTATCTTTCCTCGCCTGCACGCACAATGTACATTTAAGTCTAGTTATACTATAAGGGAAGAGGATATGGACACCTAAAATAAAATGTAGTAAAATAATAAAAAACAACATAAATAAAATAATCTCCATTGTATAAGAGAAAAGGGGGTAGATACCAAAAATAAGAAAAGCAAAACACAAAATAAAATCTTTATTCTATTAAAGGGCGAACACCAAAAATCAAAATTTTTATGATTTTTAGTTCCTAATTAATAGGCATAACTCATTCTGTAACTAATTGTTTTTACAATTTTTACTTTTATTTTTAAAAAACTAAGCAAGTTATCGGCTCTTCCTATTCTCCTTTCCATAATCTTCTTTCTCTTCTCGCTTCCAATAACAATTATAATTTCATACAATCTTTATTAGTTGTCGCTCGCATCACATACATTAAAAGCTAGGTAAGAAATAGAGTAACCAAAAGGCTGGCTTATGTCAAGCTATCAACCTTCAATCTACCAGTCAAGATAAACTTTCACCAAGGACCTTAACTTTTTGAAGAATTAACACCAAAATAAATCCATGAAGATTAATGAATAAAATTGAATTAAAAAGTGGCTTCCATGAAAAAGAAAAAATCATTTACCACCTAAAACAATAGTGCTTTAGTCGTAATTATGTCTAGGAATTTGTGTGAGTACATGTCAACCTCAAATAAGAGTTAAAGACCGAGTCTTACGAACTCTATTTGTAGTGACAAGAAAGGTAAATAAGGATAACAACATACATTAAAAATAAAGACTTCTTAGCTTTAGTCTCAATTGATATATTAGGAAACCAACTTCCATCCAACACCATATCCCATCTTGCGGACAATATTGCACATGAATATTGTATTGCCCATGAATACCCCAAGGGGGCTGACAATGGAACCCGCAAGGTTCACCTTTCCCTTGCTGGTAGCCCCTGATAGAAGCATAGCTCATCCTTGGAAGGTGCATAAGGTTGTCGATCTTGTTTTTATGATAAATAATGGAACAAGCCCCTTTTTTCAATTCAGCAAATCTCTCCTTGTCAAAGACATCTACAAGGTAAACTACAACAACATCAACCCGAGCCAAGTGAGCCAAGAGACTACAAGTTATAAAAGTTACAATGAGTAAGATTTCCCACAGCGGTCACCCCATCAAAGAAGAACGAAATTGTTAAACTAATCTAATTTCCAATTCTATGTCGTAAATGATAATAGAAAAGAATAGCTAAATAGCCAATAATCATTGATATGACAACTACAGAAGGTCCGCAACTCTAGATGAAAGAAGGCCCTTGATGAAATTATCGGGTCCAAATGAAACAAATGAATTCCTACATTGTCTTTTGATTTTTCTCTGTTCGTTAATCATATCTCTAGACTTCAAATATTCTATTGAAAATGAAAATAGCTTACAGCAACAAGTTGAGCTCTTTAAGTCAGCCTATGGTTATGGAAAGAAATCTTTGGACCTAAACCGCGCTAGCCAGCAATAGAATGCACAATAATATTATAAAGAGTTAATTGGACGCAACAACACAAACTATATCTTGGGTGCAAGCTACAACACAACCTTATTCGGGTTCACAACACAACCTGGACTTAATGTGTGGGTGCGTACCACAACATAAATGATGATCGGTGACTCTTTCCATCTCTCCATTAGCATCATTTTCATGAACATTCTTTCCATTACAGACCTCCGTATGTCTTCCAACATAGCTCTTATTGGCTTTGACCTAGCTTCTATAATCCAACCATTAAATTTCTCCGTCACCGATCATCATTTATGTTGTGGAATGCACCCACACTTTAAGTTCAGGTTGTGTTGTGAACCCGAACAAGGTTGTGTTATAACTTGCACCCAAGTTATAGTTTGTGTTGTTGTGCCCAATTTTGCCTATTATAAATGGAGAATAAATAAAGAGTAAATCATCCTGGGCTCTCTTCGTTCTTAAGGTAGAGCCCACTCAACACATTTCTCTACACAAGTTGAAATGAAAATAACATATTGCACTTTAAGCCAAATAAGAGCTCTCAAACCTCCAAGTAAGATGGCGAAGTACACCAAAGCTAAGGTTGGTGTTCTTCTCAAAAAGAAAACTTATTCAACTAAAAGATTGATTATAACAACTTGTCATTTTTCATTTGCAAATTTCTTGGTTCTAGCTACTGCTTTAAGGGACTCATACTAAATACAAAAATATTGGGTGATTAGAGCTAGGTGCTTCTCACCATAAATACTTTGTTCATTTAATCATTTTTTCTCATCAAACCATGAAAATGAGCAAAATATTGTGAAAAGGAGCATTCAGCTCTAGCTTGCTCATTTGACAATAATAAGATTACCTTACTGCCAATAGAAAAGGAAGCGTAAAAGTGCAATGTGAGAATTCGAGCAGGTAACAAAGTGGGTGCGGCTCCTGCTCCTGCTCCGGCTCCTTTATTTTTATCTCATAAAAGCTCGTAATGGAATTCAATTAGGTATTTTAAAATTTAAAGGAGAGGGAATTACGCCAAAAACAAGTCGGTTTTCAAGGCCACATTTCATCCGTCCCCCAAGAGATTTCCTATTTGGTTTTTCGCAGTCGAATTTTGTAAACTTTGAAGTATGAATTATCACCAATATATAAATTACTATAGATTATAATCATTCATGATGTTGTTAGATTCGTGCGAATATGCACACTGAAAATACCAACTATTTATTATTTTTATTAATACATGACTAAATATATTAACAATCAAAAATATGGAAGGGCGTCCGTACAAAAAAGTAAATGATAAGTGCATTGAGGGATGAAGGGAGTAAATCATACCGAGACGATGTGAAGGGGCTTAGGAGTATCTCTAGCAGACTCAGAATCATTTCCTAAAGTGGAATTGAAAGGAGAGGCAACAAGAGTAGCAATCCTGTTACAAGCAGAGAGAGAAAAAGAAGAAAGTTAGATAAAGCAGAGAAAAAAAGAGAATTACCCGAATTTGTTAAGCATGTAATAAGAGGACATTGAATTTTACTATTGAAATTTTACCGACATAAGCATGTAATAAGCAAATAGTTTTCACTTCCCTATTGACATCGCAGGAGCTTGCGGTTCCATGCGAAGCAATAGAGGAATGGAACCCTCTTTAAATCTTCCCCCAAAAAATCATTCTTGGCAACAAACAAGCAATAATCTTGAAAGCTGTAAATCATAAATCACAAAAACTCTACTGGTTTTGATATTAAGGCATCTGGGGATAAACAAAAACCCAAACACATCAAAGGGAAGAAGATTAGATCGAAAACCAAGAGTAAATATGTAAAAAAAATTAGCAAGAGACTAATTGCAATCAAAGTGAAAGGTTAAAGAAGTTCAAAGAATTGGTGGTAAAAAAACCAGGAGTAAATAAGAAATCATGAAAACTCTACTTCTTTAATTTAAAGCAACTGGGGATAAACAAAATAACAAACACAATAAAGGGAACAAGAGCAGATAGAAAACCGGGAGAAAATATAAATACTTGAGAACAACATGGATATGAATAACACATAACTATGATCAACGAAACAAAGCACATATGCACCATAGATAAGCTCATGAATTATGCGTCTAACGTTCTCCCTAGCACGACTCCTAGTGCTAATATCCAAACAAATCTCCCCAACTAATCCCAAATAAACAAAACAAAGCCATAATATGTGTGGCGAGATCCTGAGAATAGGCATTTCACATATAAATACAACTATCACTTAAGTTAACAAATAGTGATAAAGTGAATTAGAGGTTATATTATGACTCACCATATTAGAAGATTACATGAAAGAGAAAACTTAAAAATATAATTCAAATATCTAAAAAAGAAGAAAACTTACCCAAATGAAGTGAACCTGATAGAAAATGAAACACAGGAAGAGTTAATGACTCGAAAAACTTCAAAATAAAAAAAAAACAATGAAAAAGCTCACCAATTTCAAGTCAATGTGAGAACAACAAAAAACAGGGGTAGAGATGAGGAGCACTAACCGTAATTTTCACGTAAGAAACCAACGAGAATATCGAGAGTCAATTGCTAAATGAAAACCCATATTCGACTTCTTGTGGTACTTGTTGAAAGATCCTAATGCTTGAAGAAATCAATGGGGGCAAATATTACTTAATAAGCTTTCAACTCAATTAATAAAACAAAAAAATTTACCTATTCACAACAAATGCAAAAAAAAGGCAAACAAGTAAGAAACTTGTTAACTTTTTCAGCATTAGGACCAAGTCAAAGTAATACACCACTTGGCTTGAATCATCCAGAAATAAGCGTAGAAGGAATGTGAAATGATGGTTTACAACCCCAGAAATAATAACAAGAGTTGTAACTGTTAGTGCTAGTAACCGGGAAACAAAGATGAACACAATGAAAATAACAACGAATAAACGATCCTCTAGGCGTGTTTGGGAACACTTTCCCAAAAGCGATATTCCGACCGTATACGAAGCACGGGTTACACGGAATTCACCTCCGAGATACAAGAAGAACAACAAGAGTCACGCTCGTATGATTCTTGTCAAATGAGAACAAATTTAGTGTGATTTGTGATTGATGATCAATGTAAAAATGAGAGAAACTTGAGAGTGCTTTTAGAGAGAATGCAAATGAACCTATCCTTCATCTGTGACAAAACGTCACATATATGCACGTCAAAGGCAAAGAAACGGACAATAACCGTCCAAAAGCCAAAACCGCAAAAGTAAGCACGGAGGATCAGTGGCCTGTCGCGAGCCGCGACGAGAGTCGCGAGTCGCGAGCTGCTCGTCGCGAGTCGCGACCAGCCTCGCGAGTCGCGAGGGACTGATGTCCTCCTTCTTGCGTTGGCTTGGTTGCTTTGCTTCTTTCCACGTTTGTTACCACGTTTATGTTTACTATTATATCGTAAACACGCAAAGTGCATTCTAACGTAACTTGAATCACGACACCGTAATCAAGTAATACAAGTTAACGTTACATGAAGATTAATCAACCAAATACTCTAAATTATCCAACAATCCTCCCCCATTTAGAGTATTCTAAAAGATAATAAGCACTAAACATCATCAAAACAAACAACCTCATGCATCAATGAAAGTGTACTAAGACTTGAACTTCCACCTAGTATAATATACATTCCAAGAATCCGTATCCGAAAGGTGTCGCAAGTGATTGAACCAATCTCAATACATAGTGGAAAGCTTGAAGATACCATACACACAAGATTAACTATTTGAACTCATTAAACTTGACACTTAAAGCCATGTGTCCGTATCATTCATAAGTGTATCATAGCTATGCCCCTATAGCTACTTGAAGCGGCTAAACTTCACACTTACATAGGTAGAACTCTTAAACAAACATGCCACTATGATAAGGCATAACAAGAGAACTATTAAGTATATACATCCTCTTATCAACATCATAGTCAATATAAGAACAATACTCGAGGATACTTACAAATGTTCTTCAATCATCAAATGAAGGAATTAATCTTATTGAACTTAAGACCCAACGTCTTATTGGGCGTTAAGTTAAGATTCCTTCACTCGTGATTAACTAAGGGCTCCAATCCAAGACCGATTGCCATCCTCTTCACCGTATCTCTAGCCAAGGCCTTAGTAAAACAATCCGCTAGATTATACGTAGTCCGCACATAGTCAACAGTGATAACACTATCCTTGATAAGTCCTTGAATATAGGAATGCCGCACACCAATGTGCCTTAACTTACCATTATAAACTTGACTATATGCCCTTGCCAAAGCTGCATCGTTATCACAATGTATCGCTATGGGCGATATTGGTTTTGGCAACAAAGGAATCTCAATCATGAGATTCTTTAACCACTCCGCCTCTTTACTAGCCGAGGACAAAGCAATGAACTCCGAAGTCATGGAGGAGTCCGCAATGCAAGTTTGCTTCTTAGAAGCCCAAGAGATAGCACCTCCCCTAAGAAGGAAAACAAATCCACTTGTGGAAGAGTGATCCTCTCTATTAGAGATCCAACTTGCATCCGAATAACCTTCTAAAACCGAAGGATATCCACTATAGGATAAACCATAATCTTTGGTTTTCCCCAAATACCTTAAGACACGACGAATAGCATGCCAATGCTTCATACTAGGGTTACTAGTATACCTACTAAGCTTTCCTACCGCAAATGCGATATCCGGCCTAGTACTAGTCATAGCATACATCAAACAACCTATGACCCGTGCATACTCAAGTTGAGATACCGCACTACCATCATTTGGTATTAATTTCTCACTTGGATCCATAGGAGTTGATACAAAAGAGCAATCACTAACATTGAATTTCTTAAGTACTTTTTCAATATAGTGTGTTTGAGATAAACTCAATTTTCCATTGCTTCTATTAATTCTTATGCCTAGAATGACATCCGCTTCTCCTAAATCTTTCATGGAGAACATTGATGATAAGAAAGCCTTTGCCCACTCAACTTGTGACAAATCAGTCCCAAAAATCAACGTGTCATCTACATATAGACAAATCATAACACCATGACCTAAGTCATCAAATTTGCTATATACGAACTTGTCCGAATTATTCAACTTAAATCCGTTAGACAACACAACCTCATCAAACTTTTGATGCCATTGCTTGGGTGCTTGTTTTAGCCCATACAAAGATCTAACGAGTTTGCAAACTTTACCTTCTTGACCTTTTACAACTAACCCTTCGGGTTGTTTCATGTAAACCTCCTCATCTAGCTCTCCATTTAAGAACGCTGTCTTAACATCCATTTGATGGATCACAAGGTTGTGTATAGCCGCAAGAGCAATCAACAACCTTATAGTAGAGATTCTAGCAACGGGTGCATATGTATCGAATTAATCGATACCCGGCTTTTGGGAAAAGCCTTGAGCCACTAACCGGGCTTTGAACTTATCAATAGTTCCATCGATTTTCATTTTCTTCTTTAAAATCCATTTACACCCAATAGGTTTACACTTGGGAGGCAAATCCGCCAAAAACCATGTGTTATTCCCAATGATGGAATCCATCTCATCATCAATAGCTTCCTTCCAAAAAGGAGCATCTTGAGATCTCATGGCCTCACCATAAGTCAAAGGATTACCTTCCACATTAAACACATATGGAAATTTAGTCAATATAGAACTTCTAGATCCTACAACCAAATATACATGAAAATCCGGGCCAAAGGATTTCTCCTTTCTTGCCCTTTTACTTCTCCTAGGTTGTGATGAAGTCGATGCTACATTCCCTTCTAGAGTTTGTTCATCTACTTCATGATCATTTAAAGACCGATCATCTTCTTGAATATTGGTACTTGGAGTTACATCCTTTGGTCTAGGAATTGATGAATATCGATTTTCATCAAAGATTGCATCTCTTGACTCCACAATAGTGTGAATTGACCAAACGTCATTTTGTTCTATAACATAGAACCTATAGGCCTTGCTATGAATAGCATACCCTATAAAGATGCATTCAACTCCCCTTTCACCTAGCTTTTTACGTTTAGGTTCCGGCACTTTTACAATTGCCCTACAACCCCAAACTCTAAGATAACTTAGATTTGGTTTTCTTTTGTACCATAATTTATAGGGTGTAACTTTGTTCTTTTTCATAGGAACGCGGTTTAATAAGTAACAAGCCGTTAAAACCGCTTCACCCCAAAATCCATCACTTAAACCCGAATAGGATAACATAGAATTTACCATTTCTTGTAAAGTTCTATTCTTTCTTTCCGCTATACCATTTTGTTGTGGTGTATAACCCGCAGTTCTTTCATGTATGATTCCTAATGATTGGAAATAACTAGGATCATGGTATTCACCACCCCTATCGGTTCTAAGCCGTTTTATTTTGTCATTTAGTTGCAATTCAACCTCGTTTTTATAGATCTTAAACTTATCTAGAGCTTCATCTTTAGTGAATAGAAGATAAACATAACAATACCTAGAATGATCATCTATAAATGTTATGATATACTTCTTATTACCTAAAGAAGGAGTGCTATGGAAATCACATAGATCACTATGCACCAAATCAAGCAAATTAGTATCTCTTTCCACATTATTTGGGAAAGAATTTCTGGTTATCTTTGTAAGCATGCATGTTCTACACTTCTCTATACTTGGATCAAAACTAGGAATCAAATCATCCTTTGACATAGAATAAAGCTTTCTATAATTAACATGACCAAGCCGGTAATGCCATAGAGAAGAACTATCATTAACAACACAAACATTGTTTAACAAAGTATTCGAAATACTTAACTTGAACATACCATTACATAAATAACCTAATCCAACAAAAGACCCTCCTTTAGATAGAATAAATTTATCCGACTCAAACACCATTTTAAAACCTATTCGATTCAAGATAGCTCCCGAGACTAGATTCTTTCTAAGGTCCGGAGCAAATACAACATCTCTTAAAACAAGAGACTTTCCGGAACTAAAACTAGCTCAACTTGACCTACTCCTAAGACTTTAGCAGTAGAATCGTTCCCCATGTAAAGAACTTCTCCTTCATCCGCCTCCTTGAAGGTCTTGAAGAGAGATCGTTCCTTGCATACATGTCTTGAAGCTCCCGAATCGATGTACCATGAACAATCATCATGTACACAAAAGATTTCAGAAATCGTACACACATAATTCAAAACCGAATAAAGTGAAACTTGTGCACAAGTACCTTGCTTGGGTTGGGTATGGCTTGACTAGCCTTTCCCACCACCATGCCCATTCTTGTTCATCTTTTTCTTCCAAATGGTGCAATCCTTCTTGAAGTGACCGGGCTTTCCACATTCCCAACAAGCTCGTTGTTTTCCTCCTCCACCAAACTTTGGTTTCTTACCATAGTTTCCCTTGGTGAAGTTATGTGCCCTCTTCTTAGGATTAGAGTCATGAGACTTTCCATCCTCCACCATGTTAATAGTGGAAGAACTAGGATTTACCTCCTTTTGACCATCTTGAACCCGAATGCCCTCTTCAATCCGAAGATGAGCACCCAATTGTTCAATAGTCATTTCATCTTTTCTATGTTTCAAACTATTTCGAACATCTTTCCAAGAGGAGGGTAATTTATCGATTATTGAAGAAACGGCAAATGTTTCATCCATACTAATATCATGTTGTTTAAATCTTCCTAAAATTCTTTGGATTTCATGGAATTGCTCCATAATTGGCCTAGACTCAACCATTTTAAAATTATTAAAATTGCTCACTAGAAATTTCTTACTAGAAGCGTCTTCGGCCATATATTTAGACTCTAAATCATCCCAAAGAACTTTAGCGGATTCATAATATTGATAAACATCAAATAAATCATCGGACATACCATTAAGAATGTGACCACGGCATATGTAGTCATCGTTCTCCCACTTCTTCCTCTTCCTAGTAGCCTCAATCGTCTCATCATCCACTTCAATGTGCTTCGGGGATGTGAGAACGTACACCACCGCCAAAGAGGTAAGAAGAAAGTGCATCTTCTTTTGTCATCTACTGAAACCCACGCCTTCAAACTTATCAAGTTTGTGAAAATTCGCTGTCATCTCACGAAGTGTAGCCATCTTCAAGTAAATATCGCTTTTGGATTGTTAGTGCTAGTAACCGGGAAACAAAGATGAACACAATGAAAATAACAACCAATAAACGATCCTCTAGGCGTGTTTGGGAACACTTTCCCAAAAGCGATATTCCGACCCTATACGAAGCACGGGTTACACGGAATTCACCTCCGAGATACAAAGAAGAACAACAAGAGTCACGCTCGTATGAATCTTGTCAAATGAGAACAAATTTAGTGTGATTTGTGTTTGATGATCAATGTAAAAATGAGAGAAACTTGAGAGTGCTTTTAGAGAGAATGCAAATGAACCTATCCTTCATCTGTGACAAAACGTCACATATATGCAAGTCAAAGGCAAAGAAACGGACAATAACCGTCCAAAAGCCAAAACCGCAAAAGTAAGCACGGAGGATCAGTGGCCTGTCGCGAGCCGCGACGAGAGTCGCGAGCTGCTCGTCGCGACCAGCCTCGCGAGTCGCGAGGGACTGATGTCCTCCTTCTTGCGTTGGCTTGGTTGCTTTGCTTCTTTCCACGTTTATTACCACGTTTATGTTTACTATTATATCGTAAACACACAAAGTGCATTCTAATGTAACTTGAATCACGACACCGTAACCAAGTAATACAAGTTAACGTTACATGAAGATTAATCAACCAAATACTCTAAATTATCCAACAGTAACAACCTATTAGCAGACATATGAAGGAAGAAAAATAACTCAAAGCAAATCTTTTTAAAAGAGAAAATAATACCTTAAAGGCTTGAACATACTTTGGTTTCAAGTGCTTTTGATAAATTAGATGTCAAGTGTCTCCATCTGCATCAATAACAACTTAAAATGGGATCCTCGTCCTTCTTCAATACCATCAAAAAGTCCCCAAAGATATTAGGGAGCTAATTATCGAAGAAATCTTTATAACTGTATGCTTAAGTCATAATGAGATTATAAATGGAAAAAAACTCAAACAAACTGAATGTTTAAAGTATCTTAAAGAGATTAGGAAACCAACCAACCTTAAGAAATTTGACAAAACCAGTCTATAATTTTGAACCAAGCTTGCTGCCCAAGACTTCGTCACATCTGCCTTGCTACCCAAGAATTAGTAGACCTATGGCTTCAAGTCTCTGGTAATTCCGCTAATCACATAACTACAACATTTCACTAATAACTTAAATTAAACTAAGAAACTAACAAGAAACCATGATAAAATTAAAAAGGGATAATAAGTTTGTAATCGAAATTCGAGAACATGTTAGTTAACTCGAATCAAACATTAAACAATAAACAATTAAACAAATTTCACATCCCATGATTTTTCCTAATTCGATTTTGTGTATGAACACTAATTTAACGAACCCCAGTTTGGAAATTCAAGAATAAAACTAAAATTGGTTAGGAGCTTACTTGAACAAGGGTAGTAATTAGGGTTGTTTTCTGAAATTCGATTCGAAAACAACAAGCCCTAAAAATTCGATACTAAGACTTTCTGTGAAAGAAAAAGGTGTATGTTTTTCCTCAGATCTTGAAGCTATTGCTGCCTAACAACTTGCTAAATGAAATACGACACCTTAACTGCATAGACTAGTCCTTGGATCCACAGAAATTGGTGTTCACACATTTTTTAGAGATTTGTCTCTTCCACTCTAATTTTTAGCAATGGCGGAGAATTTAGCAAAAGATGACCTAATTGAAAACCTGGTTCCATTGGGGTGCTACTTTCACAAGAAGATGGTAGGGTTTACGGAGGAAAGGGCGGAAAGATAAGGGGGAGAGAATGCTTTTACCGAGACATTGAGAGATAAGAAAGTAGAAAGAGAAAGAGAGGACAAAAGAATGATGAGACATGACGAAAAAAAGAAACCAGAGATTTCAGTAGAGAGAGGTTACAACGGAAGAAGACGGAAGAGGAGAAAAGTAAAATGAAAACGCTGAAAGACAAATTAATCTAGCGGCTTGTCTACTGTGAAAATCAATGGTTTTAGACTCATTTCACTATTCACATGAACAGTAAAATGTTACTCCCTTTTATAAGGGTTATAGATTACACAAGCTTTTCCGGATCCTTCGATGAGTTTTGCTGTCCCGGATTTGGTGTTGACATCAGCTTGAAACATTGTTAGTTTTGAAAAATACTATTTATTTTTCAATATGATGTGCGTTGTTCCACTATCCAGGAGGCATTGGTATCCAGATCCATTTTTAGGTTGATCCATATCTTCATAATAAGAAACAAATTTAATAAGAACATGCATATTTCATTGATAATTAGATGGTAGTACAATGCTTAAACAAAACAGACATTAAATAAATACTTGATCAACAAGGAAATAAATACTTTCATAGCTAAACAATCAATTTTCCCCTAAATTAAAATCATTTTCAGTTTCAACTCCATCCATAAAAAAATCGGAGACATCAAGGCTAGGCAATGAGGTATTTGCCTCATTAACAAAATTGGCTTCTGCATCTTTTCCTTTATTTTTCTCTAGAAGCCTGGTAGAGATCTACCAAATGCTTGGTTGTACGACATGTACGCCCCCAGTGCCCAGCTATACCACATCTATAGCATATATCTTTTGCCTTTTCGATTATCATGCTTGTGGTATTGTTGTCCCCTTTCATTGTTTTTGAAGTTATTATTATTTTTGGGGGAATATCCTTTATCTCGGCCACGGCCTTGACCATGATCGTTTCCACGTCCTTTCCCATGGCCATTTCCATGCCCACCTCTGTTTACAACATTTGATTCAGGTGGATCTGAGATTTCTACTGCATTCGCCTCTTGGAATTAATGCCAAAGACTCAATTGGTCTAAGATTATGATTCTTTAGTAGAAGATCATTATTTTGCTCAGCCACCAACAATACAAAGATTAGCTCATAGAATTTTTTAAAGCCCCTTTCTCTGTATTATTGTTGTAATATAATATTTGAGGCATGGAATGTAGAGAGAGTTTTCTCTAGCATTTGTTCCTCAGTGATCGGATGATCATAACATTTCAGCAACGATACAATTCTAAACAGTGTTGAATTGTAGTCACTGATGCATTTAAAATCTTGGAACCTTAGATTAGTCCATTCGAATAATGCCTTGAGGAGGAGAATATTTTTGTGGTGGCCATATCTTTCTTTGAGGTTGTTCCATAGTTCTTTTGGATCTTCCACCAATAAGTATTCAGTTTTTAGGCTCTCATGCAGGTGGTGTGCAACATCCCGTCCGATACAAAGAACAAAGAGACAATAATAAATAAAATAAAGCAACTAGTGGTAGTGAAAATACCACTAAGACGGAGATGCTACTCTAAGGAGTAGAATTTAAACTATGAATAAACATAAATCCTCCAAATATAATAATTAACTTCCGATATTCATATATAAAGGGAAATGAGGTCCCATACCCTCATTCCAACCAAAGTTCCAAACATTAAAGAAACTCCAAAAGAAACCTCAAGATTAAGTGATCCAAACCCAAAAGACAATACTAATAATCCATGGTTAAAAACATACGACAAAATATAAAGGAAAACTACTTAAGGCCTACTAGGAAGCTAGTCCTAATTCCCGACTCATAGTACTCATCTACAATGACAAGCACCACCTTCTTGCTCACAAGGCCAAAACGCACTTTTCCGGTCCAACCCGTAATAACCCTAAACAACATCGTCATCTGTAAAATAATAACAACTTCCACAATCAGTGGGGAGTAACTAGCAGTTCTCCCAGTACAAACAGGAACAAATAATAAACTTAAAGAAATTAGAAGCACGCCAAAGACATACACCACAAAGAAACATAATCACAACACGAAATACATGATACTACGAGTCATAATCATCAAACATACATAAAGAGAAGGCAAAGTACCAATGATCAAATCAACACACACAACCAAGCACACATCAATTCAAAGACAACAGACCATACCGCCTGTGAGTAGACTCATTGGACCATACCGCCCAAGGCCTACTATGCATATTTGAGGACCATACCGCCCTGCCGAATAGCAATGCACATTCGAGGACCATACCGCCCTGCCGAATGGCATACTCAACGAACCATACCGCTCGTGAGTGAACCAATGGACCATACCGCCCATGGTTAAGTAACCAAATCCTAGGACCATACCGCCCTCAGGATACAAACAAATTCCTAGGACCATACCGCCCATAGGATCAATCAAAATCAAATTCCTAGGACCATACCGTCCATAGGATCAATCAAACACAAAGAGCAATGTATACACGACAAGGCATACAAAGGAATCCAATCAACATCCATACATGAGTATACACGACAAGGTATACAAAGCAACTCAAACAACCAACATACGTATACACGCCAAGTTATACATAGGAATCCAAACAACAACAAACATGGGTATACACGACAAGGTATACACCAAATCCATTCCATAAGACATCAAAACATACATGTTGAGGCATATAACACAAAAACGTTATCTGAGTTTGGGTACGAAGTCAATTATGAATAAGTCACAATATTCCCCGTACATAACTCTTGGCGAAGAGATGCTAAGGACAGTATTATCCTCCCCCAAACATTTCGACGTCGACAACTCAAAGTATAGGCCCACAACACTCAACAAAACGAGCAACAACCAAAACTACCCAACAAACTAGGGTACATTCCCTTAATCAAACAACTCAAACCAACTCAAACGTACTCTAACATGCTTAACATACATGCCGAAGCCCAACACTACACAAATAAACATGGTGTAAGGTCAAAGGAAAAATTCAACAAAAAAACGCAACCAAGAGGGCAGGCCTTGGTCGCGGGTCGCGAGCCTGCTCGCGAGTCGCGAGCTGCCACTGCTCGTGGCTTGTGGGCTGTGCTCGTATGCACTCGCCTCGTCCAACTGACGTACGTCAAGTCTCAAGCAACAATTCCAACACCAATGCACATCCAACTCAACTAAAAACAACACCCTAGCATGATACTAACATCATCAAGAACCAATACTCAAACTCCAATGGTTAATCAAGTTACTCCAAATCGACACAACAACAAAAACATCAAACTTGACAAACCGACTAACAAGAACTAACAACATGAACATAACAACACGTTCACACATGGAAATACCACAACACAACTTTCCTAATCATGATAATACACTAAACCATAATCACACAATCATCCAAGTTCCACCTAACATGAACCTAGGTTCTCTGACGCGATTCTAACAACCTAAGTTCAAAATCTATTCCCTATCGAACTAGAAAAACGCTAGTTACCTCGATCTTCGAGAGGAGTGCCACAAAACATAATATAATAGCCTAGAAAACGTGCGGATCATCAAAACCTTCTTCTCCCTTGAAGACTTCTCCTCCATAGAACAAAGTATTCCCCCTTTTAAACAATTTTACCGTTCTCTAAAACAGTCAGTGCCGTTCTGACCAAGATTCCCGGTGATTGAAAGTTTAGAAACAACATCGCTCCGGTCAAAAGGAAGGCCTAGATGTTAAGAACATTATGCCCAAATTTGAAGACGATCCAACGGTTAGATCTCCGGAAATGGCCATTTTCGTGTGGGTGTGTAGGGGAAAAACAGGAAGACTTTCTTTGAAAGTGGCGTGTGAAAAGAGGGGAAATGGGTGATGAATTTCTGATGAAGGGACAGCAAAAGAGAGGGATTTAATAGGGTGTCTATAGTAGGTTTAATGGGGGTACATTATGGCCATGATTATGGTAGTTTATGAGGGTACATGAAGGGGTGTAACCCTTGGATTGCATTAGTGTTACAAAGCAAAGGATGGACAGCTTTATTGGAGTCTTCTAGGAGCCTCTAGATGGCCAAGCTTTTCGGCCATATTGGAATAAAGTGGTGTAATAAAGTATGTTATATGGTTGGTCCGCAAAAACGACGATTAAGTTAAATCAACAGATTGGCCTAACTAAGACTAACTCAAATATTACACTCAATAATAATAATAATAAAAATAATAAAATGTATGATCACATTTTCATATATCAAAATAAGCTCAACTTCAAATAAATAACATTAAGATATGGCTTAATTTACAAATCAAATCGTTGGAGCAATATTATAGATAGTTACTCCGTATTAAATACTCCCTCCGTAACAAAAAAAACGCAACGATTGGCCTGGGCACTCTCTCCTAGGCAAAAGATTCTAATGACAAATTAAAGAGATGATTAAGTTTTTAAGAAGAGGGAAGTGAGGTTAGTGACCTTTAAACTCCAACCACCACCTACCACTCCAACCACCAACTTCAACACCGACCACCCCGGCAGCCACCACCTTCAACACCGACAACCACGAACACCACCGCCTTCAACACCGACAACCACGAACACCACCGCCTTCAACAACCACAACCACGAACACCACCGCCTTCAACAACCACAACCACGAACACCACCGCCTTCAACAACCACAACCACGAACACCACCGCCAAACCCAACCAAACCACGAACCCTAACCACCTACCACCGCCAGATTTCGCCTAACCACGAACCCTAGAAACCACCGCCAGATTTCGCCTAACCATCGAGCCCAGAAATCGCCACCAAATCCTAACCATTGAGCCCAGAAATCGCCACCAAATCGAGCCCAGAATTCGCCACCAAATCGAGCCCAGAAGTCGCTACCAAACCCTAACCATCGAGCCCAGATTTGCCACCAAACCCTAACCACCGAGCCCAGAAATCGCCACCAATCGCACTATCCACCGCCAAACGCACGAACCAAACGCACCACCAAACGCACGAACACCACCTAACGCACGAACCACCGGATACTTGAGTGGTGGTTAGGGTTTCGTGGTGGAAGTGGTGGTGGTTAGGATTTTTGTGGTGGTGGTTATGGTGAAATTGGGTTGGATGTGGTGGTGGGTGGTGGTGGTGGTGGGTGACTTTAGTTTGAATTTGAGTAATTAGGTTTAGGAGATGAAGGAAATTATTATTTAATTAATTTGTAGTTAAATTATAATGATAATTTGAGATGTTTTAATTATGATTAAGTAATGGCATTTTTGTAATTATAGCAAAAAAAAATTTACCTAAAATGGAATGTTTGCAAACGTTGCATTTTTTTGTTACAGCCAAAAATGGCAAATGTTGCATTTTTTTGTTACGGAGGGAGTATAAGTTTAAAGAAATATGTTATAACTAAACAAATTAATAAAAACTTAAAATTAAATCAAAGAACACAAGTTAAAATAAGAGGAAAGGGTCTAAATGAAAATTAATAGTCTTATAGATAATTTAGTTTAATAGGTAAGCCTATGCAAATTTATAAAATATAGATACTATGAACCTCGTAAAATGATTACGCTTCCAACGACTATAACATTTTATAATTAAGGTACGTATGCACAATACATTGCCCACCGAAATATTTTCCGATTTCAAATACGACCATTTATTTAATAAAATATAATTTTTATAAACGAAATTATATTTAGATTTATAAATAACAATGTAAACCATATAAATTAACGCGCGAAATATCTAGTGAAATTACGGGGTGTTACATGGTGTCTCAAAAGAATTAAGGCCCTGGCCTTTTCTTGTTCAGTGGCCAGTTTAATTTATTGGGCCGTACTTGAGTCTATATTGACGGTTTGTTCTTTAATAGTATGCTCTAGTCCTTGAGCCTTTAAATTCATCTGGGCATCTACCGTCCATTCCAGAATTTTATTTTAGGACAAATCTAGGACACTGAATTGTCTTTTCATTAAATCTCCCATTATAGGTACAATAAGGTAGATAATAGTATGAAATTAGTAAATGATAATAAATTACATATAATATCTCTCCCTAATTTAAATCATTTATAATTATATACTCCCTCTGTTTTTTTTTAATATGCACATTTTTCTATTTTGGGGTGTTTTTTTTATTGGCACCTTTCTACCTTTTCCGATAAATGGAAGGTTGGCCCACCTAATTATTACACTTCTCTCCTACTTTTTCTTTCCTTCTCTCTACCTTTTTCACTTTTTCCTTACTTTTATTAACCTTCTCTCTTACTTTTGCACTTTTTCCTTGGTCCGCGCGCAAAAGCAAACATGCATATTAAAAAAAAACGGAGGTAGTATATTACAAAATAAAACAAAACAAGACATAACATTAAAATATTACAACCAACCAAAAATAATAACTTACAATAAAAACATATAAAGTACAAAAATAAACTAAAATAACAAAAATACTTCATAGAAATGCATATGAAGACAAAAAATCACATGCATTTTCACCATTTCACCGAGGAGAAATTGGGTGATATTGCGATTCCTACTTGTGTATGAGGAGAAATATCATGAATGCCATGAGAAGGATAAATAAACCGGCTATAAGGAACAAGTAGAGTTTTATTCTCCTAAAATCCTCCTCAAAAGAAGAAGAGGAGGGTTGATAAGTGGACTTTAGGTTCACTTATTTCCATTTAGTTTTAGGGCATTTAGATGCATTTTATGCCATTTAGTTTCCTTTTCTTTTCCTTTCCTTTTTCATCATTTCTTATAATCTCATGCTCAGCATTTAGTTTTAGTTCATTTGCATATAGTTAGGGTGCATATAGGTCATTTCATTTGCATATGCATACCCCCCTCCCCCATCTAATATTTTCTTGGAGTGTTTTGAAGATAGACAAGCAAGGAAGAGGCTCATAAAAAGGGGAGCGGACGCTCCATAGGAAGAGGAGCGGGCGCTCCATATGTGAAGAAACGAAGGCAAGGTGACAGTGGCTTGGAGCGGCCCTGGAGCGTTCCAGGAGCGGGCGCTCCATATTGCAAGGAGCAGGCTCTCCATGGCCCAGTCTCCTTATTTTTGTTTCGTCTTTTACAGTTTTGCCCTTATTTCTACGGGGTATAAAACCAATTTTATAATAATCCTAAAAATGCTTTTAATTTCTAAACATAAAATTAGCTTAATTAGAGAGAGTTTTAGAGAGAGAAGTAGAAGTTAGAGAGATAAACTAGATCTAGAATTTGAGAATTGAAGTTTTGAAGCTATTTCAATGGAGATTATCATTTGATTTTCATCCTATTTTGAGTATTTCTTCTTACTCTTCTCTTTAGTTGCTTTCATACTTGTTTTGTTTTGGTTTAGCATTTGATTAGTAGTGATTAGCTGATGATTAGCTGATGATTAGCTTATTTAGTATGATTTTCACCATTGTTGCTTCACCATTGTTGCTTCAAGATTTTTATTTTACCTTTTTATGGCTAGTGAGTAGTCTACTAGCTAGGGGAAGGGGATGACCTAGGTGATCATTAGTTGACCTTAAAAGTCAAGCTTGGGGGTTAGACCTAGGTGAGATTTGGTCGTCTAGCTTATTTAATTGCCTTGTTTAATTGATTGAACACCATTTGAACTTGATTTGGGGATCAAAAGTGAAGGTTTGAGAGATGAAGCTTTTGATTGACCTTAGGCTAGTCAATAGGTTGACTTCACCATGAGAATAGGTGATTGACTTCCTAGGACCTTAATCGAATCGCTATGAGTTGTGGAAATACTTGTTTGATTGATTTTACCATGATAATAGGTAAAATTGGTTGATTAAGTCCTCCTAATTAGCTCGAGAGAGTAATTAGGAAACATTTGAGTGACTTGGTCCTTTAGTTGACTCTAATGAATCCCCTTGGCTTGACAATTAGGTTAGTTAATGGTTAACTAGTGATTCCCCTACCCCTAGTACCTTTTATTATTATAGTTTAAACCAATCATTTAGTTTAATTGTTAGCTAATTCGTTCATAGTTTCTCAGTTAACCATTAATCTCAAAAACCCATAAAAATAGACTTAGCTCGCTAAATCGCTTTCAAACCTTGACTAATCCTTGCTTCCTCGTGGATTCGACCCTTTATTACCCTATATTAGGCTAAGTTAGGTTTATTAATTTGGCACGTGGAACGACCGTGTCAAGGGTGGAGGGCTGTTGTTTTCGGCGTTGAACATGGTGGACGAGAAAATGGAGGAAGAAAAAAAATTGTGGGTTTGCGTAAAATATGGAACAAGATAAGAGATATGTGGTGGAATTGAAAATGGGTAATCCGCTTTTATAGAGGGTTATCCTTAACTGTGCAGTTTGTTGTATATTTATCTATAGTTATTCAAAGAATATAGTGCCATAAAATTTTAGTTGGAGTATTTATTAGTACTAAATTTAATTTGTTCACTATTATGCATGCCAGTAAGTGTAAAAATGATAATAAATATAACTACAAATGTCATATAAAGGAAATATAACATAGTAAAAAAATGAATATGTAATAGGGTTCTAGGTTAGCTACTCATGCATATATTGACAATAAAAGGGCAAAAAAAAATTACTACTGTCGGCCAGCCATACAGGTGGCAAACTTACAAAAAAAACAACCTGCTATATAGGCGGTAAATGCAAATAACCTGCCATACAGGCGGTACAAAATAACATAAATTAAAGTGTCTTTGCGCTCCATAAAGGTGGCGTTATTGTCAAATTATTATTTAATTTACGGGCTAGTGGCATGGTGACGTTTGCCACTAGTTCCTTCCATTCATCCCTATTTCTTTTATTATTTGGTGGTGGTCGATTTTCAGTTGGTGGTGCTGGAGAATTATTATTGGTGTTAGGAACAGGGGTTTGTGGATTTTCACGGTACAGACATTAGTACCATTGTTGAGGTCAGTGCGAAAAGGATGACTTACAGTCCCCCTTGCTGGGTTGGTAGCGAAAGGGACGGTGTTACACTCTATAATTAAATGTATATAACAGAGAGAAACATTGTGGAAAACAACATTGATCCCATTACTTTATTGATCCATGTTAGGATAGTGAAAAGGTTGAGAGTTTGAGACTAGAAAAAAAATGGATACCAGAATTGAAAGATTGAAGGTTAAAAATATCTGTCGGTTTTTGTACGCAAACTCGTGCTGATAACGTGTCGTGAAAAGATGAACACAGAAGCAAGAAATAAACTAGACATAAGAGAGAAATACTGAGAGAAGGTTTTTACTCGGTGCATTTTGCGTTAATCCTAGCATGCATATATATACTTAGGGGTGTTCAATATTACCCGACCCGCTTGACCCGGCCCATTGACCCGCCGACCCGGTTCAAAATAGGCGGGTAGTTTGCCATTTTTTCTTAAAATAATGGGCCGGGTACCCGACCCGGAATTTTGACAAATTAGCGGGTCGGGCCACGGGCCGAATATTTACAAGTCGCGGGTACCCGTGACCCGTTTTAATTTAAAAAAAGGAGTCTGCTTTCCTTTTTAGATTCAGCCCAAATACTCAAATAGAGAATTAGGTTAGGACTCACGCATCCTTCACTCACGCAGCCACAAGGCCCACAACACAACCACAACTGATGTACTTCAACTTCTCATTCTCACGCAAATCACTGAAGCAGGCAAGCAGCAGCCAGCCACTGCTTCACTCACGCACTCACGTAGCAGCCAGCCACTGCTTCACTCACGCACTCACGCAGCCAAGCAGCACCACGCAAGCGGCCAAGCACAAAGCAGCCCAGTCGACCACTTCAGTCTTCACTCACTCACGTCTCACGCCTCAGACGCACTCGCCTCTCATTCTCACGCAAAGCACTGCCGTGCCCGGTTCTCACTTCTCACGCAAAGCTTCATTTGTTAGATTTTGTCTAATATTTAGTTTCAATTTTGTTTGATTTTTAGTGTAAACAAACTGATTTATTAGGTTTATTCCTTTCATTTTGTTAGGTTTATTCCTTTCATTTTGTTAGTTTTATTTGTTGGCAAGTTAGAGAGATGGAAATTATTAGGTGAAGAAACATGATTGCAGGTCTAGCTAGGAGAGGAGAAAATGCCAATCCGGGTAGCGGGTACCCGGTTACCCGACCCGGGAAAATCGGGTACCCGGTTTTCTTGGGCCGGGTCGCGGGCCGCTAAATTCACTACCCGCATTTTCGGGTACCCGAAAAGGCGGGTACCCGGTTATGAACACCCCTATATATACTACAATCATATTATGCTTATGCCTATATGCTATAGCATAGTGGGGTAAATTTTCCACATGCATTTAAATGCATGTGACATGGTAGTAGATGGCCATTCATATTTGACCTTTAACAAAAACCTCATTTTAAAATAAAAAAAATGGGTTTTACCAAGAAATTTAAAGTATTTGCTTTTCTCTGCAAAGGCAATACACAGGATCATGTGCCATTTATAAAGTTAAAATTTTGATTTTTCCTATTAAAGGGTTTTTAAAAGTTTGTATTTTAGTTTGTTAGTGTAGTGACTTATTGTATTTTAATATGTCGATATTAGCTAAATGCATTTTGGGGCTGTTAAATTGAATGTGTCTTTGTAAATTTTTTAGAATAATTGCTGATTATGTGGCCATGAACATCTGGTTTAGGGGTAAGTTTGTTGAAATTCATTAGGGGGGAGTGACAACTTAAGGAATGAGGCTGCATTTTTGTACTTCAACCATAACCACTGATACCTTGAGAGAAGTGGTTGTGAAGCAAACGTCATGCATAGAGCAACATTGGGAAAATTTCATTGTTTGGTATAGATTGAAGGAGAATTTGACTGATTGGAGAATGAAAATTGTTGAGGAAAGTGATGTTGAGTTGATGGTAGCTAGTGTAGACAAATTCGATAGAGTTAATGTGTTGGGTTATTGAGGAGTCCAAAGTGTTACTAATAGGCCAAATACTAGGAGGAATTAAGTGAGTTGGATTCCAACAAGAATTCATGATATGATACTAGGCCTAAGATTAGTATGATAAACAGATATCATAACTTTGCCACCCAACCAACTCATCTCATTATCAACTTCAGCCAAAAACAAAATGAAAAAGGCAAAGCTTAAACATAATCTTTGTAATAACCCTATTTTTAATAGCATTTTATTTATTTATGATTGTTTGGGAGTGATTGGGATTTCAGTTTAACAAGCAACCTTCACCCTCCGCTTGCCACACCTCATCACCAACGAGACATTAACCTGACGATCTCAACCCTAAACGCCTTTTTCATTCCACTTGTTGTTATCGAAGTTGGCGACCTTGCATTCCTTTGGAATTGCCATTGTCATTTGCGGTGGTGGCAAAGCCGGGGAGAGGACGATGAGGATGAAGAGAGAGTTTTGACGGAAAAAAGTACGACAAGCGCAACAAAGATTTCATAGGCGGTGGAGCGGAAGTCATTGATGGAGGAAGAGAAGGAGTGAGGTCAGTGGCATTAAGCAAGTGAGAGAAGATGAAGGTTGTAGTTATGGAGAAAATTTCAAGTAAGGATAGAGAATCTCTATATCAGCTTGGTGCATTAAGCAAGTGAGAGAAAGAGATGAATTGCAAATGACAGGTGCTTAGTAGGTATCTTAGAATTCCAATATTTGGTTGTTTAACAAATCCAAATTTCACACCTTTCCTAACACTTCATCAGGCCCAGTTCTTGAATTTCACATGAAATGCTCATTCCTAAATAGAGTAGGTCTTTTCATAAAGTCTGTTGGTTCCAACTTCTCACCGTGTGTAATCTATTTACATAGAAAAATAGCAATGAACTACAAACATGGACTTATATACAGTTGCCAGAGACTAAGAAGATAAAAACACTTGGAGACCTGGAGATTAAGAAGATAAAAAAAAGACAATGATAAGAGAAGTTAGAAAGGCATTATGAGTAGGAAGCTTCCCAGAGAAAGAGACACATAAAGTCACATATGGTTCTGTAGGTTGCCAGTTAAGTGAGATTAAAAAAGTCTCTTATCTATTTGGAATTACCTTAAGTACAGTGTAACATCGTAGACTATAGTTTACATTATTTGTAGATTGGCCTGAACTGAATTTGTGTCAGTATTTCCTAATAATGAACAAGCCGAATAGTTCCTACCAATTTATTGAGGAGTGATTAGCTGAAACATAACATGGGCTAAATAATCATTTCACATGTTAAATAAGGTTTAAAATAGTCATTTCACATATTAAATAAGAGGCAAGATAGTAAACTCAAGTAAATTAAAAAAACCTTTTATTTATTATGGTTTTCTCATAGTAATATGTTGTATTTCTCATGGTAGTACAATGTCTTTCTCACGGTAATTTATTTTCTTAAATGATATAATACATTGTCATCTGTTAGTAGCTGATCCTTTCAGCCAATTTATTAATGAGCATTGACACACTTCCGGGTGAGAAAATCACCTATTAGCACGCGGGGGAAGGGGTCGAAAATCTAATACCTCTGGACTCTATATCTTCCTAATAAGCACCATAATGCAAACGTTTGATGGTAAAAACCATTACTCTGCTGCAGAAAATAAAAGCTACAACCAGTAATACAAATGTGATCTCCAGTTCAGCTTCAGCAGTCTGAAGTAAATAAATTAAGAATACAGATGCAATCCCTACTCCTACTAAATCACAGGGTACTCTGAACCACAAAGTTCTCAGCCTCATAATTCACATCAGCTCATGAAAGAGCTTATTTCACCCTCAAATGTAAAAGGGACCTTATTCTCTACCGGAAATAATAATAAAGTCATCAACATTGTAACACTACATCCAGACAAGACCTGGAAAGGGGAAAACATACACACAGGCCCAAAAACGGCTGCAAAGCAAGCAAGCAAGCAAGCAAGGCAAGGCAAGGCTGACTGTGCAAGCGATCTTGCTTTTCTTGTACAAGGGAAACAGCAACAACTCCAACCGACAGGAAGCGACCTGTTGCTC
This sequence comes from Patellifolia procumbens, assembly GCA_947645195.1. Lineage (NCBI taxonomy): Eukaryota > Viridiplantae > Streptophyta > Magnoliopsida > Caryophyllales > Amaranthaceae > Patellifolia > Patellifolia procumbens. The sequence goes on from CANSGD010000920.1 coordinate 1,820,606, forward strand.
ATCTAAAATCTGAACTTGAACTGCAAACTAATCATCGGGTTTCATCCTCAAGATTGCGGAAAGCAGCAGTCAAATCCTCGTTCAACTTCTTGAATTTGGCGATAAGAGCATCCTCTCCTTCAGCTGGATCCTCGAATTTCTGTGACCTGTATGCTCAAATAATATTATATTATGTGCTGCTTGATAAAAGAAATGTTAATTACTCAAACTCTAATATAGATAATTTTTCACTCACACTAAACGGTAAAAGAGATCTCCCAGCCGAAGCTTGATCAAGCTGTAGGTGATCTTTTGACCATCTGAACCAGCACCACGCTCCACAGCCTAAAATCAGATCATCAACGCATTAACACCATATTGAGCAAGATAGGTGTACTCTGTTACAATTTGTTATTCATAAAACTAGTCATTGTGTCAAGTACTCTACAGGAAGAAACATGCAATCTTACAATTTGTTATTAGCTCATACAGGTCTCGTAAATGTTTCTAAACTACATATTTAACCCTTTTAAATATGGCCTCCCCTCTTATATATACTTTGCCAGTTCCAACATTATATCACAGATGCCTATGGCCAACCTACGAGTGCAACAACCTTAATATGCAGGCTGCATGAGAAACCAAAGCAATGAATGCAAAATTCAACATCATTGAATGAAAATTACCTGATTGGCCAAATTGTAGAAATGGATAATGTTGCGCATCATCCAGACTGACTTGTAGAATGGGCAAAATTTGTCATATCTATAGCCACAAAAAGTGAGAATTCAGCGAAAATCAAATAGACTCAAATCGCGAAATATATATATAATATACTTCCTCCGTTTCGCAATACTCGCAACGCTTCTTGTTTGCACACTATCCAATGCAATACTTTGGACTTTAATATCTCTAATTGTTGATATTATAATAGTATGCATTAAGACGAATCAAATAAGACCTCACTTTGCTATATTTTTTCTTATACACTTGGAAAAAAATATAAAAGAAGATTGGTAGATGAATAGTGGTTACTATGCTAATGTTGCGAGTATTGCGAAACGGAGGAAGTATAATATATATATATGTATATAAAATTCGCTCCATATGTATATATAATTCACTCCACTATGAAGGAGGTTCACACAATTGATTTAATGGTCTCGATTGGGACTTAAGGCACCTAAAGCAGCATAGAGGATAGAAAATTCAACAATTTCAAATGAACGCTTCCCCCCAGCTTCAGTAAGAAGTTCCTATTCATTCACATCGGTGCTTCACTAGACCTATTTTTGTTCACATCATTCATAGTTCAGTCTTTGTTTTATTATTTTGTTGAGTCTAATTCCTTATGATGGCTCATAAAATTTAGCTTATTCACGTCATTTACAATCCATATTAACCGTTTGAACTTTCAACCATCACAATGAATCAGGACTCCACAAAAATCTGGAGAAGCTTACGGTGTAAATGCATTTTGTGCCAGGTAGTCTTCCCTCAACAGCTTTGCAGTATCCAAAGTGATTTTATCCGTCTCAGCCAAAGCATCTTTTCCAACAAGCTGCAACCATTAAAAAATTAGCAGCCGTATCAAACTACTGACATATCACAACGTCACAGCTACATATGGATAGTATTCAAGACTATCATATGAGGAAAAAGAAGGCTACCTACATGCCTTTGGTATCACATATACACATAAAGATCAATGGAAATTCAAAGCATGGCCACTAATCACTAGCTCACTGTTTTGGTAAGCTACTACAATAATAACAACTTCACATAAAATTCAACATTTACAGAAAAGAAAGCGTTCAGTACTGTTTGAACCTTCAAAGTACCAAGAGAGCTGAAAAAATGCATACCTGGACAATTTCATTAAGATCATCTTCTCTTTGTAGCACCTCACGAGCCTTGGTCCTGATATCAATGAACTCGGAGTCGAATTTTTCATAAAATGATTCCAAAGCCTGCAAATAGACAAATATTCTGCTAAGCAAATGAAGAGACAATAGTCCATCTGGAGTTAAAGTAAGGAGAGATTCAAAAGGCACGTAAATGACAAAGGAGTTAATCACGCACCGTTGAATACTTTGAGTAAGAAATAAGCCAGTTGACAGAGGGGAAATGTTTCCTCTGAGCCAGTTTCTTATCCAAACCCCAGAAAACCTGAAAAAGGAAGATAATGTCTTCAGAAATGTTATCATGAAACTTATATGTTGGTTCACCGGAAGGAAATTAATCCTCAAATACAAAAACACTCCCTTGTTCACAGGCCACCACTAAAGATGAGCTTGTCAGTAAAAGAGTTGGTATCCACCATTGGCAAAAAAACTGTTACAGAATGAAGCATAATTCACAACTTATCCCCTGGTCCAGGAGAAGAAAGGGGGCATCGTGGAGAAGAGGGTACACAGCATTGGGCCCTCCTATGTGCTCTATCATGCAAGGGGGACAACCTACAAATCCCAACCTTCACATTCACATCCTCTAACAGAAGTCCAACAAATCTAACTTAGGAAAACAACTAGTATCACAATAAGCTATTTGGTGTTGATTAGTATCACAATAAGCGACTAAATCTAAACCTTCAACCCTCACTCTCTGGACTGATAAAACAAGCATCGTGCTCTCATTCTCTTTCTGTCGGAACTCAAAAGGTTCAATTAGAAGAACTATGAACGGAATAAGTGAAATAATTATTCTTCTCAGAAAAATATTCTATACTCCTGCTTTGCATCAATAAGTCAATGCAAGAAATCAAAATACAAGACAGATGAAAGACTAATCCTACCTGGACAATACTCAGTGTTGCAGATGTAACAGGATCGGAGAAATCTCCTCCAGGAGGAGAAACAGCACCAACAATTGTCACACTGCCAGTACGCTCTGGACCACCAAGGCATTTAACCTTACCGGCACGTTCATAAAATGAAGCTAGACGAGCAGCAAGATAAGCAGGATATCCACTGTCAGCAGGCATCTCAGCCTGTCCAGAATGACATTATAACAAATGTTACAATCTAACTTCAGGTGTTAACATAAATATAATTTGGCACTGGGAATTGCGGAAATGTCAGAACTCCAAAAAAAAAAAAAAACACATGAGATCGAACATGGTAAGATACCCCATCTTGACCTGAATGATTATAATACAAATTTAGAGCATATGCATGCAAAATGATAGAACAAATAGACCTCAAGACCGAAACATCTACAAAGATTGAAACAGTCAATGGCCAACATAAGTTATGCAAATCTATCCATCAAGTAAGAGGTCATTAATAAGAAATACAATCTATTGGGCTAGAAATTTAGAAAAGGAAAATAATTTCCACTTCCATAATACAAGTACAGCCACAAGCAATTATCCAGCTAATACATTAATTAAAGGTTAGATAACAGATAGAAGTTGCACACGTTTATGCATCGAATTTTCGACCCACTGCACTTCAGCTTCATATTACTTAATATTCATTCAAGCACTGAGGCTGCAGTCCCCTGTAATCTGGTAAAGCACCAGACGACACAATAGGGAACCCAGGCAAAGAGATGCATGCCTAAAACGTATCGGTCACAAATTGGCATGCATAAACAACAGATACCAAGTGTTAAATATACAAAAAAGAAACTAAATGGGATGATCACCAGTCGTCCTGAAATTTCACGCAAAGCCTCTGCCCATCGAGAAGTTGAGTCTGCCATCATACTGACATTGTACCCCATATCTCTGAAATATTCAGCTATTGTGATACCTGATTTTTTTTTAAACAAAGGAGAATATCAATTACTGCAACAGCTAGAAAGGAATTCTTTTTAAAAACAAAACAGCCTTCATCAAAACCAGGCATTGATAATCACAATAGACAAAACACAAAACAGGAAAATTTTAGAACATTTAAGAGACAGTCAAAGAGTTAAGCCTCAGCAACAATACAAAATTTTAAACCGTACCTGTGTAAATGGATGCCTCACGAGCAGCCACAGGCATGTTAGAAGTATTTGCGACAAGAGTAGTCCGTTTCATAACGGATTCTTCCCGTCCATCAGGCAATGTCATTGTCAGTTGAGGAAAGTCCATAAGAACCTGAATCAAAGAATTTATATTTACAACTTCAATGTCATTGTCAGTTGAGGAAAGTCCATAAGAACCTGAATCAAAGAATTTATATTTGCAACTTCAGCAGAAATGAAAGAATACTAAGTGTAAACTCCATCATCTCAATAGTATACCTCAGCCATTTCATTTCCTCTTTCTCCACAGCCAACATAGACCACAGCATCAGAGTTAGAGTACTGCAAGTGGCAGAAGGGATTTTAATGAACGCCATGGCAAATATACTACCATACATCATGAAAATGCTCAAGGAAAAAAAACAAAATAAGATTACCTTAGAAAGTGCTTGACTAATGACAGTTTTTCCACAGCCAAAAGCCCCGGGTATGGCACAAGTTCCACCAAGAACTGAGGGAAAAAGGGCGTCAAGAACACGCTGTACAAAAGAAGTCATGTCAGCAACATCTTCAATCAATCAGAAAACAAGGAAAACAAGAGCATTTGAGTAAAACAAGAAAATGACATTTATGAAGCAATTTCATAGTATGAACCTGCCCAGTCAGTAGAGGGGTATCAGCAGCAAGTTTTGATGAAACAGGTCTTGGTGTACGGACGGGCCAAGTCTGCAAAACAAAGTTTAGATAAGGAGTTCAAGGGATAACCAGAAACCAAGAATCCAATAAACCATATTCAATAAAACAACAAACTGACTACTAGGCTATGGAGCTGGAGGCACCGTTCACTAATAATTCAAAGCAAGAGCAGAATTCTCTATAATCACCTGAAGCATAGTAAACTTCTTCACCACGCCTTGAAACTCAAGTTCCAGAACAGTGTCCTGCATACATAGACAAAGATTCACCAGGGTCAAAAAAAAAAGTATATAAGACAAGCAGATAGTCAAAGTGAAGCTCACTAAGTCTTGGGCAAGGTTTGATTATTTGATATCAGAAACATTATGGAGATTCACAACCAACCTGTATAGAGTAATTCCCTGCAGGTGCAATGTATGTAATCTTGCCCATAGCATCAGGTGGCAGAGCCACATGATGCTGCATCAAACTGTTCTCATCTACGATCTGCAACCACAAGTTCCAATTATAGAGGTAAATAAACCAAATGTAAACAAATTAGGAGCTCAAAAACACCAAACAGGAACTGGTGTAAAAAGCAAACAACTTACAGCATATAAGTCTCCGCCAGTCAAAAGATCCCCTACGCCTGAAACAACATGAAATCTCATTTGAGCTCCAAATACAACACCTCTAAAGAAACAAAAGGCAGATGAATATGAATGAAATGGCAAGGGGACATTAAACAATATATTACCTAGTTTCTTAGGCTGGAAGTCCCAAAGTGTGTCTTTATCCAGGGGAGGCACAGCAACACCACGAGGGATATAGACATCACCGGACCTTTTAGCAATAGTTTTCAGCGGTCTCTGCATAAACGTTTAAGAATGGTAAATACCAAGTCATCTAAGAAAATCGGATATCGACTAAAAGTGCAAACTGGTATGACTTAACAAGTCACATACATTTAATTTTAACAATTTCATACCTGAATACCATCAAAAATATTCCCCAAAATTCCAGGTCCAAGCTCAACTGACAATGGCTGAAAATAAAAAGATGCAACAAGTCAGAAGCTAGTACTAAATGCAACATTGTGGAAAGCAAAACAATGCATCAAATAAACCAAGTCATAAAATTACCTTGTGGGTTCGAAGAACAGGATCATTGACTGTCAACCCACCAGTCTCTTCATAAACTGAAATTTAACCAACCACAATAATCAAAATACCTTCATATATTCAAGGGTACAGCAGGAATAATTGATGAGACGATGTTCTTTTCAACGATTTGTATTTAAATAAACTCATGTTTCTGAATAAAATTTGTTTTGTCGAAAACAAAAGAATGTTTGTTAGACTTTTTTTGTTGAATTAACTTAATTTACTGAATACAATTCTTATTTACACTCATTTATTGTACATTGGCTAATACACATTGTAATGGCTAAACAGGAGAAACACAAACCCTGATGATAACATTGACAATAGCAACGCTAGACTTTCTAATACCTTGGATGGTGGCAGAATCTCCTTCTAACCGAATAATCTCTCCAATAAGATTATCATGTCCAACACGAACCAATTCATACATAGCAGCACCATTCATTCCATCAGCGACAACGACAGGTCCTGACACCTAGACAAAGAAATCAAAGCATCTCAACATAGATAAAACCACACATTTCTTTAATTATTGGTGTTCAGAAAGTATGATCCCTTTACTTATTAAATAGAACATGATCAGAGCTTCGAAAAGAGTCAAACATCCAAATTAGGGATCATAAATTTACATGATCAACCCCTATCATATTATCGCCAAGTCAAATCAATGGTAAATCAGACCTAGCAGTTACATCATGATTAAGAAACACAATGTCATCAAGTAGAGGCAGAGGAAAGTCAATAAAACTAAGCAGTGTCATCATCCAATACAATACCATATCTTAAAGGTAAAAAAAACAGAAAAAATTAAATCTTAACAGAAAAGTCCAGTTTTTGAAATATCCTTAAAACGAACAAAAAGGCTCAAAATCACAATCTGATGATGAATTATGTAACTTTTTGTAAGGGACTGAGCATCATAAGTATGAGTAATGTAAGATCGCAGTATTATCCAATTGCAGCAATTATATGGATCGATTCATGAAACAATGACAATCATCAACTAAAATTGATATAAAAACGAGAAAAACACGAATCGAGTGAGAAGCAAGCAGAGAAAGTTGATCTAAAAGAGCAGAATTGAGAAGACAAAAAGCGTATAACAATATGATAAGATCAGATCAAGTTCGGATAGCAAAAAAAAGAAAAGAAAAGAATGAAAAATTACCTTGCGAATGTAGCCATACTCGCTCTCTTTCTCAGAGTCTTCGAAAGTGGTCATACGATCTCCATAAACGGCAGGCATATTGTAAAGGAGGAGAATGAAGATGAGAGATCTACTGAATTAGGGTTCGTCAATGGAGATCGAAGAGGATGATAAGAGAGAGAGAGAGAGAGAGAGAGAGAGAGAGAGAGAGAGAGAGAGAAAGAGAGAGAGATAGGGGTGTGTTCGTCTCGTCTTGTATTGATGAGTGATGAAGAGGAAGGAAGGGGACGAATACGACGACAAAAGATGTGGTGGAAGTGACAGACCAAGTTATATGATTATTTTATTTAATCTGAATCCCAGGCTTGAGTTTCCTCTGTTTCGTCTTTGATTTTGCCACGTTCCTACTTAGATGATGTTGTCAAAATCGTTATTTTGCTATTGAATTGAACTTAGAATTTGAGTCTTTTAACTTATTTTTAATCTTTATGAAGATAAATTTATATGAGGTTGATTAATTTTAAATAAGGAGAATAAGATCTTAGTGAAAAACTATTATGACAGACGGCCTGACTAGATCTAGTCAGACTGTTTCAGATAATAAATTTATGATTTCAGTTAATGAACTTTGGGTTTCAGTTATTGACTTTAGTGGTTTTAGTTACTTATTTCAGTGTTTCACTTAATGAATTTTGAGTTTCACTTATTTATTTCAGTGTTTTAGTTAATGAACTTATGATGATTTCGGTTAATGAATTTTGGGTTTCAGTTGAAGTGGTATTAGTTTCAGTTGAAGCGGTCTAACCAAATATTATGGTCAGACGCGTCTGATCTAATACGCTCTCAAGATATAATAAAGTCGAATAAGGTCTAACAAACTTGAATAAGGTCTAATAAAGTCTTATAAGTTCAGATAAATTCAAAGTAAGTTAAGATAAGTTCAATTCATATAAGTTCAAATAAGCAAAAATAAGTTGAAAAGAACGGACTCTAAATTGAATTGGACTAGACTAACTTAATTGAAGTAATATTTTTTAGCAACTTTATACTTTTTTCAATATCTTCTATTTTTAGCTTATTTGTATGATTTAATACTGAATATCTAGTCGGTAACTAAAATTGGTTTTGACAACTTTTTAAATGATGCAAACTAGTTTTTGTTGATTGAAGATAATTTTTCCGATACAACTTATTCTCACTCCATATTTTAGTTAGTTGATGTGAATAGAGCCTTTATTCTTTTTAAACTTAATGTCTATTCTGTTCGACTAAATCTAGTTGAACTGAACTGAAAGGAAGAGTAATATGTAAGAGTAAAAGTATTAAATTGACTAGAACTTAACTAATTGAAAATAAGCTAAAAAGAACAAACCCTTATTTTTGTTCAACTTGACTTCCTTTTATTAAAGTTAGCTTATTATGTGGGGGTAGGGGTGGGGGGCCTTATACTTTGAGGAACTGGAACTTATTTTTTTGGTTGATTTAGACTACTTGTTTTTTGGACTTAAATTAACTTATTTTATTGAACTTTATGTTTAGTAATTTTCCATTTTTTGCTGAATTAAACTTAGGACGTATTACTGAAATGAACTTCTTTTTACTAATTTAGACCTTGTGTAAGGAACTAATCTTATTATTACTAAACTGAACTTATATCAATGAATTAAACTTATTTGTATTGAACTAACTTCCTGAACTTACAAAAAAAGTGATCAAACACTTTACTTGGACGAGTATTGACTTAAAAATTGCAAGAAGCATCAAGCCTGTTATAATTGTTGCAATGGGCGATTTTGGACACTTTTCATTTCATATACCTTCTTTACGACACTTATGTTGTACAACCAAAAAGGTGATATGTTGGCCTTCCTTGATGCTTAATTCATCTCATGCTTTGCAATCTTATATCTACATGAGCTCCAATGAGAAGATAAAATCAGTTTCTTGATTGAAAAAACAACGTGGTTATTGTATGCTCTATGACACTTATGTTGTACAACCAAGGGGTGACATCTTGGCCTTCCTTGATGCTTTATCTCATGCTTTGCAATTTTCTATCTACATGAGCTTTGATGAGAAGAGAAAATTAGTTTCGTGATTGAAAAAAAATCGCGTAGTTATTGTATGCTTTCTTTGAATGTGCCTTAAAATCAGGGTATTTTTTTAGAATTTTGTGTGAGTTCTAAAGTCGTAAAATTTGGAGAATATTCAGTGATCTTGTATTCTAGCCTAAGATCCCATTACCTTGAGTCTTTGCTTGGTTCCTTTTGTTTGGATTTGAATTCTTAAACACTTTTGAGTGAGATTGTTTATTTTGGGTCCACTTTCATCTTCTTATTTATTTGGTGGGTGATATTTGGACTTAAATCATCTAGTATTAGAGTAAGGAGAAGGAACTTCAAATATTAAACATGTTTTGGAGAGTTGAGAAAACTTCTGGAATTTCGAGCATTTTTCAGTCATCTTTGCAAGGAGATATCTCACTCATCTAGAATCCAAATTGATCACCTTTTTTTCTTCTTAATCTAGGTTATTTTTGTGTAGAATACTAGAAAGAATTCATTTTTCTGTGTTTTTTTCTACCATTAAACATGCAAGTTTTCAAATTAATGCCAAAACGAAACGAGATGAGCACATCCCTCACTTGGAAATCTTTTATTGAGATTCTATTATTCAAATTGGTTAATTTTGCCCAACCTTTTTTTTATAAATTGTAAGCCTTTGAGATTCTCAAGGCACATTTCATTTTCGTTGCATTGCTTGAAGTTTCGACTGTTTTTCAACTCTTGTAAATAACTTGACAAGAATATAAAAGCCACAAATAATTATAAAAGGAGAATTGAAAAAGAATAAGGGAGAAAATGTGAGAAGACATGTTAATTGAAATAAAATTTGTTTATGGCGCAATATGTCCAATTTGAGATGATAAAGTCATGCATACCATACATTTCCTAATAAATTTTATGTATCAATGTTTTTAGAAGAAGATGTAAGGAAAATGAAAAAGTTTCAAGAACCTAAATTTGAAATTTTGAAGTAACGGAGGAAGAAAAAAACTTGACATTGTTCTTAAAAAGAGTAAAACAAATCGAGTACTTGAATAAGTAACCAGCAAAAATAAGAGAGGAAGATAAAGAAGGGAAAAGTAAAAAAAAAAGATAAGTTGTTAATGTTTCCCCATTGATGAACAAATTACCATTGACTCAAAGTCCTTTGACTTAAATCTTCAATATATTTCTTTGAGATCATACGTCGAAGAATATACCAAATATGATCCAAAGCTACACGTCTGATAAGATATTACGAGTACTTATTATTTATTTCCTTATATTGAGATGGAGGAACATGAAGATTATGATGGAAACACATATACTAAATAGAAAAACATAAGAAAAAGAAAGAAATGAAGATGGGTATTCTTTTACTTTTTTCTTCAAATGATACAAGTTTAAAGTTGTTTAAAGTTCTACAATTTTTGTTCTTATTCAAAATCACTAAGGCACAATGGATTCGAGGGAAAATCTTTTTCAATGAAGGAAAGAATCAACTAAGTATAAGGGTAACAATTAAATCTTTGAACTTTATTAAATAAACAGATTATGTTGTTCTGACACTTACGATCTTCCAATTTCTTCCAACCAACACCATCTCGTCCTCTCGAACAACACTTTATCCCCTTCATCATCACTTCTAAATGTCTTAGTTAATCTATGTTTTACTTTTATTACCCCTTCATACATTACCCTCAATCCAAGCATGCCCTTAGTGGTTATATGCTAATTATCGATATACCAACTCCGTTTCTTTACTATAGCTCCAATTATCAATAAATGTGATGAAAAGATGATATAATTGTCATGTAGGGGTAATAAGAATAGAAAAAGAAATATTGACGAAATATATAGGACTAATAAGGGGAAAAGTAGAGTTAAAATAGAGAAATTTGTAAACAAAAAAAAATATTCTAAGTTGGACAAACAAAATAAACAGATAAATGGAATGTTAGACAAATAAAAAAACAAATGAAGAATTTTATAAACGTCGCAAGCTAGACATGAATTGATAGTGGATTCTTGTGTTGTGCTTATATGATCCTTGTACTTACAGTGATAAACCCCCAATATATACAACCAACCATCAACACAAAAGCATAAGTAAATTATCTAGAGAAAACTAACCCCCATGCATGTTGGGACTTCGAAAATGTCGATCCAAATAAAGTTGAAGAGCTTTAGTTTGTAGTAAATGTAAATGCCATGCAATATATGCATTCTCATAATTACAATGCAAAAATACAATATCCTTCTCCAAATCTTTTTACAACCACACTATTTTTCACGTGACAGTGCGTTTGACTCCAATGACGATCTAAAGGATACTTTAGGACTGATTATTAAATGCTAATACTTGTAAAGTTGTAATATGATTAGGTATAGAATATCATATAGATAAAAAAATGCTATTAATACAATAATACACTAACACGTTTAATCAATAGAAGAAAAATACCTTGAGGAACTGCAGTCTGGACTAATAGCGCTTGGGCCAACAACTAGAGTATCATAAGGAATTAATGCATAAACAATTAATACATGTAAGACGAAACTTATAAGCTGCTCTTCATTATTTATACTCCAAAATCATTTGTGACAAAAAAGGTAATTGATTCTCGTATTGCTTGCCTGTCTGCTGTCAAATTATTTGTACACGGTAATGCAATCACCATGGAGTAGGAACGCCCAAGATGGCGGCTGAGACAATGAGCCGGAATTTGTACGAAGAAAACTACAGTATATCACAAAAACCTCATACAACTTGAGAAAGAACAGGAGAAGGGGGTGTCCAATGGCCATCATATATGACTCATATATATAGCAATTTTGCATCTATATTTCTATAATATAATTATTACTATATAATTAACAAATGGAAAATTGAATGCTATACATACTACACTGGGAACAGAATCACTACAAATCAAGCACCAAGAAGACTTATCTACGCTAATCGGGATCTCAAATCTCACATTAGTATGCTGCCTGAACTGAGTTTTGCACAGTACAATGCAGACTATTCACATTTACCTGTATCAACAGTCAAATAATTATTGTTTCTCTGGAATTTGGATGCCATTACTTTCTTTCTCTTCGACTGGGCTGTGTACGTCATCAGTAGGCTTAATATCATTTGACTCTTCAGTTGTTGTGGCCTTTCCCTGTCAAAACAAGCAGATTAAGGCCGAAGCTTAACCACTTAACAACAGCTAGAAGCTTAGAATCCACCATCATATATAAAACATGCAGCTATGGCCAAAGTCATAACTGATCTTGAGTCTTAACTAAATCATTTTACATGTTCCATGATTTCAGTTTATGAAATAAACTAAAACTTCACTCTTGATGGGATACTGACAGAAACAAAATTCTGAGGAAAGATCAAGCAAGATTTGCTTAAAAGCTGCTGTTGAGAGTATGTATGACAATCATCAACAAATGCATAGATACAAATACTAGCAAGTAGACATAAACCGCCACTAAATTGTACGGACAATACAAAACCAATAGCAACTACGTGAGAGACCAAAAGTGAGGATGAGACAAGAGAGAGAGGAAAAGGGTTGAAGTTAGGGGAAAGGGAAGCACATGATTCTAAGATTATTCGTGGCAGTCATCTACTCCCTCCGTCCCCCAAAGGATTTCCCATTTCTTTTGGGCACAAAGTTTAAGGAGTGATGTTGATGTGGGGCCTAATTTTCATTTTATAATGGAAAAGTAAGGTAGTGGGTATTTTTTAGAATTGTTTATTAAGAGAGAGAGTGTGGGGTTAAATCCTTTTTGTAAGGAAATAATATTATAGTAGGTGGGCCATATCCAAATAAGGAAATGGGAAATTTAATTGAGACAAACATAAATGGAAAAATGGGAAATCCTTTGGAGGACGGAGGGAGTATGTTCCAATTCCCCGGTTATCACCACAATAAATGGCTCATAAAACTTCATATGCATCTAAGCTATTATGAATTGGTTAAGAGGTCAACAGGAAACATGTTTTTTTAGTAATCAAGGGAAGACAATCCCAACAAACTATTAGTGATCCAGTGTTGATGCTCCAATACCTAAACTGATAACCGATAAATGGCTAATAACACCCACACTATACGTCTAAATTATTGAACAATAGCAGACAACGGTTTGTATTATTTAAAAAGCCTCCTTGTTATCTCAGGTTCAAAACTATATATATCTTAGCCGCCTACACCACCCAAGGTGAGAGACTCTAATGCTCTATAGAGGCATGGTGTATGATTATGTTATCTGCTGTCAACTATGTTTTATGCTTTTATTAACAGTTTTGCAGTTTGATCCTATCTTAGATGAAGTTTTGCAGAAGGGAGGCTGAAGGATGGTTGTGTTCTACATCACTTACCATTCGTCAACAAACAAGCAGTAGAGTATATGTACTTACAAGTTACAAGCATGTAAATCTGAGTATACCTTGCTCACAAAAACAAGTCCTACTACAACTTGACAAGAAAACAACATTACCAGAAGAAAAACTAATCAAAGCAGGCTACCTTGTTCTTGTCACGCCATCCAAGTCCAAAAGGTCTGGCCAGCATGCTGATTTTTCTGGCAGGCACTTCCACTGGAGGCTCCATGCTACTTCGTACAGGTACAGAATCATTATGTAAAGACCTATGTAGAAGAGGTTAGACCATCATACATCACGATGGAACAGACCTAATGTAGCCAAAATTTAATTTCACAGACAAGGATGCTTGCCGATCAACAAAGTATTTTTGCAGGGGAAAAAAAGCAACAGTCACCAACTAATTTCAGAGATAGAAAATAAACCATTAGTTCTAATTTTCATCAACCAAACTGCATACCTTGGAGAAGGTTGAGCTTTAATTTGGCCGGACTGGTATTGCAGTGTAGCTTCCAACATTGTCTCTGCCATAACCACACGCTTCTCCATTTCAGCAAGTGAAGCCATGGACTTTTCATATTTTTCCTATACATAGTAAAGTTGCATCAGCCATCAGTATCATCCCGACAAATCTGCAGCAGCAGATAGATAAAGAGATGGGGAGGATTCTGTACTACAGCTGAACCTTCAATTTCTTTTTAGATAAAAGCACTGTGCTTACTGCCAAGTAGCAACCACTTCGTGATAACAGGTATTTCAATGGACATGATAATCTAAATCTTCAATTCAATATGCAAGTCCATCTGAGAAAAGTTTATAGGCTTAGAATTTCAATCAAGTGGTTCAACAATGTATCTGAAGTTCACGATCTACTAATTGGGTATTCCAATGTGCCCCATGGGATATCTATAGCCCCCCCCCCCCCCCCCACACACACACACACACAAAAAGTGGATGGAACTTGAATGAGGATGAAGAAAAGTGGAATTAAGCAAGGATCTAGATAAACCTGGAAAGATCTAGCAGCTTCTCTTTGGACTAATGCTTCTTGTTCAGCAAATCTACGGGCATCTTCAGTCACCTTTTGCTCTTGCTCCACCCGCATCAAGACCTACAAATTGAATAAATACAGTTATTTCCTAATAACATGTTGCATGAGTTAACGCTTCCATTGAAGATTTTATTGAATCTAAGCTAAAAATGATACCTGAAGCATGGCACTTTCCTGCTCTTGCTTGTCAGCCAGGACACGATGGAGCTCCAAAACCTCCTGTTCCAATTGTTCAACCTGCTTGCAAGGGAAGACCACTTTAAATATGCAACTTGCAATCTGCATAAGAGCTTGTGTAATTCGCAAACAAGGATTTTTGGTCTAGATTCCCTTCTAATAGAAGGGACATGTTACATCTTAAACTGGTTAATTTAACGTGAGCTCTGAGTCCAATCGGACACTAACCAGGCTGGCAGCTTATACTTTCAACAGCCACCAAGACAGAGTCTTCACAGATAATTCATGATATAGGCGTCATTCTCGGCCTAAAAAATTGCTTATACAAACTTGTCAGATTTTACATCAATTCTAAACTTTAGTAGCCTTCAATGAATGCATTCAACCAAATCTGAACTTATCTTTCCTTAATCTTAGTTTTTCAATTTAAAAGGAGCAGAACCATAGCTCACAAAATATATGTTTACTTAGAATTTAGAAGTCAAATAAACATACTCTTGCACTTAATTGTCGACGATTGTCTTGCTTCACCATCTCCATCAATGCAATTTCCAGCTCTTCTGCTCTGGTGCCACAATCAAAAGGAACAAAGAAACAAGAAATTATTTAAAGGTAAGTTGATAGGTTCACCAGAAAAGACATTTCAGCTTAAGTCGGAGCCCAAGTTGGAAAATAAGGCGTTAAGCTAACTCCTGAATCATAATATGGGAGGTGAAGATATCCTTCACATACTTCAAGCAAGGATCAAGAATTATTGTCCTAAAAAACTAAACACCATGACAACGATGCAGTTTGATCTAATATGCATGCGGTCTGCAGTATAGTGACAATGACCCCATCTGTACCCAGTAATGATGAATTGATGATCCTGTCCAGGGTGGTGAAGAGATCTACGAAGATATCCTTACAATTGCAGAGATGCATTTTCTACTTGATAAATGGCCAACCATGTAATCCAAAAAAGAGCATATCCGATAAAAAAATTATGCGAGCAGATAAGTGTTACGGCACAGAAAAAATGACTAATACAGATGTAGGATGTTTAGGTAAGCAACAGAAGTTGAGAAAAAGTAGCAGTAACTAGGTCAAAGAAGAAACGAAGGATGCGAGTTTGATACATCATATATGAGATCTAGAGGAAAACATAATCAAAAATAATGATAGAAGTAAAAATGACGCCCGCTTAATACATCAGATTCCCTCCCCCTCGTTCATCAAGGGTAAGACTGTCCATCTAGGGCAAGACTTCCTTACACTATCTTAGTCCAAAACTACTTTAAAGGGTCACTTGAATTCAAATTTGCATACTAGGTAACCCTTCAAACTTAAAAATGACTCTTTTAACTTACAAAAAAGGCACTTTTAAAGGTGGCCTTACCAAAATATTAAGGTAAGGCATTCTTATATGAGACTTTGTACTCCTTACCCTGCTTAGGGTGGGAGCTCCTAAAAAGCATTTCGGAAATAAGGACATTGATGTTACAGCACAAACTATAAACTTGTGTACAAATGACAAAACAGATAAATTTGGGACTATCTTCTCCAAAAGCTTTGGCGTACAAGTTGATGTTTGGTCTTCCCTTAGAAAGTCAATCTGAGCTATTATGCACTATGCCATAATATATACTACCTCCGTTCCATATGTATTGCAACCTTTGACATTTTGCACTATTCATACACTACTGTTTGACCTTCTTTTATGATTTATACACAAAGATAAATATAGCCATGCGGGATCTTTTTAGATTCGTCTCGATATATGCTTAATTAATATCAACTTTTTATAATTTTTACTTAAATAAAATTAGAGATTTTATCGTATAAAATAGTGCATTGGGAGGCGTAAAACTCCCTATGTTGCAATACATATGGAACGGAGGTAGTATTATTAGTGTATTGTTGGACAAAACCATCTTTTGCCACAAAGTTTTCAGTGGGGACTCTGGTAAGTCGAATTCCCTTCTCTCTACACTCCAAAAAGTTAAAGAGAAGCCACATTAATACAATATAACATGATAGCCCAGAGACACAGAAGAGATTGGCAGAACACCAAGCAAGTACTCCTATACGCTAATGCTAGCTTTGCTAGTAAATTGCTGTAATTCAAATGATTAGAATATGAGAAGAAAAAAAGGCCTAGTATTCACCTCAACTCTGCAGATCTTTTCTCCTCCAGTAATTTGCATAATTCAACCTTCAACCACACTACCTGCAAGAAAGAATTTGGCTGCTAAGTAGAAGTTTTAATTGGGCTTCTTTGTTTGATATATTGACATTTGAGCTAACAGAAATAAATAAATTCATACTCCCTCCGTCTCTTCTCATTTGCTACATATACAATAAATGGATGTCCCAATATATTTGCTACGTTTCTTTTCGGGGTTTGTGATCCCTAAAAACATTCCTAGCTAGTTTCCCCCATCTTTTTGTCACTTACCTATATTATTCCTATCTATTTCGCCATTTCTTTTGTCTTTTACCTATAAAGTGATGGCACTATACACATATGCACATCCACAAACTTTACATCATTCCACAATATAGCAACTATAAAGAGCCGGAGGGAGTAATTGTTTTAAATGGATTGCTAAAAGTGGGTTTATGAAAAAGTTTATAAAACTCAACCTGTAGGTTCCAATTTGGGATTCAATTTGAACGGTAATTTTTTAAAAATCGCAGCTCCATGAAAATGCTAGTATGCCCATAGATAAAAGTAAAAGAGATGGCAAAGTATCATATGGAAACCTTTTCTTGTCCTTAAGCCTTAAGCAGGCTAACATAATAAAACACGAGGCTTTTGTAATCTCTTTTTGTCTCACTACTTTCATTTTTAAGAAGCAAAGAGAGAACATTATTAAGGACACCAAAGAATCGTCTCTCAAAAACAGAAAAGATGGGGCCGGGTACAAACGATACTATGCCCGCAAACTCATAGATTCATCAAAACGTAGGAGGGCCAGAAACAAAAAGACAAATCAGCTTTCAACACAAGGGATAATGCATGACTATACCTACAAGCTCAAAAAGGAACAAATGGTGCAGAAAATCAAGAACACATTCCTGAACAAAGGCTAAAATCCTGATGAGGTACGTTATGCCCTCACAAACTCTGCTGACTCCAGTTTACCACTTACATAACCAATTGCGAAAAGGAATCAACTTTCATATATTTAACATCCCAAATAGTCCAGCATTCCAGGCTACCAAGTACCAACACAACTGTCTTTACCAGGTCCAGAATGCTTGCCCATTTGCAGTTGCTCAAGCAACAGAACCGTCAAGGAGGCACCTTAGTCCTCCAGATGTTCTGAGCAGGAGAATTTGGGTTACCCACATTATGCATATCACAAAGATTCCTAGGAGTAGACAGCCATCATTCAAGCAAACCAAAAGATGATAGCCATCAGCACAAATTTTAAACTTGGAAAGTAAATTCAACAAACTACTTATAGCTTCCAGACTACCAGTACAGCTTTGAGCCTTTGACCTTACCAATTGAACCCACTAACCTCAAAAAAAGTACTTAATCCCAAATCATCCAACAAAGATCCTTCTCGTCCGTCTATCGTCATTAGCACATTACCAGTTTCAATTTTCTCCGACTAGGATCACTACACTCTCACTTCCTACTCAATTTCCCCAGCTGCCCAATCACTGCTCTGCCTCCCACTAACACCTCTTCCCCCTCCCCACCGCCCTCAATCAAACACGTCTACTCAGATCACTGCCACCCTCAGGAGTTTGCAACTTCACTTTGTTTCTTGAAAAAGTTGCTGCTTTTTTATTCAGCTCTTGATCTGAAGGATTGTGCATAATCATCATCCAACCTACCTAGCTCGTGTTTGTAGTATGAAATGATTTAGACACCCAGTTACTTCTGCTGGCCCTGGAAACTAGAATATTATTCTGGAAATCAAGTCTGTGACTGAAATAATTGTCTTTCAGTTAACCAATAGTAACTGAATTTTCACAGTAACTGAACTTTCCCCAGTTAAAAAATCAGGTCACACAGTAACCGAATTCCCCCCCCCTCCTCAGTTTACCAAGTCCTGACTCCTGAACACCCACAGTAAAATGTATCCTAAATTAAGAAACTCAAAACTGGTTATTGTGGTTGATCCTCACTGACTATAATGTAACATAAGCAAAGAATCTTGGGGCTTACATGTCTAAAACACTGAGATATTTCCAAGATTACATCCATAAACCAAATATGCATGCCATTGCATCAGTTCAATCAAACGAGAAACTAAACTTCCCCGAGAGAGAGAGAGGGGGGGGGGGGCAGAGAGATGTAACTTCTGCAAACTGCTAGCTGGATGTGGACTTAACCTAACACAGTTCTTCAAATCTTCAAGAAGACGTTTTCAAAAGGCTAAGTTTAATGCTAATTAGGAAGTCACTGAGCCCAAACGTCATATTTCAGCAACCTCAGATGAAAATGAGAAGAAAATAAACTACAAATTGCAAAAAGCAAGCATATCTCGTTTAGTCAATGTAACAACTCAGTGAATCATGCCAATGGAACTTCACTAGAAAGTCAAAAAAGAGGCAGTACCTGCTCTTGAAGATCTAAACCAGGATCAACATCCACACCTCCTGTCATGCCAATTAAGTAATCGTCTGGTGTAGTTGAACCTGATTCCATGTTGGTCGTATCACCATTCATCTGCTCGTCAGCAACTTTTGATTTGTCTGTCATGATAGATCCATATAGCTTGGAAGCAAGGCCATGGGAATTTTTTAAAGCCTCAAGACCCTTGGACCTTTCCTCAATTGCGGCTATGACAGCTGGTCGGTGTTTGTCTCTTAATTCCTGTAGTCTGGCTGCATGCACATTTTGGTACCCCATGCAAGCTGTCAGGACAAGTTGGCTGCTGTCAAACGTCGATCCAGCAAGAGATTGCAGCAAAGTGACTGCATCTCCAGCGTCTTTTGTTGTCACCAGGGCAGGGCCTATATAAATTTGGAAACAAAACCATCATTAGTCAAAGTATAGTGAATTAAATGATACATCAGAAACCCTATAGTCCTATACCCTAAGCTCTCTTCCAAGACATAGTTTTTTAACAATTTCAGGCACTCCTTTTTCGGGAGAAAGAAATCTTAGTTTCACAAACTACATATAATTTTTTTTTTAAAAAGAAACATATACTATCATCCAGTACCGTATAACTCCATCAAAGCAAGTGCAGTGCGGAACAGCATAACGCGATTTCCCTCGAAGAGAAGCACATCCCAAACTCGAAGAACTGATGTCAGTAAAGATAGCCCAGAATTAGCAGCTGATTACTCAAATACTAGAATTGTGGAAAACTAAAAAGACAAGCACAGGTTCATGCAAACAATGGCAAGTGAATACTCCACAATGCCCAAAAGAGTTATGCACCACAGATCCTAATTTTTTTATGATAAAGTATAAAATCTGACCACTTTCCCATGGAAGCATATTCATGAATATAGAGAGGAACCAAGGTCCAGTAACCCATGCCACTTGAACGCCCAA
This sequence comes from Patellifolia procumbens, assembly GCA_947645195.1. NCBI lineage: Eukaryota > Viridiplantae > Streptophyta > Magnoliopsida > Caryophyllales > Amaranthaceae > Patellifolia > Patellifolia procumbens. The sequence continues at coordinate 1,840,687 of CANSGD010000920.1, forward strand.
GTAATCGAGATGATTAACTGCAAGACAAGGGGCTACTTGTCAAAATGTGTTACAAGAAGAAAATCAGTAATAAGATTATACTACCAAGAGAATACAAACCCAATTTCGGAAATCTTTCACGCACCAAGTCCTCAAAAACATATTGGTCCACCTGGAAAAGAGAAACCTTGAGTCCACAAAATTTCCACGACAAAACCGAGAAAAAACAGGAAAGCCTTTATACCTGACACTCGATCATCTCTTCTGCATAGTAACCATCAAAATAGTCATCCATAATACCCACAAGGGTCCTGCAGATGAAGCCATGATAATTACGTAAATGAACCACCGAGCCAACCCACATAATACATTGCTAGACAGCTAGACACTGCTTGTAATTTAGAATTAGAAAAAGTTTAGAAAATAAAGATAAAGGTTGTCAAAAAAAGGTTCTCAGACCTACCAGAAGGCATTTTCCTCAGGCATTAGAAGCAACAGTAATCCAGCAAAAAAGTTCATAGCCTGTTGATACATGAAAACAAGAGACACCAAACTGAGTAAGCTCATTTTCTTTTCACATTTGATACAAAAGAGCTTCTCCACCCTTCACAGGCGAAGGCGTATAATAATGAACAACCTCCTATAAAGTAAAATTTTGTTAATTCGAGCAGCTCAATGCCATACATCAATCCTAATCCACAAATAAGAAAAGGGTATGCCAATGAAATGTTTAATACTTTAGTTCCCTTCAGTTACATAAGGAATTCTCACTTCATCCCAAAAAGAATGGCACCTCTATTTTTTTTACATCTACTTAGCACGGAGACAAAAGAACTCAAACACAAAAATTTCCCAGAAAGTCGGACACTGTAAACAACAACAACTAAGCCTTATTCCCAAAATGACTTGGGGATGGCTAACATGAATCGTCATTTGAAACAGTAACAAAACATTGTGAAATACATATTATAAATACTTACACGCCAATGATTGTTTCCATATAATAGAAACTAAAATACTTACACGCCAATGATTGTTTACAAATTTGAGCTTTTAATAAGGAAAAACAGATATGCAAAAGCTTCACTTTTTTCAGGGCAAAGAAAGGAGGAGAATGCTAATATAGTTTGCCATATGCTCAGTACTAATATTGAAAATAGGAATTTCTAGATGTTTGATTCGATCTGTTGGCCCTTCATATCCATCAAAACCCTATGTCTTCGCTCCGAATTGCTTCCAATTGAAGCTTCAATTTTGAATAAAGTGGTCTGGGGAATGAAGTCCCATAATCTCGACTATACAGATGCTGCATATCGGCAATCCGTTTCAAGCACCAATCAACTTCAAAAAGTGGCTAGGGTTTTCAATTTTGGTTTTTTTCACCTCAAAAATTTAAGGGAAGACATATCAGAGAGTTTACACCAGCTACTCTATTTGGTATTTCGAATGTCCAAAGCAATTCAAAAATTCAATTGCTAGCCTAGAGTTTTAGGGATGCTTCATACCATTTTTTTGTGTTTCAAAGCACTTTGCGTTTACGAAAATATATAACCAAACTCATCAATGTTTAAGCTGGAAGGAGTATCAAACCACGTCTTACAGAATTCTAAGATGCAGAGGGTATAGGAAAGGGTAGGGCAAACTTTCAGCAGCCAAGTATCATTAGGTTTAGGATATATGGGCTTGGAGGTAGTCATAATTACAGTCTTATAGATTAATGTATCATGTATTCAGTTCAAATCGAGAATTCAAACTTACGCATTTAGGTCCCGCTTTTCCTTATGACGGGTTTACACATTGGCAGTTGGCATAAGCCCTATGTAGCTGGGTGGTGCCTTATGGTTCTAGTTCAGATCTAATAAACAATGGTTTTCAGAGACAATTTTTTTTCAAATCTATACTCCTTCCATCCCTAAATAGATTCCTAAATTTCCTTTTTGGATTGTCACCAAAAATTTCACACTTCCATTTCAAGTAATTATTCCCCTAAAAAAATTATTTCCTCCTCTTTCTCAGTTGCATCAACCCTTTTCTTGCTCTATCATATCAAATTATTTTCTTCCTTTTTATCCACTGCCAAATAGTCTACACATCTAACAACTATCCTTAGTATTTGTACCTAAAGCAAATGAAAGATTTTCAAGGGATGCAATTTTATTTCTTCGGAGCGATGTTTGTTCTATATCAGTTTATGTCTTAAGAGCTACTTGGCATCCTTGATTAAGTTTGAAGCTGCTCCAAAACCTATTATATATACTCTGGATCCATCTAACCTGGCCCAATGACAGAGCAAGATTAATTCTTTACTCCTCTTTCTTCGTTTTTTCGACGTGGCTTAAACAAATCAAGATAGGCTATAAATATGCAAGAGGAACAATCGAAAGAAGCTTTACCCAAGTCAAGGAGTCTCTGTATACTAAGTCTTCTTATTGTCAAAATTAATTGCCCCTACGTTCAGAATGAAGTACATTAAGCTTACTTGAGCTAATCGGGGTTCCTAAATTAGGAAGCGCTTGTCTACAGACTCATAGTGCAGATTGTTGTCTTGTTGATGATTATCTGTAACCCCACTTTTTACTCGATGACTTGTATAGTTGTATGATACATTAATACCTGGCTATCAACAAATTACTGATGGAAATGAAAAAGGCATTGGGAGATGTGGAACCATTTCTTAAACCTGAAAAAAGATCCTCTAGAAATCAGAGGGATAGCATCTTTGCCTGATCATCTTAAGCCCAAAATATAATTGGCCCAAATTACAAGGCAAGCCATTCTGTTTATGAGCATATAAAATAAAACAGATCTCTTCTTTCAGTAGCAGCCTAAACTAGACAGCTAATGCTTGCAACAAACCTAGAAAAAAACACACTTGGACATGCTAGATACTAAACTAAGGTTTACTTTATTCTTCTCAAAGATTCAAAAAGGTAGTGGTGTTTTACTGTTTTATACACAAGATTTTCCAGAATCAATTACCTGGCAGTAGCCTACTGACGGGTTATGCCGAGCATAAGCTATAAGTAAACGCCTTAACGCATTTCTACCATTTTCATCCAAAGCAGGATGACCTGGGAAAGTACGGGGTAAATCCTGTGGCATTTAGTCATGAAGCTTCATCAGGGAAAAATCAAAGCCTGAAAACATTTTAGAAAAAAAAATGAAAACAGAACTTCATAACATCCATTCACCTTTTCAATCTGGCCCTTCCATTTCTCACATAGTCCTGCACCTTTTACGCTTGACTCTTTATCATCTGTTTCTTCTTGCTTGATTTCATCAGCACCATGATTAATTTCTGGAAACAATAAATTTTCATAGTACTTCTCTACTCTGCGTGCCTTCACACCCACAAACGCTTGCCAAAGCTGCAATTGTAAGGATTAAATCAACTGCGGGCAGGTATACCATTTATCCAGTAAAAAACAATAACATATAGTTAATCAAGTCATGTACCTCTCCTCTAAGGGCCATTGGCAGTCCTCCTCGAACAAGGACTTCTAGTTCTTCTTTCCATGGAGAGCTGGAGTCTAAGCTGGTTCCTTCAAAGATGCTAGTAGGTGCAGGTGAGGCAGCACTATCAACAGAAGGGACATCTTGAACAGGATCTGTTCTCTCAACATCATAAAATTCTTCTTCCGAATCATCTTCTGGTGCTCCTTTGAAAGATTTCGCCTCGTCATTAGATTTAAGAGTCTTATGAGGATCAATATCCTGTCCTTTTCTAGACAAATGGCTCCTCTTTTTCACCCGAACACTCATTAAATCCTCTATTATGTGTAGAGACTGCCTTATGTTAGACCATATTTGAACTTTGTGAGTTTTCTTTGCCTTTACTGCTGGGACATCTGGCTTCTGAACTCCATTGTCAACTGAACCTTCAGAATTAGGTGTATCACTTCCATCAACACATTCACTTGGTGCTTGATGATTAGCATCAGCTTCAAATGTCTTGTCATCTTCCTTGTTGTCAACTGCATCGACTACTTCCCCATCAATGGGCGCTTGAACAGACTCAGATACTGTTTCCAAAAAAAAATTCCACCGATCTGATCTTTCCTCTTCTTCCTCCTAAAAAACAATCAAATAGAAGAGATCACAGACAGAAAAATGTGTTCATATCAATATATCACTGCAGTGAGGAGAGGCAGGAAAAGAGGACCAATTAGAACTCTAGTTCTATGAAACAAAAGCCCTTAGGCGCATCATTCATACACGAATATGATAACCATCATCGAAATCCACATATAAGACCGATATCCTTCATAAAATCTCAAACAAGTGAATATAGATCAGATTAGCCATGGAATAAATAGAAAACGGAAGACACCAAGTTCCTATTAGCCTATATCTCACAGTGTCATGGAAACTCATCTAGCATTGAAAGATATTCGTTTTTCCATTTGTACCCGAACATATCTAAGCTGATCTCACCAGCCCATTTGCAAAATTGCTACTGATCAGTTTCGGGTGAAGAAAAGGAGCACGAGACTGTCCGCATAGTGAAGAGCATTCTATATTGTAGACTTCTCAAAGCAAAAATATGCTCATTGGAGCATCCACAATGCAAGATAACCTCTCTATTTCACTCTCTCTCCTCTATTTGGGGAGGTTGTGCATTAGCCGGTAAGGTGCCCAATTTTGGGGCTCCCCTAGCAGTTAGGCACCCTAAAATTTCAGCTTTGCATGACAATCCGACACATGGCCATGAGAGTTAATAACTTTTTCTCTCTTGAGGAGATGCCAAGTGGCATACTTGTGACATTATTGAAGATGTTAATGTGGGGAACAAAAATGAAGTCGCGGGGGGGGGGGGGGTAAGAAATAAAGTTAGTGGAAACTTAGGTGGAGGAGTCGAGAAAAGAGAGACATTATGGGAAGATAGCGCATTGCGGGTGCTCTTAGTTTGTTGCAATCCAATCCGATCACGACTCAGCAACCATATTAAAGAAAAAAACCACAATCATTACTCCCTCTATTCCAAATTAATTCCCATTTTTTTGCTTCTCCGCGGTGTTTAATACCCTATTTTGACCACTGCTATGTTGAATATTTTTAAAATAGACATTGACACAACTCTAACGAGTTCCCACGTGAATATGTTTTTCCAAATATATAGGTGAGAATGCATAGTCAAAGTTCGTGAAATTTGAATTTTACAAGAGAATTGTTGCAAATAATTTGAAATGGAGAAATTGAGTTCAAATAACACATCTAGCCATCACTATTCGAATTTTAGCATCATCGCCATAGCATCGTAGTCTTCTTACAAAGTTCATCGTCAAGGGTATCATTAAGGATCGCATGAGAAACTTCAAAGTGTAATTTACTAAATTAAGAAAGCGGCCTATCATACACGGATGATACAAAATAAAAATAAAACGTGTCCAATTCATTAGCGACCAATGAAAGAATAAGCAACTATGTACCTTGTAAATGCTAGCATACTCTCTGTATCTCTGCACATGCTGAGGCCTAACAGCAAATCCATAAGCATCCCTGCAGTGAAGATTCTTCTCCATTTTAAGATCTTAAACATATAACATCATACTACCTCCGTATTTTTTTACTCACATCATTTGGCAATGCTACACTATTCATTCATGTTGCTTTGAACCAAATTTGTGACTTATATATAACGAAAAACATAGTCATGTAGGATCGTTTTAGATTCGTCTCAATATGTAGATTATTAATATCAACTTTGTATATTTTTTTCATATATAAACTCAAGATATATAATTTATAAAGTGTGCACTGGGTAGCGTAATATGGTTCAATGATGCAAGTAAAAAAAGCGGAGGAAGTATCAAATCCAGACCACAACGAGCAAGCACTGATTATACTAACACCACAGTATTGCTCAATCACACCAGTGACACCACCAATCAACCTCTAACATTTTGGGACTCGAATCAAACAATAAGTCCACATTCAACTAGTAAAGATTTTCGCTCAACAATTGATCAAAACGAAAGCTACATTCCATAGTTGCCAAAAACAAGTAGAAATATACAGTAAAAACCAAACGTAGACTGATTGAGACACCGAGATCAGAATCGAAGCAGAAATCAGTAACGAATATGAAGATCAACTGAAAACCATCAGAAAATCAAAATTCCGAAGTGGATTAAGAAATGAAAGAAGCCGAAACAGAGCGAGAAAGTAAGAAAAACTAACTATAGTAACACCACAGCATTGATCAATCACAGCACCAATAAACCTCCAACATTTTCCAACTCAAATCAAACAATAACTCCGCATTTAATCAAATAACTCAATTAGTAAGCTTATTCACTCAAAAAACCGATCAAAATCAAAATCACATTCCACAATCACCAAAAACACAGTAAAAACCAAACCTAGACAGATAGCGACACCGAGATCACAATCGAAGCAGAAATCAGTAACGAATATGATAGTCAACTTAAAATCATCAGAAAATCAATGTATAATAGTGAATTGAGAAGCAAAAACAGAGGAAAAAATGGAGGAAAAAGAGTAGAGAGAGAAAAAAAGAAACCTCTTGTGTTCGAGAGAAATGAGAGGATTAGAAGTAGACTTGAATTTCATCTTCATAATCGGAGTAGAGAGAGAAGATCTAGGAAGAGAGAGAAACGGTGAGCTTTTAATTTATTTTTATTTTTTCAGTTTTAGTTTTATGTAACGGAAAATCGATAGTGGGGAGTTGAGTTGCAGGGAGGGGGGAGGGAGACTGGGAGAGAGAGTGTATTGTGGTATAGTGTGGTGCTGCTGCAGCAAAGTATAGTGTGCGAAGCTGAAGCAGCAGCGATGATGAGCGTTAAAGTCAGTGGAGTACAAATTCGGAATTACATTACATGTGATCATTTCTTTGCACAGACTTCGACGACGTATCTTAAGCGCATTTTAGTGAGAGCGTTGAGGCCAGCCAGACTCATGATTTTGGTTTGGTTTGGTTTGGTTTGACGCTACTATTCTTTTACTACTAACTTCTTTTCTAACGCCACACCAAAATTTTACCCATAATCTAATAAATTTACTCTTTTATCTTTTGGAGGTACAAGTTTTATAAGTTATACAAGTTTTGGAATATGGGAAAAAACCAATGCAAATTGAGGTAGAGCAAAATCATTTAAATTTCATATTATAAAAAGTGTACTTTGGTACCTTTTTATTTTGAAAAAGTAAGAGAGAGGAAGAAAAGTGGGTGATTGGAAAATAAATGATTCTAAAGTGAGCTATGTGTATGACAAAAAGTAAAAAAGTGTAGTAAATATTTGGTTGTTGAAGGGTAATATGGGAAAATAAATATTCTTAAAATGGCAAAGATTCAAAGTGGGAAGAACTTTTAGAAACATCCAAAAAGAAAAATGGGAGCATCAAAAGAGAACGGATGGAGTAACTAGTACAATAACTAACAGCTACTACAACTACTAACAACTATCACGACAATTACTTTTGTAATTTATATATCCAAATAAAGAAGTAAAAAAAGAGTGGAAAAAAATGCGAATGATAGGAAGAGAATCAAGAATTCAATAGCACAATAAGGTAATATTGCAATCATTGTGAAAAATTCTGAAAAGAGAAAGCTTTTACAATGAATAAAAACCATGGGAAGTAATTATTGTGAAAAATTAATATTTCTACAATTTTCCTTATTATAATAACTCTTATACTAGTAGTTTTAAATATTTACAATAAATATTATGTCGACTAGTATTTCAAAAGAAGATTATAAATATATAGCTCATATCAAAAAGAATGTCCCATTAGCACACACCACAATGAATTTAATATCCAATATATTTATTGTAAGGTTAAATTTTACAAACTCTTGCAACATATTTACACTAGTCTTTATATGCACGTGATGCGTGCAACGGTTGAAAACTTAATTAGTAAAGTATTAATTATTTAATTAATAAAGCTTTAAAGAAATTCTTTTTTTCCTTTATGTAATTTTTGGTGTCCACCTCCTCCTCTTCCCTTATATAATAGAGATAACCATATATGCACTCAATGCATGCCTCGTGCAAAAGATTAATATGTAAGGATATGGGATAAACTATATTGTAATTTCTCTAAGGAAAAAGTATACATATTTTTCATACTTTTAAAAATAATCGTTAAGTTTTAGTTATCTTGTCTTTTTAGATGGTGTAATTGTAATCTCAAAAGAGTTTAGATAGTGAAATAATTTAAATACATTAAAAAGTGTAATAAATATTAGAGTATATTAGAATAGTAAATTAAAACAAAACGCCAAAAATGATAAAAAAATCTTACAAAAGATTAAGGGGAGATGTCATTAACATCATCACTCATGAGTAAAAAAAGTATATCATCCTTCTCCATCTACCACTTTCTCACTCATCCTAAAATGCTTTATCATGCTTCATGATCAATTTAATCAAATGCATCTTCACTCATGAGCAATCAATAACTCATGTATTTGAAAATAAAACATTCAAAAGTATATAAAAATATAGCAAAATGTGTCTCTATATATAGATCTCAAGAAAATATAACCATTGATATTTTTAATAATTGTTTTTACTTTGTAGATTTTTAGATAATTTAGTTTGAAGTTTTAAACATTTTTTGCTAAAAATCAGATGGCTAAGTTTGGAATTAAAACTCAATTACTTAATAACTTCCTTGATTTATTTTATTGTTTTTTTCTTTTCTTAATTTAGGTGTCTAGCCCCCTCTTCCCTATAGTATAGAGATTATACTTTATTATCTTTCTACTTCTACTTTATTTCTTAAATGGAAAAAGGTTTGTTCCTTTCACATTATCTTACCCTCCACTTGTTGGACCTGCACAATTTTACACTCTCACACAATCTTACTTTCTCCCCAATGAAAGAAACAAAAGCATCCACTTTTACACTATTTATACTGTCTAGAACTACAATAATTAAGAAGAACATTGGTGAACTGAGAGAGTATATCAATAAGTAAAAACTATGAATTTTTTAAAGTTGATACTATCATTTGGTTTGATATCATAATTAGAAACACATAATCAAATAAAACATATGAATAGTACAAAATTTAAAGTATTGCAACTAATACGGAATGGGTGATTTAAACTACAATGTTAAATTATGAAAATAATTAAGTCTTATTCATTTTGGTGGAATTCATTGTACTACCTCCGTATTCGAAAGATTGCAACACTTTCCATATACGGAGATTTTCAAATGCTTGCAACACTTTTTTTTTCTTTCCTAATATAGTAAAAACTGGGTTGTTAAATGACTGTTATACTTTTACTAAATATATATTATTAACAACATTTAATAGAATATAATAATATCTTATTAACAACTAATCTAAAAACTCATTAAACTTAGGGCCCATTTGGTATCACAGTCAGTTTTCAATTTTTGGTTTTGATGATTTTAGAATCATATGATATAAATAGCATTATAAACTTAAACTAGTATTTAGGCCCAGGCGATGCTCTGGGATTTATATATAAAGATGTCAGTAAAAAGTCATATATTAGTAGTTTTATTCATAAATGTAATTAAAATATTGTACCTTAATTATTGTTTTTCATTGAAAACATATAGTATCATTAATATCATTATTAGTATTGATAAAAGAAGCAACAAAAATGTGGTAGCATAATAGTTAGAGCATTTATCTTCCACACTCGAGGTCGAAGGTTCGAAAATTCTCATGGACAATTTGTATTTTTTATGAGAGAAACGTTGATAGAATATTGTTGTAAAGAATGGAGAGTGACACGTGACGGATTGCATTCTATGCTTACGCTTTTTAATATACTTCCTCCGTTTCGCAATACTCGCAACCAAACATATTGCACAAAAACCAAGAAGGAGGAAAAAGTGTGTGTATTTAGACAAAAGTACCTATGTAGTTAACAACTTAAACTCACCAAAGAATATCTAACCACCCACTGCACCACCGTCCACCCTATAGAGCCTCCATCCCACCACTGTCAACCAAATCACACCACAACCACCACCGCCACTAGCTGGCTAATCGGACCACAACCACCACCGCCACTAGCTGGCTAATCGGACCACAACCACCACCTGCGCTTCAACTTACTAAGCACCACCGCTACTAGCCGGTAGTTGATCCACAACCACCACCCAACCTACTCAGCACAACCACCACAACTAGTACCACCATCCATAACCACCACCAAAAATCCCAAAACAAGAAGGTAAAGAATCAAAAACCAAAATTAAACACCTTCAAAGGTTAAAGTTAAACCCATTCAACAGAAGTAAGAAGCAAAAGATGAAATTCAGAGAAAAGGAAGAACCTTGAAGAGAAAGAGCGAGATGAAGGGCATTTTTAGAAATAAAGATAATTTTTGGGCGAATGCCATCACCAGGAAGAAGAGTGATATTGTAGCTTCTCTTCTTGGTGGATGTTGCAACAGAAGAAAAATGTGATGTAGTTGAAATTGGATGTGGGGTTTTAATAGCGCTGCCAAATGAAGCTGGGCTGCAATTGTTGGGGGGAGAAAGAGAACGAAAATGGAAGACCAGTTTTCGGGGAGGCGGAAGCAAAGTGGAGATTGGATGGTTGTGGTGGTGGTTTCAGGAAAGGGGGGAAGGAGAGTGGTGGTATGCGTGGTGGCTGCAAGGAGGATGAAGGTGACTGGTGGCTGGGGTTGGTGTTCAGGGAGGGAGATGGAGTGAGGAGAGAGAGTGGAGGGTAGTTTGGGGTAGTAATTTAATTGTGTAATTATTAATTAGTAAGATAATACAATAAGTAATTGTAGATTTATTTTGTTAATTAGGTAGAATGAGAAATATAGTAAGGGTATGATAGTCATTTAATATGCTAAAATTTACTAAATAAAGCTTGGTTGCAAGTATTGAGAAATTTCCATAAAAGGAAAGCGTTGCGAGTATTGCGAAACGGATGAAGTATATATATAGATTTGATCATAATGATACTAGTGTGGGATGGTTCCAATTGGTGGTGGGGTGGTTTGCTAGTGGTCGAATTAGCATGGGATAGGTTGATTTCTTCTCTGTTTTGCTTGATTTGTTGTGTGGTGGTGGTGGTTGATTTGTTAGACTTTTGTTACATGTTGTGGTGGTCTATTTTGGGCGGTGAATGTGTTATGGGATGACAAATGGTGGTTAGGGGAAAGATTAGGTTGATTGAAGGAGGTGGTGGTGAGTTTCTTTGTCGGATTTGGGGGCCGTGAAGGAGGGTGATGGCAATGATGGTGAGCCCTGACTTTCTCTACACTTAATTATATAGCCAATGGACCCACTCCCCTTAATTATATACCCTTATAATCATCTAATACCAATTATAAAAAATCGCACTGGGAACCGTCAAAAAGGTGTTGCAACCTTTCGAATACGTAGGTAGTATGTTTTTTAATACACAACTTAACGATAGATAGAAAGTAAGGGGAGTATGGGCGCGAACATGAGAAAAACAAACAGAGAAAAATTCCAAATAAATAGAAGAAAATTGATTAAATTTTGGAGTAACTATAACAAATGGAGCAAACTTCTGGGATTGAGGGATTATAATGTATTTATAATAGATATTAGGGAGGACGAGAGATAACTCAATTAGTTAGAACATTCTTCCCAATTTAAAGAGATCTTGGAATCGAATCTCATCCTACCTTTATGACTCCTTATGCATCAAATGCATTTTTACCTACATATATGTGTGAAGAGAGATACATGTCATGCTTAATTACTTATAAAGGCTCAAATTACATACTTGATAATGGTTAGACTTTATCCTCATGACCTTGGAGGTGAGATCGTCATTAGACCAAGCCCCCACAAAGGGGCACTCGAAATGAGATTCCCTCACGGGCTCAAACCACCCCCCCCCCTCCCCTCAAGTTGTTTAGACTTTTAGCATCCTATGTAAGGCCAGGGTCTGACATTGCACAGCTTTATCATTCTTACTCAAATAGTCAAATTTATATTTATTATTTAAATTATTGAAAAAAGATAAAAATAACAACTAATAAACCCATTTATATTATGTTGATTTTATCTAAAAATGCATGCATTTCAAAGAAGTAAATCAATCATAATATATTACTCTCTCTTTTTTATATAAAGATCACATTTTATCGACATTTTTATTTAATACGGGCATTTGAACCTTTTTCCCCTTATAGTATTATAGGTTCGTCCACCTCCTTAATGCATGCATTGTGTCTCTTACTTCATACTCCTTCTTTGCGCCTTTTTCATGTTTTCTATACTTTTACTCTTCTTCTCTCATCTTTATTTTTTTTTTCTTTGATCCAAGTAAAAACAGCATGCAAATGCCCCTAATTAAAAAATAAGATGGACCAAAAGGAGTATTGATAAAATGTAACAATAACTATCATACAATCTCTTTTGAACTTAATATACCGAATATAAAAAAACACATTTAATATTTAGAACTATCTAATGGAAAAAATGCCAAGCATAGCTGAATAATACTCATATTACTTCTTTTTTATATATATATTTTTTCATGCAAGAGTTTGTTTTATTTTGTATAAAAATAATAATCACTTTCTCTCTTAACTTTTACTTTTAAGATTTTGACTTTTTATATTATTTACATACTTCATATTACCAAAGAGTATTTTTTTTTTCCTATTTGGTACAAGTAAAACTTAGGGGACCCTTATCTCAATGGTGAACCCTAAGCTAACAAATTATTATTTTTATTATATTTATTAGATTTATCTCAACATGTATTTTCAAGTGTTAACTTTAATACTATCTACTAAACATTCGTTAAAGAATGTTAACCGTCTAAGTAGTATGTTGCAAACTTGACTAGTCAAAACGATAAAAGTAATAAGAGTGAAGTGTTGGGTCTTAGTGTGGAGATGGCTAAAAGCCAAGGTAGCGAAGGTTTCTTCACTAGTCGCGAGCAAAATCTGCCAAGTGAAGAAGAAAAGCTCGCCCAGGTCACGACCCGCGAAGGCCTGGTCGCGACTCGCGATGGGTGTCGCGACCCCTACATCCTGTTTTCGCGATTTCCATCACGTGCAGCCGTTTTTTCCTATTTTAAGGGGTAGTATAAATACTCCTCTTTTCCACATTTGTAAATATGACATAATCTCACACATTTCAAGAGACTAGAGAGAATTTCTAGGGTTTTGTGCCTTTGTGTGTAGCTTGAAATAGCTTGTATCTCTCTCAATCAATCATCAAGATCAATACTACTCCTTAGTGCTTGTGGGTTTTTATTCCCGGATTCTCGAGTCTTCCCACGGTGCCATTACTTAACTCTCTCTCATTTATTTCTTCATTTATTGTTGTTTTGCTTGCTTACTTGGTTGTTGGCTTCCATTGGTTATTGTTGGTGATTGCAAACTTGTTTCTACTTGATTCTATAATCTCAACAATTGGAATCAGAGCCTAGGTTAATCTTTGGTGGAATTTGAGTTAGGGTTTGTGTGAAAACTTGAGTTTGTGATTGGAAATCAAAGTTTGTTGCTTTGGGTGTTTGGGGATTGAAATTTTGGTGTAGAAATTTTGTTCCTTGTGTTGAAACCCTAGGTTGAGAACTTTGTGATTGTTTAACAATGGATGAGAGCATTTTGAAACTTGAGAAGTTTGATGGAAGGACTTTGGCTTTTAGAAGATGCAAAAAGAGGACTATTTGTACCAAAAGGGTCTTCATCTACCTCTTGAGGGCAAGAGACCAGATAGTATGAAGAAGGAAGATTGGAGAGTTTTGGATAGGCAAGCACTTGGAGTGATAAGGTTGACATTGAGTAGGAGTGTGGCCTACAATGTCAAGGATGAAACATCGACGGTGGATGTCTTGCAAACTTTGTCGAATATGTATGAGAAGCCTTCGGCAATGAACAAGGTGTTCCTTATGCGTCGGTTGTTTGAGTTTGAGATGAATGATGGTACTTCGGCTCCGGAACACATAAATGAATTTAACTCGATTATTTCTCAATTGTCTTCGCTTGATATCAAGTTTGATGATGAGGTGAAGGCCTTTATTTTGTTGTCATTGTTGCCTAGGTCTTAGGCTACAGTGGTTGCCGCCATTAGCAACTCTTCCGGCAAGGAGAAGTTGAGGAATGATGATGTGAGGGACCTAATCTTGAGTGAGAGCTTGAGGAGGAAGGAGTCCGGTGAGTCATCTGGTGGTGCCTATTCTAGTGAGGCAAGGGGACGATGGAGACAACAAAAGGGGAACCCAAGAGGAAGATCGAAGAGTAAGGGGAGGAGTAAATCGAGGGGAAAGGGAGACATTGTGTGTTGGAGTTGTGGAGTGAAGGGTCATACTAAGAGAGTGTGTCTGAATCCTAAGAAGAAGGATGGCTCTAAGCAAAAGAGCAATGATGATTCAAGTTCATCGGTTAGCTTGGCATCAAGCGATGAATTTGGGGATGCCTTGATCTTGAGCGTGGATAGTCCCATTGAGACATGGATACTTGATTTGGGTGCATCGTTTCATTCTTCACCATGCAAAGAGATTTTCCGGAACTTCAAGAGTAGCAAGTTTGGGAAGGTGTTTCTTGCGGATGATAATCCGTTGGACATTATGGGGAAAGGAGATGTGATGATCAAGACTTCTAGTGGGAGTTCATGGAAGCTTGAAGATGTGAGGTATATTCCTAAGCTAAGGAAAAATTTGATTTCGATGGGTCAATTGGACTCAAGTGGCTATAGGACTATGTTTGGTGAGAGTACATGGAAGGGTGCCATGGTGGTTGCTCGGGGCACGAAGATTGGTACTTTGTACACTACCTTAGGGTGTACAAACATGGTTACTACAACCACGGAGTGTGATACTAAGCTATGACATACTCGGCTTGGTCACATGAGTTAGAAAGGGATGAGGATGTTAGCTTCAAAGGGTAAGTTGTCGGGCTTGAAATCAATCGACATGAAATTTTTTGAGACATGTGTCTTTGAGAAGCAAAATAGGGTGTCTTTCACAAAAATCCAACGGTCCTTGAAGAAGGAGAAGCTAGCGCTTGTGCACACGGATGTATGGAGCCCATACCCATCAAGTCACTTGGTGGATCTCCCTACTTTGTTACCTTCATTGATGATTCAACCCGGAAAGCATGGGTCTACTTCATGAAGCACAAGTCGGAGGTGAATGAGAAGTTCAAGACTTGGAAGGCAGAGGTTGAAAATGCTTCGGGGGTGAAGATAAAGAGTATCAAGTCCAATAATGGAGGAGAGTATGAGTTGGAAGCTTACAAGGAACTTTGTAAGGAGCATGGCATTGTTTTGGTAAGGACTATTCCCGGAAAGCCTCGCCAAAATGGGGTAGCGGAGCAGATGAATAGAACACTACTTGAGAGAGCAAGGTGCATGAGGTTATTTGCGAGTCTCCCAAAGTGCTTTTGGGCGGATGCCGTTAGCACCGCGGCTTATTTGATAAACCGTGGACCTTCGGTGCCCTTGGGGTTCAAGATACCGGAGGAGGAGTGGAGTGGTAAGGAGATGTCCTACACTCACTTGAAGACCTTTGGGTGTGTGGCTTATTTGCAATCCGAAAAGAGAGACAAGATTAACCCTAAAGCCATGAAATCCTACTTTGTGGGGTATGGTGATGAGAAATATGGCTATAGAGTGTGGAATCCTACTAACCGCAAGATTATTAGGCATTGTGACATTACCTTTGATCAGAACTCATTGTATAAGGATAACTTTGGTGGAAAATCCGTTGAAAAAGAATCCATTGAGAGTGAGCGAGAGGTTGTTGAGCTAGATGGTGATGTCAGAATTGGAAAAGAAGATGAAGATGTGCCAATTCAACATGCATCTCCTCAACATGTTGTGCAAACTCCGGATGATCCGGTTTCTAGTGAATCGGAGGAAGAAGAGAATACTTTTGAGATGGAGGAGGTTGAGGTTCAAGGTGAGCCTGGTGAGGTTCGTGAGGAACCAAAGACACCGCTACCGGTGAGGAGAACATCAAGGCTCTCTAAAGCACCGAATAGGTTCACACCACCACCCATAAAGATGACTTCAGCGATTTACTTGTTGTTGACGGATTTCGGTGAGCCGGAATGCTATGTTGAGGCAATGAGGTTGGGTGATTCGTTGAAGTGGGAGCATGCAATGAGTGAGGAAATGAGCTCATTGAAGAAGAACAACACTTGAGTGTTGGTTGACTTGCCTAAGGGCAAGAGAGCACTTTTGTGCAAATGGATCTTTCGCAAGAAGGATGAACCGGATGGTAGTATTCGGTATAAAGCAAGACTTGTGGTGAAGGGCTTTTCACAAAAGGAGGGAATTGACTTTCATGAGATTTTTGCTCCGGTTGTGAAGTTGACTACCATTAGAATCTTGTTGGCAATTGTGGCTTCGAAAAACTTGTTCCTTGAGCAAATGGATGTGAAAACGACGTTTTTGCATGGTGATTTGGAAGAAGAAATCTACATGAAACAACCAGAAGGGTTTGAAGTTCGGGTAAAGGAAGACATGATATGCAAGCTCAAACGGAGTCTATATGGGTTGAAGCAAGCTCCAAGACAATGGTACAAGAAGTTTGATAGCTTCATGTTATGCAATGGTTTCGTGAGAACGGATGGCGATCATTGTTATTATTTTCAAAGGTACGTAAATGGTTATGTTTACTTGCTTTTGTATGTTGATGATATTCTCATTGCGGGTACTAGCATGAAGTTTGTGCATGACTTGAAGAGGAAGTTGTCGAAGAGATTTGAGATGAAAGACTTGGGTGAGGCCAAGAAAATACTTGACATGAGAATCTCTAGGGACTTATCGGCGGGATTGTTGAGGTTGTCTCAAGAGGAGTATGTCAAGAAGGTGCTAAAGCGGTTCAACATGGTTGATGTGAAGCCTCGAAGCTCACCTCTTTCGGTGGACCTCAAATTGACAAAGGAGGATTTACCCAAGACAAAAGAAGAAAAGAAAAGGATGGCCACTTTTCCTTATGCTTCGGCCGTGGGGAGTATGATGTATGTTATGGTTTGTACTAGGCCCGACATTGCCCATACAGTGGGAGTTGTGAGTAGATTCATGTCAAATCCGGGTGAGCGACATTGGGAGGCCGTGAAATAGCTCTTGAGGTACTTGTTGGGAACCTCTAGTATGTCTCTTTGCTTTGGGAGGAATGAAGTTGTTCTTGAAGGTTTTGTGGATGCCGATTTCGGAGGATGCTATGACTCAAGCAAAAGTACTTCGGGGTATGTTTTTACTATTGGTGGTACGACCATTAGTTGGATGAGCAAGCTCTAAAAGTGTGTGTCCATGTCTACGACGGTAGCCGAGTATGTTGCTATGTCGGAGGCGGGGAAGGAGATTGAGTGGTTGAAGAGTTTCCTTGAGGAAATGGGCATGAAGCAAGAAGTTTGTGTGTTGCATAGTGATAGCTAAAGTGCGTGCAATTGACTAAGAATCCTATGTTTCACTACCGCACCAAACACATCAAGAGGCGATATCATCACACTAGGAGTCTAGTGGAGGATGGCTCTATGTGTTTGAAGAAGATTGTCGGATCGA
This sequence comes from Patellifolia procumbens, assembly GCA_947645195.1. Lineage (NCBI taxonomy): Eukaryota > Viridiplantae > Streptophyta > Magnoliopsida > Caryophyllales > Amaranthaceae > Patellifolia > Patellifolia procumbens. The sequence continues at coordinate 1,858,137 of CANSGD010000920.1, forward strand.
AGAATCCGGCGGATATGCTCACAAAGGTTGTGACTTGTGACAAACTGGGGTTGTGTAGAACCTCAATTGGGCTCCATTCATGAGAGTTGGGCGGTTGTAATGGTGGGGGCGCTATGGTGAAACATTGATGTGATGATTGATGATGATGAGAGATGTGTTGGGGATGTGTTTGATAGCATGGTCTTAGACCGATCTCCAAGTGGGAGATTGTTGGGTCTTAGTGTGGAGATGGCTAAGAGCCAAGGTCTCGAAGGTTTCTTCACTAGTTGCGAGCAAAACTTGCCAAGTGAAGAAGAAAAGCTCGCCCAGGTCACGGCCCGCGATGGGGTGCTAACCCCTGCACCCTGTTTTCGCGATTTCCATCACGTGCAGCCGTTTTTTCCTATTTTAAGGGATAGTATAAATACTCCTTTTTTCCCCATTTGTAAATATGACATAATCTCACACATTTCAAGAGACTAGAGAGAATTTCTAGGGTTTTGTGCCTTTGTGTGTGTAGCTTGAAATAGCTTGTATCTCTCTCAATCAATCATCAAGATCAATACTACTCCTTAGTGCTTGTGGGTTTTTACTCCCGGATTCTCGGGGCTTCCCACGGTGCCATTACTTAACTCTCTACTCTCTCATTTATTTCTTCATTTATTGTTGTTTTGCTTGCTTGCTTGGTTGTTGGCTTCCATTGGTTATTGTTGGTGATTGCAAACTTGTTTCTACTTGATTCTATGTTCTCAACATGAAGGGCGTATTAATAGTAGTACTAAGGGCCTGTTCTCTTCGGCATAATTCAGCTGAACTGAACTGAACTAATTATAGCTGAACTGAACTGAACTGAACTGATTAGAGCTGAACTGAACTGAACTGTATTGAACTGAACTGAACTGAACTGAACTGAATTGAATTGAATTGAATCAAATTAAATTGAATTAAATTGAATTGAATTTGATAAATATATAAATAATATTTAAACAATAATAATATGAATATTAAATAACAATTATAATGATAAGTAAGAATAATTAATAATAAATAATAATAATAGTATTTTGGATATTTTTAAATGATAGTTATAAATAAATAGTATTAATAATCATAAATTATTAATAATAATATAATGATCAGTGATTATAATGATAATTAATTACAATTATTTTATAGTCTTTGTATTAATATATTAATACTTGATGATGATTATATAATAACAATAATATCTAAGAATTAATTAGTATTACTATTTTAATAATTATATTTAATAATATAATAATATATAGTAATAAAATAATAATTGAGTCGGATAGTGCAAACCGTTTTGACGCGATTTGATTGGTTTATGCTTTTGACCTATATCATGTTCCTCCCTAATGATAATAGTAATAATAATGAGTAAAGCTATAATAAAAAAATAATATATAGATATAATAATAATACCTAATACTAATGATATATAAATAATAATAATAAGAGTAATTAGTAAAATAAATTAGACCAATATAATAATAATATTTAACAAAATGGTTATAAAAAATGAAGTTGAACTGAACTGAACTGAACTGATTGGAGCTGAACTGAACTGGAAATAAATTGGGGAGAACAGGCCCTAACTAGCGTCAAATTAAAGCAGTTAATTATCAAAGTAGAAAAGTAATTCTTTTGTTTTTGGCGTCCATCCCACTTTCCTTATATCTTTAACTAAATAGGAATTACTTCATCTATACACATCAAAACGTAGATCAGAGCAACATGAGCCAACTGAGATGAAGGATCATAAACTACACAAAAATATGATTGATTTAAGGAAATGGGTGCTGGACACAAACCCTTTTTGAGTCACATTTCTACCAGTTTACCAAATTGGAATTAGGCATTATTAACATAATCCTACTTGTTTATGGCTCTTGCTTTCCACCCCTGTCTTGCGCCTTAATGTAACTATTTCTCATCTTCTCTACGTTTGCAAATGAATGCCCCCACATCCAATTCCAACTTCTGCCTCGCTATTCTTCTACTTTGTTTTCCCGTTTTTGCACTCTACTGCTATCCTATACATTTCATTGCATGAAATGGATATTTTCACACATGAAACTCCATACTCCAACTTTTATATTTTATACATAGGAATTTGTGATTTGGTCCATGGTCATTGGAACGACGTTGATCAAAGTTACGAAGTTGAGGCTTTTGACGCAAAAATTCATAGTCTAACAAGTTGCATATAGATTGTGAATCGCGGGGTTATCAGCGGCTCGTGGACAATGCCGCAGACAAGGCGTGACTCGCGACCAGCATCGTGATTTGGGTCATGGTTTGCGACGGGGCTCGCAGTTTACGCGATGCTTTTGTTTAGTCTTCATTAATTAGGTTTATTAATTACATATGTATTATAAATATAAATACGATTACGAGACTTCATTAGTTGTAACTTCTAATACAAAGGGCATGTTCTCTTCGGCATAATTTAGCTGAACTAAACTGAATTGATTGGAGCTGAACTAAATTGAATTAAATTGAATTGAATTTAATTGAATTTAATAAATATATCAATAATATTTAAACAATAATATTATGAATATTAAATAATAATTATAATTATAAGTAATAATAATGAATAATGAATAATGAATAATAATAATAGTATTTTGGATATCTTTAAATGATAGTTATAAATAAATAATATTAATAATTCATAAATTAATAATAATAATAATAATAATAATAAATGATTATAATGATAATTAATAATAATTATTTTATAGTCTTTGTATTAATATATTAATACTTGATGATGATTATATAATAATAATAATATCTAAGAAGTAAATTAATATTACTATTTCAATAATTAGATTTAATAATATAATAATATTTAGTAATAAAATAATGATTGGGTCGGACCGTGTAAAATTGCATCATAAACCGTTTTGACGCGATTTAATTGGTTTATACTTTTGACCTAAACCATGTTCCTTCCTAATGATAATACTAATAATAATGAATAAAGCTATATAAACAAAATAATACATAGACATAATAATAATATAAATAATAATAATAATAATAATAATAAGAGTAATTAGTAAAATAAATTAGAGCAATATAATAATAACATTTAATAAAATGGTTTTAAAAAAAGGAGCTGAACTGAACTGAACTGATTGGAGCTGAACTGAACTGAACTAAACTAAACTAAATTAAACTGATTGGAACTGAACTGAGCTGAACTGAAAATAAGATGGGGAGAACAGGCCCAAAAGCAAAGAGATATATAAAAAGAATCTGATTAGATTCATCATAAAGTGTTTCTTTAGTGAATTTCATGCTTAATTTTAATCTGTAATCATCTTAGTTAATAATAAAAGAGTATCCCTTCATTGGAGGACGTAATCGCATAGATAGTGAGCCTCGTTAAATTATTGTGTTCTTTATTGTTGTTTGATTGATTGATTGTTGCACAATTTGTTTGGTTTACACGAACCTGTTATAAAATATTTGCTCTAGCTTTTCTCTTGGTGAGTCACAATTTATCTATTTGTTCACCACCCTTAACATATAGTTTTTTAGGTTTTGAAAAGGCTCACTTCTTTTACGTGTAAACTAATACTCTCTCCGATCCATATTAGATGATATAGTTAATGTTATTTGACTAACTTATTTTATTGAGAGTAGTTGATTATTGGTATTTGTTTTAGTCCATTAATAAAGTACATGTTGGTGGGTTGGGGGTTGGTGGGGTTATTAAATTAATTATACGTGGGACCCATTAATATTAAAAAATATTATTTCTATTGTATTCACATGCCATTTATAGAAGTGTATCAACTAATTTAGGACAGGCGAATAAAGAAAGTGTATCGATTAATATGGGACGAAAGAAGTATCCAATTTCTTATGAGAAATATTCATCATATGTACACCCAATACTATTTTTTTGCTCATTGCTCATTTGGACGTTGAATTTTTGTTCATCTGAAAATGTCCAAATGAGCAATGAGCAAACTATAGCCTTGGGTGTACTATGTTCATGGTGCACCCGGGTGTATAATAAGAGTTACAAGTTTTTGTAGTAACTATCTTTTTAAGGTTATTCTTCATTTTAAAAAAAAACATCTCTGATTACTAGAAGGGGTAGTATTCTTAAGGAAAAATTAAGAGAAACCACCTCATAAATACACTTTTTTCTACAAAACCACCAAATAAACAATTTTTATTAAAACACCTATTAAAACACTCTTTTTTCCAAAACACCTGCACTTGACGGCGTATTAACCTTGTTATGAGTTTCCCCCCATTTTTTGTTGAATGTGAAAGGACAACAATACCCATTTTGCATTCAAACCCTGTAACTGTTCTTTTACCCCTATTATCCTTCATCTACCACTCTTTCATGGTTTAACTGCTCACAAAAATCCGAATTCACCATGCAAAGCGAGACACAATCTCTCTCATTTACCTAATTTCACTATAAACCCTAATTTGTAATTCCGCTCTTTCACTGTAATTGAAACGAATTGAAGTGGTATTTTGGAGATTCATGGAGGATGGGAAGGGAAGGGAAAGATGTTGCGGATTTGCATAAAGCTTCAAAAAAGAGTTAGGAAATTGGTTTTAGGATGAAACACATACGAGTCTGGTGGACTACTCCACATATTACCAATCGGTTTTAGGATGTAATCTCACGATCTTATGTGTGGTCAGACTCTTTTTCGGTGCAGGCCTAGGTGTACAGCCGAAGATCTTGGCCCATTACCAGTCCTAATTAGAGAGGACCTACTTGTCTGAAGAATGCAGCTGAAAAGGATTTCAAAATTGTTTGGAGCAGATAGCGCAACATTATTGTGATTGCTCTAAGTAGGGGTTGTTTGACCTCAAATGATGAGGATGTTTGCGCCTTATCCAATTTACAAAGTTGAAGATGGGCTCGCACGTGGGGGAGAGTGTTGAGGAAAATAGCCACATGCAATCCAACATCGGTGATGGAGAGGGAGGGTGACATACAAAAGTTTGGTGGACGCTACTCCACCTATTACTAATTGATTTTAAGATGGAACCTCATCTGCGCTTATGTATGGTCGGATCTTCTCCGATATACAGACGCAATAAAGATTATCACATAAAGTAACTAAGTTAAGTTCAAAAAAATTCACACAAACTTATATAAATTTAGATCACTGTTAACTAGTTGAAAAAAAGAGACCCTAACTCGTCAGGACTTGTAAGAAAAGAAGGTTGAAAACTCCCAAAATCTTCACAAATACATTAGGTGGCCACTTTAGATCTCCCATGTATCTGTTTTCTTGTACTAGCATACGCATCCCCCCTTTCCTTTCTTCCTTGGATCTCGATGTCGCATGTCGGTTAGTCTGGACTCCATGTAATTAAATATGGAAAAAGTTGGGTGGCCAAAATTTGCAGATCATTGACTATTTGATATGTAGACAAAAGCTGGACCCACTCAAAGATTAGATAGATTGCAGTGCTTTTCACATGAATCGTGATCATTGATGTTCCCTTATACCACCTTTCTAACCCCTTTCTGAGGAAACAACAATTGATACTACTACAATACTGCTGCTGCTGCCCTGCAAGCTGGTTAACCCAAATTTGGCCCATCATCAAGATCATCTTTTTAGCACTTCAATCTTCTATTACAGAGATCACAGAAAGGAAGTTGATCGCAAATGACTTTCAAGTAGATGTAGCCAGTGGGAAGGTTTCTTTTAAGTGTCCGAGACCGACAAGGGGCCCCGCCGGCTCAGATTAGTGATACTGGCATGCTGATCATAGGCCAAGTCTCCGAATTTCAACTTGCCAACAAACCCACGCAGTTGAGACATTAAGCGCATATGGACTAGCCGTGTTATGTGTTATGTGTTATGTTACTCAGACTCGGTTACTCATGCCGGACACTGGGTATGTGTCCAAGTGTATGACTCTATTTTATGAAAATTTCCTTGATTTTGGGACAAAATGAAGTGTTGAAGTATTTATAACCATGTCTGCGTGTCGAGGATCCGACATAAATACTTGTGATACAATGAGGAGTGCGAGTAACATAGGATAAGCATGGTTACTTCGCTCACTTCTAGTTTCAAACTGAAGTCCCACGATCGAATTCCCATAACTTGCAGTGTATACTTTATACCCAAACTAAGCGCCAGTCGTTATAAAATCACCCACAGCTAGCTACATGATACAAGTAGAGCTAATTTAGCTTATAACTATTGACATAAAAGGACTGTTCCACAAACCAGGCCTAAGTTCGCTGTCAATACAAGAGGACGAGAGAAGTATTTGACAAGCCATGTTTAAAGCTCTCTAGATTTAACCAGACTGAAAGCTGTTCTACCTCTTTCCAAGAGACGCATAAGGATCCCTAATGTTCAAAACCACATAGTAACTCATTAGAGAAAATAGCTATTGTAGATCAAACAGAGTGGGTAGCCTAGAGACGTGTTAAATTGGAAAACATTAACCTAATAATCTGGAAACTATACACTTGGTACATATGTTACTCGGACTCAGCCACAAGAGTCCACTCGCATAGTGTTCCCAAGTGTTGTACTTGTGGCCATTTCGTTCAAAAACTTCAACATATTGGTTTGAATGAAGTATCCAAGTGCCGTGTCATGTTTGACAGGACGCAAGTCTAACATGGGTAATGTAAGGAAATTAGAAGAGTCTGAGTAACATAGATCAGTTCCATACTACAGAAGCACTTAGGGAGTTTAATTAACATAAACTCAGCAAGAAGTGCAAGTTATACTATGAAAATACTACAAAAGTATTACAATTCAGATTCGTGGAGAAACATGAGTAGAGACACAAGTCAATATACCACAACAAAAGAACTAATATATGTGATAATGTATTTAATAACATGAACGGAAAGAAAAGATATAAGCTGGCACATTAGAAGTTTGTTCAATATATATACTTTTCCTTGTTTGCAAAAACTTTGCACAAATTATCACGTGTCAGACAAAAAATCAGAGAAAAGGATCTTACAGTATGTTATATAGAAAGAGCACAAATTGATGGTGTACACTAACTTTACAAGTCTTCTGCTGTTTCTCTTGCATATATCTCTTCTCTGACAAACGATTCACTCAGGCTTGGAACATCAGTCGTGTTAGAGGCCTCCGACAAGATCTTCCGGGGTAGCACCTTTTTCTTCTTCTCTGGTGGCCTAGGTCCTAGAGCACTCGGATCAATAGTAGCACTAAATGTCCTCGAGGACTTTATTATGGCATCGTAAGCCTTTGAAGAAGGCTGCAGACCCTCTTTCAGTGCTGTCAGATATAAGTCATATGCTAATCTCGGTTTGCCATCTTTCGCAAGAGCCTCGGTCAACATATCATATGTGATTTCATTTGGGTCAATGCTCATACTTTTCATGCGTTGAAACCATTCGTAAGCTGCACCACCCAAATCATTCCTCGCACATACACTAATAATTGCATTAAAAGTAACAACTGTCGGGTTGTTTCCTGTTGAAACCATTTCTTGAATAATATAGTCAACAAGATTGAATTTACCAAGTCCAACATAAACAGAAGCCATGATAGTGTAGGCATATAAATTGGGTTCAACGCCAACTTTGAGCATATGCTCCCACACCCGTACAGCCTCGTCATACATTTTTCCTTTCTCAAGAGCGCTAAGCAATGCTCCATAAGAAACAATGGTAGGCTTTTCACCTTTCTCTATCATTCTCTTGAATAATTCCACAGCTTCAGTAGTTTCTGAAGCTTTCGAGCAAGCTATAAGAACAGCATTCCATTCCCTACTTCTTGGTTTCAAGCCTTTGCTTTCCATCTTGTTTAGCAACCTTAGCCCCCACCTCCAAATGCCTCTTTTCCTAGCAGCACTAAGCAAAACATTAAAGTGAGATACTACCAGCTCATATGACAGATTGTTTGGTTTTGGGCCCTTATCTAATAAATCCTCGTAAATTTCCAAAGCAGCCCACCATTTCTTAGCCTTGCCCATCAACCAGATTATATGATTGCAGACTGATACACTTATATCTGAATGATTTTCCCTTATTCTATTATACAACTCTTTGGCAACCGTATAATGTTCTTCACGAGTACAGGCCCAAACAAGCCGCTCATACTCTTCACGTGTTGGTGGAAGTGCAGCCTTGTCCATTTCTATAAGTAATTTCAAGACATCAGTGGTAAAGTTTCCATCCTTCACAAGCCAGCGTCGCATTACTTGATAGCATATACGACTAGTGAAGTTCTTTAACTTCAGAAGTTCAATATCCCAATTTTCATAGTCATCTTTCTGGAGCTCTCCACTTATATAGTTCTCTTGCAAAACAAGAAAAAAGTTTAACGCTCCAATTCCATCTTCCATTCTTCGATAAGCCAATAAGGCTGTAGAATAAGAAGCAGGAGACGGACACAATCCCTTGTGTTTGATTTCTTCAAAGAGATCAAGAGCCTCAGCTGCTTTTCCTTCATCCAGATATATGCCCATTATAGTATTATATGTCACAACATTTCGAGAAATGTCAGCTTCATCCATCTCGCTCAACACAATATCGACTTTATCAAGTTCTCCAGACTGTTTGACAGCACCTAGCAGGCTATTGTATATGAAAAGGTTCGGACCATTAACATCCTCACTCTCTACAGACTTGTTTTTAAGCCAATCAACAAGAGCCATTGCAGGTTCTAGTCTCTTTTCTCGGCCAAAACCTCTTATGATGGATGAAAACACCTGAGGAGGCAAAACATCCTTGTTTTTCATAATCTCTTCTACATCCTCTACTGACTTAGCATTCAATAAACTTTGTGCAAGGCCACGAACGTCAACTCGCCTTTCCCCTCTCTTTACCTTCAATTCTCCTTCATCTCTAACTCCTCCTCCAACATCACTACTTGAACTCTTACTCAAAGGCAACTCACCACCATCATCAATTTCATTCGGATTATCATCACTAACACTATTGCCAATAGCTTGCTCCTCTAAAGCCCACCCCACCACAGAACTTGTCCGTTTACCCGAAAGAAGATTTCTAATTTTAGAACACTCAAACAACAATTCAATACCCATAATGAACTCGGGTTTTATACGCCGAGAAAACAGAGAAGGAGACCTCCTCAGGTGAGCTGTAGAATCATAAATTTCCAAGTGATTACTTCTAATACATCTAAGAGGAGCAAAAGCAAGGTGAAACTCAAGTTGGGGTACTTGTAAAAAGTCCCCTCTCAAAGACCAAATGCATAAAGTTTGCATTTTGATAAACAATTCAAGGGTAATTACTACATTCATAACCCATCATGAAACAAACAATAAATTACAAGGTAAAATATCACAAGAAATTCAACTTCACTCTTCTCTTTCCATTCCATTTCATAATTTCCCTGAAAATAATAAATGGAAAGTATATTAAAAAAACAAAACAAAACCCAAATCGGGAATTGATTAGACAGTACAAGGAGTTAGAGAATTAAGTGGCTAACAATTCACAGAGAGAGTAGGAAACTATTGAAGATGAAGGAGGGAAAATGAAAGGAGCAAAGAGAGATAAGTGAAATCTAAGTAAGAAGTGGTGGATAAGGATAGAAGAAAAAAGGGGAAGAATTAGAATACTCACCTAGAAGGACAGGAAGACAGGGTAGTGTATCGACCGCACTAACTAACCCGGCGCTTCTAAAGTTCCGGCGGGAGCCGTTGTTGGCGTGGATAACTGATTGTCTGTCTCACTCACGGGATATGAAGTATGTTATTTATTCCCCTCTTACATTTTGGCTGCCCTAAAATATCCACGCCACCGCTTTAAAATAATTGTCCTTCTCTCCCATTTTTAAGTGTCGCTCAAATTCTATTTATATCTAGTATATATTTTATTCCTATGTTCCCATATTCTATTTTGTTGCAAAACCTACATTGATTTCCAATCTTATACTTTTATATTCATTTAAATAATAATATTTATACCAAGTTTATTTTATTTGTATCTTCCCAAATTCTACTTTTTCACAATTTTGCTTGAGAGGATTCTAATTTTCATATGTATTTTATTTGTATCCACTATATTTTCATATGTATCTTTCTTGAATTAATTTATATTTTAGGGCAATGGGGCCTAAATCAAATGGTATGGAAAAAAATTCCCATATTTTTAATTGTGATATGAAGATCGAGACAAAATTTAATTAAATGGCTTTTCATATTGACATTTTCATTATTGAATAGATGAACCTAATTTCCCAAGCCCTAAGTCGTCACAAGTAAGGTAGTGGACAGGTTGGGTTGAAGAAACTAATCTTATATGGGTTTTCAACCAGTCAAAGTGGTCCAGTGCCTGGATTTGGCCAATGCATTTTTAGTCAAGGTTAGGCTAGTATATAAAAAGGTTGCTGGAACAGGTTGAACATGAGGGGTTTGGTGGGACGCGTAAACGAATTTGCTAAACGCACTTTGGTAAGATTAGGGTCGACATAATTTAAAATGAGCTTCAATCATCATCGAACTAAACTGGTATGGGCCAGTTATGGACCTGGTTCGATGCTCGGGATGAACTAGTCTGACTCAACCCGTTGGCTATCTCTATTCTCACCTATCTAAAAGAGTAGGGAAATTTGCTATGGTTTGTTATTGTAGAATTTTGTTATACAGTAACTTTTGCCTGGTATGATGGCTCCAAGACGCAAAGTCGCGCCCATGCGAGAACCTTTGATTCTTAACTAAAGGTCCTTGACTAACATCCCTATATATAAGAAATAAGAAGATACTTAGAAAAATGATTGGTGCGAGATTTGTGCAAGCCTATACAAAGTGGAAAACATGTGAAGAGAAAAAGATAAGCACCAAAGTTGGAGGCTCCGAAGTTTAAGAGATTTTTCTCTATAATTTGTGATAATCAGTTATCGTTTTCGAATAATTTGGAAGCACTCAAAAAGGATTTACATCCTTTTAGGCATTGGTTTTTTACGAACATTGAACCAATTATATACATAAGAACACCAGGCATCGGTTCTTTACGAACGTTGAACCAATTATATACCTAAGAACACTTATTGTCCTTCATCTTTAAGTTATTCATATTACTCTTCATGAAACCTTTCGCAATAAATCTTGCTTTTTGTTGACCTCGACGTCTCAATCAGGTGACATCTTGTGTATGAATTTATATAAGTCTAGCATGGAAAAAAGAGACAATGTTTTATTTTATGATAACAACTACTCTCATTGTTTGCAAGTTTTGAGAAATTGGATGCTCCAACAAAACCAAGCTCTTATACTTTATCTAAACTCCAATACTTTGGTACACACTGAGATACCTCACAACTTTTTTTCCTTCAAATTTTCGTAGTTTTTTCCCGAAACAAGTACAAGGATAACTACTACAAGTTTCTTAGGGTTAGACACTAGTGAGAGCCAAGTACAAGATACTAGAAGAAACAAGAAAAAAACAACTAAAAACAAGGTTCTCAAAGAAGTTGTAAGGCAACATGCACCCAGGCAACGTTGTAAGGAAGGCACTGATAGTGGTGAACAAGCATTGCCTTGGCTGGAAAAAGCTCATCGATGATGCGACAATTGATATTTGCTTTTCCAAGAAGAATGGTCGTAAAAATCAGCCGAGAAGAATGGCGGGCAATTGTTATGTTCCTTTGGGAGCGCAGTGGCTCTTCTGCGACCTCTTGGATGGGGGAATGAAGGGAGTGCTCGATGGCGATCTAGGATAAGAACTTCGAAAAGACGTCATTACAACGCGTCGAGGAGTGTCCTCCACAATCATCTAGAAACAATGTTAGACTATTGTTTCATCTGATAAGGGGGAAGAGGCGATTGAGGAAGAGGGGTAGTCTGGGCAATTGGATCCTAATGGATTTTAGGCTATGGAAATTATTCAATTTCTTTGATTAATAGGGAAATCAACTATATATCTTAAGTCTTGAGAGGAAAACCTTGGATGGATATGAAAAAAAGTTTTTCGACAGGGCTTAATGAAGGTAAAATCCTTCTCTCTCTAAGAAACCTAGAGGCTTATTCACTTAGATGACCCTAATTCATGGACAGATGAAACAACACATTTCCCATGTATTGTCTAGTATCATCATAATACATGTATTTGGTTTTCTAATTTAATTATAGAAAAGGAAATAGAAGGATAGAGTAGTTGGCTAGCTTCAACTTTGAAGCAAAAGACTTAGAGTTAAATTTCACCAACCTTGTTATAGCAAACATTTCTTTCTATTTTTCCCCTTCCTAGGATCAGTCTTCTTACCATATACTAAATTTTACGTGTGATAGATGACATATAAACTTAACTGTTGCTTGAAAGAAAGTGAAAGTAAATACGTAATGTGTATTAAGAACTAATGCCATCAATCCATGTGCGATTTATCATTATCTCTGAACTGACACCATATTAGCCTTAAAGCTTCATATCAAAATCAAATTATATTCAGCATTGTCAAAAAAAACAACAACCATGAGCAGATTCATCAAACAAAGCCATGTCGGTTATATAAGTGGTGAAATCAGAGATAGATAGAGGTAGGAATTTCTCGAATTAAACCAACACTCCTTTGACGTCCATTGATGAGAAAGGGGCTGGGGAAAGCTTCAATGATCACCAGGTAGGACATTCTGGTTTGTTGTATCTATTCCATACCCATCTGTCCCTGCAAATTCTATTATACACTGGGTGGCCATTCTGGTTTGAAGTTGAACTGTTGCTTAATAAAAAGTAGAAAAACCCGGTTTTGAAATGTAGTCAAGAAGGCAGAATGAATGAAAATTTGAAACTCTATAAGTCAAATCTGCTTTGTTCAAACAGCGTAGTACAAGGAGTATATATTTTTGAAGTTCAATAAATCAAATCATCCAACGAAAAGATTTAAACAAAGAGCAAGTGAACCCTTGCCTTCCTCTCTCCATCCAGTGCTTGTTTGCCGCCAGAATCTCCAGATAATAACTATACTGAGATTATGCCTGTAATAAATAATCCCAGAATTGCTTGGTAATGATCCTCCAAGGAACTCCACTAATATGAACAAGAATTCCCGCTAAAAGCGATCTCAAATACTCGGCTGAATAGTGTTCAACAGAATGCCCAGTTTACAGGGGAGAATATGGTATCGTTTGTTCTCAGCGTCAGGAAGATGGGGATCCATCATTTCAAGTCCGGATGTCTCAAACAACAAACCGACCAATTCAGATCCTCAAGAATAACTGTGTAGAATATACCAGAGGCGGCCACTCATGCAAACCTCCACATACTATCATCTCAATAACACCTTCCATATTTTTCTCATGTATACCACCAGTGACCATGCTGCAAGCCCGGCTGAAATATAGAGCAGAGCAACACCAGAAGCTGCTACAGCCCCTTGACTAGCAATACTGCAAAATTTGTGTTAGAGTAATCACGGCATGCATATAAAAATTTGGAGTACTTCGTTGTTAAATCAAGGGTACAACTTTTTTGTCAACAGTGTCTTATATCGCTAATACAAAAATGGGAGACGAGCAAAATCAGCTAACTAATTTTGTTAAATTAAAGATACAAGATATTACTCCTAAAGAGTCAATATATGTGTAAATAGCAATATATACTTTCTGTGTTCCTTTTTGGGGGTGCATCCCCTTAACCATAAAAAGTTTCGAGTTGATCAGGTCCAATCATGTGTGAACATAAGGTGAAATCATCACGACTAACCAAGTTTAAGAAATTCAGTTCAGGTGAAGAGAATGCACCTTCGGTTGCAAATCATCTAGAACACAAACCGCGGAGGAGGGGAGAGAGAGTAAAAGGAAATTTAACATTAAAACTTAATTAGTCAGTGTTCGGCACTAGAGGTAGAAGTGGATGTTAGTGTTTTGACTAGGTCAAAACTCTACTTTACAAAATTAAAGGTGTTTGGCAAGGTTTTGGTGTGAGTAATGTTTAGAGGTGGAGGTAGAGTTTAGGTAGTGGTTGTGGAAAGCTAAAAAAAAGCAGTGGTAGAGGTAGAGTTTATAGGTTGAAAAAATATAATAATGTTTTAAATAAATTATACACTAATTTATATTACCATCTGCTTTTACCGAACACGAATATTTTACGGAGCTACTTTGACAGCTAACACCTAATAGCTACAAACAACCTCACGGCTACCACAGGATATAAGTCATATAATTACCACCACAAACATACCCTTAGTGGAGTGTTGGTAACGGTGGTGAAGCAGGCAGTAGTGGGGGTGGAAGTTTTTAATTAGTGGAGTGGTGGTTAAGGTTATAAGGGGAGAGTTTAATCCTTTTAATTTGAGAGAGTCTGTTGATCAAATTTGTAATTGGGTGATTAGACAAGGGCTAAAAGAGATTTTACCAAATGTGAGATGTGATAATATAGTATGGAATTTCCTTGAAGAGGACGGTGTTGCAACATTTGCAATTGGGAAGTCACAAAAGAAGCATATATGTATACTATCGCAGATATTTTTAATTGTTCCACTTCTTTTTTATGGTCCGACTTTGAAAAGTTTGACCATGTCAAAAAGTTGAAGTAAATAAAATATGCATTAAAAATAAATTATCATGTGGAATATTGTTAGATTTGCTTAATGGGTATCATCAAAATCAAACTATGGTTTTCTTTAATACGCAATGGCAAATATTACTAATCAAAGGTGTGCATCGAAGTCTTGGAGTAACCGGTCTATCTATCTATAGGCTTATGGATAGCCCATGGTAACAAAATTTTTTTTTTAAAACTTAGAACCTTGAGGTTTTAACTTAAATTTTTATCGTGTACGAATTTTACCAAGTGCAAAGTATTAAAATTTTAAAACCTTGAACTTTTAGGTTAAAACCTCATAGTTTTAAGTTAACCTAAAGATCCATACGGTCTATCCAAATGCTCGTGGATAGACCGTCTAACACAAGTCTTTGTGAAAAAAACAGAGGAATATTATATATAAGCGCATGTGTGGAAGCACGAGAGTACCTGCTGTCCCGGGTAGCCAAGATAAAAGTAAGTGCAGTCATCTGAGTTGCAGTTTTCCACTTGCCTAAATTATTGACGGCAACAGCCTAGGAAATATTACAGTATTTGAATCAAACTCTCCATGTTTTCAACAAATTAACAAGGTCTGTAAAAAAAAATCAAACCTGTAGAAGCTTAGCATCTTGAGAAGCAGCCCATTCCCTAACTGCAGACATGGTAATCTAGAAGGAGGTTGAAAATCAAGATATTAGGCAATCAGAACAGAACTGGATATGTAAATATGAGTTGTAATGAGATGCATGCCTGATAAACCCTTAATCATGTCTATTGCAAAAAAATGCAAATAGTCGTTAACTCATAGAGCATAACATTTATACTAATCAGCAGGGAGCATGAAGCAAATTCCTTGGTCTCTGCTCCCCAGTCATACTACTATGCGATCTATAGGTTTATCCAAATATCAAAAGGCACGGAGGAGGACATGTCATTGACTTAAGCAAAAAAAAACACAGACTTAATCAAGAAGTCAGGAGTAATTCCATCATAAAGCCAAGCTCAAATGTACAATGACATAGTACTAACTGCAAACTGTTGTACCAGCACAATTCCCAAACTGTTCCAAGTCATTTGCAGTAAATAGTGTTATTCATTATCCTGTCCAAGAATTGCATTCTACTATTATAGCAATGGTCAACCATCTAGCATCAATAGCAACGAGCTTTTTGTTGATGACTGTTATGTAGGCCATCATCCTTCTCCCTCTCACTTTTTATCATTCACCTCATTTATTCATGATCACCCTTTAAAAGCTCAATTGGTTGACCTAAGTTATCCTGTGCTCGTCATCTAATAATCAAGTAATAGTATTGCTACTAGACATTATTAGTATAACTAAAACGAGAGTACATTTATCAGTGAGAAATACAGTTGTTGTCTTGTTGATATACTACTGATTTTTAACTAAATTCATGACTATCATCAACCAACTCAAAATGGGTGAAATTTATTTCGCCTAAAAATAACGGGGACGTCTGGAAAAGGCAGGTACAGATAAAAATGCAAAGGCAGTGTTTTGGCATGCGCTGGCCAGCAAGAATATATGTCAGCAAATTTCAAAGCAAAGCAGGCTGAATAGCTCCAGGTCATGACAAACAACAACCATTCCTGGTCTGGTCTTTCCTTCCTCTCCTGCAGCCTATCTTCCATCCTATTTTTTTTCCAGATATATTTTCTCCAACCACATGACTACCAGTAACTTGCTCCAAGGAAGTTTTATAAGTAATTGAGAAGAAAACAGTAGAAAACTAAAGGTAAATTGTTTCGAAAAGTTAAGGTTAGCACAATAATGGTCAATATTCACCAAAGTTATTTCAAGAATTGTTTTTTTCCTCTTTGATAATTAAGTATTACTCCCTCTATTCACGTATGGTTGTACCTCTGAAATTTTTACGGTCTTTGAGGTGATAATGTGTGACCATAATCATTGCTTAATACAATTGATGAGGCTTAGACAAATTTACAATGAGAAAATACATCCACAGACAAATAACAAATTTTGTCACAAGTTGTAGCTTAATATTAGTTTGATATTATGACTGTCAAAACTCATAAATTTAACCTAGATAAGACTATAACTATCATATATACACAAAGGGAGTAGCAACTAGAAAACATTGATAAACTCTTTTCAAAGTTGATGTTTATTCTCTTCACCGTAAAACCATTTGGTCATTCAGCCCATCATCAAAGTCACAAGATTACAGCAAACAGTCATTCTAGAGGACGTGTGAATGCAATAACAACAATCATAACAGCAAAATCTTAATCCCAATAGGATGGGATTGGCTTGCGTGAGTCAAGATTTTATCTTTGGTGGTAGTCGAGATAGATTCTCTGCCTCCATATTCTTCAATCAAGTGTTATATACTTTGCAAACTAAGTTTTACACATCGTTCAGAGGCCTTGTATTCTAATGAGTTTTCAGCTCACAAAAGTTCTTTGTTGTCTGAAAGGCAATCATTTCAAATAACAATGCCCCATATTGTAAAAGCCTTGGCTTGGGTAATGCAATCTCTACACTGGAGATGTAGCTTCTGCCTCTAAATCCACTCCTATAAGATATTCAGTTCCAACGGCCCAGATTGTAAAAGCCTTTGCTTAAGTAATGCAATCTCTGCACAGGATATACCTCTGCCTCTAAATACATTCAAATACAACTTCCCCGCTTCACCCTCACCCCCCTGTACAAACTACAATATTTTATCCATGACAAGTACCAAAACATACAATGTGCTTGAAATTTGGTAACACTACTTTCAAAGTCCAAAATTCCATATCTTCTTTAGCAACTTTTTGGCTAGGAACTTAGAATTTCAGATTAGATCATTCAAAAAGAGACAACCATAAGAATCTAGGTTACTTCAAAAGCATTCAGACAGATAGTGATATAACACACTTTCCATTATCCAACTTAGGTTCGTCAACAGAACGCATGCATAACACGAAAATTTATAGCAAGAATACAACACATTTTCAAAAGAACAAAGGCATACTAAAGCAAAGGGCATGTAGACAAACCTCTCTCCCAATTATGATAATGGCCGGTACTGGAAATAGCCATGGAATATCTCCAAATATGGCCATTTCAGGCGGTCTGCTACACAATAAGACCAATGTTGCAGCAACCATAAGCTGCATAAACCAAGCAGAAGAATCAATAAACTATTTAGAATATACTTCAATAATTAGAAACAATTTCAGAGCTTCTTTCTAAAGGAAGTACCTTATCCGCTACAGGATCTAGAAAAGCACCAAATGCCGTACCTAGACACATCTGAAAGAAATTGCCCCAAAAGAAAATAAGTGAAAGAAGTTGCAAATAATTATTGACAGCATATAATTTTCTTTGATATATACCTTTCTGGCGAGGTAGCCATCAAGCCAGTCTGTGATTGCTGCAGCAACAAATATACTAGTTGTGGCAGCTGCTCCCCACCAACTATTAGCGTAAAATGCTGGTAACAGAAGCCTATACGTTAGCAATTATCGGTGAGCAGCACTACCACCATCAAGTTCAACCCTAATTCACTGCTTAGTATTTAGGTGATGGTAAAATCTAACGAGCAACACTTGATTCTCTTAACAAAAAGGAACAGAAAAATTCATCATACACCGGAGTGCAAAAAATATTCACATTATTCCAATCACATGTCCATGTACAGACTATGTAAGAAGGAGAATGTGAGAGGGTGCAATGTTACACCTGGGTGTATAAAGGACGCCCTGAGAACAAAACAAGCCTTAAGAATTGAAGCAATCCGCAACTGCTGAAAAGCAAAAGGCTTTCAGTTCAATTCCAACCTTACCAAGAAGTTTAAACATATTTAAAACGCGACCCAATGAAAGAAGCATGTAAGCCCAATAGTAAAAGAGGAAGGGACGCGGGAGAGAAGAGTGTCTATCTCCCAATGGAAGCAATTCAAATGTTCTAAAGGTAATTCCTAGATGCTTAGTTTGATAAAGCAAGGAGCTTTCTCCAAGAGTACCAGATTTCGCAAACATTCACTAAAGTTTCTTACTTGCAACATTTTTATTAAGATTTCTTCCACCATAACAAGCAAGAGGCTATAGATTCATCATGCTTCAGTAAACCTAGAAATCAGTACTACAAAATCTCCAATTAACAATTAAAGCTCATACTACTTGCAAAAATTCATAGTTAAAAATAAACAATCTACAAAACCCCCCAATTTTAACATAAAAAAAAAAACCTAAAATTCAACCCTACAAGTTACAACAAACAAAACCCATCAAACCCTGAATATCAAATTCACCCAACATTACACCAAACAATCCAAAAACAACCCACAAAAGAAAACTCCAAACGAGATCAATGACAAAACCCAAAACAAGAAAAAGAAGATAAAATCCAGAAAAAGGAATCAGATTTAGGGAAGGAAAGGAAACATACTAGCAATAAAAACGGGAATGGCGGCAACACGAGCAAGGGTTAAAACAGTAGGCAATGTCAGCAATTTGGAACACTTCTCCTGTTCCTTCTCCTTCTCCTGTTGATCTTTGTTAAGGGGTACGACTTCGTTGCGATGCCAATCGACATCGTTAAATTTATCTTTACCTTCATCACCCATTCCCGGCACGAGATCAGACGAAGCAGGAGAGGCGGCAGAGGCAGAGGCAGAGGCAGCGGCAGCGGCAGCGGCAGCGGCGGAGGGAGAAGAAAGGGTGTCTAATTTGTCTCCACTTTCTCTCTCCTCAAATGAAGAAGAAGATGAAGAAAATGGAGATGAAGATGAAGATGAACATGAAGAGGAAGAAGAAGAAAGCATATATACCCTTTTACTATTAATGTTTTTACCCTCCTTCACCCCCATTATTATTTGCTTTATTTTTGGTCCCTTTATATGCGCACCCCCTACTCTTAAACGTGCGCACCCCTTTCCTAACGTGCTCCTCTTTCCTCCTCCACCCCCCATATAAGACACCACCGACACCACTGTGCGGGTTCGTGTTGCTGTTGGTGTTAGTGGAGGAGATAGGATTGAGGGTGGGGGAATGGTGGCTGTTGCTATTGTGCGCCGCAAGAGTTGTTTTAGAGCTGGCATTTTTATCTTTTTTTTCTCTAACTATAAAATCGAAGGAGAATTTGGTTGATGGATGGATGATAGATACCCTTTAATTAATTTTAAAAAGCAAATTGAATTCGTCTTATTAATATTTTTATTTTCTAAAAGAAATATAAAAAAAAGAAGAAAGAATGAAAGAGAAGCGCACGACAGACTTCAATCAAGCTTCCCAGTAGCTGCGTAGAGGCCGCACGGTAGCAGGTGATGTTGTGGCCCTTTGTGGCCGTGGAGAGCACAGGAGTTAGTCCGAAGCTCCGAATTCAAAATCCTTTCATTTCTTTTTCATCTGAATTTATTTTTTATATTACTTATTTCCATGGTTTTTGAGAACAATTCATGTTAATCGATCCTAGAATATTTTGAAAATAAGGTTTAATCGTCCTTGTTGTATCTAAATATTATAGTACTTAATTTAGGGGTTTATTAATGGCGAGTTATAGAATTAAAAGATCTGTAAGCTTTTGGATTGGTGTATAGTGATTTTATAGATCCATGTGTGTTTTAATTTATAAAATTTGTTGGGAGTAGAGAATTCCAATAGGATGGCGTATTTGTGATGGGTTTCAAAGAAATATTGCAAGTGCAAGCTTCTGCTGTTAGTAGAGATTTTGCAAGTACGGGTCCAATCCACATGAAGATGAGTATTCACAGTTGATGTTCAACTAAAAAGCTACTTTAGATGAAATAAGGGATTATTTAACTGATCTACAAACTAAGCTAATGAAAGTGAATTAAATCAAGGATATAACAATTACTTAGGGCTCGTTCGTATCGTTTTTAGTTTTTAGTTTTCAGTTTTTTTAAAAACTAAAAACTAAAAACACGAAACCAGAAAAAGTGATTTTGACTTTTTAGTTGTTAGTTTTTCAAATCACCATGTTCCAATAAATTTGACTAATTTTTTTATTCATTATATGGCATATATAATATGACTTTGAAAATCAAAAACCAAAAAATAGAAAACCACAATGATACCGAACGAGTCCTTAATTAAAAGCATATGACATTAGTTCAGTCCACCATACTTATACAAATCAAATGGTTCAAATAACTAACAATATATAGGTCTAGATTCGAGCAATTAGAGGAAAGGTTAATCCGAGAGGTCACGCTCATAAATCAACATATATAGTTTGATCACTAACATAATAAGAACAACTATTGTGTTCGAGGCCTCTATAAGAACAATTATTAGCCACATTAAATTCATGAAACTTCACAGTAAAATAAATCACATATTAGATACAAAGTACTAGTACATTATAATCGCTCTAATCAAAACCTAAATATTATAAAGCGATTAAAACTTGATCATAGTATAAACATGACTTTCATCCTTAACACCTTAGAATAAAATATACTCACACATGATTACGAAAGCAATAATAATAAATATTGAAGAAAGCATTGCTTAACAAACTATAAAACCAATAAGGAGTAATAATAATAAAAGCAATAGAGAACAAAATAATAAGAATTACTAGATTTACGAAAAATCCAAGCTTTTATCGAAAATAATAACTTGTTCATCAACTAATGCTAGAGAGAAATCTAGAGTTTTGCAAAACTAAAATAAACTAAGAATGAATGTTAAACCAAAATTTACATCTTATTTATAGACATAAGTATAAACTTAATAGAAAACGGAGTCGATCTTCGAGAAATCGCTCAATCGACCAAGCGACGATGAATTTTCTATAGCCTTGCCATGTCTGTTCGCCTGGTTGATCTGGCGCTCTTCACCAAATCGGGCCTCCACCACCCGGTCAAGCGGTCCTTACTAAGAAATTTTCTCAAGAGGGTTGATGAAAATTGACTTGCATGCCTGGTCAATCGTGCGGATGTCAGTTCAGGTCGTTCGTACATCTTTTCTTCCTTAGAGCTTTAGAATCGCTCTCGAGGTGCTCCAACAACTCTTGTGAACTGTGCTATGCTTATAAAGAGCGGGTACATGCATTAGACACCTGGTATGCACAAACAAAAACTCAAAAACAACAAACAAGCCCAGACACATTAAATCACACAATAATGAGCTCCAAAGAGCTCAAAATAACAAGGAGAAATGGGCCAAAAGGCCTATATAAAATAGATATATCAAATTCCCTCAAACTAAACTCTTACTTATCCTCCAGTAACAACATGCAAATAAACTTACACGTGAATCGTCTCACCCCACATGGATAGAAAGAATTAGTTCAAAAATTAACAAACTTTAGACTAATCCACTTGACAAGTATCTGTAATCTCTCATATTTCTGAGTCATTTAATTAAATAATTTTAATCGTTTTTGAAATATTAACGCTATTTAAAAATTAGTATTTGCAAGTAAGAAGGGTATTTAAGTAATTTTAGTAGGAAGGGCGGAGTTAGAGTTTCCTCCACCTTTTACCAACCACTTTTTCAAAAGGAGTAATTATGTTTTTCTCTTCTCTTTCAAACCCTAGTTTTCTTCTTCAATCAATTTCCCCATAGATTCAAGCTTCGAATCTACTTTTTATTGTTGATTCTTGTAGGAGGATCATTCAAGTATCAAAAGGGTCTTATATTTCTCCCTTTTCCTTCTCTTTTCTTCCTTCATTTTTCGCCGAATACATTGCGGCTTTTGGTCGCGACTCGGCGAGTCAACGGCTACTAGTCGGCTAGTGGTATGGCTTGTCCTCGCAAGTAGCAATGGTTGTCTGCTTGGGAATTTTTTTTTGGATTTTGTAGTTTTCGAACCACATGATTTTATAAAAATAATCTTTTTTATTAGGAAAATTTGTCAGAAAGGACCTTTTAAATGAGTTCTTTTGTGAGAAAGGACCTTTTAAATTTTTTTTGGCTTTTAACAACCTTAAACAAAAATTTTTTGCGAGAAGAGACCTTGAGCTTGTTTTCCGACGTTGACCACCGGAAACCGGCGTTGACTAATGTTTTCTTCCTATTTGCAATCCTAATCTGGTCTTCTTCCTCACTTCTTCCATAAAGAACCACAACATCAAACTCACCATGTTCTTCTAATCTTCTTTTTCACCTCTTCCACAAGACTACCACCACAACAACTTATCATTGACCAATAAAGCACAAATAAAGCACATTTTCATGAAAATCCATCAATGACTACCTTAATCTCACCAACAACAAAACCCTAACTTCATCTTCTTCATCATCTCAATCATAATTTCACTCTTCAACTTCAAATCTGGGTCAACAATAGTTATATATAGAAATAGGAGCAACGACCACAACAACAACGATGTAAACGGCGGCAGGGGAAAGGGTAGTTTGAGTTTTGGGTTTGTTGATTTTGAAAATAGAGGAAATTTTGAGAGAAAGTGAGTGAGGAAGAAGATGAATAGAGGATAGTTGGAGGGGAAAGGGTAAAAGGAGTATGTTTATAAAAATTATAATAAAATTAGATTGCAAATAGTAAAAAGCAGTGGTCAATGCCGGTTTCCGGTGGTCAACGTCGGAAAACAAGTTCAAGGTCTCTTCTCGCAAATTTTATTTTGTTTAAGGTTGTTAAAAGCCAAAAAAAAATTTAAAAGGTCCTTTCTCACAAAAAAACTCTTTTAAAAGGTCCTTTCTGACAAATTTTCCTTTTTATTATTTTTAGGAATTTTTGTTGGGAACTACCTAGATTTAGGGCTCATTTGTGAATAACTACCCTGTTTCAAAAAATGTCATATAACTACCTACTTTTAACAAAAAAAGTTTGGTATCACTACCTTGTACAGATTTCCATCAAAAAACTTAACGGAGAACGTCAGTGGGACCCACATATGAACCTTTCCCTCCCAATTTCAACTGCAGTTACTGAACTAACCTCTTGGCTCTTGTTATACACTCATTTCAGTTTCTCTATCATTATTCATTTCACCCTAGCTAACTTCATCCCTTTTCTTCCATTTTCACCACAGCTTGCTAGACCCTAACTAACTTCATCCCTTTTCTTCCATTTTCACCACAATTTGATATCTCTTTCTCCCAAATTTGATCATTTTATTGTCAAAAATGCTTAGATTCCTCTTAATTCTGCATTTTCGACTGACAAAACATACAAAATCACCATATCAACACTGTAATTAGGGTAAAACGTTTTTAAAAAATATGTGACCCTAATTTTTTAAAGAACTCACAAAGATGTTTAGATTCCTCTCAAATCGATTTCTCTCTCCTTATTGAAAATGTTTTTTAATTGAAAATTCTGTGTAACCCTAATTTATCTTGTCAAATGGTTTAATCTGTAAATTACATTATGAATCCTAATTAAGCTGAAAATACTATTGTTGTTGTTGTGTGTCCTAATTAAAGCACCTAATTATATGTTTGTAGGGAATTAGCAAAAGTTATTTCTATCAATTTCTGGGTTGGTGGATGTTTTGTGTTTAACTGTAGTAGAACAAACTATATTGGAGGTGAAATGTTCATGGAAAATGAAATCTGAGTTGGGAAAATGAACTATAGGTTGAGGAATATGATACCAAACTGAATTGAGTGTATAACAAGAGGTTAGTTTAGTATTTTCAGTTGAAATTGGGAGGGAAATGTTGATATGTGAGCCCCACTAATGTTATCTGTTAAGTGTTTTGGCGAAAATCTGTATAAGGTAGTGATACCAACCTTTTTTTTGACAAAAGTAGGTAGTTATTTGACATTCTTTTGAAACAGGGTAATTATTTACAAATGACCCCTAAATGTAGGTAGTTTCCAACAAAAAAAATCTTTATTTTTATTAGTTAACGAGGTTTTAAGCATTAGTTTCTATTGGACTTTGCCTACAAATAAAAGTTTTCAAGTTTAATGAACTAAAAGTTTTCATAGGGTTTTAAAATAAAATCAGATTTATTATTATTATCTAAAGGCTGATTTTTACTCCCGCTGTCCTATATTAATCGCAACAAAAGCTTGTGCACATAGTTTTAGAAAGTTAATAGAGTAGGTTATATTAATTTATTTGTAAAAGTTGATGTGATAGAAAGTGATGTGATACTTGTGGGAAGTTAATAGAGTATGAGAATAATATTTTAATGTTTTTTTTTTGCATAAATCAATGAATGAGTAGAGTATATTAGTTGAGTGATATATAATAGAATATTGTTAGGTACATGCCTAAAGTATAAGTGTTGCAATTAATACGGGACAACCATGTATAGAAGTGTTGTAACTAATATGGGACAGATGGAGTATTTATTAGTAGCATTGAATTGTTTGTTGTTAAGTACTAATCATTAGTACTTTGTTATTGATAGGTTCAAGGATTATAAAAACACTTAAGGCTTTTGTTTGGTTATTTCAGTGTAATAGCAAGGTATATAAACTTAGGGGCGTTTGGTAAGGGGCTTCAGGAGAGGGAAATGGAGTGGGTTGATTCCATTCCCTTAAAAATTGTTTAGTTGGGGGTTTTTTGTCTTTCCATTTCCCTCCTCCATTACCCCAAATCCCTCTAAGTTGATTCCCCTACCCCCCCACACTTAGAAATGGGGGTTTCGGAAACCCTTGACCATTTGACTTTAACCACCCTACACCCTCAAGAACCACCCCATCCACCACCTCTGCTGTCCCACCTATACCACCCTCACCCTGTCTCCTCCATCCCAACCACAACCACTCCCACCCCACCGCCAGATCCACCACAGAACCACCAGCGGCCAGCCCCAAACCAGCAATAAGACCCCAAAACAACCCATATTCATCCAGAAAACACTTTACTCCGTCGGAACCACCCCATCGCTCCGGAATCCGGCCATAGACCGCCGAAAAGCCCACCTAAACCCCTTTAACCGCCTCTATCCCCTCCCATTAACCACCCCACCCTCTCAGCAAAAACAACCCACCCCCTCCGTATAAACACCATCGCTAGCCCTGATAACCCATGCCAGCCCCGTCAACCACCGCGTCCTTAAAAGCCACATTAGATACACCCAGCCCCGACAATCACAAGGCAACGCACGAAAATCGTCGGATCTGCAGTGAATGAGAGGCGTTTAGGACGCCGGCGGCAAGGAGATAGGCGTTGAAGGCGCCGTCGATAGAGAGAGAGGCGTTGAAGATGCCAGCGATAGAGAGAGGGAGGGAGAGGACGCCGCCGACAAAGAGGGAGAGGAAGCGTCGGCGGTGGCTACCGGAGGAGGAGGGAGAGAGAGGAAACCCTTGTAATATACCAAACAAGTGTTTTGAAATAAGGGTTTAGCTTTCCATTCCTTGCCTAACCCTTTCTTGATTCCTTTCTCTTTCCCCTCTTCTAATCAAACGCCCCCTTAGACCTTTGACCTTAGTGGTTTTTAAGTATCACTTAACATGAGGAACAAGGAGAGACTTATGCCTTATAATTATTTGAGGTTTATGTTGTGAACATAGAAAGGAGACTAGAATAGATCAAGTTAGGTCAATCTATTTAGATATTTGGGTCGAAAAATATAACCGAGCCTACTTATTCCTGGTCGGGTACGAATCAGGTTAGCTGGTCGGATCAGCTTTTGCTGACCTTAGGTATAATGACTTGAGGTATAACAAAAAATGATTTAATTAATTGTTTGCATTAAGCTTGGAAGTTCAGATTGGGCCAAAAATGAGTCAGAGCTTCTTCTAAGGATTTCATCAAAGCACTGCAAATAGTAAAAGAATTTTAACCTTTAAAAGCAATTTTGCATCTTAAAAAGACTGATTCATTTTTTGTTTGATTATGCATCTATGAATCTGTAATTATCCCACATGCACAGTGATACAAATGATGTAACACCCCCCCCCCCCCAAGTGATTCATAACACTTATAAGAAGCTGCTCTTGAAAGCAATCCCAAGGTGCTAAATATTATCGAGCATAACCAATTGCACGCATATTGTTATAACAAATCCTATGCACTCTTGAAGTCTTAGCTGTAACTCAAATTTGCTCTACCACCAAAAAGGAGGCAGTGGCATGCTTCTTTCTTTATGGAGGAAGGAAGTGATTAGCATATTGGAAACTGATGCAGATTGCAAATTTGCAAGAAATTAGCTAGAAAGAAACCTGTTCAGCACAAATTTCAGATAAATATGATAATGATTTTGGTGTCATTTTCTCAGAAAACACGTGAGGATTTTTTCCTGGGTGAAAATCATAGATGAGATATAACTACATACTGACACAATGTTTATTACTAGCCACTGGCGTGACTGTCTCATTTTTATTTTGGAATGTTTAACTTGGAGGCTCCTAATAAATCCCCTCCAGCTTCTATGCATTGAATGCACTAATCTACTAAAGCTAATTCTTGTTAGTTTCTTAACAGTTGTCTTAATATGCATAAAAGATCATCTAAGACAAATACTCACAAAAGAGAAGTGTTTGTATTCTGATTGACATGAATACGAAGTCTTATTGACAATTTTCACAAGAATCAAGCCATGCTAAAAATAAAAATAAAACGAGCACTTGGGACACGGATGCAAAACCTAGCTTGACAACTAAGACGATGTCAACTCCATAAGGTTTTTGACGTGACAAAAGTGGTGTTATTGTAAAACACCGCATTGAAATTCAATCACTGTCCCAGCATCAACATATTTGAAAATAATACTACATATGAAAATAAAACCTAGCTTGACAACTAAGACGGTGTCAGCTACATTTGAAGTATACCAGATCTGAAACTCGATATGTAGATCTCTTCCACTTGTCCCTAATCCCATGTATGACAACCTTTCCCCACATTCCACAGGACAACTAAGCAATCGAAGATTAAGAAGGGTCTCCAAAAAGAATGAGCAAAGTAGCACCCAAACTACTAGCCTATGAAATAACGAGCAGAGGTTTAGGCTGTAACAAGCTCTGACTGCGTATTTTAGCACTTGAGACATTTCTAACCGATTCACAAAAGCAGTAGCTACTGGGGCATTCAAACAGAGCCATCTTCCTTGATTTTTGCATAACAAGTATACTTAACTTTCCTCAGATGATCTGGTAGTACTACTTCCGCCCCCCGCCACACCCCCCTCCTCCTCCTAAATAAGGATAGAAGGCTTTGTTACTGAGCAGGTCTGCTAGAAGCTTACAACAATGCGAGCAAGGAATGCTGAAAATCATTATGTATACCTGATAGCCCTTGGTTCCAAAAAGTTACATATTAACAGAGCCCATTCCATGACACACCTTTAAGACATGGTCCTGACACCTTTATTCCTCAAGATTTCCAGATAAACTATTAGAAATAGTAACAATGTGCACATATACACGCAAAAAATATAATGCCTGCATTACAAAGGCCTTTATTAGCATTACCACAAGATAATCCTTATGTAAGTCCACCCTTTGACATATATAGCAAAATTAAAAAGAAAAAGGAATTTCATGGCAAATTTAGAATAAAGTAGCAAGACATTTGACGATAATGTTTCTCCAGAAACTGCACTTTTTGAAAGTATTGAGTACTCAAAATCATGCTACAATAGTATACCTTTGACTTCTTCAACCTGGACTTTTTCTCGAAACACCAAGCTAATGCAGGAGCGACCTCCTTATTTTGAAGAGCTTCGATTACCCTTCTAGCTTCATGACATACATATTCAACAACCAAAACACCAAATTAGTAAAAAAAAAATTGCACTACAGTCACTACACTTCTTCTCCATCCCAAGAGAGCACAAAATTGTGATAGCGATGTTGAAAACAGAATTGTTTTCAAATTTAAAGTTCACTATACTAGACAAATTTAACGTTTTATCAGATTTATGAAAGATCATGTTCATTAGTAAGAAATTCAAAGGGAAAAGCCTATTTAAGATACAATTAGCTATTAGTATCACAACTAGCTCATTTTAAAAGATATCCGTTGTATATGGATCCAAATATGTTTTCACATAAGTATGTCTCCCCTTTTTGCAACCCAAACAAAAGAATATTGCAGTTAATTTCCTTATGACTAAAACAATAATTCAGCAAGCATTCCATCGACAAATACACTATTCAAATAATAAAAGGAGATTTAAAAACAAATATAATTTTGATAAAGCAGAAACATCAAATTTTTACCAATAAAATAGAAATAGAAAGGCTCCAATACAGATGTTGGATAGCACACTAAACCCACGGTGCTAGATCACAACTACTTTACCTTTCTACAGAATTAAACACATGCGAAACATCATAGAAGGGGCTGTGGAAGGAAAGTAATGGTGGATAGCACACTAAAATCACGGTGCTAGATCAAGACTACTTTACCTTCCACAGAATTGAAGACATGCCAGACATCATAGAAAGGGCTGTGGAAGAAACCCACGTGATGAAGGATTGAACACTATTAAAAGTCCTCAGAGAAGAAGCACACTCGAGATTCTGAACAGTTTCAAAAGGGATGAAGGAAGCAGAAGACATTACAACCATGGTATTGAAATCCAGTATAATAATATCTGACTTACAAAATTCAACACATTTTAGCAAATAGGTTACCGTGATACTCTCTACGTTTTAGCTTACTTTTACGGCTAATGATCTCACCCATAGCTGTTAGAAGCTCGGTTCAAATTGTAAAATCCTATTTATGCAACTACAGCCATACTATTCTATAAACGATTCTGGTAACTGTTTTTACAAGCAAGGACTTTAAAAATTTATATAACTAAACCATGGCGACAAAGGGGTGTTGGTTCAAGTAAAAAAAATTATGGTTCCACGTAATCATGAGCTTGATTTGTGTTGATTACGTGGAAGCATCAAAAAGTTGGAAATACCATCACCCGCGACAAAGGTATTAATAAATATATACGGTCAATTTTTGCATATGTAAAGGGTAAACACATATTTTTTAAATTATTATCTTGTTAAACTTATAATATGAGCACGTTTCAATAAAATCTGAGTATCACATCTTGATTATACATGCTTGTAGAATCTACGATCCAATTATACGATTTGATTCTGAAATCCCTTCCGGTAATCCTTATTCTGACAACATTGGTCTCACCTAAAACTCCCTTATCCTGTTCCTGAACGAGGATAACTGGGTAAACCCTTCTCTGCCTTCAGCCTAATGCACCACTAAAACCATTCCCCTCCTTCCCCCAAAACAAAATCTCAAACAAACCAATAAGACATAAAAAGTTGCACTAATCAATCTATAGACTAACAAATCCAAGATACCTGTAAATTGCTAGTTTCAGCCAACTTTGCAGCACTCTCATAATATGACATTGAAAGCATATAGTCCACAAGAATCCGCTTCAAACATGTGTTGCTCCATTCAGATATATTATCTGCAACTGCAAATTCAAAATCTAAATGGTCGAATCAAGCTGGACAATGTTGAACTTGCAAGTTCTCTAGTCGGCTTCCTTCCTCTAGCTAATTTATCAAGACACTCGCATCAATACTTTCAAAAGCAGATTGTTTTGGAAATTATTGTGGTTCCGCTAATATTTGAGAAACTAAAAGATCGAATACATTTTTTGTTTCTTGATTCCTCTTTTTACACATACATCAAGAGTCAAAGAAGGGGGGAGGGAGAACGGAAGAGTATATGAAGTGTTACACCAAGTAATCAATGTTCTAAAAGCATCTAATTCCCAGGTCAAAGAGGTAAAGCCACACTAGCAAGCAATATGCTTCACACAACAGGACTTATCCCCTTTGAGAGAAGGGGCATAGATAGTAAATACACAGTCATACGAAACGAAAATATAACTTCATAGTGAAAGAAAATAAAGCCACTAAAGGGTTGTTCTCCACAGCTTATATTCAGTTTAGTTCAGCTGTGGACAATACTTTTACTCTCACATATCAGTATTTATTTCAGCTATTTTATGCCGAAGAGAACAGGCCATAAGGGCTAAGGCCTACAAGTTAAAACCAACCAGTCCATACATAATAGACGACAGAACAATATTCATTTGACAAATTGACACAACTAATATACTTCACTAAGGCAAGTTCAAGTCAAGTTTTCATATTTCCCAGTAGGGAAGGGGGGCATTTTCAATATAATAAGAAGGTTGTAACATTCTAAAGAATTGATATCAGAACTCTAGAACATAATAAATTCATTGTTACGAGCCCAGTCATATGCAAGATCTGTGGTACTCGGGGACGGCTGCTAATATTTCAGCTAATGAGCACAGAAATTTTAGGAATAATAGAGCACTAATAAGGCCTAATATAGATTCACAAAGATACTAGGTGAATGCAAATGTTCACATTCCATAGTAAACTATCTCCCATAATAATCTCTCTCCACAATTTTCTGTATGATCTACTTTCCTCCTTCCTGTCCTATCTATACTCCTCTACTTATTTCTCCACTTTACCTCTAACAAATTGTGACAGCAGAACAATCATATAACTAACTGTTTCTTACATCGGAGTAATCACATAACTAACTTGTTACTAGAATGACTTAGATGCCCTTCTGAGTTCTGACCCCTGTAAGTTGTGATACCTCCTAGCATAGACGAATAGGATGGGAGGGTTAGATTGATCCCTGCAACATCTCTTCTGATTCAATGAACCAATACATAGAAGATGCAATAAATCTCCATAATATGCCATGGATGACATGATACTCTAAAAAGCCCTATTGAATTTCCAACAAGGCTAGCCACAACTCAAAAGCCTTTCTCTAGAACAACCAAATAAAACTTTCCAATATAACAAGAACAGGAGAAATTTACTGGCTTATCCTACTAACTTCTATGACGGATTACAAAAGAGAATGTTAATTCTTTAACCACTAAGATTACTCTTATTGGCTAATATATGATTATATAGACAACATTTGGATTGCTTTGCCTTAGATGTGATGAACGGGGAAAATGTAGAAACTCTTAAGTTTGCTTAAAGGAGATTCATGTGAAGTATCTAATTTTCATCCTGTTTCGTCTTGAAAAGTAATTTTAAGAAACATAAGAATTCATGAGCGTGAGATTAAAAAACAGCAGTTAGGCTAGCTCCACTAAAAAGTCACTCGGTTTCCTTTCTTTGTGTTTGGTTCTAATTTCTTTTTCATTCCCTTTAACAACATCTCCTTAATGGAGTGAAATGAACTGGCCAAAGGGAGGGGTTACCATGGAAAATAACCTTTTATTTCTGTTAGGGGTATCTTGAGGAAAGAATAAAGAATTTTATTAGAGGAGAGAGAAAGGGAGAGGGAGGAAATCAGAGTTGCCTAAGGAGAAGACAAGATAAGAGAAGTCATGAAGAAATAGTGAAGATAGTTTGCATTTATTTTGTAGCTTTGGGGAGAGTCGAGCCACTCTAAAGCTTGATGATCCCTCGCTATTTTCTATATTTTTCAGTTAATCAATCAAATCTTCATATTTATCTCTTAGTTTTCTGTCTCAACAATCCAAATCATTGCACAAAGGTACACCCAACTCCTACTTTCTGATTCTCATCCCCCTACTCCCTCAGGTTTCGACTCCCCCTGAAGTCAAGTATTCAGCTCCCACCCCTTCACAACCATCTTACAATTGCTTGACCCACAACAACACCGTTCCCCATCTTGCCACCTTGCATCGAATCTTACCACCATCATCACACCCTAACCACCGCGCCAACTACCACTAAAACTCTGGACCTGGTTACTGGATAGGGTAGCTCTATAAGCATAAGAAAGGGTACAAAAAGAATCAGCCTATGTTTAAGTTTTTACTTGAGATTATTTTTCTCTCTCTCTTATCCCCTATTTCCTTACACCTCTGTTTTAATTGCTCTCCTATTGACCCACAACCCACTTAAGCCCATCAACAAGGTGACCCACTAATGATCAAACCGCAAGCTGGTCCAACCTGCCCAATAACCAAGTGTAACTAATGTGTTCCCCTACACCAACATAAAATGTTCCCAACCACAGCAGCACCGTCTTCAACATATCACCAATTCACCACCATATCGGCCCCTACCTTACTTCTTGTTGGTTGAAGATGAAGGCTAGGAGCTTAGGAGTCATAGAGTTGTAGAATAAAAATGGGTTCAGAGACTTGAAACTTGCATAGAAATGCCAACTCTTACAGGACAGAAGTTGCAAGCAATTCACACATTTTAGATGCTGCCTTTTCTGAAAATTGAAAGCCTCGTCTTATAAGGAAAAAATAATCTATCTAATCGATGAATGGTTACCATTAACTATGATGTCTACAGTTCACATTTCCATCAATCATCTTTTTTGCATTTGGTACAAGGGAATACATTAGCTTGTTTGATCAAAACAAGGTGATCAAATCAAGGTGCTAAATATTATCGAGCATAAGCAATTGCACGCTTATTGTTATAACCAATCCTATGAACTCTTGAATTCTAGCTGAAACTCAAATTTGCTCTACCACCAAAGAGAAGGTAGTGGCATGTTTCTTTCTTTATGGAGAAAGGAAGTGATTAGCATATTGGCAACTGATGCAGAATGCAATTTGCAAGACATTAACTAGAAAGAAACCTATTCAACAAAAAATTTAGATAAGTATGATAATGATTTTAGTGTCATTTTCTCAGAAAACACACGCGAGTATTTTTTTCCTGGGGGAAATCATATACATGAGATATAACTACATACTGACACAATGTTTATTACTAGTCACTGGAGTGACTATCTCATTTTTATTTTGGAATGTTTAACTTAAAGGCTCCTAAAAAATCCCCTCCAGCTTCTACGCATTGAATGCACTAATCCACTAAAGCTAATCCTTGTTAATTTCTTAACAGTTCTCTTAATACGCATAAAAGATCAACGAAGACAAACACTCACAAAAGAGAAGTGCTTGTATTCTGATTGACAAGAATACATGGTCTTATTGACATTTTTCACAAGAATCAAGCCATGCTAAAAGTAAAAATAAAAATAGAAATAAAAATAAAAACGAGCACTTGGGACACAGATGCAAAACCTAGCTTGACAACTAAGACGATGTCAACTCCATAAGGTTTTTGACGTGACGGAAAGTGGTGTTATTATAAAACACCGCATTGAAATTCAATCACCGTCCCAGCATCAACACATTTGAAAATAATATATCAGATCTGAAAACTCAATATGAAGATCTTTTCAACTTGTCCCTAATCCCATGTATGACAACCTCTCCCCACATTCCACAGGACAACTAAGTAATTGAGGAATAAGGGTCTCCAAAAAAATGAGCAAAGTAGCATCTAACCTACTAGCCTATGAAATATAACGAGCAGAGGTTTAAGCTGTAACAAGCTCTGACTGCAGACTAGCACTTGAGACATTTCTAACCGTTTCACAAAATCAGTAGCTACTGGGGCATTCAAACAGAGCCATCTTCCTTGATTTCCTCAGATGAATGCTCTGGCAGTACTACTCTCTCCCCCCCCCCCCCCCCTTTTCCTCCTCCTAAATAAGGACAGAAGGCTTTGTTACTGAGCAGGTCTGCTAGACTAGAATCTTACAACATTGTGAGCAATGAATGCTGACAATCATTAAGTATACCTAATAGCCCTACCCTTGGTTCCAAAAAGTCGCCTATTAACAGAGCCCATTCCATGGTACACTTCTAAGACCTGGTACTTAATTACTTACACCTTTATTCCTCAAGATTTCCAGATAAACTATTAGAGTATCAATGTGCACATATACACGCAATTAAATATAATGACTGCGTTACAAAGGCCTTTATTAGCATTACCACAAGATAATCCTTATGTAAGGCCACCCTTTGACAAATAGCAAAATTAAAAAGAAAAAGGAATTTCATGGCAAATTTGGAATAAACTAGCAAGATATTTGACGATAATGTTTCTCCAAAAATTGCACTTTTTGAAAGTATTGAGTACTTTAAATCATGCTACAATAGTATATACCTTCGATTTCTTCAACCTGGACTTGTTCTTGGAACACCAAGCTAATGCAAGAGCGACCTCCTTATTTTGAAGAGCTTCGGTTACCCTTCTAGCTTCATGATATACATCAATATCAACAGGATCCTGACATGAAAAGGTCATATTCAACAACCAAAACACCAAATAAGAAGAAAAAAACTGCACTACACTTCTTCTCCATCTCAAGAGAGCACAAAATTGTGATAACGATATTGAAAACAGAATTGTTTTCAAATTTGAAGTTCACTATGCTCGACAATTTTAAACTTCTATCAGATCTATGAAAGATCATGTTCATTAGTAAGAAATTCAAAGGGAAAAGACTATTCAAGATCCAATTAGCTATTAGTATCACAACTACCTCATTTTAAAAGATATCCGTTGTATATGAATCCGAATATGTTTTTACATAAGTATGTCTCTCATTTTTGCCACCCAAACAAAAGAATATTGCAGTTAATTTCCTTGTGACTAAAACAATAATTCAGCAAGCATTCCATTGACAAATACACTATTCAAATAATAAAAGGAGATTTATAAAAAAAATTGATAAAGCAGAAACATCACAGTCTTACCAATAAAACAGAAATAGAAAGGCCCCAATGCAGATGGTGGATAGCACACTAAACCCACGGTGCTAGATCACGACTACTTTACCAGTTACCTTTCTACAGAATTGATTCGAGTAAAAAAATTTGATGGTTCCACGTGATCATATGCTTGATTTGTGTTGATTATGTGGAAGCATAAAAAATTGAACGTGGAAACATCATCACCCGCGACAAAGGTATTAATAAATATATATGGTCAATTATTGCCTATTTAAAGGGTAAACACATATTTTTAAAATCATTATCTTGTTAAACTTATAATATGAGCACGTTTCAATAAAATTTGAGTATAACATCTTGATTATACATGTTTGTAGAATCTACAATCCGATTTTACGATTTACTTCTAAAATCCATTCCAATAATCCCTATTCTAATAACATTGGTCTCACCTAAAACTCCCTTATCCTGTTCCGAAACGAGGATAACTGGGTAAACCCTTCTCTGCCTTCAGCCTAATGCACCACTAAAACCGTCCCCCTCCTTCCCCCAAAACAAAATCTCAAACAAACCAATAATCCATAAAAAGTTTGATTATACATGTCTGTGGAATCTACAATCCGATTTTACGATTTAATTCTAAAATCCATTCCAGTAATCCCTATTCTAATAACATTGGTCTCACCTAAGACTCCCTTATCCTGTTCCGGAATGAGGATAACTGGGTAAACCCTTCTCTGCCTTCAGCCTAATGCACCACTAAAACCGTCCCCCTCCTTCCCCCAAAACAAAATCTCAAACATACCAATAATCCATAAAAAGTTGCACTAATAAATCTATAGACTAACATATCCAAGATACCTGTAAATTGCTAGTTTCAGCCAACTTTGCAGCACTCTCATAATATGACATTGAAAGCATATAGTCCACAAGAATCGGCTTCAAACGTGTGTTGCTCCACTCAGATATATTATCTGCAACTGCAAATTCCAAAATCCAAATGGTCTAATCGAGCACGACAACGTTGAACTTGCAAGTTCTCTAGTCGGCTTCCTTCCTCTAGCTAATTTATCAAGACACTCAAGCAGATTGTTTTGGGAAATTATTGTGGTTCCGCTAATATTTGAGAAACTAAAAGATCGAATAAATTTTTTGTTTCTTGATTCCTCTTTTTACACATACATGAAGAGTCAAAGAAGGGGGGAGGGAGAACGGAAGAGTATATGAAGTGTTACACCAAGTAATCAATGTTCTAAAAGCATCTAATTCCCTGGTCAAAGAGATAAAGCCACACTAGCAAGCAATATGCTTCACACACAGCAGGATTTATCCCCTTTGAGAGAAGGGCATAGATAATAAATACACAGTCATACGAAACGAAAATATAACTTCATAGTGAAAGAACATAAAGCCACTAAAGGCCTATTCTCCATAGCTTATTTTCAGTTTTGTGTACAATACTTTTACTCCCACATAGCACTATTCATTTCATTTCAGTTCAGTCCGGTTCAGCTATTTTATGTCGAAGAGAACAGACCTAAGGCCTACAAATTAAAACCAACCAGTCCATACATAATAGACGATTGAACAATATTCATTGGACAATTGACACAACTAATATACTTCACTAAGGCAAGTTCAAGTAAATTTTCATATTTCCCGGTCGGGAAGGGGGGCATTTTCAATATAAGAAGAAGGTAGTAACATTCTAAAGAAAAGATATCAGATCTCTAGAACATAATAAATTCATTGTTACGAGCCCAGTCATATGAGAGATCTGTGGTACTCGGGACGGCTGCTAATAATTCAGCTAATGAGCACAGAAATTTTAGGAATAATAGAGCACTAATAAGGCCTAATATAGATTCACAAAGATACTAGGTGAATGCAAATGTTCACATTCCATAGTAAACTATCTCCCATAATAATCTCTCTCCACAATTTTCTGTATGATCTACTTTCCTCCTTCCTCTCCACAATTTCTCCACTTTACCTCTAACAAATCGTAACAGGAGAACAATCATATAACTAACTGATTCTTACATCAGAGTCATCACATAACTAACTTGTTACTAGAATGCCTTAGATGCCCTTCTGAGTTCTGACCCTTGTAAGTTGTAAGTTGTGACACCTCCTAGCATAGACGAATAGGATGGGAGGGTTAGATTGATCCCTGCAACAGCTCTTCTGATTCAATGAACCAATACATAGAAGATGCAATAAATCTCCATTATATGCCATGGATAACATGATACTCTAAAAAGCCCTATTGACTTCCCAACAAGGCTAGCCACAACTCAAAAGCCTTTCTCTAGAACAACCAAATAAAACTTTCCAATATAACAAGAACAGGAGAGATTAACTGGCTTATCCTACTAACTTCTATGACGGATTACAAAAGAGAATGTTAATTCGTTAACCACTAAGATTACTCTTATTGGCTAATATACGATTATATAGACAACATTTGGATTGCTTTGCCGTAGATGTGATGAATGGGGAAAATGTAGAAACTCTTAAGTTTGCTTAAAGGAGATTCATGTGAAGTATCTAATTTTCATCCTGTTGCGTCTTGAAAAGTAATTTTAAGAAACATAAGAATTCATGAGCATGAGATAAATAAACCAGCAGTTAGGCTAGCTCCACTAAAAAGCCACTCGGTTTCCTTTCTTTGTGTTTGGTTCTAATTTCTTTTACATTCCCTTTAACAACATCTCCTTAATGGAGTGAAATGAACTGGCCAAAGGGAGGGGTTACCATGGAAAATAACCTGTTATTTCTGTTAGGGGTAGCTTGAGGAAAGAATAAAGAATATTATTAGAGGAGAGAGAAAGAGAGAGAGAGGAAATCAGAGTTGCCTAAGGAGAAGATAAGATAAGAGAAGTCATGAAGAAATAGTGAAGATAGTTTGCGTTTAGTTTGTAGCTTTGGGGAGAGTCGAGCCACTCTAAAGCTTGATGATCCCTCGCTATTTTCTGTATCTTTCAGTTAATCAATCAAATCTTCATATTTATCTCTTAGTTTTCTGTCTCAAAAATCCAAATCATTGCACAAAGGTACACCCAACTCCTACTTTCTGATTCTCATCCCCCTACTCCCTCAGGTTTCGACTCCCCCTGAAGTCAAGTATTCAGCCCCCACCCCTTCCCACAACCATCTTACAATTGCTTGACCCACCACAACACCGTTCCCCATCTTGCCATCTTGCATCGAATCTTACCACCATCATCACACCCTAACCACCGCGCCAACTACCACTAAACCTCTGGACCTGGTTACTGGATAGGGTTGCTCTATAAGCAAAAGAAAGGGTACAAAAAGAATCAGCCTATGTTTAAGTTTTTACTTGAGATTATTTTCTCTCTCTCTTATCCCCTATTTCCTTACACCTCTATTTTAATTGCTCTGCTATTGACCCACAACCCACTTAAGCCCATCAACAAGGTGACTCACTAATGATCAAACCGCAAGCTGGTCCAACCTGCCCAATAACCAAGTGTAACTATGTGTTGCCTTACACCAACATAAAATGTGTTCCCAACCACAGCAGCACCTTCTTCAACATATCACCAATTTCATCACCATATCGGCCCCTACCTTACTTCTTGTTGGTTAAAGATGAAGGCTAGGAGCTTAGGAGTCATAGACTTGAAACTTGCATAGAAATGCCAAGTCTTAAGGACAGAAGTTGCAAGCAATTCACACATTTTTAGATGCTACCTTTTCTGAATTGAAAGCCTCGTCTTTAAAGGAAAAAATAATCTATCTAATCGATGAATGGTTACCATTAACTATGATGTCTACAGTTCACATTTCCATCAATCATCTTTTTTTCATTTGGTACAAGGGAATACATTAGCTTGTTTGATCAAAACAAGGTGATCAAATCAAGGAGTTTTACAGATAAAATTCTATGGATGAAATAGAGCATGGGGTATAAAATGAATTCCATTTCCATCTTTACATTATCATCTGAGATTTGGGTTTAAGCGTCCATGACAAACTGATAACGAACAACAGCGATTCCTAATAAATAGAAAAACCAATCAGGAATAACAATGATTTCTTACGAGATTTATTACCACTTTGAAAGCAGATTCTAAGCTCACCTTAGATATTTAATAGCAAAATTACCACCGTTCTATTACAACTGCTATTAATTTATAACTAATATAATAATTTGTAACTCCAAGTTAATAAGGCTGGAATCAACATCTCTACTTGTCGTATATAATGTCACATCCATCTCGGAATCTCCAAACTATACAGCCAGGGGATCCAAACTGACACGATTGTTGATTTTGTTCCTATCTTTGTCTTATAGCTATCTGTTTCCATGAAGCAAATGGCAAACAAAGCAAATTCTTTATTAAGCACACAAACTTACTGCAGCAAAATAAGACTGATGGGTAAAGAGAGCCAGTTTACGAGAAGACTAACCCTAATTGA
This sequence comes from Patellifolia procumbens, assembly GCA_947645195.1. Classification (NCBI taxonomy): domain Eukaryota; kingdom Viridiplantae; phylum Streptophyta; class Magnoliopsida; order Caryophyllales; family Amaranthaceae; genus Patellifolia; species Patellifolia procumbens. Next base: position 1,897,509 of record CANSGD010000920.1, read on the forward strand.
AGGATAAAGAAAGCGAGTTTATGATCCAATGTCACAAAGAATACACCAAAGAAGCCCATTCTGGAATTCAACACCTATTCAACTTCATTCAGTTCACGATAACAGTTCACCAAACTAAAAACTCCGATCTCTAAAGTCCAACAGCTTGTTGTACTCGATTCAAAAGACATACACTAGTAAAACACTTGCAACCAACAATCAATATTTCACAGCACATCAGGCATTAACATATTTCATAATCCATTTTTATAAGAAGTTTTTCAAAGGCCAATTCCTAGCTTGATTAAGCGAAATATATGACGGGTGGATAACAAACAAAATAGATAACTAAATTTGACATTGCACACATTAGGATGAGATGCGCTTGTAAAATCTGGAAAATAATTTATATTTTGGAGGAGGCAATAGAAATAATTAATCAAGGGAAACTTTCTTCCCCTACGTAAAACAAAATATGCATGCTAGGAGCTATCAATTCCAAAGTACTATTACCACTTCCGGTAAACTACCGGAACCTACAGCAGCAACCACCAGCAACACGATCCTTTTTGTCTCTCTCTGTAGTTTCTATCCATGATATGATCATCCTGTTGAGAACATATCGGACAATTGCAACTGGACCTGGGATCTAGTTCTAGTGGCTCTCGTAGCACAAAGCCACCGTCTAGGTGTATCCAGGTCATCACCTGTTACCGTAGGTATATGCCAACTACCTCTTTCAGATTCTTGAATCACAATGGAATACGGAGGAGGCATGTGGAGGGCAAGACCATCTTTTGAGACTGTCATCCTGACCTGATGCTTTTCCTTCCACCGAGGGAAAATGCTATTTCCGAGCAGCTGGAACAAGTGGTCTCTCATCTCATCATTCGTAACCAACAAACACTTGCAATTAACAGCAGCATATAACCAATACCAGTCATCATTTGAGCCTTGTGGAGTGGCATAAAGAGAACCAGCCTTCCTCCAGCTCTCCAACAACTTCTTTGTATTAGGATTTTCAGCTGGGCCACCATAAACACGACTCCTATGAAGAATGACAAGAGGCAATTTCTTAGAAGGGCTAACTTGTTGTAATTGCTTCACAATACTACTAAGCTGCCTAAAGCTAAAGGTACGAGAATTGATTAAGCCTACATTGGCACCATCCACAACTGCATCAAAAGGTCCATGAGTTTGAAGCCACTCCTGAAACTGCAAAAAGTTAGCTCGTTTTTCTTTTTGGCATGCCAAGGAACTCAATGAACTAGCGAAACTTTCAGTCTCTTTAGGATCAATGTCAATGCATACAAGTTTTTCCCCACAAGAACTACACACACCCTTCTTATCCATCTCGGCCTTAACCACCTTCCACTTACCACTACCAAGCCACCCTTGCCCATGCCAACCTCCTCCACCCTTGATCACACCTTCCTTCACCCTTTCCACGTCCCAATTCTCAATCCCAATACCACTAGCCATCTCAGATACAAACCAATCTTCCACTACCTTAGCAGTCTCTTCAGACACCTGCCTCACACTAGCACGCAACCGATGCATCATCTCATACACCTTATCTCCAAACCCCGCATCCATACTCACCTTCAAAAGAGCAGAAAGTTCAGGCTCCTCAGGCACCACCCCACAATCTTCCATATGAGAATCCACCTTGTAAGCTCCATCAGCATCCCCCTTCTCACAAAACCCAAACAACGCCGGTCCATACGATCTAAGCTTAGGAGAAATCCCACAAACCTTCATCTGCTTAATAAAATCAAAAGCCAATTGTGGGTCTTCCTTAGCAGCAGCTAATCTAGCCAAACTAGTAAAAGTAGCCTCATTTGGAGCAATTTGACCAATACCCATTTGCTTAAATATCTCAAAACCTTTTTGTAAACTATCAAATGAATCACTACTATTCTTAGAATCGGCAGCAGATAAAGAACATAAATAAAGAAGCACATTGTAGTGATGAATAGAAAGAGGAGTACCATCAACTCTAGCAGCATTGTACAAATGAAGAGCCTCATGAAGGTTATTGTGTTTGGAACACATGTCAAGTTTGCCTTTGAGTATGTTCTCAGGTGCATCATGACGGGCTTTCTTCGTTCTTTTCCGGATCGATTCAGGGCCTTGTCGGGTTGAAGAAGTTGAAGAAGCAGAAACTGATAAGGTGGAGAAAAATGGAGTCTTTTTAAAGGAGGAGAATAGATTGAGAGAAGGAGGAAGAGGGTAATGATAAGTGTGTGTGAAATTGTTGGAGATTGTAAAGAAAGAGATAATTGGGCGGTAATGAGTGAAATTGAAACGAGGAATGGTCATTAATATAGGTAGTTTGGACATGGTGATGATGATTGGTGCAAAGAATGAATGAAGTTGCAAAATTGGAGTTTTGAAATGGGAGCTTAAACGGAAGCTCTGGAAACCACCACCAAAACCCTACCAACGCGGCCCTCCACCCATTGTCGGTGAGGGAGGTAAGGTTGATGCTGCCGATGCCGTCGAGTCAGTGGTGCTGTTCGAGGGGGGATATAATACGAGAGAGTGAAAAGCATGGGTGAGACCGGCGTCTTCTCTTCGACTGAAAACAGATATCGAATTAAGTTGACTTGAGCTAAATTAAACGAGTTAAGCTCACATTAAGGACCTAAATTATTGAGTTTTTGCACCTTTAAGGACCTATAACTTTTTTCTTAAAAAAAAGAAAGAACAATGGTAAGACTAGCATCTCACTAGTCTTACCATATTTCTCATTCTCTCTCCTTTCCTCCTTCTTACACCTCATATCCCACCAACTCTACACCAACTCATCCATTTATACTCACAATGGGTGGGTTAGTTTTAATTGGTCTTTTATTTTTCTCTCCTACTTTTATATCGTTACATGAACCCGGAGTGCCAAAAAAAGCATGCCATATCCATAAGTCGCTTGAAGCTACCACTTCTAATATTATTGTTGCAGTTTGCTTCTGTCCTGATACAGTCCTTTCCAACCTCGAGGACAATTTTTCCAGTTCCAATGCATGCAATCGACGCTTCCCATCATGCCTGGGAAACCTCGACGCGTGCTTTCATGTAAGAGACGCTCAATATCATTTGGATTAGCCTTCCTTAGATACTCCGGTCCAAATTGAGAAATTACCCCTTCGACAAAATGAAGAAGACATTCTCTTGCAGTACTTGAAGCAATTTTCACGTACTCGTCGACAGCATAAGACGCTGAACCATATGCTAAAATTCTGATAGCCGCTGTGCATTTTTGTAGGGGAGATGCACCCAACCTGCCAATAGCATCGAGTCTTTGAGTGAAGAACACATTGTTCGTTTTTACAGCTTCAACAATGCGAAGAAAAAGATGGTTGTGCATTCGAAACCCCCAACGAAACATATTCTCATGATATAGAGGTTCATTGTTGAAGTAGTCATGAAATAGTCTTTCATGAGCTTCCTCATGCTTCCTAGGAACATAGTTCCTAGTGCGGGGCACTATCTCTTCTTCAGTTTCATGTTGTGCATCAACTGATTGACTCCATTCTATATAATCTTCAACCATGTAATTCTAATAAGTTAAACCTAAAAAAAACTAAAGATATTTATGCTTAAATTCTAAGGTAAGTTTTTCATACATCTCCATGTCATCTGAATTAAGAGAGGCTTTAGACATAAGTATATTCCAAATCTTAAATCTTCTTTCTTTTCTTCTCTGGTGGCATCACGCTCCTTTTGATACCGAAGCAATTATTCTCCCAAACTAACTCTCCTCTCAAATTCTAAAGAGGATGGTGAACTAGATACCGTTGCTTGACTTTGTCTTCTGCTCTTAACTTTTTTCACACCGTCGGGACGCTTTGAGCTCCTACCTTCTTCACCAGGAGTATCCGGGACAAAACGTTTTCAAAACTTCACTCATTTCAGTGTCATCCGACCATTTCGGGTATTCTCTAGATTCTATGCATGCTCTAATACAAATCGGCTCCCATTGTTTTCCTTTCTCCGAATTTCACGCGCTTCAGTCTTGACGTCTTCTTCATTGCAACCGGACCCTTTTATCCTCTTCGCCTTGCAATACACCCCGACCCATGCACTCTACCCCAAAAACCATCACCATTTTGGTCAGTTCCCTTCAACACGTCTCCTCCATGGCTCCACACTCTAGATACGCTGAGATGAGCGTTTGGTCTTCCACCACACTCCATTGAAGTTTTGGTGTTGTCACTTTCTTTGAATTAGAAGCATTTTGAACTTCTTGTGAAGGGATTTCTACAATATCATCTTCATGGTATCTATTATTGTTTCCATCCCCTCCCGGAGTCGATGAAGATTTCTTGTGTTGTAGTGACATTGGCAAAAACGGTTGAACTTGCTCTTGATGTTGGGAGAAATGATGAGAACTTTGTGGGGCTTGTTGTGTGGATTGTTGTGGAAATAAATTAGGATTGTTAGTAACGCTAGGAATAGATTGAGAATTTTGGTTATTTGATTGACTTTGAAAATATAAAAACATCCTTTGAAATTCCGGATTTTGTAGAACGCTTGGATCGATTTGGAAATTGTTTGGGGAATTTTGTAGGTGATTTGAATTATTTTGGGAGTAAGGATTATTTCCATAATTTAAATTTTGTTGGTGATCTGGATTATTTTGGGAGTATGAATTATTTCCATAATTTGGATTATTTAAATCCATTTTATGAAAATATAAATAAAATGACTTAGTTGGGTGATATAAATGATATTTGGTAGGAGAAAACAAGTAGAAAGAAAAATATGTTAGAAAGAAGTGTGTGAAATTATGTCAAATTTAGGCTCAATTTATAGGCAAAAAAAATATGACCGTTGGTAGATTTTTTTTTTAAAAAATATTAACACAATTGTTTTTATTAACGTTATAAAGTTTTTTTTGGGTAAAATATTACCGTTAAATACATCCAAAAAGAATGAGTATGCAAGTGGAGAAAGAGAGAGAGGAAAGCAGGCATTCAAGCAGGAGCAGTTCCACGCGTCACCCATTTAAACAGATTTGAGAGAATCTGTCAGTAGTCCTGACGCGCGTCAGGCCACTGACAGAATATTTTTTTCCGTTTTTTTTTGTTAAACGCAATCAATTGCTTCCTTTTCCCAGTCGTTTTACACTGTAAAACTGGAAAAAAAATTGAATCACCTATATTCATCTTGCCACGCGTCTAACTCTTACTGGTAGATGCACGCCATCCAAGGTTAAGGGTGGTCTGGCAGTTGGGACCATCTTTTTTTTCTTAAAGCTAGACTAATTATCTACAATGGTAAAACTATTTAAGATTTGGTCTTAGAATTCTTAGACTAATTAAAACCACACCATTGTACATGCTCTAAGGACCTAGGGTTAGATTTTAGAGCACCCTTAATGAGTGAGTTGAGAAAATCTCAATTCAATAGAGAATTTTTTGAGATTAAAAATTCTTCTTAATGGATGAATTGAGAATTCTCATCAATTGAGAGTTTCTCAAAAATCTCGGTGAACTGAGATTAAATTGAGAAAACTCAACTGGCAAAAGTGGAGAGAAAAAGGCAAAAAATAAATAAAAAAACAGATGAAACGACAGAGAGAAAGGGAGAGAAAAGTTTGTTTCAACATCAAAAAGAAAGAAAAAAGAAACTGCCCATGCAGCTCTGACGCGCGTCAAGCCAGGCGGCACGTTTCAAGTGGACAAACAAATCTTTTTTAGGAAAATTTGCACAGAACCACCTTAAGTTTGCCCAATATTCGTAAACTCACACCTTTATGTTTTTTTTATAAGTTACCACAAGTTTACAAAACGTTTATAAACTTCCACCATTTCACGGAAGTTGCCTAACATCGTTTGCTTGTGGGCCCCACTTCAGTTATAACCTTTGATTTTCCCTCCAAACATTTCACTTTCCTTCGCCTGCCTATATATGTTTCGTTTCCCTGCATCCAAACTTATCTTCCCCCCTCATTTTTTTCCATCTCTGCCACCATTGAAGATCTCTAAAGGTTTGAAAACATCGAATTTTTCTGGAATTTTCAGGTAATTCTCGTTCTCCTCTTTACCTCCCTAAAATTTACTATATGGGTGGTTCCAATTTACAAAGGATCTAGGGTTTACATTTTTTGTAATACTGAAATTGAAATCTTTGGTTTGGAAGGTATGGGTGACTTTGAAGGATTTCTACCAAAATGCCATTGTGGGCTCCCGATAGCTCGAAAACAGTCATGGACTGAGAGGAATTCGGGTAGGAGGTTTGTAGCTTGCAAATTTTATGAGCCAGAGACTGAAAGGAAGGGCTGCATGTATTTTAAGTAGTTTGATAAAGAACACGAGGAATGACAAAGGTTGGTGATCAACCAACTAATCTGGTAGAAGAAATCTGAAACAAGTTGGCCACGTTTTCCCAAGAGCCAGATGAGACATTGAGGGAAGCGTGGACTAGATTCAGAGACCTACAGAGGGAATGTCCACATCATAATATGGACAAGTGGTTTCTGACGCAGACTTTTTATAATGGTCTGCAGCCTCAGACGAAGAGTATTGTTGATTCGTCTGCAGGAGGAGTCTTTTTAGACAAGGCAGTTGATGAGGGCTATGACTTCCTAGCAAATCTTGCAGCCAATGACCACTCATCATCTAGGAGTTTGACTAAGAAGGTACTTGAAGTTGACGCTATTTGATTGCTTACATCTCAGATGGCGCAACTAACTCAGCAACTACAAACAATGAAGTCCTCTAGTTCAACACCTCCGCCTATGAGCATCAACGCTATGTAAGCAGTTGCACCCATCACCTCATCTTACTACGAGGTGTGTGGTATTCAGGGTCACTTCGGCCATGATTGTCAGTTCAGTCAGAATCAGATGGAGCAGGCGAATGCTTTTCAGCAAAGACAGCCAAATAACCCCTACTCTAACACATTCAATCCTGGTTGGAAAGACAACCCACTTCTTTCCTATAGAAGTAACAACGCTCAGAACCCACAGCCACAAAATTCCTACCATCCCCCACAAAATTCCTATCAACCTCCACACAACAACCCAAAACCCAACTACTACCAAAACTAAGGGAATTCTCACAATCCCCCTGGTTTCCAAAGACCTGCCCATCAAAATTATCAGCCAGCACCACAAAATGCAACCTCACAAGAGCCTAGCACTTCTGAACTGATGAAACTAGTATTGTCTATGCAAAAGACAAATGAGGAGGCACAGAAAACTCAAGAGAGACAGTTGTTGGCTATGCAGAAAGCCAATGAGGATGCACAGAGGGCTCAAGAGAAGCACATAAAACTTCTCGAGACCCAGATTGCTCAATTGGCAGAAACTAATGCACAGAGGCAGTAGGGACAATTGCCAGGGCAACCTATACATAGGGAGCAAGCAAATGCCGTTGCTCTTCGTAGTGGCACTGCTTATGCTGCTCCTCCTATTCCCGTTGATGATGATACTGTCCCTAGCAAGGAGAAGGAGGTAGTAGAGAAGGAATTGGAGAAGAATTCGACGTCTGATGTCGAACTATCTGAAACAGCTGATCAGGCAGAAAAGAAGAAGGAGAAGGAGAAGGTTTCTGATACACCTTTTACACCAAGGTTGCCTTTTCCTCATCGAATGCAAAAGTCCAAGGTGGATCAACAACTTGGTAAGTTCTTGGCTATGGTCAAGAACCTTGAGGTAACGGTTCCTTTCACTGAACTTATTTCTCAAGTGCCTGTTTATGCTAAGTTTTTGAAGGAGATGATCACTAAAAAGAGAGATTTTGGTGGGGTAGATAGAGTCGCACTCACTGAAGAGTGTAGTGCTGTTTTGCAAAATAAATCTCCACCTAAATTGAAAGATCCTGGTAGCTTTTCCATCCCTTGTCATGTAGGTGCACTTTTTATTGATAAAGCTTTATGTGATTTAGGTGCATCTGTGTCTGTCATGCTATTGTCTGTCTGTAATAAACTGAATATGGGGGCACTTAAGTGCACTCAAATTACTTTGCAGATGGCTGACCGTTCTATAAAATACCCTCTAGGTGTTTTAGAAGACGTCCCTGTTAGGGTGGGAAAGTTTTACATTCCTGTGGATTTTGTTGTATTGGATATGGAGGAGGATGCCCAAATTCCTATTATTTTGGGCAGACCATTTTTGTGCACTACAGGTGCTGTTATTGATGTCAAGTCAGGGTCTTTGACTTTGAGTGTTGGTGATGATACTGTCACTTTTAAACTAACCAATTCTATGAAGTCTCCTTTGCTTGAAGAATCTTGTTGCAGGATAGATGTGGTAGACAAAGTTATGATGTCTGCATTTCAGCAGATACGTGATGCTGACCCATTGGAGGTAGCATTGACTGAGAGTGACCCCTTAGGCATCGATACTGATGTTGATGCCTGTCTTGCTGATTTAGAGGGTCATGGAGCTGAACAGAAACAGGAAACTGTGGTACTTGAAAGTGTATGCTCCAGTTCTACTCCTCAGGTAACTAAGGTGGAACTCAAACCACTACCCTCTCATTTGAAGTATGCATTTTTAGACGATAAGGAAGAGTGTCCTGTGATTGTCAGTACTAAACTCACAGATAGCCAATTGAAAAGCTTACTTACTGTGCTTCGTATACACAAGAAGGCTATTGGGTATAGTATTGATGATCTGAAGGGAATTAGTCCTAATATTTGTATGCATCGTATTAATCTGGAAGAGGATCACCGCCCTTGCATTCAACCTCAGAGACGTTTGAATCCTAATATGCAAGAGGTGGTGAAGAAAGAAATTATGAAACTGTTAGATGCAGGGATCATTTATCCCATTGCTGATTCGAAGTGGGTCAGTCCTGTGCAAGTGGTTCCCAAGAAGGGGGGGACCACTGTTGTTGAAAATGAAAAGGGTGATTTGATTCCCACTAGGACTGTCACAGGGTGGCGTATGTGCATTGATTATCGTAGACTTAATAATGCCACTCTGAAAGACCATTTCCCTCTCCCCTTTATTGATCAGATGTTGGAAAGGCTAGCCAAACATAGCTATTTCTGTTATCAAGATGGATATTCTGGTTTTTTCCAAATCCCCATCCATCCAGATGATCAGGAAAAGACTACGTTTACATGTCCTTATGGCACCTTCGCATATCGCAGGATGCCATTTGGATTGTGTAACGCTCCCGCTACTTTCCAACGCTGCATGATGGCCATATTCTCTGATTTTATTGAAAATATCATGGAAGTGTTTATGGATGATTTCAGTGTTTATGGTTCTGATTTTGTTGTTTGCCTGCATAATTTGTCCAAAGTGCTTAAAAGATGTGTTGAGGCAAACCTCGTGCTTAATTGGGAAAAATGTCACTTCATGGTGAATGAAGGTGTCGTTTTAGGTCACTTGATTTCTGAGCGTGGCATCCAAGTGGATAGAGCAAAGATTGAGGTGATCGAGAAACTTCCCCCTCCAATGAATGTCAAAGGAGTGAGGAGTTTCCTTGGTCATGCGGGGTTTTATCGCAGGTTTATCAAAGATTTTTCGAAAATTGCGAAATCCCTCACTTTATTGTTGCTAAAGGGTGCCACGTTCGATTTTACTAATGATTGTTTGGAGTCTTTTGACATGATAAAGACAGCTTTGATCACTGCCCCTATTATACAACCTCCAGATTGGAATCTCCCTTTCGAGATCATGTGTGATGCTAGTGATTATGCAATAGGGGCAGTACTTGGTCAGCGGAAGGATAAGCTACTCCATATTATTCACTATGCTAGCAAAACCTTGGATCCAGCCCAGGTTAGACAGAGAAGGAGTTGCTAGCCATAGTCTATGCATTGGACAAATTTCAAACCTATCTGATAGGTTCGAAAGTTATAGTACACACTGATCATGCTGCTTTAAAGTACTTGATGGCCAAGAAGGAGGCCAAACCTAGACTCATCAGATGGATTCTTTTGCTGCAAGAGTTCGACTTGGAAATCAAAGATAAGAAGGGTGCGGAGAATGTGGTCGCCGACCACCTTTCTAGGTTGAGGTTTGGATCACCTTTTGACCCTCCTATAGATGACTCTTTTTCTGATGATCACTTGTTTTCTGTGTCCTCTAAATCTCCTTGGTATGCTGATTTTGCTAACTATTGTGTTAGTGGTTCTCATCCTCCCAATCTACATATCAGCAGCGCAAAAAGTTTTATCATGAGGCTAGAATGTATTTTTGGGAGGATCCTTTCCTATATAAGATGTGCTCCGACGGGATGTTTCGTCGTTGCATTCCTGATTGGGAAATAGAAGGTGTTTTACTCCACTGTCATAGTATGCCCTCTAGTGGTCATCTAGGTTCCCAAGCGACTGGTTTTAGAGTCTTACATAGTGGTTTCTATTGGCCTTCGATTTATAAAGATGCCCGTGCCTTTTGTTTGTCTTGCGATGCTTGTCAAAGGACGGGTAATATTTCAAAAAGGAAAGAGATGCCCCAGAGTGGGATTTTAGAGGTCGAACCTTTTGATGTATGGGGGATTGATTTTATGGGACCCTTTCCTACCTCTTGTGGGAATAGGTATATTTTAGTGGTCGTAGACTATGTGACTAAATGGGTAGAAGCTATAGCATCACCAACCAATGATTCCAAGGTTGTGATGAAGATGTTTAAGAAAATAATCTTTCCCCGTTTTGGTGTCCCCCGTGTTGTAATTAGTGATGGAGGTTCTCACTTTCATAAGAGCACCTTCAAGGCCCTATTGAAAAAACATGGATTCACCCACAAAGTCGGTCTTGCCTATCACCCTCAGACTAGCGGCCAAGTAGAAGTGTCTAATAGGCAAATTAAGAGGAGGTTGTCACTAAAGCTCGAAAAGATTGATCTTTGAAACTTGATGATACTCTTTGGGCGCTCCGAACTGCTTTTAAGACTCCTTTGGGTACCACACCCTATCGACTAGTTTATGGCAAAGCTTGCCATCTACCAGTTGAGATGGAGTATCTTTCTGCGTGGGCGGTCAAAGAGATTAACCTTGATTTGACAGCTGCAGGTGAAGCGCGACTTCTTCAACTCAATGAGTTGGATGAGCTCCGTTTGGATGCTTATGAGAATCACAGGCTCTACAAAGAGCAAACTAAGAAGTTGCATGATAAGATGATAGGAAAACGAGAGTTCAAGGTTGGCGACAAGGTCTTATTGTTCAATTCCAGGTTGAGACTGTTTCCTGGAAAGCTCAAATCTCGATAGTCTGGACCATTTGAGGTGACAGAAGTAAAGGCACATGGTGCCATCGAGGTTACCAACCAAAAAGGAGAGAAGTTTAAGGCCAATGGACAGCGTCTGAAGCTGTACCATAAGGGTGCTTTTGTTGGTTGTGTGGAGGAAATCCGCTTTGATTCCTCCCCACTTGATTCATCTGTCTAGAGAGGTAATATGGTCGTGCGGGACCTTCATAAACCAGTGCTTTGAGGGAGGCAACCCGTATCCCTTAGTTAGTTTTTCTTTTCCCTTATTTCGTAGTTTGTAGCATGTGAGAGAGCGTGAGGGTACTAATGTGTTCCTAGATCTTGTGTGTTTTGATGTGCAGATATGCTATTTGAGGAGAAAATTGAGCCATGCTTGCCCCAAACTTGCAAAAAGGCGAGCTACTTACTGAAGAGTAGTTCGCCCGATGAGATCGGGCGGCCCCTGCCCGATCGGGCTGGCGTAAAAGTGTGCTGAAGAAAGAAACTGAGGAACACTCGATCCAATCGGGTGAGGTGTGCCCGATCGGGTGCGCAACCCTGGCACCCGATCAAAAATACCTTGCCCGATCGGGTGGATGAGCAAAAGTCAAAAGTCAAAGTCAGTCAAAAAGTACTCCCACCGGACGGCATCGGGCACCCCTCGCCCGATCAGGTCCGCGACTTGAGTACTCGATCAAAATTATGTTGCCCGATCGGGCGGTTGATCGGGTGAGCCACAAAATCTGAGCTAAGAATAATTGAACTTTCACCCGATCGGGCGGGCCAGTGCCCGATCGGGCCTGCGCACAAAAGGCCGTTTAACACACGGATGCCCTTCCTCTTCTCACCATTCATTCCTTATCTCTTTTTCCACTCAACTCTCTCTCTCTCTCTTCACTCATCTTCAACCTCCAAACTCCAAACCCCAACCTCCATTAAAACTCCATTTTTCTACCTCAAATCTTCATCCTTTCTACTCCAAACTCCATAAAATCTCTTCGTTTTCCCTTTTCACCCTCCATCTCACAAATTTCCATTCACAAAAATCATCCTCCCCTCCCCTTTCTCTTTACCACTCACCCAAAACTCCATCCTTTGTGTTAGAAAAGGGTTACAAGGATCAAATTCACCATGGCAAGCAAGTTTAGAAGGCTCATTAGAGGTGAAGGCTCGCGATCTAGGCGGGAAGCAACACCACCACCACCACCACAGGTTCCACGAGATCCCCAGTACCCGGAAATCATTTTCCGGGATGATGAACATCGCGAAAAGTTCCTTCGATTTAAAAAACGTGAGGTACTCCCTACTCGTTTTCTCGATCTTGAACTTTTGTCTAAATTGGGATTAACTGAGGATTTTAAGGAATTTATGAAAATTTTGGGCATGGAGTTGTTATAAAATGTGCATGTGAATACATATCCTCCATTAGTTTATGAATTTTTCAGCAGTTTTAGTCTGACTAAGCCCCGGGCCGGTCCAGTTACCCACGTCCATTTCAGACTACTAAACCAAGAACACTTACTTACCCTTAGCGACTTTGCGGGGGTTCTTAGGTTGCAGGTACGGGGCGACTATTACCCACCGGACCACTTCAAAATGGCCCATACTTATTTCATGCTGACAGGGGACACTATGCCTTTTGACATCTAGCATTGTCATTGGGCGAATTTCCATCACCCAATCTTTAGCATCTGGCTAAGATTCATGGCCCAGACACTTCTAGGGAGTTATGAGGGTCACTTGGTCCGGGGGGCCGAGTTAGTTGCCATAGCTAGCTACATTGCCAAAGACTCCAGGGAATCATTTCAATACAATTTGGCACACCACGTAGCTATCAAGTTCGAGCGTATCTCGAACTCGCTCCCTAAGCGTAGGGAAGACGGTACTTGGACCTCTAGAAGGCTAGTCAACGGGGGGTTGATCACTTTGTTTGCCCGGCTAATTACCCCCTTTGACGAGACCCAGTGTACCCCCCTCCTCGGCCCTACCCTCATCGACCTCACATACCTCAACACCCTCAAAGTCCTAAACCGCTTGCCTTACCAGAGATTTCAGTGGGTGATTAAATCAAAAAATCCATCATCCTACCCGACCCTAGAGCCCGCTTGCGGCCTCGTCAGGAGAACTACCTACTCCCTATAGAGGGAGTTGAGCTCATTGTTCCTGACCCCGAGCCCCCTCTTCGTTCCTACCATAGGCGACATACGCCAATCTTAGACGAGGGCGCCTCCACTTCTACTCCTCCCTCTCCCCCTCCCCCATATACCTTTGACTTCACTTCTATGATGTCGACCCTAGGTCGCATGGAGACGGGGATGGGACGGATGGAAGGGATGATCAACGCGAACACCGCCACCCTAGCGGGATATGGCACTCACATTGATCAACTCTACACCCGTGTTGATGAGATGGGGGGACGGATAGATACCTTGGCCCAGGATCAGCAATTCGCCCTTTATCCTCTCTATGACAATTATTGTAGGCGTGGCATTGTTGAGCAGACTGCTCAGCACCCCTCGTGGTACCACTGGAACCCGAGTTATGGCCAGCCTGCCGGTCAGACTGATGACATGGCAGAGGATGAGGAGGAGGAGCCTGCTAGACAGTCCATCTCTTTAGGAGACTTTGGTCTTGGGCCTAGTGTTTTGGCGGTGGTTTTGATGCAGGTACTAGCGATTTTGGTGGAGGGATGAGTGGTTTTTCAGGTGATCCCTCAGGTGGTGGTTACACAGATGGTGGTGGTACTTCTAGTGGTGGTCTCTTTGGTGCCCCCAAGGATGATGATATGGGCGGCTGATGCCCTTGTTCTCTCCTCTCCCTCGTTGCAATGAGGACATTGCCTCGTTCAGCTTGGGGGAGGATCTCTCACTGTGAGTACTCTCTTTACTGCTTTCTAGTATAGTTTACTGCTTTCTAGTGTAGTTTAAAGCTTTGATAGAATAGTTTACAGCTTTGAAAAAAATTGAAAAAATGAAAAAAAAATATGATTGATCATGACTGGTTTGATTGCCTCCCTGTGCCCCTCGTTGTCCTTTTATTGAGAATGATTTGACTTTGTTTTCTGGATAGCTGGGCATTTGTGATTCTGAGGCTTTGATTTGATGTTCGACTACTTTGATTTCGAGCGATTTCTGACTATACTATACTACTTTGTGCTGCATACCTGATTTGGTTAGACTGTGAGGCCTTTTCTAGCATATTGGATTCATATTATTATCCAGTCTATATTTTTGGTGTGTTAGTTCCTCCCTAGCGGATTGATCTTGACTTTGACTTCGTACTCATCTGATGTTTGGTGACTTGTTACATTTGCTATGATAGAGGCGTTCTTTTGACTTATTCTCGATCCCCAGAGTGTAATTTCATTATATTTTTATCCTCCTTAGCCCCGCTGAGCCTAATGACTTGTTTCGTGCTACTGAACCTTATTACATGCCCATGGCCTTCATATATTTATTATTCCCAAGCCTAGCTTGGGGGAGCATTTGTGTGGGTTTGGTTTGAAATTTGTTCTATGATTTGCGTTGCTTGAGGAATAAGAGTGTATTATTTATGGCTTCGAGTGTGTGAAAAATGAAAGAAAATTCGAGTTTTGAGATACGTGGATGTTGGTTCGAAAAGAAAAGAAAAGAAAGAAAGAAAGAGAAAAAAAAAATGAAGAATCAAAGCTTCAAAGACAATAAAAACCCCTCATTCACGTTGTCTACAAAGAAAAAAAAATATTTATGCCTCACTGATTGAAGATTGGGTTGTTGTGAGTTTTCATCATTGTATGAGAGTTGGGATTCATCTTGTGGTTACTTGATATTGTTGGGAGTTGTTTCGGCCATCTTCGGCCTTGATACGAATTACTTATGCTCCCTCATGCTCGGTTTTCCCCCACATTTCCTAGAATATTTCCCTACCCTTACCTAAGCCCCATTACAACCCGGAAAAGCCCTCTTAAGCTTGTGCCTACAATGTCTATTGGATTGATTTTGAGTCAGTTTGTCAAAGTTAAAGAGTATGTCTGCTAGTTGAGTCGACTTGATTAGGATGAGCGACATATTACCTTCTTAAACACATGAGAGTGTGAGTGGGAAGGGACATTTATGGTCGGGTCGGTGAGTGTTCGGGCATATTCTTTGCCTGCCACAAAATTGACAGGAGTGACACCCTTTGTGAGCACCTTTTCAGGATTTGTATGCCTAGTAGTCACTTGAACTTGATGAATTGGTTGGATGATTGGTGGTTGGATGGATTTGATTTGCCGAACTTGAATTATGCCTGCTTGAACGATTCTTAGTCTTGAAAATATTTTTGAGCTTGGATTGTTTTATCTATGGGGTGAGGCAATCTATTCCATGATCATGTTCTATTTGCTTGAGGAAAAGCAAAGGTTTAGCTTGGGGGAATTTGATATATTGATTTCTTATAAAGTTTTTCCCTTTCTTTACAAGCTAAATTATGCGATATTGACGCTCTTAGGAGCTACTTATGCTAACTATTTCGATATAGTTGTGGTTTGTGTGTTCCATATCATTTTGCAGGTTTTTAGGGAAAAACTCCCTATTTACTTGATGTTTTGATCACCACATTATAGAGGAAGGTTATGAGGTATGTTGGCGGTCTCAAGATGGTATTCGGACCCCCGTTGTGAAGAAGAATTGTCAAGGACTTGGCGTCTGAGGCCAAGCCAGAAGCTAAAAAGAAAGAAGCTTCGCACGATCGGGTCGGGCAACCACTGCCCGATCGGGTACGAGTATTTTAGGCCAGAACATCAGATTTTCCGCTCGATCGGGCGGACTTACACTTGGCCAAATTCTGCTGCTTTTCTGGGAGCTGAAGAAGACAACCACCCGATGGCATCGGGTGGCCCTGCCCGATCGGGTGCTGGGGTTACGGCCCCGATCGGGTGAGAGTTGCCCGATCTCATCGGGTGCGTACATTTTTCTTGCTGCTGGAAGTATGTTCCCAGACCCGATCGGGCGGCCCTTTGCACGATCGGGCGGACGACACGAGGGACGCGATTTTGCGTTTTCCCCCATTCTATGTTATTGCTTTTTTAGAAACTATAAATACTTTTTAAGTTTTTTTTATTTGTATCTTTTATTCTATTGAACAATTAGAGAGCTCTTAGCCTAGTTTTGATAGTTTTCCATTGTAGAAGAGATTCGAATACTATTTCAATTCAATTAAAGTTCCCGCTTTCCGTCAATTTGGTAATCATCTTTCTTATTGCTTTATTCTTATCTCTCAATTGCTTTAGTTTAATTGCTTATTATTCGATTAGTTCATGATGCAATTCTTAGGGTTTTCAATTAGCTTTGTCATTGTCAATTCGATCATGTCTGAGTAGTTCTCTTTCTAGGGTGTTAGATAGGGAAGCCATGTTTATACCATGATTGTTATTTAGACTCCTATTGATTCCTAGGGCTTGATTAGAGTGATTGTGGTGTGGTTTGTTCTTGATTAGTGATTAATGTTAGTGGCCAATTTCATTGATTGCTTGTGGTTAATAGTTGTTTGCACAGATCCGTCCTACGACTAAAGGCCTAGGACACATCAGTAGTTCTGATTACGTAAGTGAACATGCGTCGTATGTTGAACTATGAGCGTTGAGTCTTAACCATAGCTCGACACATGCTCTAATCCCTCGACTCTTGACTCAGGTTTTGATAGTAGTTGACCTTGTTTGATTGGTATAAGCATGGTGGACCGACCTAATGCCCTAGGCTTTTAATCCATAGTAAAATCCTCGTTTAATTCGTCTTCCTTAGTTTAATCATTAGTTCAGTTAACTCTTCCCTGTTTTCATCTGAAGTAGTTAGTTGATTGAATATTAATATAGAAACTCTGTCTCCCTGCGGATTCGACCCTGCTTCCATTGACTACCTTAGTTAGAGGACTGTAGGTTTATCTTTGAATAGGTGATACACACACATTAGTTGTATCAAGCCAACAAAATACAACATACATATTTACAAAAAACAAAAAAAGAAGATAATATCTTACCGTCTGTCCGACATGAAGGTCAATCCAACACCTTGCTGATCTCCTCTTACATCCCTCATCAATAAGTCTAAAAACCAACACCAACTCTCTGTATTCTCTACCTCCACTACAGCTCACGCAAATGGAAATATATTATTAATTCCATCCTTTCCCACAGCCACCAAGATCTGCCCAGGGTATGCACCCTTCAAGTGGCAGCCATCTACATCGATGATCGGTCGACAACCTCTCTTAAAACCCTCTTTACAAGCATTGAGACATATTACATCCTATGAAATATTGGGGGTTCAGGCCTTCCTAGACCTAAAACTGATACAAGTGCACTTGATCCTAGTTTATGTTTTATCACAGCAGTCACATAATCCCAGACTCTCGACTATTACTCTTCTGCATTCCCGTACAATATCAGCTTCACCCTTGCTCTGGTAAGCCATGCTCTTGTGTATGAGATTTCATATCCCAAATCAAGAAAAACCCTCCTTATGAAAGCCTTCAACTTCCAACTAGGGTCTGACCTCCATTCCTCCAAGTATCTCTCACTCAGAAACTCACTACTCACCTTAGAGTTCACCACCATTCTCTTACACTTGTGTTCTGAGGTGAATGATCTAATCTGCCAATAATCCAAACCAACTAATTTCCTAGCATGCAACTTGAAATTACACTTGAAATTTCCTTTACACTTACAGTTAATAATCCTACACTTCTTTGTATCCCATCCACAATCACACCTAAATTTACAATATGCACTTAACCTATCACTATCGTTATGTAACAAGTAGTAGTAATACTTATTCTCAATAGCATGCCACCGTAATGTCTTTCTAAGAGTATCAACAAAAAAAGACTTCAAGCCAAACTCCAATTTTATACCTCTTTTGAAGTCTACATCTGGATTAAAGAAAGGACATGTATCTGCTTCTTCATTTGAGCTTGCTACACTCCTCAATTCATCATAATCTGCCTCTATCTCCTCATGTGACCCAATCTCATCCCTTGCCAGATCCTCTTGAAGTTGACTCTTCCTCTGCTTCCCTTTACTTATGTTCTGTTTATCTTCTATCCCTGACTTCTTTACACCAGAAGTTCCTTCACCATCCCTATTTACAACAGTAGCCTTTTCAACTTGGATGGTTTGCAAAAACAGTTCAACTTCACCAACTTCTTCCTCTCCTGGCTCCCAATTCACATCAACATCACTCACATCAAAACTGGATGATGAGTTCAGGCCCTCAATTTCATCATCCCACTCTAATTTCTTCTTAGCTTTAGGTTGCACAACCTTTCCCTTTCCCTTGTCCTTTTTCTGAACTCCTTTTCTTGCAACTTGCTTCACTCTAGGTGTAGTCCTAGGTTGAACAAGTATTGGTGCTGGTTTGGTCTGGGTGTTCTCCTCTTCAAAAGGAACATCAACAGTAGGTGGGTTGAAACTAGATATGTTTTCACAAAGCTCAGTTGATTTGCTCTCACTCACCTCCTTTTCAAACACCTCCTTGCTGATCTTAACAACATCATCTGAAAGCTGATTTGGAGGCCAGATTTTTTAGGTTTAGGCTTGGGTTTAGCCTTATTATGTATCTCAAGTTTCACTTTGTATAAAGGATGAACAGGTTTGTTTTGGCTTTCTTGAGTGCAGGGTTCAATGTGTTGTCTTCTTGCCTCCTTTTCTATGTAATATAGATCAAGAAACCCAACCTTATCCTCAGTTTTAAGCCACCTTTGGATTGATGCCTCATCCGGTATTTCAGCCCTACCAACACCCAAACTTTTTCCCTTTTCTCTAAACCACAATGTGAAAGCTCTTGGGGGTTTAAGCTATGACATTTATAGGCTGCAACAACAATTTGTCTAAGATTCCTAACATTCACCTCACTAATCTTATTATGGCATTTAAGGTAAATTATGCCCCCTTCATAAACTGTCACCTTTCTCCGCTTCTCTACACTATCAACAAATGCACCCCCAACATTCACCCTTATATCAACAGTATTAACACACATTCTGGAAAATAAAGCAGTAACAAAATGTAACTTATTAATCCCATTAAACTAATAATTAAGTCCATTTAGAATTCAAATTGATTCCAAAATCATACTTAAATCACAACTAGGAGTAATCAATTAACAGAAAATTCAATTTTTTAATATATACGAGCTTTAATTCGAACATCCCCAATTTTAAAAGCAAAACCCTAAAACCCGATTTTCAATGTTAACAGCTATTTAGGTGCGATTATTTAATTGTTAGCACTAATAAACAATCTAATTCACAATAAACTAACCAATTTAGAAGTAGCTTACCTTTAATTGGTGTTACCCCAAGAGCTTTAACCACTTTGTAGCCTGAGTAACTGATGCTGAGGGAGGTTTTTATAACAGCTTCAATGCGTTTTGGGACCCATAGATTTACCCAGAATTGAAGAGAGATGAATGAGTTAGAGAGAGAATGGAAAGAAAAAAAGGAGAATTCAATGGTGATAAGAGGAAGACGACAGAAAGAGAGAGATGAAGGGGAAGGAAAGTGAAATGTTTGGAGGGAAAATCAAAGGTTAAAACTGAAGTGGGGCCCACAAGCAAACGATGTTAGGCAACTTCCGTGAAATGGTGGGAGTTTATAAACGTTTTGTAAACTTAAGGTGGTAATTTATAAAAAAAAAACATAAAGGTGGGAGTTTATAAATATCGGCAAACTCAAGGTGGTTCTATGCAAATTTTCTTCTTTTTTATTTGTTGAGTTATAAATTTGCACAGCTAATATCTTTAAAAATAAAAATTAGAAGAAAAAAACAAAAATCACCAAAATTTATAACTTTTCATCCTCTATCTATTGACACCTATTTTGTTATATTTTAACTAACTTAATTAATTAATATATAGTGTAGTATTAAGATTGGGGAAGAGAGAGAAAATGTGGTGGGATAGGCAAAAAAAATGAGAGAAAAAGAATTGAGAATATTTAAAAGCACAGTGTTAAAATATGAAATTAGTCACATTATCTTAATTTAATTTTTTAAGTATAATAATTTATTCATTAAAAAAGAAAAAAAAAACTCAAGGACCCACCTTCTTAACCTTACATTACTTAAAGGTTTCTAAAAAAGAGAGACGAGATCCTAAATGGTGAAAAAATAGTAGTAGGTCCTTAACGGTGAAAAACATAAAGTTTAGTTCCTTCTTGTTGGGTTAACTCTAAATTAAACTGAATTGAATTGAATGCAATTAATATTTCTAATAATAAATTATTGCATAAGAATGATACTAAATAATAATTAATTAATAATGATTATTGTAATTTAGCTATAATTGATACTTGTAGATAAATAATAATAATAATAATAATAATAATAATAATAATAATAATAAGGAAAAATTGATTCTAATAATGCAACCTTTTGACAATTCGCAAATAATAATGCAACCTTTTGATTATTCTGGAATAATGCAACCTTTATACCCCATTTATTTTAAACAAGATAAATGACCGGTTACCTGAATCATTGGTAATTTATACTTAAAACTTTAAATTCTAAATAATAATATTAAAATAAACTAAACTAAAAAAACAAAAATAAATAAAAAACCCCCCACCCCCACGGTAAACCCCCTCTCTCTCCTATCTCCTCCCCCAACCCACTGCTACACCTTCTCCATCAATTCTTCATTCCAAAAAAAACTCACACTTCATCTTCAAACTCCAAGCATTCAACAATGGCGCCACAACTAAAGACAACATCAACTCATCCTCATCACGCTCTCTCTCCTCATTTTACCTCACTGACATGTCCGAAATCAGGAAGTTTGAGCGATCCGACGTCAACGGCGACGGAAAAATCTTAGCCGTTGAACTCACCGACGTTATGAAAGCTCTCAGATCGGAAACTTCATCCCACCAATTTTGACAAAAATTAAACAACCCAGAAAACCACATTCTCTTCACACGAAGAAACATGAGCAATCTTCGACCGGTGCTAAGGGGTTTCGAGCGAGGTTGGGTGATTTTCGATTGGAGCTGGGTTATTTGGGTGGGGGGTTGGTTGGTGTTGGGCCATGGCTGGGGGTGGGAATTAGGGTGGGGTGGCATTGGCAGTGGGTGGGGATCGGGATTCTGGGGTTAGGGGAGGGGGTGAGATTTTTTTTTGTTTTATCTTTTTATTTATATTATTTTATAAATTAATTTATTAGAACCAATTATAAGCTGACACGTGTCCCACTAAACCTATTCTTCAGGTTAGAATTAATTTTATCCGGTTTTGACCTGTTTAAAATAAATGGGGTATAAAGGTTGCATTATTCTAGAATAATCTTTAGGTTGCATTATTATCTGCGAATGGGTAAAAGGTTGCATTATTCTAGGCAATTTTTCCTAATAATAATATGAAATTAATATAATATAATCTTATAACAATAACTAATAGTTAATGATAAAAATAATTACTAATAAGTAATTATCATTAGTAATAAATAATAGATTAGTAGTACTTGATAATAATTATAATAATAAATAATAATATCTCATAGTAATAACAATAATTACTCCATCCGTTTATTTTGAATTGTTACAGTTTGCTTTGGGGATAACTAAAGAAACTTATGAAATACTCCTTCCATTTCATTTTGTTTGTCCCATTTACTGTAGCTCCAAATGCCAATGAGAGTGATGTCATAGGCATGTTGGTGGGGACAACAATTAAAAAGTTTACTTATTTTATAGTAAATGGGTGATTAAAGTAGGTGAGAGAATATTATAAGGTACATGTGGGACCAAAAAGTAATAAAATAGGGGTAAATGAGTAATATAATATTTCCATATAAGGAAAGATGAAAAAGTAGGACAAACAAAAAGAAACGGACAAAAACAGAAAGTAGGACAAACAAAAAGAAACGGAGGGAGTATATGCAATGATTGTTTGGAGAATAGATAAAGTTATTTGGATCATAGATAAAATATGAGAGATAAGGTTGTAAAAGCAAAAAGTGTGGGTGATTGGGTATTTAATGGACAAAAAAAGGATAAGGGGTCCCAAAACTATGGGAAATTGAAATATAAAGATGTGAAAGTTTACCAAAGATAGTAAAAGTGAAAGGGTAACAACTAAAAAGAAACGTTCAGAAAAGGAAAGTATAACAATTAAAAACAAACGGGGGTAGTATATGATAAGAAAAAGTATTAATATTATAGTAATAAGAATATTAACAATAATTATTATTAAACTAATAATAATAATATTGCATCTCGGTTGCCCACTAATTTCTTGTAGGTTGTATGATTTTTTGTAGGTTGTATGATATTATTATTATTAATAATAATAATAATAATAATAAAATTGTGGAGTCTGACATTTTAAGTAATCCTAGTGTAGTCGCTGCCCATAAACTTATGAAGAAATTGGCAGATATATACTTCACAAAGGTTACTGCATCTGAGTGTGTTGTGTTACCGGTTGGGTGTTCCTTTGTTTTCTACTCCGATGCCGTGCTCATCTTGCTCCCAGGTTTTTGTTGGAGATGTTTTTGGTGATCATGTCGTGTCGTGTGCTGGTATTGTGGTATTAAACATCAGCATAATGTTGTTCGGGATACTCTTGTTGATATTTGCTATCGGTCTGGGATTTCGGCAAGAAAGGAGGTTGACATTGGCTTGTTTGGGGGAACGACGGCGCCCTCAGGCCAGCAGATGTGCTTCTTTATTCTTGGGATCGAGGTCGTGATGTGTGTGTCAACTTGACAGAGTCCTCTCCCTTGACCCTTTCTGGGTTGTCTGACTTTGTTCCTGGACGTGTTGTTGCTGATGCGGCTCATCGGAAGCGGGTCAAGTATGAAGCTCGTTGTCGAGCAATTGGATATGGCTTCCTTCCCTTTTCCTTTTCTTCTCTTAGGGAATTGGATAAGGTGGCTATTGCGTTGCTGAAGCGGGTCCAGAACTTCTCGAAGACACAAGACATAGGGGCACGTACTGCTGCCCATATTTTCACTAGGATAGGGTTTGCTATAGCTAGAGGAGTGGGTGCCCAGATTGTTTCTCGGTTGCCCACTAATTTCTTGTAGGTTGTATGATTTTTTGTAGGTTGTATGATTTTATATAATAATAATAATAATAATAATAATAATAATAGTACTAATCACCACAATTCTACTACTGGTATTTTAAATAAATTACTTTCTAAGCTTACAAGCCCACCATGCTCCGCAATAAAACTAGATAGAGAGTTTTAATCAATA
Source organism: Patellifolia procumbens (assembly GCA_947645195.1). Classification (NCBI taxonomy): domain Eukaryota; kingdom Viridiplantae; phylum Streptophyta; class Magnoliopsida; order Caryophyllales; family Amaranthaceae; genus Patellifolia; species Patellifolia procumbens. Next base: position 1,920,848 of record CANSGD010000920.1, read on the forward strand.
CTTGAACCTAGTTAGTTGTGCATCCTCCGTTGTTCTCAGCTTCCGGCGTTACCAAGGTTGTTGACCTCGACCAAACCTCCCTTCAACCAGGCACAACACAAGTCTATTTCGTTTCCTACCTTAGACTATAGTCTCTAACTAGTTTTTATAATGGTTTAAACAAGAAAAAAGTTTATTTACGACACAAGGTTTGTATGGGTAACGTCCCCTTCTAAAAGAAATTTTTTATTAAAATAGAAATCCTACAACATTCAAACACTCAAACGTCTATAGACAAACATTGATACTCATGATTCTTACTAAAGTTGCTTTGCTTTTAGAGTGATAAAAGTATCAACCTATCTCTTAGAGCAATGTTGCGTCTCTAGTGAGTTGTTTCTCTTCCAAAAACTCTACCTTACCCTTAAACCCTAGTGCCCTTTATATAGTGGAGGGCTTCTATACATAGGATACCCTAAATTAGAAAAAATGCTAAGGGCATCTTTCTTTCACAAAAGCAAATTAATAAAGACAAAGCTGACTCACATATACTTAAGAAGAAAAGATTTTAATAACTCAACCAAATGTTTCTGCTGGACCAGTGGGACTTACTCCATCCTGATATTGTCCATTCCCTTATCTCCAACATTGGATTTCAAGGTGTGGCTATTAGCAAAGAGACTATTGTAGTGAGAAACTATATACTCATCATCCCAAGTGAGAAAATATCTAGTAGATAATCTTGCCCTTCTGGTGATAGGAACTTGTGAGCATCTACCTGTTCCAAGTACTAGCGGACTGATTCATTCTGGTTAATTGCTTCTTCAAAATATTCTTGCATCATGTTATAGATTGCCACCACAGTTCTTCCTACTATGCAAGATAATCATATTTGGTTGTTTTAAAAGCTGATTGATGATCTGAAATATAAAAGGAACTCATTGCCCTTACTTCTCCCGGGTTTTAGATCTTTTTTTGTTAGCGACAAATTAGATCCTTAAATTTTTATCTAGCTTCTCCATAATAATATTAGATAATTCAAGATCTTTATTTTTCCTCCCAACACCTAAATGCAAGCACTATGAAATTCATGGCTATGACCATTGATAAGAGGTTTTTAGTGCGTCGTTAAGGCATTGAAAACCGCTTAACAAACAAAACTTATAAACCTAACGAGCAACTACTATGAACGTAGTAATGGCAAGTCAAGGGTCAAATCACAAGGAAAATGAGATTGACTAAGGTCTACTAAGTCCAAAACTACCCAAGTGAAGGGTTTTTGGGGTGTAAGATTGAATTAGCTACCAACTAACAACTAGCTATCGACTACCAACTAATAATCAATAAGAGAATTAATATAATAAGGAAAACACTAGAGTTCGGGCTACTCGTATGAACTTGGGCTAGACAACGATAATCAACACTATAGCGATTCACAACGATGACAATACAAGGTAAGTTTCCCTCTAATTTACTTGAGTCCTCTCTCGAATGGTCCTCAAGAGTAATCGATTAATCAACCAACCAAATCCTCTTTCGAATGGTCTTTGGTCAATTGTTTAATAGATTCAATGAGATCGGAAAACCCCTAATTAAAGGACCCCCTTAATTCCTACCCAATCCCTTGGTCTAGAAATCAAGTCGAAACATGGGAATGACAAAAGGGATTAAAGTTCGATTAAGAACAATAGAAACCCTAAGTGCCCTAGCATAAATGTGATCAAGATCTATCCTAAGGTCTCAAAACACCACATTTAATGCATAAACATCCAATTGAATCATAAAAAGCATTAACAATCTACATTAACCCCTTAATTCATACTTTCGCCCAAACCCTAGATAATGAACTACTCACTAATCATGGATTCTAAGCAAATAAGATTAAATAAATTAAACATGATTAATAAAGAAATAGAAATAAAGAAGAGAGATTGAAAGAAAAATACTTGAATTGAATTAATGATTCGATCTTCAAAGTTGGAACAATGAGAAAACTAAGAGTTTGAGAGAGTTTAGAAGAGTTAACTCAGTCATTAGAATCTAAAGCATGAGATAATACTAGAAAAAAACGCTAAAAACTACATATAAGGTTCATTAAACTAAGACGGAAAACGGGGTCAAAACCCGAAATCAGGTCGACACGGTCGTGTCCAAAACGACACGGTCGTGTCCAAAACGACACGGTCGTCTAGACCTGTTACACAAAATTCTTCAGCGTACTTCAAGAGCTACTGCCTCTGTGCAAAAAACACTACACGATCGTGTCCAAAACGAAACGGCCGTGTAGACCTGATGTCCAAAGCTCTTCACCAACTTCCAAAGTTACTGCCATGCTAGGAAAAACTCTACACGGTCGTGTCCAAAACGACACGGCCGTGTAGACCTGACGTCCAAAAGTCTTCAACATCCTCAATAGCTACTGTCATGCTAGGAAAAACTCTACACGGTCGTGTCTAAAACGACACGGCCGTATAGGCTTGGTTTGCAATCTTCAAAGCCTTGGCCTCCACCCAAGGGTCTCCAAATACCCAAAACGCTCCAAATACCTGTTAGTTAGCCTGGAAATCATTCAAAACAACTAAACGAGTAGTGAAACGACAATTTGAATAAAAGTAATCAAAACCCATGCAATGCAAGACTAAAATGCTCTATTCTACATGCAATGACACTAAAAATGCAACATGAATAAGCACAATAAAGTGCTTATCAAACTCCCCCAAGCTAGTCCGATTGCTTGTCCTCAAGCGAACAAACGATAGACATAGGTAAAGAGTTCAATGACCCCTCACAATAATACGCATGCCAAGATAAAGTATGTAGACCTTTCAACATTTTCAACAACGAATGCAAAACATTATCAAGCCTCAAAGTTTATAGCACAAGGAAAAACAACCAATATTACCACAAGTTCTCCCCCAAGCTTGGCTCAGTCATATGGATAGTAGCTCTCACTTTAGTCGTGCTCAAGGTCTCTCATGTGTTTGTAAGGTCGCAATAATCGCTCAAGGCTCAATTCCGTTGACTAAATCCTACCATAGGCTTGCATATCTTCTCACTCTCCATCGCGTGAGACATAAGTTCTTTTCAAGAATCATGAGGACTTTATCGAGGTTGTAATGAAGGCTAAAGGTAAGGGTGTGATACATTTGGGAATTTGGTGCTAAATAGGGGAAAGTGAAGCTTCCTAAATCAACACCAACTAGACAAACGCTAACCCAAAACCATATAACTTCGTTACAACCATTTTAACCAACCAATAATACCTCCTCCAATAGCATCTCCTAATCTCTCTTTATTAAGCACTAAGAACAAAACCATAATTTTTTTTTTGTTGGTATGCTTGATGTTCCCATTTTTTTCTTTTCCATTTTTTTTTGTTTTTTTTTTGCTTTTGTTTTGATAACTAATACGGGAGAGAGATAGGAGATCAACAAGAAGTAGGGAGAAGGTGAACTCAACACAAAACGTGAATTCAATCACAACACACAACATCCAACCAACTCAAATCACTAATAAAGCACTGAATCACAAGATATACCAAGGTCCAATCTAGCTTCACAATCCCCTAGGTTAGGAAATCGGTAATAGGCTAAAAGTGCGGTTAAACAAGAAAGCAGGCTCAGGCTCACGAGGGTGACAAAGGAGATAAGATAATGTGGGTGGCATTTGGCAATGTAGTTCAAATATATATCGAACGCCTCAATCATATTCAAGAATCAATGCAAGTTCTAGAGAACATTCATCAAGGAAGAGCATCACACAACAAGCAGATAAGACTGAAAAGATGTCAGTCTATAAGGCTATAAGAACATGCTCTCACAAAGGGTATACTACCAACATCGGTCGAGCCGCGCAAGAGGGAGACCAATCATACCATAACCCAACAATTCCTTGGCTTACTAGAGACTATCAAAGCATTTCCCCCTTTTTTTTAGTTTTCAGGTCATCAAGAAAAGACACATGCGTACTAAAGGCAGAGTCCAGACCTAAATGCAATCTATATGCACCTGCAAGGCTAAAGAAATTTACATGCACCCTAAACATGATACTAAATACTAAAATGCAACCTAAATGTGACACTAATATGCAAATAATGCAAACTATATGCAACTAAAATATACATCCTCCTCCAAGCTAAACAACACAGTGTCCTCACTGTGAAAAGTCTAATGATAACATAAGAAAAGGGGGAAAGAATCCCGACTCACTGGTCGGGAGGGGGTGGGAGCTAGAGCTACCAGGATACCAGCCGCTGTGCCTACCCCAATCCTGCAAATCAGAGCAAAGCCCTCAGAACTCCGAGGTCATCGTGGAGAAACTCTCCTGCAAGGAATGGTAGTACTGCTGAGTAGCGGACTGGGACTCCTGTAAGGAATGAACATCAGACCTGAGGGTAGGGGGTGGTCTTCACTACTTCGAATGGCCCCGACCACTTTGATTTAAGTTTTCCGGGAAAAAGTTTAAGCCTGAGTTAAACAAGAAGACTTTGTCCCCAACTCGAAACTCTCTTTGTTGTATCCTTTGGTCGTGCCACTTCTTTGTTCGCTCCTTATACAAGCGCGAACTCTCATAAGCATCAAAGAGTAGATCCTCTAGTTCTACCAACTTCTCCTTTCGAGCTTCCCCAGCCAAAGTAAGATCCATATTAAGCTCCTTGATTGCCCACCAAGCTCGATGTTCAAGTTCAACGGGCAAGTGACAACCCTTCCCATACACAAGACGATAGGGAGTGGTGCCTATAGGAGTTTTGAAAATGGTGCGAAGAGCCCAAAGAGTATCATCTAGCCTCAAAGACCAATCCTTCCTAGTCTTTTTCACCACTCTCTCAAGCACATTCTTCACCTCACTATTCGAGACCTCAACTTGGCCTTGAGTTTGGGGATGGTATGGAAGTCCCACATTATGATTGACCCCATACTTATTCAAAAGAACTTTCATTTGCTTCTTAGCAAAGTGCGAACCACCATCACTTATCAAAACACGAGGCACCCCAAATCTAGGAAAAATGATCTTCTTCAAGAGCTTCATGACAACCTTGTGATCGTTAGTGGGGAAAGCGATCGCTTTGACCCACTTGGTCACGTAGTCCACCGCTACAAGAATGTATAAATTCCCCATAGATGGAACAAATGGTCCCATGAAGTCGACTCCCCACACATCAAAGGGCTCTACCTCAAGAATATTTTGTTGCGGCATCTCATTTGTCTTGGTGATTCCACCGCTTCGTCGACACCTATCACAACTCAAAACAAATCATCTAGCATCCTTTTACATGTGAGGCCAAAACAAACCACTTTGGAGCGCTTTAGCAACAGTTTTACCCGCTCCACCATGTCCTCCACATGCCAAAGTATGGCAATGATTCAACACATAATGAATCTCATGATTGGGCACACATCTCCTAAAAACAGAGTCAGCACACCTCTTGAATAATAAAGGGTCGTCCCAATAGTATCTACACACCTCCTTGAAGAACCTCTTCCTTTGCTGAGAAGTAAGACCATGTGGTTCAATCCCATAAGCCAAGTAGTTCGCAAAGTACGTGAACCACGGGACCTCATTGTTTATGATAACAAAGAGAGGTTCTTCCTTCAAATCATCATTGATAGGGGCATCCTTTAGATCATCATCTCTCTCATCAAGTGAGAGGCGAGAGAGATGGTCAGCTACCAAGTTTTCCGTCCCCTTCTTCTCCTTCATCTCAAAATCAAATTCCTGAAGAAGAAGAACCCACCTAATGAGCCTTGGCTTTGTATCTTTTTTGCTCATTAAGTAGCGGACCGCAGAATGCTCCGTGTAGACAATAGTCTTGTTGCAAGTCAAGTATGAACATAACTTATCAAATGCGAACACTACGGCCAACATCTCCTTTTCCGTAGTAGCATAGTTCCGTTGTGCATCATCCAAAGTCCTACTTGCATAGGCTATCACATGGAGCTTTCCTTCTTGTCGTTGCCCAAGGACAACTCCCACTGCAAAGTCACTAGCATCACACATTAGTTCAAAAGACAAGCTCCAATTAGGAGCTTGCACAATAGGAGCAGAAGTAAGGGCTCTTTTTAAGGTTTGAAAAGCCTCGATACAAGACTCATCAAACCTAAATTCAACTTCCTTTTGAAGTAGATTCGTCAATGGTTTGGCAATTTTAGAAAATCCTTGATGAAATGCCGGTAAAAACCCGCATGTCCAAGGAAAGCACGAACTCCCGTCACCGAATTTGGTGACAGGAGTTTCTCAATTACCGAAACCTTTCCCGGATCTACCTCAATGCCCTTACTAGACACATTATGACCAAGCACAATACCCTCTTCAACCATGAAATGACACTTTTCCCAATTCAATATTAGGTTCGTCTCTTGACACCTTTTTAACACACGTTCAAGATTAGCAAGACATGTGTCAAAAGAGGAACCACACACACTAAAGTCATCCATGAAAACCTCAATAGAATCCTCCAACATGTCAGAAAAGATCACCGTCATACACCTTTGAAAAGTAGATGGGGCGTTACACAAACCAAAAGCCATCTTTGGATAAGCGAATGTCCCATACGAACAAGTAAAGGTGGTTTTCTCTTGATCATCCGGATGAATAGGAATTTGAAAGAATCCGGAATAACCATCAAGAAAACAAAAGTGTGAATGACGGGCAAGCCTTTCCAACATTTGGTCAATAAAAGGGAGGGGGAAGTGATCTTTACGGGTGGGCTAATTCAATTTTCTGTAATTTATGCAAACTCTCCACCCACTCACCCAGTGACAGTTCTAGTAGAAATAGTTTCCCCTTTCTCATTCTCAACAATAGTAATGCCTCCTTTCTTAGTAACCACGTGAATCGGGCTCACCCATTTGCTATCGGAAATAGCATAGATGATTCCCGCGTCACGCAATTTCATAATCTCCTTTTTCACCACCTCTTTGAGGTTGGGATTAAGTCTTCTTTGAGGCTCAATAGAGGAGGCATTACTATCGGTGAGATGGATACGATGCATAGCAAGAGAAGGACTTATCCCCTTAAGGTCATCAACCGAGTACCCAATGACATCCCTATATTTTCTCAATATCTCAATCAACTTTGATACGGAGATGTTATCAAGGGCCGAATTGACAATAACGGGATAAGCACATTCATCATCAAGAAAACATATTTAAGGGAGGGGGGAAGGGGTTTGAACTCTACCTTGGGAGCAGGCTTAGTACTCTCCTCCTTAGCAACGGAAGTGGCTAGGACCTCAAATCCCGACCCAAGTGTTTCCTCAATGGTAGCACCGTCGAGAAGCATAGAGAACTCTTTCATCTCTTCCATATCTAAACTCGGCTCCTCAGTGATAGAAGCATAGAGCTCATCCTCAGTGTGTATTTCCCTCTCAAAACCCTCCATCTCACTCTCCACATGACTAACTCGGCAAACCCTTTCAATCATAGGCTTCCTCAATGTCTTGGAGAACTCAAAGACAACTTCTTCATTGGCGACCTCAACAGTGATGGTGTCATTTCTACAGTTTATCACGGCGCCCAATGTCTTAAGAGCCTCCCTTCCAAGAATGAGAGGAGTTTCGAGATCTTCCTCCATAACCATTACCACAAAATCACAAGGCACAAACACATGCCCAACTTGGATTGGAACATCTTCCAACTCCCCATGTGGGACCCTAACAGTTCGGTCCGCCAATTGGATCGTCTTCCTTGAAGGAAAAAGAGGAAAATGAAGGTGCTTGGCTATGAAGAGAGGCATCAAACTCACACTTGCCCGCAAATCGGCCAACGCACCCTTAGGCTCAAAGTCCCCTATCTTCACAGGCAATGTAAAACTTCCAGGACCTCTTTGTTTCTTGGGCATAGCACGTTGCACAAGAGCACTCACTTGGTATGGCAATGTAATGAGCTCATCTTCTAACTTCCGCTTGTTGGAGAGGATCTCCTTCAAGAACTTGGCATAGGCCGACATTTGAGACATGGCCTCAAGGAATGGGATGTTGATTTGAAGGCTCTTCATGACGTTGAGGAACTTAGTGAATTTGTCGCTCAACTTCCTCTCCACTAACCTTTGAGGATATGGGACCGATGGCACATAGGTCATAGTTCGTTCCCGACCTCAAATGGATGGCTTTGTCTTGATGAAGGTTAGAGTTGGGAATGGGTTGGCTTGGAAGTTGATTGGTGGGTTAGAAGGGTTCTTCTCGACCACTTGAGCTAATTGGGTTTCAAGAATTTTGTTGTGAGCTTGTAACTCTTGAAACCTTTGGTCATGGCTTTGAAGAGCTTGGCTTTGTAGAGAAAGGGTTTGGGTTATGGTTTGAAGTTGTTGGAGAATTGGGGAGGTAGGGTCGGAGGATGGAGTAGGTTCGGGATTTGGATTAGGAAATGTTGGGTTTAGAGGGGCTTTTTGGAAGTTGAATCTTTGATGCGGGGCTTGGTAAGTATTAGAGCTTTGAGAAGAGGATCCACCTTGCTTGTAGCTTTGAGTGAACCCTTGTTGAGGTTAATTAAAGCCTTGTTGAGGTGGATCCCAACCTTGTTGAGGTTGGTTGAAGCCTTGGTTATAGACTTGTTGAGGTTGTCTCCACCCTCCTTTTTGATTGCTCTATAACCTTGGTTACCTTGATAACCTTCTCCTATACTAATCATCACCGCCACATGCTCTGACTGAGATCCTCCACAACAAGAGGTATCATGGTTTGTACCACCATGTATGTCATAAGAGAAAGCATTCACTTGCGAGGGACTTAATGATGCAAGGGTGATGTTTGAGAGCTTCTTGTCAAGTTGATCCATCTTCACTTGAATTTGATCCATTGGGTCTAACTCAAACTTTCCACCATTCTTAGGTTGAGCACCTCTCCTTCTTCCACCCCATGAATAGTTCTTGATCACTTCTTCTATGGTGGACTCTAATTGGTCTTGCGGGATCTTAGAAAGTTGACCTCCCGCTCCAACTTCAAGGTTAGCACGTGACATAGGATCAAGACCATCATAGAAGAACCTCATGAGTAGATTTTGATTGAATTAATTGTAAGGGCACAAACGAATCAATTCCCTAAACCGTTCCCAAGCCTCCGCAAGTGTCTCATCACATTCTTGCTCAAAAGAGGAGATCAGCCTCCTAATATCTGCGGTTTTCGACTCTGGGAAATACTTCTTCAGAAAAGCCAATGTAACTTGCTCCCATGTAGTGAGGGAGTTAGCAGGCAAGCTCTTGAACCAAGACTTTGCCTTTCCGGAAAGAGAAGACCGGAAGAGATGCATCTTGATGTAGTCTGGAGACACATCATTCGTTGTTATCATAGCACAAATATCCAGAAACCGATCAAGATGATCAAGTGGATCCTCATCCGACTCTCCACAAAATTGCTCTGCTTTCACCATCCGTGTGAACTGAGGGTGAATGCTGAAATTTGTAGTGGTTGTGGGGAGTCGAATTCCACCCTGTAAAACATAGGACCCCGGATTTCCGAAATCCCTGAAAAGCTGTGCATTTTCCTCTCCCATGTCTGATTCACTTTCACTTGTCGAACTTGAGATTGGTGAAGCTGGTGCAGAACTCAAGGTCAACCGTTCCAAACCTCCCCGAAGCTTTCGCAAGGTGCGATTGATTTCCGGATCTATAGGTAAGATGGGTGAACCGTGAGCTCTCCTTCTCATGTAACACAACAAAGCTAAGCAGAGGGTTAGAAAATAACAACACAGTCAAAAACAAAAGTAAAATCACTTAAGCAATACTAAACTCAAGTAAACTTCAATCAATAGCACAATTTCTCCGGCAACGGCGCCATTTTGATAAGAGGTTTTTAGTGTGTCGTTAAGGCACTGAGAACCGCTTAACAAACAAAACTTATAAACCTAACGAGCAACTACTACGAACATATTAATGGCAAGTCAAGGGTCAAACCACAAGGAAAATGGGATTGACTAAGGTCTACTAAGTCCAAAACTACCCAAGTGAAGGGTTTTTGGGGTGTAAGATTGAATTAGCTACCAACTAACAACTAGCTATCGAATACCAACTAATAATCAAATAAGAGAATTAATATAATAAGGAAAACACTAGAGTTCGGGATACTCGTATGAACTTGGGCTAGACAACGATAATCAACACTACAGCGATTCACAACGATGACAATACAAGGTTAAGTTTTCCTCTAATTTACTTGAGTCCTCTCTCGAATGGTCCTCAAGAGTAATCGATTAATCAACCAACCAAATCCTCTTTTGAATGGTCTTTGGTCAATTGATTAATAGATTTAATGAGATCGGAAAACCTCTAATTAAAGGATCCCCTTAATTCCTACCCAATCCCTTGGTCTAGAAATCAAGTCGAAACATGGGAATGACAAAAGGGATTAAAGTTCGATTAAGAACAATAGAAACCCTAAGTGCCCTAGCATAAATGTGATCAAGATCTATCCTAGGGTGTCAAAACACCACATTCAATGCATAAACATCCAATTGAATCATAAAAAGCATTGACAATCTACATTAAACCCTTAATTCATACTTTTGCCCAAACCCTAGATAATGAACTACTCACTAATCATGGATTCTAAGCAAAAGAGATTAAATAAATCAAACATGATTAATAAAGAAATAGAAATAAAGAAGAGAGATTGAAAGAAAATTACTTGAATTGAATTAATGATTCGATCTTCAAAGTTGGAACAATGAGAAAACTAAGAGTTTGAGAGAGTTTAGAGGAGTTAACTCAGTCATTAAAATCTAAAGTATGAGATAATACTCGACAAAAACGCTAAAAGCTAAATATAAGGTTCATTAAACTAAGACGGAAAAAAGGGGTCAAAACCCGAAATCAGGTCGACAGGGTCGTGTAGACCTGTTACACAAAATTCTTCAGCGTACTTCAAGAGCTACTGCCTCTGTGCAAAAAACACTACACGGTCATGTCCAAAATGACACGGCCGTGTAGACCTGACGTCCAAAGATCTTCACCAACTTCCAAAGTTTCTGCCATGCTAGGAAAAACTCTACAGGGTCGTGTCCAAAGCGACACGGCCGTGTAAACCTAACGTCCAAAAGCCTTCAGCATCCTCAATAGCTACTGCCATGCTAGGAAAAACTCTACACGGTCGTGTCCAAAACGACACGGCCGTGTAGGCCTGGTTTGCAATCTTCAAAGCCTTTGCCTCCACCCAAGGGTCTCCAAATACCCAAAACGCTCCAAATACATGTTAGTTAGCCTGGAAATCATCCAAAACAACTAAACGAGTAGTGAAACGACAATTTGAATCAAAGTAATCAAAACCCATGTAATGCAAGACTAAAATGCTCTATTCTTTTTGCAATGACACTAAAAATGCAGCATGAATAAGCACAATAAAGTGCTTATCAGCCATGGAATTTATTTATATTTTATCAAGAGTATACTTATATGCTTTCCACAACACATATTGCTAAAATTTTATCATGTTAATTACAGGATATTGTTAGTTCCAATTTAAGTAACTCAAAGATTGAACCATTCTATAGACCCAAGATTTACGGCTTATTGGATGTTTCGAGGAATTTCTCCTTTTATGGGATGCATACTAAGATCTCTATAAGCAATTCCAGAATGATCATAACAACACATCCATTGTCCCCATAAATCATATATCTCATAGAATCGATATGATTTTCCTACTGCCGAAACGTACAATGCTTTAAAGTCGTTATCCCTCATCTTTCCCAAATTATGTTCAGCAAATCAGTGGGAAATTTTTGCAGTTCTATAATTAGTTCTAACATAAGGAGTTTTCAGAGCGCTCTATGACAATCCTAGATCTTGCTTTTGAGGAAATTGTTATGGCCAGTATTGGGAATCCCAAGTGGAGGGTGAAACTCACTCCTTAGCTTCACCTGTCTCTTCAATTAACTTATTGCTCTATTTCGCCACTTGTGCTAGCTAACTGATGAGGAGGCCAGGAGGATGTTGGCTCTTCTTGACATTGGCTAGCTCTCTAGTAAGACTATCTGCCAATGAGTTATTTGATCCACGTATGTGTTCAATAGTAAAACAAAAGTTAAACCATAATTGTCATTGGCTCTTCTTGACAATCCTTTACAATATGATCTTACCAAGCACTCTTTAGGTGCTAGGAATATCAAGAATTTATCAATTCTTCTTATGATTTCTAGAATCTCCTTCTGCATTGTAGGATGATTGCATTCAGCTTTATTTAAACTTCCACTATTGTATTAGCATAATTTTTCTCCATCTTTTATTTTGAGTACAACACTCTAGTATGCATTACTAGCATTTGCATCAAGAATCAGATTATCTTCACTCTATTATCTAATTGATCTCTATTGTTGTATTTTTTTTACCCATTCTTGGTATTTTCTCACTTATCTCTTCATTAATGAGACTTGGTAGTTTATCAAAGAACATTCCTAAGTTGGTTAGATGTTCACCAATCTCATAATAGTACCCTTTGATGTAAATCTAAAGACACCTCCAAAGAGATGGATCATGATTCTAGAACTCAAGAAAACAAGAACACTCACTGCAACACTTGAAATCACTCGAAACTGGGATTGTTGCCAAATCACAAGGACAGACTCAAGGATTTGGAGCTCTAGGCCAGAGATAATACTCGCTCATTAGGCTTATCACTCAGCACTCATTCAAAGTAATAAGGGAAGGTTAACACTTGAGACAAACTCAATGCATAAACTTGAAAAAAAAACACAAGGTTTTTTTTTTATAAATCACTCAAATCTTAGTTTCATTCATCATTTTCTCTCCTTATATAGAGGAATGGAGCAGCAAAAGCAAGCCAAAAGACTTTAAAAACCAACCCTACAAACCGTCCAAGGAGAAACAATTTTGGAGCTAAAAAGCTCCTGAATTTACTCCCTAAATAAGCCTAATCAATGAGTTGCTATAAGTGAGTTATAAACAACAAATTACTAGCCTTATATACTCCTTATCGCACGTCTAACACATTAAAACACTTGTTCGAATATTACAAGTAATTTGTAGGTTTTTTTACATGGTCAAATTAAAAGACAAAAGTAAATAAAATCCAAACAGAACTTGAGCTCTTTAAACTCACACCCAAACAGAACTTGAGCTTTTCTCTATACTTCAAGCCTATTGCTTCTCATAAACATGAGCTTTTGTGACCTTGAAGTGTAAGATGATGCAAGTTCAATAATTGCAAGGATCATTTAATTTTAATATTTTGAGCAACCTTGCCGCATCTTAATCACCTTTTGAATTCAGCAATATGGTTTCTACATATTTCATATTACAAATCAAAAGATTACTTAATTTTCTTTGAAATTTCAATCTATTTTCATCAATACTGGCTTTGGGTAAGAACATGTGTTTCTCTTTCCTTATTTCTTGCTTGTCGGGGCAGACGGTCCCCATGCAAGTACTGCTCCAATCATTAATTTTTGAGGCATGTATAACAATCTCCACCTTGACCTAAAATGCATGAAACAAAACACTACGAAGCAATAGTCACCAAAAAATTATGAATGTGAATCCTCAATCTTAAACAAAGTACCATATGCCTACTAACTTTAGTACACATGTCTTTATATTGTTGTACAAATTCTTAAGTGCGGCCATTGTTTGCTCATTTTATACTAGCCTTATATGCACGCGATGCGTATATTGTAATTTCTCCAGTGGATTAAGTGTATACATATATAGTTTTCATACTATTAAAAATAATTATTAATTTTTAGTTATTTTGTTTTTTTAAAGGGTGTAATTGTAATCTCAAAAGAGTTTAAATAGTGAAATAATTTAAATACATAAAAAAGTGTAATAAATATTAAAGAGTAGAACAACAATAGTGATTTAAAAAATAAAATGCCAAAGAAGAAAATAATCTTACAAAATATTCATGAAAGATGTCATCAGCATCATCACTTATGAGTTAAAAAAAATAAACCATCCCTCTCCCTCTACCACTTTCTAAATCATCCTAAAATACTTTATCATGTTTCATGATCAATTTGATCAAATGCACCCCCCAATCATGAGCAAATAATCAATTATTCATGTATTTAAAAAAATCAAAAGTATATAAAAATATGGAAAAACTGATAAGAATAATCCGACCTTTGGCCGGTCTTCCACCAATGGTACCACCTTCATTTAATCCAGCAATAATCCCACCTTTAACATCCATATTCTCTCATTGGTACTGGATGATGGCAACATGTTTGACCAACAAAAATTACCGTTGACTTTTATATATAAAAAAAACTTTAAATTCCCTCCCCAGCAAACCCCCCACCCTCCCTCCCCTTCCCCACCTCTGCCACCCTCCCCCACCACCGGAAAACATCACCTTCTCCACCCCAGCCCCTAAAACCACCCCTCATCCCTCCCCCACCCTCGAAAAGAACCTCTTGCCCCGAAAACACCCCACCCCGCCGGACGTGGAGAAGGAAAAAAGCTTTGGTAGGGGGTTTCGAGTGGGTGTGGTGGTTGGGAAGTGGTTTCGAGTGGTGTGCGTTGGTGGGGATGGGTTTTCGGTGCGGTCTGAGGGTGGGGAGGGGGTTTTCGGCGCAGTCTGGGTGTAGGGAGGGGGTTTCCGGTGGTGTTTGGTTGTGGGTATGGGGTTTCAAGTGGGTTGTTGGGAGGTGGTTTCGAGTGGTGTACGTTGGTGGGGATGGGGTCTCCGACGAGGTCTGGGTGTGGGGAGGGGGTTTCCAGCGCGGTTTGGGTGTGGGGAGGGGGTTTCCGTTGGGGTCTGGGTGGTGGGCAGTGGGTTTCTTGTGGCGGCAGTGGGAGAAGGGGAGGGGAGGGGGTGGGGGTTAGCTGGGGAGGGTGGGGTTTTCTTCTTTTTTTTTAAGTATTTTTTAATAACTTTGATTTGAAGGTTTAATTAAAATTTTACGTTTAAAATATACTTAATTAGCTATTAATCACGTAATTAATAGAGTTTACATGTAATTGCAGGTCACCAACAGGTAAGGGACCAATGAGAGAATATGGGTGTCAAAGGTGGGATTATTGCTGGATTAAATGAAGGTGGTACCATTGGTGGAAGACCGGCCAAAGGTCGGATTATTCTTATCAATTTTTCCTAAAAATATAGTAAAGTGGGTGTATATTTGTAGATCTCAAGAAAATATAACCATTGACATTTTTTAAAATTATTTTTATTTTGTAGATTTTTAGATATTTTATTTTGAAGTTTTAAACATATGTTGCTAAAAATATGATGGCTAAGATAGGAAATAAAACTTAATTCCTTAATAACTTCCTTGATTATTTTATTCCTTTTTTCTTTTCTTAATTTTGGTGTTCAACTCCACCTCTTCACTTATACTCCCTCCGTCCCCCAAAAGATTTCCCATTTGCTTTTCTTGAAGTCAAACTTTGTAAACTTTGACCATAAATTATAACTAATATATAATATAAATAATTGTCATAGGTGATCTTGTTAGATTTGTATTAATAGGTACATTAAAAATATCAACATTTTATCATTTTTATTAATGAATAATAGGAGATATAAGTGGTCAAAGATGTGCATTGGAGACCGTGCAAAAAGCAAATGGAAAATCCTTTGGGGGACGGAGGGAGTATAATATAGATCTCACTTAAAAGCACCATAAAAACTTTGATCTATTAACAATTTAGGCTATGTTCTTTTCAACTTATTTAAGCACGCTAGTGCTTATTTCTGAAATGATCAAATCAGATCAGAAAAATTCAGATCAGATCATAAAAGTTCAGATCAGATCAGAAAATAATAAGAACAAAAAACAACTATAATTAGTTCAGATCAGATCGGATTAGAAAAATTCAGATCAGATCAGAAATGTTCAGATCAGAAAAATTCAGACGAAGAGAACATAGCCTTAGACTAGTAATTTTGAATATTTTCAAATTGTCTTCCCCCCTCATGTTATCCTTTAAATAGCACTTAAGTAAATGTCGTGAAAGAATAAATGTAATGCTAATTAATTAATGCAAGATAACATTATTTACGGACTATTTGGATTTAAAATCATACCGTATCTAATGATTTTTGCCCTTCTTTATTAAATTATTTGTAAGTAACACTTGAATATAATACGAACATATAAATGCTATACAAATTAACTAATGAATGATGATAATAATATTTTTTTTTGACATAAATAATAATATTTTAAAGCTAAACAATTAACACATTATCTAATTGAATGTAATAATAACTACACACTTTAGTTTTTTTTTTAACTAAGTAAGAATTTGTATAGATATATGAATATAAGTTGGATAAACTTATTAATTATGAGCATTAATATAGAAAAAAGTTCAATTTTAAAATGTATGAATATCATTCAATATATGGAATAATCTATAATCTATAATACATAATATTATACAATCAACACACTAAGAGGAGCCAAAGCAACGCCAGACCTTAACGAAAAGATAGGGGATGTGTCTAGCTGTCTGTAATAGATATTCTGCATTCCTCGGGCTACGAAACAGCTTTACCAAGTTGACTATAATCCAGTTCATCTGATTTTCGAGGTCTTTAACCCCATTTGGCATAGACAATCAATGTCGTTATGGCTTTATAATGAGTTTTATAAGCTTTTCTCTGTTCAGCTACAACCACTAGTTAGAGCTTGGTCTGCAGAGAAGATGGAGCACCACAATTGGTTAGTACCTAACTTGTTGTCTATAACCTATGCACTGCAAAACATTATCTTTGAGGATGGCAAGATGGTTACCAGGAACCGTTTCTTGTAACTATCGACGAGTAACTTTGGATCCGTTTGTGTTTGCTTGTAGCCCGTAATTGTATTCATCTCCTGCAACAGTCCATTCATTTTTATCAACACACTACCCTGAAAGCTCTCTTTTGTACAAAATCCGTCTTTTCTTACTACTTGTTACGCAGAAAATTCTTGTTTGGAATAACAATCTTAAAGGATGACCAACAAAAGACCATTGAATGCTAAGAGAAACACTTCATAAGAAAAGACAGGTAACCTCATACCTTGAAATGTCATATTAACAACATTTTATGACCATCAGGAAATTCAGAAGCCAAAGAAGGCTTTACAATACAGGTTCTTTTTTTTCTTTTGCCTTTAGATCCTTCCCCTCCCAATTTTCTGCAGAACCACATATATTTCGGAAAGATGACATGAATAAATTCACTACTTTCACCATCTTCCCAAGATTAATCCCAAATTTCGTTTAATTTGGAATGATCCCAAGTTTTGGACACCTTTTTAACATAATCCAACTGTTTCCCGAAAAAAAAATCGAGATAATTCTCACTAATCTAAAGTTGGATTTATTTGAGATTATTAAAGAAGATAGGTGATAATTAAGATTGTTCTTGTTAAATCTTTCTATACTTTAGGTAACACCTTCAGCAGTACTACATATCGAGACAAATCATACTAAATTACTGGAGTTAATACCACACCTGGAGCCATGCTGCAATATTAGGCCTCCCAGCTGTAAGATCGAATTACTTCACATCTAACAAGAAGGGGACATATCTTTCAAAGAATGGGACATAGGCTATATCAACCTGCACGGAAGTGATTTTAAAGCGTCAAGGCAAAATAAGGTTCCCAACCCTATAAAAATAGGCTTTATCCTCCCTTGCGAATGTTGGGAGAAACACATAAGTTCAACAGCTGCCAAACTTGCGCCTATGTGTGAATCAGAACATTACAATTAGATAGATGAAAATCATACATGTATTAATGGGAAGCATATTTCCTTAACAGTTTACAGTTACCAGACTAAACTGACCCAGGAAAAAAGGGCCATCGTCAAACTTGGAAAGGGCCTCCTCAATGTAATCAAAGGCAGCACCTGATATATAAGAAAGGAAATTGAAGATCCTTTCAGCAAATAGAACAAAACGAAGTCCAGTCTTCTACATACCAGTTTCTGTATTCATTCCCTCCTCCTTAAAAGTAGTAGTTACAGCTTTGTGGAAGGAGTTAATATAAGCAAATAGGACACCAGCAAAGTCCTGCTTCCTAAGATCCTGCAAATTGAGACACTATCATTAGAGAAATGTTAAACCAATTGCAAAAAAACATGTAGCAGTATGACTTCTGAAGCATACATTGGGGAATAAGGATGGTCCTTCAAAGTGACTGTCGATAAACTTCATCAAATCAAGGCTCTCTCCTCTAACTTCATTGTTGTACTCTAATGATGGAACCTGTAAAATTAATTTGAATTGCAACAGTGGTAGTTAATAAAGCTGCATTAAGAATCTGTTTCAAAGCAGGTCACATGCTACCAACTTTGTAAGATCTCAAATGGGATGGACGAACTTAAGTTCTGCTAGTTAACGCTTTTCTTCGGATATTGCTTTAGCAGTTCAAAGTTTATGATAAGGCACTTCCAATAAATGTTGATAAATGATATAACAGAACAACTATCTCAAAATTCGTGTGCCTT
This sequence comes from Patellifolia procumbens, assembly GCA_947645195.1. Lineage (NCBI taxonomy): Eukaryota > Viridiplantae > Streptophyta > Magnoliopsida > Caryophyllales > Amaranthaceae > Patellifolia > Patellifolia procumbens. Next base: position 1,939,223 of record CANSGD010000920.1, read on the forward strand.
GTGCTCATGATTTACTACCAATGGGTTTCAGTATCTCCATTAATCTTATTATTCGAGGATATACTTACTACATCATAGCACATAGGCATTTAGGCATTGAATAAATGATATAACAGAACAACTATCTCAAAATTCATATGCCTTGTGCTCATGATTCACTACCAATGGGTTTCAGTATCTCCATTCTTCTTATTATTCGAGGATATACTTACTACATCATAGCACAAAGGCATTAACAAATTTCATGATCCATTTTTCTAAGAACTTTTTCAGAGGTCAATTCTTAGCTTGATTTAACATAATATATGGCGGGTGGATATCAAAGAAATACATACAAATAAACTCGACATTGCACACGTAAGAGTGAGATGTGCTTGTAACAATTAATCAAGTGAAACTTAAATTTCGATGGAGGCAATAGAAAAAATTAATCAAGAAAAACTTTCTTCCCGTACAGAAGAAGAAAAAATGCATGCTAAGAGCTATCAATTTCAAAGTATTATGAAATGAACTGGGATCTAGGCAGCAGAAGTAAAGGAAGAAGATGATGATTTTTGGATTAATAAACTGAAAATACATAAATTAATTGATATTCAAGCATTCGAGTGATTCTCTCCAAACGAACTCTTAAAATCTCAACAGAACATTCAATAATATTCAACATAACTCTCTTTAAAATCTACTCTTATTTATAGCTAACTATAATTCTATAAGCTACTACAATTCTATTGAAGTTCCTAAATTGCCCATCCCCCAATATGCCAGTCTATTAAATATTACCACTTACGGTAAACTACCCGAACCTAGAGAAATATCCACCAGCAACACATCCTTCTTATCTCTCTCCTTAATCTCTCTCCGTGATATATCATCCCGTCAAGAAAAGAACAGATTGGACAATTGCGACTGGACCTTGGATCTAGTTATTGGCTCTTGTATTAGCATAGAGCGATCAGCCATCTAGGTGTTTCCAGGTCATACTGTAGGTATATGCCAACTAGCTCTTTTAGATTCTTGAAACACAATATACAGTAGAGGCATGTGGAGGGCAAGGCCATTTTCTGAGACCGTCATCCTGATGCTTTTCCTTCCACCGAGGGAAAAAAATGTTATTTCCGAGCAGCTGGAACAAGTGGCCTCTCATCTCATCATTTGTAACCAACAAAAATTTGCAAGTTGCAATCAACAGCAGCATATAACCAATACCAGTCATCATTTAAACCTTGTGGGGTGGCATAAAGAGAACCAGCCTTCCGCCAGCTCTTCAACAACTTATTTGTATTTGGATTTTCAGCTGGGCCACCATAAACACGGCTTAGATGAAGAATGACAAAAGGGAAATTTCTTAGAAGGGATAGCTTGTTGTAATTGCTTTACAATAATACTAAGTTGTCCAAAGCTAAAGGTAAGTGCATTGATTAAGCCTACATTGGCACCATACACAACTGCATCAAAAGGTCCATGAGATTGAAGCCACTCGGCACAAAGTTAGCTCATTTTTCTTTTTGGTATGCCAAGGAACTCGATGAACTAGCAAATTGTTGAAATATGCCTTGAATTTACTGGCGCTTTGAATAACCAAGCACGGGCGTCTTGCTACCGCACATTGCTAGTGAACCATGTTAGATTTGTGTGTGTTCTTTATTGATTTGTTCTTTATCTTTATTGTTGATTCAATCTTTCACAACATAAAATTCAGTCTCTTTAAGGTCAATGTCAATGCGTACAAGTACACTTCTTATTTATCTCAGCCTTAATCACTCTTCACTTACCACTACCAAGCCACCTTGCCCATACCAACCTCCTCCACCTTTAATCGTACCTTCCTTTACCCTGTCCACGTCCCAGGTTTACTAGCCATCTCAAATGCAAGCCAATCTTCCACTATCATAGCAGTCTCTTCCTGCCTCACACTAATCAATGCAACATCTCATACAACAATATCTCCACACCTCGATCCACACTCACCTTTAAAAGAGCAGAAAGTTAAGGCTCCTTAGGCACCGCCCCACATTCTACCCTATAGCCATCCATCTTGTATGCTCCATCATATCCCCTTTCTCACAAAACCCAAACAACCCACCCATATGTCAAATTGATAAACTTCAATGCTCCTAGGCCTGCACCGGAGGAAAGTCTGACAACACATAAGACCAGATGGGGTTCTATCCTAAAACCAATTGGTGATAGGTTGAGTACCTTATTAGACATATATGTGAATCATCATGCCCCTCCTTCTTCGATATAGGATCACAAGATACCGTTGGACTACCTGCTCCAAATAGTTCTTCAAATCCTCTCCAACTGCATTCTTTAGATAATTGCTTAGGTCTGATAGGATCGTCCGCTCATATACCATGATAAAGTTCTTTATTATAGGCGTGTACATGTACACCCACGAGAGGAGAGTCTGACCACAAATAAGTGATGGGGTTCCATCCTAAAACCAATTGGTGATAGGTTGAATAGCCTATTAGACGTATATGTAAATCATCCCCCTCCTCTTTCTTCAATGTGCGATCACAAGTGGCCAAGTGGGTATTCTCCTTAAAACAAATCCATGTTTTGTACCTTAGTAAGCACATTGTGAGGGTGAAATTGATGTAGTTAGTGCTAGTTTTAGTAGATTTGGCCTAGGTTGTGAAGGTTTGAGAGAAATGTGAACTTGAATATAAATTGAGGTTTTGGATCTTGATTAACGGTTTATGGTTTCATCTTATGTTTGTTGTTCTTTGCCTTTTATATTACAAATTCCCCTTTTATATTTATTTATTTGGGTTATTAGTGAGAGTGGATTAACGGGGGTGAATGATTTGAAGGTGGGTGGGTGGCTATGGAGGTCTTGGGGCAACGAAAGAAGGAAGGGAGTGGCCATGGAGGTGTTAGGGAAGAGAGAGAAGGTTTCTCAATACTTAGGCTCCGTTTGTTTTAATAGAAAATATTTTTTCATGGAAAATCACTTTTCAAAGAAAACAATATTCATTGGAAAAATGATTTCAAAAGAAATTTTCCTTTGCTTGTTTAATTAGAAGAAAACTTAAGGAGAAAAGGTAAATGAAGTAAAAGAGAAGGAAAGATGGGAGGAGAGAATAAAGAAAAGTAAAGAGTAAAGAGAAAAATGTGGCATACCTGCTTTACAACATGAAATTGGTTTTCCTCTTCTAAGACCATTTTCCACCTTTAAGAAAATTGTTTTCCACCCTTTCCAAAACAAACAAAGGAAAATGGAAAGATGAAGAAAACTATTTTCCAACAAAATGGTTTTCCATCAAAACAAACGGAGCTTTAATGGTTTAATTGACACAAAAACATCATCAATGTCTCTTATGTCTCTTTAGGATGTGAATTAAGCTAAAATTCAGGGCTATTTTGTAAAAAAAAAAATTGGTCAGCAATGAAAAATTTCAAAAAAATAAGTTACCAATTAGAATATCTTTTTTTGGTTCGGTAAAAATAAAAGACATGGAAAAAGAAAGAAAGTAGTACCTTGTTTGGAGGGTAGAGTTTTTCTTTATACCAAGATGGCCTGTTTTTGAGATCAATGGCCACCAACTTTATTTTATCTTGTAATCCCTGCTTGCAAGTACCCGAAAAACACCATCACATTTTAGTACCTAAAGGCTAAAACAAATTTTTATAAATTATGAATCTCAATTTGGAATGTCCTTCTATATATATATCCAAATTTAATTTATCTCAAGAATATTCTCAAACTTGGTGTTTTCGTATTAGTCCCGAATGACCTATTATTTAGCATAGTATTCTATGTGTTAATTTTGCTCACTTTTGAAGTCTCGTATTATTCTCCATTCACTAACTCATCTCACATGTACCTATCCGTCGACTGTATATCCACATACGAAATTGGGTGCATTTCATGCTCTAGACACTTCCTTAAGATTTGAGGGGAAGGGGTTTGGGGGGTGTTTGGCTTGTAACAAACCTTTGGGTGACACCTTGAGTCAGTTGAGTGAGAGCCGCCCAAATAATTTTCTTTTTACCTTAAAAAAAAGGTACCACTAGGTTACTATGTCCGATTGGAGCATGTTACATTTTTGTGACTCTAAGTCTTTACGATTTTGATTATGATAAACACGTCATTATATAACATGTGACTTATGTGACAAATCTAAGTATACGGTCGAGCGGAATATTCGAAAGCTCAAAGACGCGAAGAAATGGAGGCTTAGTCTAGTTACATTTAGTTTCATTGTTTATGTAATCGACTTATTGTAATAATGTGCTAATGCTAAAATGTGATTTTAGGATAGTTTATTATTTTCTTGAGTTAGGAAAATAATTAATCATATTCAAATCCTATTTGCTTCGAAAATCGGATATTTGTTTTTGGAAAAAACGAGTCATAGAGAGTTTAATAATTTCCGAAAAAACATTTGAAAAAATTATTATAGAAATTTTTCGGAAAATATTTTGTGAAAAAGATTTCTATAGAATCTGATTTTTGGTTGGAAAAGATTAAGATGTTTAAGAAAATAAAATCTGATTTGAAAAGATTTGTGTTAGATATGCCTTGTGTTGGTTCGAATAACTAAGCACTAGGTCTCGCTATAAGGTGCTTATATAAACCCTTAGGTTAAACCTATAACCGTATTCAATATTCATTACATCTGATTATCTTAGTGTTGCCTAACACTAATCGGTATTCTGTATTCTCTCCTAATAATACTATTTTTCCTCTAGTCTGGTGGACGTAGCTAGCACATTACTAGTAAACTACGTTACACTCCGTGTGTTATTTATCGCTTTTACGTTCTTATTTATCTTTATTGCCTCCTGTGTTAAAACAATTTGTGTGTTAAAGGAAAAAGATTTGTAAAAGATAAGATAGTTTTTAACTAAAAGATAAGATAAAAAATATTATCCCTTATCTTATGGAACAAGATTGGTTAAGAAGATATTCCTATCTCCTTGACCAATAATTCAAAATATAAAATGGATAATACGTTGTTATTCCATACACACGTTTTCATATTATAATTGGAGAGATTTCGAAAAAGAAAAACCGTTTTCAGATTATCTAAGAAGCACTTGTACGAGGAATAAAATCCTTCAGTTCTGTTTATAGAGAGTGTCAAATTAGGTTGGGTTTGCAAAATGTTGTGAAGCATCACTCTAAAGTTGCAAAATTTTGAGAAACACCACTTTTTAACGAAAAATGTCAAACTTTTCCGTTTAATGGGGCTCACTCACCATCTTTCATCTCGATTACCACCACCATTTCAATTGCCACCACCATTGCCACCACCAACCTCACTATAAACCTTCACCACCACGACACCACTCATCAATTACCACCCACCACCCACCATCCACCACATCTACCTTCAAAACCTTAACCCTTGAATTCACCACCAACCAACCCCCACAACTACCATTCAATATCTCGCCACCAATACACACCACCACCCACCTTCGCAAGTTCACCACAAACCACGATTTACCTACAAAACTTCAACCTTTTAAATCGTCGCTAACTAACCACCACCACCATTCGAAATTTTGCCACTAACCACCACAATCCCTCTTCAAAAACCTTAAACTTCACAAACCAGTTCGAAAAACCTAACCCCTAAAATTTAAATAAAAAAAAAAAACAAATTTGTGTGGAGGTGAGGTTGATTTGGACGATGAAGGTGGTGTTGAGGAAGAAATGAGGTGGTGTTTGACTGTAAAGATGAGTAAAAGAGGGCAGATGAGTAAGTGGTCCCAGAAAACGGAAAACGGTTAATAAGTGGTGTTTCACAAAATTTGCAGAGTTAGAGTGGTGCTTCACAATTTATTTTGCAAAGTTAGAGTGGTTAAATTAAAAGAGAAAGTAAAGGGCGGTTTGTTTCAAAAAATGTAAAGTTTTAGCGGTTCTTTTACAAAATTTCCTTTATTTTATTCCATTATCTTTAGATGATAATAAGAAGCTACTCATAAAAAAGTTAAAAACTAAACAAGTTAGTACCTTACAATTACGAGTAATCCATACCCTTTGAGCATATGGGCAAGTGTAAGAAATATACAACCTTCAAAACTCAAAAACCCAAAAAAAATAAATAAAAAAATTCAGCAAAAAAAAACAAACAAAAAAAAAAGCAAGAACTAGAAAATGTAGCGGCAGTACCTCGTTGTGCCATCAAACAATGGAGGTGGTTCTGAGGTAGAGTCAAGAGGTTGGGGTAAAATCTCTTCCAATTCCCTACATTTTTCACACAGATATAAATAAAATACAATAAACCCAATAAACACAAAGAAAATAATAAATTGAAAAGAAACATTAGAAAACTAACTAAATTGTACCCAGTAGAAGCCATTGTTGAAGCAGGGATGAAAGCTCTTCTTTGAATTTTGAGGTGAAAGGACAGAAATTGAGGGTGTTGACGAAGAGGAAGAATCGAGGGTGTGGTTGAATAATTTAAGGGGTTTAATGGAAGGGTAGAGATGATTGGAGAAGTTGAGTTGAGAAATAGTGAGGTTGATGGTGATGCACAAACTAAACTTATTCCTGAAGTTGCCATTTTCAGTTCTTGCTACTGACTACTGTATCTTCCAAGTTTCGACAATTGCAGTTTGCAGGTGCTTTGTAGGAGGCTAGGAGCTAAAAATTGTATCTTCCAAGTTTAGGCTCAGAATTGTCCGCAAACAAAAAAAAAAAGTTGCCCAAAACAACCTTATAAAAATCACTCTATATGAAAAACAACCTTATAAATTTTTTGTGAGATGAAACCTCAGGAAACTTTTCCGATGTTGACTACATATCGCTGATGTTGACTTCGTTTTTCTTCTAATTGCACTCTCTTTTCCTCTCTTTCTTACCGGCGGATGAATCATTTCCCTCCATTTCCCCCTTTATATAAACCCTAGTAGATACATTTTTCCTCCAAACTAGATAAAGTTTTCCCCAAATAAAATTTCCTCAGAGCAAAACAATTTGCAGTTAGGTAAATTAGGGTTCTTCTTTATTAGTCTTTTGCCATATCAATTTCTTCACTTTACTTTCTTCTTCTGCTTTTTTCTTTTAATTTCTGAACCTAATTTTGTTTATTTGTTTCAGAATTATGGTGAAATGTGGTCGTGGATTTGCGTTAGCAATGAGGACATATTGGACCCATGAGAACCAGGGAGAAAGTTTAGAGCTTGCAAGTTTTACAATCCTGAAACTGGGCAAAGGGGGTGCAAAACCTTTCAGAGCGTAGATAATTTCGGCCTTTTCCTACGTCTTGCTTCTCAAAGATGATTTCTTTGCTTTCCCTTTATCATCCATTCATACAATGCACAGAGAAGAAAGAAAATTTAAAAAATTTCCATGTCAGTTGGGTGAATTTTGAGTAAATTGGTTCAACAGTAAAAGAAGAGAAAAAAATACATAATTTAAAGGGAGAATAATCATTACTTGCTTGATTTGTTCTTCACTTCATTCAATGTCTGCAGTTCATTCAATTTTTTTTGCAGAGAAGAAAGGGAGATGAGAGGGTTTAGTTTAGAGAGTGGGTCTTTTGGGGTTAGTTGGAGGGGAAATGGGTAGAAGAGTGTATTTAGGAATAAGATAGAGTGCAATTAGAAGAAAAACGAAGTCAACACCGGAAATATTTAGTCAACAATGGAAAATCTACCTGAGGTTTCATCTCACAAAAAATTAAGGTTCAAAGGTTGTTTCTCACAAAAAAAAACTATAAGGTTGTTTTTCACAAAAAGTGACTTTTATAAGGTTGTTTCTAACAATTTTTCCTTTTTTTTGGGTTTTCAGAACACCAAAATCCACCTGTTTGGTTTTGGAGTACCCAATTTTTTTAATTTTTTTAATGAGGTACAATAAATACTTAAGAGACCCTTCTCTTAAGCGTGTATCCTAATCTATCTAATAAAGAAAATCGATACAACATCGAATTTTGAAGGACATCGAACGTCTGCCTTTTCTAGTAATGTGATGCCCCTTATCTTTTTAATGAAACTACCAAGTTTGTTAAAATATGTTTGGTAACACTATCTTTTTTGCAAAAAATTAATAGCGTGCATATGAAATTTCTTTTTTGCGCTCCACTACTTATCTTCCACTTTTCTCTCCTCTCTTAACCACCGGCCAGCTTGCATTTCTTTCTTCTCTATCAACCACCATCTTCCACTATCAATGGCGGAGCACAAACCACAATCTCAATCCACTTCACTCTTACCCATTGCTTCAGAAACCACCATCACTTCTGCATCTCCTCAATGGTTCAACAAAAACACCACCATCACTTCTTCAATGGCTCACATGACAATTTTTTTGGCAAAAAAGCTTATGGTGGTGGCGGTGATACTCTCTATTTTGGTTTTTTTGCCTTTTTGGGCTGAAGACAACATTTTTTCAAAAAATGGACATTGTCGTGTATCCTTATAGGGCACGAATTTGAGAATCTCTAAGAAATGAGTACCAATAAGCTTAGTTTTTGGGCACGCACTTCAAAGCGACTTTTTCGGACTCAAGATGAAAACGGACACTACTGTGCGCCCTTATAGGGCATGAATTTCAAAAATCCCTACAAAACAAGTACTAGTAAGCCAGGTTTTCAGGCACAGACGATGTTTTTTTTTTGAAAAGCGGATATTGTTGTGCGACTAAACTTGACATGAGTACGTGAATCCTACAAAACGAGAACCAATAAGTCTGGTTTCCGGTACACACTTCAGCCTAGAAAAAGAAAAGACCCTTTAAAGTGTGCGCCCAAAAACCCAACTTATTGGTACCTGTTTTCGAGGGATTCGAGGGATTCTCGAAATTCGTTCCCCGTAAGAATGCACAACGGTGTCTATTTTTCAAAAAACGTTGTATTCAGTATCAAAAAAGCCATTAAAAATAATTCTCATTAGGTTTAGGATTTAATGAGTTAACGAAAAAGTCACATTTAGGAACTTCATTAGTCCTTCGAGTCATTTTTGGGATTCGAGAAAACTTATGGTTTCCAATGGAAAATGGCCAAAGTTCATGGTTACCATTCGAAATTTCCCCAAAGTAATATGTTGTTTAGCGTGAATATCAAATTTTTGTAGATTGAAAAGAAACAGTTGCAATACTTGGTATATATATAGTCATAAATAATATTAATTTACTTAAGAATTAAGTATTATTAATAAATATAATACTATGATATTTTAAACATATACATAGGGCTGCAAATGAGTCGAGCCGAATATTTAGTTGTTCGAGCTCGGCTTGACAATCAAGGATTATAGGTGTTCGAGCATGGTCGAGCTTGAACGAGCTTTTCAATTTGCTTGTTTGAGCTTGGCTCGTTAAGCTACAAACTTGCTCGTTTAGATCTCGATCTCGAATTTCAACGAGCTACAGTTGAGCTTGATTTAATAATCGAGCTTTGTAAATTTAGAAATACATATCCGTATGAAACATTAACAATAACATCTAATAACCATTTCATAGAATCTGACTAACAATATATATTTAGATCTTATTTATATTACAATTATTTCCCATTTATGATATATATTAGCATTTTTCGTGATAGAAATTCAATTTGTAAGTTTTGGTGAGTTTTTTATACCCTAATTAGGTTACATACTTATACTAATTACTTTTTGAAAGATATGCAAGTCTTCTCGAGTTAGGAATGACCTTTTTCACACTATAAACAAACTTATAAATGAATTTATCAACCAGTTGCTCACGAGCTTAAACGAGTCAACTTAAAGGTGTTCGAGCTAGGCTCATTTACTAAACGAGTTTTAGAATTGTATTCGAACTTGTTCATTTAATTGTCGAACGAGCTTCAACCAAACTTTTACCGAGTTTGTTCATGAGTTGTTCGCTAATGTAAGGGCTCGTTTGCACCCCTAGATATACATTGAGATAAAAATTAGCAAGATGTTCACATGACAATTCTTTTTCTAGCTACAATGAGATTTTATGAGACTTCTAAACTTCAACCCTAGAAATGATATGACGCTCAAAAATCAAAAGGAGTACTTCACATCTTATTAGTCCACTTCTTTGTTAAGTCAGAAACTACTTAACGATTTCTATATATTTGATAACATAAAATGTTTGCGAGTTAAGCATAATAAAAGAATCTCAACTTTATAATTTTTTTAGTTAAGGACCTCAACTATAAAATGTCATAATAAAAGGACCTCTTTTTTAGCATTAACTAAACACAGTTATTTTTTTAAAAAAGTTTAAAGAAAAGGTCACAAAAGGACAAAAAGGCAACTCCTATCTTTTCTTTGGTAGATACAAACTCGAAGTAAATGCTGAATGCAAGAGAAAAGGTCAACTTTGATGCATATATATATATACTCTCACTTCATGCACCTTAATTCCAAGTCTAAATACTTCAAGTCAACGGTTAGAACCCTCAATCATATATATATGATATAGTAACATCACAATCATAATTTATACAGATATATTAAATTTTGAAGTGTTGTTCTTAAGTGGGCAAACACTTGACATTATCCCAAAACAAAATTCCTTAGCTTGGTCCAAAAAGACAACTAGTGCAAGAGAAACGAGTAGAGAGTGTTGAGACAACTAATTCTTTTTATCCACAACACAATCAATAAGAAAACTTAAAATATCTCTTCTTGACAATAACCTTAGGTTTTTAATAGGTGGTGGAGATGGAGTGGAAGTAGTGGAGGGAGAAAGGATTTGGGTGTAGATGAGGGAGAGAGGGTTGGGGAGTTTGACGGTTTTCGGGTAAAGATGGTGATAGGGTGTGGTAGCATTGAGTGGTGGTGGGTGAGATGGAGCTATGGAGGAGGGAGAGTTGATGATGGAGCCATGGAGGTTGAAGAGAGAATGGTGAGACAGAGATGGAGGAGGGAGAATGAAGAGGAAGTTAAAAAAAAAAGTAAAATAACAAATTGACTTGTTATTCAACTTGTAGGTTTTTTAACCTAATGAAAAAAAATATATACTTCCTCCGTTTTAGAATAAGTGATACATTGTCACTTTTACGTTTTTTGAGGCTAAATTTCTTAAGTGTAATTAAGCAATGACAAGTGAGGGATGGGCATGTAATTAAACCATTAATCACCACCTACCACCACTGCCCCACTCTCTCTCCTCCAACTCCACCACCACACCTGTCCCAACTGCCACCCAACCTCACCAGAAACCACCCTCACTCACTGACAACACCTAATTAACCACCCCCACCCACCTGCCAAAACACCTTCCTCCATCAAAACAACCGACCTCCCTCACCTCATCTCTGCCAATCCAATCCACCACCACCACCACCCTACCTTCGCCACCACCAAAGCATTGCCACAACCCCACCTCTGCCACCACTGAACCACCGCAAAAACCAGCGCTGACCCCCTTAAAACCACCGGCACACTACCGCACCCACCCCTACCCCATCGAAACCACCCCCAGACCACCCAAACCCACTGGAACCACCCCCATAGCCCATTCAAATCCACCGAACAATCTCCCTACTCCTTCCCGAAAAGCCAACACCACCTCAAAAAAACAACATCTATAAACCTTGAAAACTACTCTACCCAATCGGAAACCCACCCCCACCGCACGGAAAACCAATCCCAGCCCCCGAAGACCACCCTAACACCAGAAACAACCCACAGCCGGCCGAAAACCACTCAGATTTGGCCGAAAACACCTTCGATTTCTCCTTCTTCTTGCTCGATTTCTGCATCTTCTTGCTCGATTTCTGCATCTTCTTGCTCGATTTCTCCTCCTTCTTGCTCGAAGCCCTAGATTTCTGTAAATCCTTACCCTAATCAGTCGATTTCTTGAAGGCCTAGGTTTTTTACTTCTCGTCGTCGTCCTTCCGGTGGCTAGGGTTTTCATTTGGTGGTAGGTCGAGGGGAGGGTGGCTAGGGTTTCGTTTTGGTGGGTGGCTGGGTGGTGGTTGAAAGGTTTTAGTTTTAGGGGTAATGGAGTTTGGGTGGTTATGGTGGTCAGGTGGTGGAGAGAAGTGGGGGAAGGTGGTAGGTTGAGGAAAGAGAATATTAAGTTAGTAATAATTAATTTTTATTAAGAACATTTAAACATGGTTTAGTAGTTTAATTAAGGGTAAAATTGTAAAATAACACATTAAAACTTACCAAAAAAAGGAAAAAACCCAAAGTGTATCACTTATTTCAAAACACCCATTTTTAGAAACTGTATCACTTATTCTAAAACGGAGGAAGTATACAAACTTGACTTATTCTAGAATAATGCAAAGGTTAACTTAATATAAGAAGGGGGTTAAAGGTTGACTTATTTAAAGCAATTTTTCCTATTAAATTTTGGAGTGTTGTTCTTAAGTGGGCAAACACTTGACATTATTCCAAAACAAAATTCCTTAGTTTGGTACAAAAAGACAACTAGTGCAAGAAAAACGAGTAGAGAGTGATGATTAAGCTTCGTTCACACAACGGTTTATTCCAAACGACCCCTTAGTAGTATTACCATTTAAGCTTGTCATGACATACCAAACGGTCGTTTGGTATCCCGATCCCTATCCTTAATTTCTCCTATTTCATATTCCTTACCATTTAAGCTTCGTTCACACAACGCAAAGTCAGAAAGTTTATTCAACGATCAATACTACATAGCATATCCTTCCTTCCCTAATCATCAGCTATAAAGTTCTACTACAAAATAAGAAGTTCTTGTAAGTACTTGTCATGTTACTGTTGTTGCTGTTGCTGTTGCTGTTGCTGTTCTTAATGGTTTGCATTTAGTCGCAAACGCAAGATAATGAGCCAATAAAGCGTAGCCAAACAAGGATTCCAAATATTGAGTTCCCAGTTGATGTCAGACGATTTGTAAAGTATATGCAGATCCGTAACAGACCAGTGCAGGCGCAGCTTCCAATAATGGTTTACATTTTCAGCTTGAGAGGATGCTGGTGACTGATCGTGGCTTTTAGACAAAGCAAGCTGGGTGATTGGTGGTTCCAGGGTTGGGTGCTTCCTTCCCATGTCGTCCATGACTACTGAGTATGACTCATTTAAGGTTTCATTATGCCATAGCTTGGTGCCTTCTGTTAAACAAACGCAGCGAAACATCAGAGGAGGCATAAACAAGTTCTCCTAAGTTCAATAGAATATCCTAACTAGATACAAGATAATCACAAAAGATAACAGATAATCACAAAATCTTATCCTAATACCTTCAAGCGACTCTGCTACAATTAAGCATTGGTACAAGTAATTCAGAAGAGTATCAAATAATCAAGAATGAACCCAATTCATATGGAAATTCTCTCAATTTCGTATTATTGGCGTTATTGTTAATAGACATCTAATGCACTAAAATTAATCCATACGCAAAATTGTCGCAAAAACAAATCCATACGCAAAAGTGCCACATTGTGGACTTTGTGGTACATAGAAGTATATTAAGAAACCTCTGTGAACTAGTTGAAGTTACTACAATGAAAACTTTTAAGTTATTTACCGCAGTCAATCGGTTGTAGGGTGGCATCCCCAAGATCAAAAGATAAAATATCAACGATTGAGATTGAACTAATGGTTGATTAATAAAACCGAGTTTTTTTTTGTAAACTTTTTTTCGTTCTATCTCAGTTTGACGGTCTCCAATCAAGTTACAACAAATTGAAAAGTCTATGATGATTTTCGTTCTAATATAATATTTCCACTCTTAGACATAGTGATCATCAATTATGTAGGTAAATTTAAAGAAACAGGTATAATACATTCTTTCAAGCATAATTGAAATGAAAAAAAGGAAGACGAAGGGAAAATAAAAGCGTGTAGATGAGCATACCAAAGCAGAACATATTGTCGGAGAAAGAACTGAAATTAGGCCAATTAAGAGCTGGGTCCGAGGGACATGTATAGTTCGCTGCAGGCCAGAGAAATGTACATAGTTTTAAACAAATGACATGATCATTTATATTGTGGAATAAATTCAGGGGAATAAAGAAAAATGAAAGAAAAGCATATTCACCGAAATGAATGTGGACGAAAGTTGAGGAATCATTGGATGCAGCAGCAGAAACGCATCCGAACAAGAATGTTGATGATATGATCATATTCATCACCATTATAATTGACAAGATTCTTGAGAAAAAGAACGGAGAAACCTGAAAGAAGTAATATACTATTAAGTTAGTATTTGTAACTATGTAAAGTTAGTGGAAAGAAATTGACGTATAAAAAGTATGAATTGAAGAAGGATGATTGATTACCATGGAAGTAGAGTCGGGTGGCTCCGCCGTAGTACGGTTGTTGTTGGAGTCAGAAACCATGCAAACACAAGAGTTGTAACAACTTATATAAGAACCAGATTTGAGAGGAGGATGAAGTCAAGTACACGGTTGGGTTGGGTTTTGCTAAACGAAATGAGAAAATTCGTTACAGCTAACATCTTATATAAGAACCAGATTTGAGAGATTCTTGCAAATTGCAGCTTGTTATATGATCTGATGTCCGAACTTGTTTTTGCTTCACTAATTGACTATTGACTTCAATGAGTCAATCCTCCCCCGACCTACAGGTGTGTTTGGTAATTAGAGTTTTGGGGCAAAAAGAGTGTTTTGGACCACTTTAAGAGATTTTGACTTGTCAAAACTCTAATAGTGGTGTTTGGTAAAGAGAGTTTCAATAGAGAGTTTTGGGGTGAAAACTCTCAAAATGAAAATTTAGAGGATTATGAAAGAGAATTTATGAATTACTTTTTTCCCCATAAATGTAAGGAAAAATTGTCGAGAATTAGTCAACCTTTGCGTGTTCTTCTTTTAATAAGTTAAACTTTCAATAATCCTGGAATAAGCAATAGGTAGATCTTGCACACGGAACTATGAAGGGGACCATGCGCACTGGGCAAAACGCATGAAACAATGAACAAAACGCGCTGGAAGCAATGGGCTGGAGGTGGGATGAACATTGGAGCAATTTCAATGAACACAGAAATATGAAAAGTTTTGTTTCTCTCTCCTCTGTCAGTTCATTTTTTTCAAAACACCCCCCTCTATCCTCTAAACCGCCATTTGCACACACATTTCCCCAAAAAAAAACTCTCATTTCTTTTTTCTCTCTCTAGAAAATTTCTCCATTACTCCCAAAATAACTTCCCAAATCCATCTTCTTCTCCAAATTTCTTCATAATTCTTCATTTTTCCTTCTAAAAACTTCAACCTTTCCGTGTTCTTGAAGTGTGGTTGGTAAAATCGGAGGTCTACATTCAATTTTGTGGGCATGGATGTTCGAGCAGAGATGGGGAAAGGCCAAAAAACACCATCAGATGCTGGAGAAGCAACTGAGCAACCAGAATTGTAAGTTATTTGAATGCCTTTCTTAAAGCCCTAAATTCCATTTATGTAATGAACGAAAACTAACTCATGCATGTTTATGTAGAGAGTTTGATTCTGATGTTCCCTTACGCACTTTCCTTAAACGGACGAAAAGGGCCAGAAAAGAATAAGAAACTACTAAGATTTTAGACCAAATTGTGGACCCAGAACTCCTAAAAGCCATTGAAGACCAGCAAAAAGAGGAAAGTGAAAGGTTTGTTACTTTTTTTGATGGTCCTACAAATTTTAGTCGTTGTTCAACCAAAATTAGGGGTGTGTTCATTGAGATTCATCCTCCTGTTCATTTAAAAATTTTTAGTGTTTGTTACTATGTTTATTGGGTGTGTACTGATGTTCATCTAGGATTTTGTCATTGATGGTCATCCTTCATGGTGATGTTCATCTATGTTCCTGCTCCTGTTCATTATATTTTAATGTGTGTTCATTAATGTGAAAAGGAGTGTGTGTTCATCTATGTTCATCTGTGTGTTCATCTATGTCCATCTATGTTCATCTTTTCAAAAAGATTGTGTGTGTCATTTGTTTTCATTGTCCATAGCCGGATGTTCATTCTCTTTTTTAGATTCACCATCCTGTTCATTTGAACGTAAGTGCATATTTTTTTTGGTCAGTTGTAAGTGCAATGTTACTATGTTTATTGGGTGTGTGCTGATGTTCATCTGGGATTTTGTCATTGATGTTCATCCTTTATGGTGATGTTCATCTATGTTCATGCTCCTGTTCATTATATTTTATTGTGTGTTCATTAATGTGTAAAAGATTGTGGGTTCATCTATGTTCATCTGTGTGTTCATCTACGTTCATCTATGTTCATCTTTACAAAAAGATTGGGTGTTCATCTGTGTTCATTGTCCATAGCCGGATGTTCATTTCTTTTATTGTTCATTTTCTATAAGCTTGTTTGTTTGTTTTGTTCATTAACGTGTAAAGGCTTGTGTGTTCATCTATGTTCATCTTTGTAAAAGATTGTAGGATGCTTATAGATAATGTACATGTGTTGATTTAAAGGACAATAATGTTCATCCATCTGTTAAATGTGTTCATTAGATCAATATAGGCTTGTGTGTTCATCTATGTTCATCTTTGTAAAAGATTGTGGGATGCTTATAGACAATGTACATGTGTTAATTTAAAGGATAATAATGTTCATCCATCTGTTAAATGTGTTCATTAGCTCATTATACACAGCTGTTCATTTTCATCTTACCTTTTGTTCATTCCTTTTAATATTATTGTTCATTTCCATCTTACCTATTATTCACCCCCATCCTGTGACCTCTGTTCATTTAATATTATTGTTCATTTAATATTATTGCTTCTTATGACCTCTGTTCATTACCTATAATTGGGATTTGCTACTAATAATATTATTGTTCATTTTTAATAGTTCGATTGATAAGCAATTAGTTGACATGCGGCAAAAGGGGAAGGAACCAGCTGAAAGCAGGTACCCCTCCAAATCTTTTTGTATATTTGCGATTGTTCATGTGTTCACTATGGATATTGTAATATGTTACTTATTTGTACATAGTATGTTCATTTTGTTGACTATTTGTTCATATAGTAATGTTCCTGAGGAAGAACCAGCTTTGGAGATACAACACGGGGAGCAAGCAACAAGCATCAGGTACCCCGAACCCGCAACACAATTTATTTAACTTTGCTCTTGTGTTCATTAATGTTTATCTAATTGATGCTTTTATTTCATGTTCCAATTCTCTTATGCTAAACACATCAGTGCCCCTTACAAGGGGAAGGGGAAGGAATTAGCCATCATTGACCTGTAAGTTCCGTTTATGTGGTTGGCAGCTATGTTCATTTATTTGAAAGTTATGCTCACTGACATTGTTTTTTTGTTCATTCAGTACTGTTCATCATGTAGACCCAGCTGTGGAGGGGATCCAAGCATTAGCAACCAGGTACCCCCCACCCCTCACACTTAATCTGATTTTGTTCATTTATTTGAAAGCTGTGGAGGTTTTCCTACTGTGTTCACTGAGTGTCTCTAAAATGTTCATTAGCAATCAGCCTAATTTCTATTAGATTAGTTTGTAAATTTACTTCGGGTTTGGTTCCTGTTCATTGTCTCTAAATGTGCATTGGGTTGGTTGCTGTTCATTGGTTGTTTTCCAGCTTTGATGCTGATGACAACAAGCCTGTAGTGAGTCGGAGGGTGCGCATTGAGACTCCACATTTTCCACCACCACCGCCGTTAAAGAAGAGGAAATCAAGTCCCGATAGGGGTGTACCGCTTGTTATTGTGCCCCCGAACCCGAAGTGGAAGCAATTTCAGACGATGAAGAAGAGGGCTTGAGGTTTAAGCTCTGGCAACCAACTGTGCAGCTGCAAAGGTTTTTGAATGCAATTTTTGAGGATGATGAGAAGCGAGCTGCCATTATTGACATTGGCTTTGGAGGGTTTCTTCAGTTAGACCTCCCGAGGAACCATCCACCGTGTCTGCACGGATTCTTCGCAACTTTGATGTTGCCAGTTCTAGCATACTCCTTGAAAGAGGCAAGGAAATAAAAGTTGAGGAGGAGGATGTCCACCTGGTGTATGGGCTGCCAATTGGAGGTATAGTTCATTCTTCTTCAATGAAAAATGTTCATTATATCAAAATGTATGTTCATTCTTTGTTGTTGCATGTTCAGTGGTTTATAAGTATAATATCTGCTCGCTATTGCTTGTTATTTTGCTTCATATATAAATGTTCATCTCATAATATACTTTGTTCATTTTAGTAATATGAGTGTTCATCAAATAACTGCCCCATTTTGGGAAGGGTACTATTTGTTTTTTCAAACACTATTTTGATGTTCACTACTCTTGTTCTTATTGTTCATTTATGTATGTCTAATGATCATTATAATTTATTGTGTGTTCATTGTTGTGTAAAAGATTGTGTTCATTGAGGTGTGTTCATTATAATTTATTGTGATGTTCAGTACTCTTATTCTTTTTGTTCCTTCATATATGTTTCATGTTCATTGTGGTACCTTTGTTTTTTGTCTGATTTTGTTCTTTCACTTCAACTATTAGTAATCCATTTGTGTAATTTTGTTGGTCATTGCTGGTTTTGAAAGGTCTGGCAATTGACGATAATGCGGAGATGTCCCCGGAGTTTGAGGAAATGATGACAGCTTGGAGAGAGTATGTCGGAGTACAAGGGGGCTGTCCATATCTTAGGAGATTAGCCCACATTCTTCGAGACCCCGCCAGGGAGGTTTCAGACATGTGGAAGAGGACATTCCTGGTGCTGGCCGTCAATTCCTGTATCAAATCAACCTCCTACACACAACCTCTCTTCGCTTTCTTCAATTGTTCAGTAGAAGTGGACAATATCCGCAATTACAATTGTAACACCCTGCCCAAACCGAACCCTTTTTATATTAATAAAACTCGTTTGAGGGGAAATCAACGAGGGTTCGATTCGGATGGAGCGTTACCGCCGCACTCAACTCCTTGGAATTAAGTGCAAGGCTAAGTAACTAAAACCTATTCCATCCAAACTTAATTAAAAAATGCTTACAACCAGATTGAAATTGTTCGTTAAGTACTAAATACTACGAGTTTCAGAGTTCCAGCGGAAGCAAAAATATTATTAAACTAGGTGGATGACAACTTCTAGTTGATCTCCCATTTTTCCCCTCGATCACCCACCTGCAAATGAACATTGAAAAAGACAAGAGAGACAAGCTCCCAAAAATCAGATAAACTGAGTAATTCCAACTCCATCCCGTAAATTACTTAAGTTAAAATAATTGAAAATAATATATAAATCGAGTTGAAAAGCTTTGCACATAAACATATACAGTTAAAAGGTCACATTAATATAACATTCCAATTCATTTACGAAAGGGAAGGAGAACGCTAGCAAGCCGGTGATACACCACGTAAATCCACTTGCTAATGTGAGCCGGTGATACACCACGTAAATCCACTCACATGTGGGCCGGTGATACACCACGTAAATCCACCCACAAAATCAAATTGGCCATAAAACAGAGTTCCTAGTGTGCACACCCCTTCTAACTTGGAACACATCAAGATAGAAGGAAGACAAATAACAGAAAATCAGCATAGTAACTAAAGAACCTGTAGGTGGCCGCTGAACCTCCCATACAGGGCAACCTGTTCATCACTTCCTTTCGATATTCCACTTTAAGTGATTAATATATTTTATGAAAGTCATCACTTAAATCACATATACATCATCTCATTATTTAACCAAGTATGAGTATATTCATTCCAACATCCATAACTCCATTTATTCAAAGGCTTATCCAAAAAGCCCATTTCCATTCAATACAATAACCATCACTTGTAAATTTAATAATCCATCACTTTTCAATTTATAACCAATCCATTATCAATTTTCATTTTCAACTTTAATAACAATAATAGCATAGTAACAATGATAATGATAATAGTAATAATAACGATAATAATAATAGTGATAATAATATTTATAATAACAATAATAATAATAATAATAATAATAATAACATTAACAATATTAATCTTTAATTAAACAAAAGCCGAGGATAAAAGATTAAGTCGTTATCGAGTTTAATTACGAAGTTAACAATGCTATAATAATCGTTGTCATAGTTCATAGTCCATGTTCATGATCCATATCCATAATCCATAGTCATTAGTCATCTTACTAATCGTATTCATAATCCGCATTTAAGTCAATAGCTTTAATAATTTTCATAATTATAATCCACATTTCTAATAATAATTCAAATCACACAGTCACGTAATTAGATTATTTTATACTACGGGATCTATGTTTAGATGGACATCGAAAATTGCCTCTTGAAGCGTGCCCGAATTTAAGCCACGAGTTGATCGCACTCTTGATAATCTTCTTCTACTAGATCGGAATCTACAATTAAACGGGATCTAAAATTAGTTTCCTAAATAACCCCTTTATTTTATTTATAAAATAAACAACTTAAATAATTCAAATAACTTAAATAAAATTTATTAATTACTTCAAAAGAGTTTCGTAAATCAAAGTTTATGGTTTCAAATTATTTATAAAATTCATTTTAAGTACTTAGAGATTACTTTAACTTTTAATTTTCAATAACTTAAACAATTATTCTAAATATAGAAAACTAACTTTATTATATAAACATAAGAAATATGTTTAAGTCATTAAAGAATAAGTCAAACATCATTAAGCAACCAATTAATTTTAAATAAGTAAAGAAAATATTTAATTTTAATTTTAAAATCATTAAAACTTTAAAAAAAAGGGGGGGGGGGGAAGTTCTTTCTCTGGTTGTTCATAACCAGCCACGAACTAGGAGGAAAGCAGGGGAAGGGGAAGAAAGAAGAAGAGGAGGAGGAAGAAGGGAAGGAGGGCGGCTCGCTGGGGTTTCACGGTGGGATGGGGCGGTTCGCGGCTGCCGCAAGCAACCAACGAGGGTGCGTGGTGGCTGCGCGCACAGGGCAGCGAACAAGGAGGAGAAGGAGGATTGGGTGGTGGTGGTGCGGCGCAGCTGGGCGGCAAAGGTGGCGTTGTGTGCGGTTATGGGTGGTCGACGGTGGTGGTGGTGTCCGTCTGGTGGTCCGGTGGCTGTCTGGTATGGTTCCGGCGAGTCAGGGGTGGGTTGGAGTTAAATTTTTAATTTTGTTTTTTTAACACAAAAATCAGAAATTGAAATAGAAGAGGGAGAAATTGAAGCAACCTTAGAATGTAATGGGTTGCTTGAGCAATTGAATGGGTTTGAGTTGGTATTTATAGAACAAATTTGGTCAGAAAATGTGAAGTTGGGTCAATCACCATTAATGGTGAAGATATGGTGTTTGTGGTTTTTCTTCTGATTTTAGGGAGATTTGTTCAGATAGGTTATGATTGAAGTTGAATTTTGCTTGATTTTCAAAGTATTCTGACATGGAGTTGTTGATGGACAGATTTGGTTGAGCTTGGGTCTTGAGCTTTGTTGTTCACGTGAAGGGAGGGAAAGAGGAAGAAGAAGACTGACTTCTTCCATTTTCTTTGTTTTTTTTCCTTTTTTTTTTTTTTGCTAGGTAATTTGGGCTTGTGGCTTGTATTGAACATTTGGGTTTCAACATGGTTGACTAATATGGATGGACTTGTAACTAAGAATGCCCACAAACTAAATAAGGATTTCAATTCCAATAATAATTAAATTAATTAGAAATAATAAAATGAACAATTAGTTTGTAAAAAGAATATATTTAAATTAAATCATTTAAATAGATTCACTAAATAATTCAAAACTAAATAAACCATTTTTAATAAAATCGTTAAATAATTCAAAAACTAAATGAAATCATTTTTAATAAACATTATTAATTCAAAAACTAAATGAAATCATTTATAATAAACATTATTAATTCAAAAACTAAATGAAATCATTTATAATAATTATAAACATTATTATAAAATAAACTTGAATCATCGGTAAATAAATTTAAGTGGAAAATAATATTAAAGCTTAAGAAATAATAAAATAAGCTTTGAAAATTCGGGGTATAACATCTACTCCTCCTTAAAAACAAAGTTCATCCTCGAACTTTAAAGTTAGGTTTCGCGATATTAACGAAACACTAGTTCTAGACTTTGTTAGTGTTACAACAATTGGTGTGAATACACCATTGATTCTCTCCTTCGGGCAGCGGACTACTGGCAAGAGGGGGTCGAGAAGAACATGGACCGGTTTTTTGGGGTCCGATGCCATTTCTTATGGTAAATCATTAGATTTTGTCTTGATGTGTTCATTGGATGTAAACCTCACAACGTGTTATGATTTTCAATATATTTCTTGGTGTAGATTTGCTACTTTGATCGCGTGCAGAAGGAATTGCTGAAGCCTCCCCGAACATTCCCTCTCGTCTCTGTTTGGAACAAGGAGTTGATAGGGAGGCGTATATCTCTTGAGAAACGCAGCCCATTCGGACTGGGCAATATTCTCCCAAGGATCACTCCTCCCCAGCAACAGCAACTGGACCAACAGAATCAGCAACAACACCAGGTGAAAACAATTTTTTGTAGTTTTGTATTGGGGTTATGTCAAGCATCCGTGTTATTTGTTCATTTTTTAAAAGCCCATGTTCTTTTGTTTATCACCAGCAGCAACAACAACAACAGCAGCAACAACAACAACAGCAGCAATAGCAACAATAACAACAACAGCAGCAGCAGCAGCAACAAGAACAACAGCAACAACAACAAGAACAACACCAACAACACCAAGAGCAACAGCAGCAGCAGCAGCCCATGGTTGCACCTGCGGTATCGGTCTTTCATCATTATATGTATGTTCATTACTGCTGTTTGTGATGTTCATTTTTTGGGGGGCAGTATTCATTAGCTACACATAAGTTTAATATTTGCAGCATCAAACATGTGTGTTCATTTTTGTGATGGTGTTGTTCATTGCATAAACATCATTGTTCATTGTGTTGATCATTAATTAATTGATATTCACTCTTGTGTGTGTGATGTTCATTAATTGAACATCCATGTTGTTCATTGCATTCTGTGGGGGTGTTCATTACTTGAACATCTATGTTCATTATATATGAGAAATCAATTATTTATATTCATTACTTAGATGTCAGTGTTCATTAGATAACCATCTATGTTCATTTCTTATGGTAGCTATGTCTTCAATAATTGAACCAGCAAACATGTGTGTTCATTACTGTGATAGTTGTGTTCATTACCTAAAAATAAATATTCATTTCTATGTTCATTAATGGTGACTTGGTATTACCTCCTGTGATGGTGATGTTCATTCATTGACCTTCTATGTTCAGTATGTATGTGTGAATGTGTGCACCCTGGGTGATGGTATTGTTCATTGCTTTAACAGAAATGTTCATTACTATGATCATTAATGCCTTGATATTCATTCATGTTCATTATCTATGTGTGGAATGTGCATTTGATTATCATTACTTTGACAATAGTGTTCATTACATAACCATCTGTGTTCATTTTAATGTGAGTGCTATGTCTTTAATAGTTGCACCATCAACATGTGTGTTCATTGCTGTGATGGTAGTGTTCATTGCTTAAACTAAACTGTTCATTAACACTGGCTGACCTATCTCTGTCAGGGTTTGAAGGCCACATTCATGGACATCTGTGCATCCATCACTAGGGAGGTTGTGAGGTTATCAACCCTGCTGAACGAGGCACCGCATATCATCCCAGAGCAACCGGGTACCTTAGTCGGCAGTGGCTCGGTAGCACCGGATGTCCTCAACGCGATATGGCGCAAAGTTGAGAGTGCTGCCCCATCTTCTCAGCAGACCCCTGAAATGCAAGAGCAACAATTCATGGCGGGTGCCACCCTCAGCCAAGACACAGATATGTTTTCATCTGCTTCTTTCTGGGTAATAATTGATGATGTCGTGCTCTAGCATATTAATCAACAATCTGTTAATCCGCAACCCCTCCAACGTAATGAGATGGATATGCCAGACTTCGACCTTAATTTGAGCCTTAGCTTGAGTGGTACCCCGCCGTTAGGCGACAACCCGATGTCCATGGATGAGAACAATTCCATAGCGGCGATGTTCCAAGAGCTTGAGAATGTCCATGTACACAACCTGTTCTCCTCCAACAAAGGACAAACTGAGGGGTAAAAATAATTTGTAGTGTCGGTTATGAGTTTTTTTAAGACAATTTGGATTTTCGGATTGTATGTTTGGTGAATTTGCCAAATTTTCCCTTCCAATCTGGTTTTCATTTTTTCATCATACTCTTTGGTTTATTGTATTCTATTTTAACTTCATAGTGAATGAATAATGATTTTCTTTATACTTTCGGTACCAATTCCAACCATGAGGTACATGAATCTACAGAGCATCCACTATTTGGAGCAGCCAAGAGGTATCTAACATACATAACAAATATTTTGAATGCTAACTTGATAATGTTCATTATTGTTCATTAAGTAACACTGATTGTTCTTTAGGTTGACTTTGTTGTTCTTTTGGGTTAGCTAGCTAATATAGATGTTCTTTTATAATATGCTTAATTGTTCTTTTATGTTAACTTATTGTTCATTATCATGATTCATTATGTTCAATATAATATCCTTGACTGTTCTTTTATGTTATCTTATTGTTCATTATGTTAAAACATGGTTCAATGGTTTCATTCTGTTGTTCATTGGCTTTTCATTGATGTTCTTTAGTACTCTTTAGGTTCTTTTTACCAAGTATCTTATTCATTATCATATACTCATGTGTGAGGTTCACTGTCCTATACTAAGTTGTTCATTGTTTTTAATCCTTTGTTCTTTTGTAACCGTCTTATGATATTCCCAGAGCATACTTATTTTTAGGTTGACATCATGTTCATTGTGGTAGATCTGCATGTTCGTTTATTATTGTGAGATATTTAAATGTTCATTGTCATAAAACTTGATGTTCATATTTCTTAGCTCAGTGTTCTATATAATGTTCTTAATCTTAATGTGCATGTTCATTGTGAGAAACTGGATGTTCATATTCCTTTGATCAGTGTTCTATATAATGTTCATTGTTCTACAACTTGTTGTCCATTATTCTTAACCCTAATGTTTATTGTGCTTGTGATCAACCTGAATGTCCATTGTTCAATGTTCATCATCTAAATGTTCATTGTGATATACTGGATATTCATATTCCCTTGCTCAGTATTCTATATGATGTTCACTGATCTGAATCTTAATGTTCATTGTACTTAACCTTTGTGTTCATTTGTCTGTCTTATGTTCTTCCAAAATCAATACTAATTATTAATGCCAAAGTGATCAAGCGGGAGCCAGCGGTGAATTCACTCTTACAGATGAACAATGTATGGACACAATACTTTAGACGCCTGAGGCAAGGTATTTATCGTACGCTTTGTCGACTTGTGATTATCCTAATGCCCATCATTCATATGTCCGCAAAACTATTTTAGTGAATCGGAAGAGCACCAACCTATTTCCCCATAAGAGCCTCCTCGCAATCGAATGTATGCTATAACCTAATATCTCCGTACCTATGGTACTCTTGTAATTCAGAACATTTTTTTACTTATTTTCCCTGACCGCACTTATCTTTGAAGGCCGGGGAAGGAGGTGGCAGTGGAAAGAAGAACACGGCCCGTGCGGGAGATAATAAGGCCGACGATTTTCAGATCCCCTTACCTCATCAAGTACTCACATCTCGTGGTGAAGACGAGGACGAGAAGACAACAAGATAGGGCCTTCATTTCGGACTACGCATTTGGGGACGGAGATGATGAGTACGTACACTTGTATTTGTTTGTCTTAGTTGGTGGATTTGCATAACTTGGATTACTGATTAACTATGACCTGTTCTAGTGACACCTTCTTTGACGATGGCGAGACTTTCATCATCCGATCGTAGATGCGTTCATTAGGTGGCGACACGGAGATTTGGAATAACATCATAGATGCGTACACCCACATACTTAATTCAAGGAACACCGAGCAACGCCTGCCAAAGTCCGTGCAACGCCTGTTCTTCACAACAATCCCTCATGTAAGTCCTAAAAATGTTCAATGATTATTGTGCAACTGTTCAGTATTGAGAAGTTAATTGTTCATCCTGCTAACTACAATGTTCGTTGGTGTCAGGCAATATTGTATCCCAGTGTTGCTTTCGAAGCTGCTGTGCTGACCGAAGAACCCTCACAAGCTGATTGGCACGTTATGATCAGCCAGTGTGTGGAGAATCTCAAATATGAGTGCAACATACAAGGGATCAGTAACTTTGAGAACTACTAACTAGTAAGATATGTACATACTTTAGTGTTCATTAGTTGAATGTTGATGTTTTTTGAACTAGAATTAGCCTATATTGTATCTGATATATTCATTCTTGATTTGAAGGTGTTCTTCCCTATCTGTGGTGGGGGTCATTTTTATGTCTTCTGCATAAACTTCATCCAAAACACTCTTGATGTGCTGGACAACAGGATTCTTCCTTCAGATATCCCATTTGAGGCAAAGTACTTTGACTATCCACAATCAATGGTAATAATTGCTTGACTCATGTTTAAAATAAAATGTTCAATGCTACATATGAACATGTTCATCGTAAGTGTTGTGATGTACATTGCCATATAAGTGTTGTCTATTGTTTATTATTGTTCATTAGTATATGTCCCATTGTTCAACAGTATATACCCCATGTTCATTATCAAATCAGATTATATTGTTCATTTCCAACTGATGTTCAATTCATTAATAAAGATGTTTACTAGTAAATTCTCCATGTTCATTGATTCATTTTTAATGTAAATTCTCCAAGTAAATTTAAAATAAAATGTTCATTAGTATATATACATAAGTTCATTGAATGGAAATAAATATGGTAATTATTGTTCATTAGTATATGTCCCATTGTTCAACAGTATATACCACATGTTCATTATCAATTAGGTTTATATCCCATACCCAACTGATGTTCAATTCATTAGCAAAGATGTTCACTAGTAAATTGCCCGTGTTCATTGATTCATTTTTTATGTTCATTTTTCCATGAGATGACCCCAGTTAAATTTGATATGTTCAATTTACCAGTTCTATTGCTCATTAGTATAGATCACCTTTCTAAATAGTATGGTGATGATTGCTTGACTCAATTTTAAAATAAAATGTTCATTGGTATATACATATATGTTCATTATAAGTGCTTTGATGTATATTGCCACACATCAATTGTTCACTAGTTTTTAGAATTCTGACCAAGTGTATGGTCTCCTAGAAAAATGCATACAACCAGTTCCTCTTGGCAAATGGAGTGAACAAGGAAGAAGAACTGGAATCCATGACAATAAAAGTGGTACAAAAGCCGTGGAGAACCAACGAGAACACCATCGACTGTGGTGTGTATGCGATCCGGCACATGGAGAAGTATAATGGAGATTGGGAGGAACACTTTGACATAGACCTCAATTCTGATAATGTCAGTAGCCTATATGCTTTATTATACTTCGTTGTGAATACAAATCAGATAATGAACATAAGTTATTTGTGAATACAAATCCTTACATTCATTGTTTTTGTTGCTTGTAGCAGCAAGACCTTATTCAGGAGCTTAGGATGCAATATTGTGTGGACATCCTTACAAGCCAAAGGAACAAGCGTGGAGCATTGGTTGTAGAAAACGCCAAGAACCGGATGAACGGATTGCCTGAAGCTCGTATGACATTGCCTTTGTTGATTAGTGAACATTCAATAGTATATTATGCCATGACTGATTAGTGATATTTTTTTTGTAATCAATTAATGATCCATTGCTTGATTAATGGTGAACATTGCCAAATGGCTCTGTTCATCAAAACTAACGTAATTGTCCCTTTTGTTGCCCTATCTACTTGTATAGGGATACTGTGACTTTGTTTCCCTATCTACTTGTATAGGGATTTAGTGACTTTAGTATTTAGTTGTATAGTTAATTTAACATCTTTAGTGATGAACATCTTAATGATCATTTTAATGACTTTTGGGTATGTATTAATGAACATGTTAAGCTTGGTATTAAACGGTATCTACTTTCTAATGAACATATGTGACTTTCTAATGAACATATGTTACTTGGTCAATGAACATATGTGTCTATCTAATGAACATCTTTTGTTTCAAACTTGGGTTTTAGTTTTTTAACCAGATTGTATGAAATTATCTAATGAACATATATGACTTTCTAATGAACATGTGTTACTTGGTCAATGATTATATGTGTCTATCTAATGAACATCTTTTGTTTCGAACTTGGGTTTTAGTTTTTTAACCAGATTGTATGAAATTATCTAATGAACATATGTGACTTTCTAATGAACATATGCTACTTGGTCAATGAACATATGTGTCTATCTAATGAACATCTTTTGTTTCGAACTTGGGTTTTAGTTTAAAATGGGGTATAGGTTAATGAACAATAGAACTTGGTTAATGAACATATCTAATTATCTGATGAACAAGGGAAGCTTACTAATGAACTTGGGTCATCAGTTGGAAATAGGATAAATACTAATGAACAATTAAACTGGATCATGGAATATATGAAATTCTCTAATGACCATATTCAGTAGTATTATCAACATCCAGTTTCTAATGAACTATATTTGAATTTACTTGAACTGGATCTGCATAAGATAGCATAACTTACAAGGAACACTGAGCAGAGGAATATCAACATCCAGTTTGTAATGAACATATGTGACTATCTAATGAACATACTTGACTAGATCAATGAACATATTTGACTATCTAATGAACTTCTTCAATGAACATATGTAATTATCTAATGAACATGGGAAACTTACTAATGAACTTGGGTCATCAGTTGGAAATAGGGAAAATACTAATGAATAATTGGAATGGATCATAGAACATATGAGATTATCTAATGAACATATTCAGTAGTGAACTTGGATCATAGGTTGAAAATGGGGATATATGCTAATGAACAATAGATCTGATCAGTGAACATGTGTAATTGTCTAATGAACATTTTTAGTGCTGAAGTTGGAAATGGGAACATATACTAATTGATAATGAATATGGGGTATATACTGTTGAACAATGAGATATATAATAATGAACAATTATTAACAATGACATGCTCATTCCCAAAAATGTCGCCTTACATAACCATATGTCCAAAAAACACCAAGGATTCCTAGTCCTATAGAATTACATTAACTGGGAAATATTGGTCAGAAGTGTTTATATCTAATAGGGATCCGGCATTTGCTGAGTGGGCCACATTGACAGTCTCGGGTATTTCCAAGAATTCCTGTAAAAAAAAGGATTACTCAGGTATTTCCAAGAACAGCAGACCTATACTGAAACAAGTATTAAAAGAACATGTTCCTTGTAGTAATGAACATTTTTTAATCTCAGTGAACAACATTGGGACAATAAAATAACTCGCCTGCACAGCTGCCTGGGCCTTCGCCTTCGATTTTGTGGCAGCCTTTTCCGTTGTTTTCTTCCATGCCTTTAACTGGTTGACTTTCTTCTCGAGTGTGCTTTTCAATCTGATGTCTTTTGAGCCTTTCTTCCTCTTCTTCGATGGGTCTTTGACTACCGGGGACAAAATGCTCTCAACTTGTTCGATGGTAATAGAATCATCGATTTTCCCATTCACACAAGTAATCGTGTCCCTTAAATCACTGATTGTCAAGTCCATAAGACTCCGAAGCACAGCATCATGTTGGCTAGAATGTATCAATGCAAGCATATTCCTTGTTGTCTGCACCCTCCAAATTGAATATTGCATAACTTGCACATTTTGCCCAATGATGTCATCAAATCTTGAACACGTAGCAGCTTTAGTCCATCGACGGATTATGTATCTTGTTGGTATTGTAGCTACATTGTTGATGTGGAATATACGTAGCGAATGAGCACATAAGAGGCTCATTTCACCAAAATATTTACAAGTGCAATCAACGGTCTTGTTCTTTTGGTCGAAATTAACGGTATGCATTAGATAGTCCTTCTCCGGCCGACCAACATGATACACAAAGACCGGATCATCCCACTTTAGCAACTTTTGCTCGCATGATGCTCCTTTAATAAAGTTTTTCTCAAACATCAAATACACCGAAACGATGTAGATTTCCTTTGCATGAACCAAAATTTTCACTTCACCAAACACGAGGTGTTTGTTTTCCGCTAGTGATTTGTGATCCTCAGCATTCTCCATTTCCCGCCACTCATCAACGACATCAATGAAAGCCTTGTAGAAATCGCACAACCCTTGCATAATGTGGAGCCTATTATTCAAGGAATGATTAGTCGACTCGCTTCTTTGGGAGGACAAAATACCCCCTGAAAAATGGTCTTTCCCGTAAATAGGGCACCACATTTTCCTTAGCTTATACAACATCTCAAGCCAATCTCCTCCCCCACATTCATACTTACTACACATGCTGCAAAACAGTTTTCAATGCACATTATAGATGAACATTAGTTATGCAAGCATGAACATCTTTTTCAACCAGATGAACATTATAGATCCCCTAGGAAACATGTTTATATATTCACTAATGGAGTCAACATATGATGGATAGCATAATGAACATCAGAATTAGAAAACTGAACATCTTTGCAAATAATAATCTGGTTGAAAAAGAACATTGTTGCCTTCAATGAACATTATTGCATTCAATAATGAACATTTAATAGAGTACTATATAAATGAACATCAAAACTAGGTAAATGAACATTTAATAGAGTTCTATTAATTTGCCTAATAAACTTCAATGAACATTATTGCATTGAATAAAGAACATACTTGCACCAATGAACACAGTATAATTTGCCACAATAAACATATGTGCAATGTTAGATGAACATTAAAGCTACTCCAGTAGACATTTCCTTACATTCACTAATGGAGACACCATTACTATGAGACGCGTTTCCCAATAGGCATGTAATATAACTACAATGAACATTCTTATTATATCCAATGAACATACTATGACAATCAAAAACTAACATGTTCCAGTAGTACTTAAATTCACTTTTCGATTCACAATGTTTCAAAATATGGTTAAAGAGGTCCACAAACCCATCCATTGCCCTCAACCCTTTGATGTTTTGTATGGAATTTTTTCCTATGTGCCACGTACATAACCGATGGTTGGCATTAGGCAACACAATACCCAATGCTTTCGCCATCGACAACGATTGGTCGGTCATTACTGTGACCGGAAGCCTACCACCCATACTCTTTAGGAATATTTCGAATAGTCAAACAAAGGATTCCGTTGTCTCATTTAGTAGGAACCCTAACCCCAAACATTATGTTCCTTTGGTGTTGGTTCATGCCAACAAATGGGGCACAAATCATATCGTATTTATCAGTGCGATATGTTGTGTCAAACACTATTAGGTCGCCAAAAAATTCCTAGTCCTTCATACGTCCATCTCGCCAAAAAATATTTACCAAGTAACCCCCGTCATCAAGCAACAAATCATAGTAGAAATCACTCTTTTCAGATAAACGTCGGGTAAAATCCTTTATTAGTTGATTGGAATCACACCCATCTATTTGTTTTTTGTTTTGCGAAGCAACGGCATCGTATACATCTCTGTTAGTGAAACCAAGATTAGCATAACCGTCAACTTCATGTCTGAGCACACGGATTGCATCTGCCAACCCCGCCACCTCGAATGTTGTTGATCAACTCTAGTTGTTCATCAGTAACCTTACGATGCGATCTAATGAGATGTCTTTTGCCGACAGCAACCATCTCATGGTTGTGCACCATGCAGTGTTTTACTACAGTGTAAATCTCATTCTCTTTGTTGACATCAAATTGGACATATGCATAGCATCCAGTCCTAATATCAAGTTTGGTGTATGCCTGAACAATGAACACAACCATAAAAACATGGAAAAATTGTTTCTAATAAGCCAACCTTTGCCCCGTCTTCCAATATTAAGTCAACCTACTCGAAATCCCATAATAAGTAAACTTTGTAAACTGATCTTCCAAAATTAAGTCATGACCTGTAGGTAACCTGTTATTAAAGGTATACGATACACGTGGCTAGTTTTGATTAGTTTAAATTTAAATTATCTTTTTTAACAAAAATTTACATATACCTCCTTCTCCCCTCTCTCCTTCCTCCCCATCACCTCTGCCGTCTGCTCAACGTCTCCGCCCTTTGCTCAACACCGGCGACACAACCTTCCTCTTCCCTTTGCCCCTTCTTCCTAGATCCCTGCACCCCCTCCGCCGGGCGTCCCTCCCTCTCCTCAGTCCCGCTGGTATTTTCACCCACAACCACCACTCGCCCCTCCCCTTTTAATCCATCAAACAGCAACCACCACCACCACTCGCTTGGATTTTCACCCACCACCACTAACCCCTCCCCTTCCCTGTTTTCGGTTGTGTTTCACTGAAACATGCTCGTTTAGATTTTCATTAAAGCTATTCTGCCGTTATCTGTCATCTT
The DNA here is from genome assembly GCA_947645195.1 of Patellifolia procumbens. Taxonomy (NCBI): domain Eukaryota; kingdom Viridiplantae; phylum Streptophyta; class Magnoliopsida; order Caryophyllales; family Amaranthaceae; genus Patellifolia; species Patellifolia procumbens. The sequence goes on from CANSGD010000920.1 coordinate 1,971,489, forward strand.
CCTACATCAAACATAAAGATTTTAGCAGCAAAGCCAAAGGAATTCATCATGTTCATTATTTAATCAGAGATTCAGAAGAGCAACAAAGGCAAAGGTAAGAGAAAAATTTGTAATTCTTTTTAGTGTTTATAATTTACATCTTTATTTACGTGAATTTAGTTTGTTGAACATGATTTTACTTCTTGAAGCCAATTGGAATTAGTTGGTTACATATTATACGTTGAAATTGGAAATCAATTTCACCATTTCATCCTACTTTTTGTCTTTTTTCCAGATGCATCTTCAATAGGACTCCAACAACCTTCACTTCTGAGGTGATTGAGAAGCTTCTCAGGTGCTAAGTGATGATGAGAAGCTAAAATATGACGGTGATGAGTGATGACTCATCTAATTTGGTTGTGACGAGCTCGAATGTTGAAGTTTCAGATATGATAATGTTTTCCTTTTTAGTGGGTTTTTGAGTTGATTAGTAAAGAATATGATTTTGAATTGGGTTGGGAAGGGGGTGGTTATGGGCTCTCCTAAGGTGTTTGGTAGCATGACAAGTGGGGAAGAACAGGAGGTGGCGTTGGCAGTGGGTGGGAGGGTGGTTTCATGGGTGGAGGGAGGGGGTCGGATGGCTAACAGAGTAGAGTTGGGGTGGGGGTTGAAGGGTGGGTACTGGTAGTCAAGGTGGGTGGCGGTAAAGGGGAAGTAAAGTCAAAAAAAAATATACCTATTGTTTAGGTTGCCGGTCACCTGAACTCATTGAAAGACAATACCCATACAAGTTTTACTTATTCCAGGATTACTCAAAGGTTAACATAGTATTAGAAGATGGGGTAAAGGTTGACTTATTAAAAACAATTTTTCCTAAAAACATTGAACATTATATATAAGTTGAATAAACACTTGTTCATTTTTCATGCACAACAACGAACATTTAAGCATTGGATAATGAACATAGTTTCATGGACAAAGTACAATGGAAAAATGTCAATTAAATACATCCACAATAAAGGCCAGATATGTCTAGTACTAAAGCCTACTGATAAGTGGACTTTAGGTTTACTTATAGCATGTAGTTTTAGGGCATTTAGATGCATTTTAGGTCTTTAAACTTCTTTTTCCTTTCCCATTTCCTCATTTCTTATTATCTTGTGTTTAGCATCTAGATTAGCTCATTTGCATATAGTTAGGATGTATATATAGGTTGTTGCATATGCATGTGCATACCCCCCTCCCCATCTAATATTTGCCTTGAGAGTTTTGAAGGTTATCAAGCAAAGAAGAGGCATGTAACAGGGGAGCGGGCGCTCCATGGGTCAAGAAATGAAGACAGAAGATCAGTGAGTTGGAGCGACCCAGGAGCGATGTAGGAGCGGGCGCTCCATGTTGTGAGGAGCGGGCGCTCCATTAGCCCAGGCCCCGTAGTTTTATTTCGTGTTTACGATTTTGCCCTTATTTCTACGGGGTATAAATCTAATTTTGTAATAATCTTAAGATATCTTTTTAATTTCAGAATCATTATTAGCTTAATTAGAGAGAGAAACTTTAGAGAGAGAAGTAATTTTAGAGAGATAAAGTAGATCTTGAAATCATTTTTGAAGCTTTTGAAGGTATTTCTATGGAGTTTTCCATTTATTCTTCATCTATTTAGAGTATTTGTTCTATCTCTTGCTTTATTTTGCCTTATTACTTGCTTATCTTGTTTTAGCCTTTGATTAGTATTGGTTAGTTGATGTTTAGCTCATTATAATATTTTCCACCATTGTTGATCTTTATTTGTTAGCTCAAGCTTTTTATTTTGCTTCTTTAATGGCTTTAGAGTAATTTCTAGGCTAGGGGAAGGGGATTAACTAGGTAGATCATGAGTTGACCTCCAAAGTCAAGCTAGGGGGTTAGATTTAGGTAAAATTGGGTTGACTAACCTATTTAATTGCTTTGTTAATTGCTTGATCATCAATTGAATTAGATTAGGGGATCAAAAGTGAAGGATTGAGAGATGAAGCTTTTGATGGACCTTAGGTTAGTCAATAGGTTGACTTCACCATGAGAATAGGTTTTAGGCTTCCTAGGACCTTAATCGAATCGCTACGAGTTGTGGAAATACTTGATCAATTGATTTTACCATGAGAATAGGTAAAATTGGTTGATTAAGTCCTCCTAATTAGCTCGAGAGAGTAATTAGGAAACATATGAGCGACTTAGTCCCTTAGTTGACCCTAATGAATCCCCTTGGCTTGACGAATAGGTTAGCAATTGGTTAACTAGTGATTCCCCTATCCCTAATGTCTTCATTTTATTGTTAAACTCAAATCATTTACTCAAATTGTTAGCTAATTAGTTCTTGTTTTCTTAGTTGATCATTTAATCTCAAAAATCACTTAAAATAGGCTTAGCTCGCTTAATTCCTTTCAAACTTTGCTAATCCTTGCTTCCTTGTGGAATCGACTCTTTCTTGCCCTAAACTAGGCTAAGTTAGGTATATATATTTGGCACGTGCAACGACCGTGTCAAATTTAGGCGCCGTTGCCGGGGAAGCAACGGATTACATTGCTTTGAATTGTGATTTTTGAGTCTAAGTCAAGTCTATTCCTCCTCCCTTTTTCTAATTTTTCTTTTCTTTTGGTTACCAATAGGTTGCTTACTACTTGGTGGTAAGCCCTTGTGTTACTAATCTCTCCCTTGAACTTTTGTATTTGCATGTCAAGAAGGTTACGAGGAGATCCATTGCTTCCAATTGACCACAATCTTGAGGGCACTTTATGGGAGTTGAGGAGAATTTTTCGGGAACCAAGGGTACTTTCTACTAGTGAGGAGCAATCGGGGGAGGTGTTTGAGAAAGATCAATCTCGTTCTTCAACTTCTAGTATTATGGCGGAGGATCCACCCGTTCCAAGAGCTTTGAGGGACTATGGTCACCCCGAAGCATTTGAGCTCAAAAGTGGGATTCGGAGGCCGACTACAACTGCTAAGTTTGAGTTCTCTCCACACTTGATTAGAATGATCAAGCAAGAGCCTTATGGAGGATGTGCTCATGAGTGTCCACTTGACCATTTGGCGAACTTCCTTGAGCTTTGTGCCACGGTCAAGCAAAATAATGTTACTCAAGAGTTCGTAAGGCTTAATCTTTTTCATTTCTCTCTCATGGGGAAAGCCAAGAAGTGGCTACAATCTCTACCTCCCGATTCCTTGACTACTTGGACACAAGTAACGGCGGCTTTTGTAGATGAGTTCTACTCCCAAGAGAAGACTTTCGAGGCTAGAAGGAAGATCTCTAATTTCATACAAGATGAAGATGAAAGTTTGAATGAGGCATGGGATAGGTTCAAAGACCTCCGAAGGTCATGTCCGCACCATGGGTATAGTCAATGGATGTTGATGCAAAGTTTCTATGATGGGTTGCTTCCTATGACTAGAGCTAGTCTTGATTCCGGATCGGGGAGTCAACTCACCAAGCTACGGGTTGAAGATATTGAGCCCACTATGGAAGAGATTGTGAGGCACTACTCTTGGGGGAACACAAGGTCTACAAGCAAGAAGGTTAGTGGTAAAGGGAAGTATGATGTGGAAGCCATGGATCATATCCATGCTAAGCTAGACACTCTAGCTAAGAAACTTGAGAAGGTGAACTTGGCATCCCTAAGACAACCACCTTCCCAAGCTTTCTCTTGTGAAATTTGTGGAGGCACCGATCATGCAAGCTCTTATTGTGGAGGATCTACGGAACATGTAGCATGGGTTGGTGCAAGACAAGACCGGCCTTCAAACTTCAACAACCAAGGGAAGTGGAACAACACCTCTCAAGGAACATGGAAACATCCCCCACCAAAAAATCACAACAACTACTCCTCCAATTTCCGACCACCCGGTTTCAACCAACCACAACAAAGACCACCCTTTGAGCCTAACCCACCCAAGCCTTCATCACTTGAGTCTACACTTCAACTTTTCCTAGCCCAACAAACCAAGACCAATGCCGATAATGATAAGAAGTTTGGGGATATTCACTCTTCCTTACAACAAATGCAAGCTCACAACAAAATGATTGAGACTCAACTTGCCCAAATTGCCCAACAAGTAAGCAATTCTCCTTCTTCTTCTACTCAATTCCCAAGCTAACCCGTGATTCACGAGCATGCTAAGGCCATTACTTTGAGATCCGGAGCCAACTATGAGGGGCCTAGGATGCCTAGTGAGGTGAATGAAAGCCCGGAAGTTAAGGGGAGTGAAGGGGAGGTTGAGAAGCTTCTTGAGGAGGTAGTTGTGGAGGATGAAGGTGATGTTGTAACAAGCCAAGAGAAAGAGGTTCATGAGCAACGCAAAGAGGCTAGTCAAGCGGCACCCAAGGCTTATGTGCCTCCGGTTCCTTTTCCTCAAAGGCTAGCTAAGAAGCAACTCAATGATAAATTCATGAAATTCTTGGAAGTCATGAAAGGACTTCAAGTGCACATCCCTTTTCTCCAAGCCATGTCTCAAATGCCTACTTATGCCAAGTTTCTTAAGGAGATCCTCTCCAACAAGACCAAGCTCGAGGAAAGTGCCACCATTGCTTTGACCGCCGAGGTTAATGCCGTACTTCAAAACAAGCTACCCAAGAAGCTTGAAGATCCGGGGTCATTTTCTATTCCATTGAAGATTGAGGACTTGGAGCCCAAGAGGGCCTTGGCGGATTTGGGGGCAAGTGTGAGTTTGATGCCCTTGTCCATCGCTAAGCAACTTAATTTTGAACTCAAGCCTACTAGGAGGGTCATTCAACTCGCCGATAGATCGGTGAAAGTTCCGGTTGGAGAGTTGGAAGATGTACCGGTCCAAGTTGGAAGGGTTTTCATCCCTTGTGACTTGTGGTTATGGAGATGGAGGAAGACTCTCAAGTCCCTCTTATACTTGGGAGGCCTTTCCTTAAAACGGCCGGAGATCTTGTTGATATGAAGCGAGATGTGCTTACTTTGAGGGTAGGAGATGAGAGCATGGAATTTGCTTTCAAGCAATCAATGAAGTCTCCAATAATGGAAGAGGTGAAGAGGATAGATAGTTTTGATGAAGAGGTCTTGACTTTGAAGAGTTTAAGGGGTAAGAAAGACCCCTTGGAAGATGTACTTTTGGGAGAAGATTTGGAAGATAATGAGGAAGGGAAAAACTTCAAGCTTTCCATGGATGCCTCTCCAATTTATTGTTCTAAGGAGGAGAAGATTGAGGCTCTTGAGGTGCCTTCACCTAAGGAGGAGAGTTCTAAGCCTCCTCCCAAGGTAGAGTTGAAACCCCTTCCCCCTTCTTTAAAATATGCTTTTCTTGGTGAGGGTGAGACTTACCCGGTGATAGTCAATGCTACACTTGAAGGCACTTAACCTATTTAACTTCTTGATGTCCTTCGGGAACATAGAAGTGCCATTGGGTATAGTATTGACGATCTCAAAGGGCTAAGTCCTACTCTATGCATGCATAGAATTCATCTTGATGACGATCATGCTTCTTCTATTGAGCCTCAAAGGAGGTTGAATCCCAATATGAAGGAAGTGGTCAAAAAGGAGGTCTTGAAACTCCTTGAGGCGGGGATAATCTACCCTATCTCCGATAGTCGGTGGGTTAGTCTCGTCCATGTGATCCCTAAAAAGGGAGGCATGACCGTCATCACAAATGAAAAGGGAGAACAAATCTCCACTAGATCGGTGACCGGGTGGCGTATGTGCATAGATTACCGGAGATTGAATAAAGCCACCCGAAAAGATCATTTCCCCATCCCTTTTATAGATCAAATGTTGGAAAGATTGGCGGGTCATTCCCATTTTTGTTTCCTTGATGGTTATTCGGGGTTCTTTCAAATTCTCATCCACCCCGATGAACAAGAAAGGACTACATTCACTTGTCCATTTGGTACCTTTGCTTATCGAAGGATGCCATTTGGTTTGTGCAATGCGCCCTCTACATTTCAAAGGTGTATGGTCGCCATCTTTTTGGACATGTTGGAAGATACCATTGAGGTATTCATGGATGACTTCTCCGTAGTAGGTTCATCTTTTGATGATTGTATCAAGAACTTGAAAATTGTGTTTCAAAGATGTCAAAAGATGAATCTAGTGCTTAATTGGGAGAAGTGTCATTTCATGGTTGAGGATGGCATTGTGTTGGGACACAATATTTCCCAAAAGGGAATTGAGGTAGATAGGGCCAAGATTGAGGTCATAGAGAAGTTGCCCCTACCTACTACGGTGAAGGGAGTGCGTTCTTTTTTGGGACATGCCGGTTTCTATCGCCGGTTCATAAAGGACTTCTCTAAGATTGCTAGGCCTTTGTCTAGCCTCTTGCAAAAAGATAATGAATTTGTTTTTGATAGTGATTGCATGAATGCTTTTGAGACTTTAAAGCATGCCCTTATTTCCGCCCCCATTGTGTAAGCTCCGGATTGGAGCTTGCCTTTTGAACTAATGTGTGATGGTAGTGATTATGCAGTGGGAGCCGTTTTAGGGCAAAGAAAAGAGGGAAAGCTACATGTTGTTCACTATGCGAGCAAGACACTTGATTCGGCTCAAAAGAACTACGCCATAACGGAGAAAGAGTTGTTGGCGGTTGTATTTGCATTTGATAAGTTTCGGCCTTATCTTGTGTGATCCAAAGTGGTAGTGTACACGGATCACTCGGCAATCAAGTATCTCATGTCCAAGAAAGATGTGAAGCCGCGGTTGATTCGTTGGATCTTGCTCCTTCAAGAATTTGACATTGAGATTAGAGACAAGAAGGGAACGGAAAACTTGGTGGCCGACCACCTTTCCCGGTTGCCTTTGGATGAAGACTCCCCCTCTCATGATATGCCCATTGATGATAGCTTAAAGGATGATCTCCTATACTCCATCAAAGCCCTTGATACCCCATGGTTTGCCGACATGGCGAACTACTTGGCTTGTGGGATCATTCCTTTTGAGTTTACATATCAACAACGAAGGCGGTTCCTCCATGATTCTAAATTTTATGCGTGGGAGGACCCACTTTTGTTCAAGCGGGGGAGGATGGTTTGTATCGGAGATGTCTTCCCAATGATGAGATTGCAAGTGTGATTGAGAAATGTCATTCATCCCCCGTTGGAGGACATATGGGTGCCGACAAGACCGTTGCCAAGATCTTATCTTGTGGATTGTGGTGGCCCTCTATGTTCAAGGACGTGTGGGGATTTGTGAAAGCTTGTGATAGGTGTCAAAGGGTCGGCAACATCTTCAAGAGGCATGAATTACCCCCCACCAACATTTTAGAATTGGAAGTCTTCGATGTTTGGGGGTAGACTTCATGGGACCCTTCCCTTCTTCGTTTGGTAACTTCTACATTTTAGTGGCGGTTGACTATGTCTCCAAATGGGTGGAAGCAATCGCCTCTCCTACAAATGATGCTAAGGTAGTTACCAAGCTCTTCAAGTCCGTGATATTTCCGAGGTTTGGGGTTCCGAGAGCCGTGATTAGTGATAGGGGATCCCATTTCGTCAAAAAGAGTTTCCAAGCACTCCTCTCCAAATATGGGGTGCATCATAAAATGGGGCTCTCCTATCATCCACAATATAGCGGCCAAACGGAAGTGTCCAATTGGGAGGTGAAGCTCATCTTGGAGAAAACCGTGAATCGATCTCGCAAGGATTGGTCATTAAAGCTTGATGATGCTTTATGGGCTTATAGGACGGCTTTTAAGACACCAATTGGCACAACCCCCTACAAGCTTGTGTATGGCAAATCATGTCACTTGCCGGTTGAGTTAGAGCACAAGGCATATTGGGCCATCAAGCTTTTGAATTTTGATCTCAAGTCATCCGGGGAACGAAGACTTTTGGATGTACATGAGGTCGAAGAGCTTAGGCGGGATGCATATGAAAATGCTAGGATTTATAAGGAGAGAACTAAGGCATGGCATAATTGAAGGATAATGAAGAGAGAGTTCAAGGTAGGAGACAAGGTCCTTCTCTTCAACTCTAGGCTAAGACTCTTTCCGGGGAAACTTAAGTCTAGGTGGAGTGGGTCGTTTGAAGTAAAAACAGTGTTCCCGCATGGAGCGGTGGAAGTGTGGAGTGAAGAAAAGGGACGTTCAAAGTAAATGGGCAAAGACTCAAGGTATACCACGATGGAACCCAAATTGAGCACATTTGTCACATTGCTTTGGATGACTACCCCCTTCCCCTATGAGGAATTTCATCATAGGGAAGTCAAGCTAATGACTTTAAAGAAGCGCTTACGGGAGGCAACCCGGATTCTTAGCTTTTAGAAAAAGAAAGTGTAAAAAAAATGAGAAAAAGAACGAAAAATATGAAAAATACAAAAAAAAAAAAGGGTTATGAGAAAAATACAAAAAAAAAAGAGTGAATAAGAGGTTTTAGATGAGTGAAATATGAGGAAGATGGAAGAAAAGATGAAAAAAATGGCTAAGTATAGAAGAATGGAGGAGGAGCGAGCAAAAAAAGGCAAGGAGGGGCGCTCCTTACAATGGGGAGCGGGCGCTCCGTCCTCCGCAAAAAGAAGGAAGGGAATCAGTAGCCAGGAGCGTGTGGGGAGCGACCATAGAGCGCCCCGCTCCAGGCCTGGAGCGGACGCTCCCTTTCAGCTGGAGCGGGCGCTCCATTTCGCCAGGCTTCTTCTTCGTTTTTTTTTATGCTTCTCACGTGCCAACTTATTAAAACCCACCCCAAATCCGTCCCTTTCCCCTATCACTCATCCTCACATCACCCTCACTCTTTCACTCTCATTCACTCATTCTTCCCTTTTAAACTCCCTTTCTCTCTCTAAACTCCATTAAACCTCCAACTTCAAACCTCCATTTCTCCTTCATTTCTCAACATTTTCACTCCCTTCCTTCACAAAGCCTTCATCTTTTCTCCTCCTCTACACAAAGAACCCATTTTCGTCAAAAACCCCAAAATCAAAAATTCATCATCACTTCAAAGTTGAAGTTTGGGGGATATCTCTTGAAGAAAAAGGTTAAGGAACACGGTTGAAACTTGAAGGCACCTAAATTGTTCGCAATTGTGGATTTTCTTCAGCCCTCTTAAAGAGGGAGGTAAAACCTAACCCTAACTTTTATTTTTCTTCTAGATTTGTACTAGAAAATTGATAATATGATGATTGTGGTGTTGTTTGTGGACTTAGCTGCTAGATTTAGATAGATTCTGATTTTTAATTGATTTTTTTTATTTTTTGTGTGATTTCTTTCTTTTTTTCTTTCTAGTTACTTACTCTTTTAGCCTAATTTTTCCTAGTTTCTTTTATTTTTAATTTTTCTAGCTTCTTTTCATTATTTCTTATTGTTTTCCTTCATTTTTGCTTTGAATTTTTGCCTTGGTTGGTGTTCTTATTTTCGTGCTTAGTTGTCGGGTTGAGACCGTGGTCTTTTAAATTTCTTAAAATCATCTTGGTTAAGTTATTCTCTTTAAACTCCAAGTATGTTTCGTTCACGAAAAAAAAGTAAAAAAGACCAAGGTTCTACCTCCCAAAAGAACCCAAAGGGCACCCTTCCGGCCCTTAAGTTCGTCAACCCCGACCATAAACGTCGGTATGACGAACTTAAGCACCGGAAGATCAAGGCCTCTAAGTTCTTCCATGGTGAAACTCTAAATAGTCTCGGATAGTGCTAGATGTAAGGCGTTGTTTATATGTTTTAGGCTTAGAACGCTTTTACACCTTTAGCCCTTTGACATACGAGCGGCTCACATTGGAATTCTTAGCCTCTCTTGAGAGAAATGAGGTTGATGGACAAGAGGGGGAGTATGAAATCTCCTTCCAATTGTTCAATCAACCCCAATGTATCTCTTTGGGGAGGCTCAATGAGATCTTCCAATGTGATTCCTCTAATGCCATCCAAAATCCCGAGACTTGGCAATATCCCGTCCACTATCAAAGGGATGCATTTTGGCATGATGTTGCCGGATACGCTCCCTTTGATCCCAAAACGGGATATTCCTCTCATATGCATTCCCCCATCCTTCGCTACATTCACCGCCTCTTGGTTACCGCCATATTTTCAAAAAAAGAACCAAGTAAGGTAGCCTCGGAGGAGGTGAGTGCGCTCTACATTGCCTCCCATCATCCAAGGGATATTGGAGGAATGTTGAATATCGGATTTCTATTTCTCCAACGGTGTATTGCCATACGCCGTGGAGAACTATTTAAATTCGATATTCATTGTGGGGGGATGATTACTATCATTGCTTCCGCTCTAGGGTTTGGGGAGCAACTTAATTTGTTGACTCCAGTTGATGATAACCCCTACCTCGATTTGAACTATATTAGAGCCACCGGGTGGATTGATTTTACCCCTGATCCCTCGTTTGGAAGGTAAGGGGTCGTTATCATTGTTACCTCCTACACCCAGAGGTGACCACATTTGACCGCGACGGGGAGGATGCCGAGATTTTTCTCATCCCTTATGAGCCCCCCGTCGCGGAAGCCCAGGCCGCACGCGGCAACTTAGCTCCTCCTCTCCATCGCGAGGAGCCGAGTTTTGGCCGACGTGCCTCAGTGTCGTCCTGCTCCTTTGACTATGAGGGGGCCTACTACAGTCTTGCTCTCAACCAAGATCGGATGATGAATACGATCCAAGGCTTGAGAGAGGACAATGGTATGATGATACAAACTAATGCAATGTATCATCACCACGTGGAGAGTGGGAACGTTGACCCCTATGTCAACTTTCCAAATTGGCCTCCTCAACATGGGCCGGTACCGGGATGGAATGAACGCCAACCCACGTACCCTTATTGGCCCCACCGCGACCCACCCTATGATTGGCGGGCACCTGGGGGTTCTAACCTCATGGGTGATCCCGCCTATCCCCCCTACGGCGCTTGGCCGCCCGGCTACACGAGCGGTTGGGAGCCTCATGGCCCTCCCCCTTCGGGAGAAGGTCCATCTCGCATGGACGAGGACTAGATCCTCTTGCCCCGCTCCCCCTTTACTTGTTTTGCATGATTACACCGAGGACGGTGCCTTGATTGTTTGGGGGGTGTTTTTATTTGCTTATGCTAGCGGGTTGTGGCTCATTTCGAGGGTTTGTGGTGTCTTATTGGATACGCGTGTTAGAGAGGACGCATTGGTAGGTCGGGTTTACGGGGCATGATAGGAGAGTGTGCTTTATTGATCATTGCCTTGAGGATTTAAATGAAAAGAACCATGGTTGAACATTTTTACTTGTATATGACTTCTCCTTTTTCTATCCTTTTTGTTTCCTTGTATATTTCTTTTTGCTTTGCTTTTCTTTTTATTTGCTTCTTTTCTCCTTTAGGTCTTAGACTTGCATGTAGTATAGTTGCATATCTTGTTAGTTTTGCATGTAGCTTATGAATTGCATATAGGACTTGTCTTTGGTAGTTTGCATTCAAAAACTTCAAAAAGATTTTTGCATCACCTAATTAAGGAATGACTCTATGTTTCGACTTTAGAGGTTAGAGGTTGGGAACTTGACTTTCGAGTAGGGGTGAATTAGCTTGAGTGTCTTATGTGCTCGTTAGGAGTATTAGGGGTGCTTTAAGCTTGGATGCCTAGGTCTTGGTACGAATAGACCCCTCGATTGTCCGAGACTCGCCTTTAGCTTGAATTAGTGTCTTTATTTCCCTATAAAAAGCCTTTACTCTCTCCCTTGACCTTGGATAAGCCCTTTAGCGACCTTGAGAACCCTTCTAGCCCAATGAAGTGTAAGGCTAGTAGCCTTTTGAAAAAAAAGAGAGAAAACAAGATAAAACAAAAACACATAAAAATGAAAAATGAAAAGAAAAAGTGCCCTTTTTGGCCTATTGGATCGAATAAGTGGTGCATAAGAGCCCACAAGGCTAGTAGCCTATAGTTATAAAAAATTCCATGCTTTGGCCCCTAGAGGTGCTCCAATGCCTTAGGTATGAGCTACCTTACCCTCTTATCGCGTCTCATACCGAGTGCTCGGTACCGTGCCTCAGAAACATGACTATCGAGTGAGAGGTAGACCGCGTGAGGAGGTTGTCTAGGGCCCTTGCATTCAAAAAAAAAAATTTGAAGTTAACTAGTGAATAAATATGCTAGCTTGGGGGATCTTGGGAGCTTGTGGGGCATGATTGGTACTAGGTTGAGCGAGTTTTTCCATTTTGTAGGGAAAGGTTTCACTTAGGATCAATGAGGGCTTGTGTGATAGTTGAGGGACCTCTAGGACGATCATTTTCTTTGCACACTAGCTTAGACCACTCCTTTGACCCCTAACTTGTGGATAAGGAAGGACGGCTATAAGCTTTGAAAGTTGGTCGAGCTCTCCCATTGCCTTGACACCTCTATTAGGACGAGGACCTTGATTTCGTGATGCCTTTCTTAGTTTTTATTGCATAGGTTTCCTTGAGATTGTTAATTGCTTGAGGACAAGCAATTGGCAAGCTTGGGGGGAATTTGATAAGTGGACTTTAGGTTCACTTATTGCATGTAGTTTTAGGGCATTTAGATGCATTTTAGGTCTTTAAACTTCCTTTTCCTTTCCCTTTTCCTCATTTCTTATTATCTTGTGTTTAGCATCTAGATTAGCTCATTTGCATATAGTTAGGATGTATATATAGGTTGTTGCATATGCATGTCATACCCCCCTCCCCATCTAATATTTTCCTTGAGAGTTTTGAAGGTTATCAAGCAAAGAAGAGGAATATAACAGGGGAGCGGGCGCTCCTAAGGATAGGGAGCGGGCGCTCCATGGGTCAAGAAATGAAGACAGAAGATCAGTGAGTTGGAGCGACCCAGGAGCGATGTAGGAGCGGGCGCTCCATGTTGTGAGGAGCGGGCGCTCCATTAGCCCAGGCCCCGTAGTTTTATTTCGTGTTTACGATTTTGCCCTTATTTCTACGGGGTATAAATCTAATTTTGTAATAATCTTAAGATATCTTTTTAATTTCAGAATCATTATTCGCTTAATTAGAGAGAGAAGTAATTTTAGAGAGATAAAGTAGATCTTGAAATCATTTTTGAAGCTTTTGAAGGTATTTCTATGGAGTTTTCCATTTATTCTTCATCTATTTAGAGTATTTGTTCTATCTCTTGCTTTATTTTGCCTTATTACTTGCTTATCTTATTTTAGCCTTTGATTAGTGTTGGTTAGTTGATGTTTAGCTCATTATAATGTTTTCCACCATTGTTGATCTTTATTTGTTAGCTCAAGCTTTTTATTTTGCTTCTTTAATGGCTTTAGAGTAATTTCTAGGCTAGGGGAAGGGGATGAACTAGGTAGATCATGAGTTGACCTCCAAAGTCAAGCTAGGGGGTTAGATTTAGGTAAAATTGGGTTGACTAACCTATTTAATTGCTTTGTTAATTGCTTGATCATCAATTGAATTAGATTAGGGGATCAAAAGTGAAGGATTGAGAGATGAAGCTTTTGATGGACCTTAGGTTAGTCAATAGGTTGACTTCACCATGAGAATAGGTGTTAGGCTTCCGAGGACCTTAGTCGAATCGCTACGAGTTGTGGAAATACTTGATCAATTGAATTTACCATGAGAATAGGTAAAATTGGTTGATTAAGTCCTCCTAATTAGCTCGATAGAGTAATTAGGAAACATATGAGCGACTTAGTCCCTTAGTTGACCCTAATGAATCCCCTTGGCTTGACGAATAGGTTAGCAATTGGTTAACTAGTGATTCCCCTATCCCTAATGTCTTCCTTTTATTGTTAAACTCAAATCATTTACTCAAATTGTTAGCTAATTAGTTCTTGTTTTCTTAGTTGATCATTTAATCTCAAAAATCACTTAAAATAGGCTTAGCTCGCTTAATTCCTTTCAAACTTTGCTAATCCTTGCTTCCTTGTGGAATCGACCCTTTCTTGCCCTAAACTAGGCTAAGTTAGCTATATATATTTGGCACGTGCAACGACCGTGTCACCTACATATTGTGTCAATGAACATTAGGTCTATATAAATGAACATCAGTATTAAATAAAAGAACATCAGTATTATATAAATGAACATTTTATAGGGTTGAATAATGAACGTTATTGCATTGAATAATGAACATTGGTGCCTCAATGAACAGATTATGATTTCCCTCTATGAACATTAGTACTATATAAGTGAACATTTTATAGGGTTGAATAATGAACGTTATTGCATTGAATAATGAACATTGGTGCCTCAATGAAGAGGTTATGATTTCCCTCTATGAACATTAGTACTATATAAATGAACATTGGATTATGGTAAATGAACATTACAACAAGGTAAATGACAAATACCAATGGAGAATGTCAAATGAATATATCCACACTCACTTACAGTTATGACAAAATATTGAATTACCTTGGTCTATCTTGTTGTTCGCTCCTTCTGCCCTTCAGAAGAATAGTGAATATACCGCTGTCGGACCGTTTTCCCGTCACACCTACGCAATACCCTACCCTTTCGAGTGCCAAACCCACACCTAAAAGCGTATTCATTGTAAAGTCTGTAGGCTTCATCATCATTAGGGACTTGTTTATGCAATAATTCTGAATATTCAGCCTCATGAAATTCTACAAGAAGGTTAATTAAACAAGTCAATGAAACAGTAACTTATAGGTATATGTTCATTGCATTATGAACGTTTGTTCCTTGATAAAAAAAGGATGTTCATCATCAACAAAATTCCACATTTTTAAATGTTCATTGCAAGATCCACCTATTGAGGTTATCATGTTAATACAATGAATAAAACAAGTATATGAACTCTTGTAAATAAAACACTAAAGTTTTGTAAATGTTCACTGGGAAATGGAAGACATTTATTTGGGTAATTATTCTAAACAAACGTCTATTTTTTTAATTCCCCCCAAGACAACAAATATATTTTTTTGTGAAAGGCAGAAACTTTCCTAAGTCTCATTACCAATCAGTAAAAGGAATATATATTCAACATAATGAAACTCATAAGTATGAACTCCACATATAATTATCTTTCAATTCAGTTGTTGAAGAATTGGGTGGATTTAATGTCATAGATTCAGCTTCATTATCAATAGCTGATATCGCGTATTTATATAGACTTTTATCCCTTATTTACAAGCTAATTTGTGCGTCATTGGAGCTCTTGGGAGCTATTTTGTGCTAACTATCGTATATAGTTGTGGTTTTGTGTTCTAGTGTTGAATTGTAGGTTTCAGGGAGTTTTCTCCTTATTCCCGAGCCATTTGGAAGCAACCACGACTTTACGAGATGTTACGAGGCACATAGGATGGCTCACGAGCTTTATGGGTAGTTTAGGAGGTCCCAAGACCCCTAAACGTGAAGATTAGAGAGCCAAAGAGTCAAAAAGGAGATTTCCGTACTCTGATCGGGCAAAAATAGCCCGATCGGGCGAAGTATTTATGATCGGGTATAGAAGTTGCGGACTCGATCGGGCAAGCGTTGCCCGACCCGATCGGGCGAGGAGCCATGTCCCCAGACCCGATCGGGCGAGGAGCCATGTACCCAGACCCGATCGGGCACCCGTTGCCCGACCCGATCGGGTTCACTCCACTTGAGATGTTGTGTTGTGCGTATCAAAAGAGGAGCGTTGGGCCTTGTTCGTTGCCAACCCGATCACAGACCCGATCGGGTGCTGGATCGGGTTGGCCCAAATTTTGCCTACACTGAGCTGCTGATGCTGCGCTGACCAGGAGAACCAAATGGGCTGATTTGTGTGTGGGCCCGATCGGGTCCTGTGCACTTTGTCGCGCTTTCGTCTTTTGTTTCTTATTTTAATTAGACTTTGAGGGGTATTATAAATACCTTTTCCTCATTATTTTAGAGACATCTTGATTATTCTTAGACTCTAGTTTATTTCTCATTGTTCTTAGCTTAGTTTAAACACTTTAGATTAGATTAAAGGTGATTGAACCTATTCGATTTCAATAAAAGTTCCTGCTTTCTGTCAATTGGTATTCTTCTTTGCCCTAATCTCTTTTATTATTCTTAATTGCTTAGCTTAGTTATTTAATTATTCATGATGCAATTGTTAGGGTTTCATATTAGTTTTGTTATTGTTAATTCGATTATGAGTGAGTAATTCTCTTTCTAGGGTGTTAGATAGGAAAGCCATGTTTATACCATGATTGTGATTTAGATTTCTATCAATTTCTAGGGCTTGATTAGGGTGATTGTGATGTGGTTTGTTCTTATTGAGTAATTAATGTCAGTGTACAATTTCATTGATTGCTTGTGGTTAATAGTTGTTTGCACAGATCTGTCTTACGACTAGAGGCCTAGGACACGTCAGTAGTTCTGATTACGTTAGTGAACATGCGGCGTATGTTGAACTATGAGCGTTGAGTCTTAACCATAGCTCAACACATGCTCTAATGCCCCGACTCTTGACTTAGGTTTTGATAGTAGTTGACCCTATTTGATTGGTATAAGCATGGTGGACCGACCTAATACCCTAGGTTTTTAATCCATAGTTAATTCCTCGATTTATTCCGTCTTCTGTAGTTTGATCTTTAGTTCAGTTAATTCTTCTCTGATTTCATCTGAAGTAGCTGAATTGATTGAATATTAATTTAGAACTTCTGTCTCCCTGTGGATTCGACCCTGCTTCCATTGACTACCATAGTTAGAGGACTGTAGGTTTATCATTGAATAGGTGATACGACTAAAACCCTATCAATAGCATTTTCCTCACTCTCAATAAATGTTTCCATTTTCAGAAATTATATTCACAAACAAAAGGGATAATTGAAGGCAAATATAAAAAATAGAGAGCTAAATGTGAAAAATATTCAATGAACATTAAATAGCTAGCATTTATAGTGGAGAGAGAATTGTGCTCCCTGTTATGGAGACAACCCATTAAATTTGAATGAAATATAAATGTCCCGCCTTTTACTGTTCATGTTTGTGTTCATTGTCCCTGGTATCACTGTTCATTGTGTGCATCATCTTGCTCATGGTCATTGCCATACCAAAGTTGTTCATCCTTTGGTAACCTGTGTTCATGCGGTATTATCTGTTCATTACTAATAAACTTGTTGTTCATTCCGTGTGTGAAAACTCCTTGCCACTTGCGTTTTGTTTGCAGACATACGCGTTTTGAGCTGTGCGCATGTTGCTCTTCATACTTCCGTATGCAAGATATAATTTGCGTGGAATAAGCCATCCTTGTTATCAGTTCAATTTCTAACAGGTTAGTTTACCTGTGACCTGCTGAACTTGTATTTTTTAACACTTTTTTTGACCTTTTGACAACGACATTTCATTCCCAAAATTTCATGTGACCCAATTTCTCTCTCTTTCTCGACAACACAATTCATCTCACCAGTTTATCTCCCTCATTACCATATTCTACTCTTCATCTTCTCCACTCCCTTTCTTTATAAAATTACTACTCTTGCACTGGCTCTAATAGTACCTGCAAATTCAACAAAAGCAAGGTTGCCTTTGACTTGCGGAAGAATTACAAATCCATTGAAGTGATATGCCAGCAAACACACCAATATGCTTAGCACACCTCATAATTCCATAACTAGATTTCTTCATATTCTCAAGCAACCATCAAGATAAACATATAAACCACACCAGATTTAACACACAAACAGATCTCAAATAGCAATTTCACAACAGAATTCCTAAACTTATTGAACTCTTGCCAAAAGCAAAAGAAATAACTCAATCAACTTATAATCATTAGTCCACCAATCAATTAATCTCTAAACACAAATAACACAACAAATTACACAAAAAAATAATTCTACAATTCACCCAAACAACATCAAAGCAAAAGAAACAACTTAAATCGACATATCTGAAGTTCATATTATTATGAAAAAAAAACCTTTTTGAGCTCTTTCCTGACCCTCATCTTCTTGTCCTCCTCACTCTCATTCTCACCAAATTTTTCACTAACTTCATCATCAACCATTCCCTGCAACTCTTCAACTTTCTTCTCCAACTCTCTAATCTCCTCAAGCGCTTTGACTCTCGTCCTCATCTCCATCTCCCAATCAAACACTTCTTCTTCTTCCTCATCACCACCATTTCCATTTCCATTCATATTATTTCCATTCCCATTCTCTTCGTCGCTTTGGTATTCAACTGAATTCGACTTCTTGGTGAAACTCACTCCATAACTGAAACTATTTATCTCTCTTCGGTACGTTTAGACTCAGTACGGAATCGAATGGTATTAGACGGAGCTAATCACAAATATGTTGAGAGAATGGAGGGTAGGAGTGGAAGACAACATCAATAGCAGTAAGCCACGACTGCAGCAACCACTACTACCATGTCTTTCGAAATGGGCAATAGATTGGTGCCCAAAACTGACATTTATTCTGATGTGTTCCAAAGTGGATGACTTGGGTCATGAGTTTCAGAATCTCTCTCCTTCGTTTTCTTCCAGCTGTGTTAACAAACTTGAAGATTCAGCTAGCAGAAGTGGTGGTGATATTCTTGCAAAAGAATGAAATGGAAGAGGAAACAGAGATACAGAGAAAGAAAAGAAAGAAAAATGGAAAACTGAAAAGGGAAGAAATGAAACAAGGGAAGGGTTTAATGAGGGAAAAAAACAGAAAAAAAAAAATTAAATACAACCTGAAGTAACCTCAAGTAACCGACAGTAACCTAAACTAGCAGGTCACAAATTAAACTAACCTGTTAGAAATTGAAGTGATAACAAAGATGGCTTATTCTAGGATTATTGAAAGTTTAACTTATTAAAAGAAGACCGCGCAAAGGTTGACTTATTCCCGATAATTTTTCCTAAATGTAATACTAATATATTTAATTACATGTCCATAAATGTCATTATACATAAACAAAAGGTAATCAACTTTTTGCAATCATCAAAATTTTACCAAACACATTTATGTGAAAATTTAGTCAAATCCGCTGAACAAAAAGGTAAAACTATAAACTCCAACTCTATTATCTATCCGCTAACCTCTAAACTCTAACTCTATTATCTATCCGCTAACCTCTAAACTTTATTTGCTGAACAAGGCCAATATCAACTTGAATGACCGACTATCTGTATATCTATAGGAGTTGTACCAGTTATATAATTAGAGATATATTGGAAAAAGAAGTACTTAGGCTTTATTTACTTCAACTAAATAATTTTGTTAAATTGAACTTATTTTTACAGATTTGAACTTATTGGTTCTTGATTGAACTTATTTTTCTTGGACTGAACTTATTGCTACTGAACTGAACTTATTTTTATTGAATTCCTTAACAATTTATTAAGGATTGAAACTGATTTTTACTGTCCAGGACTTATTACTACTGAACTTGTTATTACTGAACTGAACTTATTTTTACTAAAATAAAAATAAGTTGACGATAATAGGGCCTTAATAGATAATAGGGCTGGTAAGTACTTTATTGTGCTTATCCATGCTGCATTTTTAGTGTCGATGCATATAGCTTAAGAGCATTTTAGTCTTGCATTGCATGATTTTGATTACTTTGAGCTAAATGGTTGCTTCACCACTCGTTTAGTTATTTTGGATGATTTTCAGACTAACTAACAGATATTTGGAGCACTTTGGGTATTTAGAGACCCTTGGATGGAGGCTAGAGCTTGGAAGAACTTGAAGCAGCTCTACACGGTCGTCAAGAATTGGCCACGACCGTGTACCCTTTCACTTGGAGGATCAGTTTGCAACTGACTAGCAAAGAACATTGGACGTCAGGTCTGCACGGTCGTGTCACTTTGGACACAACCGTGTAGCCATTTGAGCACTCAGGCAGTAGCTTTGAAGATGCTGAAGAACATTAGACATCATGTCTACACGGTCGTGTCACTTTGGACACGACCGTGTAGTGTTTTGAGCACACAAGCAGAAACTTTGAGGATGCTGTGGGCATTTTGGACGCCAGGTCTACGACACGACCGTGTAGTGTTTTCTACACTGAGGCAGTAGCTGTGAAGGGACGCTGAGGAACTTGTGTAACAGGTCTACACGGTCGTGTCGTTTTTGACACGACCGTGTGGACCTGCTTTCGGGGTTTGACCCGTTTTGTCCGTCTTACTTTAATGACTCTTTTAATTAGTTTTCTCAGCTTAGACTCGACATTATCTATTACTCTTAGTTTCTAATTACATTCTCTTAGCCCTAAACTCTCTCTAAACACTAGTTATCTCTTTTGTTCATCTTTGAAGATCGAATTCGTTAATCAATTCAAGTAATTTTTCTTCAATCTCTTCTCTTTAATTCTATTGCTTTGTTTACGATGTTTAATTTATTGAATCTCAATTTCTTAGAATCCATGGTTAGTGAGTAGTTCCTTATCTAGGGTTTGGGTGAAAGCATGAATTAGGGGCTAATTGAGATGTTCTTGTAATTGCTTTATTCATGTCTAATATGCATTGTTCTTGGTGTTTTGACACCTTAGGGTAGACCTTGATCAAGTTTATGCTAGGGCTTAGATTTCAATTACTCTTAATTGATTGTTGTTGTTTAGTCATTCCCATGAATCAACTTAATTTCTAGACCAAGAGATTGAGTAGAAATTAAGAGGATCCTATTTAGGGGTTTTCCAATCAAATTGAATCCATAAATCAATTGTCTAAAGACCATTCGAAAGAGGATTTAGTCGATTGATTAATTGATTACTCTTGAGGACCATTCGAGAGAGGACTCAAGGACTTTAGAGGGAAACTTAACCTTGCATGTTATTCTTTATAGCTTCGTAGTCGCATTAGTGTCGTGTGTTGCCTGAGTTCATGCGAGTAACCCAAGCTCTAGTGTTTTCTCCATTTTATTAATTCTCCTATTTGATTATTAGTCGGTATTCATTAGCTAGTTAGTTAGTTGGTAACCTATTCAATCTCAAACCCAATAACCCTTCACTTAGGTAGTTTTGGACTTAGTGGACTAAAGTCAATCCCAATTTTCTTGTGGTTCGACCCTTGACTTGCCATTACTACGTACTTCGTAGTTGCTCGTTAGGTTTATAAATTGTGTTTGCTAAGCGGTTCTTAGTGCCTTAACGACACACTAAAAACCTCTTATCAAGGGCCTTATCAAAATAAGTTGGTAGATGTGTTTATGCAATAAATCTAATTGAAAAAATTGACAAGATTAATCTCAACTATGGTCGTTTCCACGAGAATACAACTATGGTTATTCCTGTATAATCCCGATTATAAGGGGGATCCGCCACAAATGCTCCCTGACTTGTTTTAACTTGTAAAAACCGTCACATAAAGTGCACGTGACCCTTAATAATGACAATATTTTTCATTTTTTAACCTTAAACTTCCAACCACCATTATCCTTCCTCTTCCTCCCAAACACGCCCTCCCCACCACCCAAGCACGATTTTGCCACCGCCACCCCCCTCTCCTCAACCCAACCCCCCATAAGCCACCATCACCGTTTCCTCTCCTCAACCCAACCAGCCACTAAAGCCCCTCACCCACACTCCTTCCCCCGACACCATAGTCACCCTCCTCTCTCGACACCACCCAAAGTCCTTATAGACCCGCCTGCCACTTTCCCTAACACACCTACCAAGCAACGCCTACCCACCCTTCCTTCTTGTACCGACACCACCCACCGAAAATCCACCATTCTCACCACCACAAGTCCACAACCCACTCTCCTCAGCAACTAGCAACATCGACGGAAAGAGGAAGAGACAAAAAAGAAGAAGGAGAAGGTCGCGAATGAGACGAAAGAAGACGACATCGCGAAAGATGGAACTAGAAGATCGAGAACACTTTCTCGACCTCTGGAACCGCCATTGATGATGACATAGACAATAAACGAAAATCTTCTAGCGTCATTGCTCACCTCATGGGACTCGAACAATTGCCGAGCTCAACTTCGAACTCGACCTCCTCTGACGAAAATGAGAAGAAGTTTGAGCTTTGTAGATTGGCTTTCTAGTCAAGATCGAGAGATACATATTTTTTAATACTCCGAGCTTTCTCTCTCATGTAACTACAAAACCGATGTTATTAGAGAGAGAAAATCAGATCAAACATATGTCATCGCCAGAAACCCCACAAATAATCAGCATAATAATCAGATTGTAAAGAATTAAAGTAGTAATAACAACAATCGGTGGAGATGGTGGAGAGAAAGAGCTATTACAATGCTGCAGATTTTTTTTCGAGTTGGAACTTCCTATAAAGCAACAGCAAGAACAACATCTTATAATTTCATTTATATGTATTTATAGAGAAATTTTCATTTTTTGGTCTTTTGGAATTAGGAAATGATTCATATTTTATCAGATTTTTGAGTTTTGAATTTTCATTATTTGATTTCATTTATCAGATCTTGAGTTGAATTTTGAAGAATCATGTGTGTGTTTTTTATTCACGGTGGATTTTAGGATGAATTGTTGATGGAAGGTGGTCGGCAGAAGGGTGGGGATATGAGGGTGGTTGGCTGAAGGGTGGCAACAGCAGGGTGGTTGGTTAACAAGGGGCAAGGGTGTGGTGGTGGCTTGTGGTTAGGGAGGAAGAAGAGAATAGACGGTCATAGATGGTAATGGTGGTGAGAGGAGAGAAAAAGATGAGATAAATTTAAAAAATTACCCGCTTAGTAGGTTGTAAGTCACCTGAGTGCATTTGTGGCGGATCCCCTACTAGTTCAAATTATACAAGAGTAACCCATAATTGAGCAGCTGGTAAATGGTACACCTTGGTGTATATAGCTCTACGTATACCAAATGAGAATGAGCTGGATAAAATGAGTACGAAGTCAAATGAGTACGACTTTTCCAAATGAGTATAACTTTTTCCCAAATTAGTATGACTTTTTCTAAATGAGTATGACTTTTTCCCAAATGAGTATCCATAACTTACAAATTGTATCCAAAATTTATACTCATTCATAATTTTATACTTATTTTGCAAATCTAAAATATTAAATAAAACTATATCTAAAAGACATGTATATGAAAAATATACATGGAAAACGATAGTGACACTAGCTTTGAGGAAATAAGAAGGCTTACAAATTCCATCTTCAACAACATTTCATTTCTTTGGCGCAATTCGAAGCTTAATCCTCCACCACCAACTCCATCTTTTTCTTCACCACATCAAAAATTAAACTTACAAATAGAAAAAAAAACCTTCAAATTATCATCAACAATGGCGAGAATAAAGCAAACAACCCTTTTGACAATGTCGGCAACATCTTCATTTCTTTGGCACAAATCAGCTTCATCTTCAAAAAATCAAAGAGAAAGAAAGTTAATGACAAACCATCAAAGAGGTAATTGCGTAAAAATCTAACCTAATTTCAGCAAACATGGATAGAAAAAGGGACAGAGAAGAGAGAGAGAGTAGGTGGCGGCGCCAGTGACTCACCGCCCAGACCCTCCGGTCACTCCCTCCGACAGTCGATCGCAATGAAATATCGGCGAGAGTTTACAATTTTGCCCTTGAAATGCCCTTGGAGTAGTGTACACAATAATTTGCGATAATAGAGATTAATATCGGCGAAACAACCATATTATTCCTATCAATTTTTTTCATTTTTGTATAATCTTTTCTAGTTCCATCGCGTGCATATAAAATTATTGGGATCGATTAAATAAACTTGGACCCGTTTGCTAACCGTATCTAAAATTTCGGTAAACCGGGCCATTTCGCTCTCCCTCCCTACCTCCCTCCCTCAGTTTTCTCCCACTTGATTCCCTGGCTAAAACCCTAACCCCTCTTCCTCTCTCGAACTCAAACGCGCACGCACAGATTAAAACTGCCCTATTCTTCTTCAAATAACCCCTCTCCAACTCACACACACTAAGTCTCCAATTCTAAGATGGTGAAGAGGAGCAAAAGTAAGCTTAATCAACACCAACTTAATTACTCCCTTTTATTTTTTAAAACTTTATACTAATATGGATTCATTGATTGATTGATTTTTGCAGAGAGTAAGAGTAAGAGGGTGTCACTGAAGAAGAAGTACAAGATTATCAAAAAAGTGAAGGAACATCACAAGAAGAAAGCAAAAGATGCTAAGAAACTTGGACTAAACAAGAAGAATAAGGTTGAAAAAGATCCTGGTATTCCCAATGAATGGCCTTTTAAGGAGCAGGAGCTCAAAGCTCTCGAGGCTCGCCGTGCTCGTGCCCTCGATGAACTTGAACACAAGAAAGCTGCCCGCAAAGAAAGGGTTTGTCACCTTATCTATTCTCAATTTTGGGTTTTCTTTTTTATATGCTTATAGAGGTAGTGGAAGTGTCAATTTTTTACATTGATTGTTTGCTCTTGTTCTTGTGCTTTAGATCATTTTGGACCTGGTTGGCAATTAATGGATTACCTGATAGTAGCTTATTGTATTAGATGATCAATTGGCACAATTTTGTTGTTAGGGAAATCTTTTTCTTAATAACCTAGATTTATCCTGAGTTTATTGGAAATATAGCAGATATTAAATAAGTATTGATTACAACATTTACATTAAAAATGTTATTCTAATAAAACTTTCAAATGTAACAATTTATTCAGTAGTTAATCTGAAAATACTCCCTTTTTATGAACTTAAGCTAAGTGTGTTACTAATACTTTATCAATAAAGGCATAGACAACGTTTATTTCATATTTATTTTATGTCGATCACTATATAAAAGGTAGATACTCTTCCTGTAGATGCAAAATAATGTATGTATTTTGATTTTGATTTGTGGAGGAGAAAATGATCAAATAGCGTATTTTACTTAGAATTAAGCTGTAATAATAAAATCTTTAGTAACATTGCTGAAATTACAATCAAATGATATTGTGAACTTAGAAAAGTTTGAACTGATTTTGGCAACTTGGGATTAATTGGTCATTTACCTTCATTTTGCAATGCTCTATCCCGAGAAAGCTTTTGAGAATCATTATTGCCCTCAAACCTTTCTCTCTATCTGGCCAACACCCACAAAGGTTTTGACTAGTCAAACTTCTAAAGTGGCCTCAACCCTCTCATTCGACATTACCAAACAGGGCCCTTCTAATAGTACCCCGGCTAGGTATACATAGCTTACTTTTTGTATGAAGGGCATCATACTTCTTGTATTCTGTGTCTTCTTTGTTCTGCATAATCCTTATGTTTGTTTGGTCTATATCTTCACAGAAAATTCATTTCCAATTCAAGAGTTGTTTCTCTTCTAATGATAATTGGGCTTCACCCTGTTCTTATTAAGCTGATATGTTTGTTTGCTCCCAAAATACGCCTTCAGGCTCAAAAAAGAAAGTTGGGATTGCTTGACCACAACAATGGTAGCATTGAGGAGCAATCTATTGAAGAGGAAAAGGAAGAAGATCGGTCTAAGGAATTCATTAAAAACCGAGGTATTTGAAGTTTGCAAGACATGGGATTTTCTAGACCTAAATTTACTTTAGGCTTCCGCCCTTCCAGGCACATCTACTTGGAGTAATGGTTCTGACTTTATTTTTGCAGATAATTCTGACAGGGTGTTTTACAAGGAGCTGGTCAAGGTCATTGAAGCTTCTGATGTCATTTTGGAAGTTCTTGATTCTCGTGATCCCCTTGGTACCCGATGTGTGGATATGGAGAAAATGGTTCTGAATGCGGGTCCCGATAAGAAGCTTGTTCTGCTCTTGAATAAAATAGGTTTGTCTTTGTTTTAGCTCCTGTTTTTTTTTATTGTAAGACCAGAATCCCTACTTGGTGTTTAAGGTTGCTGCATCTTTCATAGTTAGATGCTCTGCCACATTATTGTGCCTTTAGAATGTTTTTTAACCTGATGTTGTTGGTATATGGCATATTGGGAATAAGGAAAGATGGGGGCCAAAATCATAAATTTCGTGATAAGTTTATTCAAACTTTTTTCTGCTTTTCATATGAAGCCTTAGTAGTGCCTTTGAGGTTAAGGTTTTTTTGTGTCTCTAGCCGAGTAGCTTTGTTCTTATACTTGAGTGTCATTTTACTACAATTTGTTATGTATGCAAAAGAAGATTTGGGTGGTAGTGTTTTGTCCCTTTTTCTGTGTGCACTCTTAGATTGAGTTATTTCTTATATGAGAAAGCTACGTTTTTTTTTTTGAGATGCTGTCCATGTGCTGTGTTCTAAACTGCTGCCTATATATCAGATCTTGTACCTCGTGAAGCAGTGGAAAAATGGCTGAAGTATCTTAGAGAAGAATTACCAGCTGTAGCTTTCAAATGTAGCACTCAAGAACAAAGATCAAATTTGGGTTGGAAGTCGTCAAAGGCTGCTAAACCTAGCAACATTCTACAAACCAGTGATTGCCTTGGAGCAGACACGCTAATTAAGCTGCTCAAAAATTACTCAAGGAGTCACGAGGTAAAAATCAAGAATACCATAGAACTCATTTTTAGAATGGCAGCCACTAATGCCAATTAGTTGATAGAACTAATTTGATTTTGAATAATTCTTAATTAGTCATCTTATCATATGATCATCTGTCGGTTATATATTGATTTGTGACCTTTGCAGATCAAAAAGTCGATCACTGTTGGGATTGTGGGGCTTCCCAATGTAGGCAAGAGTAGTCTTATCAATAGTTTGAAGAGATCCCATGTAGTCAATGTTGGTGCAACTCCTGGATTAACTAGGTCACTGCAAGAAGTCCAGTTGGACAAGAATGTCAAATTGATGGACTGTCCTGGGGTTGTTATGCTTAAATCTGGGCAGAATGATGCAACTGTAGCCCTCCGAAATTGCAAAAGAATTGAGAAGCTTGAAGATCCTATTGCACCAGGTATACCTATATTTACCTGCTATTGACGCATTCACGAATCAATGATTTAATGAGTAGCATGGGGTTTAGTCCAGTGTTACCCAGAATCCGGGCCGTCTGGCCGAACTCCAGTCCAGAATGTCCTTACCGGAATGGAGAAGAGATGCGATCCAGGTTGCCGGCAGTCCCATTCCAGTTCGTTGATGGTTGTTCATTGATAGGGGAGTCTGTGTTGTCGTCGTTAGGGACTTGGGGTTTCAAAAACTCTAGATCTGAAAATTAGGACACTAAATCAAAATTACCTGTTTTGCTGAAAATTACGACATTGAAACATGTACGAATAGCTAGAGAGAAGTTTATGTTTATGTATTGGTTGGTTGAATTGCATGAAGAGAAGGGTACTAGCTAGTCCCTAGTTGTTTGTTGGCCTTTTTTCTTCGTACTGTAGTGGCGTTCCGGTATTCGTTTACTTTACATCTTTTTGGGTTGAAATTTCCATGTTAATCTGGTCTACTTTCTCCCCTTCTGCAGTGAAAGAAATTCTTAAACTCTGTCCTGCCCAAGTATTAGTCACATTATACAAGGTCCCTAGCTTCGATACAGTGGATGAGTTTCTGCAGAATGTGGCCACTGTTAGGGGAAGACTTAAGAAAGGTGGTATAGTAGATGTTGATGCAGCCGCAAGGATTGTCCTCCATGACTGGAACGAAGGTATGCTCAAGTAAACAATGATCTTAGGTCATCAATCAATAACCTTCTAAAGTTTTAGAAGCGTGGCAATGTGAAAATTTTTTTGTTAATATTGTGTCCTTTTCAGGTAAAATTCCCTATTATACTATGCCTCCGGTGAGGAACCAAGGAGAAGTCCCTGATTCCGAAACCAAGATAGTTACAGAACTTGGTAAGGAGTTCAATATAGATGAAGTGTATGGAACTGAATCTTCATTCATTGGAAGCTTGAAATCAGTTGATGATTTCCAGCCCGTTGAGGTTCCACCAAATTGTCCAATAAAATTTGATCAACAGATGCTGGAGGTATGTGCTTTTACCTTTCAGTAAATTTGTTTACATACTTTTGAGCTTTACACGGGCTTCCTACAAACTTGTGTAACTCTCCAGGAAGTCACTAACATTTAAGCAGTGTCTTCAAAATGGACTTTAACACCTATAGGAGGTAATGGCTACTGACAGCGGTTAAATTGGTACCAATTTTGGCCTCTCCGTTATCTATTTTGAAAATTGGTACCATTTAACACCTTTGAATAACAACTTTTGCCTTTACTCTGGTAAAATGACCAGTATATCCTGTGAGAATCCCCCTCCCCCCAACCCAACCCCCAAATTTTGCAAGTAACAGTGGAGGAAGTGTGCAATTTTGCTTTCTAGAATTTAAAACAAAAACAAAGATGCTGGTTCACAAAAATCTATAACATTTCTTATGATACAACTAGGGAGATCCACAGCCGTCGTTACAAAACAACGGGGATGTTGATTTGGAAGAAAATGGTGAGGATGCAATCATGGAGACGGAGGAAGAAGAAACAGGAAAGGGGAAGCTAAAAAGTATGGCGAGCAAGCAAAATGAGAAACTTTACGACGAAGAAGGAATGCTCAATACGAAAAAGAAGAGAGCAGAGAAGAAGAGGCGGAAAAAGGCCAGCAAGCTAGTCGCATCAGAGGATACTATGGATGATGACGGTGATTATGATTTTAAGGTCGATTACAAGCGGGGAAGCTCATCTATGAAAGTTGATGACGATGATGATGATGAAGAAGAAATCAAAGCAGAGGTGCCGATGGCTGGTGTAGAATTCAATGATGAGTGATCATATGTGGTATAATTTTCTTTGTAGGATTTGATTTCCCCCAAAATTTTGTTAGTCGTTTATATGTTATCAATAGTGGAATTGGGGAGTATCTTTTTTGGATGTCTTAAATTAATTGCTACATGCCTTTTTTCACTAGTGGTTTTGGTCTGTTTTTCCTTTAAAGTTGAACCCCTCATCAGTTCTCAACTCACTTTTTCTAGTTTACCTTTTTACTTGTCTATATATTTGTGGCAGAAGGCAGAAGCTAACATAACACAATTATTGGACAAAGTGAGTTACAAAATATTGAAATGGTATGTTCAACTACTCAATTAATACAACAACTGAAGTTGTGCAATTGCATGGATAATATACATATATATATTTTGAAAGGAAAATTTTCATATTAAATGAAGGGTAGGTATCAAAGAAAAGTAATATACAATCAAATAAGAATAAATCAAACTCGTCTACAAAGAAACTACAATGAACTAGATCGACTATAGTAGTGCAAACTCCGTATTTGCTGAATTTTGCAGCTATTAATGAAACCGTCTATCATTTGGACATAGTTTAGAGAAGAACATTGTTAATCTAACAAAGTTGACTGCATTCAGGATTTTGATACCTTCATGTTGATAGTCTTGAACTTCAGCCAATGAAATCTTTACCCCTAGCCGGGCCAACAAACAGTGAACATAATCTTCTAAGCAAATTACAAATACCAAATTCTAATCTTCTATAAGGGAAGAGAAGAAACTCATACACCAAACTCTCACTAAAGGAGAGAACAAACCCAAATAATGGGGAGAAAACTCTCATAAAGAGCGAGAAAGGAGAATTAATCATAACTAAACAAATAAAAACTAAGGAATTAAAGAAGGATTTGGGGCTTACCACCATCAAATAGATGATGGCAGCCCTTTACGGCTGAGAAAGGAATTAGGGTTTTGGATTTTTTGAGATAGAGACGTCTATAACATCACGAAGAACTTAAATCTTTCTGCAAGCATAATATATTACCAATTGTATAGTAGTCTATTATGATAATCGAAATCACGTATGGACAAAAGTGGATTTTATGCCTAAACTTGCGAGATTTATTTGTGTTACATTATGACTAATCTAATGGTTATCTACTACGAATATCTTCTAACAGGACCATGCTGACGATGGAGATATTGTCACCAACTCACACCATAAAGGGCAAGTTCAATTGAAAATTGTCTAACCAAAAGCTCAGTACTGAAAGTACATTGGACGTAGCAAATCTCATCCTCACAAAAAAAAGGTCGATTATGGTACCATTATAATTCAAATTGTTTGGTGGTTAAGATGTTTCCTAGTCTTGTCCAATCAATTATTTTTCTCAATTTATTCCCAAATGTTGAATTTCACAATTCGATAAAGAACAATTTATCATTTAGTTATCAGTTGTAGAGTATCAAAACGGTGTCTTCATGTCACATTTGAATCTTTACCGCGTTGCAATTTCCTCAAGCTATGGATGTCTTCTATATTATCCTCTACATCAACCATTACCAAGATTAGTCTAACGTAAATCATCAAAAAAAAGTC
Organism: Patellifolia procumbens; assembly: GCA_947645195.1. NCBI lineage: Eukaryota > Viridiplantae > Streptophyta > Magnoliopsida > Caryophyllales > Amaranthaceae > Patellifolia > Patellifolia procumbens. The sequence continues at coordinate 2,001,447 of CANSGD010000920.1, forward strand.
TTGACCGAAACCTCTTAGTTATACATGTTAGTTAGTTTTGTTTGGATCAGCTCAACACTGGCCTATTATAGGCAAAAATCCATAACCTACAAAGAAGGAACGATAAATACTACTTCCTCACTTTTCAATTATAAATGAAATTTTGATCTTACACCAACCTTCCTCCTTAAACTTTATGCCTAAAAAAAAGAGAAATCTATTGGAGGTCGGAGGGAGTACTACGCATGCATGACTCAGTAATAACCAAAATTCAATCATACAAGTGCCCAAGAGTTTCAACTCATGAGGTATGACCCTTAAGAGTTAAGAGTAGCTGCTGCGTCAACTAATTCTTAAGCATCTAACTTATCTTTACATAGTTTTCTTTGGTGTATGCTCCAAGTTCACCAAGTCAAATTGGTGTTAGATTTTCTAGTTCAACTTGTGGCAGGGCATTTATGCTTATATTGGCCTTTGCTCCAATATGGAGGAAATTTTTGTTGGTAGCACCCACATCAATTGAAGCTAACAGAACTGCTCTTACATACTCAAATTTCTAATATTTCGGTATTTAATATTAGGTATCTGCGGCTTGTGTTTTGTGTAATACGTCACACTATCTAATGGTAATGGTGTGGCTTGTTTACAATTACACTACCATTATATAGGAGCTCAGCATCCTATTTGTTGTATTCAGAGATTACCTAATTGATATTTTGGGCTAATCATGAAACAAAAAAGTTCAACTATATGGTTCTTAACTTGCATCCTACTGACTACTGTCTACATCATATGCATCTTATAGCTTGGGTTTTACATCTCAGTGAAAATATTATAAGAGCAACATTATATGTCTTACAGCCAAATATCAACATCTTCGATGTTCAACGAGCTATATCCTTGGCTTCCATTCCTGTACTCTGAGAAACTACAAATCATCACTGTGATGAATAAATGGCACATATCACAATGATAATATTTCGTGATTCCTAAGAAGAAAAAGAGCAAAATTAATACCCCTTATTTCTCTGAAAAATTCCCAAGATACTCGCAAATTTCCCCAAATTATACATAATGCCGCTGTCCTATACTTCTATTCACCCATCACCATGATAGGACGAAGTCTCTCTTGTCTCTTCCCAGTTATCAAACAACAGATATAAAAAGTCTTTTCCCCTCGCCTTATCTACTGCCTTCTCTCAGTCCCACAACCAATCAACCACAATCATCTAAACATATCACTGCAATCATTTCAAGTGTCAAAGCTTCAGTAGAATAAACATGCGTAAATGAGACAAGCTGTTGTTGCACATCTGTATTCATGAAAAGAATGTTTAGTGTAAAAAAGATAAAAGCCTCAAAATTTACAAGTTCTCAATGATATAATACCTGGACATCTTTAATCCGTTATCTAATACCTATAAACATAAATTAATAAAAAGATCATAGTTGAGTTCTTCCCAGCAACGGCTTCTGTAAACATATCATGCCCCAACTCGGCAGAGTTAAACATAAGCCTGTCTTCTCGCGAGATTTGAAGTATCTTCATCTGGGAGTTTCTTCATGAGCCTTTATGGCGAAGTACACCATAATCACTTTACATGATTTCAAAAATTTAACAATAAAAGTAGAAATAAAAGATTATTTTGTTAACCCTCTCTTAAAAACCACCTTAAGTGGCAGTTAGACAAAATTGGCCGGATACCGGATGTATGATACAGAGTATACGCCTCAAGGATCAATGCCTGAAGATGAATACCCGGCTCCTTTGATTGACAGGAAGGGTCCACGGTTGGTACTTCGAGTAACCAATTGGGTGTCTAGGAACAAAACGACAACCGTAATGTCATCATGAAAATGTCTTCTAACGCCCCGATCAATCTTCTTAAGATCTGAATATCTCATTTCTCTTTTCTTTGCAGCCTCGCAAAGTGCTGCTTTCACAAGCTTCTTTGCAATTCCCTACCACACGACAAAGTCTATTATATTACACGCTTTATGGAGGCCAAAAACAGGCCAGAAATATGGCTAAAGCCTCAAGTATAACTACAATAGAAAAGTTATTGAAAGTCTGATTTCCTTCTAAAGTTCAAGGCAGAAAGACGGAATTATCAAACAAAATTGACAAAAGTGGAGACAGCGCCACGAGAAATACCGCATTTTTCGCTGTTTTCTTCACAAGTTTTTCCTCCTGGATATTTGCACCATTCACCTTGAGGTTTAACCAAAATTCACCATATACCCTAACTTATTAAAAAGGCGGAATTTACCTTGACGTTTAAACAATTTTCACTGATAACCTTTAATGACTCTTAAATGTCAATTGTTGTGGTATGTTTTGATGTGTTTAAAGGTTTGAGGCCTGACAGCTGTCTTTTGAGCTTCCTAAAGCTATTTCGTAGATTTGGAGTATTTGGTACAAAATTTTTAACCTCGAGGGTATATATGACTATATGGTGCAGACCTAAAAAGTTAGGGTATGTGGTGATATTTCTTAGACCTTGAGGGTATATGGTGAAAATTCCCTTCCTCTCTTTTTCTATATATTTGGGAGATACTCAAATCAAGCTAGTTATCCTCCCATAAGTCAAATTTTCAAAATAATCGACAGGGTTATATATTTCAATGTAGTTACGATATAATCATATGGAAGTTAGATCATCAAATGTCAACTAGAGAAAAAAGGGAACATACATGTCGGGAATTCGTGTTCACAATGTTGACTGCTTCCTGGTTGCTAAGGTGCTCCCATAGGCCATCTGAAGCAAAGATAAGAAACTGGTCTTCAGGGAGGATCTTTTGTACTAATATTGATGGCTCAGCTGTCATTATTGGCTTGTCGAAAGGCTCACGCAATCGAAACTTTGCTAACAGAGGTGCTGCATTGAACTCGGCTTTCTTTAGATAGGCATCACCGATAGATCTTGAAACCTACATAATATTAAAGAATATATAAGAAAAGAGTTGGTTGAGTGATTTTATGACAAAGTAAGAGAGCATAGCTCTATTAGTTGACAGTGCATATAAAAAATTCTTGTCCATCATACATGCCACACTATAATATTATACTGTAGAGCTACGTTTCTGGGACTTTGTACAAATGTTTGTCATACTATTACCATGTAATTTAAGCATTACATGATCAATAAAGAAGCAATGGCTTCATAAGGCATATGCAATTGCTTATGCGGCTGCATCTCTTAGCTCAAAGTGTGCGTCAACCCCTTCTGGCAGTTGCATAAAGTGCCCTTATCCCCGATAAGGTTAAGTGCAAGTATGGTTAGGTATGGGAAGTATCATGCGCTCCGGAAGAAATTTCAAATTATTCTTAGAAAGTGCCAAAAAATATTTGGCTGAACGTAATAAGTTCCACTTACCCAGGTTTCATACAATTTGGTGAAATTTGATCGTAAACTCCGCATGTGACATGATGTGAGTGTTTGTGGCATTCACTGGCGGTCTCAAGCCCGGATAAAGGAGGATAGTTGCGGTAGGCTTGGGGCAACCAGCGTAAAACATAGTCCCATATCATGACATAGATCGACATATGAAAGACGTGGAGTGTCCCCTACTCAATGACGCGTTGCACCTCATAGGCTCAGGTGTAGAAATAAGTATGCAAGGGTTGCTAGGTCGTCGCCCGGAAGTGGCGTGCCATCCGGGGCGCCGGGGGTGGTGTCAAATATGCAAGGGTTCCCGCATCATGGACGGGTGTGGGTAAAGAAGCTAGTCTAGGGTAGTGGTAAGGGTAGTGGTAGAGGTAGTAGGATGCACTTTGAAATGTGGAACATCGGCTCTTTGACGGGAAGATCGGTGGAGGTGATGGAAGTTATGAGGAGGCGAAATTCATATAATGTGCCTTCAAGAGACAAAGTGGGTTGGTGGAAAAGCCAGAGAATTAGCTCAATGGGGTTATTTGGTATTAAGACTAGGAATGGAGTAGGCATCATCATTGATAAGGAATCTATTGATGATGTGGTGGAAGTTTTGAGGAAGAGTGCCTATTAGATTAGTATTAGGGGTTGAGGCGGTGACTATCATACGCGCATATGTACCGCAAGTAGGATTTGAGGCATCTATTAAACAACAATTTTGGGAGATTTAGAGGTGGTTGTGCAACGAGTGCCTATTAGTGAAAAATTGATTGGGCAATCTTAAAGGACATGTGGGCACTAGTCGAGTTGGTTTTGAGAACATTCATGGACGTTTTGGGTATGCGGAAAGATATGAAGCTGGAAGTGGTTTAGACTTTGCATTGGCATTGGTCTTAGTATTATGAACACTTGGTTTCAGAAAAGAGAATCTCACCTTGCAACGTCAACGAGTGGAAGTAACGTGAGTCAGATTGACTTCCTTGAGTAAGGAATGCTTGGCGAAAGAGTTATACAAACCGCTAGGTGATACGGGTGAGAGTGCAGCCACCCAACATAGACTAGTGGTGCTTGATTTTTGGCGTAGAGAGTCTTTAAGAAAGCGAAGACCCAACGTGAAGCCGCGAATTCAAGTGGTGGAAGCTCCAAGGGTAGCACAAAGACAACTTCTTAGCCAAGATAGCTAGTGAAGATATTTGGTCTTGTAGTATAGAAATGGATGTAGATTCGATATGGACTAAGATAGAACATAGTACAAAAGAAGCAGCGAAAGAGGTCCTCGGAGAATCTAAATGAATTGTACCTTCAAGTAAGGACACATATTGGTGGAACGAGGAGGTGAGACAAGCAATAATGAGCAAACGAGAAGGTTATAAATTATAAGGAAAAGATAGAAGTGATGTGAACTATGAGAACTACATAAAGGCTAGAAGAGAAGCAAAGAAGCTTGTACGAAAAGCTAAAGCAAAGGTAAATTAAGTGCTTTATACAAGATTGGATACAATAGAAGGGGAAAAAACATTTATAGAATTGTGCGTATGAGGGACAGGAAAACAAGAGACATAAGAAATGTAAAATGCATCAAGGGTGTCGACCAAAGAGCTCTTGTTGAGGATAAGGAGATAAAGGCCGTACTTTGATACCTTGTATGCGCAAGACATCGGGGATATACACAACCCGCCAAGTATAGTAAATCGAGAGTATGTGAGGAGGCCGCTACGAGTGTGCGACTAATGTGGGGAAGACAGAAGAGTTTCCTATTACGATGGGAGTGCATCAAGGTTCTACACTTAGTCCCTTTCTCTTTGCTCTAGTCATGGACGAACTAACGAGGTATGATGTTTGCAGATAATATTGTTTTGATTGATAAGACGAAGGAAAGTGTTGAAAGTAACATACATTGGAAGCTCATGGTTTTAGATTGAGCAGAAGCAAGACGAAGTTCCTGGAGTGGTTCAGTGGGGTTGGAAGTAGTGAGGCAGGAGCCGTCACATTGGATGGCAAATTGGTTCAAGGATCGAACGTCTTCCGTTAACTTGGATCTATTCTCCAAAATGATGGAAATTTCGATGGAGAAGTGGCTCATAGAATTAACGCAGGTTGGTTAAAGTGGAAGAGCGCCACCGTCTTATGTGATTCCGGGCATTTCCCATAGATTAAAGGGAAATTTCTACTGCATGACGATTAGGCCTGCTTTATGGCACTGAGTGTTGGACGGTGAAACAATGTCACGTTCATAAGATGAATGTGACGGAGATGTATATGTTACAGTGGATGTATGCCAGACAAGGAAGGACTGATTAAGAAATAAGATGATTCGGGAAAAAGTTGGAGTTGTAGCTATTGAAGAAAAGATGAGGATGGTTCAGTTATGTGTAAAGGAGACCAAGTGATATGTCGGTGAGAAGACTTGAAGAGTGGAGGAGTAATCAAATGGTAAGGCACCTAATATGACTTAGATAAAGGTAATTGCCACGGATATGAGTTTATATGGGATCGAAGAGAGCATGACGTTGGATAGAAGTGGGAGGAGGGACAATATTCACGTGGAGGAAGGGGTGTGATTACCATATTTATTTGTTTATCTTTAATTGTGTATGTCTTTGTGCTAAAAGCTTTTCTAAAACTTTTGTAAAACCTTAAGAAAAACCTTTTAAAACTTCTTGTCACTCTTGTCGATGTCATCTCCCTTTTCAACGGTGTCAAATGACTATTGATGTTAGCCGACCCCAAATTATTTTGGGAATAAGGCTTAGTTGTTGTTGTTTGGTGGAAATTTGATCGTTCTTGGAAACTTCACTTCCTTGTTATTCTCAAGCAAACAACTTAACATACTTATGTCAGCCAAGCAAGCAGAAAATATAGGTAGGCATGGCTACAACGAGATATACGACCGTTTTTTATGCTTAGCGGATAGCAAATAGCGGATAGGGGATATATTAACTAGTTTGATTGATGGTAGTATAAGGTGTTTTGACTAATGATTGTATCAACTATTTGTATAAAAGTGTTGAGTAAAATTGGCTAATAGCTAAAATGACATTAAGGACATGAACTTTTACTAAAGACTTAAGAGTAATATTTCTTATCATTCTGATTAAGAAACTTTAAATAAACGTAACTTATAACAATTTCCATATTACTTGAAAAGTGGATCATTAAGCTTTTGATTAATACTTTTATTAGTAAAGGTATTCGGCTAAAAAAAATAGTGATGACATCTACCTACCTTAAACTTTTACTTAAAACATATATAAACTTACCTTACAAACACTTCAAAATTCTGTTAATCCTCAATTGAACTAATTAATAACATTTAGAACCCAATAGTTAAATACTAATCTACCCACCAATCATACTCCTAAGACCCAAGTCCATACCCATGAAAATTTTGTTAGCCTTCGATTTCCTTTTTAACCTCTGTTTCCCTGCTCATGTCCAGTAAAAATCCAAACCCAATTTCACCTCCCTCTCCAATAATTGTGATTAAGACAACAATTCTTCACATGCCATAACTTCAATGAACATGGACCGATGCAACACAAATAATGTGGTCAAACATCACCACATCTCCAAAAATCACCAATCAGATCAAACCAATACCCTCCCACCTTTGATCACAAAGAATCAGATAATTACAAAGAAAATGAACATGCAACACAAGATCAAGTGAGTTGGAAAATCTGGAATGATGTTCTCCACAAATGTTTGCACCATATTTCCATCGAATATGTAATAGGTCAATTTTATGATATAAACCTGCTTCCAATTCCCATGTTGAAAATGAAGATAGAAATCAATTCCCTGGAACGAGTATGAGATGGATGATGCAAAGAATTGATGGGCATGATTGTCATATTGGCTGTAAAATCCACCTCTCTTTTGAAAACGCTGGGTAAGGCAGCATTTTCAAATCAAGAGGTTTGGATGGAATCCTCTTGTCAAAACCTCTCTCTACCAAACACTTGCATTAGCGGTTTTCCAGTCAAACCCTTTAATTGGCCTCAATCCGCTAACTTCTCATCAAACCTCTGTTTACCAAACAAGGCCACAATCTATAACCGCCTGAATATGAGTTAGACAAAATAGGAAAAATATTTTTCTATCCAAATTAACAAGAGGCTATTTTAAATATTGATTAGTTACTCTACTTCTCAGACGAAGAGACAAGAACATGCATCATACATGTCAAATCTTTTCTCTAGATATTCTATCTCCTTCTCTCTTTCCAATGAAAATACAACTATAATATAGGCCCTTATTTTCAGTTCAATTCAATTCTGCTCTGCACAATACTTTGACTTTCATATATCACTATTCAGTTGAGCTCATCTATTATATGCAGAACTATTATATGCCGAAGAGAACAAGCCCATAGTCATGAAGACAAATTTTTCTCAAGAGATGAATGTTAAAAACTAATATCTTAAATCTTTTGCAATGACAATAGATGAAAGCTTAAAAAGACTCTGTTAAACTTATACAACAGGAACAAAAGGGAGAAGAATGTGCACCTGTATAATACCCTTAACACGCCAGACTTTGTGCTTTAAAACAACAATCTGTGGATCATCAGGATGCCTCAACTGCAACTCCTCTCTCACAGATTCAAAACTCGCATTATGCTCTGAAGATAACTGAATAGCTTTTACAGTCTTATCCACCTCATCCAGTTTCCCTAAAACCACACGAGAATCGCCAGCATTTGCAATATAAAGAAATCCACTACATATTACACCCACTAAACAGCAAGAACCTACAGATGCAATTTGCGGCTTTTCTTGCCATAACTCCTTTACTAGCGAGAGAAATTCATCTTCTGTGGCTAAAAATGCTTTCATGATAACATCAGCCGACATCCCTTGATTTTGAGATGTAAACTCTGCACCAAGAATAGCTGGAAAGAGTAAGTAAATTGAAGCATTAGAAACCCAAAAGACAAACCATCAGGGTTATACTAAATCAACATAGGCCACACGTTCGTTACTGATATTACCACATAGTAAATAAGTGAGCAGAATGCAACGTCTTTTAAAAATAAGGAGCAAGAAGACATACTCTTGATGTTCTTGAAAAGATTGTTGCAGACAAATCTAGCTGTTTCTGGACCTCCATGACCATCATATACACCCACATATGTCCCATGCGGGCCATTATCAAGTGAGCCCATAGGTCCAGACTCGAGTTGACTATGGTCTTCCAGCAAGGTGTTGGCTTGCACGACAGCCATGGAGAATTCACCATTTACGTGATTCCCAAAATCTTTATGCCATAAGAGACCGTCAAATCGACCATTTGCGTCTTTGGTAGAAATATCACCTTCAGCAGAAGGCTTCCAGCAAGGGTACACAATCCTCATAAATCCCGAGGTAACCATGCCTCACATATCTCAACCAAATGACCCTGCTATTGATCTATGCAGAGAACCAAATCTAGTGACAAAATTAAACCATAGATTCAAAACTTGTGTTTCTTCAATTTTAATGCCCCGAACACGAGAACTTAAAAACAAATTGAGATCTTCAAACACCATATATCTGTATATAGGTTAATAAAAAAAAGTGAATAAATAGATGTACAAAGATAAGCGAATAGAGGTAAAACATCAAACATGGTAACATGCAACTATCTTTTTCATTCAATAATTTACAATTCTTCAGCAAGACATACATAGCCTACTTATGACAAGCCACAATCGTATGCCGCTAAATACTGAAATCAGTAATAAGAAGAAACATCCCCACCAAAGTTTGTGTTTATCAATAAATGGCTCTTTAAAAGAAATGACATTTCTGCAAAATAGGATAAGCTACTAAATGGGGAACTGCTGCAGCAAGTTTATTATATTCTATAAACGTGGATGGATGAATCTTCATCCCAATAAAATATCGATGTGTCTGTTCTCGTCACGAGTAAGGCTTAATTACTATTCTAGTGGAACTAATCAGCTGAAGCTAGCCAAGGAACAATCTACTCATTATGTTACTCATATTCTTTCACGTTTGCACCCACTGCATATTTTTGACAGCAAAAAGTGGAAATCAAGAAAGATTCATAAGCCAAAGGAAGAGTAGTCATGGTTTTGGTACAATGGATGGTCCAGGCTTTCTTCCATAGATATCATAGCTGAAACCACAGTCAGACGAATGTGTGCAAATGAGCCCATTTGGTTCAAAGTGATACCTTGTATGTGTTTGTGAGATTGCTACATCTACACGGGCCACAGGCTCTACTACTTGAAATAGACAATAAGATAAGCCCTAAATTTTTTTCATAAATTACCCTGGAAATATTATTATTACATATAATTTGTATATTTAGTTGCCTAAGAATGGTTTATTAACAAAGAAGATGAACCCACTTGTCATAATTACTGCTATTCTTTTGGTTAATATATGATAGTGTCACCGGAGAAAATAAAAACACACTATAAAAACAATGATAACAAAATTTTATACGCTAATTTTATCTTTTATAATATGACAGACACTCCTTTGTTCGCATATATTCTTCGTAGATTATCGTGTTGGATATGAATGTTGTTCACTCAAGCGAGAGGTAAATGCTTCATGCCTAATAGTAATCGTAATGAAAATGATGCGGAGTTGTAGTAAAATGATAGTGTGAAAGTGTCATTGATATTTTAGATATAGTAAAGGTGAGTTATTTTCGACTGATGGTACGAAAAGTACACTAAAACAACATGACCCTAAATTCACACTTTATCCCGTCGAAACAATGGGTAAATGAAAAAAGTTTGTTGAAACTCGGTTAGGATGAGTTTCACTCAAATACCAATGAAAAAGCAAATATGATATAGAATTGGTGCGATATGATTATGGTTAATGTTCGTAGAAATTATGACCCCAAGTAGTAAATGTGTTTATCTATCAATTTGTGGAGTAATGCCAAGTATCTAAGCGATATATGTGAATAGTGCATGGCAATTTATTATATACACTTCTCCGCATAATTATAGTGAAGAGCACGGCGGAATCGTAATTTACAAACATAAACAAAAATGTATTGCCGATCTGCCACACGCCGCCGACCTAACCTTGCCGCCGACCTTACCTTCTTAACGGAAAATTAGGTGAGAGAGAAAGAGAGTATATCACTTAACAGATTTCTCATCATTTCTAGAATCTTTTCGATTCTCTAATCTCTATACTCATCTCAAATTTTCTCATCACTTCTTTAATTTCACGAGTTTGTGTCTTTCTACTGAGACTTACACTTCCACACTTCGTAACAGTGGAGACATCCAACAGAGGGGCACGAACTTGGGGTGAAGGAGCTCGTCTTATGGATGACTCTTCCTTACCTTTCAAGAGAAAAAGGGTGTTGTAGGTGGCACCTCTTTCACGACTTTTGAGTTTTGATTGATTTTTTTCCTTTCATATGTTAAGTGTGATTGATTTTTTCATACTCATTTAGCTAACTCTACTCATTTAGCTTAGTATGGTAACACATACTCATGCTCATTTAACGAATTTATATTCATTTAGCTTCATACTAATCTGGGAAACTCATACTCATTTGATGAATTCATATTTATTTAGCTTCATACCCATTTGGAAAATTCTCATTAGGCTAACTCATAGTCATTTGGAAAACTCATATCCATTTGAAAATTCTCATTACGCTAACTCATACTCATATGGCTAAGTCATACTCATTTGGAAAAACTCATACTTATTTGGCTTCATACTTATTTAGTAATGTATACTTATATACTCATTTGGAAAACTCATACTCATTTGGCTCCGTAGTCATTTGACTCATTTGGTGTACATAGAGGTACATACACCAAGGTGTACCTTTTACGATAATGTGTGACATAATATTTTTTTAATTGTATATTCATTAAAAAAATAGTATATTTCACAAAGTAATATATTTATCAAGAAAAGTAATATAATAAATTCTAAAAATTATATTGACACAAAACTGTCATGTTTATTATAGTTATTATAACTTTTGTATACTACATTTGTGACCTTCTTATTTGTCATGTCATGATATATGCACACTCTATACCATCTATCTGTTAGAGACTTGGTATTACTCCAATTGGTGTGTTTAATATTTTCGATTTAGAAGTTAGTTTGTACCTCAAATATTAAATTTACAAAATAATATTATAAAGGATGGTTATAGTGAAAGAATTACACAAAAATCATATCAATTGTCAATCATATTATCCATAGCAAATCCAACAATACATTACAAACAAATAAAATCACCATTCGCAAATCTGCATATGTAATTTCAGTCTATCCAGAATAAGCAATCGATAAACCACCAACAATCAACCAACAAAGCAGAAAACAAGAAAGATTAAACTTGAAATACATACAAAATGTGTGTATATATATATCGATGGGCCAAATTTCCAAGCATGCTAATATAAACATTACCTTGAGCGAAGTTTGAGTTGATAGAAATCAAAACCCGATCAGCAAAGTTGAATATCAGCCCCAAAAATCCCCTCTTATATAAAATGATTGATAAATTAAGTAAAAGATCGTTCTAAACGCAGATAATGGGAGAGACAGGGGGAGGAGATGAAGGAAAAAAAGAAAAAACGAGAGGAGAGAGAAAGGTTTTGGGGCTTCTAATTTTGTATAGACTAATTAACAGTAAAGATTTTTATTTTTTTAAACGAACCTAATTAAGAAAGATAATTAATTCGATACGAATATGTGGGAACATTCCATTTTCTATGTAAAGTTTTGTATTTATAAGAATAAATATATATTTATTTCCTAAATATTGCAATAAGAAAGGGGTTTATTTTGACTTTGACCGAGAACAAAGCATTAAGATAGGCACATTTCTCTCATCCTTTTTTCGCCTTTTATGGCAAACTAACCAAATCCTTGTCTTGTTGATTGTAGTTTTGTTTGTTCGATTTTTCTTAATTGTGGAAAATATGGCAAATTATCCATTTTTATTTTTATTTTTATTTTGATTGATGATTGTGAAATTAACCTCTTAAACCCCTTAAAAAATAATTGTGAAATTAACTTCTTAACCCCCTAAAAATTAGGCTACGTTGCTCTTATCAAATGAGAGTGATAAACTAATTCTCTTATTTATAAGTAAACAATTCTCCGTTATTTATTACACTTGTTATTTATGGTTGACTCAACATATTTGTTACATTTTCTTTTTTAGTAAACATTTTTCTTTACAAAGACACATTTACCCTTCTCTAATTCTACCAACCTAACCTTTATGACTTTCCATTTGACCCTCTCAACTGTCTAGCCGACCTCATTTTTATATAAGAGTGATAAGTTTCTAACGATTAGAGGATGTTTTGTTCTCTAACACATTATATAATGTTTATGTTAACTCATAAATGTTGATAAAAATAAATTTGAAACGATATAATAAAGAATGAATTACCAACACTATATAATATCAACACCAACAATATATGGAAAAATATCAACACTATAAAAATTATATTAAATATGTGTTAGAGGGAATTGCGTCATCTAACCATTAGAGATTTACTTTCCCTCATTTTTGGTTTTGATGTGAGCCTACCTAATTAATTACTGGAAATTTATATTTCCTCCGTTTCAAAATAGATGCCACATTGTACAAATATGGGTGTTTCAAAATAGATGCCACAATGTTTTTTTTTTTGCTTATTTAGTAACTTTTGCCTTATATTTTTACCATTTTACCCTTACTAACTGTTATAATTATACTTAGTATAGCTTAATTAATCTTCTTTTGTGCTACTTAGTAGTAATAATCTTTTACCACCCACCTCTCTCTCTCCTAATTTTACCTCAGACCACTCTCTCCTCAATCTCCAGCCAACCCACCACCTACAACCTCCCACCTAACCACCATAAGCAAACACCACCAAACACTACATTCACCACCAAACACCACATTCACCACCGAAACACCACCGTACCATTCCCATCAAAACACCACCAATCACCACCGTAACACCACCATTACCACCAAACCACCACCATTCACCACCGAAAGTCCGAAACACCACCATTACCCCCCGAAACACCACCATTCACCATTGAAACACCACCATTCACCATCGAAGCACCACAACAACCCGAAATTAAAACCCACAACAACCCCAAATCGAAACCCCCAACAACCATTCACCACCCAACACCAATGAAACACCCAACAACCATTCGATTTGGAGGAGTGGTGATGTGAAGGTGGTGCTGATGTGTAGGAGTGGTGGTGTTCTTTCTCTCTTTTTGAGTTAGGGTTTCGAATCTATGAAGATGGTGGTTGGGGATCTGGGTTTTCGTTTAGGGTTGAAGATAAGATGGTTTTAATGGTGGTCGGTGACGAGGGAGGATGATTCCGGTTGGTTTACTGGTGGGCTTTGTTTGTGGCGGTGGTTTCTAAGGTGTTGGCTGCTGTTGGTGGTGGCTATGGAGGAGGGAGAATGGGTCAGTCATGGTGGAAGGAGGAGAGAGACTGGTGGTGGATTGGGTTGGGTTGTGGGGCTAATTAAAATTTTAATTACATGTCCACCTTACCACTTTCAACTAATTAATCATACTTAGGAATTTTTGCCTAGGAGTCCGTTTTAATAACAATGTGGCATCTATTTTGAAACGGAGGAAGTATGTAACACCTGAGTCTACTGTGGTCTAGGTTTACCCGAAGCCATTTAAGACTTTGCTAATAGTTCGAGTAAAGAACATGAGTAATCGATGTTTGGCTCAACGATAATTGGTAAGGCGTGAAGATGAAGTTTTTCTTTGAATGGATACAAGGAGAAGTATTAGGTGACCCTTCTCTCAAGGGTAAAACATAAGCTATCTAAAAAAGAAAATTGATATAAAGTTTTATCGACATCAAACTCCTAAGTTTTTAAAGTTATAATATGTCCTTGTTTGAAGAGGTAGTCAGCTACTCTGTTAGCTTCTCTGTAGACTTGAAGGTAGTGAAAATTTGTCTAATGTCGTCAACGAGAGTCTGCATACACCATGAGGTGTAGTTGTATTTTCCTTTCAAGATGTTCATGAATACTAAATTGTCTTCTTCAATGACTAAGTATGAAATCTTCATGCTCCTAACTTGGAGAAGACCATTACGGAGGGCAGTGGTTTTGGCTATTAGAGTAGACGACTTTCCCCGGCTTGTATGTCTTTTCCTTTAATATCTTGCGTGAAGAGCCCCTAAGTACAATGCCTACTACTGTCGAGTCTTGAGTAGAGGATTTATCAGAGTTTAATTTGATGAGATTTTGATGTAGAGGGGTCCAACGAACATGGGTGGTGGTTGAAGGTTTGTTTGAGGAAGGGGTGAAAGTATGTAGGTTAGTGTCAATCGAATGGCGTAACTGCCATTCCAACTACATACGTTTTGCTCTAAAGAGTATGCGATTTGGCTGCTAGTTCTCGCTTTTTCAAAAATTAGGGTGTTCTATTCTTTCCATATGCTCCACAAGATTAGGAGAAATTTTGCAACGGTTGATTTGGGTTGAGCTTTGGTAGTGTTTATTAGAGAGGGGAGGATCATTGCATTAATGGGGACAAGGAAGAAAGCTTAATGTAGCGCTATCTTTCCAAAAGTCATTAATGTGTGAGCAGAGTACGAAAAGTCGGTTTATGTCGTCATTTGGAGATTCACATACAAGACAGTAGTTTGGAATCGAGATACTTCTTCTTTCTAAGTTGTTCCTAATAGGAAATCCATTGTGGAGTAGTTGCCATATAATGATTTTGATCTTTGGGGAGATTTCAGCATTCCAAATCTAGTGAAATGGCCATTTTGATGTGTTGAAAAAACAATGATTGTGTGCAAGTCAGGTGTCTGATTTTATTGTAAATTTTCGGGACGAGGTTAAACCCCAATATAGGTCATCTTTCCGGGGTATAGAAAGAAAAGGGATGCCTTTAATTATAAATAAAATGTGGGGATGTAGAAGATCATTAAGGAAGTTAGTATTCCAAGTCATATTTGATCGGATGGCATCTGTACCTTAAGCTAATTATTTTGTACAGTAGATGAGTCTAAGTTTAAAGTTACAATCAAGTTGTTGTTCGCACATCAATTGTCTAACCAAAAGTAGTTGTCACTTCCAAAACCAATTTTCCATCGATTCCTTTGCGGATTAGCTCTCGTATTTGAAGTATGGCTTTTCAAATCGGGCAATCTGTCGGTTTAGACTTGTATTCAAAGAAGGTAGAAATTTTTAGATATTTCTTGCGCATGAGGGACACCCATTAGTTAGTGGGGTTCGTTAGAATTTTCCATGAGAGCTTTGCAAGCATACCTTGGTTCATTTTTTTTGGTTTTGGAGACCTCTCATGATTTTTGGTCTACAATTTTTGTCCTGAGATATGAAAGGGAGGCTTCTTATGTATTGCTTGTTTTGGTTCCAGATCAAGTTGCTATTAATTGAGTCTAGCTTATTCGCAGTAGCAGCTAGAATTTTGGTTGTTGCCATGGTAAAGATAGGAATGATCTCGAGGTTGATTGAATAAGGAATGCGCGTCTTGTTTTGGACACAATAGAGTTCGTCCAAGAATTTAATTAAGTGCTTGTCATTTCTGTTGATAATTGAGTTAAATCTGTCATGATGCTTTTTAAGTTGGGAAATATCATCCTAGATACCTTCCCAACGAGCATTTTGGAAACATATAGAAATGGCTTGTTAATAGGGTCTTTCTTTGGGATTATGTTTTATCAGAGAAATAAATTGATGATCTGATAGTTAATTAATTGTCCAGAGTTTGTGCAGAAATCATCAATTATACTTCGTATTTTTTTAAGTTTTGGCTAGCTGATGAGGTAGCTTTGCAAAAAAAAAGGAGACAATCATCAGCAAAAAAAACAAACCAGGAACTTTATGAGAATCATGGTATAACTTAAAACCTATTCCAGATTTTGCATCCAATGCTGTCTGCAAAGATAATCGTCTGGCCAAAACTTCCATATAAATGATAAAAAGGTATGGAGATAAGGGGCCACCTTGTCGTATCCCTCTCGATAGAAGAAAAAATTCAGAGATTGAGTTATTAATGTTGACTGCGTAGGATGCCAAAGTAGGCGTGAAAATAAAGTGTCTAACAACTATAGTAGGTCACAAGGTCCGTATGCGACTTTTTACCACTATTTATACTTTTATTTTAAATTTGTTTTCATTTAATTTATTTTCACATTCTTTTCCATATTTTTTAAAAGAAAACTAGTTTTTTTTGTCCCAGGCGATACCCTGGGAAAATTCTTGTACTATCTTTTGTATATTGTTTTCTTTTTTATATATATAAAGTATAGAGATAGGATAAGGTAGAACTAAGAGGAGAATTGGAATGAACAAACAAATTACAAATTGAAAAGGGATTGTAATAAGAATTTTTTTTAATATAAATTGTAAAAAGAAAATAAGGTAGAATATTTAATGAGAAATTAGATTGGATAACTAAAGCATGCGCGCATTAGAGAAAAAGTTTGAGGAGCTTATTTTTCTCATAACAAAAATTAAGGTGATGGGATACATAACTTAAAAGCAAAAGTAGATCACAAAAAGAGGTGTAGCCTAGTGGAAAAGTCTTAGAATTCTACTTGATAGGTCACAAGTTCAAATCTTGTTGTATACATTTTGTAGGCATTTTCATATTCTGCGCAATAAATGACATGGAGTGACACGTGTCAGATGGCAATGCTTGATTACGCCTTTTAATATATATATAGATTCTCTATTAGCCTTTTGCCTATCTTCTTTTTTTCCTTTCCTAATTTACCTTCACCTTCTTTTCCATCAATTTTTTTCTTTTTTCTCTTCCTGATTTTCTTGAATTTCCTACCGTTTTTATAAAACATCATTTATTCGTATTATTTATTAAAATATCATTCTATTATTTGAGTGCAAAAATAACTTTTAATAACTAGATATGTTCTTAGGCAAGGTTAAAAAACGCCCTTGATGTATCACATTTATATAAAATTTTTATATGCATTTAGAACTCTTTTTAGAGCATTTAGATGCATAATGATATGAATTACGTAAGTTGTGCTCTACTACTCCCTGTTTGTGTGTTTCGATGATTTTCAGGTTATTTTGATACAAATTGAACATTATTATCAAGGATCTATCCTATTAATCATTGACGATGAAGGTAGCTTGCACAATGATAACAATGCATCTGTTTGGGACAATTTTGAGTTAGAATGAAGCAAAGAGTTAGTGAAAGAAGTGCCAAAACTGACACATTCTCATTATTTTGGTCATAACGTTTGCTAAAAAATTTATAATCAAGACATTCCAATTGGGTTGGATTCTAGACTTCAAGAGCTTTCCAATGATAGGTCACACGCCTCAAACAAACTTTTGGTTTGAGAGATATGACCTTCGCAAGTTGACTCAAAATTGCAGGATTTCCACCCGACGTCCTCAGTTCGGATTGCAGGCTGCAACTCGCGGATCAACTAAAAACTCTAACAATATTCTTTATCATAGTAAATAAATTGCCCGATCGGACCTGACGCTATTTTCTTCCAGCTGCATATTGGAGTTGAAAACAAAGGAAAAAGTATTCCGCCTCGATATGGTTAGGCGGTTTCGCCTGGTCGGGCGGAAAACACGTCATATGTCCCAAACATTCGCCCGAAGGCTTCGGGCGGAAGGGCCGGAGGACCAATTTCTATCTTTTCCGCCCTATTTTAATTGCTTTTATTAGCTTTAGTATAAATAGTTAGAATTATTTTATTTTGGGAACACAATTTTTATTTCCAGCTTTCATTAGTATTAATTTTAGAGATTTTCATAGTTAAACACTCTTAGATTAGTTTCAAAGGTGATTGAACCTTGGATTATTTCAATTAAAGTTATTGCTTTCCGTCATTGGGTATTGTTCTTCTATCTTAGTTCTTTGTTTAGGCTTTGATTGCTTAATTAATTAGTTCATTATGCAAAGTTTAGGTTTTTATATAAGTTTTATTATTGTTGATTCAATTATGTCTTAGTATTCATATTTCTAGGGTTTTAGGGAGGAAAACCATGTTTATACCAAATTCATATTTGAATTGCTATTAGTTTCTAGGTTTTGATTAGATTGATTATGGTGTGATTCGTTCTTGATGAGTGATTAATGTTATTGCGCAGTTCCATTGATTGCTTGTGGTTAATAATTGTTTGCACAGATCCGTCTTACTTTTAGAGGTCCTAGTACACACCAGTAATTCTGATTATGTTAGTGAACATGCAACATATGTTGATTTATGAGCGTTAAGATTTAACCATAGCATAACACGTGCTCTAATCTCTCGACTCTTGACCTAGATATTGATAGTTATTCGACCCTTTTGATTAATATAAGCATGGTGGACCGAACTAATACCCTAGACCTTTAATTCATAGTTTAAAACTCATTTTTATTTTTCTTTCATTAGTCTAATTAGTAGCTCGTTGATTATTCCTTGATCTTGTTTGAAGTAGCTTTTTAACTGATAACTCTGAAAATCTGTCTCCTGTGGATATAACCCTACTTCCCTGACTATTGTTGTTAGAGGACTTTAGGATTTAATCTTGATTAGGTGATACGACTTTAGCCTGTCAGCCCTCTCTGAGTTGGATAAGATAGCTAAAAGTAGAAATATTAAATTAACATAAATAATAATTAGATCGACCTATCCGTGATTTTGAGATATATTCCAAAATTACTACTCCCTCCGTTCCCAAAAGTTGTTCCCGTTTAGAATCTTTGACTTTTTACAAGTAGAGAGAATCTTCTAAATTATCCACAATATATAAGAAAAAAATAGTCACGTGGGATCTTGTTTGATTCATCTCAATGAGTACTTTATTAATATTCAATCATTAGAATTTTTACAAATATGCAATTGAAGATATTGATAGTCTAAAGAACGTTTGGCAAACGTGCAAAGTCAAAGTGGGAACAACTTTTAGGAACAGAGGGAGTACCATTTATTCACAAAAGATGCTTACTGATATACGAGATATGTATGTTACATTCAGCAAACACAAGATGGCGAAGAGGAATTTGAAGTAATGGCAACAATTGAAAGTTGGTTAGAAATTTCAGCTTTAATTTCCATCAATTTTTTTTGGGAACTCTACTAGCACGGTGTACGATCTTTATTAATAAAAAAGTCAACTTTTAGGTTATTAATTCTCTTGTTTTCCCTCCCCTTTTGTGCATCGGAATTCGATTTAGTTGATACGCGTGACTTCCACCACAAAGAGGAGGAAAAAATAGACTTAAAGGTTAATTTTTTGACCTCGATATGATAATAAAGTGTATAACATGACAAATAATGACATATAAGGTATTTTTTCACAAAAAAATATTTTAAAACGTGTTCAATTGGATAATTGAAACACATAACAAATAAGGGTTTTTTGACAAATTTTTCCTAATTATGGTGTTCAAATAATTGAAAATTTATTATTTTAGGTAAAATTGTTAGCCAATAGTTAAGTATATTACTATTTACTAAAACATTCTAATATTATAAAAGAGCATATACATTGGATGCGTTTGATTCGTCTAATTTGATCTGAATTTTTTTACTATAATCTTATCTGATTTGAACTTCTCTGATTTGGTATGAATTTTTCTAATCCGATCTGCAATAAACTTATTATAGCTATTTTTGTTCTTAGTATTTTCTAGTCGATCTTAACTATTTTTGGTCGAAGGGAGTATAATTCAATAGTATTACATTCGGTCTTGCCCAATCCTATGTCAATTTTTTTAATTGAAATTGTCTTGGCACCATAATCACAGTTCGACACATGATCCAATTTTAAGGAATGCATGACAAATTTTTTTGGTGTTGGTTACAACATTCGTAAGAGTCAGAAATCAACCGCTAACCACTTGTTTAAGGGATGAGAGACTTACCACTTACACCAACCAACTTTGATAAGAAATGGGATTCTTAAATGGAAAAATTGACCAGAATAATCCAAACTATAACCGTTCCGCCAACAATAATCCCTACTATGAGTTATTCTTGTATAATCCCAACTATGGGGGAGGTCCGCCACGAATACACCCATGTGACCTGGAACCGGTTAACTAGGTAATTTTTTACTATTTCTTTTCTTTTCTTTTTTTGATTATTACTCCCACCACCAATCCAGCCCATCACTCCTACAACCACCCCCTGCACAACCCCACCCCTGCCATCCACTCCCCTCCCCTTCCTTTCCTCCCCCACCTTGAAACCACAACGACTCCCACAACAACTGTCTCTCTCTCTCTGCCTGTAAGGCCGTAACTGATGTCGCACCTCACCACAACGACTCCCATGCAATCCAGGCCACCCAAAACCTCCGGCAATGCAAGTCCCCAGCCTTCGTAGCCCCCACCTTCCCTCCTCCTCTGTTCCTCCATTTTTGTGGTTTGGTTGAAACTTGAAAGAAACCAAGTTACTGATTCATTGAGAACCAGTTAAATGAGAAAAGAAAATAAAGGGAACCCAAGTTAAGCTTTGACTATAGGTATTAATTATAGCATATTTCACCAATTTATTATTTAAGCTTAAGTTAATGGGTAACTGAGTAAAGATATTATTTTTGGAAGTAAGTTAATCATCTAAATTCTTTATGGATGGAATTTATGTTTTAGAAAGTCATCATATTTTTCGGTGGTTGGAGCTATGTTGAAGAGGGTAAGGAGTGGCAGAGGTGGGTTGGGTTTTAGGGAAGGAAAGCTGGTGAGGGGGTAGGAAGTGGTTGGGTGGGCTTTTGTTTTTTAGGTGGTTGGGGATGGGTTGATAGAGCTGGTTTTTTTTGGTTAGAGCAAGGTTGCAGGGGAAGGGAGAAGGGGAGGGCTGTGGTTTGGGTAGCAGTGGGTGGGGCGGTGGTTTGGGTTGTAGGGGGAGGGGAGGGTAGAAAGAGAAGGTGGTGGCTGGGCTGGGTGGGGGCGGTGGTTTGGTTAGTAGTGGCGTGAGATAGGAAGATGGTATGGTGGCACTGAGGTGGGGAGGAAGAAGCTAAAGGTGAGAAATTAAAATAAATGCAAAAAAAAATAAACAACCAATGAGAGAATGCCACGTGGTCATATTTACCTATTTAACAAGTTGTCTTTCGGTTATGGTGCATTTGTGGCGAACCTCCCCCATAGTTGGAATTATACAAGAATAACTCAAAGGTAAGGACTATTGTTGGCGGAACGGACATAGTTTGGACTAGCCTTATATGCACGTGATGCGTGCCTCGTGTAAAAGAGTAATATGTAAAGATTTGGAAGATACTACATTGTAATTTCTCCAGTGAATTAAGTGTATACATATATAGTTTTCATACTATTAAAAATAATTATTAATTTTTAGTTATTTTGTTTTTTTAAAGGGTGTAATTGTAATCTCAAAAGAGTTTAAATAGTGAAATAATTTAAATACATAAAAAGTGTAATAAATATTAAAGAGTAAAACAACAATAGTGATTTAAAAAACAACACGCCAAAGAAGAGAATAATCTTACAAAATATTCATGGAAGATGTCATCAGCATCATCACTCGTGAGATAAAAAAAAACCCTCTCCCTCTACCACTTTTTAAATCATCCTAATATACTTTATCATGTTTTATGATCAATTTGATCAAATGCACCCCCACTCATGAGCAATCAATCAATTATTCATGTATTTATAAAAAATCAAAAGTATATAAAAATATAGCAAAGTGGGTGTCTATTTGTAGATCTCAAGAAAATATAACCATTGACATTTTTTAAAATTATTTTTATTTTGTAGATTTTTAGATATTTTAGTTTGAAGTTTTAAACATATGTTGCTGAAAATATGATAGCTAAGATAGGAAATAAAAATTAATTCCTTAATAACTTCCTTGATTATTTGATTTTTTTTTCCTTTTCTTAATTTTGGTGTCCACCCCCACCTTTTACTTATATAATAGAGATTATTCTGATTAATTTTTCCTTCTTAAATTTTGCCTTAATAAGGTACATTCAAATATTAACATAATCTAAAAAACCGCAACAGAACTACACAAATCAGAGGCACTCAAACCGAAAACTACGATATCCGACCCGACCCATTCCGATCCAAATAAGCTGATTGTCTGTCATCCCTAGTACCTATCATACCAGAAAATTTAGCGGGGAGCATTTGAAGATCACACGTGCATGATGTTGAAATTTGAAAATGTTGGGAGCATTCACTAGTTGGTACTTGACTTCAGCATCCACAGCAACATTCATCAGTGTATCCAATCCCTGCACCAGACCCAGAAGTCACGTGGTGGCACGTGCCTCATACGCCGTCGAGTCAACCATGGCCGCGAACTCAGCCCGAGTTGCCGTCGCACAGATGACTTCTGTCAACGATCTCTCCGCTAATCTCGCCACCTGTTCTCGTCTCGTCAAGGTCTCTCTTTTTTTTTTAAAATTTTTTATTTTCCTAATTTCTTGAATTTCCAATCACTGGTTTCATCCATTTTGTTGATTAATCTGAGCTAATTGAATGATTAATTATTCATAAATTGAACTAATGATTGAAGCTTTACCCGGATTACATATGTGATAAAACCTAATTTACATAGCATAACTGATTCGACTGTAAATACAACGATTGTATTAAGGAGGATATATACTTGAATCCACAATAAAATGATTCAATTGATCAAAAACAATTGGTTGGACGGAATTTCATTTTCCAAGGGAAAAGAATTGGTTTTCCTCTGTTTGGTTTCTTACGTGAAAAGCTAGGCTCCGTTAGGTTGGACGGAAAATGATGAAAACCCTATATCCAAGGGAAAACTCAATTATAGATTGGGTTTCCTTTGTTTGGTTTCTTACGTGAAAAGTTAGACTAAAAAGGAAGAATGGAATAGATATGGGAAGATAGATGGCAGAACGGAAAGAAGAAAGCAAGGAGAAAAGAGGAAATGTGTTTTCTACTCTACGGAGATCAATAGGAAAAACTTATTTTCCATCCCTTGCTAACCAAACTAGCAAATAGGGAAACTAGTTTTCCAGAAAATGTTTTCCTGCCAACCAAATGGAGCCTTAGTGTTGTCTGTATTTGTTGTTTCACATTTCAAAGCCAAAAATTGGGGGGGGGGGGGGGGGGACGAGATTTTAGTCACCTGCCTTAGCTGTCTTAGTTTGTACAATTTTATGGTCTAAAAAGCATACACAAAGGCGATTCAATTTGCTATAGCATTTTGTTGTTTGATTGTTCACTACAAATCTCTAGTTGTGTACCTACCACTCCGTCGCCTTATTAAGCGTCTAGTGTGAGCTGAGCTCTGGATTTATCGTCTTAAATTGTAGATCATGTCATCCAAATCTATGATAACGACTTTATTGGATTGTTAACTTTAATTGGGAAGCATATGGAGTCAAAGACATAGTAGCAATCTTGAAACATTTTGCTTGATTATTAATATTTGATAGTTTATTGAATTTTTTCTAGTGATTGAATGACCTTTTACTATTTGATATAGGATCCTCGCTCTGCATGAATCCACTCAAGAGCTATGAAAATAACTTTATGAACTAATGTGTGTAGTCTTTACATTGTTGGCTTACGACCTTGATAGATCCAAATCTTAAGATATTGTGCGTACAATAGTGTCCTAACTTTTGTTAAGTGTAATGTTTTCTACTGCTTATTTTCAGTGCAGCTCTTGACAATTCTGTTACTCTCAAGTTTTACTATTCCTTTCAGTTCAATTTTTTCAATTCAATTCAATTCGGTTCAATTCAGCTATTTTCAGCCGAAAAGAACATACCGTAAGTCATGTTCCACTGTATAACATGAAACTTTCAGATGATGATCGTAGGCAGAAAGATTGTAAAACATATTGATGGATGGATAGAGGGAGAGGGGGGGGGTTATTTGAGTGATATACTCCCTCCGTTTCTTTTTGTTTGTCCGTTTCTTTTTGTTTGTCCTACTTTTTCATCTTTCTTTATATGGCAAAATTATATCACCCATCTACCCCTACTTTATCACTTTTTGGTCCCACATGTACCTTAAAAGTTTCTCTCACCTACTTTAATCACCACATTTATTATAAAATAAGTGGACTTCTTACTTGTTGTCCCCACCCACATGCATATGACATTATCTTTCTTGGCATTTGGAGCTACAGTAAATGGGACAAACAAAAAGAAACGGAGGGAGTAGTTTTTAAAAAAAATTAAGTATTGGGGATTTCAATTAATGAACTATTGTTCTCCTCTTGTTGTCTAGGATAATCAAATCAAATTGATAAACAAATATTGGATCTTTGTCCTTAGGTAGCTCTTGCCCATAAAGCACTCTAAAGGATGTGTTCCATGACCAGCTATTAAATACATGAAATCAGACCTCTGTTTGAGTCAATCTCAGTAACTTATCTTATCTAAAGCAGCATCTAGGGATTTGTCGTTTTAGAGGGGTATAGAAAGTGGCTAATCATTTGGATGTTGAACAACAACTTTGCCAACCACTCTTGGGAGCTAATCGATCAATTATTGCCACATGTCAATTAGTTTTTATTCAGTCATTCGGTATAAGAACAGTAGAGGATCCTAGGCATCTCACTTATTCACGAGTTGTAAAGTTTATCTTGGTTTAGCACATGATTACAGGTTATTACGGCCTTAAGAAGATCACTAGTGTATGTTTTGGAACCTACAAGGTTACATATTTGTATTATGGTTTTCCAGTTAAATTCAAATATATCGTTTATATCAAGGTCTGGTATATGTATGAGTCGATGTTCTTTGTAAGACTAAATGGAGTTAAAGTTGTCTGCTTGAAACATTACAGGAAGCAGCAGCTGCTGGGGCCAAACTTCTTTGCTTTCCAGAGTGCTTCTCATATATGGGTGCTCATCTAGGCGACAGCGTTAAAATCAGGGAACCTTTAGATGGACCAATAATGCAAAGATATTGCAGTCTTGCCAGGTGAGGAACTATCTTACTGGGGCAACTGAGTTTTCACTTGTTATAAGCTTATTGGTCATTGATCAAATGAATTAATGCTTTCAGCTTGTAGTAAGTATATTGCTTCGTTGGCTTTTAGCTCTAGATACTATCATACAAATGATCTACTGGCCTTCATTTAATCATTTACCAATTACTTTGTGGGATTATAAATGCTAGTTCAACTCAGGTGCATCTTTAAATATTTATAAAGACATGAGTAAGAGGTATGTCTTCTCTGCTCTTGCTACCTTTGACTTATTTCTCTTGCATGGATTGCAGAGAGTCTCAAATATGGTTGTCTCTTGGAGGTTTTCAAGAAAAGGGCTCTGATGATTCTCATCTGTGTAATACACATGTGCTAGTTGATGATACCGGGAAAATCAGAAGCAAATATCGCAAAATACATTTGTATGTTGTGTCTCTTTCTTTCAGCTGGTTCAGCTTTTTCCTTTTTTTTTTTTCTAGTACTACAAAATCATTCACTACAAGAACCGGCATCCTGAGGGTGGGGAGAGCTGTTTGGAGACAATCTGCACAATATTTAATTCTGAACACGCAAATTCCCTCTCGTGTGGGTAACTTTTTCTGTAAAAGGGGATTAAGAAGGTCAATGTGCACAAAAGCTGTGCATACATAACTGAACATGTCTTCCACTTGTTAGAATTACAACAAATCATCAGAGAGTCACAAACGTTTTATCGCTTTTGTTTTCTCCCTTGAGTGCATTGTCTCTCCATCTGAATACCAATTGATGGGATAACATACCCAAAATGGCGGGGGGAACCGAACAAGAAGTGGAAAGACCAATTCTGCTAGAACTTTTTGGGGGGAGGGGTTGAGCAGGTCAAAAGTAACTAATTGAGATCTTTGATTTGTTTACCTGTTTTAAAGGTTTGATGTGGATGTTCCTGGTGGAACGGTGTACAAGGAAAGCAGCTATACAGAAGCAGGTTTGCAACTTCAACCCTACTGTCTACAATCTGCGCAGTTTGGTCGAGACAAAAGCCATCCATGCCATCAAGCTTTTAGCTTTCCCAGAAATGTCTCTCTTTCTAGAAACATTCATGCCATCTATAAGAAGTATATACTAAAACGTGTAAAGCTAGAGTTGCAGCTCGTCATGTGTCGTCTCATGTCACAACTCACACGCTAACATCACATTCTCTTTTTAATGTTTTCGAAATACATGTCAGAGGTTGTGAACCTGGAACCAATTATTTGTAATGTCATGAGTCATAACCGTACCGCCAAGCCACATCGTTTTTGTTAATATATTTCAAAGAAAAATCTTTTTACCTTTATTAATTTTTCGAAAAGAAGAATGAATACCCTTAACATTATTCTTTCATTACCCTTCTAAATTGTTTAATTTGTTGTTATTTAGAAAATTTATCAATTGTTATATTAATATAAAATATTATTCTAAGCCAATGAAACATAAAACAATAAACAACCCTTGGGCCCACAAGATAGTTAATGTTTACAAAATCGTGTAAATTATGCCATTGTGCGCGGTGCGCCTTGTAAAACAAAGGCCTCTATCTTTAAGTAAAATTTGACATGAATAATCCAAACTTTTATCCATCTTCTCAAAAGAATCTCAACTTTGGACTATTCGGAATAATTCTCAAATTAATCCTACCTGTTATCTTTCTATTGCTTGCGTGTTCATCTTTGGTGTATGGTAGATAGGAAAATTTAACATTTTTGGAATATTTTAAGAAGGTATCCCAAATTTGGGATTACTTTGGGTAGATGGTTGAAAAATATGATAATTTATGTCAGTTTCTTTTCTTTGATCCAATTTTGCACATAATGGTGATTATGGGCTGTGCTGCAAGCAGTATAGCGTTGAGTACAATCGCTTAATTAGGACAAGCAACAAAAATCAATGGTAGAAAAATCAATTTGGTCTTATAACTATAACTCACGTTCTTGTAATTTGAAACGGTTAGTTGTTTGTCCGTTCTTGTCGTTTCAATGAGGATCCCTTATTGCAGAAACAAAGATCTGATAGTACATGATTTGATGAGGGAACTGTGTTGCAACGAGTACCTTGTCAAATTGCTTTCTTACATCAGAAAGTTTAGGCGCATCAGCCATTTTATTACTCTATATAGTATGAGCATGGTAAAGTTATTTTCCAGAAAAATTGTAGGAAAATAATAACATGATTCAGCTGATCAATGAAGTTAAAAAATATATTCTCGTTTGTAGACTTAAAAAGTATTCGAACAAAATCGCCTTTCCCCTTATCTATATTTATTCCAAGCTCCTAGGGTCTCTACAGATTATGTACTTTGGTGATATACCCGATTTCCAGGCAATGATGTTGTGGCAATAGACAGTCCCTGTGGGCGCTTGGGCCTCACTGTTTGCTATGATTTACGATTTCCAGAGTTATACAACTGCTTACGGTTTCAACATGAAGCACAAGTATGAGTAAACTTACATCTCTAATTGTATGCAATTGGCAGCTGGTACTTTGATATTTTTTCCTAATTACATCTTCCTTAATATTCAGGTTCTATTGGTACCATCAGCATTCACAAAAATAACTGGTCAAGCCCACTGGGAGATACTTCTTCGTGCTCGGGCAATCGAAACTCAATGCTACGTAAGGACTTGAATAGTTCATCACCTCCCCCGCAACACTCCCCCCTGTTCCCCAGTCTCCCCCTTTGGCTGGATTCCTCTCTTAGTAGCAGCATGAGTGTTTTAGTATCCATAGCTTGAATCTGTGAATTTTTTGTTTTGATATATTGTGTAATTCTTTTTCTAATATGTGCCCAATTACTCATGCAATTACCATTGTCCTGCCTCATATAAATGAGTGTTGGTCTGCATTGGCAATACCAATTGACATGAAGCAAAAAGCTAGATGAACGTCAGGTAAAGTGCATCGAGGAGGGAAGGGGGTTATACTGTGAATGTCAGCTGTAACACATATGAAATAAATAACTATGCCGCAGGCTCATGCTTAGTCCTAGCAGTCTAGTTCCCTCCCTCTTTGAAGATATAGCCATAATTATTAGTCCACCTAATTCTTGCACTACCATACCTGTATCTAACTCGAGCAGGTATATCTATCTCACTGGTATGGTTAGTGTTTCTGTCTGGGACAGTCATTGAGTGTGGTGGTGGGAAAATGTGGCGTCCAAGCTTTCCTCGCGGTGGTTACCTGCAAAACAAAGGTGGACCTCGGGGTTGATTCCGAGGAACGCCCCTCCGATGCCTAAGTCATCCAAAGATGAAAACACAAGGTCTCTATTGAGAGAAATGAGTACCAAGCGTTAGTATTTTGTGAGTGTTTGTGTGAATATGTTAGAACGTACCTCACTCATGCATGGGCATGAGTATTTATAAGAGACATGGGCTTATGACTGACCTAGCAAGGTAAGTGGCCTTTTGTTGGAAGTGGGCCAAAGCATTAAGATTGTTGATTTACTGTCCACAGCTGGGATGTAGAGAGGTCTGCTCTGCTGTGGGAGCTCTGCCGTTGCTTGGCAGAATGTGGCAGTCTGCTGGGCACACCCCATACAATTTGCCAAAGCAAGAGAATACCTGTTCGAAGAAGATAACTTGAAAACGAAGTTTCAACAACTGCGAAATAACCAAAAGAATGCCAGCAACTTCGAAAACCCAGACAATGTCGAAGGAAAAACCTGAGGAAGATTTTGTGAAAATCGCACTTGAAAACACTGAAGTGAGGTTGAGTTCGCAAGAGAAAGCAGAGAAAACGAGAAATGAGAAGTTCGAAGATGAAGAGAATAAGAAAAGTTTGCAAATTGGTGAGGTACCTCTGTAAATATACGAGCCCCATCAAATCAACGGCGAATGCTCATCATAACTCCCCTTGGGAATTCCAAGAGGCACATTAATTCAAACACAATTAGTGATTCTTGCTCAACACACCATCGACTGGGCGGGAAACAAAACCTCTCTTAGAGGGAAACGAAAAAATCGAAGAAGAGTGACCCCACGTGCCTGTGAGGAGCAGAGTGCCAGGTCAGAATAATTAAACCCAGTGTCTTGTTATCCCCAAACACTGGTCTGGGGGCAAATTGTTTGGGTTTGCCCAGAGCTCCTAGAGCACATTAGCTCTGGACAGTAAATCAACAAAAGCCTTAATGCTTTGGCTCACTTCCAACAAAAGCCCACTTACGTTGCTAAGTCAGTCATAAGCCCATGTCTATTATAAACACTCATGCCCAGACATGAGTGAGGTATGTTCTAACATATTCATACAAACACTCACAAAATACTAGCACTTGGTATTCATTTATCTCAATAGAGACCTTGTGTTTTCATCTTTGGCTGACTTAGGCATCGGAGGGGCGTTCCTCGGTAACAACCCCCAGGCCCACCTTTGTTTTGTGGGTAACCACCGCGAGGAAAGCTTGGACGCACTCATGGACTGTCCCAGACAGAAACAGTTAGTAAATCAAACAGCTTAGTACCATTGTTAAAGGACCGATTGCCTTAGGATGGAGAATGCAGGATTTAGAGTTTTAGACCTATTTGCTAGTCCATATGAATTCACAGCGTATTGCTTAGGCAGCCAACGAGAGGCATAAGGGCAGAAATTTTTATATTTTTGCGATCATAGAATACCAACCCTCTTTATGAACTACGCTTTTTTAGGAAGTCTCTATCCCTTTATTCCTTTTAACATCTTTCACATCATAAACCTACCTGTTGTCAGATTACCGATAAAAAAATTTAGATGTTCAGACAGGGTAAAGGATAACATGCTTGCTACATTGTAGACATTGACTTCAGGTCAACTCAATCTGACTCTTAAGATTTAGTACTTATTCACACCTTTAGAACAATGACAAACCACTGACACAGACAGGTTGTGTAAGCTCAGACTTCAGGTACTCAGGATCATGCTGATTGCCTTCATATATCCTGGTAACTATATTTTTGGTTGGTTTTCTTGGGTAGAGCTCCTAGGTTGCAATGCTTTATTCAACCTGAAGCTCTAGAGTATGTTGTGGTTGATGCTTCAGTAAACAGCCTTAGACCAAAGCCTCGTGTGAGGATGGAATATGCTATGATGTGGGATTTGGAGAGTACGTATTTTGATTTGGTAGGTAGCTCAGTAGTTTTTGAATCCTCCTCAAGGGTGAAATACTCTTATTTGGCATTGAAACTGTTTCCTAGTGTTGAAGGTAATTGTTGACATGTGGGTCTAAATTCGATTAGAACCAATAAGCAGGATCATCAGATAAGAGGCTCTCTCATCAAGTTACTTCGAAATTTGAACTAGTCTTTTGGTATGGATACACTGTACTTGACCCATTCTTTTGCAGGTAATTGCCGCAGCACAAGCTGGTAAGCATAACGAGAAAAGAGAAAGTTACGGAGACTCTTTAATTATTGATCCTTGGGGAACAATAGTTGGTCGACTTCCTGGTAAGCTCATTATCCGAGTCTCTCTCTCCATCTCTCTCTTTCTCTCATTTGAGCGCTTTCTCTTATGTGGCTTGATTGTGCTTGTCAAGATTATGTGATCAAGAAATCTGACATTCTAAAGAATATGATTTGGAGTAGTGCAATATTTATTTTCAATGCTTAATAAAATCAGAAAGGAATGAGTTCCAACATTTTCAATTAGTCTTATATGCACGCCATGCGCGCAACGGCTAAAAACATATTAGTAAAGCATTTAAGATATATTTTCCTTTTTTTTATTTTATTTTTGGTGTCCACCCCCACCTCTTCCCTTATATAATAGAGATGCAACAACAACTAGAATATTGGAACTCATCCCTTGCTGATTTTATTGAGCAGTTAAAATAAATATTGCACTACTTAAATTCATATGCTTTAGCATGTTAGTTTTCTTGATCACATAATCTTGCCAAGCAACTTGTTGCTGCCAATAAGGTTTCTTATTACATGTTAGTAACATCAAGCATGTGTGTGCCTCCTTTTTTTTCTCTTTCCTTTTTGGGCATTTATCCTCTTGTAAGGCTGAAGAGTGTGAGCTACATACCTAAAATCTGCTAGTATTATTATCTATGTATTACATACATATGCATCAACTCAGCCATAAGCCATTTGCCAAATATCGAAGTCAATATTCTTATCCAACAGTTCCTTCTCCCACGACAAGTAATTAGCTAATTACAGCAGATCACAATTCTTTGTTGTAAAAGCTCTGGATGTTGTATTGCCTACTGCACCTTATCTGTGACATCATCCTACTGTATCTTAACTGTTACAGATAAACTTTCAACTGGAATTGCAGTAGCAGATATTGACTTTTCGTATATTGATTCTGTGAGAATGAAGATGCCTGTTGATAAGGTATGTATTTCCAAATAGGCTACTTTTTCTGTCTCACAAAAGACTGAAAATCTTAACTCAATCCATTAGTTCCTGTTTTGGTCAGGTTTATAGTGAACTCAAATATGGTAAAATCTGGTGTAAAATGAGATGGCTCTTAAGAAGTAAAGATGCCTCCCATATTCTACCCGAGAGACGGAACCATAGTCTTCTCTGGATTCATGCCTTCACTTAAGATTTGATCTTTTGATATTTTTTTTGTGCTGGTCGAACTAATTAATAAATTTGTCATATATTTTTTTTCATCTGTTTTTTCCTAATGTAAATTTACTCTCTCATTACAGCAAAGGAAGCCAATCGATTTCTGGAACTCTTCCTCTCTGTGAGCTCGATTTCTGAGTATTGTAGTTTTCTGAAAGCAATTACTCTTCACTGGATCAGGCCTCTTGCCAAACAGTTGCTGACTAAAACAACCAGTGATCGATTTGCATCTCATTACTCTTGCCTCATTCTGGACAAGATCATATTCTTTTTTCTTTTTATCATATAGTTTGCTTGGCTGTTGCAATTTGCAACTGTTTTTCATATACATGTATTAAGAAATCAGATACTTAAGCTATGAGTTACAGATATCAGATACTTTGCCGTTGTAATGTAAATGGATTAATGAGAAACGATGTCTTCTGATTATAAGCGCATCAAAGTTAATCTCAGCAGTGTCTTGGTCCATTATTTGTGGACGAGGCACTTCAAAGTAGAGGAAAAGATAACAAGATACCCCACTTCAAACACCTCACTTAATAGTTGATAAGATTTAAACCTTATTTTGGGTTTGATGGAGCTTAAATCGTAATAGGAAGAGGAAAAACTAGCAACAATTCCAATCACCAATGGTCCTTTCAAAATAAGTAATGCGACGCAAACTTAGTATCAAACTTCCACCTATTCTTTAGAATTCAAAGCTGAATAAAAAAACGTAGCTGGGAAATTGTGAAATTATCTAACGTTTTGGTTGTTCTTATGAACTTTTTTTAAGGTTAACAAAGAAAGAAGGTAATGAACTACAACCTCGCAATTATTTGATCCAACTTAACAAGCAAAATCCCCTTGATAGTTGGAGTCTTGGAGAGGCCCACCTCCAAAATATGGCTCCAATATGCCGCCAATGGGTTGGATTCCATGAGATCCTTACTACAGGATCAAATTTTGATAGTTATTTTTTATTTATTGCCTTATTTTTTATTTATTACACTTAATATAGATAGCGTTGTCATTTATATGCCACACTCATGGTCAAATCTATCATGACATCCAGCACCACCAGCCAACTCAACTCACAATGTTGTCCTCCGCCACTAACAACAGACGTCTTTAACCGTTGCATTCTACCTTCATATTACACCAATTACCATTGCAAATCCTATTTATTACAAACCATACTCTTTATTCCTCTGTGTATTCTTCATCCCTTTTTTCTACTTATTTTTTGCTAATTAAAATTTATGCTTGTGTTTCTAATTTTTATATATTGGCTAATTTTTTTTGTTTGATTCTTTCTACTTTGTTTTGGTACAAATTTATGCTTGAAAATGCTCAGTGTTTCAATTTTTTTGTTTGTTTGTTTTGAAAGTTTCGCCAAACACTAGATGCTTGTGCTTCAACAATTTTTTGGTATATATGCACTATTGTAATGGGTAAATAAATTAAAATTCATTCATCCAATGTGCAATATTAAGCAAAATTCTGGATGGGATGTTAGTGAATTAGACGGTTGTTATAAGCATTTTCAAAAACTTGGTGTGATTTATTTATTTATAGTTAAATGACCTTGTGTAAATTAGAAAAGGTTCCTTTGTATTACTAATAATTGATTTTAACCTTTTGTAACAAAAATACATGCATATATATTTATACAGAGTAAATAATGTATGTATATATATTTGACTAAAAGGTCAGTAAACATTACCAAGATTTGTTGAATCAATTTAAGGACTCTTAACTATTTCCAAAAAAAAATTAAGGACTCTTAACAATAGTTGGTAATAAGAAAATGCTACTCTTACGTAACACTAGAATATAACCCATGTCCTTACATGTCATTTTAATGAAAATCAGCAATCAGCTATTAGTTTATCTTACCAAACACTTTTATAAAAATAGTGCATACAAACAGTTGATCAAATCAACTAATTTTACCAGTTAGTCAAACCAGTTTATATATCAACTATCCGCTATCCGCTATCCGCTAACCACTGAGCACCAAACAGGGCTTATTTAGAATGATGAATAACCATTCCCTTTTTTAATCTATAACACCATCCGAAAATCACTATGCACCATCCCAAAAAAGCAAATAAAAAGAATCGATCTCTCAGACTATTGTTATAAGATATACAAATTACAGAATGAAAAGTAAGAAGACAACTACAAAGATCAAGAAGTATTGATGATAGCAGCAATCAAACCACGTGCTAGTATCAAAGTAATTATTGCTGTTCACAAACTCAGCTCCTTCAAATGATCAAAGAATCCATTCATTTGTCTAGCCATGACAAAAGTATAAAGTCTATATATACCAGGAACTAGTATACCTTTCATTAGCCAAAAAAACCCTTAATCAGAGAAATATTGAGATCAATGCAAGGACTGGACTATAAACACTATGGACATTGATCACCTATCAACCAAGCGTAGGGCTCACTACCTCTGATCATCGTTCCAACAAGAACTCGTGGGTTTGATCAGGACTTGCGAGGAGGTCAAAAGACTTGCTCCCCAGAGTGTCTTTCAGGATTGTGATCTGACCTTCTTTAAGAAGTATATCCTCATCAAGTGCCTCAATTTTCTTTTTCAGCATGTTTACCTCAGAGTTTAGTAGCATGTTTGTCTCAGTGTGTTGCTTCACTTCTTCCCACATCATATCTCTCTCTCCGGTAATTTTTGGCAATATCCCTCTGACAATTGTCAATTCTCTTACGCTCTCCTGAAGATCATTCTGAAGCTGGTTTATCTTGTCTTCCTTTTTCATCATCTACACAAAAGACATTTGTTTATCATCGAAACAAAAAGAAGAGCCATAATTTAACTTCTTTCTGTAATAGTATTTAACAAATACAAGTTTCAAATGTTACAACAACAAATGACAATACTCTAAATTGACAAATTCAAAAGTTTATTTGTGCATCAAAAAGCATTGAATATATATCAAGAATAAATGTTGTACAGCTGACCATTGATTACCGAAATCAGGCCTGACCCAAACCTAAGAGTTATTATAACACTAGATATTTACCTGGAGTTCAAGCTCCTTCATCTTGTGTGTAACACAGGAGAAAGAGTCAAGAGCATTTTGGACTTCACACCTAAGAATATCATTACCCCTCGCTGCAGTTGCCAACTCAGCTTCCAATTGTTCAACTTCTTGGTCTTTGGAATATAGTTTATCTCGCAATATGCTCGTTAGTAGTGTTTCAGCTTTGAGCTCAGATCTGGTCAAATCCTGTACAATTTGGAGAAGGAAAAGATCAATCCTGAAACTGAATCCGTGGTGTTAGGGTATAGCCCGAAAGGGCAGATATACCCAAATAAAAAAAGAAATAAATATCCCCTAACTTATACACTCTGAAACCACAAAAGAACCTTACAACAGATGAATATGCAGGGGAAAGTGGAAATTACATATGATAATGAACTTGCCCCGCGACATCAATAATTGAATTATTGGGGCCACTGAAGTTATGCTAAGTTGATAACCCATACAGAAAGAAATTTTGGGATACTAGGACACAAAATGTAAAACATTCAGCGTCATGTCCCTCAGACACTACCTCCACCTCAACTGTATGTAGTCTTAGACTTTTTTGAATAGTGACCAATGTAGAAAAGTGGGGTGTGAACTTTGAAGGGCATAGTGGGTGGAGAGTGAGCACTGAGCCCAGAGCATACGAGGAAGAATGCAGGGTTACAAAAAGAGATATTAATGAAGTTAACAGATATTTTAACAACATTCATATTGAAGTCCTTGACAGTAACTTATAAAATTTAAGTTCTAAACAGAACTCTAGGTACAGTTTAGTTCCCTAAAGTGCTTTTACCTCTATAGCAAGACTTATGTTTACCTGTGAATTCCATTCATTCGGCAACTCATATGTGTTATCACCTGCACTTTGGGTATGGGATTCTGAAGCAACAAGGGCAGACTTTTCGTGGAGCGTTGCGGAAATAAATTCCAGACCTCTCATCAGGCTTTCTGTTCCTCGCCTAAAGCCCTGAACTTTCATGTCAGATTCATTGAGAAATTGGACGTCTAAACCACTTGAGTTCGTACATTCGCCATCCTTTTGTCCTCCATTTTGGCCTACTCTTTTAATGATTTCCAGTAACTTTGAAGAAAGATGGGTGCTCTCATTAAGTAACGATAAACCCTGTTTTTGCAAGCAAAGAACACGGGTCGACAGTTCCTCGTCTAGCTTGAATGTTACGGAACCGCCTCTTTTCCCACAGGCTTGTAGGCGTTCCAACAGGCGAACATTCTCATGCCGGAGCAAATTGACTTCCTGCTTGTAAGATTCAATCTCTCTTCTTAGTGCCTGCTCAACTCCTGTCAATCTTATTTGCTCCATCTGAAGCTTCTGAACATGCTTGTCAGAATTCTCTATAAGATGCTGATGCTTCTTCTGGACTAATTCCCCAAGTTCCCCTCTTAGCCCATCTATTGTTTTCTCTTGTTCACTGCAGGTTCTGAGTAACCTGGCCACACATGAATGCAATTCCTTGCACTCCTCCTCTTTCTCTCTGTAACCTGTTTGAATGTAACCTCTATCTTCTTCAGTCGTCTTGTATTTATCTTGTAATTCACATAAATTTTGGTGAAGAACTCGATTCTCCCCTCTTGCAGACTCTAACATAGAAGTCAAATCCTTAATCTGTTTTTCAGAAAAGCTTATTGTGTTCATCCTCTCAGCTTCCATTTCACTGAAGGAAGAAAGTTCCCTTTGCAAGAATACATTTTGCTCAGCAAGCTCCCTCACTCGTTCCCGGAGTCTCTGCTCTTCTGCCTTGTATTTCTCCACCTTCGATGACCAATCACTCGACCTTCTATCCAACTCCTTCTCAAGTGCAGATTGCATCTCAATCTTTTCCTCCTGCAATCTTTGTGTCCGTGAATCCAATTCCAACCTTGCATACCTAATTTGTTCTTTTAAAGAGCTCCTGTCAGAAAGCTGATTTTCCAGAACAGCAGAAACCTCAAGCTGCAGGCTTATCTTCTCCTCAGACAGGTTTCTAATTCTCTGAATTAATGCTGGAACATTGAATTCCACATCTTGGAGAAATAACTCCTGTTCAAGCTCTTCCGAAAGCAACAAGAACCTGTCCTGGGCCTCCTTAAATTTAAATTTCAATTCCGCATCCAAGTCATCCTCATTACCTAATTCATAACTGCAATTACTATTATGCTCAAGACTTCGGCAATTTCCATCCTGATGCCTATTTGTTGATGTATAAACTCCGTCCGGCGGAAAATCTGTATGATAAGGGTTATCAAACTTTAAACCTGAATCTCTATTCAAGGACCCATTGTAAACATCTTCAATCGTTATGGGAACATCAGGATCAGGATCAAGATCGTTTGAATTTATTCTAGGGTAATTCCTAGACTGACACAACTTTTCAATAACATGCTTTGCTAGTTCCTGAGGAGATTCATGTCTAAATCCAGTTTCAACCCAATTTCGAGACGAAAGATAACACTCTGCTTCTTTAGCCCCTCCAAATGAATGGGTTCTAGCCTTATCTTTGATACTGCCAGTTGGAGAACCAGGCGCTGTGCAACGAACTCTTGGCGGCTTTTTACCACCCCCATTTCTAGTATGATTTTTTGATGTTTTGCTCCTTGGACTGCCCCTTTGATGATGTTGTTCTCCGTCAATGTAAAGGTCTAGAACCTCATTAGACACATCACTAGAGGTAAATGAAGAATTCCGTGGGTCATAGGAAGCTTGAAAAGATTGAGAAGCAAGTGACTGCCCTCGATAATCACTATCAAGAGAAACTGCTGGAAATCGCTTTGTCTTCACATGCCTCTCTGGAGACAGTGTGCAGCACCTGAATCAACCACCATTGCCAATACATCAGTCACATAAAGTGTCTATGCACATTGAAATGTTTTGTAGAAATCACAAAAGTTATACTTTACCAATATTATAGGAACAAAAAAGTAAAAGAAAAAAATACCGAGATGAATGATTATGGTGCTGAGCTTTAACACTGCTGCTACTTGAAGAAGGAGAGCTACTCCGGTCACTCAAACAAGATAAGTTTCTTTCCCTTGTGTTACCAAGAAAGGCAGTTGAGGAGAATGAGCGGCTTCTTCTAAGACCAACGTCAGTCTCTGCATCACAATTTCTGGCTGGATGCTTTTGAGTTTTAAAAGGTGAGCTGCTAAGACTTCTGGAAATGTCGTCATCTCTCTTCTTCCATCGATTGCTCAGTCCTTCATCAATCGACTTCTCAGAGCACACTGCCTTATCGTTTGACGATCTGAAAAAGAATAATTTCTTCATCATTTGTGGATTTTTTCATAAAAGCTGCGACAAGAACCTTGAAAGCGGATTCTCTTTCAGTGGGCAATAAGATCAATTTAATGTACCTGATGAACAAGGCAGCCATTATTAGTTTATACCATCAACTCTAATATGCTGGCGCAAATAATAGAAACAAAATGCATGTTACTTAGCTTATGAATCAATTCGATAATTTATAGAAACACACTTATATAGAAATGTGGGAGTATGAGTTACAAATGTAACATATAGACTCTCCAATCTCCATCACTGACAGATCACAGTTCAAGGAATGGTAGCCAAAACAGTACATTGGTTAAACACGACAAAAACATATTCATATTGAGAAGTACACCCTCTGAAAAATGCAAATATGCGATGCATCATCGTAAAAAGTATTCATATTTGCAGAGCTCTAAAAATGACACGATTATCATGTCAAATTTTCTACATCTGTCTCTAGCAATTCCCAGTGTACAAGTGCATTTGAATACATTATAGCAACATAACAATAGAATCACAGGCTACTTTGAGCATCACATCTCACAAGCTATATCTGAAGCTATTGAAAGCATCAAATACACACTACAGAATTTGTTACTAACCATGCTAGATAAATACCACATCTTATAGCTGACTCTACTACCAAGGATGAATAAAAGAATAGAGGGCGTTTATACACAATTCATGGGCGAGTTAAGGTCCTTCTTTAATAAGATAACTCTAACTACGAATTTATTGAAATGCCTTTAAATCCTTGTAGTTAGCATCAACCACAATTAAAAAAACAAACACCTAATACATGCAATCTTCATAGGTCCTAACAGGACCAGATTCACATCCGTAGATAAGCAGAAGCTACACCAAAAGAAGCCAAGCAAGTTACATAACCATTTTGACCCAACACAATGATACTACAATCGAAAGAGCATGTTATGACGGCAACCCAAAAAGCACCTATAGTATCCCATAAAAAAGCAAAATTTACAAATTCACAAGGAAAAATTAAATTTAAAGAAGGAATTCACTTCTAACCGACAAATACGACAACAACAACAATGCCGAACAGCCTTAATCCCAATGAAATGCGGCCAACTATGGGTCCGTTCTTTTCAACTTATTTTCAACCCTTATAAGTTCTGATAAGTTCAGACAAGGTCTAATAAGGCTTAATAAGGTCTAATAAGGCTTAATAAGGTCAAATAAGGTCAAATAATATCGAAGAAGGTCTTTTCACTGCTTATAAGTTCATATAAGCAAAAATAAGTTGAAAAGAACGGACCCTACATGAACCAAACAAATCAATGTAAGAGCAAGCAATTGACCAATAAATATGAAAAACAATAATAGCAGAGATTGTGATATAGTATTTCAGAGATAAGAGCTGGTATCAATAGTTTATAGCCATTTAAAAATACTATTTGTCAGACACTGTCACTCAATTAATATTCACTGCAATTATATAATTAACTAGGATTATCAAGATCAATAATAAGGTAAACAATTACACTACTCCTATTTTATAATTAACAAACAATTCAAAATAAAATAGTAGTAAAAGATTCGGATATTAACCTCGCCCTCTTAACCCTAAATGCTGCTAAGCAGAGAAACTGCATCCATGGAAAATAAAAATTCAAAATTTTAGACCTAAAATAAGTATTCGAAAAACTCAGAAATTGTATATGTTTACCAATTCAACAAAAGAAAGAAAGAAAATTCCACAAATTAGCATAAACTTGGAAGCATATTCTTCATATTTATCAACATTTCATTACAGTAATAAGAAGTCGTTATGATGCATGTATCAAATATTAAATTAAAATGAATGAAATTAGAAAATAAGAATGAAGCAAGAAATGAAAGAAAGACTTACTGCTATATTGAAGAAAATGAGAAGTTGCAAAAATGGCGGCGGTTAATGTTGTCAGAGTGGAAAGAAGGAGGAGAAGCAGAAGAAGAAGCTTTTTAATGGGTTTGTGATGAGAGTAAAGGAGGAATGAGAGAAATGAGGAGAGAGATAAAAGGAGAGCTGAAAAGGCGGAAAAGCCCTTTTGGGTTACGGCTTTTATCAACGGTTGGATTTTGGATTAGTTAATTAAGGGAAGGATTTTGAAGGGTGGAATTGTCCAAATACTGTGAGATTTGAATATTTCGAGAGCCGCTTTTTGGAGCGGAGATGAGCGTTTGTACGTTACATTCTTAAACCTCATTTATTTGATCATCATCACCACCTAGCTCTTGTGCTTCCCTCGTTTTAACTTTTTGATAGTTTTTTTTTTTTTTTTTTTGAAAAGAACTTTTTGATAGTTAAAGGAAAGATGAATAGGTTATAGCTAGACCTCGCAAAGCGGTCGGTCGGGTTGGATAGTTTTGGTTCGGGTTAATTTCAGGTCGAGTCATTTCGCTAACAGGTTGACAAACCTTTGATTATGACACAGAATATTTGGTTTTCGGGTCAGGCAGGCAGGCAGGCAGTCGAGGCCGACTTCTTAGTTTCTATTCGTGGCATAAATTTTCGAAACGATCTAAGTTTTTGGTCTCAAACAAAAATTATGAATTAGTTCGCAATTTGTAATTTATTTGCACCTTCAATTTAGAAGTAAAATAACTACCATCTTCTATCATTTTTTACTATCTTTCCAAGCAAGTCTATAATTTAGCAAAAAAAGGTAAGATTGTAATTTCCTGTGGGCACGAAGTCTTCTCTTTCCCTTATATAATAGAGATAACAGTGATTTCCCTTTTACTTGTCATATCTTTTTACCTTAGTTTTTATTATGAAAAAAATGTCTTCTTTCCACCCATATATACACGATGCGTGCGAAAGAGGACAATGTAAGGATTTCGGGGAAATTGTATTGTACTTTCTCCCGTGAGTGTATATATTTTTTCTTATTTTTTAACAAATAATCGTTAAGTTTTAGTAATTTTATTTTTTTCGATGGGTGTAGTTTTAATGTCAAAAGAATTTAAAGAGTGAGACAGAAAAAATACATAATTGAAAATAAGTAATAAGTTTTATAGAATAGATTAAAAATGATGATCTAAAATTAAAACGTCAAAGAAGACAAAAAATTCTACCAAAAGATTAATAGAATATGTCATCTAGAATGAGAATGAGAGAGGGAGTAGGAGAATGAAATGAAAAAATTATAAAAAAGAAACGTTTGATGTTTTATAACCCAAAAGAAATTAAGTTGAAATAAATTTCTATGATTGAAAATATTAAAAAAACTTAACTAAGCTAATTAATTATAGGAACTTTAACTTCCTTCATTTAATTTAATTGATTTTATCTTTTCTTATTTTTAGTGTCCACCTCCACCTCTTCCCTTATACTTTATAGAGACTAGCCTTATATGCACGCGATGCGTGCCTCGTGTGAAAGACTAATATGTAAAGATTTGGAAGAAATTACATCTCCAGTGAATTAAGTGTATACATATATAGTTTTTATAATATTAAAAATAATTATTAAGTTTTATTTATTTTGTTTATTTAGAGGGTGTAATTATTATCTCAAAAGAGTTTAAATAATGAAATAATTGAACTACATAAAAAAAGTGTAATAAATATTAGAGAGTAGAACAACAATAGTGATTTAAAAACAAAATGTCAAAGAAGGCAATAATCTTAAAAAATATTAATGGACGATGTCATTAGCATCATCACTCACTAAATTTCTATGCACGCCATGTGCACGACAATAATTTTATTATGAAATTTCATAATCTACAATAGATAATTTTATGGATAGTCGCATCTTACCACCTAAACTTTTCATGTTTTTAGAAACTCCCACCATAATGATTTTGTTTTAAAAAATTCCACTTATCATTTACAATTTTATTGAAAACTCCCACCACTTAACGGTTTTTTATCAAATTTCATTAACAAAACCGTCAAGTGGGTCCCGCATATACATTTTGTTAACAAAATGGAACTTGAAATAGTTACAATTCTTTCCAAATAGTTGTAATTCATTCCAAATTTGCTCTAAATATGTTGAGGATTTGTCCTTAAATTGATGAAATTGACATCAATTTCAGCGTAAACTAATAACAAAAATGCATATATGGGGCCCACTTAACGGGTTGTTAATGAAACTTAACAAAAATCATTAAGTGGTGGGAGTTTCTAATAAAATTGGGAATGGTAGATGGAAATTTAAAAGAAAAATTCATTAAGGTGAGAGTTTCTAAAAACGTGAAAAATTTAGGTGGTTTTGAAAAAAAATCCTAATTTTATTTGCATACGATGTGTGTTTTGGCTATTGCAACACGATAAAATGTGAAGGTACACAACATATTTTGTTTTCAAGCTAAATTCATTTTGGCTCATATTTCTTTGAAAACATCCCTTACTCCCCACCATCAACTACAATTTCTGTTATATAGTACCCGGTAAGGTATTTTTTGCTCATTGTCCAAATGAGAAAAAAATTCAAAAGTACTTGAAAATACTTTATCATGTTTCTCACTCATGCTAAAATATTTTATCATGATCAAATGTGCCTTCACTCATGAACAATCAATTACTCATGTATTTCAAAATAAAAAATTTCAAAAGTATATAAAAATATAGCAAAGTGGGTGTCTATTTATAGATCTCAAGAAAATATAATCGTTGATATTTTTTTAAATTATTTTTACTTTGTAGATTTTTAGATTTTTTAAATAGAAGTTTTGAACATCTTTTATTAAAAATCTGATGGTTAAATTTGGAAATAAAACTTACTTACTTAATAAACTCATTGATTTATTTTATTTATTTTTCCTTTTTTTCTTTTTGGTGTCCACCCCCACCTCTTCCCTTATATAATAGAGATATAGCCTTGTATGCACGCGATGCGTGCCATAAATTTTCGAAACGATCGAAGTTTTCGGTCTCAAACAAAAATTATGAATTAGTTTGCAATTTGTAATTTATTTGCACCTTCAATTCA
The DNA here is from genome assembly GCA_947645195.1 of Patellifolia procumbens. Taxonomy (NCBI): domain Eukaryota; kingdom Viridiplantae; phylum Streptophyta; class Magnoliopsida; order Caryophyllales; family Amaranthaceae; genus Patellifolia; species Patellifolia procumbens. The sequence goes on from CANSGD010000920.1 coordinate 2,044,527, forward strand.
GAAGTAAAATAACTATCATCTTCTATCATTTTTTTCTATCTTTCCAAGCAAGTCTATAATTTAGCAAAAAATGGTAAGATTGTAATTTCCTGTGATCACGAAGTCCTCTCCTTCCCTTATATAATAGAGATAACATGGATTTCCCTTTTACTTGTCATATCTTTTTACCTTAGTTTTTATTATGAAAAAATATCTTCTTTCCATCCGTATATACACAATGCGTGCGAAAGAGGACAACGTAAGAATTTTGGAGAAATTGTATTGTACTTTCTCCCGTGAGTGTATATATATTTTCTTATTTTTTAACAAATAATCTTTAAGTTTTAGTTATTTTATTTTTTTTGAGGGGTGTAATTATAATGTCAAAAGAATTTAAAGAGTGAAACAAAAAAAATACATAACAGAAAATAAGTAATAAATTTCATAGAATAGATAAACAATAATGCCAAAATTAAAACATCAAAGAAGACAAAAAATTCTACCAAAAGATTAATAGAAGATGTCATTTAGAGCGAGGATGAGAGAGGGAGTAGGAGAGTGAAATGAAAAAAATTATAAAAAGAAATGTTTGATGCTTTATCACCCAAAAGAAATGTTTGATGCTTTATCACCCAAAAGAAATTAGTTTGAAATAAATGGCTATGATTGGAAATATTAAAAAAATAAATTAACTAAGCTAATTAATTATAGGAACTTTAACTTCCTTTATTTAATTTAATTGATTTTATCTTTTCTTATTTTTGGTGTCCACCCCCACCTCTTCCCTTATATAATAGAGATCTCTATACTATAAGGGAAGAGGGGGTGGACACCAAAATTATGAAAAGAAAAAATAATAAAATAAATCAAGGATTTCAAATACAATAATTAAGGAAGTAAATTTTATTTCCAATCTTAGAAATCAGATTTTCAGCAAAATATATTTAAAACTTCAAACTAAAATATCTGAAAATCTACAAAGTAAAAACAATTTTAAAAAATATGAATGGTTATATTTTCTTGAGATCTATAAATAGACACCCATTTTGCTATATTTTTATATACCTTTGATTTTTTTTTTTCAAATATATGGGGTGGTAGAGAGGGTGCATTTAATCAAATTGATAATGAAGTATGATAATGTATTAAGGATGAGTGAGAAAGTGGTAGATAGGGTGATGTATTTTTTTTACTCACGACTGATGACGCTCTAAATGACATCTTAATCTTTGGTAAGATTTTTTGTTTTTTTTTTGTGTTTTGTTTTTAAATCACTATTGTTGATCTACTCTTTAATATTTATTAATTCTCTTTTTTATGCATTTATATTGTTTCACTATTTAAACTCTTTTGAAATTACAATTACACCCTCTTAAAAAACAAAAGAACTAAAACTTAACGATTATTTTTAAAAGTATGAAAAATATGTTTATACTTCACTAAAGATGTAATTTCTCCAAATTCTTACTCGATATTAATATAAAGCAAAACCATTTGTGTCAAGTGTCACTGAATTTGCCATATGTCATGAGAAACTTTTTGCCAAATATCATTATTAGGAAAAAAAATTCATGCCACGTAAATATTTCTATAAAAATATGAATTCAAGATCTCCAATCTCCATGAGATCAATATTTATATATTTATGGAACATATCAAACTAAAAACTACATACGTGCTACATATGAGCCGGTGATTATTTTTTTCATGGTATAAGTACATAGTTTAGAGGATATTACAAGACAACTACCCAAAACATAAGCAATAATTTGTAAAATTTAATTTAGTAGTATTCAGGTTTTTGATTTTGGCTTGGATTTTGTATGACTTTAGTATTCAATTTTTGCTGGAAGTTTTGTAGAAAATCCTTTCTTGCTATGATTGGCGATTTCTATTACCTACATATTTTTTATGGAATTTAGTATGGGATAATTTACTTAAAAATAAGCGACGATTGCTTACTATACTAAATTCGTTAAATGTGACAGGACTTAGTGGTATTATTTTATTTAAAAGAAAAAAGAGTAGGCACAAATTATAAGAGTAGATGTGATAGGAGTTAGTGGACGAGTATATTTATATGATAGTGGTTAGGGTGGCAACGGGTGGGATTTAGGTTGGGTGAGCCATCACCCGCATCCATCACCCGGTTAGACCAACTCTCATCCATCCATTCGTCACCCGGTAAGACCACCATCCGTATCCATCCATCCGTCACCCCGGGTGGACAAGGTGATCATCCATTTAAGATAACTGAACGAGAAAAATTAAATCAAACTTGCAAAATCACAATTCATATATTAACTTCATGTCAAATTAAGATAAGTTCAGTTTATGGAAACATGTCGATACTAATCAAAAGGGAAAATTATTATACTAATGTAAATAAAATGATATATATTTATGAAAATGTAAGAAATGGGTGATGGAGCGGGTGATAAACGGGTGATGGATGAAACTTCCTCACCCTAATCCATCCATCACCCGTTACACGTTCACCCGTCCATCATCCATTTAACTCTATTTTTGACCCTTTTTATTTTTGGGTGGAGCGGGTGATGGATCATCCATTGGATATTGTCATCTCTAATAGTGGTGGGGCCATCTTTTTTAAAATAGTAGATGTGGACGGTTTTCAAAAATAGAAGTGTAAAGATTTTAAGGAAAAACGTATTATGGGACGAAGGGTACAATTTTTAGTATACACGCTGGTGTACCATGAGCATGGTACACCCAACGCTATTATTTTGCTCAAGTAGTCTTGGGTGTACCATGAGTATGATACACCCCAAGACTATTTTTTGCTCAAATAGCCTTGTGTATTATGCTCATGATACACCCGGGTAATGATCAGGGCCATTTGTTTAAAAATAACAGAGAAAACTAATTTTTTATGATAACTTATCAAATTGTTATGTCATACAATTTTTTTATGTAAAAAGGAGAAGAATCTATATAATCTAATTATAAAACAAATAAAAAAGTACACTTGTCGTTTAATTAAGTAAGGTGACCCTGTGGCATTAATAGACGCCTCTCGAATTGAAAGAGTGTGTAATAGGTCACTGATCGAATGCTGACATGTCGTTTTTTCATGGCTTCAACTATATTCAAAAAGATATAAACAATCAATAATATTATTGCAGTATCAATCAGTTTTGTTTTAAACAAGGAAAAAAAATCTCACAATTTATAAAAGGACTAGGAGAATAACGCGTGATGCTTGTAGATCGCAAATAAATTGTGTGATTATTACTAAACTGCAGTTATTTTATTAGAATCAATTGTGTGATTTTTTTTACTAAACTGTAGTTATTTTACTAAACGCGTGATGCTTATAGATCGCAAATAAATTGTTCATCATAGAAATCATATTGTTTTTTTAGTAATAATCACACAATTTAATAATATCACACAATTTTGTTTAAACTGTAAGTTGAAATAAATTTCTATGATTGAAAATATTAAAAAAACTTAACTAAGCTAATTAATTATAGGAACTTTAACTTCCTTCATTTAATTTAATTGATTTTATCTTTTCTTATTTTTAGTGTCCAGCTGTCCACCCCCACCTCTTCCATTATATAATAGAGATACTAGCCTTGTATGCACGCGATGCGTGCCATAAATTTTCGAAACGATCAAAGTTTTCGGTCTCAAACAAAAATTATGAATTAGTTTGCAATTTGTAATTTATTTGCACCTTCAATTCAGAAGTAAAATAACTATCATCTTCTATCAAATAATATTAGAAAAACAGTTTAGAAAAAAAATCACACAATTTATAAAATGACTAGGAGTATATGATAAAAAACTTACTGCAGTTATTAGAATCAATTTATGGAAAACAGAATGAAAGCAAATAGCTTGTGATGCTTTTACATGCAAAATAATATTAGAAAAACAATTTAGTAAATTAGAATCAAAGCAAAGTTAGTATATCTCTGTCATTGACTAATAATGTGTAATGCTTGATGAATTTGAGATTCTTAACATAATACTACCAAACAAAGTATAATATATATCCATATAATCTATATCCACATAATTTAATAAAGCTAATTGATGTGTTAGAATAACATGTAGGTTTTTTTAAAAATTTATTGTAAAATAAATATAAATGTACTATATCAATTGCAATGATACTAATGTAACTAAAATTTCAAATATGAGCCAACTTGAGAAGATAATTGTAATTAATTTTTTTTTGTTCCACGGGAGTCGAATATTTTGACAGGTTGGATTTTTTAATAAAAAATATTTAATTATATAATTAGTGCAACTGTTTATCTATTTTATAACAAATAAATTCATGTGTTTTTTGTAATTAAATGGGTAAAAACAATGAGCTTGATATGTAAAAAAAAAGGAAAAATTGCCTAGAATAATGCAACCTTTTGGCGATTCGCAAATAATAATGCAATCTAAAGATTATTCTGGAATAATGCAACCTTTATACCCCATTTATTTTAAACAGTGCAACCTGAACCCTAGGTAATTTTTTATTTAAAACTTTAAATTTTAATTAATATATTAATAAAAAAATATAAAAAATAAAACCTTCCTAACCCCCCACACACCCCAGCCCACCCTCCCCACCCCCCAGCCCCAGCCCCAGCCCCAGCCCCAGCCCCACCAGCCCCAATCTCCCACGAATGTCCCCCACCCACCCCAACCCAACCCCAGCCCCACCCTCCCCCACCTCCCCGCACCGGACGAAACCCCCTCTGTCTGAAACGCCACACTCACCTCCCCACCTCCCCACCACCGGACGACCTCCTCCCCCCGCCTTCTCTTTCTTTCAATCCTCGTCGTCGCCTGAAACGCCACATTCACCTCCCCATCACCGGCGACCTCCCTTCTCTTTCTTTCAATTCTCGTCGTCGCCTGAAACGCCACCACCGGACGACCTCCCCCCCGCCTTCTCTGAAACGCCACACTCATCTCCCCACCACGAAACCCCCTCCCCCCGCCTTCGCTGCGCCACCACGAAAATGGGGTAGGGTGAGGTCGGCGGTGGCTCTGGTGGTTTGTGGCTGGGAAAATGAAGTGGTGGGATGTGGGTGGGGAGGAGAGAGAGGGCTGACGGTGGGGGGAAGGGGGTGGGGTTTGATTTTCTTTTTTTTTGTTATTTTGTTTTTATTTTACTTTTTAAAATTGTTTATAAGAGCCAATTATTATGCGACAAGTGTCCATTTTACCTATTCTTCAAGTCATAACCGGTTTTGTCCTGTTTAAAATAAATGGGGTATAAAGGTTGCATTATTCCAGAATAATCTTTAGGTTGCATTATTATTTACGAATCGCCAAAAGGTTGCATTATTCTAGGCAATTTTCCTAAAAAAATTCCCGTCTTCCTACGTAACGAGCTAAGTTTTTTTTAATGTAAATAGATGGGTAAAAATAATAGAAATAGAACGGGATAGAACAATAAGGTTGAAAATCACGGCTAAGAACAATAAAGATGTTAGAGTGTAAATCTATTATTTGTTAAAACATATACATGTTTTCATCTAATATACATCGTGGACTTATTTAAAGTTCCTCAGTTTATAATATATTTTCCTCTTGACTGAGTTTCATTGGATCTCGATATTTAAAGCAAGCTTATAACTTATACCTTGAATTTCTTTAGTATAACTTTTTATAACCCATGCAATTTGCACGAGCATTAAATTTTTTGTGCATTTTGGGAATTTGCCACCTATTGCAAATTCTTTTTTATAGAATTTTTACTAGAAAATACTATGAGATAACTAAATCGATGGGTTAGAACAACGGGTATGGTAGGGATTTTTTGTAATTTATGGAAAAGTAATGTAAATTTACTATATTAATTGCATTGATGTAACTAAATTTTCATATATGGGACAACTTGAATTGAAAAAACTTTAAGGTAATCATAATTAGTTTTTGTTATTCTCCGTAGCTCGACAAGAGTTGAATATTTTTTCAGGTTGAATTTTTTTATAATAAAAATTTAATTATATAAGTAGTGTGACTCGCACGGGCTCATACAATCATATAAAGTTTCAAATTTTAACTTTCTATATATATATATAATTTATTATAAAAATGTTCTCGTGTTTTACACGGGCCATGAATCTAGTTCTATATATAAATTAATGGATATTGTTTATGCAATAGATATACATCTATAATACTAACTTAATTTTTTTTCAACAGATACAAGGATAAGATCAAAGGTTACCCTATCTCAGGGATTAACCAATAATCAGAAACCAAGTACAATAAAAGTAAAGAAAATAAACAAAAGGAAAATACAACAAACTATAATAAACTAAACTATAACTAAGATAAACTAGGACAAAGCTTCGCAGGGAAGCAGACTGAGGCGGTGGTCTAAGTGGCAACCCACCGACTTTGGCGGCAATTCAGCGGATCTGAGTAGAACACGACGATCTACAAACTCCTTTGTCGGTGACGAGGGCAGCGATGGTGGTGATTCCTTTCACAGGCGAAATCGGAACCGCAGAACCATCGAGATGGGCAGAAAACTTGTATTATCGTCTTCAAGGGTCGAAACCCAAAAGTAGAAGACAGAATAGGTCCGGGAGGGGAGGTGAGACGGAGATTCCATCTAAGAACCTCTTTTGGTTCACGTTGTTCTCCCTAGCAAGGAGTAAGAGGAAGACGCCGGAAAAGAAGCGGTGAAAGAAGGTGGTGGAGCGGCGGTAAGTCGCAAGAGTCCTCCCTTTCCTCCTTGGTCGTGGCTGATGGCTAGGCAACGACGACAACCTAGAGCTTACAAAATAAGGCGGTTGAATGAAGAGGGGGAAGCGGTGGTAAGGGTGGTGGTGGAGGCGGATGACGGGCAGGGGTTTTTGTGAAACCCTAAGGCTAACCCTTCTCTCTATAATACTAACGTAAATGACTGATATCACAAGTATAAGGATTTTTTGTTCAAAACCATTTGAACTTTTCACGTTTTTATAAACTCCCACCTTAATGATTTTTTTTGTAAATTTCCACCTACCATTTTCAATTTTATTCAAAACTCCCACCACTTAAGGATTTTTGTTAAATTCCATTAAAAAATCCGTTAAATGGACCCCACATATGCATTTTATTATTAATTTACGTTGAAATCAAAGTCAAATTCATCAATTTAAGGGCAAAATCTCAACAAATTTGGAGCAAGTTCGGAACGAATTATAACTATTTGGAAAGAATTGCAACTATTTCATGTTCGATTTCATTAACAAAATGTATATGTGGGACCCACTTAACGATTTTGTTATCAAAAGGTAACAAAAACCGTTAGGTGGTGGGAGGTTTTTAATGAAATTGAAAATGATAGGTGAGAATTTATAAAAAAGAATCATTAAGATGAGAGTTTCTAAAAACGTGAAAAGTGTAGGTGGTAAGATGCGATTTATTCCAAGTATAATGTCAAAATTAAGGTACAAAAATATGATGTACTTTTTATTTTGTCCAAGTTGAAGACGAAAATGGTGTAAAATTCAATTATAAACCTAGAAAAGCCATTGGTCAGGTCGGTTTTCGGTCGGTTCGGGTCAACCAATTTTCCCGTTTTTTGGGTTCGGTTATGTTCGGGTCCCGAGTCATGACTTCGTGTTCATGACCCACTTTTATCAAGTCGGGTCAAGTTTTGCCAGGTCTGGTTATAACCCTTAAAGGTAGTGTTTTGTTTACCAAAATTAGTTTGTGAATCTGGTGATATCCTAGATCCATTTTAGTACTTGCTTCGTAACAAAAAGAATCACCTTTTGCCATCTTAGGCCGTAACAAAATGAATGCAACAAATTCAAATCTTTCCTATTTTAGTAAAGTTTTTAAATTGAAATTACGAAAATAACCTTAATTTATAAACTTTAAAACTGATTAAAAGTTCCTAACAACAAATTACATTACTAACTACAAATCAATCATCCAATTAATGATTTCCACCCTAATCTAACATCAACCACCAGCTTCACCACCACCACCAAAACTGCTAGCACTATAGCCACCACCAAATCTGCCCAAATCACCACCACAACCAACCACTTCACCACAACAACCACAACCATCAAATCCTGCGTTATTCCCTCTGAACGCACCAAATCTGCCCCTAAACTACTCTTCTCGCTGCGATTTTATGGTGGGAGGTTGCGATTTATGGTGGTGGTGTTCAATTTTCGTGGGAGAGGAGGGGGTTGGTGTAAATTCGTGGTGGGGGGTGGGTACGGCTGCGTTTTCGTGGTGGGGTTGGGCTGGGCCGCGATTTCGTGGTGGGGTTGGGGTGGGGCTGCGATTTTCGTGGTGGAGGTGGGTAGAGTTGGGCTCCAATTTCGTGGTGGTGGGTGGGTAGGGCTGCGATTTCGTGGTGGAGTTAGGGTGGGGATGCAGTTTTCTTGGTGCACTTAAGGTGCGACTGCAGTTTTTGTGGTGGGGTTGGGTGGGCTGCGATTTTCATGGTGGGGGGTGGTGGGGTGGCCACTAGGTGGTAGGCAAGAGGTGAGGTGAGGTGAACGTTGTGGTGGGCAATGTTGGTAGGTGGTAGATGTGGTGTTGGTAGGTAGTTGATGTGGTGTTAGTGTTGAAGATGATAATTGTTATGGTGGCCATTAATCATCTTTTAACTTTCTTGCCTTCCACTTAATACCCAAACTAAATCACAATTATCGAATTTTGCCTAGGAGTCCGTGCCCAAAACATTTGTTGCAATAATATTGTTACAACGGAAGTATATTTGATTGAGTTAAAATAATACTACCTCCGTTTCATATGTATTGCAACCTTTGACATTTTGCACTATTCATACACTACCCTTTGACCTTCTTTTGTGATTTATACATAAGGATAAATATAGCCATGTGGGATCTTGTTAGATTCGTCTCGATATATGCTTAATTAATATCAACTTTTTATAATTTTTACTTCAACAAAATTAGATATATTAGCGTCTAAAGTAGTGCGTTGGGAGGCGTAAAACTCCCTATGTTGCAATACATATGGAACAGAGGTAGTAAGTCTTATCGATGTTTACTCTTTTCTTTTTTAAAAATTGGTTATATTACTAAAACCACCTTTTATAACAACTTTTTTGCAAACAAAACTACCTTTTACAAAAAATTAAACACTTATAGTACCTTTTACAGATGTTGTTTCTGATGATGTTGCTCATTTCCTTCTTGAGGTTGTTTCTGATCATACTCCTTGTGTGATTAGATTAGTTGGTTCTTCGGTTAATAAGCCTAAGCCTTTTAGGTTTTTCAATATGTGGGTGCAGGCTGATGATTTTCATGATGTAGTAAGAGCAGCTTGGGGGAGAGGTGTTACAGGGGTTTCTATGTTCAGATTGGTTTCTAAGCTCAAGAGTTTGAAGAGAGAGGTTAAGAATCTTAATAAAAGGAGATTGTCTGATATTGAGCAGGCTACAGAGGAGGTTTTGGTTAAATTGAAGATGGTTCAAAGTTAGATTCAGCTTGATCATCATAATGTTGAGCTTCATAGAGAGGAGAAGATGCTTAGGCAGGATTATGAGGCAAAAAATAAAGCTAGGATGAGCTTTTTGCAACAAAAAGTGAAGCTTAACTGGTTAAAAGTGGGGGATGCCAATACAAGCTATTTTCATGCTTGTTTGAAACAAAGGAGGGCTAGAAATCACATTTACAGACTGAAGAATAGTGAGGGGGTCTGGATGGAATCACAGGAGGAACTAGAAGGTGCTTTTGTGCAGTTTTATACAGGTCTTCTTGGTGTTACTTCAGCTGATAGGAAGAGGGTCAGTAGCTCCATCATTCAAAAAGGGGTTGTTTTGTCTGAGGAGCAGCAGGCAAGGCTGTGTGCTAGTTTCACTGGTAAAGATGTTAAACAGGCCTTGTTTTACATTGACAATGATAAGGCTCTAGGGCCTGATGGTTATACTAGCTTCTTCTTCAAGAAGGATTGGGGCTATGTTGGTCCAGATGTTGTTGAGGCCATTCTGGATTTTTTCCAGACTGCCAGACTGTTGAAACAGGTAAATGCTACTATTTTGTGCTTAATCCCTAAGTGTGATCACCCTCTTGATGTTACACAATTCAGATCCATAGCATGTTGTAATGTTTTGTACAAAGTTATTTCTAAAATGCTTTGTTCAAGATTGAAAGTAGTCCTTCCTACTCTTGTCAACCCTGTCCAAAGTGCTTTTGTAGAGAATATAATATCTTCTTATGTCATGATATTATGAGACATTATAAAAGGAAAAATCAACCTCCTAGATGCACTGTCAAGGTAGATTTGAAGAAAGCTTATGATTCCTTGCATTGGGATTTTATTAAAGAGATGCTTCTTGGGCTGAAATTCCCACAACAGTTTGTAGATTGGATAATGGATTATATTACCTCTCCTTCTTTTTCCCTTAGTTTCAATGGAGTTCTTTGTGGCTTTTTCCAACGAAAGAAAGGTTTGAGGCAGGGTGATCCAATGTCTCCTCTTCTTTTTGTGCTAGCAATGGAGTACCTCACAAGACTGATGAGTAGAATGAGTAAAATGAGTGGTTTTAGCTTCCGTTATAGGTGTGCTCCCTTGGCTCTTACACATCTTATCTTTGCTGATGATTTGATGTTTTTTTGTAAAGGGGATGTGCATTCTGTTGTTTTGATGAAAAGAACTTTGAAAGCTTTTGCTAAATGTTCTGGTTTGGAAGCTAGTCCTGAAAAAACAGCTATCTATTTTGGTAATGTGCCAGATGAGTTTCAGACTAGAATTATTTAGATGACTGGATTTAGGAGAGGTAAGTTACCTTTTAGATAGAAAAAATTGTATCTTACCACCTTTTGTGTATCACTTTTCGTAAATTACCACCTTGACTTTTTTAAAAAAAATTACCACATTTTGGTTCCATTTTTTCATAAACTCCCATCAACTAATGGATTCCGTCAAGAAAACCGTTAATGTGGGGCCCACTTCATTATAACTTTACCAATTACTTGTTTTCCCTTTGAAGATTCATCCTATTACCCTAAACTCCTAATTTTCAGCCATCACCATTGTTTTACCTCCATTCTTTCTACAATGTCTCTTCATTCTTTTACATCCACCCTCTTTCTCCTCCGCGAATCTACTATCTCTCCTCCACGACGCTACTCTATCTCTTGTATTCATTATTTCACAGCAAATCAGTGGGCCATAAGGAAGCTTTGTTGTCGACGAAGCATGATGGAAATCTCCCCATTTACAATCTGGTGTAGTGTACGTGATTGAAGGGAAATTGAGGTAAACCCTAATCTGGGAATATTTTTAGCTAAACAACAATAATCCTAATTCAATTAAATAATCAAAATCTCTAATGTACTTCAACAAGCAAAAACCCTAAATCAATTGAATAACTAAGAACCCTGTGAAGTTAACAAACAAAATCCTAATTCAATTAGACAAGAAAAACCCCAATTTAATTAAACAATCAAAGCCCCTAATTCAATTCAACGAGCAAAAACCTCTAAATCAATTGAACTACCAAGAACCCTAATTGACTTTAACAAGCAAAACCCTATTCAATTGTACAGAAAACGAGTAATTTGTAATGTAATTAAGAAGTGGGCCCCACATTAACGGTTTTCTTTACGGAATCCGTTAGTTGGTGGGAGTTTATAAATAAATGGAACCAAAAGGTGGTAATTTTAAAAAAAAAGTCAAAGTGGTAATATACAATTTTTCCTTTTAGATATTTGGGTGTCCCTATTACATCTAAAAGAATTTCTAGAGCTGATTGTGATTTGCTAGCTGATAAGATTTTGAAAAGGATTATGTCTTGGTGTTCTAGACATCTACCTTATGCTGCTAGGATTGTGTAGGTTAATTCTGTTTTGTTGCATCTTCATACTTATTGGGCTCAGATATTTATCTTGTCTAAGAGTGTGTTGAACAGAATAACTCAGATCTGCAGAGCCTTTCTTTGGGAAGGAAAAATTTACTTAAGTAAACCCCCTTTGGTTGCTTGGTATTGGGTGTGTATGCCTAAGAAAAATGGTGGTTTGGGGGTTTGTGATTGTATTAATTGGAATTGTGCTGCAATTGGAAAGTATGATAAGCAAGTTGCTAGCAAAGCTGATCTTCTGTGGATAAAATGGGTCCATCAAGTCTACATTAAAGAGATTAACTGGTGGGAGTATTCAGCTCCTTCTAGTGCAAGCTGGGTCTGGAAAGGTATTTGCAGAGTTAGAGATATGTTCAGACAGGGCTATGATGATAGAGATCAGTGGAGGAATGAGGTGAGAGGTTATACTATCAAAGATGGTTATTCTTAGCTAAAAGGTTCCTTTGATACAGTTGGATGGCATCATTGGGTTTGGAATGGGTTGAATGTCCCTAAACATTCTTTCATTTCCTGGTTAGTGGCTTTGGGTGAAGTCAGAACTAGAGAGAGATTGGCTGTTGATGGTCTTGAGTGGAAACTGATTGCTTGTTGTGTACTCATGGTGTGGATTCTTGTTCACATTTATTTTTTGACTGTGTTTTTAGTTACAGAGTTGTTTCACAGGTCATGGCATGGTTGGATATTAGCTGTGCTGGGAGTGTGAGTGTGTATACTGTATGGAAGAGATGGGGCAGGAGATAAGTAAGAAGCAGCAACAGGTCTGCTACAACACCTTGGCTGCTACTGTCTATTATGTCTGGAAGGCAAGAAATGATGCTTTCTGGAAGGCTGAAGTTCCTTTTCCTGAGCAGGTGTGTAGAAGCATTAAAACGGATGTGTACAGAAGAGTTAGAGCCAGACTTGATATTAGCTCTCTTTCCTCTGATTTTATAGATTGGTTTTCTCATTTAGAGGATGTAATATAGTGTTTTTGTAGACTTGTTTTTTCTGGTTTTTTTGGCTGTTTTGTTTGGGGGTGTTGGTGGGGCTGTGTGTTGGTTGAGTAGCTTGGTTGATTCTTTTTGTAGGTTGGATTTGTGCTCATTTTTTTGGTAATATAATTCTTACAGTTTACCAAAAAAAAATCAGGGAGAAAACAACTGAACTATTAATTAAACTAAAGAAAGTAATATTAAAACGAGATTTGACTATTGATTAAAGGACTAGGGCATTAATTCGGTCCACCATGCTTATACCAATAAAAAAGGTCGAATAACTAATAAAATCTAAGTCTAGAGTCGAACAATTGGGGCCGATGCTAAGCCTGTGGTCAGGTCATAAAGCCCTCAATTCAACATATATGGCATGATCAACATAATGTCAGAAACGATAGTGTGTTCTAAGCCTCTAAAAGTAAGCCTACGATCAGGTCGTACTCAAGTTGCCAGACGTAATTCATGAAATTGTACTCTAACATAAACTACAAAATCAAGAACGAATCACAACCTAGAACTAATAGTGGACAAAGCCCAATACAAACGCTTTTAAAACCCTTTTTGTTCATAAAACTTGAAAACCTTTACTAGTGGACAAAACACAATACAAACTAGTGCTTAAAAACTCATAAAAACTACTCTCTCTGTTCTCTTTTGTTCTTCCAATTTGAAAAAAAGTCAAAGTAGGAAGAACAAAAGGGAATGGAGGGAGTAATACTTAGGCAATTAAAATACAGCAGTAAATAAATTAATAATATAATAATAATAAAAAAATTTAAAAAAATTGTATGTGGTCCGAAAACCACACAACAAAAACAACAAAGAAAACGAATGGACGAAACTGCCCAAACCGGCGGCCAACAACGAGGCCCATAACACCACCACCGAAAGGCAGCAACGCTAGGCGCACTCATCGGCCACCAGCCGTGGTGGCTGCCGGAAAAATGCACTAAGAGGCGCGCCAAAAGGAGGAAAAACGAGAGAAAAAGAAGAAAGAAAAGAGAAAGAAAAGGGAGAAAATAAAAACCCTTTGCTTCACTTTGATGCTTGAATGATCCTCCTACAAAAATCAATGGAGAAAACTATATTAGAACTTTAATCTATGGAGGAATTGATGGAAGAATAAAACTATATGAGAGAGAAGAGAGAAACCTTAATTGCTCTTTGTGAAGATGGTAGCTTGTAAATGATGGAGGAAACCCTAATTCCTCCTTTTATAGTGGAAAAAGACTACGTTTCGGGGAAAAGACCAAAATACCCTTAATGATAAATTTACCAAAATACCCTTCTTGTTGAAATTACTAAAATACTCTTTACTGAAACTACTAATTTTTAAATAGATTTCATACCTCAAAAATATGGGGATTACAGAAACCATTTTCTCCACCAAAGTGCTCACATTCTGTATAAGAGATTCTCCTAGAACAAATGAGGAATCCAAGTCCTAGAGATCTAAAACGGAAGTCTATCCGTCTTGAAAATCTCCATATTCAAATCCTACACCGTTGAATAATTGACACCACAACAAAAAAAATAGTTTTATGCAGACTAATCCGTAAAATATTAGATTAAGAGAAGACTTTTAAAACTTTGATCTATAAAATTTTCACATCTGTAAATCACCTTTAGGATAATTTGAACTTTCCCACATTTTTAAAGCAAGTATTTCAAAACTCCTACCTTTGTGTTTTTTTAAAACTCCCACCTCAAAACTACTAGACGTTTTAAAACTCCCACCAATTAACGGAATCCGTCAAAGATTCCGTCTTGTGGGGCCCACTTTTGTCCAAATTCATACTTAGAATCACGATATTCTCTCTCCTCAACCCTCTGTTTCTCTCTCTTCTACTTACCCAACAAACTGCCTCCATTTTTCTTCTTCTTCATCGGCTTGTTGTAGAAACACCTCTTTTGTCATCAGCCACTTCACCTTCAAGGCTTCAACCTATCAATGTCATCCAAGAAACACCTCCTTTGTCCTTGCAAATCATTATTTCCACAGTGGCATTTCTTCTTTTGCTCAACTTCTCCAGATGTGATAACACTTCAATCAAACAAGAAAGAACGAAAATCTAAGCAAGAAATTACCTAAAGAGACCTCTAGTTGCAAAATTAGGGTTTCAAACCAACTCAAGTAAACCAATTGAAAAGAACTTAAACATGCCTCTAACAAACCCTAATTCTGTAAACAACAAAAATTTAAGCAAGAAATTCAAATTACCTCAAAATAATTGTAGAAAATCCTCTGAAATGTCAAAAGCAATCTCCTACTTGCAATTTTGCTAGATTTAATTGCAATTTCCCTTCAAGTCCTCCATTCAATGCGTTATGAAGTGAAGAAATACCTCAATTCAAGGCCTTCAACCTTATATTAACTAACTTAGACGAAAGTGGACCCCACAAGAGAGAATCTGTGACGGATTCTATTAATTGGTGGGAGTTTTAAAACGTTTGGTAGTTTTAAGGTGAGAGTTTTTTTTTAAAAAAAGGTGGGAGTTTTGAAATACTTGCTTTAAAAAGGTGGGAAAGTTTAATTTATCCTCACCTTTACAATGAAGAATAACATCATATGAAAAACAAAGGTGAGTCAATTGTAGCCCCTTACATCTGGGATGAAAACCAAAACCAGGACAACTACCACAATGCTAAGGACCCTAGATAAGTACTCCATACACAGAACAAATAGAAGAGGTGAGAGGGGACTCCCTATCTCATTACTCTCTTTGGCTCAAAAAATCCATGAAGACTACCATTTGCTATGATAGAGTATTTAGGAGAATAGATACAAACCATAACTAAATCAATAAATTGTTGAGAATTTCAAAGCAATCATCTCCTTTTTTTCATATCCTTAACAAAGCCCCACTTAGACTTACCATAATCCTTACTATCTTGGCAAACCATAATATTGTGCACCATAAATCTATTGTACACAAAATCACTCTGGTTTTCAACAGTTTTAAGAAGCAAAACAAGCTTCATTCTCTCACATAATACCTTGGAAATACACTTATACACAGCATTACAACAGGAAATAGATCTGAACTCTGTGACACTACCAGGATGCTTGAACTTAGGCACAATGGTAATAGTGGTTTTACCGATCTATCTTAATCTCTTAAAAGGTTCCTATGTTGAAGGAAGTCCAACACTGCAGAGATCACATCATCACCCCCTATGTGCCAGCTATATTTGAATAACTGGCTCCCAAAGGCATCACGCCTGGAGATTTATCTCCATGAATGTTGTACATGGCTCCTTTGACTTCATCGACAGGATAAGGCCTAAAAACATGGTAGCAATCTTTCTCACAATAGCCCCATTAGCTGAACTTCTATTCTCCGTTTTGGACCCCAAAATGAAATTATAGTATTTTAGAAAGGCTTTTGGCACCTCAACAAGATAATCAACCCAGTGACCATGCATATCTTTATGGAGTAAGCTTTATTTTGTTGCTGTTTGTATTTAAGGGATTGGTGAAACACGATATTACATTGGTCCTCGCCTTTAATCCATTACTCCCTAGCTTTTTGCCTCAAGAAAGAAGAAAGAGTGATATGACTCTGAGATGATTGTTTCCCAGCTATACTTTCACTTTCCACACAACCCAGGTCACTATAATTCTCTTAAAGAGCATTTTGTCAAGCTTCTAACTTCAATTTAACTTGCATGGCCTGAACTTCAATATCATGAAACCTAGTTCTATTTAAGGAAATAAGAGCTTTCTTCACAGCTTTCCGCCTCTTCACTACTCCTACTATAAATATCTTAGTACCACAAAAACCTGATTCCAAGCTTGAGAAACCACCTGGTCAAAATTAGGAGTTGCACACCACGTGTTAAAGTAATCGAAATGCTTCTTGCCCATAGCCTGATAAGGAAAAACCTAAAGCATAGCAAGACAACGATCAAACACGCTCTCATTATGTTAGAAAATCTCAGAGTGAGTGAAGAGATTCACCCCAAGCTTCATTACTGAATCCCATGTCTATTCTTGAGAAAATCCTCTTGGAGCCCTCATGTTTATTATTTCAAGTAAAAAAAATTCCCACTATACTTTATTTCATGCATCTGATAATGTATAATGCATCCCCTAAACTCACGAGTTGCATGAAGCCTCACACGAGCCCCAATCTTGTCCTTAGTACTAAGAACTGATATATGTGGACAATGTAACAAGAGGAACCGGATAATTCACCACTCCAAGGCACGGAAACTACGCTTTCCTATTAGTTTTATTTCGCCCGTTTAGGATCACCGGGTTACACGAAATAAGTAATGAGATACAATGGAGTGACAATTCACTTCTATGATCTTAGAAGTGAATCCTAAAGAACTTGTGTTTGATGTGTTTATCAAGAACACTTAAGAAAGTTAATCAGAAATTCTTAAGCAAGCAATCTTGGTTGTGTCAAGGGATGGAGTTCACCTCCTCCTTTTATACACATATGCAAGGGCCCTCATTAAGGACCTTTAATAGGCTCCTTAATAAGGCCCTTAAATCAGCGAATAAAGCCAGACATTAACCATGCAATAACCATGCAAAACCGAGCAAAAACGCTTCAACGGACATAAACGGTCATATCGCAAAACTGAAGCGTCACAGGCAGTGCCCAGTCGCGACTCGCAACCACGGGTCGCGGCCCGCGACCCAGCTGGCCCTGCCCTCCTTTTCTCTTGTTTTCCGGAATTAAATCCTACACCTTTATTTACTTCCCCCATTATGTGAACTAACTAAACCCTTTACCCTTACAAATGTTCCAACAATACTCCTCCCATTTGTAGGGTAATGTTGGACGATTAAAAATCATAAACAAACATGCTCATGCATCATAGAAATATCTAACTATTGAATCTCCACTAGTATAAGTAAACTTAACAACAATTACGATTGAAATGATAGACTAAGCTTTGAATCATTCAATCACTACAAATTATTGAAGTTATAAATACCCATAAGCACACAACTAATGTTCTTTAAAAACCTCCGTCACCTTAGTAGCCATGGTGTCCATATCCATTCATGAGCGTTCCAACTCAAGCCTAGACTTGTTGAAGCGGCCAAACCCCTAACTCATATAGGTAAATATTTTCGCACATGCTCCTGCAATTGAGCATTTTATCAAAGATTTATTAAGAAATTTTAATTTCAACCTCCTTTTCATTGCAGTAACAAGCACTAACCTTGGGATGTATATTACACAAGTGCTTCCGACCTTTAAGGAAAAGTACTATCCTCATTGAATTTGAGATCTAACGTTGTATTAGACATTAAATTGAGTTTTCCTTAGTTAAAGGTTTATCAATAGGCTTAAGACCCATCCCTATGTTCATTTTGTTCACGAGTTCCCTTGACAATGGTTTTGTAAGCGTATCCGCCAAGTTCACACTAGACCGAACAAAATCAATAGTTATACAACCATTCCTTATCATTTCACGTACATAGCTTTGTCTAACCCCAATGTGCCTTGACTTTCCATTGTAGACTTCACTATACGCTTTGGCTATTGTGGATGCACTGTCACAATAGATAGCTAGAGGAGACATTGGTTTGACCCATACGTCAACATCACTCAACACATTCATTAGCCATTCCGCTTCTTGACAACAAGAAGCTAATGCGATGAATTTCGATGCCATAGTTGAATCGGTAATAGATGTTTGCTTCTTAGATGCGTATGAGACGGCACCTCCTCCAAGAAGAAACACCCATCCACTTGTGGAAGAATAATCTTCCTTATTGGATATCCAACTAGCATCCGAGTACCCTTCAATGATTGAAGGTTCTCCCGTATAAGTTAAACCATAATCTTTGGTTTTGTTCAAATACCTTAGTACACTTCTCAAAGCTTGCCAATGCATCATACTAGGTTTACTAGTATATCGGCTAAGCTTGCCAATAGCAAATGCTATATCCGGCCGAGTGCTAGTCATAACATACATCAAGCTTCCAACCAAGCTTGCATACTCCAATTGAGCAATACGAGTACCACTACTCGAAACCAAGTGAATACTAGGATCCATTGGAGTAGAAAAATGAGACGAGTTTGACTCATTGTACCTCTTTACCACTTTCTCAATGTAATGAGCTTGTGATGAAGAAATAGTTCCTTTACCTCTCATTATTCTAATACCAAGAATAACATCCGCTTGACCTAAATCTTTCATTGAGAAGCTACTTGAGAGAAAAGCTTTAGTGTTTTTCATTTGTTCCAAATCAGTCCCAAAGATGAGCATATCATCTACATATAAGCAAATTATAACTCCTTTACTGTTATTATCAAATTTTCTATATACACATTTATCAGACTGATTTATTTTAAACACATTAGCCAAGACTACATCATCAAATTTTTGATGTCATTGCTTTGATGCTTACTTAAGTCCATACAAAGATCTAATTAACTTGCAAACCTTAGACTCTTGACCTTTGACCATAAATCCTTCGGGTAGATTCATGTATACTTCTTCCTCCAATTCACCATTAAGGAATGCCGTTTTAACATCCATTTGGTGAATTACAAGACCATGAATCACCGATAAAGCTATCAATAGTCTAATGGTAGCAATTCTAGCTACCAGAGCATAAGTGTCAAAGTATTCGATACCATATTTTCGCCTAAAACCTTGGACCACTAACCGGGCCTTGTGTTTTAATATGGTTCCATCGATTTTCCGTTTTCTTACGAAAATCCATTTACAACCTAAAGGTTTGCAACCGGGAGGTAAATTAGCTAAAACCCATGTATTATTCCCCATTATTGAATCCATTTCATCATTCACAGCCTCTTTCGAAAAGGCGGAATCATGAGATTTCATAGCCTTATCAAAGGTCCTAGGATCCTCCTCCATATTGCAACAATATGAAAATTGAGTCACAATAGACTCCCTTGACCCTTCAACTAAATAAAGTTGAAAATTCGGCCCAAAAGATTTCTCTTTTCTAACTCTTTTACTTTTCCTAATTTCCGGTGTTGTGGTTTCATGATCATCATTGGTGTCACCCACAACCTTGGAACCAGTACTAGGTATCATGTCCTTTGGTCTAGGGAAGAGAAACGAGTCTCATCAAATGTTGCATCCCTTGACTCTATCACAGTGTGAATAGAGACAAAATCATTATGTTCAATGACATA
Source organism: Patellifolia procumbens (assembly GCA_947645195.1). Lineage (NCBI taxonomy): Eukaryota > Viridiplantae > Streptophyta > Magnoliopsida > Caryophyllales > Amaranthaceae > Patellifolia > Patellifolia procumbens. The sequence continues at coordinate 2,064,443 of CANSGD010000920.1, forward strand.
TAACCTATAGGCTTTGTTATTTTCTGCATAGCCTATAAATATGCAATCAATTCCTCTTTCACCTAACGTCTTACGTTTAGGTTCCGTCAATTTGACAATAGCCCTACATCCCCATACCTTAAGGTAATTTAGATTAGGCTTTTTCGTTGACCAAAGTTCATATGGGGTAGTCTTGTTCCTTTTATTAGGAACCCTATTCAAAATATAGCACGCCGTTAAAATAGCATCACCCCAGAAACCGTCACTTAGACCCGAATTAGAAAGCATGGTATTAACCATTTATTTTAGAGTCCTATTTTTCCTTTCCGCCACACCATAACTTTGAAGTGAGTATGGTGCGATAGTTTCATGGATTATTCCAATGGAATTAAAATAACTAGGATTATAGTATTCACCACCCTTATCCATCCGAAGTCTTCTAACTTTTCCACTAAGTTGAAGTTCCACTTCGGTCTTATAGATCTTAAACTTTTCAAGTGCTTCATCTTTTGAGAATAATAAATAAATGTAACAATATCTTGAAAAATCATCAATAAAAGTTACAACATATTTTTTATTTCCCAAAGATGGTGAACTATGAAAGTCACACAAGTCACTATGCACCAATTCTAGCAATACCGATTGTCTTGTCACACTAGGAAAAGGATTCTTTGTAATTTTGTTTAACATACATGTCTTGCACTTCTCTAAATTCAAATCAAAGGTAGGTATTAAACCTAACTTAGACATGTCATATAATCTACGATAGTTCACATGACATAACCGATTGTGCCATAGAGAAGAAACATCAAGCATGTAAATAGAACTAGCAATTTTATTATCAATGCTAAACTTAAACATTCCATTACAAAAGTAACCTTGACCAACATAAATACCACTCTTAGACACTATAAATTTATCGGATTCAAAAACAACCTTAAAACCAAACTTATTCAAAAGACCTCCCGACACAAAGTTTTTCCTAACTTTCGGAGCATAAACAACATCCCGGAGAGTTAGAGTCTTTCCCGAGGTTAACAACAATTCTACTTGGCCAATTCCCTTAGCCTTTACCGTAGAATCATTCCCCATATACAAAATTGGACCATCATCTAATTCCTTCAAATACTTGAAATGGTGCCTATTATTGCACACATGTCGAGAAGCTCCTGAATCAATCCACCAAGAATCATCAACCTGCACAACATTAATTTCAGAAATCATAGCAACAAAATTCATTTCTTCAATTATGTTTTCAAGTGCAACCATACCTTGGTTTTGACCAACACTAGGTTGATCTTTCTTTGTCGTCTTCTTTTTCTTCCAAGACGGACAATCCCTCTTCAAATGAGGACCATTGCACACCCAACAAATAAGAGTTTTACTCTTCTTGTTTGCAACATTGGTTTTAGATTGAGCATTGGATTTCTTGGTCCCATTAGACCCACCAACCTCTACCATATTAACGGTAGACTTAGGAGCACTAGAATTTGTGTCCTTAACCCCATGTTGAGCCCGGATCCCTTCTTCAATACGAAGATGAGTTCCTAATTGCTCCATGGTAAGATACTCCTTCTTATGTTTCAAAGTATGTATAGTGTCTTTCCAAGAAGTTGGTAATTTATCAATAATGGAAGCAACAACAATTCCTTCATCCATTACCATACCATGTGACCTTATTTGATTTAAAATGTGATGAACTTCATGAAATTGCTCCATTATAGGCCTTTCATTAGTCATTTTAAACATATTACAATTACTAACAAGAAACTTCTTACTTGAAGCATCTTCCGAGATGAATTTGGCCTCTAGAGAATCCCAAAGCTCCTTTGCACTCTCCACATTTTGGTAAAAATCAAACAAGGCATCTGAAAGTGCATTGAGAATATGACCACGATAAATGTAGTCATCATTCTTCCACTTTTTCCGCCTCCTAGTAGTCTCCAGGGGTTCCTCAACCCCTTCTTCCAGAAAAGCCGGAATTGGTGTTATAAGCACATACACCACATTGAGAGTTGTTAAGAGGAAATGAACCTTCTTTTGCCAACGACGAAAACCCACACCTTCAAACTTATCCAATTTTTGGAAGTTCAAAGTAAGGTCCTTGAGTTATGAAGCCATATCCGTAAGGAAAATAAAACTAATAGATTGTTATATGTGGACAATGTAACAAGAGGAACCGGATAATTCACCACTCCAAGGCACGGAAACTACGCTTTCCTATTAGTTTTATTTCGCCCCTCTAGGATCACCGGGTTACACGAAATAACTAATGAGATACAATGGAGTGACAATTCACTTCTATGATCTTAGAAGTGAATCCTAAAGAACTTGTGTTTGATGTGTTTATCAAGAACACTTAGGAGAGTTAATAAGAAATTCTTAAGCAAGCAATCTTGGTTGTGTCAAGGGATGGAGTTCACCTCCTCCTTTTATAGTCACATATGCAAGGACCCTCATTAAGGACCTTTAATAGGCTCCTTAATAAGGCCCTTAAATCAGAGAATAAAGCCAAACATTAACCATGCAATAACCATGCAAAACCGAGCAAAAACGCTTCAACGAACATAAACGGTCATATCGCAAAACTGAAGTGTCACAGGCAGTGCCCAGTCGCGACTCGCGACCACGGGTTGCGGCCCGCGAGCTGGCCCTACCCTCCTTTTCTCTTGTTTTCCGGAATTAAATCCTACACCTCTATTAAATTCCCCCATATGTGAAGTAACTAAACCCATTACCCTTACAAATGTTCCAACAAGAACACAATTGAAATCTTGTAACATAACCGAAGGCCCTTTATAAGATATGCTAAGCATCATTAAATCACCCCAAAGAGCTCTTCTCTCCTCAGGCTACTTGAAATCATACACTAAAGCGCAAGAGAATGATATAGAGTGGTTTCTAGGAGTGACACTACAGTGAATCAGCAGATTGGAATTTGGAGCAAAAGAGAATGTTCACAGATAAAGAGTGAGGGTTCCAACCCAAAGCCATTCTATCATTAGGGCGATGAGCACTGTTTGAAGTGACACACCAGCCATTAAACGCATAAGGTATAAGCCTCCCATATTAGGAGTCTTCACCCTGTTTCAAGGAGTCCAACTAAACCACAATTATAGGTTGAAATAACCTTTTTATCAGACTCTGACTCAGAAGATCTAGCTCTCATACCCACTGGCACGACATTAACAAATGTTGGGTGAGAGGAGAGAATCTTAGAGAGAGAAAATCTTGCCCGAACTTCATATTTTTTTACATGAACTTATTTTCAAACTCATTGAAACTCAGGGGCTTCTATTCAACTTATTTATACCTTTATCTGCAATTTTTTTATTAGACTTTATTCGACTATATTAAACCTTATTTCACCTTATTAAAAAAGTTATCTGAACTTATCCAAATGTATGTCTAATTCGATCAGTACTGAAAATAAGTTGAAAGATGAACCCTTAGGCCATGTTTTCGTCAACTTATTTTAATAAGTTTATGTAAAAATAAGTTTAGTTCAGTTCAGTAGTAATAAGTTCAGTTCAGTAAAAATCAGTAGTGCAAAGAAGGAAAACAACAAGAATCCGTAAAAATAAGTTCAGTTCAGTAAAAATAAGCTCAGTTCAGTAAAAATAAGTTCAGTTCACTAAAAATAAGTTTAGTTCAGTAAGACAATAACAATAAGTTCATTTCAGTGAAAATAAGTTCAATTCAATAAAAATTCAATTGACATGAACTTAGTAAAAAAAAAAAAACTACTAGCTCATCTTGATGAGCGTTGCCCAGTACCTATCCGATAGGTAAGAGCTGGGCAAATATCAAGCTTTTTTTAAATGTAGTACACTTATATATTTATGTAGTATATTTTTCGCGTAATGTAGTATATTTATATACAGATTAGAGTAGTATAGTTTCTGAAAATTGTAGTACGATAAAATATTATAGTATATTTTTTAAAAATGTAGTACAGACCTATGTGATAGATGTTACTGTTCACATCTATCAGATAGGTCTTTGGCTTTTCTCTCATCTTGATCATGAGTTATCATGACTATCACTTACTTCTATGAGATGAACGACGACGTTTAATTTCCCAGAAACATACTCATCCTTAATTCCTCATCCTCCAATACTAATATACTATCACCATTTTTCACCACCATCATCAACCTTCTTCCTTTGCACCAAAAAAATCAACCTTCTTCCTCCCCAGTCCCTCCCTCAAACCTTCGGATCTCATCTCAGTCGCTTTCAATGGAAATCGACCCTCTCCCCAACGGAAACAACACCGCCACTGGTATCAACACCATTACATCAGACAACGCAGCCTCCATCGGAGCCGGAGTAACTGCTACAATGGCGGCAACAACGGCGTCTAAAGCGAGCCAGTTGTGTGATTCACTGAAGCTAGAACACCAGTTAATGCGCGTCCCTTTCGAACACTACAAGAAAACAATACGCGCTAATCATCGCTCTTTTGAGAAGGAGGTTAACGCCGTCATCTCCGCCGTCGATTCATCTGCTGAACAAGATGCTGTTTCTCATCTCTCCTCCCTCGTCTTTCGCTTACAAGGCCTCAAGAGAAAGGTATTCTTCATTTGCAACTGTTTTGATGAACAAGCTGTTAGAACTTTAGAAATCGGAATTTCAAGTTTTCAAGATTTGGCTTCTTTTGGTGTATTCTTTCTAGTTTGATGAACAGTTGATGAGAATGCTGGTTGATGAGAATCGGAATTTCTCATAATTCATTGTTGATTGATAGTATATGTCTTTTAATCGAGTTCAACAAGCTGTTAGAGCTTTAGAAATCGGAATTTCTAGTTTGATGTTCAGTTGTTTTTTTTTTCAAGAATTGGCTTCTTTTGGTGTATGTCTTGATGAAAAGTTGATGAGAATGCTGGTTGATTACTTGATTATTCTTCCTAAATGTTTTTCCATTGGTTCATTTCTGAATTTGGAAGTTTTTTAGTCTTTAGCTTGGAATAAGCTAAGAAATAAAGATGTTCCACGATACTGAAGGACATCGAGTAGAACAAGCTCTCGAACTTTAGAAATTTCAGTTTTTAGTTTGATGAATTGTAAAAAGAACAGGTGTTGATTTCAAGAATTGGCTTCTTTTGGTGTATTTCTCGTGAAATTGGATCTATATGTAATATGTTTGCTATTAGGGTTAGTTTAATCATCAACTTGCTTTCGTCATTCTAATTTCGATGCAGAAGTTTGTGAATTGCTTCATGGAAGCAAAGATTATTGTAATTCCATGTCAATGTCTGTTCGATAAAAAAAAAAGTATCCTTGTTTTGTTGCTGTAGACAACATTTCTTCTTCAATTGTAGCACCTATGGCTATATGTCAAAATTTCTGTATAGAAGGAGTATGTTCTTCAATCTTCATCTATTTTGAGCCACAACTCTGTAATGTGATTGTTAAGAGGACAAGGATAGGAACAAAAACATCATTGGCACCGGTTTGAATCCCCTCGCTGTATAGTTTGGAGGTTCCGAGATGGATAAATAGCCTTAGTAATAGAAGAGTGTGTAATTTTCCCATAAACTATCTAAGGTGAAGCTTAAAATATGATTTCAGAGTGGTAATGTATCTTGTAAAAAAATGCTGTTCTTCATTAGTTTTCATTGACGCTTAGTCCATTATCTTTAATGATACTGTAAATGGAATTGCGATTCATTTCATTCCCTCATGCTCTGTTTTATAGAATTCTCTTGGTAAAGCTCCTTGATTTGATTACCTCATGCTGTTGTGTTCCCTTGTACCAAAGTTGATGGGAATGTGAACTGTAGACATTATAGTTAATCGTAACCAACTAACCATTCATCCATCGATTAAGTAGTTTATTTTTTCCATTAAAGATGAGTCTTTTAATCTTTAGAAAAGATAGCATCTAAAGATGTGTTAATTTCAAGAATTGGCTTCTTTTGGTGTATATCTTGTGAAATTGGATCTATCTGTCAATTGTTTGCTATTAGGCTCCGTTTGGTAGGGCGTAATACATTTTCAATGTAAATTAGTTTTCCATGAAAAACAGTTTACAATGGAAAAACTCATTTTCAATAAAGTTTTCCGTTGTTTGGTAGAATGAAAAATGATTTTTCATTTTAAGCATTTTCCATTGTTTGGTTGAATTGAAAATCAATTATTCCAATGTGTGAGGGAAAATGTTTTCCTTCCCCTTGTGATGGAAAATGTTTTCCTTCCAATTTTGGGGGAAAATGTTTTCATTAAGGTGGAAAATGGTTTTCCACCCCAAGTTTTACATTTTAATGTTTTACTCCAAACCAAACAATGTAAAATGGAAAAAATATTTAAGGGAAAATGTTTTACGCCCTACCAAACGGAGCCTTAGTGTTAGTCTAATCATCAACTTGCTTTTGTCATCCTAATTTCGCCACAGAAGTTTGTGAATTGATTAATTGCTGTAATACTTCATATACTCTTCCGCTCTCTTAACTCTTTGTGTATGTGTAAAAGAGGAAACAAGAAACAGAAATGTATTCGATCTTTTAGTTCCTCAAATGTTAGAGGAACTCAAATAATTTCCAAAACCATCTTCTTTCAAAAATATTGATGCTAGTGTCTTGATAAATTAGCTAGAGGAAGGAAGCCGAATAGAGAACTTGCAAGTTCAACGTTGTCGAGCTCGATTAGACCATTTGGAGTCTGCAGATGCAGATAATTTATCTGAATGGAGCGTCACACGTTTGAAGCGGATTCTTGTTGACTATATGCTTCGGATGTCATATTATGACAGTGCTGCAATGTTGGCTGAAACTAGCAAAATACAGGTACCTTGCTTTGTATTATTGCTTCTTGGATTTGTTAGTATTCTATAAATTGATTGGTTCAACTTTTTAATGGCTTATTGGTTTGCTTGAGATTTTGTTTTGGGGAAGGGGAGGGGAGGGGAGGGGTGTGTCCTGTGGCGCAGTGGGGAAAGTTAGCGTCAATTGAACAGAAGGGTTTACCTAGTTATTTTCGTTCTTTTTTTTGGGTGAAAACCTAGTTTCTTTCGTTCCGGAACAAGATAATGGAGTTGTAGCTGAGATCATCAGCCATAAAAGTAACAAGTTGCCCCTAAATAAACAAAAACCTGCAGTATCACTGTAATCTTTTTGTTTTAATGTGCTGAATTTAGTCAGGCAGATGTAATTATACCGCGGTGTCAAAACGAGGCCTTATCATATCGTATCGGCTGGATTGTAAAGGTTCTCGAATCTTACGAACCGATACTACCCGCATTGTAAAGGTGAAAAGAAACGCCCTTCAGGCCAATTCAAGCGATATCTTGAGCTCTCGGCCGATTCTTAGCGGTATGACAACCGCATCAATTTAGTGACCGCGACACCATGACTGATTCCGCGACCGAAACCAAATTTGGAACCATGAATTATACTGGATTTCAATATCATGGTTGTAATGTCTTTTGCATCCTTCATCCCTTTTGAAACTGTTGGAGTGTTGAGCGTGCTTCTTCAATTTTTGCTTAGAAATTTAATAGCGTTCATCATGTGGGTTGAATTACTACTTTTCGTCCACATCCCCTTCTATATTATCTGGCATGTCTTTGATTCTGTAGGAAGTTAACATAGTCTTGATCTAGCACCGTGGGCTTAGTGTGCTGTCCATCAGCTGCATCGAAGCGTATTGACATCCTTGGTTTTCCTTGTTTTCTTCCAACATTTATGTGTCTTGGATTGACCCACTTGCTTCTTATTTATTTTTAACCACTTCCGATGTTTCTTTGGGTTGTTCTCACTTCTCCCTTAATGTTCATTTTTGCATTGGCATTCTATTTCTATTTGATGGCTAGGACTTTGATGTTTCGGCTTTATCAAAAAAAGAACAAATGTATTTGAATCTCCTTTTATTATTTGAATAACATATTTGTCAATGGCATGCTTGCTGATGTATTTTTTTGTCATAAGGAAATTAACTGTAATGTTCTTTTGTTTGGGTTGCAAAAATGAGAGACATGCTTAGGTGAACATCCTGATTCATGTACAGCAGAAATAACTTTTAAATTGAGCAAGTTGTGATACTGTTCGCTAATGATGGATCTAGAATAGGTTTTTCCCTTCGACGTTCTTACTAATGAACGTGATCTTCTGTAGATATGATAAAACTTTAAATTTGTCTGCAGTATGTGAACATAAAAAAAGAAAAATTTTCTGTGGTAGTGTGAAGTATATAGATCAGCTACCCCTTTCCCTTCAGAAAATAATTCTGTTTTCAACATTGCTATCACATTTTTGTGCTCTCTTGAGCTGGAGAAGAAATGTAGTGCAGGTGTTTTACTAATTTGGTTTTGGTTGTTGAATACGATCTTCTCATGTCAGGATCTTGTCGATATTGATGTATTTCATGAAGCTCGAAAGGTGATTGAAGCTCTTCAGAATAAGGAGGTCGCTCCTGCATTAGCCTGGTGTTCTGAGAACAAGGCCAGGTTGAAGAAGTCAAAGGTATATAGTACTGTATCGTGATTCTAAGTATTCAAAACTTTCAAAAAGTAAAGTTTCTGGAGAAACATTATTGTCAAATGTCTTGTTACTATATCCTAATATAGCCATGAATTTCCGTTTCCTTTTTGGCTATTTGTCAAAGGGTGGGCTTAACATACGGATCATCTATACGTATGCTAATAATTAATAAAGGCCTTTGCAATGCAGTCATTATATTCTTTTGCGTGTATATGTGCACATTGTTACTATTCCTAGTAATTTATCTGGAAATCTCGAGGTAAAGGGTGTAAGTATCATGTCTATGGAAGTGTACCGTGGAATGGGCTCTGTTAACAGGTAATCTTTTTGGAGCCAACAGACCTGTTCAGTCAACAAAGCCTTCTGTTTTTATTTGTGGGGGGGGGGTTAGGAACTACGAGATCATCCGGGGAAAGTTAAGTATACTTGTTATGCAAAACTAAAGGAAGGTGGCTGTGTTTAAATGCACTAGTAGCTACTGATTTTGGCTATTGGTTATAAATTTCTCAAGTGCTAGAATATTCAGTGAGAGCTTGTTAAACCTCTGCTAGTTATTTCACAGGCTAATAGTTTAGGTGTCACTTTGCTCCTTCTTTTGGAGACCCCTCTTAGTCCTCAATTGCTTCGTTGTCTCGTGTAATGTGAGGAGACGTTGTCATACAAGAGATCAAGGACAAGTGGAAAGGATCTTCACTTCGAATTTGAGATCTGATCAATGCGTTGATGTTGGGACAGCAACGAGTCCAACATGTATAAATACATGGAAAAATTGATGGTAACTACTATTTAAGTTCCACTTTTTGAAAAAAAAACTACCTTTAAGAATTTTTTCTAAACAACTACCATTTAAGAACTTTAACTTTTAAAAGCAATACTAGTTGACGGAATTACGAATGGAGCTGTTATGTATGTTCCACAAATTTGTTTTCCAACTCATGTTCTCTGATTTTCCCTCTCATTTCAATGGAGCCATGCTTTATATGAAAGTGCTCACTCGATCTCTCAACTATCCAAACTTTCTTCTTTATTTACCTTCATCTTGAATTAAATTAGAGTTTGTTCAGTCCTTGTGAAGCATTTGTAGGTATACTTTTTTACTTTGCTACTTAATATATTCAATTAAATTGTTAGGGTTTATGAATTGGGGGTTTCAATTGTTTCAAAGAATCTTCAATCTTGGTCACAATTTAGGGTTTAGCAGTGTTTAAAATAAAAGTTGAAGGCTAAGGGCAAAAAAATTTTAGTTGTGAAGACCCAAAATGCAAGACATATGCACTACCCTCGTTGAAATGGTTGGAGTTATGGTTGCTGCAATAATTATGGAACAAAGCAGAAAATTGGAAGAGAGAAAGAGCGAGACGTGTGTAGGAGAGAGAATGGAACCAAGCAGTACAAAAGCTAAGCTTATTGACAGGAGGAAGCTGCAATAAGAAAGAGAGAGTGAGACTGAGAGAATTAAAAATGTTGGAGCAATTAGAATTAGTTGTTAGGATTTAAATGCAAGGGTAATTTAGGTACTTCAAATAAGTGAAAAATGAGAGGAAAGGCGAATTTTGTGGGACCCACATAACAGCTCCTTTAGGGCCTGCTCGTGATCGTTTTTTGTTTTCAGTTTTCTGTTTTTTTGAAAACAAAAAACCAAAAACAAGAAACCACAAAAAGTTGTTTCCACTTTTTTGTTGTCAGTTTCAAACTTATCATGATTTTAATAGGTTTGATTATTTTTTGATTTATTATATGACATATATCATATGACTTTGAAAAACAAAAAACCAAAAAACAGAAAACTACAGTGATACCGGACGGGCCCTTAGTAATTCCATCAACTGGTAGTGTTTTCGAAAGTTGAAGTTCTTAAATGGTGGTTGTTTTTTGAAAAGTTATAAAAGGTAGCTTTTTTTTCAAAAAGTGAAACTTATATGGTAGTTCCCACCAATTTTTCCTAAGTTCTTTTGTCCATTACCGTCCTTAGATTGAATTATGTGGTGTTTTACAATAAGACCACTTCCAAGTTCCATCATGTCAGAATCCTTATGGAGTTGAAATCGTCTTAGTTGTCAAGCTAAGTTTTGCATTTGTACCCCAAGTGCTCTTTTTATTTTATCATTGCTCGATTCTTGTGAAAATTGTGAATAAGACTTTGTATTCATGTCAGTCAGAATACAAGGACTCTTCTTTTGTGAGTGTTTGTCTTAGTTGACCTTTTATGCATATTAAGGAGATTGGTAACAAACTAATAAGAATAAGCTTTAGTGGTTTAGTGCATTCGATGTATAGAAGCTGGAGGGAATTATTAGGAGCATCCAATTTGGACATTCCATAATACAAATGAAACAGTCACTCCTTTGGCTAGTAACAAACATTGTGTCAGTATGTATTTTATATCTCATGTATGATTACCCAGGGAAAAATTCTTACGAATGTTTTCTGAGCAAATGAACACTAAATTCTTGATCATATTTCTCTAAAATTTGTGTTGAACAGTTTTTGTTCTAGCTAATGTCTTGCAGATTTGCAATTTACATCAGTTTCCGATATGCTAATCACTTCCTTCCTCTATAAGGAAGAAAGAAGCTTACAACTACTTTCTTTTTGGTGGCAGAGCATATTTGAGTTTCAGCTAAGGCTTCAAGAGTTCATAGAATTGGTTAGAGCTGATAATCATATGCGTGCAATTACTTATGCTCGAAAAAATTTAGCACCTTGGGGAGCTACTCATATGAAAGAGTTGCAGAGAGTGATTGCAACACTTGCTTTTAAGAGCAATACAGAGTGTGCTACATACAAGGTCAGTTTCTTGATCGGCCTCTTCCTTTTGTCTTCCTCCACTTTCTTATTATTATTAGTGTTATCAATTGCTTCTCCTTATTTGTTTCTCTTAAAAAGAGGGGGGGGGTCTCTTGGATGTGGATTCGAATGTCTGCAGAAGAATCGCTGTGGGGGTTGGTCACTAGGATGTGGATTCGAATGTCTGCAGAAGAATTGCTGTGCATGTAGATGATCTCAGATTCCTAGATACATAATTAAATAATTACGAATCAGAGTCTTTTTTAGATTCAAAACTGCCATTTATAAAACTCAATTACTATGTGCAGAGCTTTGATGAAATTCATAAAGAAGCTCTGACTCATTTTTGACCCAATCTGGGCACCCAAGCTTAATTCAAACAATGAATTAAATCAGCACTTTCCGTCGTTTGCTCCTACAGTAAACACCGTTTTGTTATACCTTATTATGTTTTTCCCCCTTCCTCCAGTTCTAGACACTACATTTTTTTTACTTGGAGGTGTTCCTTTAATGTTGTATTGGTGTGTGAAGCCAAACCCCCTTCTCTAGTCTAATATCTCAATTACAAATACTGTGGCGTGATTATTTATTACTTCGAGTCCAATTCTTTATCATGCAGCAAATTTTGATTGTATCCTTGATTCCTTGTTTTTGTTTCCTATTATTCATATTTTTACACGACAAGTAAAATAGAATTTCATAGAGTAGAATTTCTTGCTTGGTCATGCATATATATGCGTTAAGTCAAAATGAAGAAATACGATTAAGGAATTCATGGATGCATCTGCTTGTAAAAGAGAATGTTAGCATATTTTATATGAAATTTTCAATCCAGTTGGGATTTTCTAATCCCTCCTCCTTTGTCTTTTGCTCGGATGGTGGAGATCTTTTTGGAACATAGCTTAATGACCTTCAACTTGAATGTCATTTTACTTTTTGTTATTAAAAAATGTTATAAAAGTTTAAAATTAAATATTTATAAAAATCGAAAAACAAAAAAAATAAAAATACTAACACTTCCTCTACCCCGTGTTAACTACCATTGTGGTCTCCCTTCACTCCTAAAGCACCGCACCACCCTCTCCTCACCCCTGAACCACCACACCACCTTATCCTTCTCCCACCCTGAAACCACCTGATTCAATCAAAAAACTCGGATCAAATTCTCATAAAAATAAATCAAATTGAAAACCAATGAAGACCTCCAAAAAAAATAAAATAAAGAGTTATTCTTTTTCACCTTCAGGAATCGTGTTTTGAATTTCAGCATGTTTAGCGACATAATTTGGTCTTTAAACCTTATTTTTTCTTAAATCAAATTCTGTGAACAAATATTTCTGTTGTCATTGGAATACAATTGAATGATAGAGAAATGGATTCCAACAGTAGGATAAACTAGAATCATAATCTTTGTTCCAAGATCTACAAGGAGGTTGTAAGCATTTCTTTTGCAATCTATTTTGCAGTTGAAGGAGATACGGGAGGAGAGAAGGAGTGAAAAATTAAAGGGGTTTGGAGCAGTAAACGAGGAAAAGAGAGGAAGAGTTTTTTTTTTTGTGGGGAAGGGGGGCGGTTAGGATTGAATCTGATGGTTTTGGGAGTGGGGAAAAGGTGTGCAGTGGCTCACAGATGAGGGGAGGGTGGTTTGCGGGTGGAGGGAGGCCGGTAGTTGACTTGTGGGGATGGTTTGTTTATAAATATTTAATTTGATTTTAAACATTAAAAGAGAGGGATTATTTTATTAAAATATACAAAATTGAGGGGGATGGGGTGATTGTTTTTTGAATGCTGAAAATATTAATTTGAGATTAAAACATATTTTGAATTAAAGGGGTGGGATTTCCTTTTTTTTAAATAAATTTGAACCAATTAAAACGTTACACGTGGGGGCATTTTGGGAGTGTTTGGCATATTCTGCGATTACTGACTGGTGGGATTGTTATTTGTGGACGGCTCAAATGTTGGATTAATATTTCCTTACTAAAATTATCAAATTATAGTAGCATTTTGTGCTAGCAATATATGGCTGGTGTTTTGGACTGAGTAATTATGTTGTGAACATTTCCGTTCTGAACTTTGGACATTATTGTAGGTTATTGAGTATCATCACTACCTAATCACCTTTTTGGCTACCTTTTCTCTTGACAGGCTCTTTTTGAACCCAAACAATGGGACCACCTAGTGGACCAATTCAAGCAGGAATTCTATAGATTGTATGGCATGACCCTTGAACCATTGTTAAATATCTATTTGCAGGCTGGTTTATCTGCTTTGAAAACACCGTATCCTTCATTCTTGGTTATATTATATTTGTTTTGTTTGTGCTACTGCAAGTATATTTATTTTTCATGGCCATTATAGAATTGATCTTGGATTTGCTATCCCTGAAATATGGTACTATTATTGCTGAGTATTGGACCCTCTAATTGATTATGCTGATCGGCGTAAAAAGTTTATGCAGCAACTAAATAATTTTATGAATCACCATTCAACATCATCAAAGTATTATATTGGTGTTCAACAAATATATCCTTGCACAACCAGGACTTGACTCAAGACTTTATTCTCCTTAGCGTATTTTGTTTGTTGAACTTGACTTGTTTTTAAATTGTACTAAACTTATTCCTGAACTTTAGCTTGATATTCTATTGAATTTAACATTTTACTAAACTTATTTTGTATTTGCTGAAATCAACTTATATTCTTGCTGAACCTAACTTTCTTGTACTGAAAGTCTGCAACTTATTTTACAACTCTTCTTTAGGACTTCAGTTTTGTGTTTTTGCTACTGACTCAAATTCTTAAACAGCATTTTTCTTTACCGTTGGGTTGCGCCATATATATGAAAGAGTATACAATAATGATGTATTTGGCGAATCAAATACATGGTCTATTAACGAACCATTTTGATTAGTTGATAATATTGATTGAGAATTTTATGAAAGATTTCTGTAAAAGGTTTTATCAAGGCCTAATTTATGTCGAGTAGACCTTGTTGCTTTGTTGTAAAAATTTTCATTTTATCAAAAAGGTTTTATCAATTCTAACAAACGATTTTCTTTTGGGATTTGAAACTTGTTTTGTTTGGATCCTTTTGATTTCTCTTTCAAAGATATACTTACGAAGTTATTCCAACTTATTGTTTGACACTAACCCTAGACCCTTCTCTTTTCCCTTGAGAAATAGCTTAATACTTTACTACTCGAGCTTCATCATGTACTGTGATTCAATAGTTGAGCTTCTCTTCTGAGTGCAATTGCCGTGTTGGCATTGTGTAACTACTATGCAGTACTTGACTTAGAGTACTACTCTGGGATTGTGGTAAAGCAAGTACCCCCTTTTCATGATGTCTATGGGTGTTGGTGATCTGTTCACTTCTGGAAGGCTTCCTTTTTAAAGGCATATAAGATTTAAGTTAAGAGAGATATTTTTTCTATTATAGGAAACTCTGTATAGATTGCTATTATAAAAATTGAGCTTAAAACTTGAAAATGCAGGGAATTGGTGATTTTACAAAGCATGCCAATGACAACTACACCTCTACTGGGAGACATGCTTTGCATTTGTATACTGTTTGTTCTGCTTTTGATTGGAAGTCTATGAGCGCTAACATAAATACAGTCTATCAAGTTTTTTTTTTCGAGAGTAGGGCAAGAAATTCACTTGCATACAGAGAATTGCATCTTGATCCAGTCGGGTTCTTGCTATATTTAGCCCTTTTACATTTAGAAATATATCGTTAAGCAATATTTAGGAATGGCAAAATTACTTGTCGACTGTTGTATTGATGTTTATATGATGCTTAATATTTCTAAAAGGTAGCTTCTCTTAGCCATCGGGATGAAATATAGTGAAAAATGGTAGGCCTTGACCTCCTTTAGATTTTGCTATGAAGAGCGCTGTCCAATAGATGACCCATTATCTCAGGAAAGTTTCCGCAAACTGGCAACGTCACTACCGTTCTCGAAGCAGCAACACTCCAAGCTTGTTTGCTACATAACAAAAGAATTGATGGATACAGAAAATCCACCAATGGTCTTGCCGAGTGGCTATGTCTACAGCACTAAGGTTTGTGTGGCATCCGAATATCAAGAATATTTATTGCCAAAGCCAGTTTTTCTCCATTTTTGGGGAACAATGACTCTTCAATAATATTGATTTTCTCTTGCACTGTGATAGGCTCTCGAGGAAATGGCTCGTAAGAATCTTGGTAAAATAACATGTCCAAGAACAGGTGAGGTCTGCAATTATACTGATCTTTCTAAGGCATATATCTCATAGAATTATACCTTTGATCAAATCTGTAAAAAGACTACTTGTAGACCCTCAAGAAGAGATAGTTGAGAATGTTCTCTTTGCTGTGATTCATAGGAGGATTGGCAGCTATGCACATGTACATAGAAAAAGGGCTATCTGAACAAGCTGTTATATCTTTGCTAATGCTATTAATTTTTTTTAAACCAGGTTGTGATTGTTTTTGTTAGCATTAGATGATCAGATCAGCTCAATATTTCGCCTGATGTTTAATCTCATCAATTGTCTATTATAGTGATATGTCTCTATGTCATTCACTTCTTAGCATACTAAAACATTGATGTCTTGTGTTTAGAAGAAATTGGATTAGGGCTCTCCTTTTGAATGTAGCTAGCTTCTTTAGCTCGAAGCACATTGCAAGACATTCAAATATGACATATTAATACTGAAGAACTGAAGTAGCCAGGCTTATTGAAGGTTGCAGTCTTATCCTCCATAATCCAAGTCATACCTGCAGTATTGTTCTCCTTGGCCGGTAACAACTGAACTGCATGGAGTTGAACTGTATTGAATTATAATTAATAATAAATACTTAATGAATAACGATACTTATAATTTAGTTAACATTAATTGATAATAAATAATAGTAACAATAGTACTCCCTTTGTCCCATATTAGTTGCAACACTTTCCATATATGGTTATCCTATATTAATTGCAACACTTCTTTTTTAAGGATGGATCCACCAATATTTTATTATTATATATCACCAAACTAATATATCCCACTCATTCATTGATTTATATGAAAAACATTAAAATATTACGATGCTTTGTTTTGTTTTTTGGGCTGTGCCCTCTTCTGCAAAAAAAAGCTTTCTAAAAGTACCACATCACTTTCTATCACATCACTTTTTACAATAAATTAATATAACATATACCCTACTCTACTAACTTCCTAAAACTATGTGCACAAGCTATTGTTGCAATTAATATGAGACGGAGGTAGTATTAAATTACTCACTCCGTCCTAGAATACTTGCAACGGTATGACTTTTTTTCACTATTTACATACCTTACTTTGACTATATTTTTTAAATAATTTATAAAATCAAATATCATTATATAGAATGTTGTTGGATTTGTCTCATTGTATATTTTCAAAATATCAACATTTTATAATTTTTACGAATAAATTACTGATAATATGGTCAAAGTTGTACATTTTCACATGCGTCAATCAAACTGTTGCAATTATTTTGGGACACCAACAAAAAGGTTGTTGAAAGATATGCCTTCTTTTAACTTGGGTAGTATACCCGGTTTACACAAAGAAGTGCACAACACGAGATAGCATTTACAAGATGGTCGAAGAGGTACCGATTAAACCTACTCCTAAGAAAGGAAGAAAGAGGTGGACTCAATTTTAGTTTAAGTAAAGGTAAAACAAAAATTAAGGGTTGAGATTGAAATTATTACAATGGCTAAAATTTTATTGTAAAATTGTAGCCATTGAATAAATCTTCCAAAATTTGACCCCTAATAGATTAGTGCTTAATTAAATGCTTTTGTTTTCAAAATGAAACCGCATGAATTAGTAGTCATTCTCTCTTGGCTAATATACTACTACTAGAGTTATGGCCTGCATAAAACACAGGAAATTTTCTGTTATAAAAATAAATACTATAAAGTTAAAAATTGAAACTTAATATGATTGTTTATACCTGTGCGAATCAGACTAATTATATAGTTAAAGTTTTATTATAACAAAAATCCAACCTAAAAAAAGGTTTCAAAACAAGGTTTCTAAAAATAGAAAGTTCTCTCTCTTCTGAGGCGATTTCTCCTTCCCACCTCCACCATCTGTGGAAGCCATGGCAGGGGGCAAGAGAGGCAGACCCCCAAAGAGAAAGAATGCAAGAAGCAAAGTAGGCTCTGATTCCATAGCTAGAACCTCCATTGATCTGAAACAGAAAGGCAAACTGACTGAGGAAGAAGACGATATTTCTGATCTTGACATTACAAGTGATGAGGAGTTCAATCCAGATACTCCTATTGTACATTCTGATGGTGATGAAGTTAACCCCCAAGCTTTGAGAAGGTTCTCAGAATGGGTTTCAGCTCTGAAATCTAACACTGGAGATCATGCCTCAGTTTCTAGAGGTAAGTTCAAGCATAGCAATCCTAGTAAGAACATACTATTTGGCTCTGCTGTTAGTGTAGAGATGAACACTGGGAAGAAGAACTTCAATATGCTAAATGTAATAGATGAGCAGCCTCCTCAAATGGAGCAGTTACCTAAAATAGAACTAGATGATGTTGCTGAGGAGGTAGACTATTGGCAAACAGCCATTTTCTGTTTTGTGGTAGGAGCTAATCCACCTTTTTCTGTAATGGAAGGGTTTCTGAAGAGGATTTGGGGAAAAATGGGCATTGATAAGATTGCTCAAGTTGGCAAGGGGACTATTATGGTGAGGTTTAGTGACATGGGAGGGAAAAACTTGGCTCTTACTGGCCATTTCAGTTTTGATTCCAAGCCTTTGATTGTTAAATCATGGGACATTGATGCTGATATTGGTGACCAAGTGGTGAAAAAGGTCCCTATTTGGGTTAAACTCCCAAAGCTAAATGTGAAATACTGGGGAGGTCGAAGCCTTACCAAAATAGTACAGGATTTAGGTGACTTTGTCAAAGTTGATCAAGCTACAGAGAAGAGAGATAGGTTGATGTATGCAAGAGTGTTGGTGGAAGTGATGGTTGATCAGGTATATCCTGACTCTGTATCTTTCTTGAATGAACATGGTGTAACCCTCAACCAGATTATTGAATATGAGTGGAAACCTGAAATTTGCAAGCATTGCAAGAAGATAGGCCATACAGGTGATGCTTGTAGGATTGTTAAAAAGAAACAGGAATGGAGGCCCAAAGTGACCCCTAAACTGAACCAGGAGATGTTGGTTGATGAGGATGGATTCAGACCAGTATCCAGTAAATTTAAAAACAGCAATCTCCTACTGTCAATGCTGCTGTCAGTACAAGCCAGACAAGTCCCAATAGATTTGAGGTGTTGCAACAGGTGCCTACTGAAGCTGATAAAACAGACATCCTCCCTGATGACAGAGGTAATGATGAGCTGATTGATAAGGGGTTGACTACCCCTATTGTGAATGGATAATATAATTTGCTGGAATGTAAGGGGTATAAATAAGTTAGCTAAGCAGAAAGAGGTCAACAACCTTATTTCTTCACATAAAGCTAAGCTTGTTTGTCTCCTTGAAACCAAGATCAGGGCAAACAAACTGGGGGCCTTGTATCTGAACTTATATCCAGGTTGGAACATCACTACAAACTTACCATGGCATGGAAGGGGTAGAATTATCATTGCTTGGGACCCTAGAGCTTTTGAGGTGGACATCAGGTTCTGCACTGATCAGTTAGTGCACTGTGTTGTTACTTCTTGCAGCTCTAATGTTTCATTTGCTTGTTCTATAGTTTATGCTCATAATGATGCTGCTAATAGGAGTGTTTTATGGAAGGACCTGGAAAAGATAGGTAGTTCTTTAGTTGGTCCTTGGGTGATGATGGGTGACTTCAATAATGTGCTCAAGTATGAAGAAAGAGTTGGGGCTGCAGTAACTAGTAGAGAGATTGCACCTTTTCAAAGATGCCTCAATTACTGTAATTTGACTGATGTCAAATTTATTGGTAGGTTTTATACATGGAATAATAAGCAAGATGATGAAGATAGAGTGCTTGCAAAGCTTGATAGGGTAGTTGCTAATGAAGATTGGCTAAATCTCTTCAAATCAGTTGAAGTGATTTTCCTTCCTGAGGGATATTTTGATCACTCCCCAGCTTTGATCAAATGTTTTCCCACACCCCAAGGCAAGATTCCCTTCAGATATTTTCAGATGTGGAGTAAATGTGAGAGCTTTCTAAATATTGTTAAAGTAGCTTGGCAGCAGCAAATTCATGGTTTTAGGATGTTTCAAGTGTGGCAGAAATTGAAAAATTTGAAGCAAGACCTAAAGAAGCTCAACAAGGATAGATTTGGAGATGTTGAAACTGCTCATCTAAATGCTGTTGTTGCTCTTAAAGCTTGCCAGGATAAGCTGCATTTGGATCCCAGGAATGTCAGTCTTGTTCATGCTGAGTATATAGCTCATCAAAAACTCAAAGATGCTCAGGGCAATTACCTTTCTTTTTTAAGTCAGAAAGCAAAAAGGGAGTGGATTCTTGATGGTGATAGTAATACCAAAAAATTTCATAATAGTGTTAAATTATTGGCTCAGAGAAATAATATTAATGCTATTATGAGTATTGATGAAGTTTGGGTGTATGAGCATGAAGAGGTGAAGAATATTTTCTTGAAGCACTTTAGCACTTTTGTTGCTAATACAAAAAGAGAAGTTCTGCCTATCAAAAGCAGTTTCATTCTTCAAGGGCCTGTTTTGGTGGATGCTCAACATGATCTTCTGAACCTCCATTTCACAGGAGAGGAAATTAGATTAACACTTTGGTCTATCCCTAACAACAAATCTCCTGGGGTAGATGGGTATGGAAGCAGCTTCTTCAAGGATGCTTGGGATGTGGTGGGACAAGATATCATTTCTGCTGTGCAAGAAGTTTTTAGCTCAGGCAGAATGCTTCAAGCTATAAACACTACAGCAATCACCTTAGTTCCTAAGGTTGCTTGCCCTTCACATGTTGGAGACTACAGACCTATAGCCTGTTGCATAGTGCTGTATAAAATCATCTCCAAACTCTTATGTTCAAGGTTGAAAAGAGTCCTGCCTGGTCTGGTTAGCCAAAGTCAGAGTGCATTTGTGGCAGGTAGAAGTATCATTGATAATATTTTGCTATGTCAAGATCTTGTCAAGCATTATACTAGAAAACAAGCTGCCAGAAGCTGTTTGATGAAAATTGATCTGCA
This sequence comes from Patellifolia procumbens, assembly GCA_947645195.1. NCBI lineage: Eukaryota > Viridiplantae > Streptophyta > Magnoliopsida > Caryophyllales > Amaranthaceae > Patellifolia > Patellifolia procumbens. Next base: position 2,084,875 of record CANSGD010000920.1, read on the forward strand.
AAAAGCCTATGATACTATTGAATGGCAATTTGTGCATGATTTGCTTCAGGCCCTTAACTTCCCTAAGGATTTCATTGATATTCTGATGGTATGTATAACTACTACAGCTATACTATCCTCTTTAATGGGGCATGTACAGAATTGTTTGAGGCTAAGAGAGGATTAAGACAAGGGGATCCTATTTCCCCCCTTGTTTTTGTCTTATGTATGGAGTATCTAACTAGGATACTAAATTATCAAGGGGCAAAGAGTGAGTTTCATTTCCACCCCAGATGTCAAGAATTGAAACTGAATAGCCTTTGTTTTGCTGATGATCTTATGGTTTTCAGTAGAGGAGACTATAGAAGTGTCTACTTGATGCTTCAAGGTTTGAAATTTTTTGAGAAATCTTCTGGCCTAGCTGCAAATAAACAGAAATCTGAAATTTTTCAGGTTAACATGAAAGCTACAGAGCTTCATAGGATAAAAAGGATGTTTGGTTTTGGTTCTGGTGCCTGGCCCCTCAAATATCTTGGTGCTCCCATTACCACCAAAAAACTAAGAATTGCAGATTGTGAGAAGTTGGTTGAGAAAATGCTGTTTAGGATCAAATCTTGGCAGCATAGAACACTGTCTTTTGCTGGTAGACTTCAGCTTGTAAACTCTGTGCTGATGAGTGTCTGTAATTATTGGATGCAGATATTCATTTTTCCTGAGGCTGTCCTTTCAAGAATTAATCAAATTTGCAAAGTATACTTATGGCAAGGTAATGCTAACTACCTTAAACCAGGTTATGTTAATTGGGAAAAAGTCTGCAGTAGGAAGAGCCATGGAGGCCTTGGTGTTAGAGATATAAAGCTATGGAACCTCCTAGCAGTTAGTAAGCAAATTTGGGCCATTGCTGAAAAGAAAGACACCCTTTGGGTGAGGTGGGTTAACTCTGTTTACATTCAGGGAGATGAATGGTGGCATCACCACCCTAAGTCCACTGCTAGCTGGATATGGAGATACTTTTGCCAAGTCAGAGATGAGATTAAACAAGCAACCTGGCTTCCTCAACCTGGCCAAGTCTTCTCCATTGGTAAATGTTATAAACAAGCACAGAAGATGGGTACCAAAGTGGTATGGGACAGGATTGTATGGAATAGGTTAAACACACCTAAACATAGTTTCATGATATGGTTAGCAGCACATCAAAGGATTATGACAAGAGAAAAGCTCAAGAAATTTGGTGTCTGTGATGAGGACACCTGTACCATCTGTGGTTCTCATACTGAGAGCCTTGATCAGTTACTGTTTCACTGCTATTTCAGCAAGCAGATATGGTAGGAATGCCTGGTATGGATCAAGATTAAGAAGAGGTGGACTAGCATGGATGACTGCCTCAACTGGATCAGTAAAAGGGGTAATATGTCTCAAGCTAAAAGGAAAATAGTTTTTTCTGTTGTGGCTGCTGTTGTGTATCACATTTGGCTTGCTAGAAATCAAGCCTACTGGTGTAGTTATGTTCCTAGTGTTGATAGTTGTTTTGCTTCTATCAAGTTTGTAATTAGAACAAGGATGAAACTAGTTTATAACTCTAAGGCCTTCTCTAAGATCAAATGTTGGCTTGATGAGCTCCAATTGTAATAGTTACTCTTAGGTGTTTGGGGAGCCTTCCTAGAAGGGTTGCCATCACTTTGGAGTAGATTATAGTTGTGTTTGGTGATTAATATATTTTTTCACTTATCTAAAAAAAAAATCCGACCTGAAAAAATATTCAACTCTTTTGGAGCTCCGAAGAAAAAAATCCTAAGCATAAGTATCTTAAAGTTTTTTCAATTCGAGTTGTCAAATATCTAAAAATTTACAATTACAAAAACCTCTAGCATACCCGTTGTTCTAACCCATGAATCGTAGTTATCTCGTAGTACTTTACTTTTCTACTAAAAATTCTATAATATGTGGCAAAATCCCAAAATGCACGGAAAATTTTAATTCTCGTGCAAAATGCATTTGTTTACAAAAAGTTGTACTAAAAAATTCAATGTATAAGCTATTAGCTTGCTTTACATATCCAGATCTAGTGGGCAAAGTCAAGAGAAAAACAATTTATAATTGAGGAATTTTTAGTCAAAATTAAAAGTAAGTCCACGATGTATAAGTTTCATTAGATTAGACCTTGTATATGTGTTTAATAAATATTGGATTAATGCTCTAGCATTTTTATTGTTTTTACTCGTGATTTCCAAGATTATTGTTCTACCCTGTTCCATTTCTATTGTTGTTACCTATCTATTTACGTAAGAAAAACTTAGCTCATTAAGTAGAAACACGAGTTATTTTTTTTGCATATCAAGCTCATTAATTTTACCCATTTATCTACATAACTTGGGGATTTTTTTTGTTTTAAAATAAATATACATTTTATATGGTTATTTATACCTGTGCGAGTTGCACTAATTATATAATTAAAAATATTAAAAAACCTAACCTATAAAAATATTCGACTCTTGTGGAACTAAAAAAAAACTAATTATAATTGTCTTTAAGTTTTTTCAATTCAAGTTGTCCCGGATTTCAAAATTTAGTTACATTAGTACTAATGCAATTAATATAGTAAATTTATATTATTTTACAATAAATTACAAAAAAAATCCTTGGATACCCATTGTTCTAACACATCAATTAGCTTTATTAGATTATATAGATAGATTATACTTTGTTTGATATTATGTTAAGAGCCCCAAATCCCAAAACCCTTGTATACCCCATTAGTTAGTTATTATCTCAATGCATCACATTTGCTTTGACTCTAATTTTCTTAAATTGATTAATCAGTGCCGAAAGTATACCAATACATTATTACAAGCAAATAACAGATTTAAATTTTAGAATATTAACTAAATATTTTTTATTTTTATAACACAAATTTATCCCCTGTATGACTCTAGGTCATGTAGAGTACTTCCGTAGTATTTTTAGTTTTAGTATTTTTTATTTGAGGCATTATATGTTATTATTATTGAATTTATTATCGCCTTGAATATATTTTTCTTTTTACTTGGTTAGTATGTTTCTTTTACTTTGTTTTGTACAGTTTTAACTTTGATTGTAATTTGTAATTGTGAAACTATTGGGTCAGACCGTCTGATCCAATATTACCGTCAGACGCTCTCCTTCCTCCTTCCTCCTTCACTCGCTTCACCCACCACGAAATGTCAAACTGACACTCTCTCCCCTCCACGAAAACCGTCCTCCCCAACAACCTGAGAACCTTGAGTATTAATGGCCGCCGCCTGATTGAAACCTCTCAATTTTCGTGTCAGTTAGTGTCTGAATTTGAAGTTCTTTCCTTCACCATTTTCTGCATTTAACCCCCCTTCGCTGATTTCACCATTCACGTTGTTGGCCTGCAAAGATATGGCCCATGGGAAACTCATATACCAACAAAATCGTGTCTTACTCCCCAAATAAAGAAAAAAACCTGCAAAAAGAATACAAATTGAAGAAGAGAAACTTCGACATTAAAACCGCTTATTCCCTGCACACAACATCATCATTTTCACTCTCATAACTCTCTTTTGTGGCTGAAAATGGAGATGAAAACGCAGAGCATATCAGAAACTTTGCCATGAAAATTTATCAATGTCTGATTGATACAGGTTAGTGGTTTTTGTATTTTTTTGTAATTTTAGTTAGTTGTTGTTAAATGAAAGAATAAGAAAACTAAATGAAAGGATAATATAAGTAACTGAAAACTCATTTGCTTTCATTTAGAACTTAATATATTTCATTTACTTAAGTTTTGTTTTCAGTTAGACTAAAGCAAGTAAATGAAACAATAAGATAAGTAACTGAACTTAAAAAGACATCCAACTGAAATAAAAAAGATCAACTGATAAAAATTTGAAACCAACTGAACAAAATTTGAAACCAACTGAACAAAAATTGAAACCAACTGAAACAAAAATGAAACCAACTGAAACAAAAACGAAACCAACTGAAAAAAAAAATACAACCAACTGAAAGTCGTCTGACCAAATATTATGGTCGGATGCGTCTGACCCAATACCTTCTCTTTGTAATTTATACATAAGGAAAAATATAGTCATGTGGGGTCTCGTTTGATTCGTCTCAACCTGTAGTTTTGTATGATCTAATGTTTTTACAAATACTTCATCCGTTTCTTTTTGTTTGTCATACTTTCCGTTTTTGTCCGTTTCTTTTTGTTTGTCCTACTTTTTCATCTTTCCTTATACGGAAAAATTAGATTACTCATTTACCCCTACTTTATCACTTTTTGGTCCCACATGTAGCTTATAATCTTCTCTCACCTACTTTAATCACCAATTTATTATAAAATAAGGGAACTTTTTAATTGTTGTCCCCACCCAGAAGCCTATGAGATCACTCTCCTTGCGATTTGGAGTTACAGTAAATGGGACAAACAAAAAGAAATAGCGGGAGTACATAATTAGAGATATTAATCTATAAAGTTTTGTCTTGACATGCGTGCCCAAACAAATTGTTGCGTTTATTTCGTTATTGAGGAAGTAGTTCGTTTAGGGAAAACATGTTTTTAGAGATATTTTCATATAGGACACAACTTTATTTGGTTATATTTGTATGTTACTGTTTCTTTTTTCTAGGAAAATTGTGTTTTAGATGAGTTACTTCAATTATGCCTTTTTTTAGGGAACAAAAGATTACTCGGTTGTTTTTGTGTTATTGTTTCTTTTTTATAAGGATAATTAGTTTAAGATGAGTTACTTATAAAATTATGCCTTTTTTTAGGGAACACAAGATTTTAGGTATATTAACATATAGGTTATGTTTTTTTATTTAAGTTGTTTATAAGGAATGAATAACTAACAAAAAGATATTGTTCCTTTTTTTTTTGGATAAAACCGTTTAATAGCTACGGTATATATAAATAAAATAATACTATTATCAAGTTTTTTTTTGTAAAACATGTATTATTAATATCATTAACGTGGTTAATATTTTTTATTTACTGAGTTGTTTATAGGAAAAGAATAGCTATAGAAAAAGATATTGTTCCTTTTAAGCATGTGTTTTTTTTATGTAAAACACGTTACTAGTTTAAAATCTTTAAGTATTCCTCTATCTATTATGTAACAATAATAAAATCTTGAGCAAAGATTATTGTAGGTTACATTTTCCAGCATTGATATATCGACATAAGTCTATAAAAGTGTAATAGAAACAAATGATTACGCTTGCGTTGAAACGATATATGATCTTTACATAAACGTTTTTAATAGACCATTTAGCCACTCTTATACACAGCTTATGCCTAAATGTATTGCCTAGTATCTTTTCGCTAATCCTTACCTAAATCGTTTTAAGCATACCCAATGAGCCAAGAAGGTAATTTTTTAAAAAACTTTCCACTAAACATGATCTCACTTTCATATACTACCTCCGTTCCATATGTATTGCAACATAAGGAGTTTTACGCCTCCCAACGCACTATTTTAAACGCTAATATCTCTAATTTTATTTAAGTCAAAATTATAAAAAGTTGATATTAATTAAGCATATATCGAGACGAATCTAACAAGATCCCACATGACTATATTTATCCTTATGTATAAATCACAAAAGAAGGTCAAAAGAGAGTGGATGAATAGTGCAAAATCTCAAAGGTTGCAATACATTTGGAACGGAGGTAGTATTTACCAGAAATCAAGTTAATAAGCGAAAAAGGTAATTATTTTTTTTAAAACATTCCACTAAACATGATCTCACATATGGAAAATATATTTACCCGAAATCAAGTTAACCAACGAAAACTTCTGTGCATGTGACACATCGCTTAATTGAACCTGCGCTTGACACGTGACCCAAATGCATAGATGAATGCCACATATGCTCTTTTTTCTTGTTTTATACTACTTCTGTTTCGCAATACATGCAACGTTGGACTATGACACATGGACCAAGGAAGAGAAGAGAGAGCGTGTGAATTGCCTTTATTACCCATGTGTTAAAGAATAAAGTAGTGTACATGTGAGTGAAAAAGTAGGGGCACAAGTGGCTTTTTAACTAAAAGGACTAACTATTAAAGGTAATGTTGCATGTATTGAAAAACATCCAAAAAAGGTATATGTTACATGTATTGCAAAACAGAGGTAGTATATTAGTACCAGGTTTCAGTCCCATGCAAAATGCACGGGAAAATTTTCGTCTACGTAGTTTATTTATTGCCATATTTTAATAGATAATAAGTGAAAAAAGTCCAAAAGTTTAAGATAATATGTACATTTCACGATATTTTTCCCACAATTTTCGTTTACAAATAGATGGAAATAATTAATGAAATATTGTCTATGTAAAAGTTGTTACCCCATATTAGGTTTCTTCACTAATGCAATCTAATACTCCCCGTTCTCATTTGATGTTCCCATTTGGAATAAGGGGGAAAATCAATGCAAATTGATGTGGATGAGAATCTTTTGAATTTTATCTTGTATAAAGTGTACTTTGGTACTTTTTTGCTTTTGAAAAAGTAAGAGAGAGAGAAAGAAAAATGGGTGATTGAGAAACAAATTATTTTAAAGTGTAAGACAAAAAGTAAAAAGTGTTGTAAATATTTGGTGGTTGACGGGTAAGATGGAAAAATAAATGTTCTTAAAATGGAATAGTTTCAAAATGGGAATAACATTTAGAATATCCCAAAAAAGAAAATGGGAACATCAAATGAGAACGGAGGGAGTATATTAAAAGAGTATATACCCCCTCCAATTATAATAAACTTCTTATTTCTCCCTATAATAAAATAAGTAGTTGTTTGGTAGATAGGAAGAAACATAGGCAATGAAAATTCTCATGAATTTCTAAAGTGGTTAGTTGTTTGGTTAGCAGGAAGTAACAAAGATGGGGGAACTCAAATTCCTGGGAATTTATTGACCCCCCCTCCCCTTGGTCATTCAAAATTGCTGTGAATTTCAAATTCCTTGATGTCAACCAAACAAGTTTAACAAATTCTTAGAAATTACATGAGGGAATTAACTTTTCATGTATTGTAACTTACCACGGAAATTAAATTCCTATATGTACCAAACAAACTCTAAGATAATTTTTCTTTGATTGGGTGAAGTTCCTATAATAAAATATGATTATTAAAAAATGATTATATTGTAAATAAAAATTACATTTATTATCTAAGGCTACAATTAAGGGTCTGTTAGGCAACAATAGCTGTAGAGGTAGCTGTCAGCTGTGGGGATAGCTGTCAGCTGTCTGGGTAGATGTCAGCTGTAGCTGTGAGCGATTAGCTGTCAAAATAACTGCGTAAAATATTAGTGTTCGGTAAAAGTAGCAGTTGGAGTAGCTGTCAACAAATATTTCCTTTATTATTTATTAAAAACTATATTATATATTTTCCAACCTCTACCTCTACCTTCAACCACTACTTTTTTTAGCTTTCCTTTACCACTATCTAAACTCTACCTCTACCTCTAACAGCTACCTTAACCACTACCTTGCCAAACACATAAATTTATAAATTAAAATTTTGACCTCTACTTTAACTACTACCTCTACCTCTATCACTACTTGCCGAACACGCCCTAATCCTTATCTAAAACTACAACTGATATAAAATTATAAAATAAGCCATAACTTTCATTTCAAGTCTCAGAAAATTTTAATTTTTGCACCGTTTGATTCGTCTCGAAGAATACTTTGAATCAAGATCCACTTATGATATTTTTATTATATATAATTACTAGACTAATTTTTGATTTGCAATAGACAATAATTAAAAAAATGATTATATCGTAAAGCCGTCCCGAAAGGAGCTACCACATCGATCCATGTCATTATACATAATTAATTAATAATTTTTCAGTAGACCATAATTAAAAAATTATTATATCGTAAATAAAAATTACATTCCTAGTCTAAAGCTACTAATAATCCTTATCTAAAACTAAAACTAATATAAAATTATAATATAAGCCATAACTTACATTTCGAATCTCATAAAATTTTGGTTTTTGCACCGTTAGATTCGTCTCAAAAAATACCTTGAATCAAGGTCCACTTATGATATGTTTTATTATACATAATTACTTAATTAATTTAATTTTCAATAGACAATAATTAAAAAAATTGATTATATTGTAAATAAATGTTATATTCCTTATCTAAAAAGCTACAACTAATCCTTATCTAAAACTACAACTGATATAATTTTATAAAATAAGCCATAAATTTCATTTCATATCTCAAAAAAATTTCATTTTTGCACCGTTAGATTCGTCTCGAAAAATACTTTGAATCAAGATCCACTTATGATATGTTTTTAATTATACACAATTAATTAATTAATTTAATTTTTAATAGACAATAACTTTAAAAATTGATTATATCGTAAACAAAAGTTACATTCCTTATCTAAAGGTACAACTAATATTGATCTAAAACTACAATTGATATAAAATTATAAAATAAGCTATAACTTTCATTTCAAATCTCAGAAAAATTTAATTTTTGCACCGTTAGATTTATCTTGAAAAATACTTTGAATTAAATGATATGTTTTATTATACATAATTAATTAGTTAATTTAATTTTCAATAGGAAATAATTAAAAAAATGATTATATCGTAAATGAAAGTTACATTCCTTATCTAAAGCTACAAGTAATCCTTACTAAAACTACAACTAATATAAAATTATAGAATAAGCCATAACTTTCATTTCAAATCTCAGAAAATTTTAATTTTTACACCGTTAGATTCGTCTCGAAAAATACTTTGAATCAAGATCTACTTATGATATGTTTTATTATACATAATTAAATAATTTATTTAATTTTTAATAGACAATAATTTTAAAAAATGATTATATCGTAAATAAAAATTACATTCCTTATCTAAGGGACTGTTCGGCAACGATAACTGTGGAGGTAGCTGTCAGCTGTAGTAGTAGCTGTGAGTTGTTAGCTGTCAAAGTAACTGCGTAAAATATTAGTGTTCGGTAGTAGCGGTTGGAGTAGCTATTAATAAATATTTTCTTTATTATTTATTAAAAAATTTATTATATATTTTACAACATCTACCTCTACCTTCAACCACTGCTTTTTTTTAGTTTTCCACAACCACTACCTAAACTCTACCTCTAACAGCTACCTCTACCACTACCTTGCCAAACACTTAAATTAATAAATTAAAATTTTGACCCCTAATTTAACCACTACCTCTACCTCTACCACTACTTGCCGAACACGCCAAGCTACAATTTATACAAAATTGTAAAATAAGACATAACTTTCATTTCAAATCTCAGAAAAGTTTAATTTTTGCACCGTTAGATTCGTCTCGAAAAATACTTTGAATCAAGATCCACTTATGATATGTTTTCTGGAATTGCAAAAAAATAACTTATATTTTATTAAAGGTGTCAACTAGACCACTCCTTAATTCATAATATGTTTATAAAAAATTAAACATGTAGTCCTAAAAGATAAATCTTATCTCAAAGATAAGAAAAAAATGTTTAAATTTGTATGTCTTTGATCCAAATTGCGCAGTGATGGATAATATCACTCATATTAATTGTTATGATGGTAATCATGCTCAGAGTCGACATAAGGGCATTTTGTGTTTGGAAGGAAATGTCAAATGATGTTTTGGAATTGAAGAACCTGCATATCCTACGAAATACATGGGGGTAGAAGGTGATTTTTATTTGGGTGCATCAACAAAGGTTAGGTCAGTTAAAATATTGTTTCAGTTGTTAAATTATAGTTGTTAACACAAAATATACAAAATTATAAGGTCATTTTAGAAAATCTAGATATTTTGTTTTTATCATATGGAAAAAACAATTCTATAGGGTCACTATAGTTACATATACAAAATTATAAGGACATTTTAGAAAGTCAAAATATTTTATTTTCACAATGTAGAAAAACACAATATTACAGGTTCACCATATCAAATTTCTCAAAATTCTTTTTAGTCACTCATTAATTAATAAAATAAGTTTTAAAAAAGTTAAGTTGGTTTCTCAAAATATATTTCGATATACATCTTACATCTTTTTTCAAAAAAGATATTCCTATTTGGTCAACTATCAACTAGGCGACACAAGTACGTACTACTCAAAAATAGTTCTCAGTAAGAGAATTTCAAGTAATCGTGTGCAACATAATGAATCTTGATGATACATGTAATATCAACCAATGCAGATTATTGTCAATGCAAACACAAACCCATAAAAATAATGTAAATATATTTAAACATGCAATTTAAGTTGGGAATATAGATTTATACATCTCGATATTGGTATGCAAATCAGACTCAAAAGGAAACCATGCATCATAATCTCAAACTAAATAATCTCCATGGATGAGAAGCAATTATTTTTTACCTAGATGAATCATGATTTTTCTTCATAAATTTGTTCGAAATCATTCAGACACACCTCATTTTAGACAAGTTTTATTATACGCCTGTGTGTCTTATGAGCATGGTACACCCAATGCTTGCTCATTGTTCATTTGGACTTCTCAACCCGTGTTGATCTGATGAGAATAATCAATCATAGTATAAATATTGTAACATAAGTTCTTCAAGTGAATTGATGAATTTATAGAAGAAATGAAAATGAAAAAGAGTAATTATGTGACTTTATAGTGTCGACAATATCAATAATAGTCCGGAGGAAACATGGTTGTTGTTTTTATTTTATTTTATGTTGAGAGTTAACTTTACCAAATTAACATATTGTGTATTATGACAACTTTAACTTCAATTTATTTTATTTTTCAAACCACCAAAGCATATAATGACTATTTTTAGAAGGACACTACTATACCTATAAAAGAAAGTAATTTTAAGTTCGAGATAAAGAAAATTATTAGCTCTTAATATAAGAATCCTTTAAACATTAAACAATTTTTACGTTAGTCGGATGAGAATTATATGTAAATAACTACCGAAATATAATATCTCTTAGTTTATTAATTATTTTATAATATTTTGTTAATCTTAAAGTATTTAACACTGAAATTTAGATATAATGGAAATTATAACTAAATAAAAACCCAACCCGGGCATTCAGAAACTAGTTATCTAATATAGATATAACAATTGCCTCATTTATGAAAACTTGTAGGATAATGGACGTGATACTTGAGGAAATTAAGTGCTTGGGTATTATATTTTTCCTTATATGGAATTTGATATATTTTTTAAAAAAATCTCATTGAAGATGGTGACTACAAGTAGGCAAAATGAATACGACTTTTACATGTGGTATCCTAGTCAGCAAATGATTTTTGGGGTAACATATGGCAAAAACGATTTTGTTTTACGTATATATTTATATAGATAGATAGACTGTTTTGTTTTTGTCATGTTTCATGGCGGTTATTTTACTGGTGTTGCACTTTAATTTTGATAAGTATCCAAGTTACAATTATAAGAGACCAGTTTACAGTTTTTAGTGATCAATCAATGATAGAAAGTTACGAACTGGACGAGAAAGCTAACTTAACGTCATAACTCATAAGTAACCAACTCATGAGTCATGACTAAGAAACCAACTTGTCATGATCTTGTATTATTTATCTGATTGCATAAAAGTTGGTCTTAGAAAATTAAACTTTGACAGCAAAGAAAACACCTCTTTTGCAATTAAAGTACAGAGCAAGGTGATAAAAGCTTTGCATTAGCTCAAAAAAGCCTGCCCCCAAAGAAATAAATACTACAGTAATTTATTTTAAAAAAGCCTCACATTTGCTTACCTTAATATTCAATTTAAAAGGCAAACACCAACAATTTACAAATTGTGAACAATTCCTCCTAAAAGAAGGAATACCACATTTTTTTTCTTATTTCGATCATTACTCTCTCTCTTTTCAATTTCCATTGTAATTAGTACCAAACAAACAGACTTTAACCTATAATTGAATTTTGGAAAATTTGACGCCAACAGTCCAAACTATTGACCATCTTTTATAAACAGTCCAAACAATTAATAATACAGGAACAGTCCAAACTATTACCCTAATCTTCCATAAACAGTCTCTATAACCTGTTAACCTGTTATAATAGGTAAGATCAAAAATTTTAATTTCCTTTTTTCTTTTTGATTTTAATAACCTTTTTAATTAACTTTAAAAAAATATGTTTCCCACCCCACTCCCTGCCACCCCCACCCCTTCCCACACCTACAATGCCACCACCACTCACCCCATTTCTCCCCAACTCTTCGCCGGAACTCTGACCCATTTTCAGGCGACTATTTCTTATTGCATTCTTCGTTTCATCCTTATGATTAACTATCAACTGCCTTTGTGGATCATGGAACTCTTTAAAGCTTTAGAGGTTAAATTTCCAAACACGCTTGATTGGGAGGAATGCCTAATCAATATCAGATATATGCATATATCCATCGACACACTATTTTGGCAGTACATTCCATGAAAATGACAGTACATTTATTGAGAAACGTAGTATATAACAATCGATATTTTCACAGCTATATAATTATATAGTTTGTATTTGGCATATAATTTTTCATTAAAAAATGTACTACCATACATATTAGAATATACTACCATACATATGAAATGTACTGCCATTTTCATGGAATGTATTGTCGAAAAGTGAGGCGATGGATATATGCATATATCCGATATTGATTAAGGCAACCTCATTGATTGGTGTAGTCATATCTAAGTGTAAACCGACATGGGTTTTTTCGGCAGTTCCCAGCCAACCAAATATACAGACTTTTCCATTGTCATTGTCATTGTCATGGGAAGGACCAGCAGAACGATGAGAAGAACTGGTGGAATGTTGACGATGCCAAGTGAATGAAGCTCTGTTGTTTTGCTGCGTGAATCTTCTTGCGATAGTTTCCATCATTCTTCATAGGAAAATACAAACATACCACACCGATTACAACAATAATCCTAATCTCCAGTAATCAAAGCTGTAACTTTCCTCTTCCCTCTGTTCTGGCGATATTAAAAGTACAATTGCAATGTCCCAGCAATTTCTCATTCTCGAAAATCAATGAAGCAAAATCAGCATGAACCGAGAAGTACCGGATCGAAGCAAGCAAATTTAAACTAAGGAAATACACCCCCATGTGTAATAGCACGAATGAATCATATATATCCTCAATCAACCCGCAAAATTAGATGAACAATAGCAGATCTTTCTAAACCGAGACGAGTAGATATACATTGACACGACCCTTTTGGAATTCAAACAGTAAAACCCTAAAATTTACAAACCCTAAAGGACGAAAAACAGAAGTCATCAAAACAATGACTCTAGAGATTGAAACACCAAAAGATTGACGGAAACAACTCCAGGAATCAAAACCCTCCATCAATTTTGCGGTCGCCTGAAAATGGAGTCAGAGTTCCGGCGAAGAGTGAGGGAGAAATGGGGTGAGTGGTGGTGGCGGTGTGGGTGTGGGAAGGGGTGGGGGTGGCTGGCAGGGAGTGGGGTGGGGAAGGATTTTTTTGTTTTTAAATTTTAAGTTAATTAAAAGGTTATTAAAATCAAAAAGAAAAAGGGAAATAAAAAAATAGGTTTTATCTGTAATAACAGGTTAACAGGTCATAGGGACTGTTTATGGAATATTAGGGTAATAGTTTGGAATGTTCATGGATTATCAATAGTTTGGACTGTTTATAGAAGATGGTCAATAGTTTGGACTGTTGGCGTCAAATTTTCCTTGAATTTTCTCTAAAAAGATGATTTTTTGTGGAAAATGTTTTTCGGCTTACCAAAACAAAGTAAGAAGGGCACATATACTGTAAAGAAAGAGATGCGAGAGTAAGTCTTAGGATAAACCGTCTAACAATGTTTTACTCTAAAGTCTTAGCATGTAAAATATTAAAATTTTGGAAAAATTGCCTAGAATAATGCAACATTTTGGCGATTCGTAAATAATAATGCAACCTTAAGATTATTCTGGAATAATGCAACCTTTATACCCCATTGATTTTAAATGAGACAAATTACCGGTGACCTGAAGAAAAGATATTTTTTTTATTAAACTTTTAATTCTAATTAATATATTAAACAAACTTAAAAAATAAAATTTAAATAATCCCCACCCCCCATCCCCACACACTGCTATCAATTCAACCCCCCAACGCCACCCCAACGCCACCCCAACCCTCCCCCCTACAGTACCACCTCCTCCGTCCTCTTCCCCAACCAAAAGCTCCACCGCCACCCCAACCACGCCCTTCCCCTTCTTAAGCCACGAAACCACCACTACCACCCAAAAATCCACCGCAACGCCACCGCCTCTCCCTTCCCCTGCTCCCTTCATCCAATGCCATCGCATCCCCTTCCTTTCGACTGCTCCTTTCCCCTGCTCCTTTCGACTTGCTGGCCGTGTAGTGGGGATGGGGGGTGGGGATTTCATTGCTGGGGAAGGGGTTGCAGTGGTTGGGGAGGGGAGTTTTTGTGGTAGGCGGGGATTTCTGGGTGGCGTTAAGGGAAGGGAGGGGAGGGGCGGGGATCTCTGGGTGGCGTTCGGGGAGGGGAGGGGGAGGGTGGGGAGGGGTGGCGGGGAGCTGGGTGGGGAGAAGGTGGGGGTGGGGTAATTCTGGGTAAGGGGTTAGGGGAGGGGGAGGGGGTATTCTTTTTTGTTTTATTTTTCTTTTTTAATTTTATAATAAATTTGTTTATTAGAACCAATTATTAGTCGACACGTGTCCTAGTAAACCTATTATTCAAATAAATGGGGTATAAAGGTTGCATTATTCCAGAATAATCTTAAGGTTGCATTATTATTTACGAATCGCCAAAAGGTTGCATTATTCTAGGCAATTTTTCCAATAATAAAACCTCAAAGTTTTAACTCAAAAGTTGCATATCGTCTATCCATATAGTCATGGATACAACAAATTTTTGTATTGATGCCAGGGCCCTTGTTTATCGCACGCAAAAAGTTAAATGGATTGATTGAATTTTAACATTCAGGAGAACCTTCCAGCTTTTTGACAGCAAGAGGTTCATACCATTCGGGGACAAATCCAGCAACTCTCCTTGCTTCTACATTGAAGGGAGGCTTCAAGGGCCCCCTGAAATAAGATCTAACTGTTGTGTGAAATTTCTGAATGACTCTGTCATCATCTTCAACTTGCTCAATTGCACTCTCATGATTTCGACAAAGATTCATAGATCTCAAGCAAAGATACTTAAACCATTTTACCCCAGCAGCACAATGAGTGATCTCCTCAGGGTAAACGACTGTTTCAAGTAAATCTGCTGTTTTATGATCACCCCCAGCGCGGAAACGAGCAACAGTTGTTGGCATCACATCAAGTCCTCTAGCCTGTAATCAATGCAGCATAAACAAACTTCAGCAGAGGCAGAATTGAACAAATATCACATAGCATAGTAATTTGAGGAAGAAAACTTACACAACAGAGAATTAAGAAGGCTTGTAATATATAGCTTTGTGTGTGTGTATAATTTACACACACCTGGTAAGCATTTGTTCAATATGATTCTATCTGGTGGACAAAGAAAAAGCGACACATACCTGTAACATGTTTTGGAACTCTTTATGACATTAATGAGCTATTTTCGTTAAATCTCAGTTAATTTACTCCATATTAATCTCTCCTCCATAGTCTTCTCACTTCCAGTTTCCCCACCCTCGCAGCATTGGCCAACCCACAAAACTCACCACCAGTTCTAATTACTCAAAGGCTCCATTGATCTGACAACTCACATGCCCCCATTCTCCCACCTTAAACTTGTTCATTTTTTACACCAACCCATATCAATCAAGCCCTAACCCTTCTTCCTGTGCCTTTTGTCTCTCTGACACTAGTACCACGTCGACAGTGCTGCATTCACCCTCCACTGTGATTTTGGACGTTCCAGCCTTCCAGGTGGGATCATACATACTGTGTACCCTTTATGAATCGAGGTGAGCGCCGTTTCTTTTCAAATCCCTCGTAGTTCAGTATAGTGCTTTATTATGGGGATACACTTTAGTGAAGACGTCTTATTAAATGAAGACGGTACTGATCTTCCTGAAGTTAAAACATGGAATTACAGGAATCTTGTCGAGATGTTCAGACTGTTTTGTCCATTTAAGACTGGTATACAAATGTTATCATCAATCTTCGGATGTTAACATCGGTCTTAACCTTCATAAATTTTCGATGAAAAGAGCTTCAACAGGTTTTTCGCTAGTTTGTATTCAGGATTGCAGTATAAAAATAAAATTTGAACAAGTCTTATAGTGAGGGCTAAAAGTCTAACAACAATGTGAGGGATAAAAATTTGCAAAAAGACAAATGGAAGGGTTTAGAAAACCTTAAGAAAGATACTGAATAAGAAATGCTTTAGCGGGAAAAGAAAAGTTTGCATAATTCATATTAAGTAAAAGAAATCAGAAGGAAGAAAAATACAAAGTCATTTCATGAGCGTAGATGTTCTTCCTCCATTTCACCTTATCCAACGTAATATTTTTCTTAATCCTAGATAGATTCATATCACTCTCAATCACCATCATCCGAGCTTTAGGTTTTCCCCTACCTACCTCCTCATAATCCTTCACTTTGCCGCTCTTCAATCCTCCTAATGGGTGCATCACTCAATCTCTTGTCTAAATTTCCAAACCACCTTGTGCCGTGTTGGGAAATAGGCATTTCAAATTAAATGCTCAAATTGTTTGGAAAGTTGTGGAATTTGGAATTGCCCAAAATTCCAGCCCTTTCAACTACAACCCAAATGTAAGCACTCTAAAATTCCAACTCATGAGCTGTCATTTGCAATTCTACTTTCTCTAAATTTCAATTTCTCACTCCACTCCCCCTCTCTTTCGAGCTAATCCACATTTTCCCCAAAGTTAAAACCCTAATTTTCACTTGTTAATAGTAGAATAGCGTCATTGAACTTAATACTACTCGATAAAAAGTCAAAGTTGATACGACATAACCTGAAATGACCCTATGTAAAATAAATCTAAAAAACTGAAAGACATAAAGAGACGATACAATTTAAACTAGAGCTACCCGAATTCAACCAAAACACGAAAAAGTAAAACTATATACTTTACCCGATTGGATAACATCTTATTCAAAAGCAAACCTATCTAGTATTGACCCGTAGCAAAATCCGAAATCCAACCCAATAATTTTTAGAACCGAAGCAAACTCAAAACCCGACTCAAAGTAACTTGAAGGTGAAACGAATGTCAAGCTGATCCGAAAAAGACCTTATTAAATTGACTTACCCGAAACCGAACCGAACAACCCGTTTGTCAGGTCTTTTTAGATAACATTACTATAAACTTAGGTATTTCAACAAAAGTGAGTGCATTAGTTTTGACATTTTGGTGGGAAAAACATGTGACACTCTAACTATCCTAAATTAGATTCTTTTGGAAATGGATTAGGTTAATCAAGAACATAAGAGAAAATCTAGCAGAGCCTTCCCACAGTTGAATTGGACTTTCTAAAGTCAATAGAAGTATACATTTTAGTTTTAGGAAGATTAATCTAACTCCATTAACACAAATGTAGCACTCCTGGATTCGGAAGATAAATAAAACAATGAAATGAACTAACAACGTTCTAAGATGGCTATAACTATCACAGCAAAATCCTTGTCAAAGTCAAATTGACGCGCAAAATCCATTGACATTCTTTATTTAATAGTCATATAATAGAATTAAGTTATTCAACATCTCATTAGAAAGAAGATGAAATAAACAAAATCTTCAAAGATAATCATTTAATAACCAATCAAATTGCTTTCGGGTTGTTAATTGAAATTCTAACTCTCCTAAATGAGTTAGGTTTATGAATTCTATCCCAAGTAGTCATCAAATATAAAAATTCTTAACAAGTAAAGATGTACAGGTAGAGATAACACAGCCATATACACGTACCAACTTACATGAGTTTCAACCTAACCGTGGTTCTACATTCGATTTACGGTTTAGTTAATTGGTAGGGTCTCATAACGCATAGATGCTCATGTTACTTGCACATTTTAGCATATCTCTTATGAAAGAATTAGCTAACTTGTCCATTATCGAGCAAAGTAGCTCACATTCATTATGAGACGTATTTTTTAGGAATCTGCTAAGATCCTTATGTCAGCGGGTCAGTTCAGAGAATTCAGCTCCTTCTATCTATTTGTTTATTTTCATTTTATGTAATTGCAGTTTATTAAATAAATTATTATGGCCTCTCAAGCCCAAATGTCAACAACAAAGAAAATTATGAACGGATTAAAATTAAGTTGTCTTTATATTTTGTGGTACTGATTTTTGTATAAAATTTAATTTTCAGATCTTTTATCTTTTTACCGAATCAAGGCCGGCCTATCGGTCTCGGGGCTAACGGGTAATATACTATGTAAGTCATAAACATATTTGGAGAAAATTTCGTTTACAATTTGGTCCTCATACTAAACCCTAGGAGCCGTTTAGGTCGGTAATCTCGGTATACACTTGGCTACTCTTTCCTTAGTCCAGTAGGAGAACAAAAGGTCGATAATTGTCGATTACTTAAAAACAAAGTATTTTATCAATGCAATATGCTTTTTATTATAGCTTCTTCTGGTTCAAAAATTATCGTCCAAAATGTTCTTGCATTGATATCCCTACTAGATTTGGTTAGCCGGCCTACAAAGCCTAGTGTTATGTACCCGATATAATGATTCAAGTAAGCAATATGATGCTCTGAGTGACTACAGAATTTTGTTTCCCTCCCCCTTGCTTTTCTCAAGGTAGTTATAAGCTTGTGATGCTCAGGATGGGAGTAGCCAAACATGAAAGGAGACTCTGGGTTGAAGGTTTTTGGCAACCACTTTGTGTTGAATGCCCTCGATAGTTGGGGCTTAGGCTACTGAACTTGGGCTGCTGCATGCATCTCATAACATATGGACCCACATCATCTTAGCTCTGGATAATCAGCAGGCAGTGAGAACAACCATATTGCATTCAGAAATGAGCTGAGAAATGCTATTTTGGCTTATAGGGAACCAAAAACACAATTTTTAGGCTGTCCAATTTTATTTGAGAAGAGGATCAGAAACAGAGTGACGAATGTCATAGCAAAGGATGCCAAAAGGAACATGTGGTTCAGCAATTTCTTTGTCATTTGAATGAACAACTTGTTTATTTAAATATGTGTCCGACTTAAGTCATGTCTGCGGAAGAAAGCGGGTATGCATGGCAGAATTTTACTTTCTAAGTTAGCAGAATGTCCTGCTCCTCTCCTCCCCCCCCCCCCTATCACACACACAACACACAAAGACAAAGACAAATTAGTACGCAATATGCAGAGTAACTAGGCCAACACTAAGATGGCATTGTAAAACTTGTATTAGTGTATGATTAAAAGGACAATACCTCATGGACACAATGTTCAATTGCTAACCGTGCCAAAAGATCATTGGCTGTTGCAAAGCCGAATCCCATAGACCATCGTGGGCTGGCAAAGCACCATAAGAAGAGCCCAGTTCCTCAAGGCGAGTAGCAAGAAGGCTGAAGTGTCTGCCTTCATCCTGCGCTACTTTGACAAAATCTGTGAAGAATTCCCCTTGGCATTGACTCTTGTTTGCCAAACCGGGCAATAATATCCTACAAATAAAACTAACACTGAGGTAGGACTAGATAAAAAACACAAGAATAGCAGAAGGAAAAATGAGTTGAAATGTTAAATGATGTGAAATCAAGATGTCACGAAACTATGATAGTACAGAAAAGTGCCTTGTGAGCTAGACTAGAACTCATCAATAGCTCAATAAGATTAGATTTGAACTTGTATAGGTATTGTTTGGTTGAATGTGGGAAGTATAGATTTCCAGTAAGTTTCATTGCCAAGGAAATTCTAATCCACGAGAAGTACAAAAGGTTGTTTGGTTGAGTGTGCGAAGTAGAACTTGCCAGGTTTATTAAATTAAATAAGGAAGGACGCCATCCACTTTCTATAGCCCGGTTTTTCTAGTCAGTACGTCTGCCAGTGAGTTTCATTTCAAGGGGTTATGAAATCCTCCTCGAAAGAAAGTTCTCATGAGCGTAACATGCGTACCCATGAAAGTGAAGTTCTAATAACGTAGGGGACCGGGTAAGTCAATTCCTCCATTTTCTAGGAAGTGTCACTTTCCCATATTTTTGTCAAACAAACAATTCTAAACTTTTCTATTTCCCACTACCCGTGTTTTTTCATGTCAACCAAACAAGCACTTAGAATCCGAAAATCCAATATTATTCCTGATTGAATTGGAGTTGGGCTAAATCTAAACCAAAAACCGAATATACACCCGACAAACAAGAACTAAATAGGAAAAACTAAATGGTGAAAAAGCATGTAAATACATTATATAAAATGAGTATTAGTATGAATACCCATGATAAGTCAATGGCCCAACTCTCGGTATGTACAAGACTGTGAACAATAGCTTGACGGCTTTGAAGGCTTCCAGCTCTACCCAACTTTGGCATAAGAGATGGTGACAACAATTTTACCTGCTTATGAAAACTGTGTTAGGCATTTAATCAAACAGATGATATGCAATAATAAAAAAAAAGGATGATACGAATGGGTTACATTGGTGGGACGGGCAGGGCGGTCAGGGATGTGAAGGTGAATTGAAGGATCATCATTATCAGTATTGTATGGTTTAGAAATGGTTCCATGTAGCCATTTACAGGCAATTGTATCACCAAGTTTAGCTTTCTCAAAAGGGTCAGCTGTGTTCAGCACTCTTAATGCTGCTTCCACCAATGTCTCCTCCTCATCGCAACCACCCTGAGGGATGTTTGACTCTGATTCGCTCATCTACCTCTATGGCTCTATCACAGTTTTCTAAGAGTTTTGCTAATTGGTACTGCCTTCTGTTAATAACTTTCTTGATTTGTGTCACCAAGTTCAAGTCTTGTGTGCGGCTTGAGCACGATTAACAAACCATGTGTCACTCACACAATAACTATTTTAGAGGGGTTACCAACTATTCTAGTTGGTTACCAAGTGTTTTAGAGATTATTAGCTATTTAGGGAGACTACTAACTGTTTTGGGGGGTTATTAACTGTTTTGAGGGGTTTACTAATGGTTTGGAGATTACTTACTGTTTTAGGGGTTACTAACTCTTTGGTTAGGGGTTACTAAGTTTTTGGACGGAGTTACTGACTATTTTGAAGGGATGTTACTGACTATTAAGAGAAGGTGTTACCGACAATTTTGGGTGAGTTTGGATAGTGAAAAAGTAAGGTATATGTTAATAGATAGACCCGCCACGCCATTAGTTAAGGGTGAGGCAGGCGCATATTAGACTTTGTTCACCAAGTTTATCCTATTTGATTTTTATGGTAATCTTATTTAACTCTCTATCGTCAATGCATAAGCAAAAAGTTACATCCTTTTCTTTAGGGAAAATTGGATCAAACAACACAAAGTATACGTTTATTGCACAAAACAGCATCAACAAAAAAAGGTGCACAAAACAACACGAACTTTTTCTAATTGGTGCAGAAAACAACTTAAGTGGGTTTTTCGCCTGAGATTCCCTATTTCCGGTGAATCTTTAGTATTTTAGCTTTTTATTTCTATTACTCATACACTGTAGACATTCCTTTTGATTTCTTTCTTGAACATTTGCCACTCATCCTCCAATTCTAGGATTTGATAGACAAAATCATTTTGTGGAAATTTTAGGGTTTCAGAGGAATTAAGGTGATTTTTAAATCCAGTAGTTTATTTAAAGTAAGGGGAAAAGATAGGAAAATAAAAAATAGCTGAAATACTAAAGATTCGCCGGAAATAGGGAATCTCGGCGAAAAAACCACTTATGTCGTTTTCTGCATCGATTAGAATAAGTTTGTGTTGTTTTGCGCACCTTTTTTTGTTGATGCTTGTTTTGTGCAACAAACGTATAGTTTGTGTTGTTTGATCCAATTTTTCCTTTTCTTTACAAACAAGAGGGGTGTTCCTTAAGGTGATAAATGTGTCCTCCTTTTAGTAATTTATCGAGGGCTATCTTTAATTCTTTCAATTTGGCAAGAGTCATTCTATAACTGATTATAGAAATAGGTGAACATTTTGGGATCAAATATATTGTGAAATCTATTTCTCTTTGTGTGGGCATTCTTGTTATCGCTTCAAGAAAAACATCAAAGAATTTATTAACTATAGGAATGTCAGATATATTAGATTCAGGCTCATGATTACAATTAATGTCACAAAGGTATCCTTCACAACCTTGTCATAATAATTTTTGTGATTAGGAATAAAATTATTCTAATTTGTCCTCCCCAATTATTTTGGAAGCTTACCAATTCCCTTCGGAATTCACTAATGTTACTAGTTTTTGGCAGTCCACAATAGCTTGATGTTTCATGCCCTCATATTATCAAATCCTTTAAGATCAAACAAAATCAAGTCAGCGGGAAATACATGACCCCAAATCACTAGTGGACAATCTTTATGCATGGATTGACATGGAACAATATTTCCAATGGGAAGACTAATACAAAATTTCATATTTTATTTATAAGGCTTAATTGAAATTTAACTTTTTAGACGTAGAACTAAATATAAATGAATGGGATGCTTTGGTATCAAATAAAACATGCACGGGGAACATAATTTATAAAGACATTAACAGTGACAAGTTGACAACATTGCTTAATTTTTCCGCCTTTAGTGAACCCACGACAAATACACGAAATGGAATTGGGTTTTTTCGGTGATTAGGTCCTCTTTGAGGTCTAGGAGCATTAGTTCTTGGAACATAATGATTAGGTGTGGGTCCCACATTATTCATTCAAGCTTTTGCCACAACATAATTTCTTTCCATGTGATTAGGGCTTCTACAAGTAAAACACTGACTATTAGCAACCTACACCTCACCGTAGGATGATTAATATAACTTCATTTTGCACGTGGAGGTCCTTGGTAACGACCTTGGTGTTAGAATCCAACCTTCCTTTACTTGTATTTTCCTTATTTGATGTGTTATAGTACTTTACTTTATGTTTTAATACTCTTGTATAGGTTTCAAGTTTCATTATTAAGTTACTGCAAAACCAGTATTCACTGGAAATATTTAATATCTCACATTTAAGCCTCTTTAGGGAGATATGATGAATGAAATGTTTATACACTACTAAGGCAACCTATGAGTTGTATGCTTGCTTTAAACATTGTTGTTGTTTAGGCCACCTTATTTAGTGACTCGCCTCATATATTTAAGCGTCCCTCCAAATCTCGTGAAATAAGAACTCCCGTCGTCGGCCCCGCTCGTGCCCGGCTAGCGCATACGAGCGTCCCGTTCGACCTCGTCTCTTCGCTCTTGTCGCCAATAGGCAAGAGTGTCCTTCAATTACATTGTTGCTCGTGCACCCACGAGCCCCATTGGCCCTTTACGCAGAAGGCTCGCGCCTTTGCCCCCATATAGGCAAGAGTGTGCTGCACGTCCCGAGCGTCTAAAATCTCGGACCATGACAGTTGGTATCAGATGAAACATTATATACCGGGAGGAGATACTCTTTTGGTTGGAACAAACGGTAGCCGACCTGTTGCATGAAAGAGAAACAATGCTAGTAGAGAAACTAGCGGTTCGTGAAGAGCTTAGTGCCCTCCACAACATAAAAGATTGTTTCGAGCCGTTGATCAAGAACATGGGAATGTTGGTGCGACGAGGACCAAGCCGCCCAAACCCATAAACTATGGTGGGCCTAGAGATTCGAAGGAAGTTCACAACTTCACTTTTGACATGAATCAATACTTCTGAACCTGTCAACTGGATGACAACCTCCAAGCAAATACTGTGTTACTTGGTCGACGATGCTAAGTTGTGGTGGCACACTAGGTACGCTGATATTGAGGCCTAGACGGCCAAGATAGACACATGGGAGGAGTTCAAGAAAGAACTCGTGGCCCAGTTCTACCCAGAAAACACTGAATGCCATATTTGACCCTAGTAATTATAGTAATAATAATAAATAATGATAATAATACTAATAGTAGTAGTAGTAGTAATAATATTATTAATAATAAATAATAATACTACCTCCGTTTTTATTTAGTTGCAATGTTTCTAAAAAAGGGGAAACCAATGCAAAATTTTTAAAGTGGTATTAGGTAAATATTTGGGTATATAATTAAGGGGAGTGGGGACCATTGCTATGTAATTAAGTTTGAAGAACACCATCACCCATCACCTTCCTTGCCACCAGAACACCACCCTACCATCACCCACCACCTTCACTGCCACGAAAACACCGCCCCACCACAACCGCCACCCAGAACGCCACCAAAACACCACCCCACCAGAACCGCCACAAGAATCGCCACCAGAACACCACCCCCACCAGAACCAACCACCTTCATTGCAACCACCAAATCAACCAAAAAAAAACAAAAATAACAATGAATGGAAGCAAAAACATCAATGACAAAGCAAACAAGAAATTTAACAAAACAAAAACAAAGCAAACAAGAAATTTAACAAAACAAAAACAAAACAAAGATGAACAGAAATGGGAACCTTAATGACACCTTAAACCCTAACAGATCTTCCTAATAATTCTCAAATCTTGCTCAAATTTCCCCCAAAAAAAAGCCATATTTTCAATCTGAGAAATGGGTTTTCGATTTTCATAATCAAACACATCAAAAATGGCATCAAAAGTATGGAACACCATTGATAAGCTCAAAAAGGGAGCTTCTCGATCTCTTTAGTTAGATTCGTGTGTTTCTGGGCTTGTCGGGGCTGGTCGGGTGGTTAGATTCGTGTGTTTCTGGGCTAGATTCGTGGCGTCGGGTGGATTCGGGCTCGCCGGAGGTGGGGTTGGGTGGTTCCGGGCTCACCGGAGGTGGGGTCGGGTGGATCTGGGCTCGCCGAAGGTGGGGTTGGGTGATTCTGGACTCGCCGGAGGTGGGGACAACGGTGTAGGTGGTGGCGGTGGTGAGTTGTGTGGTGGTATTTGGTTGAGAGAAGGGGAGATGAAGGTTGAGAGAAGGAAAGCAGAGGTGAAGATGGTAGAGAAATGGTGGGGGTGGGGGTGGGGGTTAGGTTAGGTTAATTTAGTGGGGGTAATTAGGTTGAATGAAGTAAGATTAAGTAATGTTAATTATAGTTAGTAAGGGTAAAATAGTAATTTTATGGGTTTTTTTACTAAAAATGGAAAGAAATAGAAACATTGCAACCTTTTGGGAAAATTCCGTTTTAGGGAAACCATTGCAACTAAAAAACGGAGGTAGTAATAAATAATAATAATAATAATAATAATAATAATAATAATAATAATAATAATAATAATAATAATAATAATGAGTAAAATAAATTAAACTAAAAACAATAATAAATTTAACAAAGTGGTTAAATAATGAATGAACTGCAATGATTAGAGCTGAACTGAAGAAAACAAATTGGAGCTGAACTGAACTGCACTAGACTAAACTAAACTAAACTGCACTGGGCTAAGCTAAACTAAACTGAAAATAAGATGAAGAAAATAGGCTCTTAGGCAGTTTGCTTCTATTCCAAAGTAGATAATAAAACAAAATCTGTTATTTTCAACTTATTTTTGCTTATATCAACTTATCTGAATTGAACTGAATTGAATTAAACTTATTAGACCTCATTAGACCCTATTTGACCTTATTAAACCTTATCGACCTTATTCGGCCTTATTTGATCTTATTAGATAAAATCTTATTAGACCTTTATGAACTTATCTGAACTTACCTTAACTAATCTGAACTTATAAGGACTGAAAATAAGTTGAAAAGAACGAACGATTAACCAAAGTAAAAGAGATTCTTATCAAGGATGATATTTTTTAAATCTTAACATTTATTGTCTAAAAGAATACCATAACAAAAATGAAAAATCATTATAGTGGCACTGGCAATATTTGATAACTAATATCTCGCCCATAGAACTTCGCATAGAAGATTTGTTTTATAGAAGACAACTTGGGGAAGTAGAAGATTATTCGTATATTATTTGGTATATATTTATATGATTTCTCAAGTATAGATATAGCAACGACCTCATTGATGGAAACTTGTAGGATATGGACGTATAATGTTTTGAGTGTTGTATTTTTCCTTAGACAGAATTTGCTATTATAAAAAAAATCTCATTGAAGATGGTGACAACACGTAGACAAAATGAATATGGCTGTATGGTGTTCTAATCAACCAAATGGTTTGGGGGGCGACATGTGCCAAAAACGATTTTGTTTTATATATTTATTATATAGATATAGACAAATAGTTTGGGGGAAGGGAAGGGGAGGGAGAGGAACCATTTTTCCTCCTTCTGTAATAAAATTAATCCCTCTAAAAATGGAAAGATTTAGAGAAAAAAAAAACATACATCTTCCTTCCCTTTCTCTTCCCTCCCCTTCCCCCTCTC
This sequence comes from Patellifolia procumbens, assembly GCA_947645195.1. Classification (NCBI taxonomy): domain Eukaryota; kingdom Viridiplantae; phylum Streptophyta; class Magnoliopsida; order Caryophyllales; family Amaranthaceae; genus Patellifolia; species Patellifolia procumbens. The sequence goes on from CANSGD010000920.1 coordinate 2,111,245, forward strand.
TCCCTCCCCCTTTCTTTCCCTTCTTATATGCCAAACACAGTATTCCAACCCAACCTAGCACAACTCCTATGAGCATCATACTCAGGCTATTAGTAACCCAATACCTTGTTGAAATTGGTTTTGTGAAACATGGATAGCTTGACATCAAACATATGAACTCATATGTGTGAGATGGCATACAATATCTCTCAATTTACTCTTTTAATCCTCACAAAATCACAGAGCTTCATTCATCTTATTACCAATTTACCACTCCATTATTGTCGTAAGTCCGAAATCTTTTGTGACTAACACAAGCCTGTCATGCATCAAGAAACTCGAGAACAATTTTTGTTGCTCGGAAAGTTACATATCAATAAACCACCACATAGGAGAAAACCGCAGTAACTAGACACATAAAAGGTGATTCATGTAATGAATATAATGTTACAAGACAACTCAAAATCTAAAAAAAGACTTGTATTAAGTTCAACCACTCATCTCCTTCTAGAATTTTGATAGGGACCTTCGCTCTCTTGGTCTTTCAAAAATCAAGGAATGCGAGAAAACCGAAAAAGAAAAACCCACCCCTCCAATTTCCACCTCCGCCACCACCGCCACCACCTCCACCATCATCATCACGTGGTGGGAATCCGGTTCCACCATCATCAAGTTGTGGCGATTTCTCTTTACCTGTACACAAATTTGAGCATGAATCAATGGCACAAAGACAATCCAGAAAATATGCATTTCCTCTCGTCTTTTGCAAGGAAAATCTTTCTTCCGAGTTTCTGCCAAGATAAACTATACTTGAAGATGTAAAGTTTCCACATTTGAAAGCTTCAAACCATGATTACATTTTCTAGAGACTACTGGTTTAAGATATCACGTGCAAATTCATGAACCACAAAATAATCAATTTCTCCTTGTCTAGACCAATGTGACCACATAACTAGATTTTCAATGAGCTCATATTTGTCTACCACTCCGTCCATTGACTTTAGCTGAAACACAGCAAGAAAAAGATTGCGATTTCAAGAACTACTATCCCAGCTCTGCTTTAATAAACAAACTTACCAGGCGCATGTGATATTACAGCGGGCTTCTCTACTGTTTGAGTCTGTCCTTCCGCTCCACATCTTGCATTCTACAAATGCAAAATACCAAAAATCTTATCTAGCGTGCTGCATGCAGGTAGATCATATAAGATAAGCAAGTAACTATTATGTAGATCATATAAGATAAGCGAGTAACTATTGTTTCATAGTCCTTTTAAACAAGTCTCGAGAAGCAAGGCAAACGCTGAAACTCTAGTTTAAGACTTGAGTGTGATGTTGAACATGAGATACTGGCATACTGCTGAAGCACACAACCTTGAACTGGCCTATTGTACTAGGGCATTAAACGTTCGCCTTCTTCTGAACCCGCTGCCCCCTACCTCACCTCAAGTTTCTCTTCAGTTTGATTTGGCTAGAGTTCTCTTCAAAATTTAGGCACACCCTTCACGTTTCAGAGGGAATCCACAGTGCTAAGACTGCAAAGATCTTCTGTGACATCAACATAAGATGGTTTTACGTGCTCATACCACAAAGATTGTCCAGTATGGCTTTCACAAAGGCCTGACTTTGTTCACATATTGGTGGTCCTTACATACTCTGAAAAAGATCCTTATCCCAATTCTTGACCTAAATCAAACATCAGCACTTTCACACTCTACACAATTCTATCTCTCAACCAATCAATGGACAAATTGTAACTGCACCCTCAAATGTCAGCTGGGGGGATCAAGGCACAGCAAGTATTACTGTTTTCCAGAGATTGTAGCAACAGTCTAGACAAGGAAGCTGTTCCATGTACTACTTTGGTTCACTCACCTTTTCTCGCAAGTTCATAGTGTTTGACTCTGTCACATCTAATAATATAGATCCTTCCTAATCATGGATCATGCAACTAAAAACACATCATTAGATAAAATCATAAAAAGGATTGCTTCCACCATGATACACAAAAACGATGCGTTTTTCGTAACTACACGACTGGACCAAGCATCCAAATTTGAGTTCCATACCAACACCCTTCTAGAGCTGCACATCAAAGCAAGAAAAGAGAGAGATCCACAACATAATGGAAGTCATCAAGTCGATCTCATGGAAAATACCACCTATCTGACAAACACAATTTGAGAGAAATTGACATTTCACTGATTATGTATACACGCAATAAATCTAAGCACCCATCATCACCAGATGTCTTCTGTCCCCCAGCAACAGGGAATCAACTTCTGTGACATTGCCCTGTTCTGTCTAGCCTGTCCTTTAGACACCTTTGGATGACAGGGTCCATTCCGAAAATTGGGTATAGTAGTTTATAATATGTATTACTCCCTCCGTTCCTAGAGAATTGGCCATATTTGATTAGGGGTTATATTAAAGAAATTGAGATAACATGCCACTATAACTATGCTATGACCATACACCTTGTAGAATTCTTAGAGATCCAAGTCGATGTTATCACTAAAAGTACACGGAAGATTATAAATTTACCTGTTAAATATAGAAAATAACCCATTACATTGGAATGGGACTAAAAAAACGACCTTTAATTTAGGAACGGAGGGAATGTTATAAATATATCACGTACTATTGTACGAGAAAACTTTTCTGCAATTCACTCATGGCTAAAATAAAATCATCATATAGTTAAGGGAAAATTGTGAAAAACTACTATAAAGTTTACACTTTTTGAAAAAAAAAAAAACAATTACTTTTTCTTTCAATTTAATTACTATAACTTTGCAAAAATTTGTGAAGCACCACCTTCTAACAGATAATGTTAAGTTTTCTGTGTGGTGGTGAACTTGGGTTAGGGTTTTTGACGGAGCTTCACAAAATTTTGCAAAGTTATAGTATAGTTAAATTCAAAAAAAAAGTAATTGGTAGTTTTTTTTCAAAAAGTGTAAATTTGTAATGGTTTTTCACAAATTTTCCTATAGTTAAATCCAAACTAGTCACAGTGATTGCACAAGAAACCAAAAGATTTAGATAAGCTAAGAAGCGGCCCACAGTCTTACCAAAGCAGCTGAGCACACCACAGAAGCAGGACGCACTCTGGTTGTGGGAGTTAACCTGTGGGTGTGACTCACACATAAAGATAGTTTAGCAAGCCTCACTAGCTGTTTTTCACGATTCAAACATAATTGCCTGCCAAGCCCTGCTATTCCATGGTTATAATGCTTTGACTGGCCTTTCCTTGGAAGTTCAAACCTCACTGTTCAAGAATGTAGTGCGCATTAGCAACCATATAACAAGAAGCCAACAAGCTATCTTGGTGAGAAATAACACACCATAACTTGTAAAATCTCTAAAATTTTATTCTAAAAAAGTTACTACATGAGTGGTCCTAACCATGTCTATTCTCTTGAAAATAATAACTCTGGATTATTCTAGTATAATCCAAACTATGTTGGGTATCCTCCTAAAATGATCCCAATCAACAGGTAACGTGCGAATATAGTCAGTCGTTTTTTACAAATTAGTATTCTAATGTGACCTACCTCCCTTCTCTACCAACAAGGTCAACCCCACCCCCCCCCCCCTCCCCAAAAAAAAAAATCCGTCCACTCATCTTGTGCCCTGACTGTCAGTGGCACTCGACCCCACTTGAATCAACCCTTGTTCCTCACCTTAAGGCCACCTGTTGCCTCCTCAGACTCCGCTAACCCCACCTACATTCTCCTCTTAGCTTCCTCATTAACCTCCCCCACCACCCCTACATATTCTATCTCTTTTTACCAATGGTCATTCCCTTCTTTTTCCCCTTATCAGTTGAACCTTTCTCTGTTCCTGCTCCAATCTTTCTGATTTTATATTACCCTAAAGAAAAAGCTAGATTTGCCACAATGCCGGAAGTCAAGGCAATGCCGAAAAGATAAGAGATAAAGGGGTCTGAGAAGAGTTAGGAGGGGTTGGCTTTGCAGGAAAAGAGTGAAAAAGGGTGGGAAGAGTGGTGTTGTTTAAGGTTTGAGAGAGGAAGGTGGCTAGGTTGGGATAAATGGCTGCAGGGAAAGGGAGGATGGTGGCAAAGGTGGAAGTAGCGAGTAGCAGAGAAGGGAGGCGACAAAGAGCTACAAATTTTTCTCATAAAAGAAATCAAAGATGGAGCCAATAACGTTGTGACATGCGGCATGAATGCATGATGAGTTGAGTTGCTAGACCTATTTCTTCATGTTCCAGACATCCCTTCTTGTTTCGATTATACCAAAATCATCCAAGGATAACTCAACTTATTGTTAAGAGGACTTCTCTTTAGGCATAAAATTCAGATTATTATAGTAAATGTTTCCAATATGTAATGTAAAAGACTTAATTTCTCAACCAAGATCACATGGAACACCATAAAGTGAATTAACAAACATTCCCACCTCAAAGTATCTGGAGAGGCGATCCTCTCCAGCAACCTCAAAACATGTACTTCCTCCGTTTTTTTAGTTGCTACACTTTCCAAATAAGAAAATTTCTTATTAGATACTACAGTTCTTTATTTGGCTTGTCGTTCTCTCTACCTCTCTCCTACCACATAGGTTTTTCCCCTCTATCTCAATCACATCAAAAAAAATGCATTGGAGTCTGCCAAAAACAAAAAGTGTAGCATCTGATTTGATACAGATGAAGTATGATAGACTATCTTCGAACGCATACATACAAAGCCAATGCAACTAAAGATTCACATATCAAATAGTACATAATTGATAATAGGCATACACTGCAAAAATAATCTCAATCAACGTAGTAACGACACAGTTAACCTTATTAGCTAAGCAGCTTCACCAGAGCTCCAAAAAAGTACAATCTTATCCAACAAGTTAAACAGATGAAGACCCACTCAAGCAACGAACAAGGTAACAGCTTTATTGAAGTTAGGCATAAAAACAAAGAAATTCAGATACCTGGCGGTAATAGCACTGAGGAAACACCAGAAGAAGTGGTACTCAATGAAGACATGGCCATATGTAAATCATCAACTTCAACCTAATTAAACAAACACCACCAATTCGATAAACTTAATTAATTAAACCACGATTGTGATACCAGCAACTAAACAATTAATTAAAGAATTCAACAAAGAATTGATAGCAACAATTATATCACATCATAAAATACGAATAAAATTAATAAATGAGGGAGAGGGAACCTCTTGAGATAGAAAGTTGTACAAGTTGTTGTCCCTGACGAGAGGAAAGTTGGGGTCTGGTAGAGACGTAGCAGAACGGTAAAGAGGGAGAAGAGATGTGGATGCCAAAAGAAATTTAATTGCGGGTTGATATCAGATTCAGATAGAGGCGGTTATTCAACATAGCATTATAGGAACCAAGTAAAGTGTTAACGGACTCGTGTTCGAATGCCCGCAACACTCTTGGAGAGGAATAAGAAGCTAACCATTTTGAATTTGGTTTCGATTCTGATGTAATCCAAAGGATGAATTGGGTGCAAACATCAAAAACATAGCATTATAGGATCGGGCTACATCTCCTTTATAGGTAGGGGTGTTCAACTTTCGGTTTACACCGGAAAAATGGCTCGATCAGACCGGACCGGTTTGGTTCACATCGAGATCGTACCGGTCTTCTTCCGGTCCGGTCTTTAGTCCGTAAATTTTTAAAATCAGGTCTTCGGTCCAGTCCAGTCTAAACCCGAACTTTTTCAATCGAGACCGGTAAGACTTTTTTAAAATTGAAACATGAAAGTCAATCTAGAATTTTACATTATAGGTCTTCTAACATACTTCCAAATTGTTAAACTTGAAACTATAAAACAAATTTTTATTTAAAGTAATTGTGAATTTTGAATGGTTTTGGAAGTATATAATTGTTATAGGAAAATAAAACAACTAAAACGAATTTTCGGTCTAACCGGTCTGGTTTTGGTCCGGTTCCTATGATTTCCATCCGGTCTGGTCTTCGGTCTCCATTTTCCACAAATTTCGATCCCGGTCCAGTCTGCTCCGGTCCCAATGATTTCCATTTGGTTCGGTCTTCGGTCTCCATTTCCATGTCCGGTCCGGTGTGCTCCGGTCCGAGACCGATTTAAACCCCTATTTAGGGGGGCTTCGACCCTTTTTACTCCTTATTGAGCCGCAAATTAGATTCTACTACCGAGAACAGGATGCGCATCGTGCTCCCCATGTATATTAGGTTTTTTTCAATGTACCCAAAAACAAAAACAAATTTCAAACATCTTAATATATAAAATACGAAATGAACATTAATTTATCTTCAATTAACATTATGGGGTCAATTTCTTCTCTCTACTCCATTATTTGACTTTTTGAATTTTTTTACTAAAATTTTTCCCTCCAAATGTTCCAATTAACTTTGGCATATGTTCTTTTATATAACTTTAATGTTCACTATGGTTATTAAATTTGTTTATTAAATATGCTCATTTATTGATTCAAATGTTTATTGTAAAATCACACTCAATTTCAAAAGTTTTTGCTCCAATTAACTTTGACATGTGTTCTTTTATATAAATTTATTGCTCATTATGGTTATTTAAGATATTCATTTATTGATATCAAATGTTCATTGTAACATCGTACTCAATTTCAAAATAACTTTTGATATCGTTTTACTTTCAAATAACTTTGACATATATTCTTACATAATACAAATGTTCATTTTGGTTATTCAATATGTTCATATATTGATATCAAATGTTTATTGTGAATAAATATTAGATTTATGTAAAAGAATATGTCAAAGTTAATTGGGAATTGAGTTGAATTTACAATGAACATTTGATATCAATAAATGAACATATTTAACAATAATGAACAAAAACGCTATATAAAAGAACATATGACAAGTTATTGTGAACCTTTTTTAATAAAAAAATTGAGTTTATTTTATGATGTATATATGGTATTTTTAATTGAACATGTTCAATATCGAGAATGAACATTAGCGTAAGGTTAGTGAAAAATTTTAACTTTAGTGACGCCAATTAGTTCTTAAAATTTCAAAAAATTTATTTGTGTTACATGCTTACAGTAGAACATCATGCTGATGGATATGATGGCTGTGGGCAGAAGCATCATGCTCATGTAGTCATACTGCTCCCAGGACCACCATCTATCCTTTGTTATGGAGAAAGGTTTTTAACTTTTTTATTATGGTGCTTTATGAATTTAGAGATGGGGATGTTGGATCTGACACTCATGTTTCTAGATCCGACCTATCTATAAGAGTTTAGGTCCAACTTTTTAAATCTGATTGATCTGGACCCTAAAGAGCATGAGGCAAGTCACGGTCCGAGTTTACAAATGCTAGATACAAACGCGATCCACAAACCCATTTATATGTATCCAAAGATAATTTGTAACGCTCGACTTCTAATTACAATTATTAAGTTAATTTAATTCATAATTAGCAACGGAAAAACCTAGATAGTCGGTGCGTTACTGTCGTACTTTCCATTTGGAAAATACAAGGCAACATAATTTCATTAAGCTAAACATATAATATCTTTCATACATAAAACTAACATGATTTAGATAAAGTAGTTATAATCTAAAGTTCATAGGTTCAAATTACATAACCACTATATTTGCTTAGCTTAGTTAATAATTAATCCTCACTGCTACGCCATGCCATCTTCCCCATCAGTACCTAAAAACAGAAAAACAAAATGTCATGAGCCGAGGCTCAGTAACGACTACCCTAACATTGTAAATTCATTATATTTTAAAGAGAAATTTGCCAAAAAGGACCTTTAAAAAAAACATTTTGTGAGAAGGGACCTTAAAAAAAATGGCTTTTAAAGGCCAAAAACAAAAAAAAGTTTGTGAGGAGGGACCTTATCTGCTAATTAACACCTAATTAAACACTAATTATATATTAAATATAATTAAATAAAATTATACCTAATAAAATTTTCCCCCCTCTCTCCTCTGCCATACCCACCACCAGCAGACCATCACCCCCATCTCTCTCCTCTTTCCACAATCAGGGTTGCCTAATCAATATCGGATATATGCATATATCGATCGCCTCACTTTTTGGCAGTACATTTCTTATGTATGGTAATATATTCTAATATATATGGTAGTACATTTTTTAATGAAAATGCCAAATACAAACTATATAGTTATATAGCTGTGAAAATATCAATTTTTATATACTACGTTTCTCAATAAATGTACTGCCATTTTCATGAAATGTACAACCATTTTCATGAAATGTACTGTCAAAAAAGTGAGCCGATGGATACATGCATATATCCGATATTGATTAGATATTAATTTTGTTTAATTATATTTAATAAATAATTAGTATTTAATTAGGTGTTAATTAGCAAATAAGGTCCCTCCTGACAAACTTTTTTTGTTTTTGGCCTTTAAAAGCCTTTTTTTTAAGGTCCCTTCTCACAAAATGTTTTTTTTTAAGGTCCTTTTTGACAAATTTCCCTATTTTAAATTCATTTTATTTGCAAACAGGTTGGAGGAATGACATGAAAAGAATTTGAAAACATGTAACTTAGTAAAAGAAAACATACTAACTATCAGCTGACAATAACTTCCTTATCATGCTCGTTAACATATATCTTTCAATTTGGTATCTTGGCGAGTACAACAGAAGGGACGTCTCCCCAAATGTAATATCATCATAATAATAATAAACGGGGAGGCAACCACCTAAGAACATTTCATTATAGGGGGAGGTGGTGCCCATGCGGTATCACCCGAGAGCATAAGCTCCCTCAACGGGAGGGTGACAACCCGCCGGGAGGTACGTGCACGACCCAGGCATAACATAACGGGATACTGCCAAGAACCATCTTTCACTTTTAATTATCATGTTTCGTTGCTTTTAGGTGTCTTTCATAAACATCTTAAAATCATCGTAGAAATAAGCTTTCATAACATCATAGCATAATCATACTTTTCAATCGTCGGATAATTCAGAAAGTCACTTTACGTCATCAATATCGATTTCATAGCAAAACATTTTAAATCCCGCACTCCATAAAAAGAAATTGATAACATAAACTTCATAAGAAATCATATAAAACAACTTTACAAAGGGGAATACGGGTGTTAGCAATAGACGTTACCTCGAGTCTTGCTTAAATGTATTTGTTAGTTGGGGGAGGCTGTAATATTCGTTCCTTTTAATCTAGCCAAAAATTTAGTAACGAGGTTATTGATACGTTTATTTATCATATCATTTAGACTTTTAAGACTTATAATAACTAAGACTTTATAAGTGTTCAATAAAACATTTAGAGTATATGCTTGTTTGTTTATACCAGTTATAGGTCGTATAAGTTAAGGTATTATTTTGAATCGTGGTAAGAGTAAATTTGTACCGTAAAACTTTCATTATGATTATATCACAAGTTGAGGTTATGTTCCATATTAATTACTATCTTAATTATGTAATACCCGATTCGAAAGGACTACTATTTAAGTTATTAAAAGTATCGCTTGTTCTCTCTCTTAATTTACTCGTTTACTTTACTATTTAACGAGTTAAATATTTAACTAACTTTGGTTCTATGATGGCATTAGCATATTACGCTGTAGGCTCATTATTAGGTTATTAGGGACATAGTTAGACAATAGTTTATGCGCATAAAATCATGTAAATACTAATTTTCATTAATTAAGATTTATTTCACAATTATGGTATGTAGGGTATCTAATGTATGCTAGTTAGTGGTATAATAGATATATCAACAGTACAACATTACTTTTAGCATGGGTTATTTACACATATTACTTAGTTAGTTATCCAATTAATTAAATTGTCAATGACAACAAGACTAATACTATATTTCAAGATTCACGTATACTAATTTAATAAGAAGACCTTCTAACATATTGGAGTTTAGGATTTACAATCTAAATTGTTTTATACTATACCAATTTATCATTTGCACCATATAAAATATTGGACAGTAAGCATTAAACAAACATTAACGATATCATTTAAAGGTCAAAGTTAATTACTTTGATTAAGCCCATTAAAAGAGAGAAGTGTGTACCTACTGTTACATGAACGACAAGGGTAGGGGATGCTGGTCGTACTGAGAACTAAAACTAGATACTGTGTGCGGGGCTCAATGGGTGGTTGTCGTCGCCGGAAAATGGGGTGCTTAGTGGTTGCATTGGGCCGAAACAGGGGGAGGAAGGAAGGGTGGCGAGACAGAGGGGAAGCAAGCTGCTGCGCTGCCAAGCTGATGCGTGTGGTGGTTAGGCAGTTCTGGGTGGTGGCTGGAGTTCAGATTGGTCGGTTGCGTGGCAGGGATGGAGGGTGGGTGGCGTTAGGACAACAAGCTTTATAAAAAAAAAAGAGGAAGAACTTCAAGCGTTTGAGTTGAATTGTTTGAGAAAATATACCAAACTTAGTGGAGAGTTGCTTGGGGAAATAATGAACTCTTGGTATTTATAGAAGGGTGTGGAAGCTTGTAGAAGAATTAGACATGGATGAATTGAACTAGAACCACAACTTTTAATCTATTTTATCTTGTGTTCCTCCCTAAATTTGGGATTTTGGTTGAAGATATTGTCTCAGAGTTGGTAGCCATTGTTACAGGAGGAAGATGAGTTGGAGCCTTGGCTGATCATTCATTTTTATTTTTTTATTTTTTTTTTTTATATTGATTTTCAATGTTAAGTGTAAATAATGGCGTGAAGTAGAAGATGGAAAAAAATCCTCTTTTTGGTTCTATTTGCAGGTTGTTGCGTAGGGGTGTTCATTTCGGATTATCCGATCCGATTCGAAATTTTCGGATCGGGAGAAGTGCGATCCGAAAATTTCGGATACCCATTTTTTTCGGATATCCGAAATTTCGGATCGGATACCCGGATTATCCGATCCGATTTTTATGGGGGAAAAAAGTTTAAAATCAAAATTATTTAATGGAAAATTTTACGGATATTTCGGATCGGGTCGGATATTTCGGATCGGATAATTATCCAAAAATATCCGATTTTTTAAACATTTTTCGGATAATTCGGATTTTTCGGATATCCGAAAAAGCCAAAGGGGTCCGTGATCCGAATTATCCGAAACTCTATATTTCGGATCGGATATCCGAATTTTCGGATCGGATCGACCGGATCGCGGATCGGATCAATCGGATCGGATATTTGTGAACACCCCTAGTTGCCGTGCTGCGTGCTGGCTTTTGGTTCTCATCTTTCCTTCTCTTCCTTTTTTTCTTATTAAGTTATTTCAATGACTTGTTATTGGGTGTGAAACATGGATAAGAATGGGCATAGGACTTTCTTCCATCTTGCCCAAATATCTTGATTGTTATATAGTACCTGTTTTATTTCCATAGACTTATACTTAGTGGTCGTTTAGTATACATGGGAAGTCAAAATTCCCATGAAATTGCAATTCATAGGAAATAAATACCTACATCAAATTCATGGGAATTTGATTGAATTGTTTGGTTGACAATGGGGGAATTAAATTTCCATGGGAATTTCTACTTGTAGGGGGACCAAGGTAAGTAATTTCCTCCATTTTGTGGGAACTCAAAATTCCTAGGAATTTCTAATTCCTCCATTTTGCTACTTTGTTGTCAACCAAACAACTCACCATATTTCCAATTCCTAGGAATTTTCATTTCACATGATTTCTCATGTCAACCAAACAACCACTTAATTACCATTTCAATTTAGAGATTAATATATAACATAGACTAAAGTTATTTTGTATAGTAAGGTTTACTTCGATATTTTGAGTATAATAAATTTTAAAATTTTAGGGTATTTATATTATTTAATTGACACTAATTTTGTCTTCCTTTCAATATTAAATTTTGAGAAAATTTTAAGACGCACCAACGTTAATAAAATTTATTAAAAGGTTGAGAGTTCGGGATATTATATGTCTAAAATGCTTATCATTTAGTAACTACTTCTACAATTGTGAAATTGACAGTTGTTTGTTAACATTTTAAAGAAGCAATTATGGTAGAAATTCATCATTGCTTATCAACTATAATAAATTTAATTTGGCATTTTACTAATGATGATATCTAGATGTGTGTGTTTCTTGAATCAAGTTGTTTTTAGTTGATGAGCATCCAGCTTTTTCAGCACTTTAGATTAAAAATGAAGCGATTTTTTTTACGAATTAAAAAACGCGATTAAACCTATATATACTAAACCTAGCATTAAAAAACGCAATAATTTTGTAAATTGGAGCAGAGGTGTGAAAATGGCCTTGATCGAAACAAACTTAAATCTTGGATGGAACCGTAACTAAACCTATTTATACTGCTAGAAATCATTTCAACCAAAAGTTTAAGCTGATGGTTGAACGCCCATGAATAGTTTTATACTCTCTCGTGCCCTCTGATACAAGAGCCCTTCGCATACCTAACACTAAATATTCCACTTCGAAAGGAGGGATAGATGAGATGTTTAACCCACGACCTTCTGGACACACTAGCTCAAATACCATAAAAGAAGTTTATTCTTTGAATAATATTGTTTACAAACTAAGGATATACTCCCTCCGTTTCTTTTTGTTTGTCCCATTTACTGTAGCTTCAAATACCTAGGAGAGTGATGTCATAGACATGTGGGTGGAGACAACAATTAACAAGTTCATTTATTTTATAGTAAATTGGTGATTAAAGTAGGTGAGAGAAGATTAAAAGGTACATGTGAGACCAAAAAGTGATAAAGTAGGGGTAAATGAGTAATATAATTTTTCTATATAAGGAAAGATGAAAAAGTAGGACAAACAAAAAGAAACGGACTAAAACGGAAAGTAGGACAAACAAAAAGAAACGGAGGGAGTATACTAGAGAAGCTAGGAGATACAAGTCAAGATTAACAAATATTACAAGCAAAAAGGTCATTCACTTGATCAATGCTTCAGATTTGTTGGATATCCGGAGTGGTATTCCAATTTAAAGAATATTAATCGATTTGGAATCTTGAAAAGCAACATTTAAGTTTGAACTTATAGGTTAAAACCCTAATCTTTTAAAATAAGATACTAAGGTTTTAAACATAAAGACATAGTTTCAACATAAAAGACCAAGGTTTCATTTGTTACTTTTTAAAACTTTTATGGCTAAACCCCGTCTTTCAATATAAGAAGCTCAAATTTCAAAAACATAAACTTTGAGGTTTCAATATTAGATATCATAGTTACAATTTTAGAGTGTAAACTTTTATGGCATCTTTAATAAGAAGCTGAAGTTTGAAACATAAAAGACTGAAGTTTCAACATAAGAGACTAAAGTTACATATTTTAATTTTGAGGATTTATTTTAGAAGTAGAATACACGTTTACACTTTTAGCCATGGAATAAATATCATGATCTTACACCTTCTGAATTTTGATACTTAGTAAATTTGTCATCGCCCTATGAGTCGAAAAATGAACCAATTTAAGTCAAAGGCAATGGCAATGGAACGTGAGGTGCAGCAGTAGGAGGTTGGGTAACTTTGGTAATTGGGTAACATGAATCCATACTTCTATCCTCGTAACCAACCTCTTTCTCATAAACAGCCCTAAACTTTAACTTCTTACGGTCTTACCATCCCCATGCTGAATTAAAGGAATGGATATTGGATCCAGACAAGCATAAAGAAAAGCGATGCAAATACTCATGCAATAACTCAAGCACACAACCCCACTCAAGGTTGTATAAGTTGGAGCAGGTCAATAACCAACCAACACCAGTTCAAATACTTTATCTTAGCAACAATTCATGTCAAACCATTTTCATGACACCAGGGGTGAAAAGGTAAGAATATGTCAAGCCCCGACACTGTAAGCGACTACTATGACCAACTTGGTTTAGACATTGTTTTACTTGCAACATTATTTAGAGAAACATTCCCACAAATGTCTGTTTAAATTAAATCTGGCTATACTGTCTGGCTCGCCACTCTCCGCGGTCTACTTACTACGTTGTTCGTGTAACAATATTCCAAGTGGATGACTTGCGGGACTCTAACACATGTTCAGTGAAGTTACAATTACCTCTTTCTCAAATTCACCCTTTATAATGCACACATGCATCAAAGTTTTGAACTGCTTATGCCATTTGCTAAAATACGAGCCACAGCACAAAAATCCTTCCGAAACTACTACTGGCACAACAATTGAAAGAGAGAAAATTCTATATATAATACCAACATTGTTCTAAACTTAAAAGACGATTGTTATATTCTTGTAGTTGACAACATCATTTGCAAACAAACTAATATTTCCCAATCATTCACTGCCTCTAGGAGAAGCCTCATAGTCGTCATTGTCATCCTCCCTACCATTCTTGTCACTTCTCGCAACAGGGCTAGCACTACCATCTCGTCCATTTTCTTCAAAGGGGCTTTGACTTCGAGCATCTCCATTCCTGGGACTCTCTCTTTCATCTTCTTTCATTGGGCTTCTGCTCCTTGACCTAGGGCTACCACCATAATCAGAGCCATTAGCTCGCCTATCAGAGGGGCTATCTCTACCTTCTGGACTCCTATCATCAGCAGATGGAGAGCGCTTCCTGCTCCTTGATGACACAGGTGAGGCTTTCTGTCGTTTTGGGCTTCTGCTCCGGCTCCTGCTTCGGCGAGGACTCCTTGACTTGTCAACGCGCTCAACATCTCTATCTTTCTTTGGTGGTGACCTAGACTGACTGCAATAGAGGACGGCAAACCATTAGGAATAGTTTGCATTTTCAGCACGAATCAACAAAATCCCAAAACAGATACAAGCACACCAGATTCTGGCGATCGTTTTTTGGGTGTCAGGTGTCACATGCTTGTCATATTAGTTCTAGCTTATACTACCTCCGTTCCATATTTATTGCAACATAGGGGAGTTTTACGCCCCCAACGCACTACTTTAAACGCTAATATCTCTAATTTTATTTAAGTAAAAATTATAATAAGTTGATATTAATTAAGCATATATCGAGACGAATCTAACAAAATCCCACACGACTATATTTATCCTTATGTATAAATCACAAAAGAAGGTCAAAAGAGAGTGTATAAATAGTGCAAAATGTCAAATGTTGCAATACATTTGGAACGGAGGTAGTATGAAATACTACCATCAATTATCAGTGCTCTAGCAAGAAAAAGCAGAGACTACAAGCAAAGCCTACTTTCAAGATCTCTTACGAAAGCACCCTGACTTAACAATGATTTCCAAAATATCACAAAGCTACAAGAGACTAAACTACACTGCCCCTCCTTTTGTAATACACCTATAAGAGTATAGAAAGATATTCCACCCTTAATTGTTTATATAAATTGGAATAAAACCAAAAGGAACAAAGCCGAAAGTATTGATCAACATATGGCATCTATAGGCAAGTGTTTTTATTTTCAGCCTGATGAAACTCGTTACAACAAAAGGAAATGCAATAATATTAGCTCACCTGTAGCTCCGACTCCTACTGAAACTGCGACTCCGACTTCTGGCTCGGCGAGGCGATGGTGAACGCTTGCGGGGTGATGGTGAGCGTGAGTAACTTCGACCACGTCTGCTAGAAGAAGCCAAACATTATTTTATCAGTGACAAAAATAAAGAGCCCAAAACAAAAGCTCTGTAACGAGCTTCCATTCTAATTTACTCTTTTAAAAGGTTGCCATTTATCTGACAATACAGTTGCTACGCCTCTGGCAGTGTGAACAGGATAGAGGGGAGGAGGGCATATCTTCGTGAGGCCTGAGACAGGCTATCTAGATTCTGCTTTCAAGATGAATTCCAAATTACAATCAGCATTGTTAGGGTGAGATGCTTAGGTTTCTAGACCCTCCCACAATTGGAGTTGATTAACAGTAGTGGAGGACAGACTAGTTTCCAGATGGTTTCCAAATCACAAGATTGAGATGCTACGGTCTCTCAACCTTTCCCACAACCGTAGTTGATGTTTAGTGGCAACCTTATGAGGTTTTGTAGAGGACAGACCAGCTGTAGGCAACTTATAAAAACTAACATACTAAGTAACTTATAAATTATATAATACATCAACAAGGCAAAGTAAAGTTCAAGACCTTAGTTTCTTAGGACTGTTTTGACAGTTCCTTTCTATATGGCCTCGTTCTCCACAGCGGTAACATTTATTCTTCCAGTCACCTGCTTTGCAATCTCGAGCCCAATGGCCATCGATCCCACAATTAAAACATCTCCCTGATCCAGGGGGTGGTCCTCTGCCACCGAAGTCACGTGAACCACCTGGACCCCGTGGTCCCTACATGAGAAATAAGAACAGTTTGTACATCAGCACCTCGTATGTATGTTGGTTAGTGCGGATTAACAATAAGTAACTTTCATCTCTGCATGCAATTGCGTGATAACAACAGACAGTGAGACAAGCATGATGCAATAAATTGACCAAAATGCTTCCTCCAGCTGAATTGGGCAATTAAATCCCTGATGTAATATATAACTGACAGTGAATTAACATGTAACAGCTGTCTCCACCAAATATTAAGGTGAAGGAAAAACCCTGATCATGTGAAGGCTAAAAATAATTGCAGTATGATACAAGAAAGATGAAACAACAAAGTGAAAGACACTAACAGAGAAAGATCTAGAATGCAGGAATCAAGGATATAAAACTTGACATTCAGACCACACTAATTATAGATGATTGAAAAAAAACCTTTTCCATAAGCACAGTTTAATAAATTTTCGTAATAATAAGAAAAGCTCGATTGGTTAAATATCATTGATATGAGGAAGAGCCCAAGAATCTTGTCTTTAGCATATTGCAAAACACGTGAATAGGGAACTCCATTGCAACATACCCCTTTGGCGAACTCAACGATGATTCGAGTACCATCAACATCACGACCGTTTAAGCCATATCTTGCATCTTCAGCATCACGAGGATCACTATACTCCTGTTATCAGAAGATCACAAGAACAGCACAAGCTCATATATGATTAAACAAAGACAACTATCAACGATACACGCTGCTAGAACAACTGACACTTAGACTGGAAGTAGCTATGATAAGGGGAAGAAATACATACAACAAAGGCATAATCACGCTTCATATCCACGTCACGTACTCTGCGTAAATGGTTGCCATAAACAGTAAGGCCATCAGGACAAAACTACCGAAGGGTTGATACCTCGCCCCTCACAGATGAACTAAACACCACTTTGAGAATGTTGCCAATTCCATAAAAACACGCATTAAATTATAGAAAGAATCGCCAAAGTCCCCTATACATTGCAAGAATAGCCACCAATTCCATCAAGGGCAACCATCCCACCATAGACCTCCAGGCTAGGCAAAAAAGCCTAGAAACCTTCAACAAGACATTCAAGTTAAGCGAGGCGACACATGGAGGATTGCAACACTCTCGAACAAATACTTACATAAACAACAAATATACATGAAACATGAATTAAGACCTCTGCAAGAGCCCCCTGGACTTGCCATAGCACAAGTCATAAGGAAGGAAATTCCCACCATTGACATCGAAAAAACCAGCACCACTGATGAGAAAAATATGATCAACCGAAAACCTTATAAAAACAGTAACTTGTTTTTGTCCCTATTTCAAAAAAGGGTGGTTTAAAGTATTCAATTGTAAAACTTTTAAACTGAACTACAACGGTATTTCATATTTTCAATTATATAATTATCTCCAACCACAAACTAATAATGAGATTTCATCTTTACAGCTTGAGCCTTGTTTACATTACCTTCCATATCGACTAAAAAGATCGTCCAAGTCATGAGTCCTAGTACGCGAAGATAAGCGGCCAACATAGAGACGTGTACCACTACCATGACGGTCGTCACGACCCCCACGATCACCACGGTCACCACGGTCACCACCATAACGAGGCATTTTCCTACAAAAAGATGAATTGAGTCCACTAAATCATTCAAATATACTAATTACACCTCTTAAATCGATGAAAACATAAATCTCTCACACGAAACTCAATTTTCTGCCTTAATTAGCTTGAAATATTGAATCCTACGATTCTAGATCGATAAATTGTTCGCACACCATCTCTCTCATAAAGAATATATAATCAAATACGGCATATCAAAGTCTTAAAGCTAGAAATCATTGAAACAGACGAAACTTCATAATTCTAAATCCTATTTCATCAATTCGTAACAACCGACACAAAATCGAGAGAAAATTCAACAACAAAAACAGACGAAAGAACAAAATACATCAAAAAACGCAGATTAATAACAAGAATGATGGAGAAATCGAGCGGAGAAAACAGAGTTGGAGTAGGAAGAGAGTGATGCGTACCTGAAGAACAAGCAAAAGGTGAAGCACGGAAACCCTAGATTTGTTTCGAACCAAATGAAAGGAAGAAAATGCTTCAAGTCTCTCTCTCTTGTATTTATATGAAGACACAAAGTGCATGAACGGCTTGGATACGTTGTCGCGATGAAGATATAAAAGCCCCCTTGACTTGTTCTAGATTTATTAATGAATAATGACGACAAACTAGCTGACTTACCACTGACTTCATGATAATATCCCCTCTAATCTCAAAATTTTCTTACATGTGTTTGATTATGTTAAAGTGTAGTAGTCGTGTATTCACTCTTGGTAGTAGTGAGTTTTTTTTTTGTTCTATGGCGCTCCACATAAGGATAAAGGACTACCCTAATAAAAAAAGATAAAAGACTGGTAAGGATTACGTTTTATGTTCAAAGATCATAATTTAAATTCTCGGCAAATTGGTTAAAAGATAAAGTAAGCGACAATTATATCAAGACCAAGTTACTTAATAGATAAAGTAAACGATCACTATGCCAAGACGGCAAAACCAACTTGCTTACATATGTTAGAAATTTGATCAGTTATTTTTCTAATTATATGATAAGGATGTGTTCTTTTCATCTTCAAAAATTAAGTTTTTTTAGGTTATTAATATAGGTAGTTTAAGTAAGATCGGATTTTTTTATTTAGGTTGGTGCAATTTGGAACATGTGATTCTATTAGATAAACAATAAGTACTAATGATAAATAAAAAATATCATATACAAAATAGTAAAAACAAAAGTTAATAACAAAAAAGTTCTCAAACTGATTGAGGTAAGCACAAGTTAAACAACATATCCAAGAGTATCCAGATAGACCTCATGGGACTTAAGTTAAGACTAATACAGGAAACAAAATACAATTCAATTCAGTTCAATTTTTTTAAGCTGAATAGAACAAGCTTTAAGGCTCAGTTTAGTTTACCTTAAGACAATAATAAAGTAATCATTAACAATAAGTTCAATTTCGTGCAAATAAGTTCAGTTAACTAGAAAACAATAGTGTAAAGGAGAAAAAACAACATTAATCAACAAAAATAAGTTAAATTCGATAAAATTAAAGTGAATTGAACAAGCCTTAAGATATACTCCTTATCCACAAATAAGCATCCTCTTAGGCTCTTATAATGTTGCACATATCTTAAGAGTTAGGTAGTGCAAAAGGAAAAATAAAGTCGATCAACAGAAAAACAACTAATGGAGATCTACCCTTCCCATAGAGTCTAGTAGGTTACAAATCTTATAATGGTAGTAGCCCAACCAAAATAATATATAAGACGTTTATTTTGTTAGATAATAAACAATGGAACAAGAGGAAACCGGATAATCACCACTCCAAGGCACGGAAACTACGCTTTCCTATTAGTTTTATTTCGCCCCTCTACGATCACCGGGTTACACGAAACAACTAATGAGATACAATGGAATAACAATTCAATTCTATGATCTTAGAAGAGAATCCTTAAGAACTTGTGTTTAATGTGTTTATGAAGAACACTTAAGAAAGTTAATCAGAAATTCTTAAGCAAGCAATGAAGGTTGTATCAAGGATTGAGATCACCTCCTCCTTTTATAGTCACATATGCAAGGGCCCTCATTAAGGACCTTTAATAGGCTCCTTAATAAGGCCCTTAATTCAGAGAATAAAGCCAGCCATTAACAACGTAATAACCATGCATAACCGAGCAAAAACCCTTCAATGGATATAAACGGACAAATCGTTAAATGAAGCGTCACAGAACAGTGCCCAATCGCGACTCGCGAAACCAAGTCGCGACTCGCGACCACGGCTCGCGGCCCGCGAGCTGGCCTGCTCCCTCTTTTCCGGAATTAAATCCTACAACTCCTTTTAATTCCTCCATATGTGATTTATCCAAACTCATTACCCTTACAAATGTTCCAACAATCCTCCTCCCATTTGTAGGGTAATGTTGAACGGTTTACCTCATGCAAAATCATAAACAAGCATGCTCATGCATCATAGAAATATCTAACGATTGAATTTCCATTAGTATATGTAAACTTAACAACAATTAAGATTGAGATGATAGGTTAAGCTTTGAATCATTCAACCACTACAAATTATTGAAGTTACAAATACACATAAGCACAAAAACTAATGTTCTTTAAAAACCTCCGACACCTTAGTAGCCATGGTGTCCATATCCATTCATGAGCGTTCCAAGTCAAGCCTAGACTTGTTGAAGCGGCCAAACCCCTAACTCATATAGGTAAATCTTTTCGCACATGCTCCTGCAATTGAGCACTTTATCAAAGATTTATTAAGAACTTACATTCAACCTCCTTTACATTGCAGTATCAAGCACTAACCTTGGGATGTATATCACACAAGTGCTTCCAACCTTTAAAGAAAAGTACTATCCTCATTGAATTTGAGATCTAACGTTGTATTAGACATCAAATTGAGTTTTCCTTAGTTAAAGGTTGATCAATAGGCTTAAGACCCATCCCTTTGTTCATTTTGTTCACTAATTCTCTTGACAACGGTTTAGTAAACGTATCCGCCAAGTTTACACTAGATCGAACAAAATTAATGGTTATACAACCATTCCTTATCATTTCACGCACATAGCTATGTCTAACCCCAATGTGCCTAGACTTGCTATTGTAGACTTCACTATACGCTTTGGCTATTGTGGATGCACTATCACAATGATAGCTAGAGGAGACATTGGTTTGACCCATAAGTCAACCTCGCTCAACACATTTCTTAGCCATTCCGCTTCTTGACAACAAGAAGCTAATGCGATGAATTCCGATGCCATAGTGGAATCGGTAATACATGTTTGCTTCTTAGATGCCCATGAGACGGCACCTCCTCCAAGAAGAAGCACCCATCCACTTGTGGAAGAATAATCTTCCTTATTGGATATCCAACTAGCATCCGAGTACCCTTCAATGATTGAAGGTTCTCCCGTATAAGTTAAACCATAATCTTTGGTTTTGTTCAAATACCTTAGTACTCTTCTCAAAGCTTGCCAATGTATCATACTAGGTTTATTAGTATACCGGCTAAGCTTGCCAATAGCAAATGCTATATCCGGCCGAGTGCTAGTCATAGCATACATCAAGCTTCCAACCAAGCTTGCATACTCCAATTGAGCAATAGGAGTACCACTACCCGGAACCAAGTGAATACTAGGATCCATTGGGGTAGCAAAATGAGACGAGTTTGACTCATTGTACCTCTTCACCACTTTCTCAATGTAATGAGCTTGTGATAAAGAAATAGTTCATTTACCTCTCATTATTCTAATACCAAGAATAACATCCGTTTGACCCAAATCTTTCATTGAGAAGCTACTTGAGAGAAAAGCTTTAGTATTTTCCACTTGTTCCAAATCAGTCCCAAAGATGAGCATATCATCTACATATAAGCAAATTATAACTCCTTTACCGTTATTATCAAATTTGCTATATACACATTTATCGGACTGATTTATTTTAAATCCATTAGACAAGACTACATTATCAAATTTTTGATGCCATTGCTTTGGTGCTTGCTTAAGTCCATACAAAGATCTAATCAACTTGCAAACCTTAGACTCTTGACCTTTGACCACAAATCATTCGGGTTGATTCATGTATACTTCCTCCTCCAATTCACCATTAAGGAATGCCGTTTTAACATCCATTTGGTGAATTACAAGACCATGAATCGCCGATAAAGCTATCAATAGTCTAATGGTAGCAATTCTTGCTACCGGAGCATAAGTGTCAAAGTAATCGATACCATATTTTTGCCTAAAACCTTGGACCACTAACCGGGCCTTGTGTTTTAAATGGTTCCATCGATTTTCCGTTTTCTTACGAAAATCCATTTACAACCTAAGGGTTTGCAACCGGGAGGTAAATTAGCTAAAACCCATGTATTATTCCCCATTATTGAATCCATTTCATCATTCACGTCCTCTTTTCAAAAGGCGGAATAATGAGACTTTATAGCCTCATCAAAGGTCCTAGGATCCTCCTCCATATTGTAACAATATGAGAATTGAGTCATAATTGACTCCCTTGACCCTTCAACTAAATAAAGTTGAAAATCCGGTCCAAAAGATTTCTCTTTTCTAATTCTTTTACTTTTCCTAATTTTCGGTGTTGTGGTTTCATGATCATCATTGATGTCACCCACAACCTTGGAACTAGTACTAGGTACCATGTCCTTTGGTCTAGGAATCGAAGAGAAACAAGTCTCATCAATATTGCATCTCTTGACTCTATCACGGTGTGAATAGAGACAAAATCATTATGTTCAATGACATAAAACCTATAGGCTTTTCTATTTTCCGCATAGCCTATAAAAATGCAATCAATTCCTCTTTCACCTAACGTTTTACGTTTAGGTTCCGTCAATTTGACAACCGCCCTACATCCCCATACCTTTAGGTAATTGAGATTAGGCTTTTTCTTTGACCAAAGTTCATATGGGTAGTCTTGTTCCTTTTATTAGGAACTCTATTTAAAATATAGCATGCCGTTAAAATAACATCACCCCAAAAACCGTCACTAAGACCCGAATTAGAAAGCATGGTATTAACCATTTCTTTTAAAGTCCTATTTTTCCTTTCCGCCAAACCATTACTTTGAGGTGAGTATGGTGCGGTAGTTTCATGGATTATTCCAATGGAATTAAAATAACTAGGATTATAGTATTCACCACCCCTATCCGTTCGAAGTCTTTTAACTTTTTCACTAAGTTGAAGTTTCACTTCGGTCTTATAGATCTTAAACTTTTCAAGTGCTTCATCTTTTGAGAATAATAAATAAATGTAACAATACCTTGAAAAATCATCAAAAGTTACAACATATTTTTTAATTCCCAAAGATGGTGAACTATGAAAGTCACACAAGTCACTATGCACCAATTCTAGCAATACCGATTGTCTTGTCACACTAGGAAAAGGATTCTTTGTAATTTTGTTTAACATACATGTCTTGCACTTCTCTAAATTCAAATCAAAGGAAGGTATTAAACCTAACTTAGACATGTCATATAATCTACGATAGTTCACATGACATAACCGATTGTGCCATAGAGAAGAAACATCAAGCATGTAAATAGAACTAGCAATTTTATTATCAATGCTAAACTTAAACATTCCATTACAAAAATAATCTTGACCAACATAAATACCACTCTTAGACACTACAAATTTATCGGATTCAAAAACAACCTTAAAACCATACTTATTCAAAAGTCCTCCCGACACAAGATTTTTCCTAACCTCCGGAACATAAACAACATCCCGGAGAGTTAGAGTCTTTCCCGAGGTTAACAACAATTCTACTTGGCCAATTCCCTTAGCCTTTACCGTAGAATCATTCCCCATGTACAAAATTGGACCATCATCCAATTCCTTCAAAGACTTGAAATGGTGCCTATTATTGCACACATGTCGAGAAGCTCCCGAATCAATCCACCAAGAATCATCAACCTGCACAACATTAATTTCAGAAATCATTGCAATAAAATTCATTTCTTCAACTATGTTTTCATGTGCAACTATACCTTGGTTTTGACCAACACTAGGTTGATCTTTCTTTGTCGTCTTCTTTTTCTTCCAAGACGGACAATCCCTCTTCAAATGAGGACCATTGCACACCCAACAAGTAAGAGTTTTCCTCTTCTTGTTTGCAACATTGGTTTTAGATTGAGCATTGGATTTCTTGGTCCAATTAGACCCACCAACCTCTACCATATTAACGGTAGACTTAGGAGCACTAGAATTTGTGTCATTAACCCCATGTTGAGCCCGGATCCCTTCTTCAATACGAAGATGAGTTCCTAATTGCTCCATGGAAAGATCATCCTTCTTATGTTTCAAAGTATGTATAGTGTCTTTCCAAGAAGATGGTAGTTTATCAATAATGGAAGCAACGACAATTGCTTCATCCATTACCATACCATGTGACCTTATTTGATTTAAAATGTGATGAACTTCGTGAAATTGCTCCATTATAGGCCTTTCATTAGTCATTTTAAACATATTAAAATTACTAACAAGAAACTTCTTACTTGAAGCATCTTCCGAGATGTACTTGGCCTCTAGAGAATCCCAAAGCTCCTTTGCACTCTCCACATTTTGGTAAAGATCAAACAAGGCATCCGAAAGTGCATTGAGAATATGACCACGACAAATGTAGTCATCATTTTCCCTCTTTGTATGCCTCCTCGTAGTCTCCAAGGGTTCCTCAACCCCTTCTTCCGGATAAGCCGGAATTGGTGTAGTAAGCACATACACCACATTGAGAGTCGTTAAGAGGAAATTAATATTCTTTTGCCAACGACGAAAACCCACACCCTCAAACTTATCCAATTTTTGGAAGTTCAAAGTGAGGTCCTTGAGTGATGAAGCCATATCCGTAAGAAAATAAAACTAATAGATTGTTAGATAATAAACGATGGAACAAGAGGAAACCGGATAATCACCACTCCAAGGCACGGAAACTACGCTTTCCTATTAGTTTTATTTCGCCCCTCTACGATCACCGGGTTACACGAAACAACTAATGAGATACAATGGAGTAACAATTCACTTCTATGATCTTAGAAGAGAATCCTTAAGAACTTGTGTTTAATGTGTTTATGAAGAACACTTAAGAAAGTTAATCAGAAATTCTTAAGTAATCATCAATGAAGGTTGTATCAAGGATGGAGATCACCTCCTCCTTTTATAGTCACATATGCAAGGGCCCTCATTAAGGACCTTTAATAGGCTCCTTAATAAGGCCCTTAATTCAGAGAATAAATCCAGCCATTAACAACGTAATAACCATGCATAACCGAGCAAAAACCCTTCAACGGATATAAACGGACAAATTGTGAAATGAAGCGTCACAGAACAGTGCCCAGTCGCGACTCGCGACCACGGCTCGCGAGCTGGCCTGCTCCCTCTTTTCTCTTGTTTTCCGGAATTAAATCCTACAACTCCTTTTAATTCCTCCATATGTGATTTATCCAAACCCATTACCCTTACAAATGTTCCAACATATTTCTCGAGCAGAGGCCCCCTAAATTTGTAAAGCTTCTCCACTACATCTACATTTTGTAAATATAAACCTAGTATTGGGCTTGAATGATATGTCGGCGTGCATTACAACTTAATAGCAGGTTAAAATAATTGACGATGAAAGAAGCAATAATAGTGACACGTGACAAATTACAACTCTTGCGCACACTTTTTATTATATATAGGTCATCAGATGAAATGATATACATCGCAAAATTCTACTGTCACCAGCGTCAATGTCATGGTCTCATGGACAATTTTCTACGTACAATCACAGGCCAGATATTCTTTGGCTCATTGCATGTATTAGATTAGCACAAACCCTAGACGGAGTAATCATGGAGTCATTAGTCACCACAATTAATTCCCACGATAATTCTCATCATTCTAAATTGAACATGCAGCTCTGGCATTTCAAAACTTATAGATGGATTTATGTGCTTTGGATCATCACTCATCTCTCAGACCGTATATGTGAAGGATTTACAGTGGAATTTGTTTCCTCCGGATATGACTGGCAGTAATTCTTCAGCCATGCAGAAGCAGATCTCAGGACACGAACCTCCCCAGTGAGGAGATCTTGAGCCATTTGCCGTCTGATAGCAGATTTCCCGGTGCATTCTAGCACATGTAGAGACTGTAGGGCGTAAACATTCTCAATGAGAAAAGGACGACTAAAGTAGAAAAGAAAATTTGCATTCAGGCTCCCAGGAAACCCATCATAGGGGAAAGAGAAAGACAACATGCTGCTACGAATAGTGTAAAGGAAACAACTTGACATGCATCATCAACGATTTCATGGACTTCGAGAAGACACTGCAACTGGGCAAGGGACATGCATTTGTTATTTCGTCTCAGTAAAACTTTATCTATTAGATAAAACAATAGTTGACATGATGGGCTCAACTATTGTTTTCTATGGACCTAGTTCTCTCTACTCTATTATACAACAGCAGCAATAACTACCCATCACAAACCCCCACAAAAATGGGGTCAAGGGAGGTCCAAATGTAGGTACCCTTACCCTAAACAGCTACAAACTATTTTAAAGTCTATTTCCAGAAGACCTGTACAAGTTTCATGATAGTAATGGAGGAGTGCAGTCTGTGTATAGAGGGAGAAAAGAGAAGCTAAGATGTCAACCAGAAAAAATGCCATTACCAAAAATTCATGTTGCCCTAAGGAGTTGTCCTTTTTTAAAAAACTGGTAACCAAGAGTCCCTCGGGTCATCATGTTACCTCAATTGACACATTATAATTCTCAATCAGCTCATCGATTAGTGAGAGCAAGATCTCATGTGCACGTATCTCCAAGCTCCTCTTAACCAAAGGATATCGTGCCAGCCGGCCATCAAGTTGAACAGCTTCCACAGCCAGGTCAGTTAGTTCTGCCATATCAGCCACCAGATCAAAAACATTGCAATGATTTACACATTTATCATGTGAAGCACCTAGAAAGTAAATAGGTAGGGGAAAAACCTTGAGAAGAGGTGCAACACAGGACACGACAAAATGCACGAAGTGACTGTGGTATTCCCTTCCCTTTTCCTCTAGATGATTTCACTTCCCTGTAGCATTAATAAGTTGTTAGGGAAATGTAATTGGATACACAGAAAACAGGTGATCTAGATCAAGTGACAGAAGACTCAGATCAATGTAGGAATAACTGAAACCTCAGCAATGATTGCATCAAGCTCGATCACTTATTTAAGACAGGGAACCTCGGTCAAAGCAACGAGCTCATTCAAGAACTTGGTACCGAAAAGGCAGGTGATAGCAAGAACAGGTCATGATCTTCCAACGAAATTAACATGTCATAATCTTAACACGATGTCAAAAAGGAGGTATCTAGCAAAAAAGGGAATAATGCCTATGAACCACTAAATCTTATACTTCTATCTGAAACTGCCTCATTACAAAATTTCACCTTTTCAACTAGACTATTATTCTAGACCACATGCTTTTTACAATCACAGATAGTTGCTAAGGCATTGGAACTTAAATGGCACCCACATAAGAATGGAATATGGGGATGTGCATACTTTATCACAAAAGAGCCACCTGAAGAATTGTAGTTTGCATCCTTGATCTTTGGCAAACAATGCTTTTGCAGAAGATCCAACTTCAGCACTCGGAGATGATCATCGTAAGGTATATCAATCTGAATGCAAACCTGAAAAATAATGGGTGTTGTTAAACTATAGAAAATCTGCGGGGAGAAACCCCTGACAGCGTTTGACGCAAATTTCAAAAATTCAGTCCACAATCCAAATACATGCAACATCGTGATAATATCTCTAAAGTTGTGCCACAACAAGTAATACTTACTATCTAGTTTCTAGAAAAAAGCAAGCCATGATTACGGCTCCGTTTGGTTGGGTGTAAAACATTTTCAATGTAAAATGATTTTCACAAAAAACAATTTCAATGGAAAACACAATTGCAAGATTAGTTTTCCATTGTTTCGTACCATGTAAGGAAAATGATGGAAAAAAGGAAAATGAAAGGGAAAGTAAGGAGGTGGTGGGAGGAGTGTAAAAGGGAGGTAAGGAAAAAGAAGGAATACAATTTTCTCTTCATTTTAAAGGGAAAATGGTTTTCCATCATTAGGAGAGCTATTTTACTCCAAGGGAAAATGTTTTTACGCTCCTTTGCCAACCAAACAATGTAAAACTGTAAATAGAGGAAAATAGTTTTCCAGGATATGGTTTACACCCTACAACACAGAGCCTACATCTGACAATAACTCATTAAGATAAAATCAGAAAACTACTGTTCAATAATTCATATTTGTTTTTTGAAAGATCAGAGACCAAGTTGATATTGCTCTGAGTCACATAAGTAGAATTCAAGGAATTTCAAGCATTAAGGCTATTCTGGGAGTAAAAACTGCTGAAAAAGCCTGGGAAAGGGAAACACTCAAACCACGAGCTAGAACTCAATAGGCACAGGGAAGAAAAGAAATGTATACAACCATCATCTAATAAATATAAAAGCTGAAAAGCGCCGACTGCCTTGACCTTGGATACCATGACATGCAGAAGAGGAATAGAGCTACAAAGTTGTGTTACAGCCTTACTTAGATGAAGCTAAACGAGTTGTATTGCAGCAGAATATTAGTAAATTGGTCAGTTTCATGCATCCGTATTTGTATCTGAAGGTCTGAACCTTTTTGAGGCTCTCCTTTCCTTTACCAAAGACACAAAAGCAGTTCACTTGACTAGTGAGATTAATAGGGAGTAGAGGCTAACATCGAGAATTGGATTTTGATTTTATTGCACAGGGTGATCGATTGCCATAATTTTCAAACGTGCATGCATGCACCAGCGATGAGTTCTACTCAAGGCTACTGACGACGACGATTTACCTGTCAGCACTTTAGATCTGCAAAGTTCAAAAAGAGGCCTGGAGCTCATTGGTTTTTCACACCTCTAATTTAGGTGTTTTAGAGTACACATTTAATAAAACGAGGGGGGGGGGTTGAGAAGATAAACAGAGAATAAGGGGGTGTTTAATTGGAGAAGGGGAAAGTGAAAGGAAACAAGAAAGGGGTAGGAGGGGAATGGAAACCAAAACCCCCAAATTAAAACAAGTGTTTGGTAAAACAGGGGAAAGAGTTAACCTCTGTCCTCTCCCCCCAACTCTTCCTTGCATTTCTCTCCGATGACCTACCGGAGAGCGACTCTCCCCCTGTTCTCAGACGTGCGTTCTCACAATGTTATCTCTTTTCGGCGCATTTCCCAATGGTTTTAGGTTTGGAGGGAGGGTTTGTGATGGATTTCGGGTTAGGAGGGGGTGGTTTTAGGGTTTAGGCTGTTTCGGGAACTAGTTGTTTCCGCTTAGGGCTTTAGCAGAACACTGGTATATCTTTAGCAGAAGTTATATTCTAGGTCTTTTGGGGGGTGGGACTTATGCTATGTTAGCAGCACATTCTTCTCATAGATTTGCACCAAGGAGATCAGAGATTGGGGTTAAGAGTGATGACGTGAGTATACGAGATTTGTGTACAGGTTTAACTTTTTGTATGGGTGTTGGGGGAGGAACAACTTGTCCATTTTTCAGTACATCAAAACAAAATCCAAGACATAAGATAGAAAAAATATTTTCTAAATCGATTTCAAAATAGAACAAGCAAGTTTGTTGTGACATGACACATGAGTAGTGACATTGACTTAGAGTAATAAAAGCACAACCACCAACAAATCTACGCTATTTCCTTGCAGCAGTAGAAAGACGAACCTGATCATAAATGTTACATGGAACTGTAAACCCAAAGTCCAACAAAAGCGTTGAGTTCGGGAACTTTCCATACCGTAGTAAAACCTGAAGAAAGCTAGTTTATTATCTCACGATATCTAAAGGACAAGTCTGAGACAGAGTATTCAGAAAACGGAACAAAGGACACCAAGTCCATATTAACATTTTCATAGTAAACTAAGTGTCTCCGTATAGGAAAACTAAACTTCAAACAAACATCAGTGGACAGAAATCATATAAAAAGCGATATACATAAATCATAGTGCAGCTAAAGGAGCATATAATTGTTGCAACAACTAACTTCAATATCATGACCAAAGCGTAATAGTCCTACTACATATCAACTTCTAAAAATAATCTCAAGTCTTGGTGGAAGAGAGAAATCTAAGGATACACACACATTTCTATAAAAAAATTTGGTTTGTGAACAGGCAAGTGAGAACCAGAATGACTGGACAAGTTGGATGAGAATTGAAGGCAGCTTGTCAAAAGATAAGCTATACTAGGAAAATCATTATCCGAGGGAAAATTGAGGATAGCAGCATGAGAGAAACGATTAGTCAAGAGAAAAAGGAGAGGAGAGAAATTGAGCAGCAAAGCATAGAAGCAGAGAAGCAGCCTGACTATCAATGTTCAATTCATTTGAATTAAGTACTTCTAGAAACTCCATGAAGCCTGCCTAGCTAGAGGGCTGTTGCCAAGTCATTTTAGACAGGCAACCACGATATAACAGGAAATTTATGGAAGTACCTTTGCAGTGGTGCTATTGCCTGGAACTGGACATAAATCATACTTCAGAGGCCATTGATGTTTTAATAAAAACCTCTTTAGAATATGCAATGCAATAAACCATCTAAACCAAATTTCAACGTCAGATACTGATAATGTACAAGCAGGCAGCCTGAGTTGTCCTTATGTTTAGCATTAGCTAGTTGGAGATCGACTGAACAATGGATTCTTGTTCGAAAAACAAACTAAATACAAAATTTCTTGGGCAAGAAATCTTTTGAACAAGATCTAGGAACCAGAAATATTCTACCAGCACAGATAGTGGTTGCATTCAGCATATTCTAATTTTATGCAGAAGTATATAGCATCTAGAAACAGCAGCTTTAGAATAGATACTTCGGAACAGAGAATCATCCAGAACGCTCAAGACATATATGAACTAACAAAGACATTATTCACCTCTTCACCCGGAACATAATCTCGATCAGCAATAACCTGAAAGGTCAGCAGCAACTTAAAAGTTTGAGCTAAATTTCGTTTTAGAGTTACAACATTATATAGCATCTAGAAAAAGAAAACTTGCTCATGTATTATAAGCTTATTGTACTAAAACAATGAAATTTGTGGACATGCAATTTCTCCTGTACTATCCATCCATTATGGTATTCCTAGATAAACCATAAACCATTACATCCATGAGAGTCAACAAATTAATTAGCAATTTAGCACATCGTCAGTCTGCCATTCAATATCCAATACACCAAGTTACCAACACAACGAGACAAGGTGTAAACAAATAATGAACGAAATCTATACATCAGGCAAAACCTCATTCAAACCTCATTTAGCCCATCTGAAAAGGGTAAGCTCCACAAAGGGAAAACATATTTACAGAGGACTGAGGAGTATTTTCCGGGATAGAGCACAGCATTTTTGTTTTAAAACTTCAACCTATTTTACTTTATTTCACAAGATTTCAATCACTAGTCCACTGCTAACACAACATGCAGGATTGTGACACAGCAAAATATGTGTAGAATTCTTATTCTTACATAAATTAAAGAAACAATCAATAAACAAAGAGCAAATAACAACAATAATTTCCAAATATGTGTTAATATAGCTTACTACTGTGAAGAGATGAACATTTATAGCACTTTATTGGAGAGAAAGATATTCGCAGCAGTCTGTGGTTAATGAACTATGACCAGCTCAATCTCAAGTCACGATAATTTTTAGTCCAACTATTAAACCAATTTCCATAATCTATTTGGCTTTTAAGTGATTAAGTTACGGGATAACAATGTTCGCAAATAAGTGACTAGGGAATGATAGAAAATCTTGTCAAGCTAAAAGAGTTTAGATGTTGGGCACTAAATAATACAAAAGGAACTGCACTTAAACACACAACTTCAAAAACCAGAAGTCGAATATTAATAGGTAATAGAGAAAGAAAAATCATCAATAGGTGGAGACCGGCTAATAGCGACATCATCATATTGAAAGGTATAAATTTTGCTAAGTTCGAAACTATAATTCCAATGAAAGATCACCTCAAGGAATTAAGAGGGCTCTTATAAGACACGAGTGAAATTTTCAAATGAATGATAGTTGCATTAGCAATTTTGGCCGAGCAAGCAACAAGAATGATTCCCCAGTTGAAATTAATAAGCTACTAAAAATTATATGTCAAAGAGCCTCTTTCGAATATTTTGAGATGAAATTGACAAGACGATAATGATTTTCAATGCTATCCATTCGTGTTTGGAGAAAGAGCTCAAGCAGTCATAAGCACAATGACAAAGCAGAACTAACTATAGCATAATAATTGAGCTAAACAGCCATATGTATTTAGAGATTTCCTTCAAACTTGAGACTTGAGAGCCAAAAGTAATACAAAAGTCACTTCCCAGGAAAAAAAAAATCATTGTCTTCTTTGTTTCCCAACATTTAGCCTTTTCCAAAGAAAAGTCCAGGACTTCGAGAAGTGCAAGAGCCTTCTAAGTCTTAATTCAAAGCTTTGCTAAATAAGACATAATCAACATTATTCTATTTTTTCTTGAAGTTTTTTCTAGGTCCTCGAGCAAAACAAAGAAAAATTCAAAGCAACCTTCAAGGCACAAATGTTACTGCGGTAAAAGTAAAATTTATATAAGTGATCAAGAAACGGGTAGAAAAGAAGTGGACATAGCAGTCCTACCTCTGACAATTGTTCATTTTCATCACATAGTACAACGGAATCAGAGGTTCCATCATGGTTTAAAAAGTCTGCAAATGGAATCTGCAGAGAGCCTTTTTCATTAGGATAAATGATGTCAAGACTAGGAGATGACATGCACAAACTTTAACAAAAATACTGTAATCCTAAGTAAAATGAGTAACTGTACCAGCGACTGTCCTTGCATGCTTCCCCAGGCTCGAGAGGCAACTGAAAATTTTGCAATATAAATTATGCATAAGAGGACCATGCAAATCTTTATGCCTGGTTTGTAGTCACATGAAGTGCCTACAGGTACCTTCTCGCTACATAACATATAACAAACATGGCTATCAATTGTTTCTCTTTTAGTTTGCTTTCAGGTTTATTAGAGAAGTTCTTTTCAAACCAGCTGACATATGGTATAAATAGGTGATACATTTTAAGTTCAAGGCAGCGCAGCAGCAATGTTATCAGCTTATAATGGCAAAGGGAGAGTGGGAGACCATCAAAGCAAAAAGGCGCTACTTGACTCGATTCACATACCTAAAGCATAAGCATGTTTGAAGTCCTCATATTTAACAGCCTCAAAAACTTCAGGGAAGTGGTCAAAAGCCTGAATCATATCAGAGAATCCATCCCTTAGAACCAGATATAAGGCAATAAACACTAACATAACCAGATATATGCCAACAATAAACTAAACCATCTTTTGTAAACAAATTATGTACTCTTAGAGATTGCATTGCCTGTAGTGTAGGTGGCTATGGCAGAAAAGCCACTAATCGTTTGCAAGAGAATCCAGAGTACTT
This sequence comes from Patellifolia procumbens, assembly GCA_947645195.1. Classification (NCBI taxonomy): domain Eukaryota; kingdom Viridiplantae; phylum Streptophyta; class Magnoliopsida; order Caryophyllales; family Amaranthaceae; genus Patellifolia; species Patellifolia procumbens. The sequence goes on from CANSGD010000920.1 coordinate 2,144,544, forward strand.
ATCGCCAGAACTTTATCAACATTGCCATCTTGCATAATGATGAATGACTTGCAAGAATGTCAACATAAGTTTTACTGTGAAGTAGTCGTTAATCATTGCATATAATGATTTCATATAGAGTTTTTCCCTTCTTTTACAAGCTAAATTGTGCGGTATAGACGCTCTTAGGAGCCATTTATACTAACTATTTCGATATAGTTGTGATTTGTCTGCTTTATAACGTTTTGCAGGTTTTAGGGAAAAACTCCCTATTTACAGTCATTTTGACCACCACAATGTAGCGGAGAAGTTATGAGGCATGTAGGAGATCTCGAGATTGTAATTGAGCTCCTTTTGAAGAAGAATTATTAAGAAACTTGGCGTCCGAAGCCAAGTACAAGAGTTGCCCAAAAAATGGCTCTGCCCGATGGCCCGATCGGATTCAATCTTCCAGGCCAAAAACATCAGTTTCCACCCGATCGGGCAGCGTTACCCGATCCCACCGGGTGAGACTTTACTTGGTCATTCTGGTTTTGAAGGCTTTGAAGAACACTATTGGCCTGATGGCATCGGTAGCCTTGCCCTATCGGGTGTCAGTGTTTCGGCCCGATTGGGTGGACCTTACCCGATCACATCGGGTGGACGTATTATTTTGGCTGCTGAAGCCCGATCGGGCAGAAGACAGGGAGGGGCGATTTTTCGTCTTTTCCGTCCTATCTTATTTGCTTTCTTAGGTTAATATAAATACTTTTGAGTTTATTTCTACATTCATCTATTATTATCTTAAACACTTAGAAAGATTTTTAGAGTTTTTCATTAGTTTCATCATTGTAGAGGAGATCAAACTTTGGTTCAATTCAATTAAAGTTATTGCTTTCTATCAATTGGTAATCTTCTCTCTTATTGCTTTGTTATTACTTCTTAATTGTTTTAGTTTGATTATTTAATTATTTTATGATACAATTATTAGGGTTTCTTATTAGTTTTGTCATTGTTAGTTTAATCATGTATGAGTTGATCCCTTTCTAGGGTATTAGAGAGGGAAGCCATGTTTATACCATGATCATTGATTAGACTGTTGTTGATTTCTAGGGTTTGATTAGAGAGATTGTGGTGTGATTTATTCTTGATTAGTAATTGCTGTTAGAGGCCTAGGACACACCACTACTTCTGATTACGTTAGTGAACAACCGGCGTATATTAAACTATGAGCGTTGAGACTTAACCATAGCTCAGCACATGCTCTCATCTCTCGACTCTTGACTTAGGTTTTGATAGTATTTAACCCTATTTGATTGGTATAAGCATGGTCGACCGAACTAATACTCTAGTCTTTTATTTCATAGTTAAATCTCAGTTTAATTCCCGTTTTCTCTAGTTTAACTATTAGTTTTTATAATCATATCTGATTTCATCTAAATTAGTTATTTGGTTGAATATTAACATAGAAACTCTGTCTCTGTGGATTTTGCTTCCCTTGACTACTATTGCTAGAGGACTGTAGGAATTATCTTTGAATAGGTGATACGACTTGAGCTTGTTAGTACATACTACATAGACACTTGAGATTCGGCCAAAATCAAGAAAATTCTTCGTAAAATTAGCAAGTTTGACACTTGTACATACGTGTCTGACATGGGTACCCGAGTCCGAGTAACATAGATAACATAACATTAATGCCACTTTTGCCACTAAATCCCCATTAAATCAAATTTTCATTTTTACTTTTTACTCTAAACCTACTTAGTGACATATTTGTACACATTTAAGCCGTTGTCACGTGATTTTTGCTATGGCCTCTAATTAAGTTAAGAATTACAAAAATGTTTTACGGTGAAAGTTCTTGTAATATTTATCATTAATGTCATTTTTTACACTTCGGCAAATCTATAAGGTCACTTGAAAAAATAAGAGTTTTCCCCCAAAAATTCCCAAACAACATGCTCATCGTGTAGAGTTCCCCCTTTTTAACCATTGATAAAGAGTAATTCTTTCGTTTCTTTTTAATAGCAAGACTTTTCCATTTGTGCTCTTTAACACTTTACATATTTTGAAAAATGCATTGAGATACAACAACATATTACATAAAAAGATTTCTTTTTTATTAACAAAAAAAGTACGGTTGATGTTACTGTAAAATTCAAAGTGTTGCAATCAAACGAAATCATGAAAAGTATAAGGGGTTAACTTATTACACTGTAAATATTCTATTGAAAATATAACATAGAGAACAAATAGACTCCCTCCATTCTTTAATGTTAGTTACGCTTTCCGTTCTACTAAGTTCCTTTATGTTTGCTACACTTTCTCTCACTCTCATTTATATGTAAATATTTTAATATTATTTTCCTATAGCATACCCCACTTTAGCTCACCTTCCCCTTTCTTTTCATTAAAGAAATGTCACTATTTGCTTTTTCTTTTTTCTTATTTTACCCTAACAGCTTTACCTCTCTCCTCAACTTTTCCTTACTTTACCCCATAAAACAATACCTATCTCCTCTTGCCATAATATGAGTGCAAATGATAAGTGTAACCAGAACAGACGGAATAAGTTACTTACATTATTTTCTGACCAAATGAACTTAAATTTAAAACGATTAGTTATTTCAATGTGTTGGAATTAACTAGTTTATCTACTATGTGAGTAATATGTGAAGTATGACATTTTTAAAGCTAATTAAATACAATTAATTTTCACACTAAGTATATACCACTTAAACTTTACTCATAATAATAGCTAAAAACCAAGATTAACAATTTGATATAATTAAGATAATAAAATATACTCATGTCCTTATATAGTTATACACGGGTAAGTACCAAACAGGGCCATTATTTCAAATCATAATATACTAAAATCTAGGATTAGATTCTGACTTGTGCATCATTTATAATCCTACTATGGAGAGATCATGCATAAAATATAAAGAATCACCTCATACAAGTGAATAGACTTACTGGTTTGATGGCCAAATAATCTTTTCGAATTTGAGCTTCTTGGTTAAGTGTCTCCTGGTGTAACGAACTTTGTCTTATCATTTCCAGCTCTTTTTCGCTCCAAAATATCTGCAACAAGATTTTCACATAGCAGGTTAGATATAAACTTAGATCTTCCATATTCCATTCGGAAAAACAAAACAACAAGCGTATTACACGACATGACCAACTCACAAACAGAGATCTCCAATGAAGAAACAGTGACTCACTTTGCTCAATAGAAAATATATGTTGCTAACAAAATTGTCAAGCATCAAGATTACTACCCAAATATCTTTAAGAAAAATCATTTAATATAAAACTGCAATTTGGTTGCTACAGAATTTTAACCAAGGCATTGCTCCTTCCCCTTTCTTCTGTTAGGTATCAAGAAATCCATATCCATTTGTGTGTTAGGGGTATACCTTAGTACATAAGAGCGCAAACGAACTAAGGCAAGCCCAAATCCCAGCTAAATAACCTCAAGCTTGTAGGTAGGCTAGGCTAGGCTCTTCACCTTATTCAGAAACTTATTACTTATTTTTAGTTAGAGTTGGATGTCTTGAACCAGACCAGACAAGATCTTGTTTTACACTTATTACCATAAATCTCTAATTGCTTAGAATAAATATTACAAACATTATATCTTGTGAAAATATACAATAATGAATCTAACAGGATTCACATGATAATTCTTTTCTCAGATATCAACATAAAACTACAGGCCTAGTCCAATTAGACCAAGAGGATTACCCTGGAACAGACTAGGCTAGACCAAAAAGATTCAAAGCAGTCTAGCCAAGAAAAATCACCAGAGGGGACCTTATTCAGGTTGAAGAGAACACAACCTAAGCCTTGAGAGGCGGACCCAGTAAAGCCAGATTCAAAGCTGAACTAGGGTTCAGCAGGCAATTTATTTTTTGCTTAAAAGTAGAAAAGGCAATATCTGATTAGCTAAGGCATAACAATTACAAGAATAAATACTAAACATTAATAAGAAAAGGCAGAATTAAGCCTATGTGCTACGGCTCAGTCAAGTACGATCTCAGTTAAAACACCAAGCTTTAGCTGAGCTGAGCTTCTTTGTTAGAGACCTACTGAACTTTTTTGTTAGAACCCTACATGCTAGGGTGTTATGGATTGATTTCAGGGAGAGGAACCCACATCGACCTTATGGGAGGTTGGTGTGTTATTTATATAGGACAATGGGCTCTCCTCCCCTTGAGCTATGGGAAGTGCACTCCTATTGTCCTGTATCAATGGTATCAGAGCCAAACCTCGGAGTGGTGGGCCACGGAATGGTGGCCCACGGGAGAGTGGTGAAACCAGCCAGCCGTGACCAACAAGGACACTGGTCGTTATGGGAGGACGACTGTTATGGACTGATTTCAGGGAGAGGATCCCACATCGACCTTATGGGAGGTTGGTGTGTGATTTATATAGGACAATAGGCTCTTTTCCCCTTGAGCTAGCTTTTGGGAAGTGCACTTCTATTCTCCTGTATCATAGACATAGGGCTTGGTCTAGTACGAACCCAGTTAAAAAACCAATCTTCAGCCGAGCTGAATTTCTTTGTCAGAGCCCTACTTGTACCTATGCCTCTACTCAATACTCCTTCACAACAAGCATACTTAAACCAAAACTCTTCAAGGCACTCTTCTAGATTTTCTTAGGTTAACTTTACAGTCACTAAAAATGCAATCTATCCCAAAGTGTTAGAGCCTTGTCAAACATTTTGTTAGCATGACAGCTATAGTCTTTCCTTTTTTATCTTTCATGTTCCAAGTAAACCAGACTAAACAATTACATGGATATAAAGTCCTTTTCTCCTCTTCTTTAATAATTTCCATAACGGAGTTAAGACACTGAAATACTGAATTAAGGAGCTGGCCACCTACCACCAATATGACTAATATAGGACATCCCCCTATCACCTTAAAAAAACCACAAATTAGTCATAATGCTGGCAAATAGATGGATGGCGGTCGCACTTTGACTCCTCTGCCAACTGTACCGCCCGTCAGTAGGAATACAACATTGGTTTTATTATCAGACTCGTGTCTGTGAATTTGCAACTGATTTCCCTTAAGTCAATCCAGTGCTAATTATTGTATGCACACACCCAATCTCTCCAATGTCCCAACTCAGTAACGTAATTGGTGTATTGATCTTGAGTCTGCTCTTTTACTCTGTCTTTATTCCCTACTGCAAACTTTGCCGAAGAGAGTAAGATGGCGTAAGGTAAGCAAATTTGAGAAAAACCAAAGGGCAAACTAAAAGGTGTGAGCCCAAGAGCAAAGAGCAAAGAGCAACGACAGAGAGGTTGACCAAATATATCATACCCAAAAGATTACAAGTGTTTGTTCTAGCACAGCAAGTGAGGCTTCAATCCAGTCAAAGATCCAAATTCACGACCTTCAATAGTACAAATAAGTTGACTTGCATCACCCATTTGCATCACCGTATTTGCGTCACACTTTACTAGAAACTGAAGCATATGTAACAAGTCAACCATATGCTGAATTCATTAGCGTCGGTTGTTTAACAAGAACAGACACAAGATTTGCATGAAACTTGATTTGCGTTGGACCCAAGTTTACCGACGCAAATGATTGAATATCTTGCTTGGCATGTATAGTCATCACCAATGCAAATTAATCATGATTTCCAAGTCAAATAATTTCTGTATATATTCCACAATTCACAAAGGTAGTTTAAAAGACCATGTTCAAAAACGTTAGCTTAGTAGTTGCTCAACTTGCACAAGAAGGTGAACTCAGGTCCTGACTAATGCCCCAAGCAGTCACACATAACATAAAAAATCAATATGACACAAACAGAAGGTAACTAATAATATTAAGTTTTTACTAAGGATAATCATCTATCAATGGTTATTTTAGATTTAACAAGGAAACACAAATGACTAAGAAGTAAGGAGCAACAACAAAGCTACCCCTACGCTAGCATATGATAATAATCACAGCTCACAAGTGTATACTTACATAAGGTACACATGTTCATAATTTGATACATGGGATTAGTTTAATAAATTATGCAACAAAAACATTTTCAGAAACATGGCAATAGAACTAAAGGCAACGGAAACACAATCTAGGGTGGCATTATTAACCATATGCTCTTCAAAGCGCATCACAATCCAATAAAAAGAAAAACAAGTCCTAGAGACAGAAAGATAGTTACCGTGCTATGCAATTCTCCATGTCGAGGAAGACGAGAGATATATGGAGCCCATTCAGAACACTACCGGAAGAACAGGAAATATCATGTCAAAGTCCAGCTAGACATGGATCATATAAAAATAAGGAGGAATAAAACAAAGTAAATAGCCAAAGCAGATAAGACTTAGAGGGATGGAAGCAACTCGGACCCCTATGATGACGGAGAAGCTGTTTCTAAAGACCTAATTGCGAAACATAGTGACTATTTGGTATTATGATACATGGGAAGTGGAGACAAAGGACCAATACAGCTTAGTCAATATGATGCATCTAGTAAGAAACGGAAGAAGTATCAAGGAGAGTGAAAAAGTAAGAGAGAAAAGTAGGTGACTGGGTGTGGGGCTTGACTTTGGCGACAAATAGAAGGAAAAACTTAGTAAGTTTAAAACATGTAAGGATAACTCTTCATCCCTGAGTTCATTATATGAATTTTTTAACCATACCTGACCCTTTTTCTGCTCAAATAGAATAACAACTGCAAGTTTTGCCACAGTACCTACTGCATTAGGGAGCAAGGGCTTGATTTCAGGAAGGACATTGTCTGGAGATATTTGCTGTCAATCAAAGAATGGCAGTTTCTTGAAAAAAATTGAAGTATTTAATGTTATCTTAGATGTAAAAGAGCTTCCTCCATAACAATTACCACAGTAAAAGGAACTTTCAATAGGCAATCTCCAGCTTGTATGCTCTTGCAAGCAAACAAGGACCTAAAAGATAGGGAAACAAAAAGTGAGGGGGCCGTCACAAGGCCATTACCTTCACACAGCATACAAAATTCCGAAACTTGAACAATAATATATACTCCACACATTTGCTCCACCAGGCACATTTTCATATACGATTTTGAGGTGCCCAAAAAGTGATCACCTTTACGAAGAAGTAATAATGCATAATTGGATTGATCGTTTTGTCGCTACTTAGACTGATGAGGATAGTGTATGATCTGTCCAACTGCCAAGCTAAACAAAGGATTATCTAGTAAGATCAGAAAATATCCTTAACTATAAGGGAATAGGACAATTTGACAATTATTTCTTGATAGATAGAATAAAATCCCATTCAGTCCTCCTATCTCCTAAATCGGCCAATATATGTCAATTTTCGTGTAACTTGTTAGAGAGAATAAAAACTTTTTTATGGTGCTTCCTTCAAAGCTCTTATCCTCCCAGACGAGTAAGGAAAAAGCCCGATGCTTTCGAGTTTTTCAAATGAACGATTAGAAGACCTATTGATTCGAACAACGAATTGGAGAGTTGATCATTCGGAGAAAAAAGACATACAACCTTGGCAAGAACGACGTTCAACAGAATATATGACTCGTGCTCCTTTCGGTCCTTTGCTAACCGGAGCTAAAAGTCCGAAAAATAGAAATGCTAAAATAGGAATAAGTTCATCCGGGGGAGAGATCCAACTTCAAGAAATAGTGAATGGTCTTATCAATAATGATGTACCGGAAAATACAATATTTTTGTTACTTGACCAACCAGCTCACCCTCGCGGGATCGCGACCCTTTGTCCCGGCCTCTGCATTGCGGATATTGACCCCAAAAAAGAAACGGTAGGTACAGCCAGTCCGTGAACTGGCAGCCATCGCACCGTAAAAATTGACAGAGAGCCAACGGCAGATCCACTACAGATTCACGGGGTTGAAATCGAAAAGGAAGTTCAAGCAAAAAAGATCAACAAGTAATGTACGACAAGAAATGAGAAGAAATGTAGGTAGCTCAATAGTCTCGGCATGTCCACATGATACTGTTAGACATCATAAGAGGTTGGGTATTTGAATCCTTTTACACACGCGTTTTCTTGTATTAGTTTGCTTTGCTTTGCTTTTCCCTAATCCCGTTTCTTTTCTTTTTCCTTTTCCCATTTGCATTGTTTTTTACTTGACTGTTTGCTTTAGTTTTCTTATTATACAGCCATGAATTATCATAGTAGCTGTTAAAAATCATAATTACTTTTAAATCATTTCCTTTCCCCTTCGTTCTTGATATACATGTCGCCTTACAAGTGTTTTCTATATTTTATCCGTTGAGGAAAAAATGTAATTCTCCATACCATCTTATTAAGTTACGGATAATAATTCATAGCTAATTCTTGTATATGCTAATTGTAAACCTATGTGATATTATCATTCTCCTTTACTATACTCTAAAAAAAGGTTGGAAGAATGATAATGTTCACATAAGCATTCTTCTTTGTTTGTGTTTTTAGAAATGTATACATAGATGTTAGGGAAAAAATTAACTTATTTCTAATCAACAACCTAACAAATTTAGGATACTTTATCAAACATAAATCATAATTAGGATACATGACAAGGTAACTTTTATTCCTTATCTTTTACCCAGTACATCATGGCATACATCGGCACATCGCACAATGGACATGTTTAAAGCTAGTTAGTTAATCATTTCGACTATAAACTCTAGTTAGCTCATAGCTTTGTTTATTTAATTAGTCAGTTACGAGGGTGTTATAATATATCATGACTCGTCACATATACTTCATGCATTCTCAGATGGGATGGGGATTGGCGAGTAGCAAGGACGGTCACACCTGAACTTTGGGTCACGCTGTATCTATTGGTCATACAAAGGTCACTTGCTGATTCCTCAACCAAAGCTGAATATCAAGTTGTGGCAGCAACAACAACTGAATTGATGTAGAACCGCAACCTATTAACAGGATTGGGAGTCATGTTGTCTCAAGTTCCAGTTATTTACTTTGATAATCGTAGTACACCTCGTTTACGAGCTAAACAGGATTCCATTTGAAGAGGAAACATATTGCCATTGTGTTTTACTACATAAGGGAACAAGTGCTAACTGGTTCATTATACCAATCACGCAATTTCCTAAGGCAGACTTTCTCTCATAGCCCCTTACCCAAAGCTCGTGTTTTACGGGCCAAGCTCGGAGTCTGCAAGTCTGCAAGTCTGCAACCAACCGACAGGCCGTTTTGCAGGGCATGTTGGAGATAAGAGTTGACAAAGTCTATATCTATTTGCATAGTTGTTTTGAGTTAGTTTAGTAGATATATATATATATACTCCCTCCATTTCGCAAAGGTTATTGCACTTGCTTAATAAACACTGTTCACGTACTTCACCCTTCACTATCGTGTGTGCAAAGGCTAGATGGTGCACTCGAGAGTACCATGCGCATGGTACTCTCGCTCAGCGCAGCCTTTTTAAAACAAAACCCATGAATTAAATGAATGGTGTGCACGGGATGTACATTAGAAGCATTTAAATATACATCAGTTCAAATTCAAAAAACAACTGTCCTCACCAATATTTAAGATGTTCATTTATTTGATGTTATTGTTCATTCACAAACTTAATATGTTCATTTACGAATATCAAATGTACATTACAAAACCAACGTGATTTTTCTAAAAAAATCACTTGTACTCACCATTAATAAAAATTCAAATTCAATTTCTTGCCAAAATGCAGGAATGTACATTGGAAGCATTTAAATGTACATCAGTTCTATCACTTTTTGAATTTAAAGTGATTTTTGAATTTGTACTAATGTATATTTAAATGTTCCAACGTACATTCCCGCCTTGTTTGCAAAATTTTGAATTTGAAAAATTTTGAATGAAAATGGTGAGTACAAGTGATTTTGAGAAAAAATGAGTTGGCTTTGTAACATTTGATATCCGTAAATAAACATACTTCCTACGTTTTAGAATAAGTGATACATTGTCACTTTAACGTTTTTTGAGGCAAAATTTCTTAAATGTAATTAAGCAATGATAAGTAAGGGATGGGTCATGTAATTAAACCAATAATCACCACCCACCTACCACCACTGCCCCACTCTCTCTCCTCCAACTCCACCACCAGACGCGTCCCAACTGCCACCCAACCTCACCAGAAACCACCCCCAGCAACCGAAACCACCTTCTTAACCACCCCCATCAGCTTTCCTGCCACCCCCAGCCACCGAAACCACCTTCTTAACCACCCCCAGCCACCGAAACCACCTTCTTAACCACCCCCAGCCACCGAAACCACCTTCTTAACCACCTCCTGCCACTGAAACCACCTTCTTAACCACCCCCAGCCACCGAAATCAGCTTTCCTGCCACCCCAGCCACCGAAACCACCTTCCTAACCACCATTAGCCACGAAAATCAGCTTTCCTGCCACCCTTAGCCACCAAAACAACCACCTTCTTAACCACCATTAGCCACGAAAATCAGCTTTCCTGCCACCCTTCTTGTCGGAGATTTATGATCGAATTTTGCGTGGGTGGTGCTTCGCAAGTTTGGTCGGTGGCTAGGGTTGCGATTTGGTAGTAGGTTGAGGGGAGGGTGGCTAGGGTTGCGATTTGGTGGTAGGTTGAAAGGGAGGGTGGCTAGGGTTTCATCTTGGTGGTAAGTTGAATGGAGGGTGGCTAGGGTTTTGTTTTGGTGGGTGGCTGGTGGTCAAGTGGCAGAGAGAGATGGGGAGGGTGGTAGGTTGAGGAGTGAGTTAGTAGTAATTAAGTTTTATTAGGATTATATAAATATGGTTTAGTAGGTTTAATAAGGGTAGAATTGTAAAATAACACACTAAAACTTACCAAATAAGGAAAAAATCCAAAGTGTATCACTTATATAAAAACACCCATTTATAATAACTGTATCACTTATTCTAAAACGGAGGAAGTATTAAATTTGTGAATGAACAATAACGTCAAATAAATGTACATTTAAATAATTCGAATGTATGAGAGTACCATGTGCATCGCACTCTCGAGTGTAGGATCTAATTTGCATTGTGTGTGATTTAAAGAGAACTATAATCACGTAGAATATTGTTAGATTGTATTAACATAATCTCAGGTGCTAATTTATTTTCTATATAAAGTATTAATGAGACATATGATCAAAATAGATAAATTCAAAATTCGAAAAAGCAAAACAAAATGGTGAAGTATTGCAGGACGGTGAGAGTAATCCTTTTAGCTCTACTAAATGCAAAAATGTAACTGATGAAATTCCACTGCTATTTACTTCAAGTTCACATGAATGTCATTGTCAGATCATAATACTCAAATCCTACAATCCAACCGAAACAAATAAGCAAGAGAAGGAAATAGAACCTTCCATAATCAGATTTTCCGATGGAGAGAAGTGAAGAAATCTGCATTCCAGCCTTATTCTCTAACCAAGGCAAAAAATCATCGCAATTCTCGTCTTTATAGTTGGAAACCTATCGATAATCCATTTCAAAATAAATTGAGAACATTCTGTGTTATCAAAAGCAAGTTTAAATTAATACGGAAGTAGCTTCGTCTGATGAACAAGCAGAATGAGAGAAAGAGAGAGAGATGATGAACCTTTAATCTCTGAGGAGGAATCCGAAATTGAAATTTGAGGTGAAGATGGTAACAGAGAGTGAGTACTGAACGTGGATAATTGGAAGAGAAATTCATAGCTCGTGTGGTCGAAGCCATTGTGAACTCTAGTACTTACTACTTACTCGTATTAAAATGATTCAAGGTGTTTGCCTCTTTGGTATACTTTCCATCGTTCCATATTAATTACAATATAAACTTGGAAAAATTGTCAAGGATAAGTCAACTTTTATTTTGACTGCTTTTAACAAGTCAACCTTTGTTTATTCTATTAGCAAGTAAATTTTGTAGCCACTTTTATTTTAACAAGTCAAAACCGGCTATTTTAACAAGGGAATAAATAAAGGTTGACTTGTTAAAAGCGGTCGACGCAAATGTTTACTTGCTACTGGAATAAACAAAGGTTGACTTGTTACTCGGAAAAATTGTATTTTTAAGTCAACTTTTATGCCACCTTCCAAAATTAAGTTCATTTTTAGATTATTCTGAAATAAGATAAGCTTATATAGATATTAATTTTCAATGAGTTAGATCAAGTGTTGAGATGGTGTTTGGGATTGAGTAGCGGTGGGATTGTGATTATAGGTGTAGAGGGTTGGTAAAGGGAAAGAAAATAGGGAAAATTATTACCTCTTATTAAAGTAACCGATCACTTAAACTCATTGAAAGTTAATACCCACAAGCTTAACTTATTCCAGAATAATCCAATAGTGAACTTAATTTTAGAAGATAGCATAAAGGTTAACTTATTAAAAAACAATTTTTCTTTTAATCTATTCATATGGTTTCTTTTACGATATATTATAATTTATACATAATGATAGACATATTCGGTCTTATTAGATTTGTCATCATATACGTTTAATTAACATTATTATATAGTACTTTTTATAATTTTCTCTTAAACATAACTAAAGATATAATGTTAAAAGTATGCATTAAGAGACGTAAAAGTTCTCCATGTTGCAATTAATACGGAACATGGGAATTACCAAAGTACTAATATTAAAGTGTGATACTTCCAATGATACACTTCTAGATTTGGCTTCTTTTACTGGTGCATTTTTATCTTTTTGACTTCTTAATGGTACAATCTTCCCTATCGTGACATTCAGTTAAATAAAATGTTAGTTTTGGGTTAACTAGGGTTAATTAGGCTTAGAATTTGTCTCTTTTAACGTGTTTTGGCTTTTTCTAGGTATAGACGACATTTTTTTTGAACGGATACCACCGTGCACTCTTTATGGGCAATAATTTCGAGAATCCTTACGAAACGAGTACTAACAAGTTGGGTTTTTGGGCATGTACCGCAAGGTGACTTTTTCCGGCTTTTGAAAGGTGAAGACGACGTTTTTTCGAAAACGAACGCCACTGTGCACCCTTTATGGACAAAGAATTTCGAGAATATCAACAAAACAAGTACCAACAAGCAAGGTCTCATCCTAAAAAAGTCGATGCACGCAAAACGAGGCAAATTCCTATTCAGAATTAACCATAGTTAACCATGAACTAACCTTTTATTTAACAAAATGTCACGGTAGGGAATATTTCAAAATACACGTGTACCATTAAGAAATAAAAAAGCTGGAAGTATACCAGCAAGAGAAGTCAAATATAAGAGTGTACCATTGAGAATTTCCCTATAAAATATTGCATATGAGAAAATATTCAAAAAAATTATATATTTGGGAAGTACACGTTGAGATAAATCAAATAAGATCACGCATGACTATTTTTTTGTCGCATATATGAACCCAGCGACCGTCAAAGTTACAATGTGAATAGTGCTCAAAGTCAATGTATAGCAAATAAAATGAGGCGAATATAGTAAGATTTAAAGTGTAATAAAGTAGGGGTGTTCATTTCGGATTATCCGACCGATCTGAAATTTCGGATATCCGAAAGTTTCGGATCGGGAAAAGTGCAATCCGAATTCGATCCGGAAATTTTGGATACCCATTTTTTCGGATACCCGGATTATCCGATCCGATTTTTATGGGAAAAAGTTTTAAATCAAATTTATTTAATGGAGAAATTACGGATATTTCATATAGGATCGGATATTTCGGATCGGGTCGGATATTTCAGATCGGGCTGGATAATTATCCGATTTTTAAAACAATTTTCGGATAATTCGGATACCCGAAAATGCCAAAAGGGTGATCCGAATTATCCGAAATAATATATTTCGGATCGGATCTGATTTTTGTGAACACCTCTATTGTAAAGGATTTAAATTGAGATTTTTTGTTGAATACTGCTAAACCAAAAATCTCTCCTTGTGTTGTAATTAAACATATTTTCACCAACACAGTCCAAGTAGGTTTATGTGCTTCAGAGGAAAGCTGATACTCAGAGTAGTGGTTGTAGCTTTGAATTTCCTTCTGTTGAACTAGTGATGATGCAAACACGAAGCCATGGGAAACCAACATCATATTGTGAGTAGCAACTAGCAAGTTTCTTAATAAAATTGTTACTCATGGTAGCAATTTCACGTAGAAGCACGGAAACAAATGTTAACCCAAGACTACGTAGACAGTACTGGTGTAAATATGTTTGATTCTAATGCAAACAGAAATATATTTTTTGGTTGTGAAACTATTGGGTCAGTCCGTCCGACCCAATAGTTATGGTCAGACGGGCTGAGCCCATTTCATAATTTCGCGCGCGCGTTTTTTATTTTCTTAACGTTATTATTTTTTCTTTTGATTTCTCTGACTCTTTCGTACGACGGTTATCATTGGTTGCATTAATTTTCGAGATTATCTTCAGGAGAAATTCTCGGCTTGAGTTTGGCAGTTATTCTCTCCATTGCTAAAAATTGTTTCACATTGCTAACTTGTTTGAAATTTAGTTCTTCACTCCATTAATTTGATCAATCTATTCGACAATGGTAGTTAAGAGGGGAAGAGACGATGATTTTAGGTATTTCGAATGTTTTTTGTTTTTATTTTGGTTTTGAGTTTCAAAAATTTTGTGTTGTTGATCGTTTTTTTTTCCTTTTGAATGTAGTTCGAAGGCTTCTAAGTCTAAGAAGTCAGCCAAGATTGAGAAACCTGAAATGCGTATTGTTGTTTCTGCTGAGAAGAAGAAGGTTTTAGACAGAGATTTGGATTATGTTGCAAAGTATGTATTTCAGTTGTATTGTTTTGATTTTCATTTTGTTGTTTGTTCATCTCATTTCATTTTAGCATTTTAGGTTGATAGTTTAGCTTTTCAGTTGTTGCTTTTGTTAGGTCTTCAGTTAGTTTTGTTCTTATTTTCAGTTAGTTCTTTGCTTAGGGTTTCAGTTAGTTGTTCTTATTTCCAGTTGATGCTTAATATGGTTCAGTTGGTCTTATTCTCTTTTCAGTTAGTTCTTTTTTTAGGCCTTTAGTTACATTTGTTCTTATTGTCAGTTGATGCTTAATATGTCTCAGTAAATCTTATTCTCTTTTCAGTTAGTTCTTTTGTTAGGGTTTCAGTTACTTGTTGTTATTTTCAATTGATGTTTAGTAAGTTTCAGTTGCTCTTATTTTCCTTTCAGTTCCTGCTTTTGTTAGAGTTTCAGTTAGTTGTTTCTATTTTCATTTGGTCCTTAATATGATTCAGTTGATCTTATTCTCTTTTCAGTTAGTTCTTTTTTTAGGTCTTTAGTTACTTTTGTTCTTATTTTCAGTTGATGCTTAATATGTCTCAGTTGATCTTATTCTCTTTTCAGTTAGTTCTTTTGTTAGGGTTTCAGTTACTTGTTCTTATTTTCAGTTTAATGATTATTGTTATTTATTGACTGTTGTAGGCCTGTTAAGTCCGTAGGCAAAGGGAAATCTGTAGCTAAGGATTCAAAAGGAAAGGTCACCTTTAAGAGGTCTAATCCAGATGATTCTGAGGATACGTTTGATCCATCGTATGTTTGTTTGTTTCTTATGTTGTGTTTTATTGTTTTCTCTGTTTTGTTATTTTTGTGTTCTAATGTTGTTTTTTGTTCATTTGTGTTAGGATTTTCACTACAGAGGATCTTAACTCTATTCATTTGTCAGCTGTTTCTGATTTTGCTTACCTTCAAGAAGTTATTAGTAGTTTTAATGGTAGGCAGAGGTCTTGGGTAAGAGATATTGGATTTGGGAGTTTGTTAGATATAAAGATAAAAAACTTTAGTCCTCGTCTTTATTTGGATGTGATGCTGAGGTATAATGCTAGTGGCATGTTGTTTAGGAGTGAGAATGGAAACCTGTTGCTCAACAGGTTTGCCATTAGGGATGCTTTGGGTTTGCCTTTGTCAGAGAAGCCTGTTGAGGTTATAGATCCTTATGCATATCGGGGAAAAGGGAGTGAAGTTGAATCCAAGGTTGAGAGTAAGAGATGGTTGGATTTCCTAGGTGTTAGTGAAGGTCAAAATCTATATATGGCAAAGAAGGCTTGGCTGATCTCTTCAAGAAATATCCTGTTGGGGATGATTTCAAGAGGTTGTTTGTTCTGTTTGCTGTGACAAAGTTTCTTTGTCCACGTGGTGATTATGGTGTAGTGGTGAAATGTGGGAAGAGTTTAGAAGATGTTTCTCAGATTTCATCGTATGATTGGTGTGGATTTGTGAGACATTCTTTGTGTTCTGCCATTTTAGACTGTCATCATATTTTTACATCAAAGAAGAGTACTTCAGGTTTTGGTAGTAAATTTTCTATTAAATTGAGGGGTTGTGTAAGTGCTTTGGTGCTTGCTATGATTCACAACTTCAGATGTCGGGATTTAGATTTCACAGCAGTAGAGAAACCCTATATATGTTACTGGGATGATGAAGATAGGTTGAGTGATGTGGTTAAGCAATTCCAGCTGAACCTTAAGCATATTCTCCCAGTCAATAGTGATGATAAGGGGAAACAAGTTCTTGATGCTGATAAGTTTTTGGATAAGGGGAAACAAGTTCTTGATGCTAATAAGGGTTTGGATAAGGGGAAACAAGTTCTTGATGCTGATAAGGGTTTGGATTGTTCATTCAAGGTTGTTCAGTCTTCAAGTTCATCAAGACAGTTAGTTATAGATCTTCCATCTCACTTGATGACTGATGATGAGATCAATGCTTCTGATGTTCCAGTAAGTGATGCTTTGAATTTGTTGTTTTTTCAATTTCTTTATTTTTCAGTTTGTATTTGTATAGCTTCTGTTGTTTGTTGTTATGTTTCAGTTAGTATTTTAATGCTTTCAGTTTGTTCATTTATTGGTTTCAGTTGGTATTTTAATACTTTCAGTTAGATCGTTTTTTGCTTTCAGTTGGTATTATAATGTTTTCAGTTGGTTCCTTTTTGGTTTCAGTTGGAATTTTAATACTTTCAGTCAGTTCATCTATTGGTTTCAGTTGCTATTTTTTTTCTTTCTGGTGTTTGTTGTTATGTTTCAGTTGGTATATTAGTAGCTTTAGCTGTTCCTTTTTACTGCTTTCAGTTGGTATTTTAGTGGTTTCAGTTAGTGATTTTTTGGTTTCAGTTGGTATTTTAATGCTTTCAGTTAGTTCTTTTTTTGGTTTCAGTTTGTATTTTAATGCTTTCAGTCTGTTATCTGTTGTTTTGTTTATTACTTTGGTTCATTTACCTTTTTTGATAATATTCTTGTTTTGTGTTGTATTCTAGGGATATATGAAGAATCTGCTTCGAGTGAGGCGAAATGCAATTGCATTTTGTGAAGTTAACTTGAAGATTGCACAAGATATTCGACAAGAAGGGGAACATCTATCTCAGGAGACTTTATCCCAAGAAGATGGTGAAGATGTGCTTAATGATGATTTCTTTTCTCAAATTGATGAGTTGGAGAAGGAATATTGGGAGAATAAACGGAAGGCAGAGGCTTTGAATGTGAAAGTTAGCCCTGTTGTGAAGAAAGTTCAGGTTGCTGTTGAGAGGAATGAAACACATGTTTTTAATCCAAGCGATCCTCCAGTAGTTGTTTCTTTTATGGGTGGAGTTAGTACAGGAGAGCTTGTTGGGAAAAAGGATACTGATTTGGATTCGCGTGATAAGGAAGATGAATCTGAAGATGAGGCAGGTGAAGATAGTTTTGATGGTGATGATTTTGATAAAGGAGATGATGATGAAGATGGTACTTCAGGTCAGGCACATCAGAGTGGTCCTAGTGTAGCTGATGATAAAACAGAATCATCTGCAAATGAGCAAAAGAATGCTGGTGGCAATGATGATAAGTTGGGACACGATAAGAAAGAAAGTAGTGGTGGTCAAGATAGCACCAAAAAAAATGATTCAACCGAAGTTGAAGGTGCTTCATTTGTTAAGGACTCATCAAGAACACCACCACATATCGAAAAGACATATATTCGCAAGAGTCCGAAATATGACTCTTCAGGTAAAGGGACAAGGCTATCTGATATTTTTGGCTGTCCTTTGGGTTATTCAAGCCCTCCTAGTCTTCAAGTTGGTGACAATTCAATGCCTTCATTTCAACTTTTGACTCCTAGTCCTGTTCTTGAAGCACCTATTCCTTCACTTGTTGTAAGTTTTTGCTTTATCATTTTTTGTTATTTTCAGTTAGTTTTATAAATTGTTCAGTTAGTTCTATTTTGTTTTCATTTGGACTTCCTGTTCTAATTTTTTTCCCCATTGTTCATTTCTTAGTTTTTTTTTGTTCTTGTTTTTGTAAGGTGGATGACAACACTGAAAAGTCTGTTAGTACCGCTTCAGTTGAGGGCTTGGAAAGTAGTACCTCCATTCCTCCTCCTGTTGTTGAAGCTAATATTCCCACAGCCAATGTAAGTTTTTGCTTTATCATTTTTTGTTCTTTTCAGTTAGTTTTATAAATTGTTCAGTTAGTTCTATTTTGTTTTCATTTGTACTTCCTGTTTTTTGTTTTTATTTTGTTCTTGTATTTGTAAGGTTGATGACACGACTGAAAAGTCTGTTAGTACTCCTTTTTTAGAGGGCTTGGAGAGTAACGCCTCCATTCCTTTTACTACTTCTGCTGCTGTTGTTGAAGAAAAGATTCCCCCACCTGTTGTAAGTGTTAGCTTTATCATTTTTCGTTCTTTTTTAGTTAGTGTTATTATATTTTCATTTAGTACTATTTTGTTTTCATTTGGATTTCCTATTGTGTCTTATTTTTTACCTTTTGTTGTTGTTGAGTTTTGTGTTTTTTTTTGTTCTTTTCTTTGTAAGGTCCATGACAAGACTGAAGAGTCCTCTAGTACTGTTCCATTAGTAGGGGTGGAGAGTAGTACCTGTTCTATTCCTATGATTACCTCTCCTGCTGTTGTTGAAGCAGATATTCCCACACCCGATGCTTCCAGTACTGGTCCATTAGAGGGCTTTGTCAGTAGTGCCTCTTCCATTCCCATGCTTACTCCAATTAAAATTCATTATCCTCATGTGAGTTTTTTTCTAATGGTTTCAGTTACTTGGTTTGTTATTTTCAGTTGTTTCTTAATATGTTTCATTTGCTCTTATTTTCTTTTCAGTTGGTCTTTTCTTAGGGTTTCAGTTGATGCTTAATATCTTTGTGGTGGTCTTATTCTCCTTTCAGTTTGTGCTTTTCTTAGTATTTCAGTTAGTTGTTTTTTATTTTCATTTGTTGCTTAATATGTTTCAGGTGCTTTCATTCTTTTTTCAGTTGATGCTTTTCTTAGGGTTTCAGTTACTTGTTTGTTATTTTCAGTTGTTGCTTAATATGTTTCAGGTGCTTTCATTCTTTTTTCAGTTGGTTCTTTTCTTATGGTTTGTAGTTACTTGTTTGTTATTTTTCAGTTAATGCTTATTTTGTTCCTGTTACTTTTATTCTCCTTTCAGTTACTTGTTCTTTTCTAGTATTTCAGTTGTTTTTGTTGTTTATTACTATATTATTTTTTTTATGTATGATAGGATGATGGCTCATATTCTTTAGTTTCTGAAAGTCTTTCCTTAAGTGGTGTGAATATACCACAGTACAAGATCCCTTTGAGCGCACCAGATTTAAATGTTGAGTCAACGATAGAAGGGAAGCCTTCAGGACAGAAATTTAAGCCAATAATACTCAATGATGATTCAGAAGAGACTAATGAGGAATTAGATCTGGATAAGATTATGAAGAATATTAAACAAGAATATTGTGGTGAGGGTGTTGCTGGTACAAGTACTACAAAGGAAGATGTTGGTCAAGGGATTCCTTCTTCCTCTCATGTTCAGCACAGTTCACCTACATTGCAAGCATATCCAGTGAACAATCATGATGTATTTCTTACAAGAACTCTTCAGTCCAAAAATAAATATGTAGAAGATTTGAGCAGTTAAGAGATTTGGTTGGTGGATTACTTGTTTTATGATGAGTATGCTGATGTGTCAAAGCTTTCACTGAATCCAGATTCTAGTCCTCTTAAAAACAAGAACATTGAGTTGGAAGATCGCATCCATAATGAGGTTCTTCTTGATATTGAGAATGAGGTTACTTCTCAAGTTGTGGAAATGAGAAAGTTTGACTTCTTGAGTATGTCGCCTGGTTCTTGGATAAGCGGGGCAGTGTTTGGAGCTTGTGCTTATATGTTTAATAGAAATGAGGAAAAGAGCCCTTCAGTAACAAGGAGATTCTATATGGATTTGATGCCTTTTGTAAGTTTTTCTGTGCTTTTGTTTTGCCTATTGTCAGTTGTAGTCTTTATGGGTTTAGTCTTGCTTTCAGTTTGTTTTATATTTGTTTCAGTTAGTGCTATTTTATTTTCATTTGAATGATCTGGATTTTCATTTGGTTAATTATGTTCTTTTTTGTTGTTTCTGTTTTTTTTAGAACTACATAAATTGGTTAATTGTGGAGAGTATTAAAGAGGATAAATTTAAGAGCATGGAAACTCAAAAGGAGTATGACCTCAAAAAGATCGAGGGTACACCAGAGCATGCTATTGAGAAGGCAAAGTGGGAAGCCGAAAAGTCAAAGATATCCATTCGGCCACAGGACGTGTTTGTGAAGAATTGTACCAATGCATTTTCTTCGTGGGTGAAAACATTTCCAAAGAATGATATTAGTGAAGCTGAATTGGTATGTACAAAGTTATTGATTTTTCTTTACATTACTATTATATTTTTTTGTTCTTTCATTTATATTTTGTTAGTTATTTTAAGTTGTTTTCACTGTCTGTTTCTTTTGTTGCTGTTTTTTGTAGTTTGAGATCCTCTTTTTATTGTTTCATGTACTTTTCTGTTTTATCAGTTCCTTTTAATTTAGTTTCGGCTGGTGTTTCTATGGCTTCAGCTGGTGTTATTTAAGTTTCAGTTAGTGATATCTTCTGCTTCAGTTAGTTTCAATTTTCTTTTAGTTAGTGATATGTTTGGTTCAGTTGGTTTGACTTTTTGCATTTTTGCTTTTATGTAAATGTATTTTTGTTCTCATTTTACTTTCAATTTGACAGATATTTGTTCCTGTTCACAAGGACAGTCATTATACTGTTTTGGTTATCAATAGGAAACAGAAGAAAATCGAAAATATTGATAACCGAAGTGACAACAATGAGTTTGACCGATATTGGCACATTGATGATAAGAATGTGAAGTTATATAATGGTGTCAATACTTTTGTACGTATCTTTTTATTTTTCCTTTTGTTGTTGTTCTTTTTGTTGCCTTTCAAAGTTTTTTACTGGTTTAGTTTTATGCAGTGTCGTATCTTTAAGTCCTTCATGATGTCTCAAATGGGGTGTCGTGATTTTCATCAAATGCAACATTGGGAGAGGGTGACACCTTATTTTTCATGGAGGAGTAACAAGAATGTGAATGATTGTGGTGTGTATGCCATCAAGGGAATGGAGCTATATGATGGTGAAGCTGTGCGAGAGTGTCCAATTGCTTCACTTGGCAAGGTATTATTTTTATAGTTAACGGAAATATTAAAAAGACTAACTGAAAAACCCATTGCACAACTGCTGCTTCTGTGTAGAACTTAGTTTTTATCAGTTAGTTTCTTTAACCATTATATTTATTTGACAAACCAATAACTTCTTAATGTACAATTTACCTTTAGCTGTTCCTATTTTATGTTTCAGTTGGTATTTTAATGCTTTCATTTAGTTCTTTTATTTGTTTCAGTTGGTATTTTGCTGCTTTCAGTTAGTTCTTTTATTCCTTTCAGTTGGTATTTTAATGCTTTCAGTTAGTTGTTCCTTTTTTTGTTTTCAGTTGTTATTTTAATGCTTTCATGAAGTTCTTTCACTGGTTTCAGTTGTTATTTTAATGCTTTCATTAAGTTCTTTCACTGGTTTCAATTGTTATTTTAATGCTTTCATTAATGTCTTTCATTGGTTTCAGTTGTTATTTTAATGCTTTCAGTTAGTTTCTTTATTGGTTTCAGTTGGTATTTTAATGCTTTCAGTTAGTTCTTTTATTGGTTTCAGTTAGTTCTTTTATTGTTTTCAGTCAGTATTCCATTGTTACATATTTACTGATACCATTTTTGTCATTCTTTTGTTTATTACTTTTCAGGCAGGAGTGAAACAGTTTCAACGGTGCAAGCTTGCTTATCAATTGGCAACTTATCCTATGAACAAGCTTGCAAATAAATTGAAAGGTGATTGTGCGCTATGGTCATAGAAGAAGGAAGAGTTGTTAGCAAAGCAGAAAATAAGGAAGAAAAATGAGAAGACTCTTTATCAATTGTCATTAAAAAAGGAAAAGAGCAAAGATACAAATGATCAGGCTATTCTTGAACAAAGGAGGAAGCACAAAGAAGAAGTTGAAAGGGTGCTAAATCTTGATCGTTATGATATTCATAGAGTCAATAGACTACTAGATTTTAACTATCACTAGTTTTTTAGAATTTTTTTAGATTTAGGTTAATTGTATAGTATACATGTATAGTTACAAGTATATACTATTCTTCAGTTAGTTTGTATTTGGTTTCAGTTTATATATACTTATCTTCAGTTAGTATACAAGTATAGTTACAAGTATAAATCAATTACTATTAATTTTGGTTCATGAAATTTTTTTTTTTCTTCAGTTTATTAAATTTTTATTTTTTATTTCATTAATATATGTTGTTATTATATTTTAATTCTATTATTCTTATATTGGTTTGAGCATATTAGAAAATGAATACGTTTTCAAGTTAATTAACTGGAATATACAACTAAATGAAAGTAATCCAACAGCAACTGAAGTTAATTAACTGGAATATACAGCTAAAAAAACTAATCCAACAGGAACTGAAATCTGAAAGAACTATAAGACTAAATGAAATATTTAAAAGACTAACTGAAAAAGTCCAATTTAAATTTATTGGTTTCAGTTGGTACTATAATACTTTCAGTTTGTTCCTTTCTTGGCTTCAGTTGGTATTCCAATGCTTTCATTTTGTTCCTCTTCTGTTTTCAGTTGATATTTAAATTATTTCAGTTGTTCCTCTTCTGTTTTCAGTTGGTATTTAAATTATTTCAGTTTGTTCCTCTTCTGTTTTCAGTTGGTATTTAAATTATTTCAGGTTGTTCTTTTTTGGTTTTCAGTTCATATTCCAATGCTTTCAGTTTGTTCCTCTTCTGTTTTCAGTTGGTATTTAAATTATTCCAGGTTTTCTTTTTTGGTTTTCAGTTGGTATTCCAATGCTTTCAGTTTGTACTTTTTTAGTTTGAATTCAAATGGTTTTTTAATTCACGGTTTTTAAAATGTTCCTATTTATTCTTGTACAATGGACCGTTATTTATGAAACGCCACCTATTAAAAATAACCGTTTTAATGACGTTGCATTTAATCATAATTAGACTGTTGATATTCCCAAGCATCTTTTTAAGGCTATATATATACAGATATGCTGTTTACATTCTTTCTACGTACAATATAATTTGAGAAGTTGAAAGAAATTTGACTCCTCTAATTCCTATTCAAAAATCTTCAAATTCACAACTTGAAAATCTCAAATGGCGTCAGAGAGGGAGTTGATTTATCTACAAAGGAGAAGGGATGAACAAGACAGGTTTGTAAAGAAGTTTGAAGAGGAAAGGGAGAGAGAAAGGGTTCAAAAAGAATTAGCACAGAGGGTGACAGAATTGGAGAATAAAATTAAGGATTTAGAAGCAGAAAATAGGGTTCTGACATTGGAAAAGACCCAATGTCTCAATGAATTGCAAGTGAAGAAATTCACTCAGTTTGATATGGGCCAGACTTTCATCGAGGGAGTCTACGCTTGTAACGATGCTTACAACCGTCGTTTCCCAAACCTTCGCAACACTTGGGAGGCTGCGGAGAGAGGAGTCGCTCAAGGGCTCAGAGGCTTGAGTTGTTGGGTGATAGTCAGAGTGTTTTTAGATCGTTTGTCAACGATCCTACTCTTTTAGAGTCTTCTGAGAAATGGTAGATTTTAGGTTTTGTAATTAGTTAGTTTTTTTTTTGTTATTGTTTATGTTGTTGTTTATGCTTGAACTGGAATTAGAATTAGTTTGTAATATTTTTGCTTTGAATGAAAGTTCTTATATTATGAATTATTATCTCAGTTTGTCCTTTTTTTTGTCAGTTACTCATAGTTTTTTGTCAGTTGGTATTAGTTTTATTGATTACTATTTTTAACAATGAGTTTTGTTTCATTTACCTGTATTTTCTCAGTTTTATTCAGTTAGTTTTACTATTGGTTCATTTAGTTCCAGTTGTTATTCAGTTACTTTGTATTTTCTTGTTGTTTAGTTTCACTATTGTTTCAGTTACTAGTAGTTATTCTTTGTTTGGTTTTTAAGCCAAAGTTTTTTTGAATTAGGACACTTATGTTCACTTATTCTAATGAAATGAAAGAATTATAAGCCTAACTGAAATATTAAAAACACTAACTGAAAAGTAGCCAGTGAAACTGAGTAGGTCCTTGCATTTTAGATTTTCATTTAGATCGCTTATTATCATGAAATGAAAGAATTACAAGACTAACTGAAATATTAAAAAGACTAACTGAAATATTAGAAAGACTCAGTTTATATTTGTAAATGAAATTGTATTATTAGTAAATGAAATATGTAAAATACTAAATGAAATAATCATGATATACTAAATGAAATAATTATGATATTAACTGAAATAATCATGATACTAACTGAAATATTAAAAACACAAACTGAAAAGTAGCAAATGAAACTGTGGTTATTTTAGTTAGACCAACTGTTGTTTCAGTTAGTTTCTTTACACCTATCATTTGCTTTTCAGTTAGTACTTTATATGTTTCAGTTACTTCAATGAACGTTTTATTTCCTTTTATTCTCTTATTAGTTAGAGGTTGACCTAGTCTCATTTACTATTGTTTCATTTTATTTCAGTTAGTTTCACTTAGCATTCAGTTGTTCTTTTTAGTTGTTTAGTTACATTTTTATTTTTTCAGCTTCACTTATTTTGATTTGTAATTCAGTTACTATTGTCTCATTTTACTTCAGTTAGTTTCACTTATCTTTCAGTTGTTGTTTTTAGTTGTTTAGTTACATTTTTATTTTTCAGGTTCACTTAGTTTCATTTAGTTTCATATGTAATTCAGTTACTATTGTTTCATTTAGTTCCAGTCTTAATTCAGTTACTTTCACTAAGCTTTCAGTTGTTGCTTTTAGTTGTTTAGTTACATTATTGACTTAGTTTCATTTACTTCCAGTTTTAATTCAGTTACTATTGTCTCATTTAGTTCCAGTTTTAATTCAGTTAGTTTCACTAAACTTTCAGTTGTTGTTTAAGTAATGATTAACTCGTTCAGTTTTAGTTGTTTAGTTACTTTTTTCAGTTTTCATTCTTCCATTTGAAATACTTCCATTTGAATTAATGATTCCCGCCAATTTTAATGATTCCCAACTACCCAAATCAGATTAAACACATTAAACACTCCCACCTACCAACATTTAAGATCTACACCCACCCAAATTTGAAAACAAAAAACAAAACCCATTCAACACTTGTTCAAACCCTTTCTTTCTTTCTCCCTTTCTCTCCCTTCTTCAACTCATCGTTTCTTTCTTTCTTTTTGCTTCTTCATCCAGATTTGATTTTATCTCTGTGAGGATGGTTAAGATCGAACTTGATCTCACACCTTTGAGAGAGTTTTGCTCAAATGAAAAGTGCGAAGAAAGGAAGAAACTCACGAGTACTTGAATCAATCTGTTGGAGAACGAGTGTTATGCATACTTTAGGGATGGTCAAGCTTTAGAGGGGTTGGGGGAGCAGGGAAACCAAGCTCTTCGTAAGGTGATTGATACTTTATACGAAAAGAAGAATGTCTGGGATTTGGTCAGTGGGTTACCTGCTGTTGGTGGTGAGGATTGGAACAAATGGGGAGGAAAGAGATCCGCCATTTCTGTTGAAGAAGCGTTGAAGAAGAAAGCCAAGAAGAAAGCCCCAATGAAACCTCCTACTCCAAAGTTCTCAAACTCTACTTATTTAATGAGAGCAAGAGCAGTTGGAGTTTCAATTAGGGAGCCAAATGAAGAGAAGCCCATTGTTGAGGATTGCAACTCATACTTTACATCATCAAGTGAGTCTTTCTCAGGGTTTGTGTCCGATTATTATGGCGCTGGTTTTCAGGCGGATTTGATTGAAATCTCGTCTGATTCAGAGGCCCCGATGGATGGTTGAGACTCATTTGTTTAATCCAGGTAATGATTTCGCACTTCATCTTTGTTTATGGGTTTTTTTAAATATTGGGTTAATTTTTAAAATATTGGGTTGTTCTAAATTGTGGTGGAGGTATGGCAGAATTGTGGTTGTTTGTTTTCAGTTTGTTTCTTAATAGGGTTTCAGTTAGTTGTTCTTATTTTCAGTTGATGCTTAATATGTTTTAGTTGCTCTTATTCTCTTTTCAGTTCCTGCTTTTGTTAGGGTTTCAGTTAGTTGTTCTTATTTTCAGTTGATGCTTAATATGTTTTAGTTGCTCTTATTCTCTTTTCAGTTCCTGCTTTTGTTAGGGTTTCAGTTAGTTGTTCTTATTTTCAGTTGATGCTTAATATGTCTCAGTTGCTCTTATTCTCTTTTCAGTTAGTTCTTTTGTTAGGGTTTCAGTTAGTTGTTCTTATTTTCAGTTGATGCTTAATATGTTTCAGTTGCTCTTATTCTCTTTTAAGTTAGTTCTTTTGTTAGGGTTTCAGTTAGTTGTTCTTATTTTCAGTTTATGCTGAATATGTTTCAGTTGCTCTTATTCTCTTTTAAGTTAGTTCTTTTGTTAGGGTTTCAGTTAGTTGTTCTTATTTTCAGTTGATGCTTAATATGTTTCAGTTGCTCTTATTCTCTTTTAAGTTAGTTATTTTCTTAGGGTTTCAGTTAGTTGTTCTTATTTTCAGTTTATGCTGAATATGTTTCAGTTGCTCTTATTCTCTTTTCAGTTAATTCTTACCTCTGTGTTTTGTGTGTTTGCAGTAGGTGTAGCTAACCCTTCAGAAGTGAAGAATGAAGCTTTTGAAGATGGTAGATGAAATTGAAGATTGAAGAAGCCACTGTGCAAATTTTGGACTCCTTGTGCAGTGTGTGCACTGTAGTTTTTAGGATTAATTAAGTTAACTAACCATCGTGGGTTTTGTAATGAATGTTGCCTCTTTTTTTTTTGAAGATACATTTGGTTTTTGAATCTGAATGTAAGGAAAAATTTATTGTATTTGACCTTATTTTGGTTTGTACCATTTTTTGCATTTGCTTTTTTCTTTTTTCAGTTACAGCTTGACCTTATTATCTCATTTAGTTCTAGTTTTAATTCAGTTAGTTTCACTAAGCTTTCAGTTGCTGTATTTTGTTGCTGTTTAGTTTTCATTACTGTTTTTTTCAGTTAACTTTGTTCTTCAGTTTCATTCTTCCATTAGAAATAGAAATTTTTTAAGTCCTTCAGTGAAATTAAGATAATGAGAACTGAAATTTTAATTAATGTAAATAAATTTGTACGAAAGTAACAGAAGTAACATATAGTGAATGAATCTAAAAGTGAAGTAACTGAAATTTAAATAGAGTTAACTGAAAATCAGTACAAATGTAACAGGAACTTTAAAGCTTCATTAAGAATCCAAAGGTACATTTGGTGTTTGTGTTCCATATTCATTGGGATGCTTAGTCTTCATTTTCTTTTCTCAAAATGTCCTTTTATCCTTTTATTTCCTTTTGGTGGTCTTCCTTTTGTCTTTATTATCTCTGGATTTTCAACAACTTGATTTCTTCTTTCTTCATCTGCAATTTCTTGTTGTTTTTCTTGGTCAGTCTTGAAAACTTCTTTGACAGATTTATATAATTCCTTCATTGAGTTGTCGCATAAGTTCCTTGCCTCCTCACTTGTCTGGCATATTGATAACAGGTTGTAGAAGTTTTTTGTAATTGCATGTCTCCATGGTGTCCAGAGCTGTGCATGTGGGTTTTGATCTTTGTCACCTGCTGCTTCATCTTATTAATAAAGTGTTTCAATTGGTTAATAAAACTTTTCAGGTATATTAGAAAATATTTCAGTTGCTGAACTTACTAGTATTGTTTTCCCATATTGTTGATTTTGCAAGCGTTGTCCACCTTTTCAAGATATACTTTTCAGGTATCTTGAAAATGCTGAACATGTGCATTACCCTTATAATGTGATAGCATTGATTCCTGTTTCCGTGAAGCATTGGCATGTGCAAATAAATTCTGTTGTACTCTGATTATATGCTACATTATCTGAGTTGCTGAAGTCTTCTTCTGGTGAGACTTCAAAGAACTTGAGGTCTGAGTTTTGTGCTTCAAATGCTCTCAAAGATGATGCCATTGCCCACTCATATTCTGTTTCGAAATCTTTGTACAGCGCTAAGGTGTAAGCTTGTGCAGCATGTTTTAACAGCATTGATTTTGAGTTGATGCCTTTCGGACGCTCCGTTCTGTTTCTGAAGTTGTCACTGGTTTCATTGCTTCTCCATCTCTTTACTGTTTCCTCAAATATGTGATAGAACTCAAACAAGTTTGTTGATGACTTTGCATTGAACGATATTGCTCTGTTGGTGACTTCACTCCTTTGTGATGACAGTATGCCAGCTGAAAACATATCTCTATTTAGTGTTGTGCACCATTTGTGTCTTTCCTGATATACTTGGTTGAACCATTCTTCTTTTTGGTGTCCATATTTTTCCATCATTTTTGCCCACATTTCTTCAAATAATGATTCATTTTTGCATCCCATGAGGCAATTTTTGAACATCTCTTTGAATTCTTCATTGCTTTTGAGGGATCCAAAGTGGCTTACAAAGTTTTTCTCAATGTGCCACAGGCATAGTCTATGTCTTGAATTTGGAAAAACATGTTACATAGAAATTATTAATAGCTGTAGAGTTTGGAAGGTATTTTTAATGTGTATTTGATGTGTGTTTCAGTTGGTAGTGCTGTTGTTTTTAGTTAGTGTTTAGTTTACTTCAGTTTTAGTTTCTGTTTTTTCAGTGCTATATATGTCAGAAGTAACTGAAATAGGGAGTTGTTTTATTTTTACCTTTTCAATTGCATTTCCCATTGCCTTGTCTTGGTCAGTGAATATTGTTTTGGGTTCTTCTTGGCACATTGCTCTCTTGAATGTTTGCAAGAGCCACTCAAAGCTCTCTTCTTTTTCATTTGTGATGAAAGCACATGCAAACATGATTGTCTTCCAATGGCAGTTTATTCCAACAAATGGTGCACATATGAGCCCATACTTGTTTGTTCTATATGAAATATCAAATATTACTAGATCTCCATAAGCTTTGAAGTCCTCCAACATCATTGAATCTCTCCAAAAGTAGCTCACAATGTTGTTATGTTCCCCAAATTTCAGCCTATAGAAGAATGCTGGGTCTTCTTCAGTTTTTGATTGCAGAAGGTCTAAGACGCTCTGCATGTCTTTTCCTTCTACCATCCTAGACCTGTATAGTGTGCTGTAGTTGAGGTGGTCTCTTTTTGTGTGGCCTACAACCTCCTCTGAACCGGCCTCGTTGCATAAGAAATTGTATGCATGCATTGGTTTTATTCCCGAGTCAACCATTGTTTCAATGAGCTGAGCTGTGTCTTCAGTTATCTTCCTTTCTGATTTCAAATGATGACGTTACTTCTCTATTACAAGCTCATGGTTGTGTTGGAGCTCATGTGCTACAATGACAAAGTCTTCCCCGGGTTTTTCTTGTTTAAATCTGACCATGGCTTTGCACGCTGTTCTCGTCTCATTAACTGACCTTGTCTTCCTTTTCTTATTTGGTTGTTCAAATTCTGGTATTTGAACATTCTGTTGGTCTGCATTTGCTTCTTTTGTTTGCTGTTTCTTTTTTGATGCTTTTGATGCACCTTCTTTGGAGCAAACCAAATAGAACTCACAAATAGAATTGTCATTTCTCCTTCTTCTAAGAGTTTGTTTCCTGATGCTGAATCCTAGTGCCCTTGAATGAGCTTGGTACAAATTGTATACATCATCAACATTGCAAACACTTCTTCCTATAAGGCTCTCTTTGATATGCTCATCATCTATGTATTTCAAATAGCCATCTTCTGCTGTACAGTTGGAAATATTATGTGAATTATAGTTATATTACAAGTAAATGAATAAATATAATACTAAATGAAAGTATCATGATAGTAAATGAAATATTAAAAACACTAACCGAAAAGTAGCCACTGAACTGAGTATGCTCATGAAATGAAAGAATTGTACGACTAACTGAAATATTAAAAAGACTAACTGAAAAACAACAATTTGCAGTTCTGTTTCTCTTATCTAGAACTTAGTTTAGATCAGTAAATGAAATTATATTTTGAGTAACTGAAATAATAATGATATTTAAAACACAAACTGAAAAGTAGCAAGTGCAACTGTAGTTATTTTAGTTACACCAACTGTTGTTTCAGTTAGTACTTGATTCATTTCAGTTAGTACTTGAATTTTTTCATTTTCTTTTATTCTCTTTTTAGTTAGACCAACTGTTATTTCAGTTAGTTTCTTTTCACCTATCATTTGTGTTTCAGTTAGTATTTCATTCATTTCAGTTAGTACTTGATTTTTTTCATTTCCTTTTATTCTCTTTTTAGTTAAAGGTTGACTTAATTTCATTTACTATTGTTTCATTTTAGTTACTGTTTTTATTCAGTTAGTGTCACTTAGCTTTCAGTTGTTTTTATGTTGTTTTTCAGTTTCAGGTTGACTTTGTTTCATTTAGTTCCATTTGTAATTCAATTACTATTGTTTCAGTTAGTTCCAATTTTAATTCATTTAGTTTGACTAACCTTTCAGCTGTTGTTTTTAAGTTGTTTTTCAGTTTGATTACTGTGTTCTTTTCATTTGAGCGTAAATTTGTTTCAGTTACTTGTAGTTTTCCTTCGTTTGGTTTTCCTTATTTTGGATGAAAGTAGTTTTTATTCTGAATTTCTCTCAAATGTGTTGCAATATATGCTGATGGTTACAGTATTGAAATGTAATCGATATTTCAATACAAGTTCTACTGTTAGTTGAACTTATTGTGAGTAGTTGTATAGTACCTTTTTGTTCTTCAATTGTTGTGTTATCTGAATGCGGATCCAAGGTATTTTCGTTCTCTTTAGATGTTGTATCTGCAATTAACAGCTCACGACATAAATTCTGTGAATTTGAATCCTCGAGTGTAGAAACCTCCATTTTTGTTGAATATTGAGGTTTAATGACTCAGTACTACAATATATATATGAGATTCAGAATGAAGTCACAGCGATTGACATGAATTTGCTTTTGATTTTGGTTTCAGAAAATGAATTTGTAGATTATCGATGTATTGGATTTAATTTCTTTTGCAGGATTGCTTGTTTTTGCTCGCTTGTTGTTTGAGCATTGATGTGATTGAATTTGCTCGCTTGCTGTTTGTTTTCCGTTATTTAACATATGTCACGTGCTTCCCGTCCGACGGTACTATTGTGTCATAGCTTCTCTTTTTGGTTTACCATCATTCAAGAAAAAATTGGAAATGAAATGTTATTATGAATAATTTATTATCTGAGGTGTTGAATTTTTTCCCCATTTTTTTCTATCTTACTCCCTGTATTTTTTTAAAAGGGATATTTTGCCATTTAGGTTTTTTTTTTAATTAAGACACTTGTACCTTTTCCCATAAGTTCTTTCCTACTCTTTCTCTCATTCTCTTTACCTTTTTCACTTTAACCTTACTTTTACCATATTTCTCTTTTATTTTTGCACTTTTTCCTTGATCCATGCGAAAAAACAAACATCTCTATTAAAACAACTGATGAAGTACTATTTTATAAAAGATATTTGCAAAATTTAAGCCGATTAAATTATCAAATTTTCCAAATGTCTTATTTAATCAACTATCTTATAAATTTCAGGAACTTATCGGTTTCAATTTCCGCCTTCTCAAATTCAGATATCTCAACTAATGTTACCAAACATACCTTTAATTTAAGTGAATTAGTTTACATTAAATCAACCCAAAGGAACGGGTCTAAAGCACACCACACCATTTTCAGTCTAGATTAAGCCAAATTTTCCACCACATCATGCAAGGGGGTGCATCTCCATACACCTAAACTCCTCCCAGTCACAAGTAGCTTTGCGCAGTTCCTATCTGATATTCCCTCCGTTTTTCAAAAATTGTTACACTTTTCTTTTAAATATGTTTCATTAAAATTGTTACACTTTTACTTTTACTTTTACCTTTTAGGGATATATGGCCCACTAGTTTTTTAATCAACTAAAATGTTAGTGGCTCTACACTTTTACCATTTTGGCATGCTTTTCATTTTTTTATTCTTTATTTTCTCTCATAAACTTACTTTTCCTATTATTATCATACCTTTTATACCCACTTTCCTTGGTTATTGGATTTTTAGGAGTGTAACAATTTTTAGGAAACGGAGGTAGTAAATTGGAGTTGAGTATATATCAAGATTTTTTTAATAAAAAAACCTTATGGATTATAGAAAAGTAGCACATTTATAAATTCAGGTAATATAATTTATAAATAATGTAATTATTAATGCAGTATATTTCTAAATAAAATAGTATACTTAAGCATTTAATAAAACTTAATAAAAACATAGTATTTTTTTAAAAACATTTGTATATTCTTATTTGATAAATGAACTATTCTCCTATATCAATAGGAAGTACCAAGTAGTACTTGGTCTAGTGGTAAAAGGGTGGAAGATCAATCCCCACTAGAGGCAGTGGCGGATCCAAGGGGGGGCCCAGCCTGGGCCATGACCCGCCCCATCCCTGTAAAATATTTTAACTAATTAATGTGTAATCGCTTCACCACATACCGCGCGGAGCTCAGCTGGTCTTCAGCAAGTTTTAGTTGACATGTACAGGTAGTTGGGGGTTCGACTCCTATAGCAATTTTACTTTTGGTCCTTATAATTGCTGGCAACCTGGGCACGCTACTATGACCTATGAATGATGCTAGCCTATTTTGTCCGCATGTTACAGTGTTGCATTTGATTCATTTCCCAATTTTCTTTTTGTTCCTTTTTCTTTTTCTTTCTCTTGTTTTAGGATTGTTTTTAGATCATGTGACTAAGCCCTTTATTAAATTGTGTGCTATACAATTCTTATTTTGTTCAAATTTTGTTCTTCATTTTTATTATCTTCTGCTATAATTTATTAATATAAGTGATATATTACCTCCGTTTTTTTAATGAACTACACTTTCCTTTCTAGGAAGTTTAAAATTAATGATTACACTACTCCTTTTTCCCTTATTAGTAATTTTTTCTCTCTATCTCTCTCCTACCACTTTTTCTTACACACTTTTACTCACTCATCAAAATATTGCCTAGGAGTCCGTGAAATGAGAAGTGTAGCCATTAAAAAAACGGAGGAAGTATGATATTTGCATAATAATTTATCATTTAATTTCAGTAGATTATTCAGATTATATATAGTAGAAAATAGTGTTTTATTAATATGACATTCGATCCTTTTTTCTTTCTTTCTTGGTTTCCGTATTCTATTACATCTTTTATCTTTTTGGTCACGGTAATATTCATGTGGCACTACGAGGTTATTTGTTGTTACTTGATTCATGCAGAAATTAAATAGCACAAAAATAAAATATAGTATATATTTGATTATTTACAAAATTTTATTTGGGAAAAAATAGTTAAGTGCTTGTGGCCCACCCAATGGAAAAATCCTGGATCCGCCATTGACTAGAGGCACTTTAAGGATAGAAATTCCTCTTACCTTCCTCCTACTCTCAAGTGTGTGACTTGTTAGGATCCAAACCACTTCTTCTTATCCACCAAAAAAAAAAAATCAATAGGAAGTGAAACTTTTTCCGCTCACAAGTCACAAAGCACACTCTTTCTCCAAGCACTATTCTTACTCGTTCACATTCAAACACAGCATGGTCGACCGTTTCCTCATTGTCCACCATCAATTAAAGTGACATTTCTTCAACAATGGCAACGATTTCGTGCGCATACACCACTAAAGGTTGAAATTTTGGAGAGATATCATGTCCCCATCAAATCACCCATGGTCCGAGAAATCATCAAGGTTGCAACTTGCAAGCATATATGAAGTTTTGAACAAATAATTTCCATTTTTGGACAAGGCCCAAGTTAGTTCATTTCGTGGGGCTTGGATTCTAAGAGGGATGTTGGAGTTAAGGCTTGCAAAGCCTACTTGTGTTTTTTCCAAACATCCCACATCTCCTATGGAAGGGAGCTTGCCTTTGTTTATTAACTCCCTTCCTCTTTATGTTTATTGAGTTGAGTACTTGGTTGGTTTTTGTGGTTGGAGATCAAACTTGGGTTTGGGCTTGCTATCACACACGCGCGCGCGCGCGCGCCGCCCGCCCGGACCGGACCGGGCCTGGGACCTGGGATCTGGGATCTGGGAAGAGCTGGAGCTTATCTTTTTGGACCCGAGCCCAACTGTGTGTAACGGTAACATGTAAAACTGAAACGTTGTTAAACGTTACAGCGTTAAATGGCCTTTATTACAGTGTTAATGGCCTTTATTGTCGCCCGTGATTTCCTCCCTCTGTTTATTACCTTCTTTATTTGGCCTGATTCTTTTACTATAAAATCAGTCCACTGCTACTTCAGTTTGGCATCCGAAAATTATTTCTCTTCTCTTCTTCTTCCTCTCTTCTAAACACTGGGTACGTGCATAAACAGTCTCCAAGATCTTTCTCTGTTAGTGGTGACTTAGAAAGGTCGCTGTGTTAACCTTGGGGAGCTTTCCGGCCAGTTGCGATTACCACCATAGTCGGGCCGTAATTGCTTTCAAGTCAGTGGTCTTCTACCGCGACACAGCCTTGAATTTAGTCTTTGCTCAGTCATTGTAAACAGTCAGTTTCTAACAATTTGAAAGCAATTATATAATTTGCAATGGCTGATTTTTCAAGCAAATCCCTGTCTCATCTGTCCAAGCTCGAATCTCTTAACGGAAACAACTACAAACGTTGGTCTTCCAAACTGCTTATGTTCTTTGAGCAATTGGACATTGACTACGTCCTTTTCAAGGACTGTCCCACTGCGCTTACTACTACAGGTGACTCATCCTCTTCTCCTTCTGCTACTGAAATTAAGAAGAAAGAGGACGAACTTCAAAAATATGTAAAAGATAATAAAACTGTCCGTTTCCACCTCCTTAATCTGATGATCAATAATCTTTATGATTTGTTTATGGTTCATAAAAGTTCAAAACTGATTTGGGAGGCCCTTGAGAAAAAATATGGGGCTGATGATGCTGGAAAACAGAAATATGTTGTTGGCAAGTGGCTGGCTTTCCGTATGGTTGATGATAAGCCAGTCATGGATCAAGTTCATGAGTTCGAAAATCTCTGTGCTGATGTTCTTAATGAGGACATGAAAATTTGTGAAGTATTTCAAGCTAATGTTTTACTAGAAAAATTTCCCCCCTCTTGGAGAGATTTTAGAAATAATCTGAAACACAGAAAAGAATTCCTGTCTCTTCAGGAATTAATTAGTCATATGAGGATTGAAGAGGCAAATCGCCTTAAAGACAATCTAGATTCAGTTTCTGTTAATACCACTAAAGCTAACCTGGTGGAATCTGCTGCTCCATCAGGCTTTGATAAGTTTAAGGGAAAAGGGAAAAAGGGTAATAACAAAGGAAAAAAGCAAGGCAAATTTAACAAACCGGATAGCAAGATTCAAAAGAAGTCTGTCCTCTGTTATGTCTGTGGCAAGCCAGATCATAAGGCTTACCAATGCCCTCAACGCCAAGGTTCTGTGCAAAAACAAGGACCTCAGGCCAACCTTGCTGAATCAAACGACATTGTCGCTGCTGTGGTTGTTGAAGCAAATCTGATCGAGAACAGTACTGATTGGATTCTGGACACTGGGGCCTCAAGACATTTCTGTGCAAACAAGGAGCTGCTCCATGATTTTCAGGATGCTTCTGAAGGCGAGTGTCTCTACATGGGCAATGCTGCAACTGCTGGAGTACTTGGACGAGGAAAGGTCACTCTTAAACTTACCTCTGGAAAAACCCTCTCCCTTTCTAATGTGTTGTATGTTCCTACTATGCGTCGCAACTTAGTGTCTGGTGCCTTATTAAACAAAGCTGGTTTGAAAATTGTTTTTGAGGCTGACAAAGTTGTAATGACTCGTGGTGGGGAATTTGTTGGGAAGGGGTATTTAAGTGGAGGGTTATTTATTCTGAATGTTGCTTCTTCTATTTCTGCTGTTTTTAATAAAACTGTTTCTGGTTCTGCTTATATTGCTGAGTCTTTAAATTTGTGGCATGGTAGATTAGGGCATGTGAATGTTGCTTCCATTAAGAGACTAAGGACCTTAGCTTTAATTCCTAATCTGTCGACTACTGAGTTTTCTAAGTGTCCAGTTTGTGTTGAAGCAAAATTCACTAAGAAACCTTGCAAAACTGTGACTCAAAGGACCACACAACTTCTAGAGTTGATTCATACGGACTTAGCTGACTTCCAGAACACTAGAAGTAGAGGAGGAAAATTCTGGTATATTTCATTTGTTGATGATTGTTCGAGGTACACTAAGATTTACCTTCTCAAAACCAAAAGTGAGGCAGGGGAAGCTTTCATCAAATATAAGGCCGAAGTAGAAAACCAACTTGATAGGAAAATCAAGAGGGTTAGATCTGACAGAGGTAGAGAGTTTGAAAACTTCTCTTTGAATGACCATTGTGAGAAATTGGGTATTATTCATGAACTTAGTGCACCTTATGTACCCCAACAGAATGGTATAGCTGAACGGAAAAATAGGTCTTTGAAAAACATGATGAATGCTATGCTTGTAAGTTCTGGGTTGCCTGATGAAATGTGGGGGGAAGCAGTCCTTTCAGCCTGTCATGTTCTTAACAGAGTACCTCACAAAAGGTTAGATAAGACTCCCTATGAATTATGGAAGGGGTTTACTCCAAACTTGAGCTTCTTGAGAGTGTGGGGGTGTCTAGCTAAAGTTGGGCTACCTGACTATAAAAGGTCAAACATTGGACCTAAGACCTTTGATGCAGTATTTATTGGTTATGCTCATGCTGCCTATAGGTTCATGACTTTGAGTGATAGGTCTATTTGTGAGTACAGAGACGCTGAGTTCTTTGAACATGTTTTTCCCTTGAAAAGGGTGATGTTGCTTCCATGCCTTCATGTTCTTCTCCTACGGTTGTTTTACCTACTTGTTCTACGCACGACGTTTCCTTACCTACTAGTAATGTTACTGCTGATTTGACTTTAAGTAGTACTTCAGTTGATTTGCATGTTGGTAGTTCTGGTGCTACAGATGAACCTAGGAGAAGTAAAAGACCTAGAGTAGCAAAAGACTTTGGTTCTGATTTTGTCACTGCTTTTCTGTCTGAGAGCTCTTGTATTGACTTGTTAAGTGATGAATTGGTCTATGCTTTCATGATAGAAGAGGACCCTAAGACTTTTGAGGAAGCAATGAGATCTGTGGATGCTAGTTTTTGGAAAGAGGCCATTAAGAGCGAGCTAGATTCCATAGTGTCTAACTCCACTTGGGAGTTAACTTACTTACCTAAGGGATCAAAGACCATAGATAGCAAATGGATCTTTAAAAAGAAGTTGAGACCTGATGGGACCATTGAGAGGTTTAAAGCCAGACTTGTGATTAGGGGCTTCACTCAAAGGAAAGGACTAGATTACTTTGACACTTATTCTCCTGTGACTAAGATAGCCACCATTAGGACTCTGTTAGCTCTTGCTGCTATTCATGACTTAGTCATACATCAGATGGATGTTAAGACTGCTTTCTTGAATGGTGACTTAGAGGAGGAGATTTATATGTCTCAACCTGAGGGTTTCGTGGTGCAAGGTCAAGAAGATAAAGTGTGTAAGTTGAGGAAGTCCTTATATGGTCTCAAACAAGCACCAAAACAGTGGTATGAAAAATTTGACAGTACTATTGTGTCAAATGGCTTCATTGTCAACAACTCTGACTCTTGCGTTTACTCAAAGCTAATAGGATCAGATTGTGTAATCATATGTCTTTATGTGGATGACATGTTGATCTTTGGTAACAATTTAAAGGTGGTCAATGATACCAAACTTTTCTTGGCATCGAAGTTTGAGATGAAGGATTTGGGAGAAGCTGATGTGATTTTAGGAGTAAGACTTAAGAAAACCTCCGGTCGCATCTCCCTTAGTCAGTCTCATTATGTGGAAAAGGTGCTTAAAAAATTTAACTCCTTTGATGTTGCTCCAGTGAGTACACCCTATGACCCTAGTATTCATTTGACTAAGAATTTAGGAGAAAGTGTTTCTCAAAGTGAATATGCGAAAGTCATAGGTAGTTTGATGTACCTCATGAACTGTACTCGACCTGACATAGCCTATGCAGTGAGTCGACTGAGTCGGTATACTCATAACCCTAGTAATGAACATTGGAATGCTCTTCATCGTCTTCTTAGATACCTGAAAGGAACAGTTGATCTATGTTTGCACTACTCTAAATTTCCTGCTGTACTTGAAGGATTTTGTGATGCAAACTGGGTTTCAGGTAATGATGAGATTAGTTCAACTAGTGGTTACGTGTTTACTCTTGGTGGTGGTGCTATTTCATGGAAGTCTTCGAAACAGACTTGTATAGCACGCTCAACCATGGAGTCTGAGTTTATTGCACTCGAGTTGGCAGGGCAAGAAGCTGAGTGGTTGAGAAACCTTTTGTCTGATATTCCATTATGGGGAGGGCAGGGTGCTCCTGTCTCCCTTCACTGTGATTCTCAAGCAGCCATTGGCGTTGCTAAGAACAGTGTCTACAATGGTAAGAAAAGACACATACGGATCAGACATGGAGTCGTGAAACAACTCCTGAAAAATGGGGTGATTTCTTTGGACTATGTCAGGTCCGAAAGAAATCTTGCTGATCCCTTTACTAAGGGATTATCTAGGAGAGTTGTCCTAGAGTCGTCGAGGGGGATGGGGCTTAGGCCCATTAGTTGAGAGTTTATGGTGGATACCCGTTTGTGGTCAAACGAAGCCATAGAATCTTAACTTGCACTACATTACTCATCCCTATGGCGTGTTGGTAGTGCTTTCTAAATCCATAGCCTGTTTGGTGGTGCTATTGAGACGCACTTGATGGATTTATATTGAGAGGTTGAGCTTTTGCTCTTAATAGTTTCATATCCCTCGGGGTGGTGTTATTGAGGAACACTTAATGGACTACCTACGTAAGTGTGGAGGTTAAGCCGCCTTCTATGAAAGACTGGGCTGTCTTTCTAGAGCACTTATGAGACCCAAGGTGTGCGCATGGCTATAAAGCGCTTGTGTTGTATCGCGGAGACTGCACGTTCTTAAGGTAGGTATGTGTTGTGGGGGTCTCAACGGAACTCTGGTGAGTTCAAGAGAAATTCACTCACTAGAAAGTAAGTTGTTGCCTCACTCCACTATGTATCAATTCAAATCGAAAGATATTGATGCTTAAGTACCTCTCTTTCTTTACCCAGGAATTTCTTTTGCTTTTCAAAGCCTTTGTGGGGGATTGTTGGAGTTAAGGCTTGCAAAGCCTACTTGTGTTTTTTCCAAACATCCCACATCTCCTATGGAAGGGAGCTTGCCTTTGTTTATTAACTCCCTTCCTCTTTATGTTTATTGAGTTGAGTACTTGGTTGGTTTTTGTGGTTGGAGATCAAACTTGGGTTTGGGCTTGCTATCACACACACGCGCGCGCGCGCGCGCCGCCCGCCCGGACCGGACCGGGCCTGGGCCTGGGACCTGGGACCTGGGACCTGGGATCTGGGTTCTGGGTTCTGGGAAGAGCTGAGCTGGAGCTTATCTTTTTGGACCCGAGCCCAACTGTGTGTAACGGTAACATGTAAAACTGAAACGTTGTTAAACGTTACAGCGTTAAATGGCCTTTATTACAGTGTTAATGGCCTTTATTGTCGCCCGTGATTTCCTCCCTCTGTTTATTACCTTCTTTATTTGGCCTGATTCTTTTACTATAAAATCAGTCCACTGCTACTTCAGTTTGGCATCCGAAAATTATTTCTCTTCTCTTCTTCTTCCTCTCTTCTAAACACTGGGTACGTGCATAAACAGTCTCCAAGATCTTTCTCTGTTAGTGGTGACTTAGAAAGGTCGCTGTGTTAACCTTGGGGAGCTTTCCGGCCAGTTGCGATTACCACCATAGTCGGGCCGTAATTGCTTTCAAGTCAGTGGTCTTCTACCGCGACACAGCCTTGAATTTAGTCTTTGCTCAGTCATTGTAAACAGTCAGTTTCTAACAAGGGATAGCCAGGTAAGTTTTGTGGGTCTCTTTTTTTGCTAATCTAAACTTAAAATTTACTTTTGTTATACCAATTGTTTCTAGTTTATTTAGCTTATATGGTGTCTCATCTTGTGATGATTTGAACGTTTTTGATTCACCGGAGATGTTATTCTATTTAATTCGTGATATGGCAATATCCTAAAATCCTAATATTCCCAATGGGTTATAAAATGAGACACTTCCAAGTTCCAAGTCGCTCCAAGCTCATTATTCTTGACCACACAATAATTCACCCAAAAGGCGAAAACATCATCACAAGTTTAAAGTCCATTGAAAAATATTTAAGAGCATATAATTGCAGAAATGTTGTTGGACAAATTGTTAGCATGAAAAATCTTGCCTACATGAGTGGTAAACGTGGTTCGCGAATCGCGATACTATGAGTCTATGAGGTTGCATAAGAATATATAGGGACAAAGTCTGAAGTCGTCATCTAGTAGTCTTTATAAGAATGTCGAGTAAAGGACATACTTTAATTCGAAAAGATAAATCAAATGGACTTAAAATCTTCACCCTTAATTCAATAATTAGTTGAGTAGTAGGTTATAAACTTTAAATCGTCGGTCCAAACTCCAAATGCCTTCCATAGATGGTGGGACCAAGCCACCAAGGAATGCGACACTGCAAGGCTGCTCTTGTTTGGAAGATCAAAGATATACTGCTATTGTCAATGTTGTAGTTAACTGGTTTGACTTCTAGGTTTTTCTCCTTAGTAT
This sequence comes from Patellifolia procumbens, assembly GCA_947645195.1. Taxonomy (NCBI): domain Eukaryota; kingdom Viridiplantae; phylum Streptophyta; class Magnoliopsida; order Caryophyllales; family Amaranthaceae; genus Patellifolia; species Patellifolia procumbens. The sequence continues at coordinate 2,185,427 of CANSGD010000920.1, forward strand.
TAATTGATTTTTATAAAGGATCAAAAATATAAATCCAAATTTAAGTGGAGTCAATTAATCGTGCCCGTCGATATAGTTTCGCAGTCACTTTCATAAGCTTTATTTTACTCCCAGTAAGGTGTTGTGAAAGTGGAGCAAATCAGTAAAATCAGACATCCAAGCACTTTGACAATCTGATCATTTATAAAGTTATTATTCATATAAATGATCCTATGTCTTTTCCTTATTTGTCCAATCCTATTCTATTAATTTTCTGGTGCAAAACCCATAAAGCATGGGATCCTTCTTTATTGCTATTTTTCTGAGCTTATTGATCACTGCTCATGGGGTTGCAGATAACAATATTGCAGAACTTCAACGCACTGACATATATGCAGACCACCAAACAGAAGGTCTTGAGCTATCAGCATGGACCAGTGGGCATGGTCATCGTGCTCTCGTCGACGTCGCAAGCTTTGGTGCTGTTGGAGATGGAATCTCTGATGATACTCAGGTGATCCCTGAATTTGCACACCACTTGAGCTTTCTTTTCGACTTTTTTTTTTTGGTTCGGTTCAATTTAGTTCAACTCGATTTTGTACTCGAGTAAATATGCCAATGACTGTCAAATGCAATATCTAATTCATATTTTTATGAGAAGGTTTTTGAATTACAGGTTCATTTGAGTTTCATATTTTTTTCTTGAGTTTTAATAGGGCTAAGTTATATTCAGTTGAAAAGAACGTGACCCGTACTTAGTCAATCTATCATCTTATACCTGCTTATTTAAGTTATACTTGACTGAGATAAAATGATTAGGCCTTTTCAAAAGCATGGCGCCAGGCGTGTTCCAGACCAAAATCAGTGTTGTTGGTACCTAAAGGATATACATATCTGGTTAACGCGACCATATTTGAAGGACCGTGTGCAGGAAGACTAACTGTGCAGGTCAGTTTGTTATGTAGTAACATGAGTGGATACTTGCTGTAATCAAATGTTGTCTTCTAAGCTAATGTAATTTTTCAAGGAATTGATGGATTAGCATGAAAATGATATCCTCCGTGCTGCTATGGGTGTTGTATTTTTGAGGTACAGATTGAGGGGAAAATAATTGCACCAGGCGAGCCCAAAAATTGGGATCCAAATCTATCGCGGATATGGTTGGGTTTTGCCAACTTGACTGGTGCAGTATTCAAAGGCAGAGGAGTCATTGATGGCTCAGGCAGTAAATGGTGGGCAGCTTCTTGCAAAAAGAACAAGACTAATGTAAATTCCTTCTGTCAGATTTCTTTTAAACTCTAATGTACTTGATTGCATCTGTCACTATGCTGCACTAATGCATCTTTCTTTTCTTGATTCTTCAGCCATGTACAAAAGGACCAACAGTAAGTGTAGTGCACCCTCTTCTGACATTTTCTTTCAAAGGAGTTGTATAGAGAAGATGCATCATTTTGTTTTCTTAAATGACGTAGGCACTAACAATAGATCAAAGTTCTTCCATAACGGTGAGAGATCTAACGATTCAGAATAGCCAGCAATTTCATTTCACTATTGTACGCTCTGACTCTGTGCGAGTATCCAATTTGCTGATAACTGCTCCAGTAGACAGTCCTAACACGGATGGAATACATATAAATCGATCAACTAATGTTGCGATTCGGAACTGTAAAATTGGAACAGGTAATTTTCACCTTGAACTGGTAGCTTAGACGTTTCTATTGTCTCGTCATCTTTTTGCTTGTAAAGATGATGACACCTCTATTATACATGAAGGATTCACAAATGTGAAACTGTAGGTCTAAGAAATGTTTCATATGTGATGACCAACATATATGATATATGGTGTTTCTAGGAGATGATTGTATTTCCATCATCGAGGGCAGTATTAACATCAAGATGAAGAAAATTTATTGTGGTCCTGGACATGGAATCAGGTGTTTAATTGGCCAACTATATCATCTTTCCATCACAAAATACTGGATTAGTTTCATTTTCAGTCTCCAAGCAACAACTTTCATCATTAATATCTTAATTACGCTTTTAATAAAATTATAAGAAGTCAATATCTCAAAACTATACTTTGAATGGATGCCGACAACACACCACATGATGGTTATTTTCTTATAAATCAGAACAAATGGTCAAAGTTGTTGAACTTTGGCTTTCAAATAATGAAATGGATCCAGTATTAGCATCTTTTAGATTCGTCATTGCCTACTCTTTAATTATGCATTGACCTGTTTACACTTATTAACCTGGTATTGCAGCATAGGAAGTCTTGGCAAGGATAATGCAACAGACATTGTTGAGAGAATTTTCTTGAAAGATGCATTTTTGAGGAATACTACCAATGGCCTCAGGATAAAGAGTTGGCAGGTATTTTGATTTAAGAAGAAAGCATTTCGTGCTCAATTTTTTCTTTCATGAACAGCTCTCTTCACAGGAAAATATAAATAAACTTGAGAAACAATAGAAATCTATATGAACTTAATCAAATTTGATACGGTATAAGCTCGGAAGGACTGCGGTATAGTTTCTCTAGGAAATGCCTTAAGTTTAAAGCATCAGGATGTGCAGTGTGCTTATAAATTCACTTAATGCAGGGAGGATCTGGTCATGCCAAAGCAATACGGTTCCAAAATGTGATTATGGAAGATGTTGCAAACCCTATCATCATTGATCAGTTCTACTGTGATTCTACCACGCCTTGTGCAAATCAGGTCATTCCTTGCTCTCATCAATCAGTAATAGAACTATGTGGAACTAATTTCTGCATAAACCCAGCTCCATATATTACACTTTTTGCTACTCTTCTCACCCAAAATATGCATCAAAGTATATTAGTTATCTTGAGAAATCTCTGAACTGCTGATAATTGTTGACAAATGAAAAGAGGCATGTGAAACCTTTAAAAATGTATCAACTTACAAACAGCCTAACAAATAGTAACTACTAAGCATTTGTTGTTTAACCTTCTCTTTTTTCTCAATTCTGTTCCTAGACATCAGCAGTGCAGATCAGTGAGATAATGTACAGGAACATAGCTGGAACTACAACAAGCGCAGAAGCAATGAAGTTTGCTTGCAGTGACACTGTTCCATGCAAGAACATTGTCCTCGCCAACATTAACCTGTGCAAGAAGGATGGCTCAGTGGAGACATCTTGTAACTCTGCCACTGGCAGACGGTATGGGATCATCAACCCCCCAGCTGATTGTCTTACCTCCAACGACAAGGATTCTTTCAGTGCTCCCACAGGACAAGATTAGTCGAGTCCTGATGGAAGTAAGATTACTCCCGATTGCTCAGCTTAGTGAATAGAAGACTAATTTGTTCATACAAAGATTTGATACTGTATCAATGAACCAAGTAGAATACATAGTAGAATAGAAAAAATACAGTATACACAACATTTTTGTACGAATTTGGAGTCTCACTTGTAAATATATTTGATTTTGGAGTAAAGCATTCATAGAACAAATTATTGCAAAAAAAAGAGAGGAAAATATGATTTTATATAGGCTAAAAAGGGCGGGCTGCATTATGAGCGGAAAAAATACGGTGGAAAAGTGATATTTACATACCATCTTGCAATTACGTATATCTCCAACCTTGTTAGGGTGGAAAAGTAAAAGGAAATCACGAAGTCGCACGATCCTACAGTCTAATAGCAGTTAGACAGCCTCGAAAACTAGATGTTGAAAAAGTCGTCAAGGTGCTCAAGACAATCCAGGCCCTCACAACATGAGATCAACGCGAGGCCAAAAGGCCAACCTTGGCGTCAACTTGATGACGAAATAGGAGATATTGTAAGGGAAGAAGCGACAAGACCTTAACTTCAAGAAGTATTTTGTTTAAAAGCACTATGCTTTTTCAGTAGCAATAAGACATATTTTACCTCATTTTCATGATTTTAGGACCTTAACTTCATGCTTTATAAGGCCTTAACTTCATGATTTATAACTTCAGGCCTTAACTTCATGATTTATAACTTCATGATTTATAGGTTCTTAACTCCATGCAGTCTAGGACCCTGATTATGTCTTAAGTTAAGTTACGTTAATAAGTACTGCCTTTTGTTTTCTCTAATTCGTTCGCTATATTTGAATTGCTTGCCCTATGTGATACATCAATTATATGAACACCCTAAAATTAGCCAACACTTCATAGAAGTATTCAAAACTCCAGGCATGCTTTGAGGAAAATGAGGTGATAAGGTTAGGGAATGAAAAACTCATGTGATGCTCTTTCCTCAAACAAAAGCAAGAAGCGCTTAGGTCTTTCTTACCTTACCCAAAGACTGTGATTCAGCTAATCACCAAACATGAGTCAGTTGGGTCAAGCAAGGGAAGTTAAATAATCATAAAGCTATAATGAAGCATCAAATTTAGATTTTGCTATGTACTCGCCGAAGTCTAAATGTATTAAACAATACATTATAATAAGGTGCAATGGAAAAACCCTAGCAAAGACGGTTAAATACAAAGTAGCACACAAAACGAACGTGGAGTACAAATATAAAGAGGAAAGTATGATACACCTAGCGACACTGGCCACCAAGGGCATACGACAAACACCAACCACCTAAGGCAGCCAACAACAACGCCAACCACCTAAGGCAGCCAACAACAACGCCAACCACCGGACCGGTCGGCCACTTATCACCAACAACAGCGGAGGCCGACCACCGAATGCTTCTAATTATCACACATTGGGGCAAGGTGTTTGGGAATGTGAACGAAACTATGACATATGAACATGGCTAACCGCCCAATGACATATAATCTATTGGCTCGAACCACAACAATTCACTGATAGGTCCAAACTACTAATGGGAAGATTCATAGTGCGGTGTAAGCCACTCTATAACCTTTGAGGTTAGTAATAGAGTAAAACTAGGTTTTGACCTTATAAATATACGCCTTAATCACCATTAGGAGGTATATAGTCAGAATACCCTAAACCTATTTCCTGGCTAAATATAATACTTTTGATTACTTAGGCATCTGAGAGGATTCCTCATAAACCCCCGGAGACGAGGTTTGTTCATTTTGCAGGTTGACGTCATCCGTCGCTCCATTCTCGTAGTCAAGGTCAACCCCTTTGTATTCGGTAACGAAACAATAACTAATATAAGACTTTACCTAAATGATTTATTAAAATAAAATTTAAAGCTTCTAAAGAGAAGTGGCATACCACATAGGCTTCCGTTTCTAGACTTTTGTTCTATTTTACTTTTGAGAGTAAAACTCATTGATTTTTGTTGCAAACCCCTATTAGTATATAATGGAAAAAGGATGTGATGTGAGATAATATATTATCTATGTCATAACCCGTGTACCAACCTTTCCCCTCAATACGTAATATATATTTTGTATAAACTATGTTTTTTGAATACTATAATAAAAAAACTAAAACAAATCAAACGATTGGAGATGAGACATGGGGAAGTACGCTTTGAAATTAGAAGCATCCAAGTCTGAAAGTAAAGCCAAACATTAGACTCTTCAAACAAAAAAAATGTGGGTTTGTAGTGGGGGACATGCCTTAGTTGGCCCCTATAGAACATCCTCCCATGTAGGGAAAAATAATAATTTGGTTATCTCGTTGCTCCAAATAAGCAATTGTTTTGACATGAGGGTATTTCTTTCAAGGCTCTCGCCATTAATCTCCTTGGGTATTAACTATTAAGTGGGACTGGAGGAGAGTGAACCTTTTTAAAAATGAAAGTAAAATAAGGGATTTGGGGCTGCGTCAAACCCCCTCTTTTAATCCCATAGTAAATCTGATTGCGCTGGAAAAAATTATATAGAATGGAAATTATAGAAATATATGTGATGAAAATAACTCCCCCAACTCGTGTAGGAAAACCAAGACCGTTAAGGCAGACTGGAAGCCCCCTCATCAAACCTACGTTAAACTTAATTTTGACGGGTTTGCATATCAACATTTGTCAGCAATAGACTATATCACAAGAACTTCAAAGAACAAAGTCATTGTAGGTGCGACAAATAAAATGAGAATAACCACTCCTCTGATAGAGGGAGTATCAACTCTTCGAAAATGACCTCCTTAAAACAAATCAATCAGAAACTCGAAATGTCCTTGTTGAAGGTGATAACTCGGTTGTCATCAACAGGTTAAGAGGTTTCTTCAACACTCTCATATACAAAAAAAGGTACACAAAATTTATGAAATATTAAAGTCTTTTGACAACATCTTGATCATTGATTTACATCGTGATACTAATAAGAGAACTGATCACCGATTCAGACTAGGATATCAACCACAAGAAAATCACACAGATACAAACTGAATCCGATCGTTAATCATTTACCTTACTTTAAGGCCCTTCACTATCGCATTATGTTCCCTATTCCAGTTTTTTGAAAACCAAAATATTGAAACTAGAAAAGCCAGGGTTTTTAGTCAAATTGATAGATGTTTAGTGAATGATGATAGGTTCCAATATTTAAATTAAGCATAATTTCTATTAATTTGACCAATTTTAAGTATAGACCAAAAACCGAAAGTTAGGAGTGATACCAAACACACTCTTATTATTTTGTGCTTGTTTTTTTTGTTTTTTGAAAAGCAAAGTAGAATAACCGACTACCAAAAGAAAAGGGTGTTACTAAACGTAGTCCGTATTTACCATCTCACAGCCCGTATTTTATAGCAAATTGTCCAAAATGCCTTATTAAATATAATAATGTCCGGTTTTTTTTTTAAAAAGTTCAAAAAAAATTGAATTTTCACGGAACCGAAAAGTCAATCCGGTACCGTAAAAAAAAATTTTAACGGATTGACTTTCCGGTACCGTGTACCGGAAAGTCCATCCAGTTCCGTCAAAACTGATAATTTCACGGAACCGGATGGAATTTCCGGTACACTGTACCGGAAAGTCAATCTGGTTCCGTGAAAATTCAATTTTTTTTACACAAATTTTTTTTTAAATTTTTTAAAAGGAAGTGAGTAAAGGAAGAGGGGCAATTTAAACTTTTATACCACGTATTTATATATATACGAGCTGTGAGCTAGTAAATACGGACTGTGTTTAGCCGCACACAAAAAACAGTAATATACCGTAGTAATCACTAATCCGCAAAGTTACAGAAATACAGTAAAGGCTACAACCTCGCTGCCATCGCTAAACTCTCCATACGCGCAGCCTCCAAACACGATCCCACCCGCCCACTTCAATTGCTCCTGCTTTCTTTATCCCCTTCCCTTTCTCTCCAATTTCCATCCCCCATTACACCATTCAATTCGGTACTAATCATTCATAGTTATTTTTTTTTTGCTTCAAGTTCTGCACTTTATTACCCGATTGAAAATTACCAATTTTTTTTTTTTGTGTCTGTTTTTTTTTTTTTTTGCCTTTTTGTTTTGGTTGTTGTTGTTGTTGTTGTTGTTGTTGTTGTTGTTGTTGTTTTCCTGCTGTTTTGTTTCAATTCGAACTCCCTATCATTCGAGAAAACCATCTTCACCTGAGCGTTTTCGAAGGTTGGTGCTTCAATTTTTTTGGGGATTAGGGTTCTTTATATAATTCCCAGCTGCCTATTTAAATTGCTATTATCTAGGTTAGTTTGTGCTGTTTTTGTAAAATTGAAATTTAATCATGGATCAGGATGATAAAGATATTATAATGATGAGTGAAGGAGGAAGTGCTCAAACCGTGACTTCAGCTACTGCTGATCCTAATTCACTTGAGGTAATTCTTTTTCTGGGTTTATTTGATTTCATGCCAAACTGTATCTTTTAGCAATCTATAGTCATTTACTATTGGATTTACTCCCGTCGAAAAACCATAGTTTTGTCTGTTAATCGATTAGCTACGTTTGGTTGGACGGAAAATCATTTTCCCAGCGAAAACTGAATTGTAGTTTATCTTACGTGTTTGGTTCCTTACATGCAAAGTTAAAGGAAATAGGAAAAGAAATGAAGGGCTATATGGGAGAAAGAAAAGAGGAAGGATTAGGGAGTGTATTCCCTCCCTAAAAAAATGCTTTCTACTCCATGGACAACTATTTTCAATCACTAGGAAAACTATTGTCCGCCCCTTATAAACCAATCAAAAGAGAATGGAAAACTACTCTTCCAAAAAATGTTTTCTTCCCAACCAAACAAATGAATATAGTTGCTCGTAAGCTGTTATTTATAACTACAGTTATGTGGACTGCATTTACTAGGCAATCTTGTTTTCCCTTCTCATCATCTATGATTGGAGTCAGTTTATGTATTGAGGGCATAACATAAGTTTATGCTTTTGAGTTTCAGTTTTGAGTCTTGTACTTTTGATGCTTTTTTCATGATGTTCCATGATAGTTATTTCCTTCTTTCGTATAGTATTAGATGGCTAGAGCTTAATGCCTACTGATGCAGATCTTTGTACTTCGGAAAACTGGTGCTTTTAGTTACTTGCCATTGTCCCTGGATACTTGCTTCATTACAAGAGTGCCATAGTTTTGAAGCTCCAATTATGAATTTTAATTTCAAGCAAAGCATATGCATGTGTATCGAAAGTAGCTAATGCATGTCTGTCAAGAGTTAACATGGTTCGAAAATACGGTTTAGGTTTCGGAAACGGGAACGGGAACGGGAACGGTCATGGTTACGGGGTATTAGAACGGATACGTTGGTCGCGGACCGCGTTGCGGTTGTTGTGGCCGGAATTTAGTTTTCGACTTTTTTTTTTGTCATTTGCTTCAATTAATCTTACAGCTTAGTGGAGTTATATAGGGTTCAGGAGTGCGGTGGTGCCTCTTCTCTTTCTTTTCTCTTGTCTCTGAGTCATTATTGGAGGTAGATCTGTGCAACTGTACAAGTAAAGATAAAAAATCTCTAAAAAGATTTGCAAAAAACTTGCAAAGTGAGGTTTTGTAGCGGAAAAAACGGGCGAACCCTTGTTGTCACGGATGATACAGCCGAAACGGCCAAAATATCGGGCTTTTTAATTCCACATTGTTGAACCGGTCGAATTCGGTTCGCCAAAGTTGAAAACCGTTCCAACTCGGGCGAACTGTTCTGATACGGCCGTATTTTTGCACCATGCGATAGTAGCTATGCCCCTTGGGTCCAATTTAGAGGGATGTTTGTAGTCTAGTTCACTTAATTTGGCATTCGGTAGCTATAGTCTCTTGCATCTGAAAATGGAATATTGGGAGGCATGAGGTTCAGCCTTGAGATTGATATATATTTTCTTTGGTTTAGGTCTGCTAGTTTATCTTCAATTTCTCATGGCTCACTGCCTGAGTAGGTTTAGCTAACTCTTTTTTATTCATGCCTGATAAACACAATTAGTGAAAAAATAAGCAAAAAATTGACAAGCATAGATGTTGTCGTAAGTTATGATTTAGACAGCTACTCATTACATAAAGATATAAAGATTTATTCGCCTGTGGGTAGCTTATAATTTGAATGATATCATTAATAAAAATACTTAAATCTATTTTTTTTTTCCATGAAGTATCGAGCTGAGGGGAACCAGGGGCATACGTATCAGTATTACCCGTCAGCAGCTGGTTCCACGCCTGCTCCCTGGCCCGTACATGGGGGCGATCATTTGAGTACAGGGAACAGAACTGTTCAAAATGTAAGCTACCAGTATAATCAGCAGCAGTCTAGTACTGTCGCAGACATGACAAATGTACCTTCTATTAGCTCTACGCCAACAGCACCAGGGACTGATAATGCTTCAAATGTATATACCAGCTATCCACCATATCCAACTTCCACCAATCCCTATGGTTATTTAAGTTCTGAATACACCAATTACTATAGTGGTTACCAACAGCAGTCTACTCAACCGCACACTCAAGCTACTGGAGCATATCAAAACTCAGGTTCTGCTTATCAGCCTATTTCCTCATTTCAGAATACCGGGTCTTATGCTGGGTCTACAAGTTATTCAAGCACTTATTACAATCCTGCTGATTATCAGACGACTGGAGATTACACCGGAAGAGGTTACAGCAGCCAGGCTAATGTATGGAATCAAGGAAATTACACAAACTATCCTCACCAGTATGGAAATTATAGCCATGACTCAAGCAGCACTTACACTTCTAATAATGCTGCTTCAACTACGAATTACCAGCAGAATTATCAGCAATGGGCAGATTATTACAGTAGTCAGACTGAAGTTACTTGTGCTCCTGGGACAGAAAATACTACTGTTACAACTACAGCTGCTTTGACATGTCCTATTCCTGGAGTTTCTAGCGGGTATGGAGCTCCTGTCAGTCAGGTTCAGGCATCTTATACCCCAGCTTGGAAGCCTGAGACTAGTCCTGTTGCATTGCCTTCACAACAGGTTTGACAAGTTTTATTTTTAGAAAAAGATGGGATGTTATACTTGTGGATTGCTAGGTTAATGTTCTATATGTCATTTTTTAAAGATTTTCTGTTGAAAACCACCTAGACTCTTCATGATCTTAGAAACCTCCACCTTTATAATTTTTTTTTTTGTAACTTACCACCTAAAGTTTTCATTTTTTTTATAAACTCCCACCAACTTAATGGTTTTGGCCAAACTTTGTTAAGTGAGTAGTCAAGTGGGTCCCACACTTATGTTTTGTTATTGAATTTCCCTTCAAACAGTGCTAAATGTTGATATTAGCCTTAATTATTTTTGACATTGGTATGACTTAGATACATTAGCCTTTCTAACATTCAAATATCAATGAGGAGAATGAAGAGTTTGGAGGGAAATCAATAACAAAACATAAGTGTGGGGGCCATTGGATTACTCATTTAACAGACTTTGGCCAAACCCGTTAAGTGGTGGGAGTTTCTAAAAAATTGAAAACTTTAGGTGCTAAGTTATAAAAAAAATTCATAAAGGTGGGAATTTCTAAAATCGTGTTATGTTTTAGATGGTTTTGAACAAAAAATCCTTTTTTTTTATTGGGATTCCATTTTGGAGTTTTTACTAAAAAAATATGCTTTGCTTGCCATGTAGTAGATTGAAAATTAGATCTTCACCGGATTCCAGCTTAGGCAATTATTACTTCTGAAATTATGTGGCTGTTCAACTCTTTAGGTTCATGTTATGCAATTTGTGAGCTTATTATGGATTTGGAAGTCAGTTTTGGCTTTAACGGTTCTCAGTCAGATTTCTGCTTATTTAAAGTCAAAACATGCATAATACATTTTTGCTTTTCAACGGTGTTACTTAGACATCGATTAAGGCCCTTTTCTTTTGGATTGGATTAATTGAAAATTATTTCAGTTGAGCTAAGCTCCATTATTTTCATTTCATGTCAGTTCAGTCCACCTCCGCTTAACTCCATTAATTTCAGTTCGTTCAATTAAATTTCTTATAAAAAACACTTATCTTAGCATCTCGGTATTATTCTTAATTATTATCGTTGTAGTTATTATTATTGTATCAATATATGAAGTTCAACTAATTTTTTTTTGATGTTTTAATTATGTAATTATGTTCTATAGTATTATTATCGATCTTTCTAGACATTATTATAGTCACTTTAAATAAAACATATTACTACTATTTTCATTTTTCAAGATATTCTTATCAATATCTTTATCATATTGTCTAACTTACTAGATATTAGCATATTCATTATTATTACTATAGTCTTTTATTTATTTATTTATTTATTATAATAATAATAGTTTACAAATTTTGTTTGCAATTTGGCTCAAAATAAAACTCCCTCCGTTCCTAAATGTTGTATACATTTGGAATCTTGACACTATTCACAACATGAGAGAATCTTTTAAATATCTCTTAATATATAAGTCAAAATATAGTCATGTGGGGTCTCGTTTGATTCGTCTCGATGAGCACTACAAGAATATCTATTTTTTACAATTTTTGCTAATGTATAATTAAATATATGATCAAAATTAAACGTGCGCTGGCATGCGTGCAAAACTGAAATGGGTAGAACATTTAGGAACGGAGGGAGTACAATATTTGCATTAATATTAATTCATTTACATTAAATTCTTCTAATGAAAATCATCTTCTACTTATAGGTTCCTAATCATATTGTTCCATGTGATCTCCCACCTCTTTATTATCTTATACATGATCATCATTAACATTTTAATGGCGATCATTAACATTTTCACGATTATCATTAACATCTTCACGCTCAGCTTGTCGTGCGATCTTAGTCGATTTCATGTTTTTCTAAATCATCTTAGCTAATGTCTTTCTTCTTTCAAATATGGAAGTTTTTCATTTGTTATATTATCCATTAATATTAAAGTTATTAAAATAATAATTAAAAATAAAAATATAATAATAATCATATTATTATTTATATTAATATTATAAATTTATAAGTTATATTATTATTATTATTATTAGAATTTATTTTATCAAGTTATATCATAAGTATTAGTATTAGCATTACTTATTTCGTAATATTTAAGTTAAGTACATTTCAGCTCAGCTCCATCTTCATTCAGATTCGAACAGAGCCCAAGTATCTACTCGAATACGGCTTGTCCATGTTGTAGGAAAAAGTCAAGTTACATGACGCGACACACAATTTTTGAGGTAAATGAGAGCATCGAAAAAACATAGATTTTCAACAATATCTTTTTTCTCATGTTGAAGTACGGTAACCATGGAAGTTAGTTTACATAATTTCCAGTTCCCTTTTTTGGAATTCAAATTTTTTTCCCCGACAAAGGATGTGGAAGGAAATGTGGGCATACTTACAATGTTTACCTTTTAAAACAAGTTGGAACAAGACATTAGATAAGGTTGCATAATTTTGATGATCCCTTCTAACCATCAAACCTCTCAAATCTCATGAAAATTTTCTCAACCATGGAATATGAAGACGATTTGCTCCTAGGATTAGTGCTTTAATAGAACATAGGATGATTTAGGATTTCAGAGCTAGCTAAGAAGGAAAGCCTAGAAGGATTTAGGTTGGAAATTGATTCTATAAACATTAAATGTGTCTTTGCATGGAAGTAAGCTCAAAAATCTAACGCAGTGAGGATTTCTAGAAACTTGTAAGCTCAAAAATCTTATTTGGAGTGAGGTTTTGAAGTTGTAATTTGTGAGGTATCATCTTAGGAGTAATTTATAGAAGAGTTCTATGGTAGAGGGGATATATTGGCTTCCACAGTTGAATTGTTGCACGTTGTGCTACACGTGCTTCAATTAGCCCCTTATTAGATTTTTCTCCAAGGTATTTGTGAAATTCATGGCTGCTGAGGTGAGTTATACTAGATAAAAAAGGATGATTATGACGATCGATATTGTAGAAAACTAAAGTTAGTTTGTCGTATATTGCTCTCTCCATGTATAATGGAGAATCCTATGTTAGTCAAACTACATTTTGGCACAAATTTGGGTATGAATTTCGAGTCAAATGGACAAATATGTCCATTGGCAATCTGATAGTGCTGAATCTTGGAAGAGAGAAACCGAGAGAGAGAGAGAGAGAAGAGAAAGGACATAGATTACCTATTATGCTCCATACACCATCGAATTTGAGGATTTAGGTGAGTCATAAACTCCAGATCTCTTGGGGGTGGGGGGGCGTTCGGTTCATACGGTGGCATATATTTGGAATCATATATCAAATCGAGGAAGGTGGTAATCGTGGTATAGATTTGGAAGTTGATTTATAATACCAGGTGTTTTGTTCATTGCTGGATTGTATATGTATTCTTCTACATGCCGTTTGGTTTTGAACATTTTGGAGTAAGAAATCAAAGTAATATTTTTCATGTCTATTTTATTTATCTTGAATAATATTCCATGTCACACAAAATTATTTCCCTTAAAGACTAAGGTGAAATTTTGTGCATATTTTTTTCACAAAACACAACCTGCAATTTGCTGTAAAATAATTTTTCTTAGTTTGCAAGTTTAGAAATTAATTTTCGTATAAAATTATTCCTTCAGAATCTTTCTTAGGATCGGGAGGTGGTAATTTCTCGGCAGAAAAGTCGAATATCCATCTTGACAAACTGCCCTTATCGCCACCTTTTTTAGGTGTATTGCCACTTATCACCTACACAATTCTCATCTTTTACCCGTTTATATCACTAATCTTTAACCTAGGCATGTATTTTTGGGGGGTGAAGGCTGTTCTATTTTTAACCGTGAGCTCTCATTTTTAAAAGAATATGATATGATATCTAGGAGGTAGTTGTGAGCGATACCATCTCCCCCAAGGGTTTGTAAACCCTATATTCCATGGGGGATGGGTTTTTAAAACATTATTTTCACAACCAAACACTTGGTATGGGTTATGCTAATTCTAAACCCATACGCGATACCTAAGTTTCACTAACCCAACACAGTCTTAAAATTGGAGGGGAAATCTGTAAAAGTTGAGTCATTGGGGCTCTTGTTCGGGTTGCTGAGTTGTGTGCACTGGTGGGAATTTTTCCACTGTTGTGGCTCATGTCATAGGCTGCCTCTTCAGAATAGGGAGAAAGATAAGGAAATCGAATGTCTGTTATCTTCTCTACCTTGTTCTTTTTTTAAATTTTTTTATTTACTCTTGGGTGAGAATGGGAGGGATTAAAAGACCCAATGTGAATACTTTATTGGCTAGGAACATCTGTACATTTGTAATTCTCATTTTTTTTTTCCTTTTTTGTTTGGTAAACTGTGAGTGTCAGGAATAATTATAACCCTTTTTACTTAAATCTTAATTTTTTTTGTAGTTATTTATGTTGTTACTTTACCTAATTATCTAAAGCATGGTTGTTAGAATCACGATCCTATTATAGAATAGAACGAATCAACAATTTAAATGTTATACGATTCTACTTACGATTCAATAACTGTCTTTCAACTAGCAAAAATATTACAAATTTATATTAGATTTGATCATACCACCACAACTATAATAACATACATCATCAATTATTAATTATTTAACTGTTAAACAACTGTCATTATTATTTTTGGCCTTTTAAAATTATAATATGAGTGTAATACTTGATTATGCGTGCTTGATTTGATTTTACAATCTGGTTCCAAGAGACCCTTGTGATTTAAAGTAGAATCGCAATTCCGATAACCTTGATATGAAGCTTTAGAGATTTTGCTCTCTATTTCGTATTTTACAAACTAAAGATATAACACACTCTATACGAATGAAGATATTTTATTTTTACTTCACCACCAGGATTTGCTTGCTGAAAGATTGGGCTTAGCTTTAGGTGACTGGGGGCTACTCAAGGCCACCTGATTTTTCTGCAGCCTAGCTTGCCATTTTTTAGGCAGCCTTTTCTTTTTCCCTGGTGTCCTTAGATTGTTGGTGGTACCACCTGAAAGGTTGCTTGCTCAACATGAAGTTCTAAGTAGGGATGGCAAGGGATAGGGTCTTAAGCTCAACCCGAACGTTATCCATACCTGGAGGGGCTAGCGGGTCTTGGTTTAAAGCCGGTCAAAAGTTCGTCAATACACAGGAAAGCTAACACATTGACATTGCCATGTCAATACAAGTTGAATGCTTAGTGGTACAAGATGCATACTAGAAACCCTCACATTTTAAATGTTGTTGGAGAGCATGGTGCGTGTTAGAAATTACTAGCGCGCTTCAGAAGGCTATACCTGACTCAGCTGTGCGAAATTGAAAAAAAAAGGGCCATGAGGCCCTTTAAAAAAAGTTATAAATAATACTAATTAATACGATTTAGTTAATACACATCACAATAAATTACAATGAACCAAGGAAAGATTTTAACAAAGAAATATAACTCCATTTTAATTTTTATGCTCGGTCTCATTTTTTTTTTTGCAAAGTTTACACTCTACCATCCACGTATCTTAAGGACAATAATACTAATTGATATCACTTTTACTTAGCCAATATTGTTAATTTAATTAGTGAATTTCGGAACAGGTTCATTATATATCTAGCTAACTTCTTTCAAACATTTGAAAAAATAATTGGGAAAATTTAACTATTAGAAGTTTTTCAAATGTCGAGACGCTTTTTAAAATGAGATAATTTTAAAAAACCGTAATGTCGGAATATATTTTACAATGGGTAGAATTTTGGAAAAAGAGTAATAAAATCAAAATGAACAAAGAAAACAAAATACATGTAAAAGCTTTAGGGCCTGTTTAGATTTACTGAAAACAGCTGAACTGAATTGAACTGAATTGAATTGAATTGAATTTAATAAATATATAAATAATTTTTAAACAATAATGATATGAATATTAAATAATAATTATAATGATAAGTAATAATAATGAATAATTATTAATGAATAATAATAATTTTATTTTGGATATTTTTAAATAATAATTATAAATAAATAATATTAATAATCATAAATTGATAATAATAATGATTAATAATTATAATGATAATTAATGACAATTATTTTATAGTCTTTGTATTAATATATTAATATCTGATGATGATTATATAATAACAATAATATCTAAGAATTAAATTAATATTACTATTTTAATAATTAGATTTAATTATATATTAATATTTAGTAATAAATTATTGGGTCGGACCGTGCAAAATTACATCATAAACCGTTTTGACATGATTTGATTGGATTATGGGCTAAAAATGCGGGTTTATTTGTGCTTTTAACCTAAACTATGTTCCTCCCTAATGATAATAGTAATATTAATGAATAAAGCTATAATAAAAATATAATATACAGATAATAATAATACTTAATAATAATGATATAAAAATAAATAATAACAATAATATAACAAGAATAATATTCCCTTCGTTCCCAAATGTTGTTCCCATTTCCCGATTTGGTGTTCCTTTAAGTTGTTCCCATTTAAAATCTTTCTAAATTTAACCCACCTAAAGTCAAATCACTTTACAATTTCATTGGTTGAAATAAAAGGATGATCTTTATGTTTTGCATGGTAAGTTGTAACTTCTTTGCATTGATGACTTTTTTTAACTTTTACTATGCTTTGGTAAGATAAATTTTAATAATAAACCTATCAATATGTATTCATTAAATGTCATTTCATCAAAGATTCTTTTTTCTTAATCCTCTCCCTGATTCTAAATGGGAACAACATTAGGAAACGGAGGGAGTAATAATAATAGGAGAATTTAGTAAAACAAATTAGACCAACATAATAATATATAACAAAATGGTTATAAAAGAATGGAGCTGAACTGAACTGAACTGAACTGATTAGAGCTGAACTGAACTGATTAGAGCTGAACTGAACTGATTAGAGCTGAACTGAACTGATTAGAGCTGAACTGAACTGAACTGATTAGAGCTGAACTGAACTGAACTTAAGCTGAAATGAACAGGCCCGTTGGAAGTTTGGAACAGAATAATGGATGAAAAAATAAGATTTTGGTTGGCGGTAAGTGTTGTAGACTTGTGGCCTTGTGGGTCTTGGGATGCGTGAGTTGAAGTAAAATAAAAAGATTTGGTTGGCACTATCATCGAACACGCGACCTACAATCTGGGCAGCAGCTAGGCATATACGACCACTGAAATAATACTTCTATCAAGTGTTTTATATATTAGGGCCCCAGAGCTATGAGGCCCTGTGCGAATGCTCCGCTCGCACACCCTCATGGCCGGGCCTGACCTGACTAAGAGTGGGAGAAAAGAGACAATATTTCTATTTTTGATGTATAAGGAGCCAAAAGGCGGGATGAAAATTGATCCCATAGCCGGTAGGGATGTGGACTATCCTTCACTCTCAAAGAGACAATACGAATACATGAAAAACAACTTGTTTGGGTGAATCGCTAAGGGTTTGGATTTAGAAACTTACGAATTTAAGTTATTATTATCGTAGTGTTTTGTGTCTGAACATTGGTCCCTAGCCATTTGGATCCCTCAACTTTTTGCCTCGTAAACAACGTTTTTAAAGACAATAGAACAATCTTAACCACTATCATTCTCTAATTTGCGTAGCAGAATATTAAAAACACAATCAACCTATATAGAAACTTTCCATCTCATCTCATCAAATCCTTGAAACATGAATATAATCACCTAATTATACGTTTCACTCCCACATAACCAGTCTACTCTGAATAAGGCTAAGCAGTTCAAATCCAAAGGTTTTTAGGGGTTTGACTCATGTTTTTCCCCTTTTGTAATTAAACAACTTATAAATATGGTATCATGTCATATGCCAAAGTTAGCTGTAAGTATGGTTTGTGTCATTATTACAAGTTAGCTATAAGTATGATAAGGCATTGTATGACTTGTGTCATTATTACAAGTTAGCTACAATTATGATGAAAACTTGTGAGAGACAAGCATCTTCAGTTCTTCACTATATAGTATAGATATAGCGAATTCGACAGTTATCTAGTAATATAAAAGAGTTTCAACCAAGCCTTTAATATGACGAATACTATGTGCGAGTAAGCGTATCAGCACCTGTTTAACTGCACAGTGCACATCGTGAAATATTTCTTATTTCTACTTTCTTAGGGATGTACCGGGATTTAGTTAAAGATGGGCTTTGTGATCTCTCTACTGTAGTGGTTCCTTCTCTATTTCTTATTTTTGGTTTTGGGTTTGCCTAACTTCGGTTTCTGCTGATATCCTTCTGTTTCAGCTATTCAGTGCTTTATATCATGAATTGCAATCTGTTCAATTCCCATTTATTAGCATTTGCATTTTTTGTGGCATGTGCTTAATCTTATGCTTTCCCTGTTACTTGCAATATGACCAACTTTCTTTTTGTTGTCTTGCCAGACAAGTAGTACTGTAGGTGCATATGACGATTACTGGAAACATGCAACTCAAACTTTCCAATACCAGCATGCTTCTAGTTTGCAGTCCAATCTTCAGAAGCCTTTAGATATAAACACTTCTCATCCTATTGTCGAAGATCAGCAGCAGACTCTAGAAACACAGGTGCCCAGTTCACAGTATGCAGAGGTGCAACAGACCCATACACAACCTTTGCATTCATTTCCTCCAGCAGATTCACTCAGGGTAAGCAAACTTCAGATTCCAACAAACCCTAGAATTGCCTCAAATTTGGCTTTGGCTATGCCAAAAACTATTGAAGATAGAGCAGCATCAAGTGTAACAGTAAAGCCTGCCTATGTTAGTGTGTCATTGCCAAAACCAAATGACAAGGTTCTATCCAGTACTTCTGACTCGAATCTCAAGGTAAAGTCATTTTGCATCCCTTTCTTTAACCTCCTGTCTTGATTGTTGGCTTGTTGCCTGGATTTGAACCATTTTTCACTATACAAGTCGTGCAACCTTTTCTGTTTCTTGTTGTTGTCTATGATTATTGTATAGATGCTGATCACTTTCCCAAATATGGGTTTTCTATTACTGTTGCAGTCTGGGATGTTCCCAGCATCACTTCGAGGCTATGTGGAGAGGGCCTTGGCTCGTTGTAAGGATGAAAAACAACGAGCTGCTTGTCAAGAGGTCATGAAGGAGGTGAGTTATTATATATAGGAATGTCAAGTTGATGAGTTCTATGTTGGATCTTTTTGTGTGTGTGGGAACAGGAGTTAATTTGGATGGGACATATGATATTAGAAAATTTTATAGCCATTACAATTGTGCACCAAACGTTTTACCACATAGGTCCCGCAGGATTAAATTATTGCCTATGCTTATACTATAGAGCTTGCTATTTTTTCTGATGGATTTCTCAATTGGGTTGGGATGGATTTCAAATTCGGTAAATATGTGTTAGAGAGATCATTACATTTCTGCATTTCTGTTATATCCATAGTGGCACAAAAAAGCCTTTTCAGTTTGCATAGAATTTTTTTCAGTGAAATCTAATTATAGCTTTTGGTGTTTTAATGCTCCAGATAATCACCAGAGCAACTGCTGATGGAACACTATACTCTCGAGACTGGGATATTGAACCACTTTTTCCGCTACCTGATATAGGCACAGTGAATAATGAGTGTGTTTATCCTCTTTCCTTGGATTTGCATCTTGTTCTTTTCATAACCTTTTAAGTCTAGGCATGTATATTGTTACACTATTGTTTCATCGGGAATACTTTGTGTGCTTTCTTTTCTGTACTTATTGTGTGATTGCTACTCATTTGTAGCTTTTCACACTCTGCCTAGTTGCCATCAGTAGAGCTCCTATGAGGAAATAAGCAAAAGAAAAATATCCTTGGGTGTATCTTGCTCACATTACTCGGTTGTATGATAGAAGTTGTAATCTTGTGATCTTGTTAAGCTTCCTGATCCAGAAATATCCGTCCAGAATCCCCCAGGGACTGATTTTTTTAAGACACTAGAATCCAAATTTGTAGTGCTTTACAGTGGGCTGCTCCTACTTAGTTTATAAACCATTTTTTTTTTCTGTTGTGAATGAGGGGTGGGGGTTTGCTGGTCATTTACCATTTCTAGCATCTGTTTTGCAATTATATCTCTATGTGCTTCTCATGCTGTCAGAGTGCCTTTTTTAATGATACTTTGCACTATGGTGCTAAGAACTGAGATAAGCTAGAACAGATAGATAGTTGTATTGATGAATTAAGGCAAAACAACACTTACAACTCCTCACTAATTCGAGAGAATGAGGAAGCTCTCCAATTTCTATCATTCACTCATCATTTGATATCCTCCTCCTAGCTTACATTCTTTATTTATAGCTAAAGAGATTCTCTCCATGAGCTGGAAGAATTTTGTTACACTAACTGCTTGCAAAATAACAACAGAGATAAAAGCAATAGCAGAATTAAAAGATGCTCTGCCACGTCAGCTTAATTAGCTAGATTCATTCCCCCCACCTCGGTGCTCTTGTGCCTGTTTCTTCTAGCATAAGTGACTGTGATTGGAGGTCTCTCCCAATTCTTTGCGTTACCCCCCACCCAAACTTTCACCTTGTCCTCAAGGTGAAAAGAGGGAAAGTTGGAGTGGAGGAGAGTAAAGTCTTCCCAGGTAGCTTCTTGCACAGGTAAGCCTTGCCACTGAATCATAACTTCTGTGTGAGTGGAGGCCCCAACAGGAACTTGTCTAACTCCCAAAACTTCTGATGGTTCACCATGTAGAACCAATTCTGCAGAGATCAGGGGGTATTGTAGGGTGAACTTCCTGTGGCCTAATGGCCCTTTTGAGCTGGGAGACATGAAAAACTGGATGTATTTTTGCTGCCTCAGGGAGTTGTAGTTTGTAGGCTACCTGTCCTATCTTTTGCACCACCATAAAGGGACCATAAAATCTGGCACTGAGTTTTTCAAATGGCCTTTTAGCTAGGGATTGCTGTCTGTAGGGCCTGAGCTTCAAAAACACCCATTCTCCAATAGTGAATTGCACATCTCTTCTGTGTAGATCCTGATCCTCCTGTTTCTTCATGTTGGATTGTGCCCTAAGTAGTGCAAATTTGAGCTCATCCAAGATAGCATCCCTTTCCACAAGTTGCTCTTCCAAGCTAGCTACTGTAGTAGTTCCATGTTCAAATTTTACCAAGTGAGGTGGCTCTCTACCATAAAGAGCTTTAAATGGGGTGCACTGAGTTGAAACATGGTATGAGGTGTTATACCTGTATTCAGCCCAAGGTATCCAAGCTGCCTAAGCTCTAGGTTTGCCATTAATAAAACACGTCACATATCCTTCAACACACTTATTCACAACCTCACTCTGACCATCAGTTTGTGGGTGATATGTTGTGCTTCTTTTCAGCTGAGTACTAGCTTGAACATCTCCTTCCAAAATAAGCTCATGAAGATTCTATATCTGTCAGATATTATGCTACTAGGAAACCCATGTAGCCTCACAATTTCTTTAATGAACAAAGCAGCCACTGAACTAGCTGTAAATGGATGTTTCAGTATGAGGAAATGGCCATACTTGGTTAACCTGTCAATTACTACTAGCACAATATCAAATCCAGCAGATCTAGGTAACCCCTCTATAAAATCCATTGTGATGTCCTCCCAAACAGAAGAAGGAATTGGTAGAGGTTGTAGCAACCCAGCAGGTTTGAGTGTTGAAGTCTTCTGTTGTTGGCAGACTTCACACTCTTGCATATACTTTGTTACTATTTTCCTCATCCCTTGCCAAAAACAATTCTGTGGTAGGTTTTGAAGTCCCCAAAATGCCCTTCCAAAGGTGAATCATGATACAACTGCAAGAGTTGTTGAATGATAGGAGAGTTGGTGGGCAGTACTACTCTCCCTTTATACTTCAAAACCCCTTGATTTACCTCATATCCCTTAGGAGATAAGGAACCTTTCTCTATTTCTTGAGTCAATTGTTGCAAGCTTGCATCTTTCTTGATCTCTGTATGTATGTCATCCCAATTCATGTCATCCCAATTCACTGAGTGAAGTGTGAGTAGGTTGTTACATTCTACTCTAGGGTTTACAACCCTAGATAAGGCATCAACTACTTTGTTTGAGGCTCCAGGTTTATAAAAGATTTCAAAATCATACCCCATCAGTTTGCTCATCCATCTCTGATAATCAGTACCTACTTCTCTGTGCTCCATGAGGTATCTCAAGCTCTGCTGATCAGAGTGGATGATAAAATGTGTGCCTGAGAGATAAGGTTTCCACTTTTGAACAGCTAGCACAAGTGCACAAATGCCATTAGTTCGTTCTCATAAATGGACTTAGCTTGTGCTCTAGGGCCCAAAGTTTTACTATAGTAGGCTATGGGGTGCCCTTGTTGTTGTAGCATAGCTCCCAACCCATAGCCACAAGCATCAGCTTCTAGAATGAAGGGCAAGGAAAAATCAGGCATGCCTAGCAAAGGAGCAGTTGCCAAAGCTTGTTTCAACTTCTCAAAAGCTTGTGTAGCACTTTCATTCCAGCCAAAGTTATCCTTTTTAAGCTGATTGGTTAAGGGTTGGGCAATTCCAGCATAGCCCTTGGTAAATTTTCCCTAATAGCCAGTTAGCCCTAGGAACCCTCTCAATTCCCTTAAGCTAGAAGGTCTAGGCCAGCCCACAATAGCTTGGATCTTAGCTTGATCCACTGACACCCCCTTAGAAGAAATCACATGACCCAAGTAAGCCACTTCTTGTTTCCAGATTTCACACTTCTTTCTATTGGCATACAACCCATGCTGTTATAACAGTTTCAACACTATTAGCTAAGTGTTCCAAGTGCTCAGATGGACTCTTGCTGAAAATCAGTATATCATCAAAAAATACAAGCACAAACTTCCTTAGATAAGGCTTAAACACATCATTCATAAGTGCTTGGAAGGTGATTGGTTAAACCAAATGGCATCACTAGGAATTCATAATGCCCCTCATGTGTCCTAAAGGCAGTTTTGGGAATATTTTCTTTCTTCATTCTAATTTGATGGTAACCTGATTTGAGATCAAGCTTAGAGAACATAGATGATCCATGCAATTCATCTAGTAGTTCTTCAATGATAGGTTTGGGACAGTAGCTTTGTTAAGAGCTCTATAGTTAACACAAAATCTCCAAGATCCATCTTTTTTCTTTACAAGTAAAACCGGACTAGAATAAGCACTAGAGGAGACTTGTATTGTTCCACCTAGCATCATTTCTCTAATTAATTTTTCAATTTCATCTTTTTGAAACTGGGGATATCTATAAGGTCTTACACTTGTAGGATTTTCCCCATGTTTTAAAGTAATAGCATGCTCATGATTTCTTATTGGAGGCAGACCTAAAGGCATGTTGAATACCTTTTCATACTGTTGAAGTAGCTGTTGTAGCTCTTTTGGTCCTTCCTGCTTGTCTTCCTCCTCTTGCTGTAACAGCTTGAGTTCCAGCAGCAGCCCTCCCTTTTCCTTTTTGATAGTTTTCATCATGGCTTTCAAGGAAATGCCAGTTCTGCCCAGGGTTGGATCCCCTTTTAAGGATACAGTGTGGTTTCCTACTTGAAACTTCATGGTTTGAGTCTTCCAGTTGGTGCTTCTGGTTCCTAGCTTCTCCAACCATTGAATGCCCAAAATTACATCAGAATTTCCTAAGGGAAGAGGAAAGAAATCCTCTATGATCACAGCTTCTTGAATTTTCAACTCCACAGCTCTGCACTCCCCTTCTCCTAAGACTGTTTCTCCTGTTCCTAGAGACACTTCAAAACTTGGAGTAGGTGTATGTAGTAGGTTCAGCTGCTGCACCACCTTAGAAGAGATGAAGTTATGAGTTGCTCGTGGATCTATCATTACTACCACAGTTGCACCATTAATGGTACCAGTCATCTTCATGGTTTTGGGGCTAGTTATGCCCATAACTGAATTCAATGAGATTTCAGGTTGTAAAATTGATTTTGGTAATTCTTCCACTAGCTCCTGCTCTTCTTCTTCCTCTTCTTCCTCAATGGTGAGAAGAGCACTCAACTCTTTTCCTCTGCATTTGTGTTCAATGTTCCATTTCTCATCACATTTAAAACGGAGCCCCTTTCTCGTTTTTGTTGTACTTCAGCATCAGTCAACCTTCTCACAAAATTTCGGGTTCTGGTTTGGGTTGGGTGGTAGTTGGGTTTTGGTGTGAATGAAGCGGTGGATTGAAGGGAGTTCGTGGGTTGGGTTGGTTGTATTGTGGTTGGGTTAGTGTTTGGGCTGTTTGAATGGGAGGGATGTTTAAATGGGAGGGATATTTGGAGTAAGTTTGGCTAAAAAAAGATCTAGGTTGGTTTGTGGAATTAAAGAGGTTTGGGGTTGGATTAAATTTTTTAATTGGTCCATAGCTTGGCCCACTTCTGAGAGCCCATTTTTTTGGTTCAGCATTCCTATGTTTGGTCTCAAGCTTTTGGGCTAGATCCATTGCATGGTCTAAGTCTATTGGGCCCAAGACCCGCACATCATCTCTAATTTGCTCCTTAAGTCCATTAATGTATTGACATCTAGCCAACTCCTCTACAGCCATTGTTTATGCAGGGTTCCCGTCGCCGTCGACCGGAATTTTTCAAGGAGCAATCCTTTCAACTCTTCCCACCTCCTTATCGGCCAGCGGCGGTTCTGCTTCAAGCGCCATCACCGACGCCTCCACCTTCTCCTCCTCACTCAAGCGATAACAATGGAAGAATCGTTCAGCACGAATGATCCAACCATCGGGATTTTGGCCATCGAACAAGGGTAGGTCAAGTTTTTAAAATCGCCATCCACCACCACCACCTTGATTCGTCGGAGTTTCAGAATCCCTAGAGATGAATCCCTAGAGATTCGTTCATTTTCAAGGTTTTCGTTCCTTCTTTCTCCTATTTCCTCCTGGATCTCCTCGTAATCTGCCCTCTCTCGAGCCTGATTTTCAACCTCCATTCCCATATTTTCAATCTGAGTACGAATCCCAGTTTGAAAAATGGTTTGATCTCTTCTCATCTGGAAATCATCCCCTCTTGGGTTTCTCTCGCTCGCTCAATTCTTCCTTCCATTCTTGTTGAGTGAACACTCATATCTTCAGTGAGTTTGGTGATGGCTGTTGCCATCTGATCAAGAGCCTCCTGCAGAGGCTGGTTGATTCTACCAACCACTCTAGTGATTCTCTCCTCACTTCCACTCATGTATTCCTCCAGTTTAGTCTCCATTTGTTCAATCCTCCGAGAGTTGGTTACTTCGGGCACCATTCTCCCTAGGCTCATAGAGGCTCTGATACCACTTTGCTAAGAACTGAGATAAGCTAGAACAGATAGATAGTTGTATTGATGAATTAAGGCAAAACAACAAATACAACTCCTCACTAATTCGAGAGAATGAGGAAGCTCTCCCATTTCTATCATTCACTCATCATTTGATATCCTCCTCCTAGCTTACATTCTTTATTTATAGCTAAAGAAATTCTCTCCATGAGCCGGAGGAATTCTGTTACACTAACGGCTTGCAAAATAACAACAGAAATAAAAGCAATAACAGAATTAAAAGATGCTCTGCCACCTCAGCTTAATTAGCTAGATTCATTCCCCCCACCTCAGGTGCTCTTGTGCCTGTTTATTCTGCATGATTTTATTTAGCTGAGTTTGACTTTTGTGATTAAATGAACTTGGTTGAGGCCTCCTTGTATGATTTCCTTGCTTCATGCATTAATATTCTCCTTGAAATTGGTAGCTGTATATCATCTCCTTATCTTTAATAATGATCATGTGCTACTTCCTTGGTGTCAACAATTAAATTTGTTGATAAGCTTACTTGAGTCTTGACCTTTTCCTTAATGAAGGGCCTTTTTATCATATTTGACGTTTCTGTTGTTGTTGTTTGCAGACAGAGTACATCGCCAGTTGTGTCATTGTCCATCTTCAAAAGAAGTCCTACTAGACGAACTAAAAGTAGGTGGGAGCCTTTACCGGAAGATAAACCAATTGAGAAACCAACGTCCACCTATCAGGATCCTGCTAGGCATGGGGTATGGGCTCATTATAATGGAAGAGATAACAAGGTACCATTCTTTTCTGGTTTTATTCTCATTTAGCTGTAGGTTTGTCAGTGCCCCTCTGCGTCCTTCTGAGCTTGTGTAGATCATGATGTTTTTGTCAGTAACAAAAAGAACAATGGTTGCAAGCTCTAGTACATTGACATAGTAAAATTCACGTAGGTGAAGCAGGGGTTAGGTTCCGCATCTAACCTTGTTATCTCTTCTACCATTCTATGTATATACACGAACGTTTTCTGCAAGAGAAGTGCTTGCATCTCTCTGTCTGGTCGGCTTTGATACTAGGACTTGCATATTTTGCAGTGCTGCTCACAATATATTAAAATGTTTATTTTCTCCTTCCGTTTTTACATACTCAATGCCATCTATCTTCTGGGCAGTCTGTAGCTGTAAAATCTGAGAGAAAGGATGCAACTTTAAGTAGATTTTCTGCTGCGGAGCAGACTAGTGTTAGCAGAAGTGCCCACAGGCCTTCAAAGAGACAACGCTTTGGTAATGACGTGAGTGCTACAGAAAATGGTGATGCCTCAAGTGATAGTGACAAGGAACAAAGTTTGACTGCATACTATTCTGGAGCAACTGCACTTGCCAACTCACCAGAGGAAAGAAAGAGACGTGAGAATCGTTCTAAGCGTTTTGAGAAAGGGAATGGACAAAGAACCGATAATCATTTTAGACCAAAGAATGTTAAATCTGGAAATTTGTATGCTAGAAGGGCCACTGCATTGAATCTTAGCAGAACTTTGGAAGATGGGGGTTCTAGAGCTGTTGAAGATATTGACTGGGATGCCCTCACTGTTAAGGGTACTTGCCAAGAGATCGAGAAACGTTATTTGCGGCTTACTTCTGCGCCTGATCCCTCAACTGTAATATTTTCTTCCGCACAATACCTTTTTGTCGTCAATTGGTAAATTCGGGTGGAACAATATTAATGAGCCATCTGTTCTGCAGGTTAGACCCGAGGATGTGTTAGAAAAGGCTTTGGATATGGTTCAGAATTCACAGAGAAACTATCTCTACAGATGCGATCAGTTAAAATCAATTCGCCAAGATCTAACTGTGCAGAGGATACGTAACAAACTAACCGTCAAGGTTTGTCATTATTATCTTCCTGGCACATTTAAGCCAAGTGCATGGATTCTACAGGATAGTGTTACATTGCAGTTTATGGTGGTTTGTTATCTAGCTAAGTGAAGTTTATTTCAAGCAAGTTGTCAGTGTTTCTTGTGTCCTATTTTCTAAATCATGTCCTTTCATAATGTTTATAAATACTTGATACTTCCAGGTCTATGAAACTCATGCTCGACTTGCTCTTGAATTTGGAGACTTGCCAGAGTTTAATCAGGTTGGTACTTGTGCAAACATGAAGAGAAAAGATTTTTTAGTTTGTTAATTATTGCTTTACTATGCGGCATGATTAGTGTTTGGTCCTAGTATGTAGAAGCCTGAAGGTTGAAGAAGAAGAAGAAGAAGAAGAGAGAGAGAGAGAGAGAGAGAGAGAGAGAGAGAGAGAGAGAGAGAGAGAGAGAGACAGAGAGAGTACTCTTCTATTTAGTTCTGTATTTCTCCCGTTTTTAATATTGTTCTTCATGAATAAGATTGCTTCTATGTTTCCATATCTTATTGGTGACTTGCAGCTGTCTAGTTTAAATTTTAAAATGTTCTAGTTTTACAAAAACGACAACAACAAAGCCTTATTGTCAAAATGATTTGGGGTTGGCTTACATGAGTCGTCATCTGAAACTGTCAGAAAAAGAGATGGCATCGACAAGTGTGGAAAAAATCTTAGAGTTTTGCTTGAGGTAAAGATGAACTAAGTATTGGTTGCTTTGCTTGCAGAGCCAATCACAGTTGAAATCCCTGTATGGTGAAGGAATTGCAGGTTGTCACATGGAATTTTCTGCTTACAACTTGCTTTCTGTCAGTTTGCTCTCCAATAACAGGAGAGACCTGCTATCATTGATGTCAAGGTTAGAGATGTAATATGAAAATGCTGTGACTTGCACTTCTATTTTTTTTTCGTATTCGAGATCTCTTGTTGTCCATGTTTCTGTAGTCTATGCATTTGCAATCACGGTATCCATTTTAAGGTGAGTGGCTCTAGGATTACTTGTAGAACTTCTGATATACTCATCTATCGTTGAAGGGAAGTTGAGGGGAGTTCTTCCCAGATAATATTGTTAGTAATTGGCTTTTGTATTTCCCCACTATTTGCTGGAGCTTATAGAGTAGATCTTGGTAAGCGTGCATCCAAAGATCAAATAAGCCTGTGATGCTCGGACTCTGCATTTCACCCAGCTGCACCCGGGTTGACACGACTTGACCTGAGTGCCAACACAATATACGGGTCAGACATGGGAGTGAGAAATTGGACTCTCGATCTGCTAACCCTAGATCTGAAATTGGAGTTTAGATACACCTTAATATCAAAGAAGGCAACAGAGCTTCTCTTTTGTTTGTCACACGACCTAGTTCATACACTTTCTAGGCCTTAATACTCATCTGGCCAACGATGTCTGCTTCACGTTCCAAGTTAGGGCTGACAGAATTCCTTTTTTCTGCTTTTTCTTTACGAGGCAGGTTTCCACTTTATTATCTCTCTCCAGTAAATAAGAGGAAGTGAGGAGCTGCCATGTAAACTAATTGAAGGAAAAGGACCTGAGTGGGCTGAGGTTCACATGGGGAACAGGGGAAATAATAAAGTATTGGCATATTTGACTTTTATGCGATGGGTCTTCTAAATTGTGACTTTTTTTTTTTTGAGTTTTCTATGCCATTTTTTGAGCCTTTTCCTTTAATTTCTTTAAGCAGAATTTTACTGTTATTTACCAATATTAGTTTTTGCAGAAATTTTGTAAATATAAACTTCAAAATTATATTAAAATTCTTTCTCAATTGGCCTTGTAACTGGGTCCGTATTCGAAATTTGGACACTTAAACTTGTCTGCATGTCCTTGATTTTAGACTTTTCGATTTCCGATTCTTAGATCCATACCCAAGCCAGAATGAAAGTGAATGCTATTGACTGATCATTCCCTTTTTTTTTGTCCCTTTTCCTTTTTGTAGCGGGGCATAAGATTTGTTTGATTTTCTGAGTTAAAAATCTTAGAAATCATGTGGGTGTGCGTTGTGTCCTGTTATTAAAAATCTTAAAAATCCTGTCCACTTCATCCCCTCTTCTTTTTCTCTCCTCCGGCCACCACTACTACCCTTCCCTCTTCTTCCTCCCTAATCACCGACAGATCTTAATTTTCGGAAACCCCAACTTTTTGGCCATGAAAAGAAGGAATGTTAACTAATCAAAATACCTTGTCTGTAGGACTTGGCTTCTACTTTCTGGAGAGACATGAATAAATGAAGTTTGAGTAGAGAATTCCGGGGTAAGTTTTCAAAAGCTTACATTTTACCTACCTCACCGAAAACTTGGCATAATCTTCTAGTAGTTCCTCATGAAGAGCTTTAAGTGAAATGGAGAGAGTTGAATTGGGATGGAGACCTTGAAAATGGCAGTGGATTTTACCTAGCTTTTCAAGATCTCAATTTCTCTTTCCTTTTCTTTTTCCTCGTTTTGGGTTTTGTTGGTTAAGTTAAAATGGGGAGAGCTGAATTGGGAAGAGACAGATAGCCTTCCTTTCCCACTTGCCTAATTTTTACTCTCATTTGAAGTCAAGATCTTTTTAGCTTTTTTGTTAGGGTTGAAATTGAGATTTGAAAAGACACAGACTGGAGTGGAGCAGGCCATGGATGAGAGGAAGATGAAGGAGAGGAGGAGGGAGGAAGAAGATGATAGGTTAGTTAGTAAACTAGAGTTCATTAGGTTTTTAATCACAATTTATTAGTTAGGTTAATTAGAGATTATGAGTTAATTAGTTTTTTGGGCCTAAGTACTAATGAAGTAGGGGTAGTTCCAAGCTCGGGGGGGGGGGGAGGTTTACCTGATGTTTTTTCAAAAGATTGAGGGCATCTCCTGCATTACGTCAACCTTAGTGCTACCCGTGAAAAATTCGTTAATAGAACTAATAGTTATCAGAATACTCCAATTGGTTGGATTTGAAATTTAAACACTAAGATTATAATTTATGTAATTAGATTTCATATCACAAGTGCAATGTTAGATATTAAGGTATAGAAGTACAATATAACTTTTGTTTTACCCAAGTTTGATATCAATGCTTGAAAAGTCAATTGTAAACCTAGATAGGCCGTGGGCTGGGTCGCTTTTCGATCCGTTCGGATTTTACCAACTTAAATTCAGTTACTTTTGCGTTCCAGGTCTTGACATGTTCAAGACCCAGTTTTCACGGTCAATTTTCGCATTGGTTGCGGGTCGAGTTATTTTTTGCTGGTTCTAATGAGCCCAATATTTGAATAGAAATAATATACAAAATTGACAGCCTTCCAAAAAGAAAAAGGAAAAAAGAGTTCAGGCGTCACATGCCTTCTATCAGGGCGATGCCGGGATAGCGGTGGGGACTAGGGAGGGACATCTCCCATCTTACTTCAATAAATTGCCAGCCGGAGTAAAGTATAATCCCCAACTTCAGGTCAAAATTTTGAAGACAGAAAATATGTTAGAGTGAAAGAGAAAAAAGCAAAATTATAAAGAATATCAAAGAGAGCGAAGAAGACAAGATTGAAGAGATAGCAGGTAAATAAGTGAAGATTGAAGAGAGAGAGAGAGAGAGAAAAAGAGCAGGAGAAGAAGAACATTGACTCAAGAGAGAGAAAGTGACTGACCAAAGTGTTGCTTGCCAACTGGCGGCCGGAGATACGGTGCCGAGACTTAAGGAGCTCGCTCGTTGGCATTCTCTATCACATTGAGTTGGCGGCCACCAATTGATACCATATACTTTAATCAGGGTTCATCGTGATCATGAATAGACATCATTACACGAAAATTCCTTGCTGATACCTCCCAAGGAAATTCCTGCATTGAATCAAAATAAATGCAATTGAGAAAGGGCTTTTGCTCTAGATTAGTAACTAAAGCCAAGTGTAAATTTGAAGAAATGTTGTTTTGTAGGGACTTTTCAACACAGGCTGTTCTCCCGAACCTCTTGAACAATCCTTTTATTCTCACATGTCACTATTTTTTCAATTAAGTTATTTTCTATTAAGTTCAATCTTTTTTCGGCACAAGAGAACATCCCTCCTCTCTCTTGCCTCTCTCCGTGCTCTCCACTAAAAGCCGGAGGTGGCTGAATGCGTATGCCTTTTACTGCCTGTTGTGGGTTGCTGCTCCTCTCTCTTGGGATACATGGATGAGCAAGAGCAACACCTTTGGAATTAAGAACTAGACAAATCCAATTTCCTTCCCCTTTTAAATAAATCTCATTCCACCTTTACTGGAAGAAAATAGAAACTCGTTCTTCCCCTCCTTTTCCCTCCCCTCCCTTTCACTCTACAAATACTAACCAAACGCCATGTATGTTCTAACTCAAGGAGAATATGAATCTGAAAAATTTCCCCCCTTTTTTGTTCTGGGTTTGAGTGGAGGTGTATGTGGACATTTTCTTGCATATTGCTACCTGAGAGGTTGGATTTGGAGCTGCTGACAAGGGCAGTAGCTTTTCATGTAATTTCTTGCATTCATTTGAATCTTGGTTGCTGTAAATTTCTGTCTAATTTTGAAGTATATTTCCACAATATGAATGGCAGATTATCTGATGAAGCTAAAAAGCATGAAGCTGTGAAGCACGCTCTCTCTGTCAGGTCAGCTGTCACATCAGGGAATTATGTCCTGTTCTTCAGACTTTACAAGTCAGCCCCCAATTTGAACACTTGTCTCATGGGTATGCTGTATATGTTGTATTCTCTTTAAACTAAACTTCGATTTCTTCTCAACATCAGTTGACACGTATGTTTATTGATGACAGATTTGTGTGTGGAAAAAGTGCGATTTGAGGCTGTGAAATGCATGTCTCGTACGTTTCGACCAACCATTCCTGTTTCATATGTTGCTCAAGTTTTGGGATTCAGTAGTTCATCTGAAGGTGAAGCAGGTGATGATAAAGATTTGGATGGATTGGAGGAATGCACGGAATGGTTGAAGGCGCATGGTGCATGTCTTATTACTGATAATAACGGCGAATTAATGGTTGATGCAAAGGTATGGCACAAGTTCCTTGTACAGTTAGCATTTTTTCTGTTCAAGAGCTAGGTTAATATTGATTTCCGTGGGAGGACATTGAAGGAAAGAGAAGAAGGTAAGAATTGTGGGAAAGAGTGATCTTTATCAGCTCTCTCTTTCTCTCTCCTCCATACTAGGCGTGTTGACGGGACGGATTCAAGCTGAGTTCGAGTCTAGATAGACCTGACTCAGCTCATTCATGCTTGACTGAGCTTCCCTCGAGCTCAAAGCTTGTCGACTTGACTCAGATCAAGATGCTTGGCTGAGTTTTGCTGAACTACAGAGTTTGTCAACTGTCAAGCTTGGCTAAGTTTTGCTAAACCACAGAGTTTGTCAACTGTCAAGCTTGGCTCTACTTGTGGCTAGACATGAGCTTGAGTTATTTTCCCCCCAACTATCGGTTCCGAATTTAGATTCAGAAAATTACAAGTAATTCCTAGTTCCATTAATTTGGTTCAAAAAATTTATTCCAAGTCTTTAGAAATAGTTAAAATTTTTAAAAGGGCTTGTTCATGTTCGGCAGAAGCTGTGTCTCAATATGCTTTCGACGTAGGGCTAATATCGGTATCATCAAATAGTGGTATTGAACAATTGGGCAGATATATGACTTTGGATTATTAAGAAAGAATAAAAACACCATCATTGGTTGTTTCTTCACCTAGCTTTGAGACATTGATAAATGTTCGACATACATGCCATTGAAATAGATATCTGCGAATGAACAAAATGAAGAAACTTTTCAACTATACAAACTAAAGCATACATAGATTTGTTCAATTATTGTCAATCATAATCTTGTATTCAACAAATTGGCAATCAACTAAAGCTTCCTTGAAATAAATATGTTTACTCTTATATTGCCTGATAGACTTCTGGGGTTGGGGCTAGGTCCCAGAGAAGTTTGGTTCTTATAACTGATCATGAAAGAGGGAGAGGGAGCCAGATGCGAATTGATTGCAGGGACGGCTGCTGGGCATTTGGAAGCTCGAATCTTCTGCATCTTGTGGATGTGGCTCAGTGGCACTTGTGGGTAGTGATCGCTGCTTGGTTGGTTTTCACAGCTTGTTTGGTATGAAGTGGATGGAGAAGATTAAAAGAAAGAGGACATTGAATATCTTTCCCATGTTTGGTTTTAGTAACTATACATATTGGAATTGTTAGGAAAGAAACAGAAGTGATAGGATGACTGTCTATTAAACTTTTGCCTTTGTTTCCTCCCTAGACCGGCGGTATGTGGATGGATAGAATGTTAATCACATAGAGGTAAAATTGATAATAACAGTCTCTACTATTGCTGACCTTCTTTAGATAGTCCCATCTGTCAGCTAATTAAGGCTGGGCAGAGCTTTGTGAAGCTTTTTATAAGAATGATCCCGTGATAGTCCATCTTTCAGTTATTTAAGGCTGGGCCAACCTTTGTGAAGCTTTTACTAGAATGATCCCTTGATAGAAGTATCATTCTTCCCTTTCGGTTGCTGTTGGCATCTCGGGATCCCCTGACTTTTAAACTCCTTTCTTGCCTTCTTCAGCCTTCCTCACTTCGGTTGCCATAATTCATCTCCCAAATTCTTCTTCTTCATCGATTTCACTACATGTAACTTACTATATTACACAAACACTACCTCATCAAATTGATATATCAAATAAAAATATTTGCTTGTCATACATATAAACAAGAAAACGCTACTACAATTCTTTTGTTAATTTCTTGAAGTTATATATATATATATATATTTTCAGTTGGAACTCTTCAGGTGGACCACACAAAATCTTCTCTTCCTAGGATACATTATGCACTCCGCATTTGATGATTCTGAATTCACTGGCATCGATCAAGTAATGTAAATTTAAGTTCTATATTCTGAATTCATTGACTTAATTTTTCAGACAAATGATAATTTGTGGTGGCTATTTACTTGAACCTCCAATTGAGTACCCCTGTAGGTTGGTGAAGCACCATAACCAGCGCCATCTGGCTTCCACCCAGAGGCTACCACCATAGTTCTTTGATTTCATGTCATTGATTTGCGAACAAATGCAAGGAAAGAGCTGAGCTAGAAAGAAGGGAGAAGGGACAGTGATAATTGGAAAAAAAAAAGAGTGAGGGGGCGTTTTGGAAGTCAACAGCAATGCATAGTAAAAAAAAGGAAAAACTGACTTTCATTAAAATTGCACCTAAACCGTGCTAAAGGGGGTTGGGTTTAGTTATCAGTTTTTCCTACCATAAAATCTCTCCTTTGTAAAACCTCTATAATTAACTAACAAACAGAGGAATCATGTCAAATCCTCCCAGCTCAACCGAAAAAAGGCTAGTTACTTTCCCTCCCATACAGTAAATTCCTTCTTTCTGAATCATTTTGTGATAACCAAACAAGCTGTTAAAGTCTTATCCTAGGAAGGCTGAAGACAACAGTGACTTACATCTAGGTTTACAGACTCCTTTTACGTGGCTTGTTTTTCTTTTTTGTGGTATGGATGAGTGGATGAGCAACTTTTATTTAGTTGTGTATATATATAAATATATACACTGTATATATATCTCTATTATATAAAGGAACTACACACGTGCGTGTGTGTTTGTCGGTAAATGCATGTATTATATACATCTAAGTCTTATTTTTCCGAATCTTTATAGAAGTCAAGATTCATTTTAGTAATGTAATATTCATTGTGCATTGTACAAGTCTTGTACAAGTTTTCTGAGAGAAGCTTAGTTCCGCTCACCTTGTCAAGGATTTAAACTGTGTTTTGACTGAGCTCAGCTTAAGTAGCTTTGCAAGCTGGGTCTGCTCTTTTGACTCCCGACACCTACCCATGAGGCCATGACCTCTTACATGGATATTCTTGACCATGCTCTTATTGTTCTAGCATTGTGTGAATTTTTGCGGTTTAAATTTCTTCTGTCCGGTGTTATTCCATTTTACACTTGCTTTGTTCGAGCGTCACAGTTTTCTTCTCCACTTTTCTTTTTCTTCCACTGCTTGTATTGCTTTTTTTTTTTTCCTTCTAATTGCATCATAAGCTGAAATCAAGTTTTGATGCTCGTCCATGTCTTTGTTCTGGGCCTTCTGGCTAATCATTGATCATATTGTTTTCTTTGGTTTTCATGGTATTATTTGATGGATTGAAAACTGTTCTTCCACTGAATGGCTGGTGTATGAGCAGGTCTCCTCGTCTAGTCTCTACATGCCTGAACCTGAAGATGCCGTGGCTCATGGAGATGCCAACCTTGCTGTTAATGATTTCTTCACACGAGCAGCCACGTAACTGTGTTCTGATATTAAGAAATTTGGAGATACCATAGAAGAAGATGCTGAAAGAGATATATCATCCGGCCATCGAGGAATCACCTGATAACGAGAAAATCATCAATTATGGGGGCAGGGCTAGAGTTTTAGAAAGTCTGGGCCTCTAAAGCTGATTGTGGAGACATTCATGCTGGTATGGAAGGAACACGGACAACTTGGAACGGCTAGAGTCGGGATCTGGCACAAGTACGCTGCCAGGCTTGTTGATGCACAAATGCTATAGAGCAAACTGATTTGTTGAAGATACGTTTAGTTTGTAAACGTGTTAGTGAATCTAGCTGTAACATCTATTCATTCTTGTTCTACCAAAGCGTACATATAAGAGGCAAGAAAAGCATTATGAATAAGATGGTTATCCTTGTATTTTGTGTAATTTTATCAATTTTGTTATAATTACTTTTTTGCACAATTTTGTAATGTGTAAGAACCTATACGTCTTCTTTGTAAGCGGCACTCCCTCCCTTTTTGACCTCAATTTAACTCGCTTCAACATCAGAATAATCTCGGAAAATTCACTTTAAGTAGCTAATTGTTCAACATCAGAACAAAGTACATATTAATATTGATAGTTGAGTTTTATAAGAAAATGTTTAATTTTAATTTAAAATTGGGTGACAATCCAAATCCAGTTGAAAGAAGAGAATGAAGCACTTTTTCGAATAAAGTATGGGCTTTATGAACAAAGTTGAGTTGGTCATATATGCGCATTTTAGTATTAAAATAAATAAACTTCTTTTATTGCCTGTTTTAAAAGGTAAGGTTAAATTTATATTTTAAGAAGTCAATTTATTTTGGAGGTTAGACTTTTGAAATGTCATCTAATTATTTTCAAAAGTGTGTTAGATTGATGTTAAAAAGAACAACATGAGTTTGAGAGCTCATCTCTGTTTTATGGCCATCTTTGGATTGCAAGCTCAATTAGATTCCTAGTAATGATAGGGAAACAAACTTATAAATACTAGGGGTGAGCAGAAAAATTGGGTACCCGATTCCAGACCCAGAACCGGTTGGAACCGGTGGTTCCGGAACTGTTGGGATTGGGTCTGGGTATCAAATATTAAGAACCGGTTGGAACTGGGTCCAATTCCGGGTAGTGAAATTGTAGACCGGGTACCCAGTGGGTACCCGGTTCAACGGTTTCCAAGACCGAATTTTTTTGAGATTAATGCATATGTAATGTATGCTTAAGACTTGAAGGTTTTTAAAACTAACTTGTCAATGGAAGTATCAAATTATGTTATATATGATGCTTATATTTAGCTAAACAAGAAAAATAGGGCTTTTGAATGCAACTGGGTAGCGGGTACCCGGTATTGGAACCGGCCAAATAGACCAAATAACAATCACTTTTGCGAGACTGGGTACCCGGTCAAGGAACCGGTCCCGGTTGGTTCCGGTTCCAATTCCAAAAATTAAGGAACCGGTCCAACCGGTTCCGGTTCCGGTTCCAGGTTCTAGGTACCCGGTCCAACCGGGTCCGGTACCGGTTCCGAGAAATATGACCGGGTACCCGGTTGTGCTCACCCCTAATAAATACGCCCCCTTATACCATACTGTTCCATTAAACCCACTCATGAATAATAAAAATGATGTCAGATTTCATTCATCGAAGTTCAAACCATACACTTTGATAATCTAACTAAATAATACATAAGTTAATAATCTAAATACAATCAACTAAGTACTACTTTTACTTAAGAATCAAAAAAACCAAAAAAATGAAAATTGCAAAAAATAGGGCAACCATCAAAACTGTCAGATTATACTTCATAGTAGACATTTTTAACTCCAAACCCTCTTTCTTCAATTGCTTGGCCTCTGCTTCTAATTTCCCGATCTTCTTCTCCAATTTCTTTATCTTATCTTCACTGAACTTTTGCAACATCTCCAACTCAGCTATTGTGGTATCCTTCTCGAGCAACCGAAATTGCAAATCTTCAACATCATCCACCAACTTAAACATGTCACACTTAGGCCATGCTTGGATTGGGGGTAATGTATTAAGGGTTTAATAAAAGTCAAACTTGAGAAAAATGAGTGAGAACAAAGGTGAGGGCAAGGGAAAATGAAAGTAAATAGAGGTGGTGACCAAGAAGTAATAGAGTGTCTTTGTGATGAAAAGAGAGAGATAGAGGAGATTTTCCCCCCCAAATGAGGGTAATAGTTACCCTAGGGTGGTGGTAGGTAACTATTACTCCCATATGAGGGGAATATTTCCCTCACTTCTTCTCTTTTTTCCATTACCAACACTACATGGTTCACTCCACCACCACTTCATTTCCTTTATCATCACCTCTTTCCACCTTTATTTTTTCAAGTTTTACTTTTGTTACCCCCTATTACCCCCAATCCAGGCATGGCCTTAATGTTCTACAAATCGAAGTTGACAAAAAATTAGTTTTTCAAGTTAAACAAAGTAAAAAAAACTTAAACAATCTAATTAACTTACGTGACAAAGTGGGCATCCATAAAATTTAGCACTGGGGTTGGATCCATTCTTCACGGTTTTGACCACGGCATCATTTCCACACTTGCACTTCACTTTTGGGTAGAAAACCCTAGCTGAATTCGAAGAATTCCCAGACCCGCACAAGCTTTGTCTTCGCGATGACATATTTAAGTTGGTATGAAAGAGAAGGAGAAAAACGAAAAAGGAGGAAGAAGGGAAGAAGCAGAGTATGAAAGAAAGAGGAAGAAGGGAAGAAGAAGCAAAGTATGAAAGAAGGAGGAAGAAGCAGTTGAGTGGTTTTTATAACAGGTGGAAAAAAAATAAAGATTAATTGCAATATACCTAACGGATCTTTGGTTACCTGTTGTAGGTTAACATTTAAAAAAACTTGTTAAAAGCGAAATCATGTTCAAGCTTTATTTGCTACTGGAATAAACGTAGGTTAACCTGTTAAAAGCGGTCAACGCAAAGGTTGACTTATTCTTGACAATTTTTCCTTTAATATATTAGTAAGTTTCTAGATTTTTTTATTAGTATACACATATCGGTAAATTTTGATTAACTGTAGGAGATCACTATTCCGTAGTTGATTTTTGATATTGTGAAAGTGGACTCGAGATTTGTCTACACAAGGTACATACATGCCTATTGTTATAGACTAGTATCATGTTTAAGACTAAGGACATGGTAATATCATGTATAGGAAACCTTTTCATTAGTTCATATGGAACACCCCATAAATTTCGAACCATATTTTCGCGCTTATTTTCTAAAATATTTATTACATTAAATCATTGATTTATTTAATTTAGTTTTAACTACACAAGTGCATAAATTGTTTTTATTATTAAATGCAAAGTGCGTAACGTAAAATGTACATATACATCTATTGTTTGAAGTGTATATTTACTAAACTATTAACTATAAACATTTTTATTAAGTTTAGTTAGAATAATGTAATTATATAACTTAATTTCTCGAATTTTGGACTGGTGACGTAACTTAAAGTTAGTCGGCCACTATGCTTCATGAAGGACGAATCCGAGGGGCTGTGCTAGAGGCTTTTAGTGAGTTCCAAATCAGTTGTCCTTATGGTTTTGTAACGTTAGTATGCCGATAGTTTGAGCTCTTCATTGTTCCCCTTTAATAATGCCCATCATTAGCCCTTATTATACACTCATTTAGGGCCTGTTTTCTTCGGTATAAAACAGCTGAATTGAAATGAACTGAATTGAATTATACTGAACTAAATTGAATTGAACTGAACTGAACTGAATTGAAATGAACAGTGATATGTGAGAGTAAAAGTATTGTCCAGAGCTGAGCTGAACTAAACTGAACTGAATTAAACTGAATTGAACTGAATTGAATTAAACTAAATTGAATTGAACTGAATAGTGATAGTAATATGACATTACACGTTGTAGACTTTTTTTAGTTATTTGTTGAACTTTTTGTTTTGGAATATTTGGAAAATGGGTTTTTTTTTGTTCTGATACTTTGGGGATCTAATTAAACTTATTGGTTTTGAGACTTGTTATTTATACCTTGTGATCTATGAGAATGATTTACCCTTTTGGATTATTATTCTATTTTTGTTACTAATTCCGTCTAAGGTGTTATTTCCACCAACATCTCTAGATTGATAAAAGACCGATAGTTACATCATATGTGGATATATGTGACCACAATATAATGGCAATGCCCCACGAATGCATTTGCTCTTAAGCATTGCTTGCCATCCATCATAGCTCTAGGAAAGCGAATTTTCATAATTGGTTTGCTCTCTTGTTGTTAATGTTAATCCTTTTCTTATGATTTTTCAGATGTTTTAGGTGAATCCACTGTACGAATCCAACCTATTTTTCGTGCCTACTAAAAAAACCATGAGATGAACTGTAGTTCAAATTACTTTGACGAGTTCACTAATACCGTTGCTCACCTTATGACACTGTGGGAGACGAATATGCTCGAGTACTATGTATGTTTGAACTCTTTTCCCCAAAGTAAAGTATTATTACTTTGGTGGAAATTGTTCTATGCTAATTTTTGCCTGCTTTTTCCCCTAAAAAAATAAATTAATGCGACCAATTTTTCCAAGATAAAAATGGCACATTTCAGCTTCAGATATCCTGGTACTTTCCCTAGAACATTGCTTCTCTATTTTTTTAACATGGCTTTCTACAACATCGCTAGTTGTCTCTTCTTATAATTTTGTTTGTTTTACTCCATCCGTAACGAATTACTTGCAACAGTTTCCATTTTTGGTTGTAACATATTACTTGCAACAATTCTTTACCTTTCCATTTTTGGCAACTTTTTTCCCTAAAAATTACACAAATACCATTATTTATTAAACTTAACCCTAAATTATACTTTTATATTTTTTCCTTATATATTAACCAACAACCACACCTTCCACCATATTCACCCATCTTCCTCCACAACCACCGCATACCACCACTGTTCACCACCGTGCAACAGCGACTGATGTCGCAGACAACCACCAACATCGCCAGACCACGCCAAAACTCACCACCATCACCATTCACCTTCGCTCCACCACTGCCAACCTCCACCATTCACCTTCTCTCCACTACTGCTAGACGTCGTCGAACCTCCACCATTCACCTTCGCTCCACCACTGACAACCGGCCAAATCGCGACCAAATCGATGATGGACAAACGACCAACCATTACGGCACCAAAAATCGACCCACCCACCTCACCAAATCGACCCACCACACCAAATCGACCCTAACACCACGAATTGGACCAAGCCACCACTAGATCGAACACCGGCAAAACAGAAAACCGCCACCAAATCGACCACCACTGAAGCAAACCAAAACCGCCACCAAATCAACCAAACCAAACGATTGTAGATCGAAGGAGGGAGAGAAACCGCGATTGGTGCGACTGATTTGGCTAGTGGTGGTGGAGGATCGCGAAGAGGGATTCAGTGGTGGTGGTGGTGGTGGAGGATCGCAAAGAGGGATTCGATGGTGGTGGTGGTGAAGAGAAATTCGTTGATGGTGGGTGGTGCGTCGAGGGTGCGCCTCTGGTGGTGGTGGTAGATTCGAGGAGGGTGCGCCTCTGGTGGTGGTGAAGGTGGTTGTCTGGTGGGACGATGGTTTGAAGGGGCTGCGTTAGAGAGGTTATGTGTGGTGGGTGGTTTAATTAGTAACTCCTAAGGCTCACTTATATCCCTTAATTGTGATTAGTGAAGTTTTGCCTAAAAAACTTCTCTAGTTCAATTGTTGCAAGTTTTAGGTTACGGAGGGAGTACAAAATTTGGTAACATAGATTACAATAACATCTTCACATACGTCGGTAACATCACCAACAATACAAACTTCCAAGTTCCAAGATCAGAACAAGTAAAGCAGCTTCACATTTTATGTAGGTTGCACAAAAAGGGAAAACGCAAAAACACATTATTATGAGGACACCTAGGGAAACGTGGAAAAACCTAATATAAGTGAAAAATTAGATAAATTATTGGTTATTATAGAAGAAAATAAGAGAATGAGAAGGGATATATATAGAGTATGATTTTTTTATAAGAGATTTAGTAATTTCGAAGGAGAAAAAATAAATATTTGTAATATTCTTTTTTTAATTTTAACGGAACATATCATAAGTTTACTAGAGTTTCGGAAAACATTTCCGCCAAATTTCCGAAACAAAAACGTGTCGAGAACGAAAACGTTGACTCTAAAGAAAGTTTCCATCCATCGGAGCCTGTTATTGGTCAGTAACAGTAGTGGGTGGTGCATCAACAACATCAGGCCAAACACTGACCTTCTCTTTCTCATATTTGAGATACAATGCACTCGCAGCAGCCATAAAATAAACCTGTATAAACACTATTGATGGTGTATGATACTTTATCACGCTCTTTCCCGTAGCCAATTCCACCGTCAACAAAGCCACTAATCCTAAACCCGCCATCTGGCCATTAACCCGTTCAGCATACGGGCTGAACCCGAAATCCACCTTCAAACCGCCAGAAACCGGTTCTTTTAATGAAACTGGAGGGAGAAATACTCCGGTCCCAGTTGAACCAGACCCGGTTTGTTGCTTTCCTTTCTTTGTCTTTCGGATTTCGGCCTTTTTCCCGGTTCCGGATTTGTACCTGAGCCGGATTTGGGAGATCCGGGATTCGAAGTCGTCGTCAGAAGGGGAGAGGGAATCTGTGTCGGATTCGGGCTCAGGGTCGGGTTCAGAGGTGGCTTTGGGGATGAAAGAGAGATGGGTGGATGTGGGCCGGGTTGATGGGCGGAAGAAGAGGTGAGTGTGAGGGGAAAGAGAGGAGGATTGGGTGAGAAATTGATGGGTTGCTGCCATTGCCAAATTGTTCTTTAAGTTAAGGTGGTGAGTTTGGGTGAATGTTTGTGTTACTTTGTAAAGAAGTGGGTGGTGGATAAGGTGTTTTGTGGTGTGTGCATTGTTTTTGTTTGTGGTTCAAGGTATTCCTTAGAAAAATAAATAAATTTAAAATTTGTGAGAAAAAAGGCTTATAAAAGGTTTACTTTGGGAAAAACAACTTTATATTTTTTCTGTTTTTTTAATGTGACACTTTTTATATTTTGAGATTTCAAGTTAAATGGTGCACTTTTTTTTAGTCAACAAACTCTTTTTACCTTTCTCCTATTATATGTGTTGCCTATTGATAATTAAATATATTAATATTCAAAATAACGCATTAACAAGAGTAAAAAATGCAAATAATGCATCTATTATGAAACGAAAGAACTAGTATAAATAGATGGAATTTTCCCTATACCACATTCTTCCACTATTACTATCCAAATCCTCCCTCTTCTCACACATAACTCCTCCATCGTTTCCACTCAGTGGCGGATTTAGGATTTTCTGTATGATGGGTCACCACTAATTATCAATCACTTATAATAAATTTATTTTTATAACCAAACTTACATCATGGTAAATTTCATTCCCAAAAATTAACAAAAAGTCATATTACACACTGAATAGTAATACATAAGAAAATTATTCCCATTGTTCACCACGAGCTTCCATATTTTTGATAGTGATTAGTGATACCCTATTTTCATGGATGAACCAATCCATCAAACCTAATTAGTTTTTCTAATTAGGTCTCTTTTCGGTCCTTGAAAAATAAGAGTCAAAATATCAATAAATAAACCCAAATATTTTAAATGAACATGATAAAATGTAGAAAGAGAATATGCCAAAACAAAGCCAAAATCTCCTAAGCTAAATCGAAGACTAATTTGAGGGGACAAAAGCTATCTCTAAATTCTCCTTTTAACCTAGGGGTCCGTTTTTTCAACTTATTTTTGCTTATATGAACTTATCTCAATATATGTGAACTTATCTCAATTTAAGTGAACTTATTAAACCTTATTCGATCTTAGATGAAACCTTATTAGACCATATTCAA
This sequence comes from Patellifolia procumbens, assembly GCA_947645195.1. NCBI lineage: Eukaryota > Viridiplantae > Streptophyta > Magnoliopsida > Caryophyllales > Amaranthaceae > Patellifolia > Patellifolia procumbens. The sequence continues at coordinate 2,228,992 of CANSGD010000920.1, forward strand.
CCTTATTAGACTTTATTCAACCTTATTAGACCTTATCTAAACTTATTTGAACTTATCTGAATTTATAAAGACTGAAAATAAGTTGAAAAGAACGGTTCCTAAGTGGGATATTTATAGTGAAACCTAAGAGTTAATTAAGAAAAGAAAATAAGAGAAAAAGGAAATGAATAATGTGGATAAATAAACAAACAAGAAAAGAAAAGGAAAAGAAAGGAAAACACGACAATGTCAAATTGTCAACGAGGCATTCAGATTTTAGGCCATGACATATTCTTGACATAATCATCATCACACATCATCAAGTCTTTCATTTCCATCACAAATCACTACAATCACACACATCAACGGCCCAAAATCAACCTTCGTCCATCTTTATTGCCAAAATTCCTTTTCAATTTTTTCCTTGGTGGTGCACGTGACCCACCAGGTCATACATTGCCTCCGCCATGTCTCCACTAACAAGCAAGACCAGCTCCTCCCACAAGCTTCTAGATAAACTCTAATCAATATTTCTCTCTCCTCAACTCCACCGCCACATGAAAATACCAAATCAACCCAATGCAATTCATCAAGAGTCATATTCGCTGCGACAACTATCGTAAAAACAACCACCATTCCTCCATTAACATGCAAGACCATCTCCTTCCTCCCTTAACCATATTGAAATTTTCAAGGATAAGCCTTTAATATACTACTCCCTCCGTCCATAGTATAAGTCATGTTTTCTTTTACACAATTTCCATGATTTACCTTTGACGTTTTATATATTCAATTTCGTATAAGTGAAAAATATAAAAAGTTGATATTATTAAAGTAAATAGTAAGGCGAAACTAACAAGATCCCAATATGTTTTCTTGTATACTCCATTTGTTTCTTTTTGTTTGTCCCATTTACAGTAGCTCCAAATACCAAGAAAAATAATGTCATAAGCATGTGATTTGGGGACGACAACTAAGGCGTCCTCTTATTTTATAGTAAATATGGTGATTAATGTAAGTGAGAGAAAATTGTAAGGTGAGTGTGGGACCAAAATTGATAAAGTAGAGGTAGATGAGTACTATAATTTTTTCATATATGGGAAGATGAAAAAGTAGGACTAACAAAAAGAAACGGAAAAAAATGGAATATAGGACAGATAAAAAGAAACGGAGAGAGTATAGTAATAGCAATCTTTGGTCAAAATTTTAAAGTTTGACTCCGAGAAAGGAAAGAGGACTTATATAATGGGCCGGAGGGAGTACCTTCGTATTCAATTAGTTGCAACACTTTCTATATTAGGAAATTTCTAAATATTTGCAACACTTACTTTTTGGTAAAAAGTTTCTCTCTATCTCTTTCCAATCACATGTTTCCTACTTATTTTTTTCTCTCTACCTCTCTTCTAGACCTGGTAAAACTGACCCGACCAGAAATCCGAAATCAACCCGAAAACAATTACCCGAAATCAACCCGAGACTCGAAATGATCCACCCGAAACATGCTGACCCGAGATTGACCCGACCCGAGACTGGCCCAAATAATATTTATCGATAATTTTTCAATTTCAAGTAAAGCCAATATAAAGGTGGTGCTTTGATACCAATTCTCCCCTTAAGTCTAATACGACCAATTCATCGGTCGACGATCAAGAACTCTGTACCGTTGTTGGGACCTGGGGCAACGACCCGAAAATTGACCCGACCCGAAACTGAAAGCAACACACCCGAAACCCGACCCAACCCGAAATTGGCGTACCTGAAACTCGACTCGACCCGAAATTGACCCGATCAGAAGTCAAACTGACCCAAAATTGACCCGACACAGACCCAACCCGGTTGCCACCTATACTCTCTTCTACGCAAAAATTGCAGAGGCGTGTGTGAAAAAAAATTGTTGCAACAAATTGAGTACAGAGATACTCCCTCCGTCCCATATTAATCACAACAATAGCTTGTTCACATACCTGTAGGCAAAAATGAGTATTTGAGATGATGCATCATGCCTTCAAACATGTAGGCAAATACTCAATTGAAAATTGCTCGCCAATAAAGGGTCATCATAGGATCAATAGGCACAACCATGATCGACACACAGAAAAGCACGTAATCAGCAAAGCTGAGTACATACATAAGTAAATTAAAACACGAAACCTAATCATGATACTAATGAACAACCAAACATGATCAATAAAATACCTCAAGACTTCAACTCATAAAAAGACTTGACTTCAAAGACACACAACAGGATAAATACTTAGTAAATTGAATAGACAATGGATCGAGTTGTCCAACCAAAAACCAGTCTTCAAAAATGAAAAGACCGAGTTACGGGCACGATTCCGTAACCCCTTGACCAACGATATCAAGGAATCTTTAGAAATAAAAAATAGGGTACGATGATCAATCCGACCCCAAGAAAAGCCATGGTCTACCACTATGTACTCCAACTCATAATAGTCCAGAACTTCAGACGTGCAAAAGTCTAAAGGTATTGCTATTCACTTCCACTTTAAGTATTAGAATGTTAGTCGATGTTGGACTCTAAACAGACAACCAACACATAACACGAATACAAAAAAATATTCCTCTTTTATCTTAGGATTAAATAAGTCATCAAGCAAGTCTAATTGACCAAGAATTAATCCTCCAAATTTATTTGTTGACTTAAATCAACAATCGAAAGTCCAATGACAATAAATATACATACCCTACAAAGCCCCCGGTCTTTGCAAAGTAGTAATATAACCATAACCAATAATAAACCAACTTATATTACTCACAAAGTCCTCGGCTTTTGAGAAGTAATAAAAATATCCACTAAGGGAAATAATACCAAAATCCATAATCCAATAATAAAAATTACTAACCCATATCACACGATGGATCAAAGTATAAATACTTCCAAACAACATGCTTGCATCAAATATCCATTCAATCATGTAATAAATCATAAAGGCAATTAACATGCTCAACAACACGTAATTCCAATTTAATAGCCACGTATGAACCATAAAAGGGTTCCCTATACATGATACTATAAATAATCATAATCCTTAGGACATGATACTAGTCTAGCACATAAGGACATATACGTACCCTGTGTAGACAAAGTGAAAGGCCACTTTAAAATTCTAGAAGTCGCCTAGAGTAAATTCTCCGCCTAGCAAAACAATAATACAACAATGAAATAATATTCTAATTAATTCACGCAATATAATTTATTTTAAAACGCTTCAAAACTCGTTAAAATACTTAAAATAAATTAAAGTTCCAACCTTTAGCAACCTTTAATATAATGCTCATAAACCTATACTTTAAAACTTCAAATATCATTACTTTGATACTTAAAACTCACTTTAAACCAATAATAATAAATCTGAAATTATAATTTTATTCATAATAAATAAAAATCAGTTTTTTAATAATTCGAATAATAAAGTTTTCAACTTTATTATAAAACATATAAAACTCATAAAAACTATAACTTTAACATTAAACTATAGTTAAACATTAAAGTGGAGGATAAGGGTTAAGAAGTAAAGTAACCGAAGAAAACCACGAAGAAAACCGGAAAAACGGAAAGACACGCGCGAGAGGGGCGACACGCTGCTGTGCGGTGGCGCGTGGCAGTCACGTGGCTGCTGCTGTTTGCGGGCGAAGAAGGGGGGCAGTGCGGTGGCTGTAGTTGCTGCCGCACGAACGAAGAGAAGAGGGAGGTGGCGCGTGTGGTGGTCGGACGCTGGGAAAAACGAGAGTGAGGGTGGTGGTGGTTCACAGCGGCACGAAAACTGAAGAGTAGAGAGAGGGAGTGGGGCGTCGATTTAGGGAGAGAAGGGAGAGGCAAAATAAAAAGTGTACAATTAAGGGTTTGGAGGTATTTATAGGTTTTGCCTAAAAACCTATGGCACTTTGGTTAGCTTAGGTTTGGGCTCAAGATGATCATGAAACTTAAACAAATGGTTAGAGCTCCTCAACCCAACATTTAAAATTATTTTAAACACGACCCAAAACCTTTAAATATAATATTCAATACTTAAATTCAACCCAATAAATATAAATGATTATTTAAAATGTTGAAACAATCATTTGATTTTCAAAATAGTCAATACTTAAATAATTAAATAAAATAAATATGAAAATGATTATAAATATATTTTAAATATATTTATAAAATTCATAAAATTACGGGGGATTACATTAATGTGACAGAAAGTGATTTGATACTTTTAGGAAATTAATAGAGTAGGGGAGCAATATTTTAGTGTTTTTAAATAAATCAATTAATGAGTGTGGTACATTAGTTGGGTGATGCATAATAATATTATTAGGTCTATGCCTAAAATAGAAGTTTTGCAATTAATATGGGACAAGCACATATGAAAAGTGTTGCAACTAATATAGGACGGAGGGAGTATTAATTGACTATATCTCGAGACAAATCTAACAAGATCTCAAATAATTATATGTTATTATTATGCATTAATCATAATAAATGGATAAAAATATGTATGTATATAATATAAAATGACACTTAGCGAGTGAAAAGGAAGGGAGAAAATATATAGCAACAAGAAAATACTATGATTTTCTATTTTTAGAGAATATTACTCCACCCTAGTTCTTGGAACACTCCCACAATCCCCCCTATGTTTATTTTGGACATGAGAATTGGTTGATTATAAGAAAAAAATTATTCATCCGTTTCAAATTACTTGCTACACTTAATAATTAAAGACATAGTCATGTAGGATCTTGTTAGATTCGTCTCAATGTATATACATCTAATTTTTACTTATTGATAATTAAAAATATTAATGTCTAAAAAATACATTGGCAAGCATGAAAAGTACAAGTGTAGCAAGTATTTTGAAACGGAAGAAGTACATGAATCTCACTCTTATATTTTTTAATGTCCTAGTATTAAGTCATGAAGTTGGTCATAAAGGTGGGCCCCATTGCATAAGAGCACAGACTAACAGTAATGTGACACACGGCTCTTGCTGATGTCTCCATCTACTTTCAGCCTGTTCTATTCGACATAAAACAGCTGAATTGAACTGAGCTGATTGGAGCTGAAATGAACTGAACTATCATGAAATGATTGGAGCTGAACTGAACTGATTGGAGCTGCACTGAATTGAACTGAACTAAATTGAACTGGACTAGATAGAATTGAACTGAACTGAACTGAATTGAACTGAATTGAACCGAACTAAGCTGAACTAAACTGAATTGAATTGAATTGAATTGAATTAAATTAAATTAAATTAAATTACTATATCGAATTAAATTGAATGTAGTAAATATATAAATAATGTTTAAACAATAATATGAATATTAAATAATAATTATAATGATAGGTAATAATAATGAATAATAATAATAGTATTTTGGATATTTTTTAAATAAATAATATTAATAATCATAAATTAATAATTATAATGATTAATGATAATAATGATAATTAATAATAATTATTTTATATTATTTTTATTAATATATTAATACTTTCTCTGTCCCAAAAAGCTCTATACACTTTCCTTTTTATCCGTCATAGAAAGCTGTATACACTTCTATTTTTGGACATGACCCACCACTACTTTATTCTAGTACAATTAATAATAATTATTTTATATTATTTTTATTAATATATTAATACTTTCTCTGTCCCAAAAAGCTCTATACACTTTCCTTTTTCATCCGTCATAGAAAGCTGTATACACTTCTATTTTTGGACATGACCCACCACTACTTTATTCTTTTGAATTTTTAACCATGATTCACTAATATCTCACATCCAAATAAAACATAACCCCACTAACTCCTATCACATCTACCTTTTTACTAAAATGCAATGGATAGTCAAACAACAACTTACCATCTAAAACTAAGTGTCTGATCAATTGTATAAAGTTTTTTTGGGACGGAGGGAGTACTTGATGATGATTATATAAATAACAATAATATCTAAGAAGTAAATTAATATTACTATTTTAATAATTAGATTTACTAATATAATAGTATTAGTAATAAAAATAATGATTGTGTCGGACCGCGCAAAATTGTAACATAAACCGTTTTGACGCGATTTGATTGGTTTGTAGGCTAAAAAATGTGGGTTGATTTGTGCTTTTGACCATAACCATGTTCCTCCCTAATAATAATAGTAATAATAATGAGTAAATTTATAATAAACAAAATAATGTATAAAACTAATAATAATAATAATTAATAATAATAATATAAAAATAAATAAATAATAATACTTCCTCCGTTTTTTTTAATCGCTACACTTCTAAAAACACGGTTTCCTAGGCAAAATTTGGAAGGGTGGTTAATTGTGTATATTAGTGGGGAGCATTTGAGGGAATTACAAAAAAAACTGTGAAAGGCCGCCACCACCACCACCACCTGAAATCCCCCATCACCACCCACACCCACACCCTAACACCTACCCCTTTAAACCTCCAACCCCTGAACCTCCAGCGCGACCACCACGGCGCCACCCTCACCCTTAACGAAAACAACCACTAATTCGACCAATAACCACCACAACCCCCTCCACAAACCGTCGCAAACAACCGCAGCCCATCGCCACCACCACAGACCTTTTCGAAAACCACCACAGACCTTTTCGAAAACCACCACCAAACACCCCTTTTCGACAACCAGCCTGACTCCTCACCTCCACCTTTTCGAAAACAAGCCACCACCACCTCCACCTTTTCGAAACCCCCAACCCAGATTTCGAAACCTCCTACCCAGATTTCGAACAACAACACAAAGACGATGGTGGTTAATGAATGCACCAAAAAACCTAGAAATGCCAAAAAATTTGAACCTAAAACCTAAAAAAAAGAAGGAAATCGAACTAAAACCCAAAAATATTCGATCCTAAAACCAAAAAAATCGAACAACCACCCAGAAACTTCGATTGTGGTGAAGAAGGGGGTAAAGAAGGTGATGAAGATGGTGGCGTTGATATGGTGAGCAGTGGTGGTCGGAGAAAATGGTGGAGATGGCGGTGGTTGAAGGAGATGGTGGTGGTGGTGGTCAAAAAGGGGTTGGGGTTTGATGAATTGTTGAAGATTGATGGATGGTTGATTAATTGGGTTAGAATTAGGTAAAAGTCATTAGGTTAAATGATATGTTTATAATTAGTAATTAAGTAAGCTTTAATTTTTAAAGTAAGGGTAATATGGTAAATGCACAGCAAAAAACTTACCAAAAATAGAAAGAAAAAGAAGTGTAGTCATTAATTCCAAATTGCCAAAAATAGAAAGTGTAGCGATTAAAAAAACGGAGGAAGTAGTAAGAGTAATTAGTAAAATAAATTAGAGAACCATAATAATAATATTTAACAAAATGCTTATAATAAAATGATATGAATTGATTTGAACTGATTGGAGCTGAACTGAACTGAATTGAACTGATTGGAGCTAAACTGAATTCAACTGAGCTGAACTGAAAATAAGATAGGGAGAACATACCCTTTATTTTTGTAATTTATAATTACTTTTTTGGAAAATTGAAAAAGTAAAAGAATAAAATAAAATTACCAGTGGTAATATTTTTTCTTTATCAACCATAAATAATAATTAATATTTTTGTATAAATGCACCCCCAAACATCCATTTTTATTTACCTTGCCACATAACTTTTAAAATTTCTATTTCTCTCTTTAAATCTATAAAAATGGGTATTTGGGGGTGCATTTATACAAAAAATATTTTTTTCATCATTCAAGTGGAGGTAAGGTTTTATTTATTATTATATAATTTATTTCTCATAAATTTATATAGTAAATTAATAGTATGGAAGATAAGAGAGAGAAAGTTTGATAGAGTATGTTAAAATTATGAAAGATAGGGATGTATAATATTTTTGTGTCATGACTCATAAGTGGAACTGGGAACAATGGTGGAGTTAGAAATTTTCGAATGAGAGGGATGAATTAACAATTTGAAAAATGAATTATATGAAAGGGAGAAAATGTTAGTATAGAGATTTGAACCCAGGTTTCATGAGTTGTTTACTCGATTTGTGTTTAAGAACCAACTAAACCAAATTTATTTAATGATATTATACTAAATTAAATTATATACTCCATCTGTTCTATATTAGATGATATACTTCCTTTATTTGTCCATCTCCCATTACTTGATACACTTCAATAAATGGCATTCGAGTATAATATAAATATTATTTTTTAATATTAATGGTCCTACATATAATTAACTTAATGGCCCCACTCACTCCAAACTTTTATGATATGCCCCACCAACATGTACTTTATGTACTAAAACAAATACTAATAATCAACTACTCTCAATAAAATAAATTAGTCAAATAACACTTTTAAAACTCTGTGCCACTCAAATTGTATCATGTAATACGGGAAGGAGGGAGTATATATGTTACTCTCTCCGTTTTTTTAAGATGTACATTTTTCCATGCTGGTTTTTTTTTAAAATGGTACACTTCTACATTTTCCCATAAATGGAAGGTTAGTTCACCTAATTTTTACACTTTTCTCCTACTTTTTCTTTCCTTCTCTCTACCTTTTTTACTTTTTCCTTATTTTTACTATCATTCTCTCTTACTTTTGCATTTTTTTCCTTGCGCGCAAAAGCAAATGTAAAACGGAGGGAATATTTTTTTTTGACCTTGTGGCGGTATCGGCCCCTCCCCCCCGTTACTAAGCGGGAAGTATTTGTAAGATTCGTAATGAAATATTACATAGTTGACAGAAAGTGGTAAAAAGGGAGGGATGACACATATTTTTATATCATGAGTTAGAGTGATATAAACGAAAGCACAAACATTTTCATCACTAGGACCTTGGATAATATGTTATCATTATGCATTAATCATAATAGATAGCTAAAAATATGTATGTAAATAGTATAAAATGACACTTATAGTGAATAAAAAGGAACGGAGAAAATATATAGCAACAAGAAAATACTATGATTTTCGATTTGTAGAGAATTTTACTCCATCCTAGATCTTATAACACTCCCACCCATGTTTATTTTGGGCATGAGAATTAGTTGATAACAAGAAGAAAAAAACATGAATCTCACTCTTATATTTTTTTAATGTTGTAATATTAAGTCATGAAGTTGGTAATAGAGGTGGTCTTCATTACGTAACAGCACAGACTAATGGCAATGTGACACGCAACTCTTACTAATGTCACCACCTACTTTATTTTTGAAATTTATAATTAATTTTTTTCGGAAAATTGAAAAAGTAAAGAATAAAATAAAATTACCAATGGTCATAATTTTTTCATTATCTACCAAATGACATCCATTTTTATGTACCTTACAACACTTTCAAAATTTCAATTTCTCTATTTGAAACTATAAAAAGGGTATTTTGGGTGCATTTATACAAAAAAAAAAAATTTCATCATACAAGTGGAGTTTTTATTTATTATTATATACTTTATTTCTCATAATTTAATATAGTAGATTAATTGTATGGAAGATAAGAGAGAAAGTTTGATAGAGTATGTTTAAATTAAGAGATAACTTTTTTGTGTCATGAGTGGGAACAATGGTGGAGACAGTAATGTTCAGATGAAAATTAACAATTTGAAATAAATTGTATGAAAGGGCAAAAAATATTGGTATGGAGATTTGAACCCGGGTTTCATGAGTTGTTTACTTTATTTGTGATTAAAAACCAACTAAACCAAATCTATTTAGTGATATTAGTTATATATACTCCGTCACTGAGTGAGAAGCGTTTGTAACATTTGTAATAAAACATGATGTAATCATAGGAAAAGTGATGAAAAGAGAGGGATGACACATATTTGTATATCATTTTTTATTTTTTATTTTGAAAATTTTGTCATAAGGGACCTTTTAAAACATTTTGGTTTTTAATAGGTACCCATAAAAAATTTAATTGTGAACAAATACCCAATAATTAAATATATTTGTCATTTAGAACTCGAACTTCATTTTCCGGCAACATGGTGAACTTTCCGACATTGACTTCGTCAAAACACTATATCACTCGTACAACCCCTTTCCCATCTTGTTGCTTGAGTTCACACGCAGAAAACCCCCCAATTCTTGAGTTTACACGCAGTCCCCCCAATTTCCAATCCTCTGTTTTCGACTCGATTGATTCATAATCATAGGCATTTCAAGCACCATTTTTAGTTTCTCACTCACACACTGTTCCTGCCATTTTCATGAGTTGGTGTTACATACTATCTGCCAATTCCTAAAAACAAAAAAGCAATCACGCAGACTCCAATAGAATTAACAATAAAGATCATTGCACACTCATTTAGAAGGTATAAAATCATATTCATGTTCTCATTTCACAGTAGAATTAACATGTTATTATCATCCTTGGAGTATAATTTTAAACACTCATTTCACGATAGAATTAGAATGACTCTTCTCTTTTAACCCACAAGTACTTTACCTTTTAATTTATCTTTTAATCCACCAAAATCAAAACTTAGAGCATCAGACATGAAATATAACCGTTTAAGTGAAAGTGTTGATTTTTCAAACCAAACTGCTACAATCTTAATATGCAGACTTAACTTCAACAAACAAAGGAGGGGGTGTCTGCGTGTAAACTCAAGAAGTGGGATGGGGAAGGGGGTTGTAGGAGAGAGATAGTGTTTTGATGAGGTCAATGCCGGAAAGTTGACCACGTTGCCGAAAAATGAAATTCGAGTCCTAAATGACAAATATATTAAATTATTGGGTGTTTGTTCACAATTAATTTTTTTATGGGCATTTATTTACAAGCAAAATGTTTTAAAAGGTCCCTTATGATAAAATTTTCTTTATTTTTTAAATATAATCTCATATTTTGTCATTTATAAATATGAGATTATATTATAATAAGAATAATTTTTTGGGTTGTACTAGTACAGGGCCCCCACCTACAGATCCATTACAAGTTATACACCACCCCAACCCCCCTTTCGCCTACGATATTGAAATTTTACTTCCACCAATATTTGAACCTTAATTTTTCATGTAGAAAAAAGCAAATTATACCATTGGACATAAGGGTGTCTAGTACATATTTGTATATCATGAGTGAGAGTGATATTAACGAAGGCTCATACATTTTCATCACTAGGACCTTGGATTTGCAAAGAGAGGATTTGTTCGGTGAGGTGAAAAGTCTGAAAACACACAATGGGTAAATCTACCACATGAGCTCCATGTGGGCAACGCGTGAATGACAACTTTTCTGTTATGGAATTGATCCATATTTCAACTTCCATCTTACAAAATCAAAATTGCTTACACCACCAGCATTTATAGCTTGGACTAAGTCTATCTATGACACTACCATTTCATGAAACGATCACTGATCAAACGAGATTGCAACTTTTATGAGAGAAAAGAGAAGTCCAATAGTTGCCTCTCTTAAGTCTTAAAGCGGTTTACAATGGATAGAGTTGACTTTACTCCTTAACGTTGTATGGCGTCCGACTATATACAAACCTTAATCAAACTTTGTTGTCATATTGGAATGTTATAGACTTTACCATTTAGTCATATCCCTTTTTGTTGTCATATTATAACTAATAATTCTTTTACCTTAATCAAACTTTGGAAACAAGTGAAGAGGTCTCCAAGACTGTTTGATGTTTTAGAGGCCCGGAGCGAACTAACAATTAAAGGCCCTGAAAACCTGCTTTAAATATAATTATTATTATTATGCTAAACAAATATTTTTCGGTATTACCTATTTTCAATTTCGTACAAAAACTTAAGAGTAATACGAGTAATTAATAATAGTTTTTGTATAATTAATATAATGAAAGACTATATCTCCTCTTTTCCATTTAAGTGTTTCATCTATCAAGTTATTATAATGTCATGATTAATGATCTTTATATAATTAGAATTATATCTTGGTTCTTAATCAATCCTATACTAAGTTATCTAGGATATATATAATTAAATTTGACAAGAAAACCAAACTTACATATGTCACAAACAAAATAAAAGTTTAACTAGAAGAAGAAAATGGAAACTAATAATCAAACTTAAATCTCAAAAGAGAGAAAATGCAAACAAAGAGGTCATTGACTTACAAAAATAAAGGTTGGAAAAGAAATGAGATGAAAAATAAAGGTTGGAACTCATATGAACATGTGGAAAAGCCACAAGGCCCACTCAATAGGATTCGATCGCTCCCGCAAGAAATACAGAGTTAACTACAACTAAATTACCTTAGTTTTAAGGAAAAATTATTAATTACCACCTTTTATAAACCACTTATTGTAAATTTTCACCTCAATTTTTTTTATAAAATTACCACCTTTTATTTTCAAATCTTTTAATCTTCCCACCATTAAACGGTTTCCGTCTAACAAATCATTATGTGAGGCCCACTCTAACTGGCAACTTAAGGTTATAACTAACCTAAAGAACCCCAATTCAATTGCAAAGTGTGAATCGTAACTCTAACAATTTCAAAATCGAATTGTAGAGCAATAGTTGATCGAATTGTTCGAAACTAAAAATTTATGGCAATTTCATTCAATTAGGTCAAAATCGAATGTAGTAATGTTGTTTTCACTTAAGAAAAGTTACTCAATTTCCAGAAAAAAAGCAAATACGTGCCGAAAAATTAGGGCTTCATTGCTGGGTATTTTTGTGGGTGAATTAAGGACAAAATTTTCCTTTAACTCATTAATTTAGTATTGTGAAACCCTAATTTTATGTTCAAGCTTTAATTATGCATTATTAGTAATAATTTCTAATTTGTGGCTTTATTTTTCAAGATTAGCACTTGAAGGTGAAATTAGAGGCTTTGCAAGGTTCATATGAAAGTTGTAAAATGCATTTGGTGATGTAAAAGCATGAATTATGTAGAGCAAGAATGCTGATTTTGACAAAAAGGAGGTTGATTTGGTCCACTTAGTCCACGTTCTTCGAAAATGACGATACTCTTGGGCCCACTTTGCTGCTCGGTTATGAAGAAGAAGACAGAGATAGATTCGTATGAGTAGGAGAGAGAGAGAGAGATTTGGGTAAAAAAACCCTAGTTGTGATGGTAAATGAAAAGGGAATCAGAGAAGAGAAGAAGAGAGAGAGGGTCGAAGTTGAGAAATGAAAACAAGAATGAGAGATGGAGGGAGATTGAAATTAAAAGATAGAGTGGGCCCCACATAACGATTTGTTAGACGGAAAACGTTAAATGGTGGGAAGATTAAAAGATTTGAAAACAAAAGGTGGTAATTTTAAAAAAATAATAATTAAGGTGGTATCTTACAAAAAGTGGTTTATAAAAGGTGGTAATTAACAATTTTTCCTAGTTTTAATGACCATATATTGCTTTTGCTGTTTATATTTATTTTGTTTGATGGAAAATCAGAACTGGGCCTTCCTCTCCCTGGGCCTGGGCGGGCACCCCGTCTGCCCTGCCCCAGTGACGGCCTGACGGGCCTGGAGGTCTCCATAATACTTGATGATGATAATAATAATAATAATAATGTTTATAATAAATAAATATTATTACAATGATAATAAGAATTATTAATATGATAATAACTATTGTTATGTAGTAATAGTAATAATAATAGTGATATTAATAACAAGTAAAGATATAATTAAAAAAAATATCTAGCAATAATAATGTAATAATAATAATTACTCCCTCCGTCCCAAAAAGTTCTATACACTTGGTCGGACACATAGTTTTATATGATAAATTGTTGTTTGGTTATCAATTATCAATTGTATTAAGAGGAGTTAGTAGAGTATTATTTTATTTGGATGTGAGAGGAGTTAGTAGAATATTATTTTATTTGGATGTGAGAGGGTAGTGGGTCATGGTTGAAAAGTCAAGAAAAAGTAGTAATGTGTCATGTCCAAAAACAGAAGTGTATAGAACTTTATGGGATGGAAGAAAAAGAAAAGTGTATACAGCTTTGTGGGACGGAGAGAGTAGTAAAATATATTTGATTAGCAATAATAATAAGATCAACGAGATTAAGGCTAAACTGAACTAATTAAAGTTTAATTAAATTAAACTGAACTAATTAAAACTGAATTGAACTGAAAATAAGTTAGAGAAAAGATACCTTTAGTTAATAAGAAAACAGAAGCTATAAAATGTAGGTTAGAAGGTTAAATAGTAAAAATATAGCATGTTAAAACTTCTTTAGAGAAACTAGTTTAAAATTTTCAAAATTAAAGAAAAAGATCAAATCATAAATATCTACGAATACACATTTGGACCATATGAGATATGACGAAAGACCCATTCTATCAAACTAGACTTACGAAACTAATTGTGCCACAAGAAAACAACATTGACATCAACAAGTCTAATTTGGTGTGACTACTGACTTTCTCCACCCTACTTCATTGTCGAAATCTTGCATTTAAGGCATGATTAATTATACACCGCTGAAGTCAAGACTTAAGTTACTTGCTGCTAATAACTTTCTAGAAAAATCCCCTTTATTGTAACTACTAGAATTGGGTTTAACTCTAGTCCCCACTATTTCTTGCATAACATCTCAAATCAAACAACCTTGTTAAGGATATTAAAAACTGCTAAAGCCTCTAGTGCTATATTTTCTGATTTGTCGAGCGAAAAAAAAGCAATAATTTAGACATGTCTTATCTCCCGAATATCATTTTCATAAACTTTTTACCAACTAAGTTAACTAGCATCCTTATTCTTCACAGTACACTATATTATAAAGCAACCATATATTAAAGCAACATGAAGTATGTGTGAATGTAGCTTTTTATTTGAAGACTTATCAGGATTTTAATCAGCTATGACTATTTCAAAGCTTGGCAAAATAGTTAACTTGTGGTTCACCAAAATGCATAATGCACAACATTAAATCAGAAACAAGATACAATTGGTTGGTGAACAAAATTTTGAAAAAAAATATAAAATCTGCAATAGGACAAAATCTTCATGTCAAACTTTCGCAATGAAAGTAGTTGATCTGATAAATGAAATTTGAGTTGTATATCTTATGAGGAAATTTATGAAACAGTTTTACACCAAACTCCAGCTTACTTCCCACTGAATTCAAAATTAACATCAAACTAAATTAAAAAATAATTATAACTATAGTAATAAAATGCACAAAAGGATCAGCCCATAACCCAAATTAAGGCAATCCTAACAAGTAAATTGATCAAATTTTTACCTCCTCTTGTTCTTGCTTCCCAGTAATAAAGAAAAGTAAAACAAAATCCTAAAGAAAAAACCCCAAGCAACAGTAACCCACAAGCAACCCCATTTGGTCAAGTCAGTCACCCCTTGTTGTTGAAGTATATCAGCACCGGTGGTGACACACGTCGAGGGTGTTATCGTCATCCCCAACGAGCCGCTAATGGTCTGCAAGAGCCGTACTTTCATGGCATTAGGCACGGCTCCAAGCGGGGTGTTGTCGAAGATTTGTACACCCCGAATGAAGCACTTTGTAGGGTCTTCAAACTCATTTTGTAGGACACCTTCATAAGGGTACTTAACTAAAGAAATATAGTGGAACCATATCCAATAGTTTGGAATACGATCACGGTTGATGAAGAAGCCCGAAAAGAGGAGAAAGTAAGCTAAAATGGCCACAACTATGACATAACCAAGCATGACATGAGGGACAACCCCTGAGAGGAAGGACACGAACGAGTTACCGGCCCAAAAAGAGGCTAAGATGATTCCGAAGTAGAAGAAGAACCCCGAAGCACCACCGTCTAACCCGACTGCCCAAAATGTTGTGGCTGCAAATGCAAAGGATAAGAACACCAAGGAAGGGAACGCGGTGAGGGCATGTGACAGAACATAGGAGGACCGACGATAGGCATTGTAGGCCGTCTCCCGCATAAATATGTATCTCTCTTGGAGGAATACTGGGAGAGCATCTGCACAAGTGTAGAAAGTTGTAGACATGGCGAAAGCGAAGAAGCCTAGACGCTCTTGCACACCTTTAGGAGAGTTATCCAGCTGCCAAAACATAGTTGCAAGTATGAACCCTGTGACTAGGACAGCTCCAAGTCGAATGCCGAAAAGCTCTGGCGTTCGACGGGAGTTCATAACTGACCTTTTGGAAAGAGTGACTATCTCATTCCAGAAAGGGTTAGCAAAAGTTGGGACCATTGACGCGGGGCTAGCATCAGCGTTAGTAGCTCCCGAGACAAGTTTCCCTCTAGAGATACTTGCGCTAATAGCCTCTTTTAGAGACAGGCCACCCCTACTGTCTAGGGGTGCGCCTTCGATGTTTGGTAGGACACTTCTCTTCTTCATCTGCCACCCTTTGTGGAATTCGACTAGCGCTTTGGCGCCTCCCGGAGCACCCTCCAACTCTCTGATCAAGTCCAAGGCGTACTCCGACTTGTTCTCATTCTCCGGAATTGAATGCCCAAACTCCTCAAAGTACCCTGGTAAGTCCGATGGCGAACCGCTGAATACCGTCTGTCCTTTAGATAAAAATATAAGTCGGTCCAATAATCCCATTATACGGTAGCTAGGTTGATGTATTGACATCATAACAATACTACCACTTTGAGCTATCCTTTGTAACACTTTAATCACCATAAACGCGCTTGTGGAGTCCAACCCTGAGGTAGGCTCGTCGAGGAAGAGAATGATGGGGTCATGAATGATGTCGATACCAATTGACACCCTTCTACGCTCTCCACCCGACACCCCACGATGTCCTTCATCGCCTATTATGGTCTTGGCCGCGTTCCTTAGCCCAAGCTGATCAATCAGTTGCTGGACTCTAGCCTCCTTCTTAGACTTCGACAGGGTTCGAGGGAGTCGAAACTCTGCTGAGAACATTAGTGTCTCCTCCACGGTTAGCATGGGAAAGAGCAAATCATCCTGCATCACATAAGCTGATATAACTTTGAGTAGCCGTGACTCAAGTGGTTCACCATTCAAGGTTATTTTTCCTTTGAGACTACCCCTTGCAATACGGTTTGCAAGGGCGTCGATGAGTGTCGACTTCCCCGACCCACTAGCCCCTAGCACGGCCATGATTTCACCATCTCGCGCCTCACCAGAGATATCATTCAAGAGAGTTTTCGTACGAGAGAACACCCCGTTGTTGCCTCTAGGGAGCTGATCTCCTGGAGCTGGAACACGGGAAGTGATGCCTGGAATTAGCATTTTCTTTGTGACTTTGACATTGTAGGTGAGGTTCGAGAAGCGAAGAACAAAAGGGAGGGCCCGTGCATCAGGGTTCAGGGCAAGTGCATGGTGCACGGGGGTTTCATCCCCCGTGTCTTCCTTTCGAGCATCACCTACACGCTTCAAGAGCTGGCCAAGTGTAGGTGAAAACGATACACGACGACCACCACCGCTATCGCTACCACCACCGTTGGACTCAAGGTCCATTGTATGGTAGTGTGATGATCCAAAATAAGGTAAGAGAGTAGGTGATGAAGAGGCAGAATTATCATCTACAACACGGGACATTTTAGTGGTACCTCTTAGGATCTCCAGCTTTATAGCCCTCTATATATATACTCCCAAACAATGAAGTGAATACACTATATATGGAAATTGAGATTTCTTTCCTATGTTGTAATAAAGGATTTGTTTGGCAAGTGGGAAAACTTTAACTCCCCCTTGTTTAACTTGGAATGCTAAACTAGTTTGAAATGCATAATTTGATGGAAAATGTGTATATATAGGAATATATTTCAGACAATAAAAAATTGTGAGTCGGTTTTTGTTCTTGTTTTGTTTAATATAGTTTGTTGTGAATGTGAAATTGGGTGTGAGAGTGGACAAACCGTAGAAATTAGCATACTTAAAAGAGGGATGGGAGGGTGAGAGAGAGGTGACCTAAAACCTCCTAATCTATTGTCAACACGTCTCAAATTTCTTGAGTGAGCACATCACATGAAATCAAGGCTTGTAGTAAAAGGGTTTGTTTCTTTCATTTATTATTATTTTATTTGAGAATATGAAAGGGCCAGTTTTATTACTGTTATATTTTGACGTTAATATTTATAATTGCACAATTTTGACCAATTTCAGTAACGATTTATGTACAAAAAATTGTAAATAGATTACAATTTGAAAAATCCAAAACCATTTCAACTAATAGCATTCGTCTTCGGATAATAGTAATAATTAATATATATTCAAAATAAGATGTATAAATAGTGTCAAATTTTAAAGTGGAACAAGCGGTTCACTATAGGAAAAGTATTATTTTATTTCAATCTTTTACCATTGGTAGTTATTTGTGATGTAATGAAGACATGTGGCAAAGTGGGTATTTAATTTTGCTAGTCATGGCTTTTGTAATAGAGTATGGAAAAAAGGGTGGAGGGATGGAGGAATTAGGTGTGGGTGTTAATCTACTGTTGGGATCCTTTAATAATTTGGTCCAAGTAAAAAGGGCGGCTTTCTAGTTCTCTTGCAATCTTGCTACTTCATTACCTTTGTGTCACTCTTCCTTTTCATGTTCTCATGGGAAGAACCGACGAACTGAAGACTTTTTGATCGCTTAATCGGTTAGCTCTTACCTCTTTAATTACGGGGAAAATTAGGGACCCATCTACATAAATGAAATTGCATCAATATTTAAATTTAGGTGAGTACTTTTTTCTAGGGAAGAAAAAGTATGTATTAATTAACCTACCATTAAATATCAAGTTAAAAAGAATCAATGAAAACCTATATCCTTCGTGTTATAATTGTTGAAACACTTTAAGTATCATGCTTTGTAATTCACGTCTTTGACAATCAAAATTTTTGATTTATCTATTCATTAAAAAAAATTATATTATAAAAAACATATGTTGAGACTAACCGAACAAAATATTACATAATAGTTTTTGTATTATAAGTAGAAGAAGCAAAATCAAAGTAAGCATTTAAATAGTACGAAAATCAAAAGACTGCAAGTATTGTGAAAAGGATGAAGCATATTAGTAAAATACCAAAATGTTATCTATTTGTAAACCTACCCAAATTTACCCACCTCAAAAATTTGACTCTAACTTACTTGAATTCCTAGCCTATAAACAAGATTATCAGCCAAAAAATGATTTAATGAAACTCAAAAAACTCGGTAAAATCAAAGTCCACTCATTTTTGACCTATATAAACTCATCAATAAATATTCAATAATGAAGATTTTAAACAAATTTACTTACTAAATGAAATAGATTTTGATTGGAGTATGGGGGGCTTGAGCTCACCTTTGAAAACTTTAAATAATTTTAACAATTAAAGTAAAATTTTCAAAAAAAAAAAGTAACCTATGTATCCCAAGGAATCAAAGTTCATGTAATTCTTTCCATACCAGGAATTCAAAGAGGAATTGGTTAATGATGGAGTGGGTGCATCAGTTTGTTCAGTTTGCATGCAAACTTCTTCTAATATTCCGTGGGGACTTCCCGCTTGTCTCCGATACACTACACCACCTCCCCTGTCCAATCCATACTCTGGTGTCATTTTCATCCAAGGATAATCTTCATCATCATTGTCCATCTTCAAATCTTTCTTTTCTTATCTGCTAGATCCCAATCCTTCACGCAAACATAAATTTCAATGCTTTTCGAGGGGAGTCGGGATTTTTTTCATCAGGAACTCTTCTACCTGCACTAAAAGGTGGCTCATAAACGATTGTCGAGGCAAGGACTACAAGTACATTTCTTGCAACCCGTGGCAATTGACATATCACATTTACATATAGTTTTTTGCATTTAGATTGCATTTTAGAGCATTTTGACTCATTATCATGTTCATATCAAATAACAAACTCAAATTTTGCTTTTCAACTCCAATTTGGTATGATATCATGCTTGATGAATTTCATATATTGAGAATATATATGGAGCATGATTAGGAAAGCTTGAACATTAAAAACACATGGATCAAGTTGCATGAATATCGCGGCCATCTTCCTTTACTTATGTTTTCCTTATTTAATACTACCTCCGTTTTTTCACTCGCATCATTGAACCAGTTTATGCAATCCATGACACAATTTAGATGTTAAACATCTTTAATTATATACAATAAAAAAATTATACAAAATAGATTTTAATAATCTATACATTTTGATACGAATCTAACAAGATCTCACATACTATATGTTTTCTTACATGTAAGTCACAATATTGATTTAACTGGACATGAGTGAATAGTGTGAAAGATAGAACAATGCGAGTAAAAAAAACGAAGTATTTTTTAGTACATTAGTTTATATTCTAGTATTCTTGTATAGGTTTAAAGTTTTATTATTGAGTTACTACAAAATGCATAATCTCACATTTAAGCCTTTTTAGAGAAAAATGATAAATAAAATGATTCTTCACTACTAGATATGTCCCATACTTTACCTTACATGGCTACACATACGCAAAAAAATATCAAAGTAACATCAAGCTTCTTTTACTAACCTAGAAAGGAAGTAATCTTTAGGTACCGAGATCAGTAGAAAGATTCAGCCCAAAAGCCCCATACTTTATTGACTTTAGTGGAGGAGCACATTGATTCACTACCGCAAATTTTAGGGCAACGAAGACAGGCAAAGAGAAAGCTCCACGCTCCATCTTTCCATTTGAAGAGAATGAGATCATACCTTTCACACATGAGACATGACTTCTAAATTTAGAAGCTCAAGGTGAAAGAAACAGGACAAACGGCTACAGAATTACAAACTCGAAGAAACAGAACCAAAATGGTAAAAATGATGATAAAACATCAAAATCCTCAAGAATTTTAGCCTTTCAGAAACAGTAGAGCACATTTTGTGGAACCGTAATCTACTGCTGAGTTTATCACCATTACCATCGAAGGTCAAAATACTTCAAGCGTGCGCCAGTAGTAGTTCGGTGCAACCATAAGCTTGCTGAGATGTTCACACTAAAGGAGTTCAGTTGACTTTCATCGTTCTAATACTACCCGAGTATCATTAGTCGTCTATATTCCATAAAGAATAAAGACCAGCAAACAAGAGCCATTGTTTGGAGCAGAAAGCAAAATAAGTCACCTACAACGTGCAATTTTAGGCATCTAAAATATCTTTCCTTCCACAGGATGCTCTGAGAAATCCGCAATATTAATTACACAACAGTAACTGACCAGAATGCTTAAAAGCAGTAGAAACCAATGGTTCTGTAATTTGACTAGTGGGTACAAAGAAGGTTATATGGACTTACCATTCTCCAAAACAAAAAACCAAAAAACCCAGGCTTTTACATCTGGTCATCCGCAAAGTTAGCAGCCAACTCCCAGTAATGACCAACACCAGCATCAAAGAAGACTTTGCGGGCAGCAGCCTCAGTTCTGCACTCTTTGACGGAGAACCGGTCAAAACTTGGTTTTGCTGTACTTCCTTGCCACACCAAAAGACACTTGTTTGCTGGTTTTTCCTCGTCTTCATCTTCCTCCCCGTCCTCAATTTCCAGCTTAGCAGCCCAATTTATCCGCCGAAGCATCAGCTTCCCATACCTCTTGATGGATTTGCTCCCACCTTCAACAACCACCACACTAAAACCCTCGGAAATGACAGCACAGCCAGTTAAACGATTCTCCTGCGCGTTGATGTCAACCTTAAACCTATTTTGGGGGTGTGAAAGGTCATTGATCTTGTAGACTGATACAATAGTCTCCAAGGTATTCGAATCTTCAAACAGCTTCCTCTCTTTCTTTTCACGCTTCTCAGCAGGTGTGAGTTTGCGAGCAATGTTCCTGTCCACATGAGCCTGCTCACGTTCAGCAGCTGCAGCTCGAATTTCCATCTCCATTTTTGTTGGGTCTTGGGTTGCCTCAGAGCCCAAAACTTTCATGAGGTTACTCATTTTGACTTTAGGTTTTGGGGGCTCAAGTAAACCTTGCCTAATCATCTCCTGCCTGTCCTTCTCCTTAGCCAAACGGCGCTGTGTGCGAAGTTTCTTTTGTTCCTTTTTGGTAAGTTTCAGGGGTTGAGGCATTGGTGGGGCAGGCTCTGCAGGAGGCTCGATAGGTAGGGGGTGTTCAATATAGATCGTAATCTTCTCCATCTTCAACTTATCTTCGTGATTGGTGCCATCATTAGCAATATCAGCATAATCACCCGACCGCAATAGAGGCACATCCCTGAAAACACATCAGTACAGTTAACAAAAGATTAAAAGATGTCCAGAAAAAGCAGATTAAAGGATGTCATATGAAAATGACGGTACAATTCAGCTTTCAGTCTAATTGTGACTAGGCACCATGTTACCTCAGAATACAGTATCCATTTGCATTTAACATTATTGCTTTATAATGGGCGTATAAGAAACAAGGTAACATTAGATTCTCATGGCAGAGGAAACCTCACTAGTTCTTTCTTCTGCAAACAAAATAATTTACTTGTTAGAAGGGATTGGTTTATAGCCATTGTGACATCCTACGCCATTGGTCAGAAAACGCGCACATTACGAGGCAAAATCACCAAACCAGAGACCAAAAGATTTCAACAAAAAAAGGGTTAGCCACAAATGGTATATCAGATGAAAACAAAAGCACGGCATAGGTTCTTTCTCTTAGCTGAGAAACTTCTGAGGAAGTATTCCAGGACTTGCCCGCTCGTTCGCTAAGCTTCTTACCTTTCCCTCATAGGACTTATGTTGGAGGACCCATAGCATGAGACTTACAAGCCAGCTTCAAACTAGGGATGTAATAAAGAGGAATTAACCTAAGCCCTTCCTGCATAATAGCCAGGAAAACTAATTTCAAGTTTCCAAAACCCTCTGTGGGTGCCAAAGGTAACCATCAAGAAGTAGACATCAGTGATCTCTAACATTTAGGGTTCTGATGCTGACCACCAAGGCAGAAAGAAAGGGTAAAACACTAAACACTCCATTGGCAGTGAAGATATTTCTATGTATACGGACAAATACAAAATGAAATCTAAATATAGAATCATGAGATCTACAAATTCTCGGACCATATATGACTTTAGCCTTGTTACTGTTTATTTAGAGGAAGGGGAGTAGAACGGACATTCTCAATTGACTTTTAAATACAAGAACCATTTACAAGCCTACTAGATCACTTAGGCTCCCCAAAAACAAGCAACTAAGAAAGTGCAGAACACGCCCACACCACTAGTAGAAAATATTAACACACAATGACCACTAACCATGAACTCCTATCTAATAGGAACTACTAATTAAGACTAATTTTGGAGCATGTTCTCAATACGCACACATTGCTCCAAAATTTGTAGGAGCCAATTCCAACGCCTGACATCGCTAAGTACCCATTGTTCGCGTAGTTTCCTTCACTTTCACCATCCCATTATAATGAAGATCATCAGAAGTCTTAGACTCCTTTATGATTATCAACTACAATTCGAAACAAACCACTGTACCGATTTCTATACACCCGCCTTCTAATCACAAAGCTCTTCGCCTCTTCATAAATATTGATCTTCATGGAGCAACTCGCTCTAACAGTCAAGTAAGAGCATTTCTTTCTAACCCTACATATAGGCACCCCTTTCTTGCCCTCAGAGTGCTACATGGAACCCAAATCTTTTTTTCCTTTTTTCTACTTCATTTTACTCAAAGGGTCTAAGCTAATGCTCATGATACCATATCATAGTTTATTAGAAAAGAGGGGAGTAGAACAAACATGGAGAAGTTTTGCTTTAGATTTGCTCAACATATTCTAAATGTGAATTAAAAAGCAATTTTATCCTCTACAATAGTACTTGGGCTCTCTAAAAACAAGCAACTAACTTGGAAGCGTGAAACATGCCCACAAATCTAGTAGTAAATATTAACATAATGCTAATTAAACACAATGATCACCAACCTTTAACTCCTAACTATTAACTTTGGGGCATTTTCTCAGCAAGCCTAACTTCTATTCTCACGAGTATACACGGCATAGCCCTTTGTTGATTCAAGAAACCTTTTTTTCTAAAAGGTAATTTAAGTATTTAGTACTTCTTTATTTATTTGTCATATACTAGGTAGACAGCACCAAACAAAGAAAAGGTCATCTGACTAAAGTGAAGTGAAGATGTGAGTCGGGCAAATTAGTCACAATAAAATAAATTTACTCTTGTTTTTATGATTTATGTATCGAATTTGAAAAAAGATTAAGGGAAAACACGGTGTAACGGTCTCATAATGAATGTTGTGTAAGGTGTCGGATGTAGAGTTCCAAAAAAGGAAGTAGTAAATAACATGAACAAGCTTAAATGAGGACTAGATGGAGCCATTAGAGAGCATTGAAATACAAAAGGAAAAAGATTAGGATGACATCATGAAAAATATACAATAAGCGCTAAGAGGAGCAGCGGAAAAATAGATATTAAGGATTGCTTTACCTATTCTTGATTTATCACTTGAAATTTGATTTTTTTTATCTCTCTTTATGAGGATCTGACTCCAGACCAAGTCAAGATGGACGTATTAACCTGAGGATGATGGGGCAGAAGTGTCAAAGGAAGAAATTCGCGGATGCGGACGCGGATGCGGTCGCGGTCGCGTTCACGGTAACGGTAGCGATGAAGCGGGAGCGGCTTGTAACGGTCGAATAGAGACTAATCAGTGTTGACGCGGCGTGAATTTTTTGAAAAATTCACACAATTAGTATTTTAACCTCAAAATGGCATTTTTGAAATTTTATAAGTATTCTTATACCTTAATTTGACCAAAGCAATCATAGGAGTGGGTTACAACTTACACATAGGGTGAATAAAATATTACTTTAAATATGAGATTCATATCCTATTATATATATAAATTGATACTAAATCATATACTACCTCCGTTCCATGTGTATTGCAACCTTTGACATTTTGCACTATTCATACACTACCCTTTGACCTTCTTTTGTGATTTATACACAAGGATAAATATTGTCATGTGGGATCTTGATGGATTTGTCTTGATATATGCTTAATTAATATCAACTTTTTATAATTTTTACTTAAATAAAATTAGAGATATTAGCATCTAAAGTAGTGCGTTGGGGCGTAAAACTTCCTATGTTGCAATACATATGGATAGGAGGTAGTATATATTATTCAACTCGAAAGCCTATTGGTGTGTCTCTATTGTTTTTATGCTACTATGCATATTTTTCCTTTCTCTTTTTTTGACCAATTTTGATATGATAACGGATGTAACGGGTAAAAAAGCGTTCTAACGCGGTGAGTCACCGTTATGTAACGGACAACGCGGCGAGTTGGACGTGAATTTCATCGCGGCATTACGTAACAGCATTTTCAAAATCCGTTACATAACGGACGTTACGTAACGTAACGGACGAGTTTTGTTTCCATGGGCAGTTTCCATGGGCAGAACACAAGATGGAGCTTTTGGAATTTCAATTGCTCAATGGTGCTTAGGTCAATCACGTTCAATGTGAAAAGGAACCATATTATATCCCTTTGGCTCCATAAATATAAATGTTTGTAATGCAACACTTGACTATGATAACGAGATGGGTGAGAATAATGCTTTTAAATTTTTCACCACATAGTGGCTAATGGAGGATGGCGAGAAGTTTAAAATTGATGATGATGTTTACCCCGCTCCTCCTTTTTCTCCAACTCTAATGAACTCGATGTTACAAAGAGAGGAAGCTAAAGAATTTCCAACAACAATAGTACTTCAGAAAATTCTATTGAGAGTTCTAAGAGTTTTAAGAATGAAACAAAATGGGCTAAACGTTGATGGACAAACTAGGAACCAAAGCAGAAGTTGTGACCGAGAGAAACATTATGGAGTTACTGACCTTGAAGCTTAGTTTAAAAAGGCGCGAGGAGTACCCAGGTGCAAGAGTAACATTATGGACTTAATGAACCTCAAAGCTTAGTATTAAAAGGCGTGCGGAGCACCGAGGCGCAAAAGCTCTTAGGAGATTAGGCAGGAGGCACATCACAAAGGCGCGTGCATTTTTGTTGGCGAGGCGACTTATTTTCTAGTTTTAATACTTTATTCTTCTTTTTATGGTTTTGTGGTATAAAATATTTTATTTTATCTTACTTTTTGCAAATTATGTAAAAATTGAGGTTCAAAGAAGGGGTAAAAAATTATAAATGAATAAAAAGAATTTTTAAAAGCCAAACCATATGGTGTGATAACAAAAAAGTTACTGCTAGTTGGGTCTAATATGAAGAAAGCAAACGAAAGTAAGTACCAAGTAACTACAGTGACGACAAAAAGTAATATCATATGATGACGTATGCCATTTGAATAAAGAGGGAAAAAAAAAGACGTAAGTGGTAAATACTTTGAAGCAACACGAGAAGGACAAGGAAAACAATCAACTCATCTAGAAGAAAACAACCACCTACACCTCTGGTGGTCGTCGATGACCGACGAAGATCATTGTAAACCTCTCACCGAAGGTTTCTATCAGAGTTCAAGTGGCTAAAGTTATTCAATTTGGAATCATTAGAAAATTGGGGTTTTAACATTTTGGGCCTTTTTTATTTACGGTTCAAACTAAAGCAATTATATGAAATTAAGTGAGGAATTGTGGTCGAATTGGACTAAAAAGGCTATCTTATTTTCACATTCAATGTCCAAGTTCTCCTAGAGCTGCTGAATCCTTGTTTTGTAATCACTAGCAAGAAGAAGATCCACGAACTCTACAGTACCAGCTTGAAAGCCTCGTCCTCTCCTCGGGGAAAGACCCTTTATATAAGTATTAATTTCAAAATTATTTTTTTTTAAAACTCCTAATCTCAGATCTCCTCTTTCTCTTTCCTATTTTTACAAGAAGTGGCAAAGGCAGCATCGCCTTGCACCTCCACCCAGGGCACGCCTAGGTGCATCTTGTACAACCCCTCTCGCCTCCTTTCCATAATGCTTTTTTGTGCGCCTCCATCTGCTTGCCGCCTAGGCTCGCCTTCTAAAACTAAGCCTGGAAGAACATATAGTTTGATTCTTCTGCACTTTAGGTCAATCTTTATATGACCATGCAAAATATTTAGTGGTTTGTTGTTAGATATGGATTTGCCAGCTTAATTGTATTGCAAAATATACGAGGTGTAGAAATGCTTCCTTTTTGGGCTCAATGGCTTGTGCAATAGGTTATAATTCTTTCCATTATGTTAAAGCTACGTAGCATCGAGACGAATACTAGAACGGGGACAGGTGAAGGAACAAGGAAGAGAAAACAGCAAATTTGATTTAAGTACAGCGAAAGTGAAAATGTAAATCAGAGAAAATCAATATCCATTTATAGAGAGGTATGAGAAACGGCAGTAATAGATAATATGATCATGAATTCTTCATAGATATAATTTCAGTGTTGCTATAAACGTATAGTAAGTTTTGTTCCTTCCTGGTTTCGAAGTACAGAAATATATGGGGTTAAACATTTAAAGCTTCGAATAATTAGCTTCATCCAATAAAATTGAAAGGATCATAATACATGGAGAGAAAGACTAAGGGTTGTACAGCTTTTGTTGGTTAAAAAAAGAAAAGAATTGTAAAGCTGTACACCTCTTGGCTCTTCCCCCTACCTTTACTCTTCAACACCCCACCCCACCCCCACCCCCCCCCCCAAAACCAAAAAAAAGGCTTTGTCTCCCACCTTCAAGTGAAAAGAAGTAAGTAAATGGTACAACGTCAATTTCATTTAAGCATTCCGCATGAGAAAGTAGTCAGCTGCCTAGCTGGGGCCTTTGGTCGGCGAACTAGAGATGGCCATCAAGATTTTAGATACTTGGAGAGAGAGGCGAGAACAGGTAAGCCTTAGATCTACATGTAAAGTAAGTTTTTAATCCTATGAAATTTCAATAAAAAATAAAGCCTGGTAAATCTCTAAGTTTTGAAGACAGTTGACAAGACATCGCCAGTTCTTGCCTCATCCGTACCCATCAGAATCCAATGTCCCCACCAACTCCATGGTTGCTTCAGAAATATTTTTACCCTATACCTAACTCATACCCGTCCTTGATATGGTAGATAGTTACCCGTGCTTCATAGATGTGTAGTACATACACAAGGACCCACGATTTACTTAATAATTCATAATGAATAAAAGAAATATGATATGTACATGGAAAACATTGCTTTAAATAACCTAACGGCCTACTAGCCCCCGAGATTGCCAAGAGGCAGCAAACAGACATTACACATGCAACTGAACAATAGGTTCATAGTAGCACGCAACGAAAGAAATCATGATTCCTTGATAAAATGATACAAGGATGCGGCAGTTCTAACAATACTAAACAGCAGTGGTCCAGTCGACAAATATCAATGTATGATAAAGCTTGAGCTTTAATAACATATTAAGGACTCCTTAAACAATCAAATTCTCTTAAGAAGAACCATAATACTTACCACCATTCAACTTCTGGAATTGACTCCTTTGGCTTCTCTTTTGTGATGACTCTTTCTGAAACCTCGATCAAATTTGGATTAATATTTGGCTCCGCCTTTGCCTTAGCCAGCTGTGCCTGCTTAGCTTTCAGCTCCTTGGCTTGGGCTTCTCCAAATTGACTCTACAAGAAAACCAAATCATACATAGATGCGCAAGAAATAGGAAACTAGAATGCAAGACAAGATATCATAGCAAGAGGTATGTACCTTCAGTTTGATAATTTCAGCATCCTTTGACCATTTACCTTCCTCAACAAACTCGAAGGTCATTCTCTTGGGCCTAAGAAGCTTGCTTTTGTCGATACCCATCCTTGGATCATAATGAGGGTTCTTTTCAGGATCAACTTCGAATTCTGGCTTGTGAATCAGAAATGCATCTTTTTTCTGCTTGTTAATATTCACCTGAAATACGTGTAAGAAAACATATCAGTGACCAAACAGATTATGACACACTACTGGGAACAATAAGCAAGTACACACCAACCTTAAGGGTACTCAGATTGCTTGGTTTAGACATATTGATAATGTTACCATGCTCATCAATTTCCCTTCCGAAAGCATCCAAGCGAAGAACAGGAACCTTTGCAGGTTTTTGAAGCACAGCATCATCAGGTGGAGGCTGCCCTGGGAAGAAATTTATCAAAGGAGCAAATTCTGTATCATGGTGGAAACCCATTTTGGCAGCAAGTTCCTGTGCACGCTTCACAGCTTCATATTTGGCAGGGTCTATCATGCCAACTGGCTTAGCAGAAGCAGCAGCTGCTGCAGGAAAGGTAGATGGACCTGCCAAGAAACCACTAACAGGCAAGCTGGCGGCTGTTGATGATGATGGCCTAATCCCAGCAGCACTAGAGGCTCTAATTTCTTCTTTTAAACCCATTTGTGAGCTAACAGCATTGCTTGAGCTAGCACCTCTGTTTAACTGTCATCCCCAAAGAAACACATAGATTAATCAGTACATACCAACAGAAGAGTGATTGAAAGGCTGATTTTTTACTTAAATGACTAAGGAAACAAAGATTGCTATGAGAGAAGAAAGCTTAAAATAAAACACAAAAAGATTATGGTTGTATATGTGAAAAAGAAAAAGGAATTTACCAAAGGAATCTTCTTCAGCTTTTCAGCGAGTTCCTTCTGCATCTGTAAAGCTTTTTTAGCTTTCGCTAAAGCATCAAGGGACAGATTTCCACTCTTGCCAGCAGTTGAAGGTGTCCCATCTGTACTAGATTTGCCAGTAACCTCATGAGACCCAGTAATATTAACTCCCTTATTTTCATTGGTGGTAGAAATTGAAGATACCTTGGTGGGAGCATGATTATTCGCAAGGTTAGTTTCAGAAGCAAATTTTGATGACACATTGAGTGGTTCAGTAGCACCATCCTGATAGAGAAACAAGAACGCAAATCAGCACCAAAAGGCTCATGTCCTTCATGATGACAAACAGTAGCAATTATCGCCCAAGAAATTATTTAACACGATAAGTTCGTCGATAAAAGATATCCTAGTATTGATCACCATATACAAAACAATATTGATCCACTTCCATAAATCCCAAGTAGAGGAAGATGATAATTGTGTATCATAGTAGCTGTAATTCTCGCCATGAAACTAGCCAAGAATAGAGCGATTGATTAGCAAGCATTACTCAAGATATGCCAAACGTAAATGACTTAAAACCAACGCTCTAATGTTAGAAAGCATGAAAGCACTACTTTTACTCCTTCAAATAATGGTTTGCACCAGACACTCTGACTCCATTATATAAGAGAGGTAGAGCATTAATATTCATACATCTACGCTACAGCACGGAACTATAGAGCATACACTACCTAAGACAATCATCGCATAAACACTCGAACCACTATAGAAGAGTTATTACGACTAGCAGTAGAAGTACACCACGCGCCATTGAAGCTACATTAATTCAAACAAATGAGAACAAAACGAATAGAGATGTTTGTTTGACAAAAATTCAGCGAAAGCTGCTAACCTAGTTTAAGGTAACCAAAACTTCTCATGAGAAATCCTAATCCCTGCAGTCCACCTACCATAATTTACACTTCACAACAAGTTCAATTACAATATCCTAGGGAGTGTAACTTCCTATGCCTAACCAAACAACCATAGTCGATAAATTACTCCTCACATTCGGAAAAAAAAAAGCAGTAAATCAAATAAATACGATCGTATTAGTCAAGAACATCACATTAACATCACTAAATCATACTACATTATGATAGTGTAATCTTCATTTTTACGACTAGCAGAAGAAGTACAACACGCGCCATGGAAGCTACATTAAAGATCAAACAAATGAGAACGAAATGGAAAAAGATGTTTGTTTGACAAAAATTCAGCGAAAGTTGCTAACCTAATCTAAGGTAACCAAAACTTCTCATGAGAAATCCTAATCCCTGCAGTCCAACTACCATAATCTACACTTCACAATAAGTTCAATTACAATTTCCTAGGGAGCGTAACGTCCTATGCCTTACCAAACAACCATAGTCGATAAATTACTCCTCACAAATTCAAAAAAGAAGCAGTAAATCAACATAAAATCACTGAATCATACTACATTATGATGATGTAATCAAGATATAAAGGAAAGGAGCTCACATTGGAGAAAGAACCACTCCTGATAGTCGAATCGGCAACATTATCTTTCTTAAAATCTCCATCATCAAATCTTCTCCTCTCCCTCTTCCTACCATTATTACCATCAAAACTCTCACCGCCGCCGTTCTTCATCCTAACTTCCTCATCCTTAACCCTACCATTATCATCATCATCCTTAAACCTCCTCTTCTCTCTCCTCTCCACTACTTTATCACCATCATCATCATCATCATCATCATCAAAATGACGTCTCTCCTTCTTCACATCAGAAACCTTAACTCTCTTATCATCAATCCTTTCCTCACTCACTTCCCTATCTTTCCTCTTCTTTCGCTCCCTATCTTCTTCGTGAGATTTCTCTCTCCTTGATCGACGGTGCTCGTCATCATCTTCTTCGTCTTCGTGCCTGTGGCGATGGCGGTGTTCTTTGGAAGATCTATGGTGGCGATGCTTGTGCTCGTTGTTGTCTCTTTCTTCTCTCGATTTTCGACTGCTTTTCTCCTTTTCTGAGGATTTCTCCATTATCGTTTCGTTTCGTTTCGTTTCGTTTCGTTCTCTGTCTCTCTCTCCCTACGCTGGGTTAGGGTTACAGCGGTGCGTGTGTGTCTTCTGTAATTTTTGAGGCTAATGAGTTGGTCTAGCGAGTCCCCCCAATTCGATCTGAGAAACGAGAATCACCGACTCGTGCTTTTGGGACGGGCGGACCTGAGTACCTGACCCAACCCCTAGATTTCTATCCTGCCGCCGTACCGAGTCCAAATTATTCGTCTCACATAAAGTCTCATTTGCTACTAGTTGCATCGTGCGAAATAGTAAAATGTAAGGACTTGGAAGAAATTACCAAGTTTAGTATGAACCTGGTCTACACTAAACTTATTGTAGACTAGGGGTAGGTCCCAAAAGTTAAGGTTTTTTTAGCAAAAGTTAAATTTTTGCTCACCAAAAGTTAAAGTTTCTTTAGCAAAAGTTAAGAAATTTTAATTAAAAGTTAAGGTTTTATAATCAATAGTTAAGTGTTATGAATGAAAAGTCAAGGTTTTTTTAGCAAAAGTTAAGGTTTTGTAATCAAAAGTTAAGTGTTATGAATGAAAAGTTAAGGTTTTTTTAGCAAAAGTTAAGATTTTGCAATTACAAGTTAAGGTTTAGCAATCAAAAGTTAAGGCTTTGTAATCAAAAGTTAAATGTTACGATGAAAAGTTAACGTTTCTTTAGCAAAAGTTAAGTTTTAGCCATCAAAATTTAACTGTTATGAATAAAAAATTAAGTTTTTTTATCAAAATAAATTGAATCCAACATACAAACTTACCGAAATCAAATTAATAAAACCCTACTGAAATTCAAAGAAATTGTATAGGATACCTTAATGTGTGCATTTCAACAAACACTTTATATGCATCCCAAATTCCACGACTTATAACAGTGCCGACTCTGAGTGTAAGTGGCCAAGCCCAAACCTCAAAAGGGCCCCAAAATAAAATTGTGAAGCAGATTTCAAAGAGAAAGAGGAAGCATTCACGGTCTCATTTCCAAAGCCATTCTTCTGCTTCAATGTAATACTTAATATACTTAGTCTTTAATTTCCCAAAATCCAGCTAATACAAGCATTGAAAGTGGAGGCAATTATCATATTAAAACGCAAGAGAGATAGTTATGAAATAGTGAATAAATCAATTTCCACCAAATTGAACGATTCACCTCATAAAGCAAACAAATTTGTAGCAGTAAATTACATTCAAACCTCTGCTAATTTCTCATTTCATGGCAAGGAGAGGCATTTTCAAGAAGCATATTATGGCAACAACTCCATCTTTGATTAAAGATATTAGCATCAGGCCAACTGAAACGCTCATAGTACCATCAGGCCATCGCCGACGGACGATGGTGGAGGTAAGAACTGTAACCCTTTAAAATTGATAACTACTGGGTGGCGCAAGGTGAGGGAGGAGAGTGTTGCGGTGGTTGTGGGTTGCCGGAGCAGCGAGCAAAGAAGGGTTGAGGGGGCCTTGTCGCTGACGTGTGAGAGGGGAAAGAGAAGGCGAGACGGAGGCGCTTCAAGCGTTCAACATAGTGATGTGATTATTATTGGGTCTACACTATTTTTAGGGTGGACCCGAAGAAATTATATTTCTCCAGTGAAGTGTATACATATTTTTCATACTTCTAAAAAAATAAGTATTAATTATCTTTTTTTGAACGTGTAATTGTATTTTTTTTGACACCTGCTGAATGTTACACTAGATAGGAGTACTAAACGAAAATAAGTTACATTTACAGAAGTTAGCAATTGTATGGGCTTGCTTAACGTCCACTCGGTTGACCTTTACTATTGTACACCAATTGAGGTATTTTGCTAGTTTCCTGATTTCCTGTATTGTCCAAGCAATCTCCAGTTTACTCTGAGCCTGTTGTTGCAGTAAGGTGACTAGTTCTGAAGAGTCTGTCTGAATTTATAGATCAGCAACATGTTGACTCAAGCCCCATTTAATACCATTTAGGCAAGCTAGTGCCTCCGCGTGAAGAGCTGAAGCCGCAGCCCCATAGGACCCTCCCCCTTCTATAGTCTCTTGGTTTTCATGGGAAGTGTTGTCGTAGTGCGTTTGCTTCATTACCCAAGCCATCCCAGCTGCTTTGGTCGTCTTATCCCAAGAGCCATCAGTTTCTATAATTATAGTCGGTGAGCTGCGCAATGATCTTGCTATATTTGCCAGGTAGAACCCCGGGGGGTGATCTGGATTTATCCCAGAGTTTGTTGTTACCTGGTTTGAACACACTTCTGTCCTATTCAGAAAAACCTATAGTTCATCCCACGCCCTATTTCTAGTCTCTCTCATTTGGGACAAATCCCTGGTTGTGTTTCGGAAAACAATACTATTTCTCGTACACCAAATAGTCCAAAGGGTGATAACAAACGTTGCAATGTTACCTTCATCTCTCTGTATCGAATTGGGAATAACATCGATCGTATTATGGACCACCTCCCCAAAATGTGTGTTGGCTATCATGTTTACTGGCTGTAGAGTCGGAGTATCCATCCACAATTGGCCAATTATCCGGCATTGGCTGAAGAGGTGCATTGACGTTTCAGGATAGATGAGGCACATTGGACAACTTTCCTCATTGACTATTTTCCGGATACTTAATTTATACTTCGTAGGAAGAATATTCTTCCATGCCTTCAATAAGAACATTTTCCATTTTAGTGGGAGGTTAGCTGCCATATTTTCTTAGCTACTCTTGAAATGCCTTTCTCATCCCTTCCTTGTGTTTGAGTTTGTTGTCCTTCCAAGTTCATTATGAAGGCATACCTTGATTTTCTAGTGAAATTTCCCGCTCTAGTGTTCTTCCAGTAAATGTAACTCTCGTAATTCTCCTGAGTAATGTCCAAACCCAGGATGTTTTGAGCATCCTCCCAAGCAAAGTGTTTGCGCACTTTTCCCCATCCCAACAACGCGGGCTATTGTTCAAAAATTCCGCGACATGCCAGTCTCTCGTTTCCTTTTACTGGTTATTATTTATAGGTTTTGGGACTTTACCGTCAACCCAAGGGTGTTGAAAAGCCTTAACCCTGCCTCCATTTCCTATCTTCCAAGCATAACCGGGCATGAAGATTTTCCCGGCTTTTTCCAGACCCCGAATCGGGAAGGATTTGTTCCCCGCCGTTATATTGCCCCTATCTAATATATGTGGGAATGTAAGAGACTCCATAATTTTCAGTCGCTTTCCTATTACTTGTGACACAAGTAATTGCGGGTTCTTGTGCATCCTCCAAATCTGTTTCATTAACAGAGTTTTGTGAACAACCTCCAGTTTCCTGACCCCTAGGCCCCCCATTCCCTTGGCGTTTGGACTGTTTCTTTGTTGATCCAGTGGACACCCGTAGTTCCTTGTTTGGCCCAAAGAAATTTAATCATGAGAGAATCAATCTTATTAACCACCGATTTGGGAAGGAGGATACTATTCATAATATGGGTCACCATAGGAATAAGGACAATATTAATTAGCAGGATTTTCATTGGTAAGGAAAAGGGGTGTTGTTCCAAGCCAAGAATTTCCCTGAGATTCGGTGAATCAGAAATTGATAGTGTTGATTTTTCTTGCCTTGCAAGTCAATGGGAGAGCCGAGATGGTGATCCATGGTTGTAACCATTGGCATTCTGAGCATGCTATTACACTCATGCCGATCATTTGTGTTCATGGTAGGGCTGTATTTAACATAGGATTTATTCAGGTCCAGCTGTTGCCCTGAAGCTTTGGCGAAACGGCTAATAATAGATGTTATTACCCTACATGAGTCTTTATTTGCCTGAAAGAACAAAATAACATCGTCTGCAAAAAAGGTGAGAGATAGAAGGGCTATTCCTGCCAATTCTGAGCCCCTTAAAAAGTTTAATATTTTCGGAGATGCTTAGAGTGCGTGATAAGATGTCCATGCAGAAAAGGAATAAGTATGGGGATAAGGGATCACCCTGACACAGACCACACTCCGGGGAGAGCTTATCAGAGAGGTGTTTATTAACTAGGATTTTGAAGGTAACCGTAGTCAAACACTGTTGTATCAACTGGAGCCAGATAGGAGGAAAACCATAAGCTCGGAGGACTTAGAGCAAGAAGTGCCATTCAACTCTGTCGTAAGCTTTATTCATGTCCATCTTGATTGCTGCTTTTGGTTTCGTAGTGTCTTTGGAAGTGTTGATAAGATGTAAAAGTTCCTGACTTAGTAAAACATTATCTGTCATATGTTTTCCTGGAACGAACGCCTGCTGAAAATTGGAGATGAAATAAGGTAGGGCCCGTTTCATTCGGTTAACCAAGCATTTCGAGAGACATTTGTCGATAGTATTACAGAGGCTTATTGGTCGTAGTTGGCCCACCTCTTCCAGTGAGTCAACTTTGGGGATAAGGACCATTATAGTTTGGTTCCAATCCTTTAGGATATACCCTGTAGAGAAAGCATGTTGTATGGCCCGTATTACAGGCTCCCCCACAATTTTCCAGTGAAGTGGAAACAACTCTGCCGACATACCATCCGGTCCCGGAGATTTAGACCCTTTTATGGAGAACATTGCCATTTTGATTTCTGAACAAGTGAGAGGTTTATTTAATTCATACTTCTGATCATCTGTGAGCCACGATAAATCTAGTTCTCTCAAAAGTAGGTCTGCTTCACTTTCCGAATTTGAGATATGATTAGTTTTGGTAGTGAAAACATCTTTCCAGAAGTCGGTAATGAGTTTGGTGATCCCATTGTTACCATCCACCCATTCTCCCTAATTGTTTTTGAGCATTAAAATCTCATTCTTTTTTTGTTTTTTTCTTTGCCTTGTGGTAGAGAAGTTTAGTTGGTAGATCCCCATTCTGTATCCATCTTGCTTTAGCTCTTTGTTTCTAGTAGAGATTGCCTAACTCATAGTCGCTGATTTGTTGATGGACATAAAGGCTATATTCACGTGCTTGGTCCAGGGATTGGATTTTTGACCCCATATTAGATAAATCCCAAGTAATTTTCCTCCAGTTAATTCCTCTAAACTTCCTATAGTCCAGGGCCCATCTTTGGATTCTTTGCCTAGCTTGACCACATTTACGGTTTAATGAGAACATAGGAGACCCCGGGTGGGTGCTCTCCCATATTCGTTGCTTGGGTCATATTCGTCACCTCTTGATTTTTTAGACACCAATTTTCTAATTGGTAAGGACGAGTATTTTTATTTTGTTGGCTTTCCGTAGTAAAAAGAATCGCCGCATGGTCGGAGGTGGTAAAAGGTTGATTGATAATTTGACTTTCGGGAAACTCCTCGAACCATTCATTAGTCATATAACCCCTATCCAGTCTTTCCATGATTAATCCCGATTTAAACCGTTTATTACACCACGTAAATTTAGGGCCCGAAAAAGGAATTTCAATCAAATTAGAGTTTAATCTCCAATCCACAAAGTCCTCCCAACCACGAATAAACTTAGAACCCCCCAATTTGTCCTCTAGGGTTTCTAGTTGGTTAAAGTCTCCCAATACTAGACATTTAGGATAACATAATAAAATTTCTGTTAATTGCCTCCATATATGAGGTCTTTCTTCTAACACAGGAGAACCATAAACAAAGCATACAAATACTTCATTGCCATTTGGGTACAAGACCCTACAAACTACATAGTTAGGGATATAGGAAAGGCACGAAACTAGAGCATTAGTCCATACAAGAACCAAAAGGCCACCCTTAGTACCTATGGCATCGCTGCCATGCACAAAACTAGGGTTCAAACTACTAAAATTAGAAGAACCTTTAGAAACTGGGCATTTATAGAAATAAGAAGATGGGGCACTTTGCATTGATCATTCAATGCAAATAGGGAATTGTAGGGGAGTCAGGGTCATTCAAACCCCTACAATTCAAAGCCAGTATTTTCATGATGAAGTTAGGGGCTGTGAAAGGCCAGCCACCCCACCTCTTCATTGTCATCCTCAGAGTCTTCTTTCTTCCTTTTACCTGAGCAGGAGCCAAGTTTCAGTTCCAAGGTACAATCAAATTCCATGTCACTACCTGTTGTGTCATTTCCATCATCTAGAATCATGTCATCTTCAACAATATCTTCTTGCTTAAGTCTCTTCTTATTTTTAATTAGTTGTACTTCCAATTCAGCTGCATTTTCCTCTCTTTTACATTTATGTGTGGAGTTAATCTCTTCACCAGCTTCTACCCCTAAGTCCAAAGCCATTTGAATGTTCACTTAGCCTTCTCTATACCACAGATTAAAACCCCCTTTACTTTCCCACCTTTCCAGTCTTTGCCTCGTTCTCTTTAAGTACCAGTCCCCCTCCGTCTCATCCATCTCTAAAATATTCCTGCTTATTGTGTTGTTTTCATTGCCCCACTTCTTTGTCTCTTGATAGACCAAGATGTCATCAAACTTTTCAGCACCAGTTCTGGTTGCTTAGTAGTTGGAGAGTTTAAATTAGAGGGTGGAGAGACAGGTGAATTAGGTGGGTTTCTTTCATGCTCAGGAATAACAGTAGGGTGCATTAGAGCACCATAGGCAAACTGGGGGGTAGGTGGCAGCAGAGTAGGGTGTATTTTAGCCTGGTTTTGGAAGGTTTGCAAATATCTTCTAAGTCTTCTACTTGCCTCTTGTAAAACATTAGATCTTGGTACAATACCTGTAGGTTGAATCCCTCCTCCAAGTCTAGGCCCACGAGCAATATAGGAAGAGGGGTCCAAGTTAGGAAAAATTGATGGAAAAGATGGATTAGTAGTAGAGCTTAGAAGCTGGTTGTGTTGGCCCATGCTAGCTGGGAGGCTTTCAAAGGTGGTTTGGGGGTTATTCTGTTGGATTTGCATGTGTTCAGAGAAAGGGATGCTTGCCCATGCTGTGATACCTAGTGTTTGAAACAAAGTAGCAGGGGGTTGAAGCTCCTCTTCTGCCCTTAGAGGAGGTTCATGTTCAACAAAAGTAGGCATTTGTCTACCAATTCTTCATAGTAGGGGTTTGGTGGAATTTGTATGCGTAGATTTCCTCTTGGGAAGTTGGTAAACTGATTGTGATGGTATTGTGTTTGGTTTGGTGGGTTAGTTTGTGGATTTTGGGGGGGGAAAGAGTTTGAGAAGAGAGTAAATGTTGGTTGTGGTTCTGAGTGATCAAATGGTGAGGTAAGTCCTCTTTCATTAAGAAACATATTAACATCATCAACATTATCTATTGTATTATGATGCTGCTAGGGTCTAGTAGATGATTCCCTTACCTCATAGTAGGGGTCAGGGTGAGAGAAGGGAGTGTTTGAGTTTGCAAGATAAGTAGCCATAGGGTTTGAAGTAGTAGGGTAGAAATCAGCATAAGGATTAGGTTGGGAACCAAACCGCATACCAGGAGGGGAAAAAAGAGTTACCTTTGGCAAAATCGTTGCACCTTCATCATTGTTGCATGCATTTTGTTTTTGTTCTGGATTATGGATGTCTGATTCATCAGAGGAGTCAAACTCATCATATCCTGTCATATAATCCCCTTCTCCTAACTCATCTGATTCTGAGCTCAAATCAAGAAGCATGTCATGAGTGAGATATTGATTTTCAATTCCATTCTCAGCTTCACCATTTTCAACCAAATTAACTCGAGTGTTTCTATTTCTAAATCTGTCTAGAGATCCTTCCAGGATATTAGTGTAATATGGATGATAAGAGGGGCCATATATCACTAATAATCCTCCTTGTTCAAACTCTTGGATTCTATGTTGAATTCTTCTTCTTGCTTCATGGAAGGACAAGTTACAGTATCTCGTATAGTGGCCAGCACACCCGCAATTTTTACAGAATCTAAAAAGACCTTCATACCTGAAATCCACCCATATGACTCTGTTGTTGTGAATAGGTAGATAGCACCCAGATATAAGTGGTCTAGTAAGATCTATAAACACTCTTCCTCTAAGATATGGAAACTGAGGGAGTGGGTTTCCATCGTGCTCAATCATATCCACCATTCCAATATGGCTGAGGCTCCTGTTCGTCCAATTTGGTTCAAGATATCCCAGAGGAACTCCATGCACTCGAACCCATAATCTAGCTATCTCAAAGTTGATTGCATGTGGCACACTGAACCAATTGCATCTTCTAAAGGTGATGATTCTACCATCTATGATGGCAATATGTTGGTTGACAATACCTTCCATGTCATTGTTATTATCACAATGAAACACATTGAAGTTGCCTGTTCTTGATACATTCACACTGGCTATGGAAAGCCATTGAGAATTAATAAGCCCCTGAACCACCGTAACTGGTGGTGGGTAAGGGCCAACAAAAACTCCCAGTACAGAATACGACCATTGCAGTTCTAAATTTTGTGAGTTATCTTCACCAGAAGTAACAAAAATACCAGCTCTAAACCTCCCCCACTCATTAGGCTGAGCCATTGAAATAGATCTTAAAGAGAGAAAGAAGGTTTAAAAATGTTGTCTTTTTATACTGATTTGAGAAGGAAAGAGAAATGAGGTGAGAGAGAAGAACAACTGGGAGTCAAGTATTAATTGATATAAAAAGGTGTTTTTTGGTTCTGAGGGGAATAAGAATGGAATAAGGTTGGTAGAAAGCAAAGCTGATATAAATATACCAGCTTTAGAAGCAATTTATAGAAGAAAATCAGAAGGTTGTGGAGCTCCAAGCAACTGTTCAGCCTTGGAATTCGTGAATATTTTCTTCAGTTCTTGACGAAAATAAGATGGCGTGCATGCATAGATAGTCGCTGCACATTCAACTTGCCATGATTGGCTGAAGCTGAAGCTGGTTTTTGATTGGAGAGGAGGTTGGTGAGCCTACTTAAGCTTCGCAAGATGATTGGTGTACTCAGTCAACTTGCATGCTACAGTGCCCAGTGAACAGTAGAAAAATCCCTAACCCAAATGTACTAGTTAGCAGAACCTCAAGAGAAGAGATAAACTCTCAATTGTAGAGAGAGAAAGTGGTGTAGTTGAAGGTGTAATTGTAATTTCAAAATAGTTTAAATAATGACACAATATTGTTTGGGCCCGATCCATTCCATTTATGGACCACTTTACCAGTGAAATGACCAAAATACCCTTGAGGCGTAAAATTACCATTTTACCCCTGGGGCTTCACAAGCTAGAAAGTACAGGCTTTCAGTCAAGCCCACTGACAAAAGGTCTTCATGACATCATCACCTTCACCAGGTGACATCACATCAATAGTACCTATAAATAGTACTTTCACCTGATCATTCAGGTACGTTTTGACACGCATTCCAAAGCATTTACTTGTACTATTCTCAGACCTTCTGAGATCAGATCTGAATTAAGCATCGGAGAGACGATCCCGGGAACATCCCCGAGGTAGTTCATCGTGCTCGGTTTTGCAGGTACCCGGAATTCGAAGACCTTGAACTGTTACTGGAAACTACCCTACCTGGATTTGGACCTTCCAGAACTACAAATTTCTATTGTGTTTCTTGTATCCGAAACAGTTGGCGCCGTCTGTGGGGAAGAATATAACCCACTACAAAAAAAGAGTTTTTACTACAGATTTTTTGCGATAGATTGAAATCCGTAGCAAATTTTGCAACAGAATTGTATTCTGTTTCATACTTTGCAACTAAACACAATTCCGTTGCAAACTTTGCTACGGTTTTCAATTCCGTAGCAAAATTTGCTACGGTTTTCAATTCCGTAGCAAAATTTGCTACGGTTTTCAATTTCGTAGCAAATTTTGCTACGAAAAATTATATCCGTTGCAAATTTGCTACGGATAACGATTCCGTAGCAAAAATTGTTATGGAATACGATTCCGTAGCAAAAATTTGCAACGGAGTTCGATTCCGTAGCAAAATTTGCAATGGAATTCGATTTCGTAGAAAAATTTGCTACGGAATACGATTGACAACGAATTTTCAAGAAGAAATATAAAGAACATAAGCCAACTACGAGTATGTGCATCATGTATAGCTCAGTTGGGATCTACTTCACTTTCCACAGCCTTGTCTCGATTTCGATTCTTACTAATGGCATTTCGTTGAGCTTTATGAGGAGGAGTGGGTCAAGATGGGGTAGAAAAAAAAACCACAGCAAAATTTTGCTACGAAATATGTTTTGCTACGTATAGAAAATCCGTAGCAAAATTTTGCGACGGTTTTGTTTCCGTAGCAAACTTTTTTGCTACAGATTTTCTATCCGTAGCAAAATTCAGTTTGCTACGCCCACTTTTGCTACGGAATATTTCCGTAGCAAAAAACAGACTTTGCAACGGATTTTTGATGTTTGCTACGAAAAAATTCCGTAGCAAAATACTGTCTTTTTTGTAGTGACCATGACACGAGGACAAGGCAACCAGGGTTATGCTGCTCGAAAAACTACCTCTAAGAATGCGCAGACCACTTTGCTGAACCAAGGAGGTGCTATCGTTGAGGACGAGACCAACCTCCCTCTCGGTGGAATCCAAAATGTCGCAGCCTTCGAGGGGCCTCCACCACCAGTTACTTATACTGATTTGCGGGAGCTCGAGCTCCGATTGGAGAGACACATGACTACTGTCATGCAACAACTCATCTCGGTGATCAAAACTCAACAGACTACTCCCCCTGACCGAGGGATAGTCTTGGATCAACCGCAGGCCCATCGAAGGACAGTAAACCCAAAGCGTGCCCTAACCGAGCATGTTGTTGGTCCGTCGAAGAAAGCGCCTGCCACTTCAAAAGGAAAGTCTATCATGTCACCAAGTCATGATGACGCTCGACACATCATACAACAAAAGCAAAATAGGAGCAAGAACTTCGACGCTCGAAGGATCATTGAAAAAAGGAGAGAGCAGTCCCAAGTAGGGGGACTCGAAGTATCCAGGTGCACACGAACCTCATAACAGTCACGCCCACTGACTAACCGTCACATACCGAGAACTGAGGACGAGCACAACGTCGAAGAACCAGAAGAAGTCGTTGAA
The DNA here is from genome assembly GCA_947645195.1 of Patellifolia procumbens. Classification (NCBI taxonomy): domain Eukaryota; kingdom Viridiplantae; phylum Streptophyta; class Magnoliopsida; order Caryophyllales; family Amaranthaceae; genus Patellifolia; species Patellifolia procumbens. The sequence continues at coordinate 2,271,344 of CANSGD010000920.1, forward strand.
TCGGGTTTACGAGTTGGCTCAGCGGTGGCACATAAATCACCTTTCAGCCAAAACATCATGGAGACCCCTAACCTGGACAAAATCAAGATCCCCATGATCGAGCATTATTCAGGAACCACTGACCCAGCCGACCACATGGCTGCATACAAAGCACAAATGAGTGTGCAAACCTGCTATGAGGCTACATGGTGTAGGTATTTCCCAACCACGCGTAAAGGTTTGGCCCTCAACTGGTTCACCAGCTTACCCACTTCAATCATCAGCAGCTTCTCAGCCCTCGAGCCCTTATTCTCACAACACTTCATCGCGGCAAAGCGCCACAAAAAGACCAACATGCACCCGATGTCTGTCTCTCAGCAAAAGGGAGAAAGTTTGAGCTGTTACATCAAGAGATTCAATGAAGAATCTCTCAAGATCTCCGACCTCCAAGATGGAGTGGCCGTTACTGCATTGATGAATGGCCTCCATCCTGGACGGTTCAAGTTCGAGCTCTCTATGAGCGAAACCCTCACATTAGACGACGCAATGAAGCAGGCACGAAAGTACATTCAAGCGTCAGATATATGCATGCAAGAACGTGAATGAAGAAGGAAGTAACAAACGAAAGACTGAGTCCCAGAACCACAAAGACATGTCGGAAATACTGAAGAGACATCGACCTTCTGATGGAGGCCATAACCCTCGCTTCAACATCAATCGAAGGGAGATATACTGGGATTTGAAAGAAAATCTGTTCTACCTAAACCCACTCCCATCAAGACGTCGAATTTCAGGAGAGATAAGAAGTTATGGTGCGAGTACCATCGAGATTGTGGTCATACAACCAACGACTATCGAGAATTGAAGAGAGCCTTAGATAAGCTCGCTGATGAAGGAAAATTGAACAAATGTCTGAAAAACCCATGGGATGAGCGTCGAACTGAGAAGAAGAGAGAACCTGAGTCGAAAAGTGACGAGCCCGAAGGGTACGTCTCTTGATCATCAAACCGCTCAACAAGGCACATAAAGGGGCTAATGGTACCTCGACCTTGCGGGTCAAAATCGAAATCTGTCATGCTGAACTTCTCTTTTTTCTTAGACTTAAAAAATGCCGCGTCCTTACCGGTCAAAACGACCTTGTAAATGACCAAGTTATGAAATGAAACACGACCTAGTGGGTCATTTAAGATCTATTTAGTTGTTAATTTATTTTAGACCTAACAGGTCACTCAACATTGAAGCCACGTTGAATTGAAGTGGCACATCTCCAACTCCCTAATTGGGGCTACGCTGAATTAACGTGGCACACCTCCATTACCCTAGCCGCTACGTCGAACAACTTCAACCATACCATCTATCCCTTACCGGGGCAACCTCAAACTCTTTAAAGAAATAAACAATTTCTTTAACTGAGCTACCTTGAGACTTCTCAAGGGACATTCCTTGATCAAAATGCTATGAAATATTTTCTAAGTATTGAAGCCCTTCCAAAAGGCACCTACCTCTAGCAAAATGAGTACATGACACATTAGCCCTTATCAGGCTCCCTCAGAGTTCTAAATCCCTTCACACAAGACACCCCCCTCGAGCAAAAGTGAGTATGGCACTCATTAGCCTAACCAGCCCACCTCGAGCAAAAAGGTCTTCCAGCAAGACACCTACCTCGAATGAACCTGAGGCTCATAAGCCCTAACCGAGCTAATTCGAGTAGAGGTCATTCGAGCAACAACATTCAAAAAGTGTCACTCGTTCAAGGCATGCAATTACCTCGAACTAAATGAGGAGTCCCCTAGTATGACCATGCATCGAATGAGGTTACTCGAAGAATCTGAAATATTTTCTAAGTTTAAAAGCCCTTCTATAAGGCAACCACTTCAAGCAAATTGAGTGTAGGACTCATTAGCCCTCACCAGGCAACCTCGAAGAGAGAAAGCCCATTTTCCAGGCATCCACCTCGAAGTCGTCTTGGGGCTTATTATCCCTGAATGACGTACCTCGACCAAGATCGGTCGAAACGTCTTATATATACAACATCATTCGAAGAAAGGAACGGGCGAACAAGGTCATTTATCCGAGTGAAATCACTTGAAGTGCTCGTCTTCGATCAACATCGGTCGAAAACTACTAGATGAATTTGTTGGCTACGTCGAAATCAATGACACTAGTGATAAAAGAGAATACACGAGTATAAGGGCCAATGTCACTCGAAGACAACAACTTGGTCACTAGAAGTCAACGTCCAACTACTCAAAGTCAACGGATGAACCCTTCGAAGTTAACGCATTTAGTCATTCGAAGTTTACATGAACCACCTATGGATGAGGGTGGTCGAAGTTTGCTTGGACCACCTATAAATGAGGGTGGTCGAAGTTTGCTTGGACCACCTATAAATGAGGGTGGTCGAAGTTTCTCATAGACCACCTATGAGTGAGGGTGGTCGAATTCTCAGCAAAGCCCTTAACCAGGGTACGTCAAAATTCCATAAAAGCCTATCCCAACGAGGATGGTCGAAGTTTTCATTGATCACCTAAGAATGAGGGTGGTCGAAGTTTCCATTGATCACCTAAGCATGAGGGTGGTCGAAGTTTGCATGGACCACTGAGTGTGAGGGTGGTCAAAGTTTCCACTGTTCACTTGAGAATGAAGGTGATTGAAGTTTGCATGGACCACTGAGTGTGAGGGTGGTCGAAGTTTGCATTGATCACTTAAGATAGAGGGTGGTCGAAGTTTTTTATACACCATCCAAGTGAGGGTGGTCTAAGTTTTTTATACCACCCAAATGGAGAGTGGTCGAAGTTTTTTATAAACCAGCTAAATAGAGGGTGGTTGAAGTCTTCCAACCTCCTATGACGAGGGTAGTCAAAGTTCATCCTGAACCCTTAACCAAGGTACGATTGAAATTATCTACTTAGCCCAGAACAACGGTACATCGAGTAGAACAAGCAAGGGCATACCGCTCCACATCATAGTTTCGTCAATATCCTAAACTCCGACATAGAGCGTGGGGCTAATGATGGGACCCAATTCTAACACGATGGCACCTATTCGTGTTATAAGGTCATCCGAATTAAATTCGAAGCACCCTCCATATACGAAAGATGTGCTCTTTGAATGAGGTCATTCGAAGAGCCAAGCCATCAAACAAAGACATTCAAAATCACTCGCTCGAAGAATGGTCACTCGAATTCCAAGTGGTTACTCGGAATCCATGCCAAAGAGGGGTCACTTGAAAAATTCCATATGTACATCGAAATCATTTATTCAAGTTAGTTCACTCAAATGACGTCACTCAAAAAAGGTCATTGGGGTTCTCCTTCCTGACACTATATCAAAGTTGATCAGCCAACCCCTGAATAGGAAGCACCCTCACTCAAGTCTGAGGTCATTCGAACTCTAAAGTCATTCGAAGTATGTGGCCACTCGAAATTGAAAGCACTCGAATGAGGTCATATAATTCTTTCTCAACATGAGCACATCGACCTCGGTGCCGGTATGGAAGCGCCTCAGTTATCTCATTTTACTAGAGTACCTCGAGCATCATCACCACATGATCATAATTACATAACTCCGGCCGATTCTCGTGATTATCATCATAACCATATGATTTGGTTAAAAACAAGTCATGATCATCAAATGCTTCGAGCTGCTTGCTTATAGAAGAGGAATTTCGATCATACATCATCACCACCGCATGATTAAGCTGGATGATCATCACTAAAACAAACCAACTCCTATATGCTGCTATGTCTTCAAGCTTCATGATCAAGCCATTTGAGTTTTCTACTTTGGGAGTCATTCGAGTTCTTATGACACTCGAACAACAACATTTAGTCACTCAATGTTTACGTCATGTGACTACATCGAAGTTGTCATTTGGGCAAGACAAACTAGTACCTCGAGTCACACATTATCATCATCACCATCATTACATGATCAAGCCTCATGATCAAGCCGTTCGAACGCCCATTTGAGCATGGGTAACATCATCACCAATCGATCGAGCCACATGATCATCACCTTGATCAATGCCGAGTTCGAGCGCCATCATCATCATTGCATGTTCGAAGTACTTTATGGAGTGCCTCAAACTTGTGAGTTTCAAGCTAAATTCATGGCATACTTGGAACTCCTGTGTACGAGAGACTTGGCGTAGTCGAAGAATACCCAGTCGAAGATGAGTCTAAATGACTGTGTGCCTCGAGCTAGGCATAAGAAGCTAACCTGTTATTCACTATCATCCTCATCACCTGACAAAACAAGCCATATGATCGACATCACCATTTGACCTTGACAAAATAAGCCATATGATCGACATCACCATTTGATCTTGATAAAACAAGCCATACGAGTTCGAATTAGCATGGTCAAGCCATATGATCGCATGATCGAGCCGCATGATCGTCACTTAAACAGGCCAAACTCCAATCTACTGCCATGTCTTCGAGCTCCTTGATCAAGCCTTTCGAGTTTGCGCAAATGATCAAGCCATTCGAAGTTGGTTCAGTTTAACCTCGAGCCTCTTAATCTTCTAAAAATATAAATACCTCGAGCTTCATCATCATCACAAGGAAAACGATCAAAGAAACATCCAGTCGAAGACGATTGTGCACCTCGAGGTTGGGCATGAGAATGAATTGGTTACTCTTCCTGGCAGTCACTCGAAGAGGGTGTTAGTCGAGTTTCATGGCAGTCGAAGAACGTGTCAGTCACTCGAAGTCTTGGACCATGCGAGTTTTGGCGTTACTCGAAGAGGGAGTTAGTCGAGTTTCATGTCAGCCGAAGAAAGTGTCATTCGAGTTTATAGCCACTCGAATTTCAAGATATTGAGCAAGGCTACGTCGAGTTCACATAGCCACTCGAAGTCTGCTCTTTGTTGTTTCTCAAGCTACTGTGCGTGATACGAATGCATGGGAAAGGAGTGAGAGCCAGTTTCCAACTCATGAGCTTTGGAACTTCAGTTGACAAATACATGCAAGACTGCCACCATGTCCCTTCAAATATTTAGTGCTTCGAGTTGTTGATAGGCAACCAAACCAAGCAATTACCACCTCGGAGTCGGCTCGGTACGGTATCTCATCAGCCTTTTCAACACGCTATTCATGCATGCTCGAAGTAGGATTGGTTACTCTTCCTCGAAGCTCATAATTTGGGTATCTCGATCTTCAATGGGCATGGCAAAAATTCACATGGTGCTTCAAGATGCTAGCATGAGCGCTTTAAGCTGCTAACTTGGCGCATGGGGTTTCGTATAACACAAAGAACTCATCACCATCATCATCATTCGAATCAAACCACATGATCATCATCATTCGAATCAAGTGCCGCTGTTGATCGTCATCATTGTTGCTGCAAATACGTCGAAGCACCCGCAACAACTTCGAGCTACTATAGTTTTTACATACGTCGAGTTACTTAAGCTACAAATGCACCTCGAGTTTAATCATAAATGCCTCGAGTTTGGAAGGATGTCGAGCGCCGTGATCATCGTCATCACATGAATGCCTCAAGTTTGATAATGACTATTATTCGACTCGACCTCGCCTTGAGCTTGATATAAATTGGCGGAAGAGCTCGGTTTTCAAAAATAATAGGAATAAAGAAGATGGGTCGAAGCATAGTTGGTCGTGGAAACGGTTATGACCCTCGAGCTATATGGATACATGGGCAAAATGGTGCCTCGAGGTTTTTCTCGTTGGGTTATGGTCGTATGGTGCCTCGAGGTTTTTCTCGTTGGGTTATGGTCGTATGGTGCCTCGAGCTTATTATTTGCTGGTGAATAGTAACCCCCTCTTCGAGTTGCTGCATACTCTTAGAGATGAAGACAAACTTCATGCTAAATTTGGTGGGAAAATGTTCTTTTAAAAAAAATATAGTGATGCAATGTTGAGCATCATCATCATCACACGCATGATCTGTATGGATGCTTGAAGAATTGTAAAATACAAGACCAAAGCTCATTGGGTGAAAGTAGAAGATGCATGCACTAAAAGACAAAAGGTATGGTGTTAATGTTGATTACATCCAAGTGCACTAATTTGTCATTATTTAATTATGAAATAGGATTTTTCATAGGCACAAAATCAAGGCTATTCATCGAAGAAAAATACAAGTCGGGTATTATTATTCCGCTTCACACCCAAGTTTCGAGGAACTCAACTCCGGCATAGAGCGTGGGGCTAATGTTTGGGCCCATTCCATTCATGGACCACTTTATCAGTGAAATGAACAAAATACCCTTGATGCGTAAAATTACCATTTTACCCCTGGGGCTTCACAGGCCAGAAAGTACAAGCTTTCAGTCAAGCCCACTGACAAAAGGCCTTCATGACATCATCACCTTCACCAGGTGACATCACATCAGTACTACATATAAATAGTACATTCACCTGATCATTCAGGTACGTTTTGACACGCATTCCAAAGCATTTACTTATACTATTCTTTGACCTTCTGATATCAGATCTGACTTAAGCATCGGAGAGACGATCCCGGGAACATCCCCGGGGTAGTTCACCGTGCTCGGTTTTGCAGGTACCCGGAAGTCGAAGACCTTGAACTGTTACTGGTTACTACCCTAGCTGGATTTGGACTCCCCCGAACTACCAATTTCTACTGTGTTTCTTGTACCCGAAACAAATATAAATACATTAAAACAGAGAAATAAATATTAAAATATAGATTAGCAATAGTGATTTAAAATAAAACGCCAAAAAGACAAAATATCTTAACAAAGATTAATGGAAGATGTCATTTAGAGCATCATCACTCAATTCATAAGCAATCGATTACTCATGTATTTAAAAAATTCAAAAGTATATAATAAATATAGCAAAGTGGGTGTCTGTTTATAGATCTCAAGAAAATATAACCATTAATATTTTTTAAAATTGTTTGTACTTTCTAGATTTTCAGATATTTTAGTTTGAAGTTTTAAACATTTTTTGCTAAAATTCTGATGTCTAAGATTGAAAATAAAACTTATCCTTAATTATTGGATTTGAGAACTCACTTGATTAATTTATTTATTATATCTTTTCTTATTTTTGGTGTCCACCCTGTCCTCTTCCCTTATAGTAGAGAGATTATTTTATCTCATAATTTAAATAAAATACTTTTTTATTCATTATCCACGTGCTTTTTAGTAATGAAATATACTAGGTGAAGTTTCTTTTCTTATTTTTTTTGTGTTGGATGAGGAATTCAAGACTAGAGAATACATGGAAAATAAGTAAAAATAATTATTTTATTTAAGTTACAGGACAAAATAATAGAAAATGGGACACCACATGAGACGGATGATCCAGATGTCGTACGTACCATGTGAATGCGTATAAATCAAACTTGTATTAGGCCCACGCGATGGCCCGTGATTTTTTAAGTTATAATCTAGTACTCCCTCCGTTTCCTAAAAACCGTTACACTTGCAAAAACACAAGAACCAAGGAAGTGGGTATAAAAGCATGACAATGATAGGAAAAGTAACTTTATGAGAGAGAATAAAGAATAAAAAGTTAAAAAGCATGATAGTGACTTCAACTAATTAAGGGAAACTCTTTTCATTAATCTCTGATATCCTTTACATACAAAAAGGAGGGAATCTTCAAAAAAATTTATTCCCTCTCTTTTTCCACTCCTGAATTCTGTAAAATAAAGAGGGAAGCAACCAAAAAAATGGCGCCATTTCCAATTGCTATAAAACAAAAGCTGTAGCTAATTCATAAAAACATAATACAGTAGGTGGGTGGGTCAGTTTCCTCCTTCTCTTTCTTCTTTAATTTTTTGTTCAATCTCCTTCTTCTCTTCTTCAATTATCTTCACCTTTGTCTTCATTTAAGAGCTAACCAACTGCCATTAATTCCTTTAGTAATAAGTCAACCATTTTGGAAATTTATATGGAGGCCTCAGAAATAATCAATGGATAAGGGACAACAATCAATGCTGCTGAAAGTATTCTAGAAACTCAACATGTTCATCCAAGGCCATGGTGGACGAAATGGCAGAGCTTATGCTCTCATATGCAGAAGACAATGAGCTTCCACGTGGGACAATAACAAACCTTGCGGCAGCGTACAATGTATCGCGAAAAACCTTCTCATCCATTTGCAACACAGTGAAGCGACAACGATTTCTGTCTCAAAGAAGAGAGGTCAGTAGAAAAATGGTTGGCAAAGTGGGCAGAAAATTCATCGCAATTACAATAGATATGATAACATCAATCCCTCTTAAAGACAGAACTTGTCTTAGAGATTTAGCAGCAAAATTCGAAGTTTCAGCTACAACAGTATGCAGATTGGTCAAAAGGGGAGAAATCAGACCTCATACCAACCCAATGCGTCCAAAACTCAATGTGGCAAATCAAGTTGCAAGAGTCATATGGATACTTTGTTTCATTGAGCACTCGCCATATCCACAGGTATAACCAAAGTTCATTGACTTGTTTAACTTTATTCACATAGACAAGAAATGGTTTTACATGCATCAAAAAACACAAAAGTGTTAAGAAAGATGAGAAACAAGAAGAGAGAAAAACCAATGAATTGTATTGATCTTACTCTTGGTGCAAATGTTACATTTACCTCTCCTCTATTTATAGTAGGAGATTTTACTATTTACATAACCTAAAGTCAACAATAGGTTAATTTAGGTGCATGGAGGGAAGAAAATTTTGCCATGCATTGAATGCATGTACATGTGCATGGGTGGGCATTCACATTACTTTGATATAATTCATAACACTCCCCCTTGAATGTCCACTGAATAGTATATATAGTTGTCTCGTTAAAAACCTTGTCAAGTAAAACCCAGTGGGATGAAAAACTTGATCGAAGGGAAAAAGAGTACAACTTTATTCCCTTTATATGCTTAAACAAAACTGCCTCATTAAAAACCTTGTCAGGAAAAACCCAATGGGATAAAAACCTGATCGAAGGGAAAAAGAGTGCAGTGCATATAATACTCCCCCTGAATCATAGGTCACGAAGATGTCGCATTCCGATCTTGTGCACCAGTTGTTCAAATTTCTTCGAGGGAAGGGATTTCGTAAATAGGTCAGCAAGATTTTCACATGACTTGATTTGTTGGATGTTTATCTTCCCTTCTTTCTGTAGATCATGTGTGAAAAAGAGTTTTGGAGATAAATGTTTAGTTCTATCTCCTTTGATATACCCTTCGCTGACTTGGGTGATACAAGCTGTATTATCTTCATAAATCAATGTTGGATTGTCTGTAACCGCGTTCATCCCGCATTCTTTTTGGATATTACGGATCATTGACCTGAGCCAAACGCATTCTCGCCCAGCTTCATAAAGGGCGATCAATTCAGCATGATTTGATGATGTCGCAGTTAATGTCTGTTTCGTCGATTTCCATGATATTGCCGTATCTCCGTAAGTAAATACATACCCAGATTGTGATTTAGCCTGAGGATCTGATAAGTATCCAGCATCTGCGTAGCCTATGAGTGATCCATTTTGCTTTGATTGATAGAATAATCCTAGGTCATGCGTTCCTCGGAGATAACGGAGTAAGTGTCGGATTCCGCTCCAATGTCTCTTTGTTGGTGAATTACTATATCTGGCCAACAGGTTTACTGAGAAAGCTATGTCCGGTCGAGTTTTGTTAGCCAGATACATCAAGGCACCAATTGCACTTAGGTATGGTACCTCAGGACCGAGAACTTCTTCACCTTCTTCTCGAGGTCGGAATGGATCGTCTTTCACATTCAGAGATCGGACTACCATTGGAGAACTTATCGGGTGTGACTTATCCATATGAAAACGTTTCAGAACCTTTTCAGTATAATTTGATTGATGAACAAAGATCCCATCTCTCAAATGTTCTATTTGTAAGCCAAGACAAAATTTTGTCCTCCCAAGATCTTTCATTTCAAATTCTTTCATCAGGTACCTTGCAGTTATTTCGAGTTCTTTAGGATTTCCAATGATGTTCAGATCGTCCACATAAACTGCAATTATAGCAAATCCAGATTGAGATCGTTTAATGAAAACACAAGGACTGATTTGATTATTCTTGAATCCTTCTTTCATAAGGTATTCACTGAGACGATTGTACCACATTCTTCCAGATTGTTTGAGTCCATACAGTGATTTTTTCAACTTTATCGAGAGCATTTCTCTGGATGTATGTTTCTCTGGTAGTTTAAGCCCATCAGGGACCTTCATATAAATATCAGTATCTAGTGACCCATATAAGTATGCAGTCACGACATCCATCAACCTCATTTGGAGTCTTTCAGAAACTGATAAACTTACCAGGAACCTTAGCGTAGTTGCATCAACTACTGGAGAATACGTCTCGTCATAATCAATCCCTGGCATTTGGGAGAAACCTTGAGCAACGAGTCTTGCTTTGTATCTAACAATTTCATTTCTCTCGTTGCGCTTTCTGACAAATACCCACTTATGTCCCACAGGTCTTACACCCGTTGGTGTATGGGTTATTTCTCCGAAAACTTCTCGCTTTTCAAGCGATTTTAGTTCTGCTTGGATTGCTTCTTTCCATTTTGGCCAATCTTGTCTTCGGCGACATTCGTCTACGGTTTTTGGTTCTATATCATCCTCATTAGATACCATTTCAACCGCTATGGAGTAAGTAAAGATTTCATTTATGACAACATTCTTTCGATTCCACTGTTTCTTTGTATAGGCATAATTAATCGAAATTTCATTGTTGTCGATGCTTTCATGTTCCTCTCTATTTGGAACAACTTCATCTTTTTCTCCATTTTGAATTTCATGGTTCTCAATTGGAGGAACAATCATTTGTTCATCTCGCCTTTTATTTTTCTTGGTTTCGAATCTTTCGAACCAGGTGGCCTTCCACGCTTTTGGCGTGCCATAGATTCATTTTCAATTGCCTTATTATCTATAGGAATTTCAATACGTGCAGGAGCATTCTCTGCTGGTATATGCGACTTTGTCACTTTCTTACTATCAATGAATGCATCAGGCAATTGATTTGCAACACCTTGTAAATGAACAATTTTCTTAACTTCTTGCTCACAAGAGTTTGTTCGTGGATCTAGAAAAGATAATTGTGTTGCATTCCATATGATTTCTATATCTTTCTTGTTTGGGTCCACTTTCTCTCCCCCTAAGGCTGGGAATAGGCTTTCATTAAAATGACAATCGGCAAAACGAGCCGTGAATAAATCACCTGTCATTGGTTCAATGTATTTTATAATAGATGGTGATTCAAAACCAACATATATTCCCAGCCTTCGTTGTGGACCCATTTTTGTACGCAGGGGTGGAGCAATAGGGACATACACTGCGCATCCAAAAATCTTTAAATGTGAGATGTTTGGTTCTCGACCAGATACTAATTGTAATGGTGAGAATTTATGATACGCAGTTGGTCTCAATCGAATTAACGATGCTGCATGTATTATGGCATGACCCCAAGCAGATGAAGGCAATTTTGATTTCATTAATAGTGGCCTTGCAATTAATTGCAATCTTTTTATTAATGATTCAGCAAGACCATTTTGTGTATGAACATGAGCCACTGGGTGCTCCACATCAATCCCAATGGACATACAATATTCATTAAATGTTTGGGATGTAAATTCCCCAGCATTATCAAGTCTTATTCTTTTAATTATATAATCCGGGAATTGAGTTCTCAATCGAATGATTTGAGCAAGAAGCTTTGCAAATGCAATGTTTCTGCTTGACAAAAGGCTTACATGTGACCATCGTGTTGAAGCATCTATCAATACCATAAAGTATCGAAATGGTCCACATGGGGGATTAATTGGCCCACAAATGTCTCCTTGAATTCTTTCTAAGAATGATGGAGATTCTGTTGCAATCTTATTTATAGAAGGCCTTATTATCATTTTGCCAAGAGAACATGCAACACATGCTAATTCATTTGACTTGGGGATCCTCACATTACTTATTGAATGCCCGGTCGAATTGCCAATTATTTTATGCATCATGCCTGTTCCAGGATGACCCAAACGGTCATGCCATAGATCAAATAATGTTTTATTGTCTAACTTCCGGTTAGATATCATATTTATCTCAATGGGACGTATATCAATCCGATATAATCCCGATGTATATGCTGGCAATTTTTCACATATATATTTCTTGCCATGTCTATCCTTTGTGATGCACAAGTACTCAATTTCATTTTCTGTCATAGTTTCCAAATGAAAACCATTTTGACGTATGTCTCGAAAACTTATGAGGTTTCTTCGAGATTTGCTTGAGTATAATGCATCGTTAATGGTTAACTTTGTTCCATTCGGGAGCATTATGTGAGCCTTTCCGGATCCTTCTATCAATTTAGCTGATCCCGAGATAGTGTTGACATTACCTTGAAACATCATAAGCTCTGAAAAATACTCTTTATTTTTCAATATTGTATGCGTTGTTCCACTATCCAGGAGGCATTGGTATCCAGATCCATTTTCTGGTAGATCCATATCTTCATAATAAGAAGCAAGTTTGGTAATTAATGAGAAAATGCATATTTCATTAATAATAAGAGAGTAGTACAATACTTAAATAAAGCACACAGAAAAGAAATACATGATTACTTAAATAAAGCATATAGAGAGGAAATACATGATTTGATTAACAAGAAAATAGGTAGTTTTAAACTTTGTTAATTTCCCCCCAAAGTAAAGTCATTTTCAATTTCGGCTCCATCCATGAAAAAATCAGAAGCATCAAGGCTAGGCAAAGAGGTATTTGCCTTATTCACAAAATTCGCTTCCGCATCTTTTCCTTTATTTCTTTTGGAAGCTTGGTAGAGTTCTGTCAAATGTTTGGCCGTACGACATGTACGTGCCCAATGTCCAGTCATACCACACTTGTGGCATGTATCTTTCCCTTTGTGATTATTTTTTTGGTTGCCTTGATGCCCCCATTCTGTATTTTTAAAATTATTATTATTTCGGGGGAAATACTGGCCTTTACCACGTCCTCGTCCTCGACCACGGTTATTACCGCGTCCTCTACCACGGCCATGGTGATTTCCCCTTCCACCTTTGTGTATAGCATTTGCTTCTGGATCATTATTTTCAATTGCATTAGCCTCATGAGAGGCTAAAGATCCAGCAGGCCTGAGGTTATGATTTTTCAACAGGAGATCATTGTTTTGTTCCGCCACTAGTAGTACAGAGATTAACTCAGAAAATTTTTTAAAACCTCTTTCCCGATATTGTTGTTGCAGTATTATATTTGTGGCATGAAACGTTGAGAGCGTTTTTTCTATCATTTGCTCTTCTGTAATGGGATGGCCACATTGTCTCAAGGTCGAGGCAATTTTAAATAATGCTGAGTTATAATCACTGACGGATTTGAAATCCTGGAACCTCAGATTGGTCCAGTCAAAACATGCCTTAGGAAGGAGCACATGTTTGTGGTGCCCATACCTTTCACGTAGGCTGTCCCAAAGTTCATTGGGATCTTCTAGTAAAAGATATTCAGTTTTTAAGCTCTCATGCAAGTGATGCCTTAGAAAGACTAAGGCTTTTGCCTTTTCTTGTTCACTTGCTATTATTTCTATGTTTGTTCCGCCTTGGCCTGCTTCAGTGGTAAGTTCTTTAATAGTATGATCTAATCCTTGAGCCTTTAGATTGATTTTGGCATCTGCAATCCAATCCGAAAAATTTTGTCCAGAGAGGTCCAGGATGTTGAATTGTCTTTTTATTAGATCTCCCATTTTAACTATAACCAGATAATAATATAAAATCAGTAAATGATAATAAATCATATATAATATCTCCCCCTGATTTATATCATTACATTTACACATGAATACTTAAAACAAAAAAAAACAACAATAAAACATAATAATAAGAATGCTAAAGAAAACAAAGACAAAAAAACTTCCTAAATGAACAACAATAAAAACATACAATAATAATAAGGCAAAAAATGCAAAAAAAAATACACTTGAAGACAAAAGTGATGATAATCACGTGCATTTTCGCCAATTTACCGGGGAGAATTTAGGCGGTGTTTAGGTTCCTACTTGTGCATTAGGAGAAAGAGCATTAACGCCATGAGAAGGATAAATAAACCGGCTATAATGAATAGGTAGAGTTTTATTTTCCTAAAATCTTCCTCAAAAGAAGAAGATGAGGGTGGAGGGCGGTTGTTGTTGGCGTTAAACATGGTGGCCGGAAAAAATGGAGGAAAGAAAGAAAATTTTTGTGGGTTTGAGCAAAAGATGGAAAGAAGATAAGAGATATGTGGTGAAATTGGGAGTGGGTAATCCGCTTTTATAGAGGATTATCCTTAACTGTGCAGTTTGTTGTATATTTATCTACAGTTATTCAAAGAATATAATGCAATAAAAATTTTAGTTGGAGTATTTATAGGTACTAAATATAATTTGTTCACTATTATGCATGTCGGTAAGTGTAAAAATGATAATAAATGTAACTACAAATGTCATATAAAGGAAATAGAACATAGTAAGAAATAAATATGTACTAGGGTTCTAGGTTAGCTACTCCTGCATATATTGACAATAATGCATGTGAATAGGCAAAAGGTATCAATAATTTTACTACTGTCAGCCAGCCATATAGGCGGCAAATTTCAAAAAAATCCTGCCATATAGGCGGTGATTTCAAACAATAACCTGCCATATAGGCGGTTCAACAGAAAAATAAAATAACATAAAGTAAAATGTCCTTGCCCTCCATAAAGGTGGCGTTATTATCAAATTATTTATTATTTATTTTAGGGGCTAGTGGCATGGTGACGTTTGCCACTAGTTCCTTCCTGTTCCTCTCTGTTTCTTTTATTATTTGGTGGTGGTGGATTTTCAGTTGGTGGTGCTGGAGGATTAGTATTGGTGTTAGGAACAGGGGTTTGTGGATTTTCACCGGTACGAACATTAGTACCATTGTTGAGGTCAGTGCGAAAAGGATGACTTACTGTCCCCCTTGCTGGGTTAGTAGCAAAAGGGACGGTGTTACGCTCTACAATTAAATGTACACAACAGAGAGAAACATTGTGGAAACTAACGTTGATCCCGTTACTTTGTTGATCCATGTTAGGATAGTGAAAGGTTGAGACTAAAAAAAAATGGATACCGGAGTTTGAAAGATTGAAGGTTGAAAATACCTTTCGGTTTTTTTTGTAAGCAAACTCGTGCTGATAACGTGTTAAGAAAGATGAGAAACAAGAAGAGAGAAAAACCAATGAATTGTATTGATCTTACTCTTGGTGCAAATGTTACATTTACCTCTCCTCTATTTATAGTAGGAGATTTTACTATTTACATAACCTAAAGTCAACAATAGGTTAATTTAGGTGCATGGAGGGAAGAAAATTTTGCCATGCATTGAATGCATGTACATGTGCATGGGTGGGCATTCACATTACTTTGATATAATTCATAACAAAAAGCTATATTTTCATCCAAGTGAAATTGACCCACATAGATACATTCAATCAAAGAGACATATCGCAAAGATAATCTTTTTATCGGGAGTGAGTAAGCCATCATACAACATGTTTGGTGACAACACTTAGGACGGTAAGGTGGGAATTTTTCCATTTGTTGAAGAAATTCTTGCTCAAAGATCAAGCATAAACAGACCTGCCGGTACTTTAGCAACCAAGGCTGTCACATCAGTTACTAAGGAGAGAATGAAAGCTAAATTGATTGATCATTTGCTTCCGGCTATCATGGAAAAATGGCCGGCATATAAACCCCATGTAACAAATGACGACCCTATTTGGCAAGCAGTGAGACTACAAAATGGGTTTGACTTCAGATTAATACAACAACCTCCAAACAGTCAAGATTTAAACATTCTTGACATAGGTTTTTTTAGGGCACTACAAACTTTGCAACATAAACAAAGGCCAAAAACTATTTCTCAATAATTGGATGCATTTAATCAATCTTATGCAGATATGAAACCAAAGAAATTATTTAATGTTTGGCATAGTTTTCAATACAATATGGTTGAGATTTTAAAAGTTCAAGGAAACAACAACTAAAAACAACCACATGTGGGAAAGGCTTCCTTGGAAGCAAGAGGCATGCTTCCTAACAAAGTGGAAGTACCAAAAAATGTAATCAACGAGGCAAGGGCATGGTTACAAGGTGACACCGAAGAAGACGAGTAAAAGTACCCAAGAGCATGCATAATGAAATTACACATGTGCTGAAATTATTACTTTTTGTTTAGGTTTCAACTTTCAACTAAGTTCAAATACATTCTGCATCATTTTGTAATTCAAAAGTAGCGTAGCCTTTTGTACAAGAACTTACATGGTAATGGGGAATTTAAACTTTTGTTTTGTGAAGTAATTAACCCTCTCAAAGCATCATCATTGAGGGGATTGTTACCTGCCCTTGCCTCCTAAAGTTCAGTCACCACTAAAACCCGACGGCAATAAGCTCTATATGCCTCCTAAAGCTTTGATATACTCTGAAACATAAAATCTGGTGGCATTAAGGAGCTTAGCCACCTAAAAGGTTTAGTGGGAATGACATTGGTGGCATAAGGGTAGCGTACAATCAAGTCAATACCTATGTATGAACACCCTGTCCATAACCTTCTGATTTGATTTTTAAGTCATGAATACAAGTTACACATCATTACTGGATAAAGAAGGATAAAACAAAGATATTACATGCAATTCTAAGCACACATCATTCCCCTAATCTGTAGATATCTTCTAATACAAGTTACATAAGTGCAATCTAGAATATTGCCTAACCTGACTCAAGTTTCCAATTTTACATGCATATTTATGGCTTAATCAAAGTTGCAATATAAACATCGGTAGATATCACTCCCCTAAGCACACATCATTCCCCTAATTTTAACATACATATCTTTGAGCTAGTATGTTACAATCCGAACAACGACAGACCACTTTAAGTCCCACCACAACTAGGTCTAGGGAGGTTTCAATCTACCCAACTAGCCAACCTTACACTATCCAATATAGACACAACAAAAGACTGTTTTCAACAGGCCTGCAGTGAAAATATAAGTCTACAAAGACAAACTGATTGAATCAAAACAACACTAAAACGGCAAACAAAGGCATAGTAAGCCAGGGAAGTTATCTAATCCTCAACTCCTACAAACATGAAGATACATCTCATAAATGTCAAGCAATAGTACAACCAATGTGATCAAAACAATCACTACATTGACATCCTTCCAAACAGGTGCTTCTATCAATACTAATGTAAAACCGGTGTTACCAGATTTGTTAACCCCCTGAACTACGATCCTTAAAAGTACTACACTTCTAGATGGTCATATAAAAGTAGATAGCGAACTGCGATCACATACCAATTTTTGCAATGCAAGTTAGGTAACACACTAACAAGCAATTTCTCCTCTAATAAAAGCAATTCAATTAAAAAATTAAATTAAAGACCAACAATTTTAACATGAAACACAAATTACAGAGAGTAATTACCCATAAAGTACCATAGGTTAAAATCCAAAAATGAGAGATAGATAAAGAAAAACTTATCTTCACCAGTATAGTTACGGTTTGCGAAATCCAAAGGGAATATAATTCCTTAATTTCTCCTCGTCTACTTCAGTTGAAACAAAATCATCTGGTGGTTGAGTAGCATCATCGTCTTGAAGAGGATCATACTCTTCCCATTTTTCATCTTCAACTTTAACAAAAAGCTTCCTTACCAATGATTTAGGCACCAGAACTGTTGTTCTAGCGGCACATGGTCGCTTCAAGGTGGCGCGTGAGTTGTGGGAACCAGATTTTTGTAGCCTCCAACCAAATTTTTTTGCATTTGGATCTTGGGCAACAGATTCAGGTGTATCCGGTGCATATAAAACTTCTTCACATTCATCATCTTTAGATCCATTATTATAAAGATCTACGCGTCTTCTCAACGCTGCAATGGTGAGTTCATCAAGATCAGACTCTAATTCATCATCCGTATCCATTGTTGAGATGTTAAGGAGAGAGAGGGGAAAATAAAATGGAGAGTAAAGCTGGCAGATCTACAAAAAACCGAATGGCTGAGAGTGAGAGAGGTAGAGAGATAATTTCTAGGGTTCTTGAAATGTTGAGGAGAGAGAGAGGGGTAAATAAAATGGGTTGATGTCGGTTAATAAAAGGAGAGGGAGAGACTAATTAGGGTGTTGGGTAGATTAGGGATATTAATTGAGGTTTACAGCAATAATTATAGTGGGTGGGTATTTAATTTCTGACATAAGTCGGACCCACTAAAATTTTAGGTGAAATTGGTCGGCCATATGTCCCAAAATGGTATAAGTAAAGTGCAACAATTTTTGTGAAACGTATTAAAAAGAAAAGTGTGACAATTTTTGAGAAACGGAGGGAGTATTACTTACAAATAACTAACATGACTAACAAACTTGGTTATTATTGTTTGGCAAATGATAAATATGACTGACTTCAGACCTTTAACACTCAACACTACTAAGTTTGACAGGCTGTATTTTTTTTTTCTTTTGGCAACGTCAGAGCAATATTATATATGGAAAATAAAGATCATAGGTCTCCTCATTACATACACACTTACTAAGAAAATAACAAATAAAGCTAAAAACCTTCTTACTCGGGTGGCTAGTGATATTAAGACGAGGGGGATATACCACCCTTTCTCTTCATACCTGCATGAGATTTGGTTAGTTTGGGGTTCTTTTGCCTTCCTTTAACTTTTGGGTTCGTTGCAGAGCAACCAGTGATTTTCTTACTACAAGGATTGCCACGTCCATTTCCATTCTTCAAAGCATTTTTTTACCTTTTTCTGTGGGAGTGGACTCACCTGTTTCTTTCAATTGAATTGGATTGTTATGAACTTCTCTACTTTTCTTTGTGGTTTTGTCAAAGTCCCTTATGGAATCCATATCCTCTTCACCCTCCTTAAGATGGTCTACATGATTGAGGTTTGCACCAGTTGGAGATTTTTCCTCCTGTCCTAGACTCCTAGCACCATTAATTCCCTTGAGTTTAGATCATTTGGGGCTCTACTCAAGATGGTTGATGCTTTGGAGACTATTGCTTCTCTCAAAACACGTTTGTGGAGGGGAGGGGGGTCTAGGGGTTATAGTATTCTACCTCATTTCCTTGCCTCAACTTGACAACGTCCATGTGGGCTATACTCATGCTCATGGACGAATTCTTTATGTTGACAAAAGTTACTTTGCCTTCTAGAGGCAAGCAGTCGGGGGTTTTTCTTCTTAGTTTTTTCGTTATTCTTTGTTATCTCCAAAATACTCTTTGCATGTTTTAATTTGCATAGCTATGAAAATTGCTCCACCAAATCATCATTTTTCTCCAGACCGAGGTTTGATTGACCAACTTGTTCCACCATATCCTTTTCCCTTGCTTCAAAATTTGAGTTTCTGATTTTTACAGATTCTTGAGATAGGTATTTAGAAGCTTTGCCTCACGAGCTTATAGGATTTTACTTCTCCCCCGTGAACAGAATTTTATCTAGGCTTTTAACTTCTTTAGCTATATCCTTGTTTTTCGGTTCCAACATCATTACTCTCTTGAAATCCTCATAAGCCCTTTCTACCATACCTGTTTTTTCTAAAGCTAATCCTCTCATGAATAAAGCTTTCACACTTCTTTAATCAACTTTCAGGACCAAAGAACTAAGGAGAGTGACTTTCTTCTACTTGTTTAATTTCAATGCACAAGTTACCAGATCTAAATGGAAGTAAATTGCCAATTCCATGTAAAAGGGATTTTCATCACATTGACTAATTTCATCACATAGGGCGGGAAGAGAAACACAAAGAGCTTTGATAGCTTGATTATATTTGCTGAATGCGTTTATGTAATCATGAGTTCTAAAAAGATATTTTTCTATTCCTTAAGAGACACCACATTAGGAATAAGATCGACGGGGCCTTCGAGTTTCTAAATTAAGTCTCCAACATCCTTCTAATCTTCATCTGAGACACTTAAGTGGTGAACCAAAATAGGGGCTTAACTAGGATTTTTCTCGAATTCCCCAAAGTAAATCATAGTAACAATGTGAGCATTACTCAACAACATAAAAGTTGGATTAAAAGTTGAAAAAATCCAAGATAAAGCAGATTAAAAAGTAGTCGATAAAGTGATCTAATAAAAATAACATGAAAACAATGTATATAGGATTGAATACCTCAAAGGT
The DNA here is from genome assembly GCA_947645195.1 of Patellifolia procumbens. NCBI lineage: Eukaryota > Viridiplantae > Streptophyta > Magnoliopsida > Caryophyllales > Amaranthaceae > Patellifolia > Patellifolia procumbens. The sequence continues at coordinate 2,291,468 of CANSGD010000920.1, forward strand.
AGAACATCAGACAAGAGAGATGCCGGAGTCAGGCTTGTTGGAGCCGGAGTGTGGTCGTCAAAACTTCAACGGCCTCCGGCGAGCCTGTCCGACTGCAAGCGAGATGTTGAGGAGTTAAGGCAATTAATGAGGTTAGGTTGGAGGGAAACGCGTTGCCTAGCTCACGCAAATTTTAGGCTCTATTTTCCTAGTTATACTAATTTATCTATTTGGCTCTGATACCAAACCAAACGCACTACTAAAACACATTTAAAACACTTAAGATAGTCTAATTATACTTTAACAAGCTTAACTTAGAGGTTTTAAAGCTCTAATATAGTTTAAAAGTGAATAAGGACCTTATTGTAATTTATGAAAGCTAAATGACAAAATCGTAAATATGAGAGTAGTATTTTGGGAATTTTTCTTGATTTAGCATAGAGTGGGATTTTTTGGTTAGAAAAATATATTTTGAGAAATGGGTCTGAGAGCTTTTAGAAGGTCACGGGTATATAGGGTAGTTCATGAATAAATAGGGTCGTATCTATTGTGATTTGTTTTTTTATTTTCAATATGTACACCACGAATAAAATATGAGCTCCTTTATTTTTAATATTTTCTCATAATTTACATTTTATTTCATTTTCCTTTCTTTCGTGTGAACTAAATAGCCACTAAAAGATTAAAGACCTTTTTTAAGTTAGTATCTTAAGGTTTGACCTCATTCAAGTTCAGTGCGCTGAGCTTTTCATATTCCAAATTTAGTATCCTGAAGTTATATAATAATCCAAAACCTAAGTGGCTTGAGGACTGATATTATTAAAATTTTCATAAGAGTCACAACCACAATTTAAGAATAATGATTTTAGTGTATCGAGTCATTAAAAACTTAAAGTACTTAAACTCGAAGTAATGTGTTTTCAAGTAATAATTATTCTATTAAATAGCTCTACATTTCGCCATATTAGCCATATTCAAAATTGTTTTTCGCCAAACAAAGTTATGACCCTGAACAGGGTAAAAATTGATGGGGAGATGATATAACTAAGGTTAGTTATTGTTAATATTTTGTATAATGTATTATAATAATTGAATATAGAGATCACATGATTATTAAACATTTAAATATTAAACTAGTATTAGTCCCCGACGATGCTCGGGTAGTCGGGTTATTAGTTAGCGATAACTAATGTGATCTAGCGAGTAAAATATCATTTAAAAAAAATATAAGTCATCTCATTTAGACAGCTTAGGGCCCGTTTGCTATCACTGTGGTTTTTTGGTTTTTGGTTTTGTTATATAATATGAGCACTATAAGGGGGGTGAATTATAGTGAGGGAGCTATACTTTTTGCGGAATTAAAAGTTAGCTGGGGAACACAAGATATTTTAGCGATGAAAAACTTCCTAGGCCCAATAGGAAGAAACGACCTCGATCAGGGATTTTGACTCAATACTTTCCACTATAATAGGCCACACGACTCTGTTTACAAACCTATTACTTTTCTCTCAGGCCACAACTTGAGTTCCTAAACTCAAGTTCCCAACAACAGTTCCCACAATTGTTATTCCTCTCGAACTTCCCTCGAAGTTCCTTTCTCTTTCTCTATCTCACGCTTCACTCAAAGCTTCTCACACTTACAAGAGTTCACTCAAACCCTTACCCAAAATTACAATATGTAAAGCAATGGAAGAGTATATACTCGAATATGGTAAGTATGAATTCTCTTGGGAACGGCACCGACTCTTTAAGACACTAAGAATATTTGGCTAAGTCAGACACACTAATATCAATGTATTAGGCGCCTATTTATATTAAGCTAAGGTAAGACCATGACTTAAGTCCACTAATCCATGATGTCCATTAATTAAACCATTATCTCAATTTATTTAATATTTATTTAACTTTACTTGAGAATTAAATAACCACTAACCCACTACTTAGCTTAATAGGAGAAGCAATAACTTATAACGTGGTTTATAAAACTTGAAGCATAATTAAACTAATTAAATAAATTAAGGCTTTAAGAAAATAATTAAGCCCATTACTCCACACCCAGTAAACGTGTAGCAGTAAGCCTTAAACGTGGTTTTAGTTTTCTTGGGGAGTAATCAAGTTATTTTCTTTTAAATATTTTTTAGGAAAATATCTTTTATAAATAATTTAATCAAAACCGAAAATCATAATCAAGTTTTAAAAGAAAAACCTTTTAAAACCGAAAATCAGTTTAAGTTAAATAAAATATAAAAGATAATATTTAAAAAGATTTTGGTCTTATCCTAATTAAATCAGAAAATCATTTTTAAATAAATTTCTAACAAACTAACAATTTACTCCTAAACTCATGGACTTAGTCAAAACTAACTAAACACTCTCTAACAACCTTAATTGGGCGCACAACAATGTTAGGCGCACAACATGGGATATGTTAGCAGTTCCTAAAGTCTTCTCTAGGTCTGTTCCCTAACCTTGTTCCTAAGAGTGCCAGTGTTTGTTCCTGTCATGGGAACAGAACTAAGTTCCGTTTTGAGAATTCAACACAAACTAACTCAAGTATTTACTCATCCTTAACAAGAAGAGATTAAATACATCCTAATGTATTCTAATCTTCACTCCAAGCTTGATACTTCATCTTTCGAACATCTTCACTTCGATCTTCGATTAATTCTCCGATTTAATCTTCGATCAAGTATTCTCTTTGCCCGAGATTGAATTACCTATCAATATCATAAGTGAAACACAATATGTCTTTTGGTGGTTAATTCATCTTCAAAACTCAATGGTCAACAGGTTTTTTGATTTTGCAAATTCATATGATATATGTCCTATAATGAATAAAAAATTAGTCCAATTTATTAGGAACATGGTGATTTTGAAAACTGACAACTAAAAAGTGAAAACCACTTTTTCTAGTTTCGTGTTGGTTTTTAGTTTTCAAAAAACTGAAAACTAAAAACAAAAAACGATAACGAACAGGCCATAACTCTTGGTTTCATTTATATATCATCATTATTGTTGATAGAAACATCAATAATAATACGGTGGCATATTGGTTGGAGCTATTCATTCCATACATGAGGTTGGGGGTTCGAGTCTTCACATTGACATTTTTTTAATATATGAGAACGTTGTTGGATAAAATGCTATTCCAAGAGGGATGGTGACGAGTAGCGGATAGCAACGTTTGCTTACGTTTTTATATATATATATATATATATATATATATATAGATTACGCATGTGACTCTAATGGAAAATTTACTCTTTTACCGCTTAGGTTATTTAAGCTGGATTATTTTACAAGTTTAGGTCACCAAAGATTATATAAACCCGAGGCATTAAATTTGAATCAGGCCAAACATAACACTAAACTTGAAATTTTCTAAGAATTAAAAGTGGAGCGTGGAGGTACAAAAATTATAGGAAGTTGGAGCGTGGAGGTAATGAAAATCACAAATGAGTGAATGGGAAGTGGCCTATGTTTAGAATGGAATTCCAAATTCTTGGTGTACCTGAAGTTGACGCAATTTCAAATACTTTGGACAGCCAAACAACCAATTTTGTGCCAAATTAATAAATGAAATGACCATCTACTAACCTACCATTAGGTAATTGGCTCAGTACAAACCCTTTATTTTTTTTTGAAGCAAGGCTCAGTACAAACCTTGAACTACTACTATTACCATTACTAAAAGAAAACAGAGAACTTGCAATTGTTAACTATTTCGTGTGCCTCGCTGACATATTGCCTCTCAGTCTTATCTATTGTTGACTGCATTGCCTTCAAACATAATTAGTGCTTATGCTTATCCATATAGTATTGTGCTTGGGCAGGTACCATATAGACGATATAGTGTTTGTGTGGATAGCATATAGTGTTTATAGAAGTAAACAACATCAAACACTAAAACAAGAGAAGGATTATCATTTAACAATACTATATGACACCAACACAATTACGCAAATACTATACGGGCATATACAAAGACTATAAAAGCACAATAAAACTACTGTTAGAGGGGATTAAGCCCTCTTTATCATTCCTCAGTTTCAAGTTGGCCCAAATTGTTAATTTCCGTTAAGCTGTATGTAATTGTATGGTATCAGGAAAGCTTAAATCTGCAAATTAAACATTCATTCTGAGATGAGCACGAGGAAGAACAAGACGCAATTCCAGTAATATTATGTCACCAATGTGTATGATAAATAAAATTTTGATTTTGTGCAGGAATTGCCTGCATCAACTCTTAATTTCTGGCTCATACTGAAAAGAACATTAAAGAATGAATTGAACCAAATCAAATCCTATAAACCTATGTACCACAACAAATAACCCATCTGCAACTGTGCAATTTGAAAGAATCCCGGAGTGGAATATGGCACACTAATGTACCGATTACTTCACTTCTCCATTTCTCATTTGTGAGAAAACTGTATTCATTGAAATATCGACAATATCACCTGCACTCCCCATGCTATATTGCCTGGTAGAAGGAAGCGTTTGTAGTGGTCGAGCCTCATCTATTTGCAAAGAGACGTCATCGCTTTCATTTAACGAGGGTTCATCTTCCTGAAGCTGAAGTGCATATTCTAAATTCCACAACACCTCTCCCATTGTAGGGCGATCAAGACCACATTCAGCCAAGCATTTTTCAGCTGTCTCCAGAAACTTCGTCAAAGACTCTGCTTTTATCTGACTAGCAAGATTCGGATCAATTATCTTCTCTAACTCCCCCTTCTTTTGTAACTTTGTTGCCCATTCAACCAAATTCACCATCTCACGAGGAAGTGATGGGTCGATTACAGGCCTCCCGCAGAGAACCTCAAACAGAACAACACCAAAGGAGTAAACATCTGACTTTTCAGTCAACTGTTGTCTTATGAGATACTCTGGGTCTAAGTACCCGAAACTTCCTTTTACTGCAGTGGTGACGTGTGTCTTGTCTATATCAGGACCAGCTTTTGATAGACCAAAATCTGCAACTTTAGCCATGAGATTCTCATCTAGCAGTATATTTGCCGACTTAACATCACGATGGATGATGGGTTTTGCGGAACCTGTGTGAAGGTAATAAAGACCTCTGGCTGAACCAATGCATATCTCAAGTCTCTGTTTCCAGCTCAAGCTAGGATTACCTGACCCATATAAGTGGCTCTTAAGTGTCCCATTTTCCATGTACTCGTACAACAATATCATTTCATTCTGCTCATCACAGTATCCAATAAGAGCAACCAAATGGCGATGACGGAAGTGTGATAGCATTTCAATTTCAGTTCGAAATTCATTGATCCCCTGTTGGGACTCGGAATTTCCCCTCTTAATAGCAACCTCTCTATTGTCCTCTAACACCCCTTTGTACACCTTTCCGAACCCTCCTACTCCAATGACCAAGCTTTCATTAAAGATATCAGTTGCCTTCCGAATGGCAGCAAGAGAGAAGTTATAACCAGATTCAGAGGTACCGTTTATTTTGTTCCCATATGCATCAAGGGCGGTCCGCTTTCTCCTTCTGACTACCAGGAAAAAAGCTGCAGCCAGAATCAATATGATGAACACAGCCCCAACAGCTATACCAGCTATCAGACCGGTTTGGACCTTAGAACTCGACTTCAAAGATTCGGCATCAACATCGAGAAAGCCCCTTGAGTTACTAAGTTTAATGATCTCTAGCCCATTAAGCAACGCATTGGGGTAAACACTAGCATCACTAGAAGTACCAACACTCACAGAAAGCGTAGTACTATGACCCTCTCTCATTAAAACATCTAGATAATAGGGAGAGGCCAACTTGTTTGATGTTTGCCTACTAAGATCAAGATGTTTATAAGCATACCATGAGTTGATATAAACATTAAACAGCATCTGACCTGATGACTTGCTAATTATATCACAGAAATGAAAACGAACCAGATACCTGAATCCCGGATCAACATTGAAATACCAAGTGATATTAACATTCAATGTAGGATCAAGTTCAGAGTTCAGCTTACTGGCAGTTCCGTAAATGGCAGGAGGAGCAATCTCTGGGGTTGGCCCACCATCTGTGTAATTCACAGTTCGTTGCTTCGACAAAAACTGCACAAGATTGTGTGATTTTAGGAAGGAATCATCAGGCACCCATTGCCGGGAGAGGGTATCGTTTTCAGGGTTAACTGAGATATTCCCCATATTCACCCTAAAGACTGTCTCCATGGCTTGATGCACAAGGTTTTCACTAGAACCAGGAGGGTTAATAGTATCAGCACTACTAGGGATAAGTTCATCAGGAACAGACACAACTTCCAGGGCATTTAAGAATGCAAAAGATTCAGATGATGGGATGATAGTGACAACAAAATTATCTGATGTTATATTCAAACAATACTCTTTTACTACAGGAATAACCTCTGGAAATTGGAAATTCCTCAAAAGGGTAAAATTCAGAGCTGAAACTGAAAACCTGGCATGGCTCAAATTATAGTTCTGGTATACAAAAGGGAAGAAATGAAGGCGAATCCAGTGGCGGCCGTGTTTCGAAATCGAGAAAGTGTAGTTGGAGCTTGAAGTAAAGATTTGAGCAGTTTTATACAGATCTGAAGAATATGAAAATGGGATTGAATTTGAGCTTGTGTTACCCCAGATTTTCTTAGAGGTTGAAAGAACAATGCTAGAATTCATACTAGAATCACCCAAGAAAACCCGTTTACCCACTACAGCATTAGTGGATGACCCACAATTTATAAGATGATTATCAACTGGGTTAAACTCTAAGGAGCAGTTTATCAAACAAAAAGCAAACAACACCCAGAAATGAAATTTAGACTTGAAAGCATACATGATCACCATAAAGAACCAATCTTTAAAACAACCCAGTTCCACAAACTAACTAATTAGCTACAAAATCAACTCAATTCAGTAGAAATCAAGCAAATTCCCAACTGGGTATTCTTCAGAATGCAAATTTCCAACTGGGTATTATTCAAATTTCAAGCTTTTTATTGATTCAGTCAAGTGATTGAAGACTTGAAATTGTGTAGTTCAAGAAAGCGATAGTTCAGCAAATGAATTGGTTAAAGTGAGTAAAATGAATATAGAATCACAACAGTTGAGAAAGACAGGTAAGTGAATTGGGTGGCTAACCTTTGAAAGCAAATCAGGGCCCATAAAAGGACAATAAAGGTACAATTGATTGGAGTGAATGACGGGAGTAAAACAGCAGAGAGAAAGTGATGGATTATGCGGTGATTAAAGAGGAGGATACTTCCTCGATGTTTCCAAAAGACAGCATAATTTGTTGTTTTGTGATAGAAGCTGAAATGGGTAGGCATTTTCAGGAGCGCAAAACGCGTTGTTGGGACAACAAAACCAGTAGTGTCGGGAAGATGATATGCTGATATTAGTTGTACTCACTGCTGCGCCAGCACCGGCTGTAATTGAGCTTGCATGGTCCCACTTTACCGTATCCACTTGTGACTGCAATCTTGTAAGTTGTACGGTAGTTCATACTGTGTATGTATTTCATTGTATTGTCACCCCTTTCAAAAAAAAATATTCATTGTATTGTCAGAGTTATCTTTTGACAGTTTAATCGAAGAGCACAAATTCTAAAAGTCAATTTGGTAAAATCTTATTGAGATGAGACGATGTGTGGCTACCATGTCGAGGACTTGTTAAAATCTAGGAAGAGATTATGATCTACATAATTCTAAGTTGGTTGATTTCGATAATCCATGCTGGAAGGTGGTCAAGTTACAAGTTTATTTTTATGTGAGGAAGTTAGACAAAGAGTGCGTAGCATCTCACTTTCAAGGTTTGGAGGCCCCTCAAAACTTCGACTCTTTATTTGGCGGGCATGTAAAAGGGAGTTTGCGGCCATGTCCACGTTGTTTAGGAGACATATGTGTACAAATAATATGTGTATGGGTATAAATACCCTCTCACGAGTACACTAAAGCCCAACACGAGTTGGCTAGAAAAGTTAGACGGCCCACGCTCACTTCACTATATAAACCCCTCATAGGGCTAAGGTAAAGGCATCCAGAATCCACTTCTCTCTCCCCACATCCACACTCTCTCTATCTAAAATGAGTACTGACTTGAGCGTCGGAGGCCCCGTCCCCAGGACACCCCCGGGGGTTTGGGGTTCATTTGTATTTTGCCGGAGCTCAGACTCGGATCGCTCATATCCACCGGAAGGAGGTACAATACTTTTAGACAGAAACAAATCGGCGCTAGAAAGAGGGGAAGAGAACGAGCGCCCATGGAAACCCACAATTTCTATGGCTACATTGCTCAAACAGCTATTCTATGGACTGATATACTCCCATTCAAACCAAAATCTACAAGATCTACAAACTTTTGTCGATCAGGCAACTACTCTTTAAAAAAAAGGAAGAGACTCGATGAGATCAACTCATCTACTGCAACAAGCTAGAAATTGGCTTTTACTCATTATCACCCAGAGACGGAAGAGGTGAGGTAGAAATTATCTTCAAAAAAAAAGTAAGCACCACAAAGCAAAGGACTTTCATTTCAGTCACTGTTTTGTAGGTTTTGCCAACAACTCAAGCTAAAAGTAAAGCTATGGACCCATGATGTAAACTTGCAACGAAAGATCAAAGCTGAGTTGGAATTAAATACCACCAGGGAGTTGATGTTCAAGCAAATGAAGCTGGCCATCTTACATCTTATATATCCACTGCCGAGACGCACACCCGTAGGCTTGCAAGCCACGCTCACCATCTGCGATTAAAGTTAAGTATTACAGCTATAAATTTGCACTTCTTAAATCAATATGCTGGTGGAATTAGTTAAATCGTACTAGAATATAGCACTAGTCCTCATGCTTCGAAAATTGAGACATATAACTATATAAGAACACATCATGTACTTACCTCTCCTGCAAGGTGTTTGATGAAATACTTACATGAAGTCAGACTATAAACAGGGACAAAATACTCTGTAGAACAACAAGTCAGAAGGCAGAACACAAGCCAACACTCGTTGGCAGACCTTCACACAAGCATGTTCTGGACAGATTTGCCCAAACCAAAACTTACAGTAGTGATGAGCAGATTTGGTACAACCAGCAGAGGTGTGTTCCCTTAGGGAGTAACTTCCAAAAAAATCAGCCTGAAAGCCAGAGTCATGCCAATAATTGATCACCGTTTCCAGCGGGATGACGTGGGAAATGGGTCAGCAACATCAATCATACAATTTGCAGAGCACCTTAAGCTAAACGGACCAACAAAGCTAACCAATAGTAGCTAGTCGATGGCAATTGCAGACTCGAGTCAATTAGAGCAGAACCTTGGCATAATAATCTACAGACTTGACTTACGAGTCGATAGCTCTCCCAAGACTGATATCCATCTACAGGCAATTCCAGATCAACGAATTCATGAAATCAACCTGGGAATCTGCAATATCAAGTGAACTTCATCAGGTGGAAAAGTAAGAAGGTGGAAGCAGACCAAATGGCGAAGAGCCAACGGAATAGAGTCTGCGCTATTAGAATAGACCAAGGCTATCCAGCTTGCGGACCCAAAGTGCAGACCAGATTTCATAGCTCTGCCGGATTGAGCAAATCTGCGAAGTCAAATAACAAACAACTTAAATATGCAAAATTAGCATGGGAAGCTAAAACATCTAGATTCTGCAATGTCACCAATGGACCCAACGACAGACCCGCAGAACGAATGGCAGATTCGAGCACATCACAGCAGAGTTGGCTGAATAAGTATGAGAATTCTGTCTGCAACCAAGCAAAGTCACAATGACTTACATCAGACCTTTGCAGAGCAGAGCTATACCAAAGAGCCCAGACAAGAACCAGCTTGGCTTGGCCTACAAAACCAGCCTGTAGACTAAGCAAATGATGCAATTAGCAGAAGCAGATTCAGACCATGAGAGTGAGACATGATCTGCAAACTTAGCTTAAGAGACATCACCCTTGGTCTGTAATCTTCAGATTAAAAAAGGAGAAGATAGCGGAAAGAGCTCGGGCAAAACCACTCTCTACAACAGAGCAGACCCATGTGTCAATCTGCACCTAGCAGAACACTATATTAGCTCGCTCAATCGGCCTGAGTCTGCGATACCGCTATGCAATCTGCATGTTCTTGTCACTCTCTGCAAACTAGCTTGCAATATCAGTCTTGGCTTGCTTCTACTCTTCGCCAACCCATCAGGCCAATGACTACAATTTTCTACCAGCCTCGGCGTGGCAAACTTGGTGGTCTACACTAGTTCTTCAAATATTATTACTCCACTTCTCCCGAAGGAAAAAACCTCAAGCTAAGTGCTTTACTTCCACTACTATTGATATTAATTTTGCTTATTTTTGACGCAAATTAGATTGAATATCATGATGGATGTTGCACTTACTTTATATTATAAGCTTCAAAAATTGATTATTATAGTTTGTGAATGATTATCAAAAGAGGTGCCAACATTCACTCTATTTGATTACATGACATGATCAAATGATGTCTTTCGATCTTTATGTATGTCTAGTTAGGAATATACTCATCTCAAATTGACCCAAGTTCAACTTAAGAGTGGGGGGCAAATGAGTATATGTGACCTAACTTGATGGGAAATTTGATTGTAATATTCATTGTAGTGCTCGAGTATACGTGACCCAACTTTCAATATTCATTGTAGTGCTTGATTATGAAAGCACCTATTTTTTGAGTCTGCACATATTATTGAAGGCTTCAGCAGGCTATCAAGCCGTTGAAAAGATATATTATGTTATTATTATTGCAGACACATCTTATCGAAGACTCTAGAAGGCTTAAACCTGCTAGAGAGGTATTCTGTTATTATTATTGCAGACCCCATCTCACACAGAGGGCTCTGCCATTATTATCATTAGCAGATCCTCGCTTCAGACAGAGGATCCTGCTCCTTATTATTGTTGCAGATCCCATCTCAAACAGAGGGCTCTTCCACTATTATTATAGCAGATCATCGCTTCATATAGAGGATTATGCTCCTTATTATTGCAGATCCTTGCTTCAGACAGAGGATCCTGCTCCTTATTATTATTGCAGACCCCATCTTAGACAGAGGGCTCTGCCATTATTATCATTATAGGATCCTCGCTACAGACAGAGGATCCTGCTCCTTATATTATTGAAGACTCCAGCGAGCTATTAAGCCGCTGAAAAGATATTTTATTGAAGACTCCAACGAGCTCTTAAGCCGCTGGAAAGACATATATTATTGAAGACTTCATCGAGCTATTAAGTCGCTGGAAAGACTTAAGTGAAGAGCAGAGTTATGTTACAAACCGAGCTTTGCTGAAGAAGCAGATAGCTTTGCTGAAGAAGCAGAGTGAAATACTTAAGCGAAGAGCTAAGTATAGTTACGGATCGAACTCTGCTGAAGAAGCAGAGTGAAAGACTTAAGCGAAGAGCTAAGTTATAGTTACCAATCGAGCTCTGCTGAAGAAGCAGAAAGCTCTGCTCAAGAAACAGAGTTAAGGACTTAAGCGAAGAGCTAAGTTCTATGCCATCATTATCATTAGCAGATCCTCACTTGAGATAGAGGATCATGCTCCCTATTATCAATGCAGAGCACCATCTCAGAGGGATCTGCCGTCATTATTAGCAGATCCTCACCTCAGAGGATCATGCTCCCTATTATCATTATTACAGCAGATCCTGGTTTCAGACAGAGGATCCTATTTCTTATTATTATTGCAGACCCCATCTCAGGCAGAGGGCTCTGCCATTACTATTATAAGCAGATCCTCACTTCAGACAGAGGATCCTGCTCCTTATTATTACAGCAGATCCTCGCTTCAGCCAGAGGATCCTGCTACTTATTATCATCGCAGACCCCATTTCAGCTAGAGAGTTCTGCCACTATTATTAGAGCAGATCCTTGATTTAGACAGAGGATCCTGCTCCTTATTATTGTTGCAGAGAGGATCATGCTCTTCATTATCATAGCACCAAAAATATTAACCATTGGAAGACTAGGAGGGGGAAACCCCCCAGGCTGGCAGAGCGGAACAAGGTCTGAGCCAGAGCAGAGACCGAAGACGTGGGGGAGTTTGATATCACGTATTTATATAGAGTTTTCTCCCCTATTTATGAGCTAATTTGTGCGTCATTGGAGCCCTTCGAAGCTATTTTATGCTAACTATCGTATATAGTTGTGGTTTTGTATTTTCGTAATAAATTGCAGGATTTAGGGAGTTTTCTCCCTATTCCAAACGATTTCGTAGCAACCACAACTTTCGTGAAGTGTTACGAGGACGTGTGACGATTTGGGAGTCCCCGAAGCCTCTAGGCTCGAAATCTGAGTTTGAAATCCAAAGGATATCAAAGAAATAAGCTCAAGGAAATGAGAATGAAAGCCATTGCATTTGGCCATTCAGCCCGTTCGGGCTTTCTTATGATGGATGACCAGATTTGGATACTGAAGGAAAGTGTCTCGGGCCCGATTGGGCGCCATGGCCTGATCCTATTGGGCGCCATGGCCTGATCCTATTGGGCGCTTTTAATTTTGTTTTGACGTGCTGCTGTGCGTGCCAAGGAGAAGATTTGGGCGTGGACGCATATTTGGCCCGATCGGGCAATGCAGCCCGAAGCTATCGGGCGGCCTATATATTGCTGCTGTTGCTGTCCGTGTTCAATAATGGAAACTGGGCCAGAAATTGTGGAGCCCAAGATTCATGGTGCGGCATTTGCAAAGTGGGGAGCAACTGGGTTGTCTTATAGGACCCTTTATTCCATCTTTTTCTATTTTCCCTTTATTCTATCTTTTTCCATTTTTTCTCTTTTAATTCCTTCTTTCTTTTATTTTGTTTTATTTGGTTAGATTATAAATAGGGAAGTTCCATTAGTTTTGGGGGGCTTTTGATTCCATCTTTATTTTAGCTCTCAATCTAGTTTTAGTTTTAAGCTCTTCATAGATTAAACACTTTAGAGTAGATTCAAAGGGGATCGAACCTTTGATTATTTTCAATAAAAGTTTCTGCTTTCCGTCAATTGGTATTATTCGTACTCTGATATCGCGTATTTATATAGAGTTTTGTCCCTTATTTACAAGCTAATTTGTGCGTCATTGGAGCTATTGGGAGCTATTTTGTGCTAACTATCGTATATAGTTGTGGTTTTGGGTTTTAGTGTTGAATTGCAGGTTTTATGGAGTTTTCTCCTTATTCCCGAGCCATTTAGAAGCAACCACGGCCATACAGTTATGAGGCACGTAAGATGGCTCACGAGCTTTATGGGTAGTTTAGGAGATCCCAAGACCTCTAAACGTGAAGAATTGAGAGCCAAAGAGTCAAAAAAGAGATTTCCGTACTCTGATCGGGCAAAAATGACCCGATCGGGCGAAGATATATTGATCGGGTACAGAAGTTGCGGACCCGATCTGGCGAGAGACGAAGTGCCCAGACCCGATCGGGCACCCTCTGCCCGACCCGATCGGGCGGGAGACCCATGGGTCTCATTCTGCTGCTGCGTATGAGGGGAGCTTGGCTGGCCCTAAATGTCTTCAGGCCCGATCGGGCAGTGCTGCCGGGCCCGATCGGGTGGACCCAAATTTCACCCATCCTGGCTGTGTTGCTACGCTGAACGAGAAACGAAGGCCGAAGAAGTTTACTATGGGCCCGATCGGGTCCCATGCTCGTCTACGCGTTTTTATCTTTTATTTTTTTGGCATTTAGTTAAACTTGGGGGTATTATAAATACCTTTTCCTCATTATTTTAGAGACATCTTTTACATCTTTACTCTAGTTTATTTCTCATAGTTCTTAGCTTAGTTTTATCTAGTTTAAACACTTTAGATTAGAAAAAGGTGATTGAACCTATTCGATTTCAATAAAATTCCTGCTTTCTTTCATTTGGTATTCTTCTCTACTCTAATCTCTTTTATTATTCTTAATTGCTTAGTTTAAGTATTTAATTATTCATGATGCAATTATTAGGGTTTTCAATTAGTTTTGTTATTGTCAATTCAATTATGAGTGAGTAGTTCTCTTTCTAGGGTGTTAGATAGGGAAGCCATGTTTATACCACGATTGTTATTTAGCTTTCTATCAATTTCTAGGGCTTGATTAGGGTGATTGTGATGTGGTTTGTTCTTAATTAGTGATTAATGTTAGTGTACAATTTCATTGATTGCTTGTGGTTAATAGTTGTTTGCACAGACCCGTCTTACGACTAGAGGCCTAGGACACATCAGTAGTTCTGATTACGTTAGTGAACATGCGGCGTATGTTGAACTATGAGCGTTGAGTCTTAACCATAGCTCAACACATGCTCTAATCCCTCGACATTGACTTAGGTTTTGATAGCAGTTGACCTTATTTGATTGGTATAAGCATGGTGGACCGACCTAATACCCTAGGTTTTTATTCCATAGTTAATTCCTCGGTTTAATTCGTCTTCCTTAGCTTAATCATTAGTTCAGTTAATTCTTCCCTGATTTCATCTGAAGTAGCTGATTGATTGAATATTAATTTAGAAACTCTGTCTCCCTGTGGATTCGACCCTGCTTCCATTGACTACCATAGTTAGAGGATTGTAGGTTTATCTTTGAATAGGTGATACGACTAAAACCTATCATACTCTTAATTCCTTCTTTTATTTCTTGTTTGCTTAGTTCGATTATTTAATTCATTCATGATGCAAAAATTAGGGTTTTATATTAGTTTTGTTATTTTGATTCAATCATGTCTGAGTAGTTTAATTTCTAGGGTATTAGGGAGGAAAACCATGTTTATACCATGATTCATATTTGAATTGCTATTAGTTTTAGGTTTTGATTAGTTCAATTGTAGTGTGATTTGTTCTTTATTTCGTAGTTTATGTCAGTGTGCAATTTCATGGACTATGTTTGGCAACTTGAGTATGACCTGATTGTAGGCTTACTTTTAGAGGCTTAGAACACACTATTGATTCTGATTATGTGAGGACATACTTCATATGTTGAATTGAGAGCGTTATGACCCGATCATAGGCTTAACATTGGCTCCGATTGTTCGACCCTAGACCTATATTTTATTAGTTATTCGACCCTTTTGATTGGTATAAGCATGGTGGACCGAACTAATACCCTAGACCTTTAATCCATAGTTTAATCTCAATATTTATATTACTTTCTTTAGTTTAATTAGTAGTTCAGCTGATTCTTCCCTGATCTTGTCTGACGTAGCTCTTTGGCTGAATATTGACTTAGAAACTCTGTCTCCCTTTGGATTCAACCTTACTTCCCTTAACTATTATTGTTAGAGGACTTTAGGATTTATTTTTGATTAGTTGATACGACTTTAGCCTGTCAGGTGACCTCGCTGTGGCCCTAGAGTCAGCAGGCCATTCCGACGATTAAAGGGCCCCAAGGTTACATTTATTCATACGCAGATCCCACAGATATTGCCTACCATAATTACTGATCTACCCATTATTATCTGCCGATCCTTAGCTCGGAGAAGATCCTTCCCATCCTTATCTTACCGAGGACTCTGGCAGGCCTAAAGCCGCTAGAGAGGTGTCTTATCATTATTACTACAGATCCTCAGATTAGACAAAGGATGTTGCTTATTTTATTGAAGACTTCAGCAGGCTCTAAAGCCGCTAGAGACGTATTTCATCATCATCGCCGATCATTAGTCCCAGCACTAAGATCCTTCTATCATCATCGTCGTTCCTCATCCTAGAGAGAGGAACCCTCTTCCATTAATAATAGCTGATCCTCGTTTCAGACATAGGATCATGCTCCTTATCATTAGCAGATCCTCGCTTCAGACAGAGGATCATGCCTCTTATTATTATAGCAGATCTTCGCTTCAGACATAGGATCATGCTCCTTATCATTAGCAGATCCTCGCTTCAGACGGAGGATCCTGCCTCTTATTATTGTAGCAGATCTTCGCTTCAGATCGAGAATCATGCTCCTTATTATTATAGTAGATCGCTTCAGACAGATGATCATGCTCCTTATTATTAGCAAATCCTCGCTTCAGACAAAGGATCATGCCTCTTATTATTATAGCAGATCTTCGCTACAGACCGAGGATCATGCTCCTTATTATTATAGCAGATCCTCGCTTCAGACAGAGGATCATGCTCCTTATCATTAGCAGATCCTCGCTTCAGACAGAGGATCCTACCTCTTATTATTATAGCAGATATTTGCTTCAGAGAGGATCATGCTCCTTATTATTATAGCAGACCCTCGCTTCAGATAGAGGATCATGCTCCTAATCATTAGCAGATCCTCGCTTCAGACGGAGGATCCTGCCTCTTATTATTATAGAAGATATTCGCTTCAGACCGAGGATCATGCTCCTTATTATTATAGAAGATCCTCGCTTCAGACAAAGGATCATGCTCCTTATTATTATCGCAGACCCCATCTCAGACTGAGGGGTCTGCCATTATTATCATCAGCAAATCCTCGCTTCAGACAGAGGACCCTGCTCCTTATCATTAGCAGATCCTCGCTTCAGACATATGATCCTGCTCCTTAGTAGATCCTCGCTTAAGACGAAGGATCCTGCTCATCATCATGACATATCCACGTATCATCGTTATTGCGGACTTGTCTATAGCATTCTAATCTCATTCTGCCTCCTCTGCTGCAAGCAAAGCAGACAAAATGGGGGGCAAGGATACTATGGTAGGAGGAAGAAAGTAGCAAAGAAATAACATATTTTCTTTAAGAAACTACTCAAAAGAACGCAAAAAATACAAAACTAGCAGAGGCTCTAAACGATGCTACATTCTTGCTCATCAGAACAAACTCTCAAATTGGTGAAGCAACATTGCAGACTACGTGAGCAAACCTTCATTAAACGATGTTGCACGTCAAATTATCAGAGCAGACTCCTAAGCAAAGGAAATTGCGTCTCTTACTACATGGCAAGATCCTCAATTAGAGGATAGTACACCTTAGCTCATTGAAGCAAGCTCTCTGACTAAAGAGGCTACATCTCATATCAGAGACTCAATCACGCACAAAGGTCATCATGAACACATGTCCAATGCCATGAGCAACCAAGTGAATAAGCCTTATATAATTCAAGTTCAATCAATGATTAACACTCGAACTATGGGGCAAATTATATGGGTATAAATACTCTCTCACGAGTACACTAAAGCCCAACACGAGTTGGCTAGCAAAGTTAGACGGCCCAAGGACCAAATGGCATAAGGCCCACGCTCACTTCACTATATCAACCCCTCATAAGGCTAAGGTAAAGGGATCCAGAATCCACTTCTCTCTCCCCACATCCACACTCTCTCTACATAAAATGAGTACTGACTTGAGCATCGGAGGCTCCGTCCCCTGGACACCCCTGGGGGTTTGGGGTTCATTTGCAGGTTCTTTGTCGGAGCTCAGAATCGGACCGCTCATATCCACCGGAAGGAGGTACAACACCTTTAGACAGAAACAATATGTATGGGGTGTGTGAGGCTGGCAAGAAGACAATTAAGGCTATGATCCATGAGCTCTTCTTGTGTCGTGGTGTGCGAAATATATGGTGCTACTATGAATTTGATGGGCTGGTTGGAGAGGAAAATTACACCTCTTTTGCAGAGTTGCTGACTTTCGCGGATAGTAGGGTGGATCGTCAAGCTGTGGCGAGGTTTGTGACGCGATCATGGTGGCTTGGAACTGCAGAATTACTTCCGAGTTGTTATCACAGAAGTGGCTGCCGAATGTTTGAAGTGTGAAGGAGTATAATAGATCTACGAGCAATGTATTTATGGGGAGTGTGGCGAGGGGTTTGGTGGACAAGTGTGTAGTACTTGTTGTAGGTTGGGTAAAGAACAACGTTGGTGACCATTTATCAGATGTCAGGGTGGGGCTAGGGGGAACGGTCAAAGGGGAGTATGGTGTTATCAAGGTTGCGGTTGTTTGGAGGAGGTAGAGGAGCTGAGATAGATGTGGTTGTTGCGGAGGCCTGTGTGGCGAGTATGAGGTTATTGTTGGTACAATGATTGGGTAATCAAAAGTTCCATCTTGAGAGTGATGCTTTATTTTTAGTGGAGGATGTGAATGGTGATCAACAAGAGGATGTGTTTGTTTTCTTGATTTTCGATGAGATTTGGCAAATTGGTTTTAGTTTCGACTCTTTTTTTTTTCTTATGTTAAACGAGTTGGAAATATGCTCAATTAGTTGCTAGGTAAGATTCTATTTTGGGGATTGTACATGTATCATCTATGCAGGGCTGAGATGCAGGTCGGGTCGGGTAAATTTCGTGTTGAAGTCAATAATAGATGGGTTGGAAAGTTCAACCCAAACCTAACCCATCTATGAAACAGGTTGACTTCAACCTTAACAAAGCCCATTTAATTAACAGTTCACCTGCTTAACCCATTTAGCTTTGGTCATTTAAATATTTATCTTAATTAATTATAATTCAAAATAATAAAAAAATACAATTCACCATAAAATTGAATATTTTCCTTAAAATATGATAATTATGATTCGTCTTTAAACTTTCTTATCTTTATTGACCAATTAAAATATTTATCAAACTTATCTTTTTGAAATAATATATATAAATGGGTCAAATAAGGTCATATTTAGTTTGAAAATTGCAACCTTAACCTAACCCATATAATTAACAGATTAGATCAGGTCAACCCATTTAAATGATTAGGTTAAAAACTCAACCTAAACCCGCTTATTTTATTTCAGGTTGGACTCGGGTCGTGTTAGAGGTCAGATCAACTTTTGTCAGCCCTATATGTATGGTTGGATGATGTTCCCTCTAGTTTCATCACTTTGGCGGAATTAGATTTACACTAATATATTCCTTTGATCATTTTTCCCATAAAAAAAGCGTATCAAGATGGTACCCAAGATCTAAAATTAAATATGGTCGACATCACCGCCTTTGTATCTCTCTACACACGCCAATAAAATTATCCCAATAACACCATGTATATCTCTTGGACATACCAAGTAGTACATGGTCTAGTTGAAAGGAGAGCACCCTTCCAACCTTAAGATTGAGGGTGCAATCTCCACTAGAGGCACTTTGAGGGTAGGGATTTCCCCTTACCCTTTCCCCCTACTCTCAAGTGTCTGGCCCATTAGAACCCGAGTGGGGTCCAGGCCACTTCTTCTTACCACAAAAAAAAAAATCTCTTGGACACAAAATGTGGGGGTCCTAGCCCTACCTCCTAGGCCCTACGTTGAAAAGCCCAACTCTAATTCTTTTTCCTTTGGTTCTTCTTCTTCTGTTCTTCAATCAGCCCTTTGATTTTTTGGGTGATAAAACGAGCGGTTATTCAATAGTTTAGTGTGGTGAGTTGGGCAGTTTTCAGCAGGTTAGGTGGTGGGAGTTGGTTTGGTGTTTTAAGTTCGTAGTGGGTGGTGAATTGGGTGAAATCCAGCTAGGGTAGTAACCAGTAATAGTCCAAGGTCTTCGAGTTCCGGGTACCTGCAAAATCGAGCACGGTGAACTACCCCAGGGATGTTCCCGGGATCGTCTCTCAGATGCTTAAGTCAAATCTGATCTCAAAAGGTCAGAGAGCAGTGCAAGTAAATGCTTTGGAATGCGTGTAAAAACGTACCTGACTGATCAGATGAAAGTACTATTTATAGGTTATACTGATGTGACGTCACCTGGTGAAGGTGATGATATCATGAAGGCCTTTTGTCAGTGGGCTTGACTGAGCCTGCACTTTCTGGCCTATGAAGCTCCAGGGGTAAAACGATAATTTTACACCACAGGGGCATTTTAGTCATTTCGCCGGTAAGGTGGGTCATGATTGGAGAGGGCCCAAACAAGTACCATTTCTTTCATTCTAATATACGATTTTTTTAAGAAAAATAAATAAATATTGAATATAAAAATATTTCATTATATTTATTGTTAAATTTTTTTTTTTTTACAAAATCTAGTCAACAAAAATATCAACTTCTAGTTTTATGAATAGTTTATAATATAAGGGAACTTTTTAAATCTAAACACTAAAATTTAAAACTTATGAAATTAAATTATTTTAAAATCAAATATACATAGTTGTTTCCTTGTTGGTAAACCATTTTTTATGCTTAAGTTTTGAATCAAATAATAACAATTTAATAATGGTACACCATATAAAGTTATAATACTAAGTAACAAGAAATAAAATTGATCTTAAACCATATGAACATATGAAATTTATATCTAAAACTTTAATATCGAATTACACATCATGACACAGACATCATAGGGCCAAAAAAATTAGTTTAATAGTTTTAATATATTCTGGATACCCTGTGCATTAAGGGAAAAAAACCAGCAAATTTGTTAAAAAGCGTAGGCAAGAGTTGCAATCCGCCACGTGTAACTAATAAGCACTTTATTGTGCTTAATCATGCATCATTTTAGCGTCTTTGCAGGTAGAATAGAGCATTTTAGTCTAGCATTGCATGGATTGTCATCTCTGGTTCATATTGTTGCTTCACTACCCGTTCAGTTATTTTTGGATGATTTCCAGGCTAACTAGCAGGTTTTTGAAGTGTTTTGGTCATTGGAGGACCTTGGGTGGAGGCCTAGCTTTGGGAGCACATGGGAGCAGGCCTACACGGTCGTGTAGATTTTGACACGGTCGTGTAGCCTTTTGTTGATGGGAGCAGTGAGGGCTCAAATTTCTGACTGGCATGGCATTCTGAGGAGGACACGAACGTGTAGCTTTGTACACGGCAGTGTCGTGTATTTTTCCCACGAGCAGTTTCCAACCTGCATTCTGCTGATTTGAGGATAGCAGGTCAACACGGCCGTGTGAATATTGACACGGCCGTGTTGGATATTTTGTACGAAGGCAATATGTTTTGTGAAAGCTGAAGAATTTTGAAGACTAGGCCTACACAGCCATGTAGATATTGACACGGACGTGTCAACCATTTTCCAAGAAGGCAGTAACTTTTAGGAATGCTGAACAATTTTGAAGAACAGGTCTACACGGCCGTGTCGTTTTGCACACGACCGTGTGATAGGCTAAAGTCGTATCACCTAATCAAAGATAAACCTAAGTCCTCTAACAATGGCAGTCAAGGAAGTAGGGTCAAATCAAGAGAGATGGAGTTCTAAGTTAATATCCAGCCAAAAAGCTACTTCAGACAAGATCAGATAAGCAATAGCTGAACTACTAATTAAGTACTAGAAAGCAATATAAAATGGATTTTACTCTATGAAATAAAGGCCTAGGGAATTAGTTCGGTCCACCATGCTTATACCAATCAAAGGATCAAACAACTATCAGAACCTAGATCGAGAATCAACAGATTAGAGCAATGTCAAGCTATGGTTAAGTCTCAACGCTCATAATTCAACATATGCAGCATGTTCACAAACATAATCAGAATTACTGGTGTGTATTAGGCCTCAAAAAGTAAGACGGATTTGTGTAAACAATTATTAACCTCAAGTAATCAAAGAAACTGCGCAATAACGTTAAGTACTCAATAAGGACAAATCACACCATAATCAATCTCATCAAGCCCTAGAAACTAATGGAAATTCAAATAATCAAGGTATAAATGTGGCTTACCTCTCTAAATCCCTAGAAATTAAACTACTCAGACATAATTAAATCAAAAATAATCATTGTAACAAGAAACCCTAATTTCAACATCATGAATAAATTCAATAATTAACTGAGCAATCAAAAGCAATTAAAGAGATTAAAGTAGAGAAGAATACCAATTGACGGAAAGAAAGAACTTTGATTGAAATCAAATCCGAGGTTCAATCACCTTTAATATAATCTAAAGTGTTTAATGTAAATAAAACTAAGCTAAGAACTATGGAAATAATAACAGAGAAAAAGATGTCTCTAAAATATGAGGAAAAGGTATTTATAATACCCCCCAAAGTCTAATTAAAAACGGAAATAAAAATAGAATTTTCGCGGAATCGAGTGCGGGACCTGATCGGGCAAAGGGCCACCCGATCGGGCCCACACTAAAAAATCCCGACATTTGCTTCCTTGAAACGTAGCACATAGCAGCAGCAAAAACCAAAATTTGGACCTCACCTGATCAGTGGGCCGATCGGGTCCTTGATCGGGTGTGTAGCAACAAAGCCTAGCGCTCCTTCCTTCTTGCACGCAGCACAACAATGTTGAACTTGGTTCTCCCACCCGATGGGCTTCATCGGGTGGGCCTTGCCCGATCGGGTTGGTAGTAAGAGTTCTTGGCACGTTTTCTTAGATTTTTCCACCCGATTGGATCGGGTGATGTCCGCCCGATCGGGTGCGAAACTTCACCACCCGATCAATAATTCTTCGCCCGATCGGGCCATTTCTTGCCTGATCACAGTCGTGAGGCTCCTTTTTGACTCTTTGGCTCTCAAATCTTCACGTTTAGAGGTCTTGGGACCTCCTAAACTATCGATAAATCTCGTGAGCAATCCTACATGCCTCGTAACATCTCGTAAAGCCGTGGTTGCTTCCAAATAGCTCGGAAATAAGGAGAAAACTCCCTAAAACCTGCAATTCAATACTAAAACACAAAACCACAACTATAAACGATAGTTAGCATAAAATAGCTCCAAAGAGCTCAAATGACGCACAATTTAGCTTGTAAATAAGGGAGAAAACTCTATATAAATACGTGATATCAAAGTCCCCCAAGCTAAACCATTGTTTGTCCTCAAGCAAACAAAACATGAACATGGAATAGATTGCCTTACCCCATACATAAAAAATCAATCAAAGCTCAAGATGTTTCCAAGACTACGAATCTTTCAAGCAGGTAAAATTCAAGTTCGGCTAATCCAATCGATCCAACCACCAATCATCCAAGCAGTTCATCAAATTCAAGCATCCACAAGGCATACAAATCCTGAAAAGGCTCTCACAAAGGTGCCACTCCTCTCAATTTTGTGGAAGGCAAAGAATTTGCCTGAACACTCACCAACCCGACCATAAATGCCCTTCCCACTCACACTCTCATGTGTTTAAGAAGGTTAAACGACGCTCAACCTAGCCAAGTCGACTCAATTAGCAGACATATTCTTTAACTTTGACAAACTGACTCGAAATCAATCCAATAAACAATGCAGACACGAGCTCAAGAGGACTTTATAAGGTTGTAATGGGGCTTAGGTAAGAGGTAGGGGATACTTTTAGGTAATGTGGTGAAAAAATTAAGAAAGGGGGAGCATGAATCACTCAAACAAGGCCTAGGATGGCCTAAACAACTCCCAACAACACCATATAACCACGAAAAATAACCCTACTCTCATAAATCAATGAAAACTCATAACAAACCAAATTTTCAAGCAATGAAGCGAATTTTTCTTTATGAACAAACGTGAATGAAAGAACCTTGAATTCTTTTGAACTTCTATTTCATTTTTCTTTCATTTTTGAACTTCATTCACGCAACTCTAACTTTGTTTTTTGTTTTCTTTTTCTCACGCTCAAACCACAATAAATACACTTTTAATTCCTCAACAACCAAACCAAACCATGAAACCAATCTCAAACTCAACCCATACAAAAGCTCCTCCAAGCTAGGCTTGGAAATAGTATCAAAATAAAGGCCATGGGCTCATAGTAAGGGCTTTAGTAATCGTGAAACAAGTCATTAGGCTCAGCGGGGGTAAGGAGGATAAAAGTATATCAAAAAAATTCACTCTAAGGCTCAAGAATTAGACAAAAAAACGCCTCTATCACAGCAAATGCTACAAGTCATCGAATATTAGACGAGTACGAAGTCAAAGTCAAGATCAATCCACTAAAGAGGAACTAACACACAAAAACAGACTGGATAATGATATGAATCCAATAGGTTACAAAGAAACCTCACAGTCTAACCAATTCAGGCATGCAGCACAATGTAGTGTAATATAATAAAAACTCGCTCGAAATCATAGCAATCAGACATCAAATCATAGCCTCAAGATCACAAATGCCCAGCTATCCAGAAAACAAAGTCAAATCATTTTCAATAAGAGCACAACAAGGGGCACAGGGAGGCAACTAGACCAGTCATGGGAACCATATTTTTATGGTTTTTTCAGTATTTTTCGAAAGCAATAAATCTATCCTAGAAAGCAGTAAAAGAGATAGAGACACAAACAAAAATCCTCCCCCAAGCTGAACTTGGCAGTGTCCTTAATGCCAAAAGGTAACAAAGGACGATGTTAAGAGGAAAAGCAATGTTAGTACCCTCACTCTCGCTCACTAAAAAAATAAAAAAAGGAAAATAGGAGAGAAATTACGAGTTGCATCTCGCATAGCGCTGGTTTATAAAGGTCCTGCACGACCATAATACCTCCATCTCTCAAATAGGAGGGGCTTGGCAGTGAGTGCCACCCTCATCAAACATCTTTCTCCTCCAAATGTTCTTGATAATACCTCCAGACGGTGAGGCCACCTTAGGTGGAATTGGAACCTTCTCCACACCTACCTCATCCAAAACCTCAGCCCTGCAACAAGATTGTTCAAGCATAGGTGCCTTAACAGCATTGGTTAGTTTAAAAATCACTTTATCATCATCAACATTCAGAGTTAAAGACCCAGTCTTAACATCAATAATAGCACCAACAATACACAAAAACGGTCTACCCAGAATAATGGGAATCTGGGCATCCTCATCCATATCTAACACCACAAAATCAACAGGAATATAGAATTTCCCGACCCTAACAGGAGCACCCTCTAAAACACCTAGGGGGTATTTTATAGAACGATCAGTCATCTGTGAAGTGATTTATGTGCATTTAAGTGCTCCCATGTTCAGTTTCTCATAAACAGATACTGGCATAACAGAAACAGAAACACCTAAATCACTGATAGGATAAAGTCGTATCACCTATTCAAAGATAATTCCTACAGTCCTCTAATAATGGTAGTCAATGGAAGTAAGGTCGAATCCACAGAGAGACGGAGTTGTAAGGTAATATTCAGCCAAAAAGCTACTTCAGACAAGATCAGATGGAAATCAGCTGAACTAATAATTCGACACTAGAAAGCAATATGAAAAGGATTTTTACTCTACAAATTAAAGGTCCAGTGAATGAGTTCGGTCCACCATGCTTATACCAATCAAAGGATCAAACAACTATCAGAACCTAGGTCGAGAATCGATAGATTAGAGCCGTGTCAAGCTATGGTTAAGTCTCAACGCCCATAATTCAACATATGCAGCATGTTCACAAACATAATCAGAATTACTGGTGTGTACTAGGCCTCTAAAAGTAAGACGGGTCTGTGCAAACAATTATTAACCTCAAGTAATCAAAGAAACTGCGCAATAACGTTAATTACTCAATAAGAACAAATCACACCATAACCTATCTCATCAAACCCTAGAAACTAATAGCAATTTAAATAATCATGGTATAAACATGGCTTCCCTCTCTAAATCCCTAGAAATTACACTACTCACTCATAATTGAATCAACAATAACAATTCTAATAAGAAACCCTAATTTCAACATCATGAATAAATTGAATAATTAAACTAAGCAATCAAAGTAAATTAAAGAGATTAAAGTAGAGAAGAATACCAATTGACGGAAAGAAAGAACTTTAATTGAAATCAAATCCGAGGTTCAATCACCTTTAATCTAGTCTAAAGTGTTTAAACTAGAATAAAACTAAGCTAAGAACAATGGAATAAAACTGGAGAAAAAGATGTCTCTAAAAATAATGAAGGATAGCTATTTATTATAGCCCAAAGTCTAATTAAAAAAGATAGAATTTAGGAAAAGAGCTGTCCGTGCTCCAGGCCCGATAAATTCCCGCCCGATCGGGTGGGTAAACTGCAATTCTGCATCAACTTGCGAAGCCCGTATCTCTCAAACCAGAAGTCTGATTGGGGCGTGTGACCTATCATTGGAAAGCTATTGAAGTCTAGAATCCAACCCAATTGGAATGTCTTGATTATAAATTTTATATCAAAATTTATAATAAAAATAGTGAAGATGTGTCAGTTTTGGCATTTCTTTCACTAACTCTTTACTTTATTCCAACTCAAAATTGTCCCAAGCGGATGTATTGTGATCCTTGTGCAATTTACCTTCATCTTCAATGATTAATAGGCTACATCCTTGGTAATAATGATCACTTTATATTAAAAAACCTGAAAATCATCGAAACACACAAACGGGGAGTAGTAGAGCACAACTTGTGTAATTCATGTCATTATGCACCTAAATGCTAAAAAAGGAGTTCTAAATGCAATCTAAATGCATCTAAAAACTATATATAAATGTGATACATCAATCACGCAAAGCTTTATCAATGAAAATAGGTCGAAGATGGCAGGGAATAGAAAAACTACCAGGATCTTTCAACTTTGGTGGGGTTTTATTTTGAATAAAAGCACTACACTCTTCAGTAAGAGTGACATGTTCTACCCCACCAAAGTCTCTTTTCTTAGTTATAATATCTTTTATAAATTTGGCATAAACAGGGACTTGGGTAAATAAATCTGTGAATGGAATCGTTACCTCAAAGTTCTTGACCATAGCCAAGAACTTACCAAACTGCTGATTGACATTTGATTGCTGCATCCTATGAGGAAAAGGTAGCCTTGGTCTAAAAGGCATTTCAGAAACCTTCTCCTTTTTCTTCCCTGTCTGTTCAGCTTCCTCAGATAAGTCGACTTCAGACGTCGAACTCTTCCTTTTTCCTTCCTCTACCACCCTCTTCTTCCCCGCAGTTGGGGCAGCATCATCAATGGGCATTGGAGGGACATCATAAGCAATGCCACTACGAAGAGTGATGACATTCACGTGCTCGCTCTGAATGGGTTGCCCTGGCAATTCCCTTTGACACCTCTGAGCACTATTGCTTGCTAATTGGGCAATTTGAGTCTCAAGGTGTTTGATGTGCTTCTCTTGAGCTCTTTGTGCCTCCCTTGAGCCTGTATATGTTTTTGTGTTTCCTCATTGGTCTTTTGCATAGCCAACATCAATTTCAGCAAATCAGACATGGAAGGCTCTTGTGGGTTTGAGTTTTGTTGAGGTGGAGGTTGATAGTTTTGTGGGGCTTGGAAGTTATGAGGGGGATTGAAATTTTGTGTTGGGGGTCTCTGAAAACTAGAGGGATTTTGGAAGTATGAGGGTTTAGGATGAGTTTGTGGAGGCGGGGTTGATAATTTTGTTGATTTTATTAGTTGTATGAAGAGGAGAAATTTTGTGACTTTGTTGGAAAGCATTTGCCTGCTCTATCTGCTGTTGACTGAACTGACAGTCATGCCCAAAATGACCTTGCACACCACATACCTCGCAGTAAGATTAATACAAAAGGGAGGTGCTGTCGAGGAAGAGGATTTCAATGTGTCAATCTGCTGGCTCAGCTTCGCCATCTGTGAAGTCAACAATGCTAGGGCGTCTACCTCCAATACCTTCCTTGTGAGGCTTCGGGAAGTGAAATGATAATTGGCTGCAAGGTTCGAAAGACACTCATAGCCTACATCTACTTCCTTATCCAGAAAAACTCCTCATGCAGATGAGTCAACAATACTCTTCGTCTGAGGCTGCAGACCATTGTAAAATGTCTGCGTCAAGAACCATTTGTCCATGTTCTGATGTGGACACTTTCTCTGCAAACCTCTGAACCTAGCCCACGCTTCCCGAAGTGTTTCATCAGGCTCTTGGGAAAACGTGGCTAGTTTATTTCTGATTTCAACTGTCTTTGTGGGTGGATAATACTCTCTCAGGAATGCAGCAGAAATCTCCGATCATTCATACACTTTGACATCGTTGAACCACTTCTGGGCTCTGTCTCGGAGTGAAAACTCGAATATCATGACCTTCAATTGCTCAGGTGTGACTCCTTAATGCTTTACAGTTCGCCAGAGTTGTTGAAACCTCTGCAAATGATTGGACGGATCTTCAGTAGGATGCCCACCAAAC
Organism: Patellifolia procumbens; assembly: GCA_947645195.1. Classification (NCBI taxonomy): domain Eukaryota; kingdom Viridiplantae; phylum Streptophyta; class Magnoliopsida; order Caryophyllales; family Amaranthaceae; genus Patellifolia; species Patellifolia procumbens. The sequence continues at coordinate 2,319,265 of CANSGD010000920.1, forward strand.
TGATTTTGTTGAACCATGCTGATGAGTCCAGACTTAATCTCGAAATTGTTAGCGGCGATGGTGGGCATTGGTGGTCCAGTAAAAAGACCATATGGGTTGGGCACCCCATACGATTTCAGTGATTTACACGTAACTGAACTCGAGGTATCTGATCTAGAGGTGTTCAGCTAAACAGACTGCTTTTCTCTCTGAATTCTCTTTCGAATCTGCCTGATTGTCCTTGTAAGATTGGGATCCGCTGGTGTAACACCCCTGAAATTCCTTTACTTTAAAACATAGTATAATAAATAATTTAAGGAAATTCCAAAGGTGCTACGCCGCGATAATTAATAATAATCACCGCAAGGCTAAAGGTTCTATCTGAAATAAATAGTCAACAAGGTTTAATTAATTAAACTAACTAGAATCTAAATAATTATTACAGACTGAAATAATAATACTAAAGTCAAAAGAATAACAGCGGAAGTCTTATTAAACCTACTAAAGCATAAATAAATCCATCGCACTCTTTAACCCAACCTCGAGCTAACCTCCTTCAAGTCCCTGCACATTGAACACTATAGTATCAGCCAAAAGGCTGAGCAAGATTTCATACTGTACTAAAACAAAACTATCCAATGTGCAGGTAAGATATATAGGAATATCTTACAAATTCATTTCCAACCTGTACAAATTAAATATATAAAATAAAACAACCTTCCAGTAAATCTCAACTTTCAACTTTCTTTCTTTCTAAAACAATCCTGTAAATAAATTTAAAATGTAACTTTTTGAAACCTGTGAGTAGGAAGTATTAAAGTCCAATGAGCTAGCTAGGCTCACGAGACAGGTAAACACCAAAGCCCCTAGTATGCATACCCCTAACTTGATAACAAACCAAGAAGGAAGACAAATGGCAAGTGTATTGATCAACATACACCCAACTACTAAATAATGGTTGAGACAAAACTCAACCTACTGCCAAACCCGAGGAATACCGCTTACCGGCAACCCCACAAAAACATTCTTATAAAACCTGATAAATCATAATTAAGTAAACATCGAAACATTCTAGTTTACTCAAAACCTGTAGTAATGAGGAACATCCTCCTTTTAAATCTTAACTTGGCATATGAGAAACTTCCTCCCTTTTGAATCTCATAAATAAATCTCATTTTTCTTTCACAATAAATATCGTCAAAACGATTTAAATCTCATTATATAAACATTGTAAAACCTTTCAAATATCAACATATAAATAACGTAAAACTCTTTTTAAATCTCCGTATGTAAACCATATAAAACCTTTTAAATCTCAATATAAACTTTAAAACAATATCAACTATTTTCCAACATAATCTGTACAAGTCTTAGTAAGAAATCTTACCTTTTCAGCAACCACAATCAACCAAACTCTATCTCAAGTCAGTAAGGTTTTTCGACGAACTCACAATCTACAATATAATAAAGTATAGTATAAGTCACTTGACTATACTTCACATAATTCACATATAAGTCACGTAACCTAGTTAATGAGCTTTGACTAATTTTGAAAACGACTCAACATCAATAGAATATAAAAGTCAACAAAAGTCAAATTGGTCAAGTTTGGTCAACAAAAGTCAAAATGGTCAAGTTTGGTCAACAAAAGTCAAACTGATTTTGACTCTACTATCTTTCACACTAACTAACTCCTTCTCATTCACCCTATACCAACAACAATGCCATACAACCATGACAACAACAATCTATACCAACTATATGCCAAAACATTCTACTATAATTCAACTTAGGATTTAAAACTAACAACTAACAATTAATCCAAAAAAACTCAATAATTTCAAAATAATATTTAAAGTCACAATAACTATAATAATGTAAACTATATTTCAACTAATAACTCAAAATAAGAAACTAACCATCAATCTAATATAACAAGAATTCATAATAATTTCAAAAGTATTAATTTTTGCAAAGTAAACTCATAGATATGCTAATTAACTCGAATTATACATAAAACATAAGCCAATTAAACAAATTGAACATAGTATAAATTTCCCCCAAATTGATTTTCTCAAGAACCCTAATTTAATGAAAACCCCAATTCGAAAATCAATACAAATCAGAAATTAAAATATGGGAAAGAACCTTACTTGATTAATAAAGTAATTAAGATGTAGAGTAGTGTAAAAAGATCCGAAATTCGCTCCTTATGATCAAAATTTCGTCCCAGCAATCAACCTAAGAACACCCTTTTTCTCTACTCTTCGTAGTTGCCCAAAACACAAAAGGTACTAATGGTTATGGATGTTTAATGAGTGGCTATGTGATGGTGTTGATGATGATTAAGAAAGATTATTATTTGGTTAGGCTTAGTGTTGGTGTAGATGGCAATATGAAAGATGGGGCAGCAAGGTGATGAAGATGCCAAGTACTGCTAAGCTACGTGAAGAGGTAAGGTAAGTTGTTTTGATTTTTGTTTTTAACTTTTCTTTTACTTTCCTCCTTCTTTATTTATAGTTTAGTTTAACTAAACCTAATGGGTATGGGTATTTAATCTATTCCAACTAGGAATAGGTTTTGGGCTACTTCTAAAATAAAGTCAAACTAGGCAAGAAAAATAATTTAATAAAAGGCTAATTTAAATATTTTTTTACAAAATAATTTATTATAAATATTTACTAACAATACATAAAAATACGGGGTGTTACAGCTGGGATGGGGGAACCGTTTTTTTTAGACCTGGGCATACAAAAGAAACAAAAACAAGCAGTAAAACGTACTTCAATTGGAACAATGAAGTTCCAATGAGGTACAGAGAAGTAGACCAAATAACCAAATAAAAACTTAGAAAACTAGCCGTCTCCCCGGCAACGACGCCAAAATTTGATAGGCTAAAGTCGTATCACCTAATCAAAGATAAACCTAAGTCCTCTAACAATGGCAGTCAAGGGAAGTAGGGTCGAATCCACAGAGAGACGGAGTTCTAAGTTAATATCCAGCCAAAAAGCTACTTCAGACAAGATCAGATAAGCAATAGTTGAACTACTAATTAAATACTAGAAAGCAATATAAAATGGATTTTACTCTATGAAATAAAGGCCTAGGGAATTAGTTCGGTCCACCATGCTTATACCAATCAAAGGATCAAACAACTATCAGAATCTAGGTCGAGAATCGACAGATTAGAGCAATGTCAAGCTACGGTTAGTCTCAACGCTCATAATTCAACATATGCAGCATGTTCACAAACATAATCATAATTACTGGTGTGTATTAGGCCTCTAAAAGTAAGACGGATCTTTGCAAACAATTATTAACCTCAAGTAATCAAAGAAATCGTGTAATAAACGTTAATTACTCAATAAGAACAAATGACACCATAATCAATCTCATCAAGCCCTAGAAACTAATAGCAATTCAAATAATCAAGGTATAAAAGTGGCTTCCCGCTCTAAATCCCTAGAAATTAAACTACTCAGACATAATTAAATCAACAATAATAATTCTAATAATAAACCCTAATTTCAAAATCATGAATAAATTCAATAATTAGCTGAGCAATCAAAAGCAATTAAAGAGATCAAAGTAGAGAAGAATACCAATTGACGGAAAGAAAGAACTTTAATTGAAATCAAATCCGAGGTTCAATCACCTTTAATCTAATCTAAAGTGTTTAATATAAATAAACTAAGCTAAGAACTATGGAAATAATAACAGAGAAAAAGATTTCTCTAAAATATGAGGAAAAGGTATTTATAATACCCCCCAAAGTCTAATTAAAAACGGAAATAAAAATAGAATTTTCGCGGAATCGAGTGCGGGACCCGATCGGGCAAAGGGCCACCCAATCGGGCCCACACTAAAAAAATCCCAACATTTGCTTCCTTGAAACGTAGCACATAGCAGCAGCTTAAACCAAAATTTGGACCTCACCCGATCAGTGGGCCGATCGGGTCCTTGATCGGGTGTGCAGCAACAAAACCTAGCGCTCCTTCCTTCTTGCACGCAGCACAGCAAAGCTGAACTTGGATCTCCCACCCGATGCGCTTCGGGCAGCAGTACCCAATCGGGTGGGCTGACACTTTGGCCCACTAACGCCTCTCTCCTCAGCGCATAGCAGCACGCACAGCAATACTCACATATTTGATTTTGGGCCAGCCCGATCAGGTGGGCCTTGCCCGATCAGGTTGGTAGTAAGAGTTCTTGGCATATTTTCTTAGATTTTTCCACCCGATTGGATCGGGTGATGTCCGCCCGATCAGGTGCGAAACTTCATCACCCGATCAATAATTCTTCGCCCGATCGGGCCATTTCTTGCCCGATCATAGTACGGGAGGCTCCTTTTTGACTCTTAGGCTCTCAAATCTTCACGTTTAGAGGTCTTGGGACCTCCTAAACTATCCATAAAGCTCGAGAGCCATCCTACATGCCTCGTAACATCTCGTAAAGCCGTGGTTGCTTCCAAATAGCTCGGAAATAAGGAGAAAACTCCCTAAAACCTGCAATTCAATCCTAAAACACAAAACCACAACTATAAACGATAGTCAGCATAAAATAGCTCCGAAGAGCTCAAATGATGCACAATTTAGCTTGTAAATAAGGGAGAAAACTCTATATAAATACGTGATATCACCGTGTCGACCTGTTTTCGGGCTTTTTCCCCTTTTTCTGTCTTTATTTTATGGATAGTATAAATAGTTTTTAGCGTTTTTTTTGCTTTGCATTATCTCAACACTTAGACTCTAATTACATAGTTTTTCTCTCTAAATACTCTCAAACTCTTAGTTTCTCATATTGGCACTATTATTGAAGATTTGATCGTTTATTCAAACCAAGTATATTTCGTTGAATCTCTTCTCTTTAATTTAATTATTTTGTTAATCATGTTTAATTTCATTAATCTCTTTTGCTTTGAATCCATGATTAGTGAGTATTTCATTATCTAGGGTTTGGGCGAAAGTATGAATTAAGGGCTTAATGTAGATTGTTAATGTTATTATGATTCAATTTGATGTTTATGCATTGAACTATGTGTTTTGACAACCTATGATAGATCTTGATCACATTTATGCTAGGGCACTTAGGGTTTCTATTGTTCTTCATTGAATTTTGATCCCTTTTGTCATTCCCTTGTTTCGACTTAGTTTCTAGGCCAAGGGATTGGGTAGGAATTAAGGGGATCCTTTAATTAGAGGTTTTCCGATCTCATTGAATCTTTTAATCAATTAACCAAAGACCATTCGAGAGAGGATTTGGTTGATTGATTAATCGATTACTCTTGAGGACCATTCGAGAGAGGACTCAAGTAATTTAGAGGGAGACTTAACCCTGTAGTTCCATCGTTCTTGAATCGCTATTGTGTTGGTTATCGTTGTCTAGCCCAAGTTCATACGAGTAGCGAACTCTAGGTTTTCCTCATTATATTTACATCTCTTTCTTGATTTTTAGTCGTTATTAATTAGTTAGTTCTTAGTTGATAATTATTCAAACCTTTACACCCCCAAATACCCTTCACTTAGGTAGTTTTAGACTTAATAGACCTTAGTCAATCCCTTTTTTTCTTGTGGTTCGACCCTTGACTTCCCATTACTACGTTCATAGTAATTGCTCGTTTGGATTATAATTATTGGTTGTTAAGCGGTTCTTAGTGCCTTAACGACACACTAAAAACCTCTTATCAAAATGGCGACGTTGCCGGGGAAATTGTGCTATAGTTTAGTATTGCTTAAGTGATTTTTCTTTTATTTTTTTTGTTGTTATTTCCTAACCCCCTGCTTAGCTTTGTTCTGTTACATGAGAAGGAGATCTCACGGTTCACCCATCTTACCTTTAGATCCGAAAATCAATCGCACTTTGCGAAAGCTTCGGGGGGGTTTGGAACGGTTGACCTTGGGTTCTGCACCAGTTTCACCAATCTATAGTTCAACAAGTGAAAGTCAATAAGACATGGGTGACGATAATGCACAGCTTTTCAGGGATTTCGAAAATCCGGGGTCCTATGTTTTACAGGGTGAAATTCGACTCCCCACGACCACTACAAATTTCAGCATTCACCCTCAGTTCACACGGATGGTGAAAGCAGAGCAATTTTTTGGAGGGTCGGATGAGGATCCACTTGATCGGTTTTTGGAGATTTGTGCTATGATAACAACAAATGATGTATCTCCGGACTATATCAAGATGCATCTCTTCCGGTCTTCTCTTTCCGAAAAGGCAAACTCTTGGCTCAAGAGCGTGCCTGCTAACTCCCTCACTATTTGGGATCAAGTTACATTGACTTTTCTGAATAAGTACTTCCCAGAGTCGAAAACCGGTGATATTAGGAGGAAGATCTCCTCGTTTGAGCAAGAATGTGATAAAGACACTTGCAGAGGCTTGGTAACGGTTTAGGGAGTTGATTCGTTCATGCCCTCACCATGAGTTCAATCAAAATCTACTCATAAGGTTCTTTTATGACGGGCTTGACCCTATGTCACGTGCAAATCTTGATGCTGGAGCGAGAGGTCAACTTTCTAAGATCCCGCAAGACCAACTAGAGTCCACCATAGAAGAAGTGATAAAGAACTACTCATGGGGTGGAAGAAGGAGAGGTGCTAAACCTAAGAAGGGTGACAAGTTTGAGTTGGACCCAATGGATCAAATTCAAGAAAAGATGGATTAATTTGACAAAAAGCTCTCTAAGATCACCCTTGCATCATCAAATCCCTCACAAGTGAATGCTTTCTCTTGTGACATATGTGGTGGTACAAAACATGATACCTCTTATTGTGGATGATCTCAGTCGGAGCATGTAGCGGCAATGAACTCTAGAGGAGAGGGTTATCAAGGTAATTGTTGTACTCGTTATTTTGATGATGACAAATGAATATTTTTTAACTTTGTTTTTAATTAGTTTTTGTTCATGTAATTATTTATATAGCATTATTTAATTATTTATTTTATTTTGCCTAAAATAAACTTATGGAGAATTGGTTTTATAATTACCAAAATTAAGTTGTTTAGGAAAGTAGAATATTTAGTTATTTTGTGTAGAATTAATATTCTAATATTATGGAATATTGGATTCCATAATATTAGTTGAGTTTGTTAATGGTTTACAGGAAAATAGACGTTGAAGAGATTGCTATGATGCGTGGCTGAATTGATGGGTTGAGGTCCTAGATTCTAGGAGCCATGATCTCAGCTAACCGCACATCAAACGTATATCCTAAACTGCCAAAGACCAAGTCAAGAGCTGCTGAGAAGATCGTGGAAGACTCGAAGACTCATTCAAACCGTGCAAACACACGATCATGGAACGTGGCCTTAACATGGTCCATAACGGCTATGAAGGTGGAAGATAATGCCTAAAAACTTGCGTCCACTACAAAGAAGCTGAAGAAGACCGTTGAAGATTTATCACAGCTATATAAATTGAGAAGAACTCAATTTTAGTTGTTAAGACTTTCTACGATAATTGTGTAAATCTTTTAGAAAGTTATTTCGGTTTTATTCTCTTCAACAATTCATTGTATTCCATTAATCTGAGTTGGGGTGAGTGAAATTTTGTGAGAAAATTTCTACATTCAAGAGAGAAAGAGAAGATAGAGAAAGAGAAGACTTCGAGTGAAGTCAAGAGAGAAAGTCACGTGTTCAGGGGGAACAAGGTGACTGGGAACCAGTTCCTAGAGGAACAGAGTGAGTTGCTGTTTATAATAGGGTGTAAGTTACTATTATAAATATAGGGGGAAGATTTGTTCCTCGTTTAAAAGCAGTTCTAGTGTTCGTTATTTTAACTTCTCTTTAATTCATTTTAAATTGTTAATTCCGCAAAAAATAGTGCCTAATAGTGTTTACTACAATTCACCCCCCTCTTGTAGTAAACTTAGTAGTTCTATAGGACCAACAGTAATCAAAGTTATAGAAGCAATCAACAAGGAGGTTGGAGACAACCTCAACAAGGCTTTAACCAAGGCTTCAACCAACCTCAACAAGGTTGGAATACACCTCAACAAGGCTTTAATCAACCTCAACAAGGGTACACTCAAAGCTACAATCAAGGTGGATCCTCCTCTCAAGGTTCTAATGTTTACCAAGCCCTCATCAAAGATCCAACTTTCAAAAGGCCCCTCTAAACCAAATCCCGAACCTACTCCATCTTCTGATCCTACCTCCCAAATTCTCCAACAACTACAAACCATCACCCAAACCCTTGATCTTCAAAGTCATGACCAAAGGTTCCAAGAGTTACAAGCTCACAACAAAATAGTTGAAACCCAATTGGCTCAAGTGGCCGAGAAAAACCCCTCTAAACCCACAAATCAACTTCCAAGCCAACCTATTCCCAACCCCAACTCCAACCTACATCAAGCCAAAGCAATCCATTTGAGGTCGGGAACGAACTATGAGGGCCCCAAGATGCCTAATGAGTGTGAAGAAAGTGAAATAGAGGTGGTAGAGAATGACACTCAAGAGGATGAAATTGATAGAGAGGTTGATGTTGAAAGAGAAGGAGAGAATAAGGAGACAGATAAGACTCATGAGCAAGTTGGTGATAAGGCTCCATTGTCAACACCTCCTCCATCTAAGACCTATGTGCCACCGGTCCCATAAGGCTCCATGGGGAGTTGGAAGATGTTCCAATTCAAGTTGGGCATGTATTTGTGCCTTGTGATTTTGTTGTGACGGACATGGAGGAAAATCCCGAAACTCCTTTCATTCTTGGAAGGGAGTCTCTTAAGACATTGGGCGCCATGATAAACTGTAGAAATGACACCATCACTATTGAGGTCACCAATGAAAAGGTTGTCTTTGTGTTCTCCAAGACATTGAGGAAGCCTATGATTGAGAGGGTTTGCTGAGTTAGTCATATGGAGAGTGAGATGGAGGGTTTTGAGAGGGAAGTTTACACTGATTATGAGCTCTATGCTTCTATCACTGAGGAGCCGAGTTTAGATATGGAAGAGGTGGAAGAGTTATTTATGCTTCTCGACAGGGCTACCGTTGAGGAGACACATGAGTCGGGATTCGAGGTTCTAGCCACTTCCGTTGCTAAAGAGAAGAGTATTAAGCCTCCTCCCAAGATAGAGTTCAAACCCCTTCCCCCCTCCCTTAAATATATTTTCCCTGATAATGATTGTGCTTATCCTGTTATTGTCAATTCGACTCTTGATGACATCTCCATATCGAAGTTGATTGAGATATTGAGAAAATATAGGGATGTCATTGGGTACTCGATTGAGAACCTTAAGGGGATAATTCCTTCTCTTGATATGCATCGTATCCATCTCACCGATAGTAATGTCTCCTCTATTGAGCCTTAAAAAAGACTTAATCCCAACCTCAAAGAGGTTGTAAAAAAGGAGATTATGAAATTGCGTGACGCGGGAATCATCTATGCTATTTCTGATAGCAAATGGGTGAGCCTGATTCACGTGGTTCCTAAGAAGGGATGCATGACTATTGTTGAGAATGAGAATGGGGAAACTATTTCTACTAGAACTGTCACTGGGTGGAGAGTTTGTATTGACTACAGAAAATTGAATAAGTCCACCCGTAAGGATCAGTTTCCTCTCCCTTTTATTGACCAAATGTTGGAAAGGCTTGCCCGTCATTCAAACTTTTGTTTTCTTGATGGTTATTCAGGATTCTTTCAAATTCCGATTCATCCGGACGATCAAGATAAAACCACCTTTACTTGTCCTTATGGGACATTTGCTTATCGAAAGATGGCTTTCGGTTTGTGTAATGCCCCATCTACTTTTCAAAGGTGTTGGAGGATTCTATTGAGGTTTTCATGGATGACTTTAGTGAGTGTGGTTCCTCTTTTGACACATGTCTTGATAATCTTGAACGCGTGTTGAAAAGGTGTCAAGAGACGAACCTAGTCTTGAATTGGGAAAAGTGCCACTTCATGGTTGAAGAGGGCATTGTTCTTGGTCGTAAAGTGTCTATCAAGGGCATTGAGTTAGATCGGGCAAAGGTTTCGTTATTGAGAAACTTTTGCCACCAAATTCGGTGACGGGAGTTCGTGCTTTCCTTGGACATGTGGTTTTTTACCGGCGTTTCATCAAGGATTTTTCTAAAATAGTCAAACCATTGACAAATCTACTTCAAAAGGATGTTGATTTTAGGTTTGATGAGTCTTGTATCGAGGCCTTTCAAAGCTTAAAAATAGCCCTCACTTCTGCTCCTATTGTGCAAGCTCCTAATTGGAGCTGGCCTTTTGAACTAATGTGTGATGCTAGTGACTTTGCAGTGGGGTTGTCCTTGGGCAACGCAAGAAGGGAAGCTCCATGTGATAGCCTATGAAATTAGGACTTTGGATGATGCTCAGCGGAACTATGCTACTACGGAAAAAGAGATGTTGGCCATAGTTTTCGCATTTGATAAGTTTCATTTATACTTGACTTGCATCAAGGCCATTGTCTACACGGACATTATGCGGTCCGCTACTTGATGAGCAAAAATGATGCAAAGCCTAGGCTCATTAGGTGGGTTCTACTTCTCTAGGAGTTTGATTTTGAGATGAAGGAGAAGAAGGGGACGGAGAACTTGGTAGCTGACCATCTTTCTCGCCTCACCCTTGATGAGAAAGATGATTATCTCAAGGATGCCCCTATTAATGATGATTTGAAGGAAGAACACCTCTTTGCCATCGTAAACAATGAGGTCCCATGGTTTGGACTTTGCGAACTATTTAGCTTGTGGGATTGAACCTCATGGCCTTACTTCTCAGCAAAGGAAGAGGTTCTTCAAGGAAGTGTGTAGATACTATTTGAACGACCCTCTATTGCTTAAGAAGTGTGTTGATTATGTTTTCAGGAGGTGTGTGCCCAACCATGAGATTCATTTTGTGTTGAATCATTGCCATACTTTGGCATGTGGAGGGCATGGTGGAGCAGGCAAAATTGTTGCTAAGGCACTCTAAAGTGGTTTGTTTTGGCCTCACATGCAAAAGGATGCTAGAGGATTTGTTTTGAGTTGTGATAGGTGTCAACGAAGTGGTGGAATCACCAAGAGAAACGAGATGCGGCAACAAAATATTCTAGAAGTTGAGCGCTTTGATGTGTGGGGAGTCGACTTCATGGGACCCTTTGTTCCATCTATGGGGAACTTTTACATTCTTGTAGCAATGGACTGCGTGACTAAGTGGATTAAAGCGATCGCTTCCCCCACTAACGATCACAAAGTTGTTATGAAACTCTTGAAGAAGATCATTTTCCCTAGATTTGGGGTGCCTCGTGTGTTGATAAGCGATGGGGGTTCGCAGTTTGCTAAGAAGCAATTAGAAGCTCTTTCGAAGAAGTATGGGATTTCACTCATAAGGTGGGACTTCCATACCACCCCCAAACTCAAGGCCAAGTTGAGGTCTCAAATCGAAAAGTGAAGAATGTGCTTGAGAGAGTGGTGAACAAGACAAGGAAGGATTGTTCTTTAAGACTAGATGATACTCTTTGGGCTCTTCGCACAGTTTTCAAGACTCCTATAGGCACTACCCCCTGCCGTCTTGTGTATGGGAATGGTTGTCACTTGTCCGTTGAACTTGAACATCGATCTTGGTGGGCAATCAAGGAGTTTAACATGGATGTTACTTTGGCGGGGGAAGCTCGAAAGGAGAAGTTAGTGGCCGGAATCAGAGGAGCTACGCTTCGATGCTTATGAGAGTTCGCGCTTGTATAAGGAGCGAACAAAAAAATGGCACGACTAAAGATACAACAAAGAGAGTTTCGGGTTGGGGACAAAGTCTTGTTGTTTAACTCAAGACTTAAACTTTTTCTCAGAAAGCTTAAAGCAAAGTGGTCGGGGCCATTTGAAGTGGTGAAAACCACCCCCTATGGAGCATATGAAATTGTTGGCGATGAGAGTCCCTTCTTGGTAAATGGTCAACGCTTAAAGCTTTGCCACAACAACCACATCATTGGTTTCGTTGGTTGTTTGATACTTGGCTCCCCCGAACACCATCATTGAGAGGTGAGCCCTCTTAGTCAAGCTATTGACTTAAAAGAAGCGCTTCTTGGGAGGTAACCCAAGCCTTTTAGCTTATTTTCGTTTCTTTTAGTTTTCTTTCGTTTAGAATTAGGTAGTTTGATTTTATTTTTTTCATTTTCTTTTAGTTTAGATTTATTTTCCTGTATTATAAAAAAGAAAGAACAAAAAAATAGAAGAGTAGAAAAAAAAGGAAGAACAAAAAGACGAGAGAGTGCAGAACTGCAGGTCTACACTGCCGTGTCGTTATTGACACGCCCGTGTAGCCCTGCAGTTCAAAACTTCATGCCGGTAGGATTTCAGGGCAACACGGCCGTGTCAATTTCGACACGACCATGTACCCCTGATTCACCCGTTACTAAAAACGGGGAAAGGGGGGGTTTCCACCCTATTTTATTCCTACTCCATTTTTGAACCCCTCCCTCTCTCACTAAAACCCTCTCCTCTCCACTCTAATCTCTCTCATTACTCACTCATTCACCACCAATTCACCACTAAAATCACTTTTTTCCTCTCAAATCTTCATCATCTACCTCTATTCCTCCCTTTCTCTTCCACAAATCAAATATTTTCTCAAACCCAAACTTCTCCAATCAATTTGGGAAAAGTGTTTGGTGACTAGTTTCTTGAACATTGGAAGGCAATTTTCAATCCACACAATCATCTACCATTGCTAGAGGTTCATCTGCGGGATTTACTCCCACGATTCGAGCGATATACTCTTTCCTCTCTTAATTTCTTAGTATTTGTTTGAAGTTATTGAAGTTAGTTGTTGGATTGTGGTTTGATTGTTGTTGATACTTTGATTTAGGTGGATTGAGTAGTTTTGTTTGTTGATTGTCGAGGAATTTCTTGTTGTTGGATTGTTGTGCCTTTGTGTGAGAATAGTTGACCCTAGGTTGTGGTGGTTGTTCTTCTTCTGTTATTGGTTGTGTGCTAATTGTAGTGATTGTTTGACCCTACTTTCATATAATGGCCACTAGTAGTCGAAGAAACCCATCACGGCAAACAAGCACCTCAAACCTTCATAACCAATCACCACCACCACCTCCACCACCTATCAACCCTCCACAAATAGACACCCTTGGAATAAGCTTCACTAATCCCGACCATCTACGAACCTCCCTAAGACTCAGTCGGAGACAGATTCGCCCTACCAAATTTTATGATGAGAACGCCGCCAGGGCCCTTTGGGTTCAAAGCGACGTTCAACAACTATTTATGGAGTGGGGTGGACTACATGGCTTAATTTGCATGCCCTAACCTACAGGAGCCTGACCTAGGAGTTCCTCTCCACTCTTTTCGTTCGTAGAGCGGAAGGGAGTAGGAACCCTCGCACCATGACTTTCAACCTTCTTGGCCGCACCCACACCATGAATATAGGGCGGTCAATTGCTTTTGGATGGCCTAAGGGTGGGGTAATCGGGCCTAAGAGTGAGTGGGCGTCTGCTTATAATGACCAGTTCTTTTGACAACAATTAATCGCTCGGTCGCCCTATATTCCTAGCTCGGCCAAGGCATCTCACATAGTGAGTCCAGGGTTTCGCATTTCCCATAGGGTGATTACTAGCACCATGTTTGCTAGAGGGGATAGTGTGGGGGTCGTTACTGCTCGTGAGCTTTATTTTCTGCATCACATGACCACGGGAGATACTCGACTTAACCTTGGGGCTTGGCTAATGGAGCATTTAGAGGATGTGGCCCGAAAGGGGTCAGGAGACTTTGTGGTGGGGGCATGATTACCATTATTGCTATGTCTCGTGGTGTTAATGTTGCAGGTTTGCAGGCTGTTCCTAGATCCACACTTCCCGACCTAAATGCTTATCAGACTATGGAGTGGATTACCCCTAGAGGGCAGAACAATGGGTACACCTGGAAGGTCAACAACTAATTATATGACATCCTTCACGATACCTTCAAGACCCCCATTTATGACAAAGAAAACTGGATTTTCGAACCAGATTTTGAATGGCCACCTAGGGGCAATGAGGGTGCTGAAACTGATATGGATGTCGATGGAGGAGGAGATGGTGCACAGGCCCCCCACGGGGCATTTGGTTCGGTGGAGCAGCAGCTGGTTGCCCTCCAAGAAGGAATGGGAGGCTTACGAATGGACGTTCAGTCCCTCAAGTCTGATGTTCGTTCCCTACATGATTCTCACTCAGTTAGTCAGCATTAATACCAATCCATGCAGGAGAGTTTCTCCGCGATGAACTCGGAGTTCTGAGGGCTTCGCTCTGATTTGCAGGGTTAGGGTAGGCACAGTGGCTGGTATCGTGGTAGCTCTAGCTCCCACCCCCTTCCCGACCAGTGAGTCGAGATTCTTTCCCTCCCTTGCCATTGTTATCCTTAGACTTTTCACAGTGAGGACACTGTGTAGTTTATTGGGGGAGGATGTATATATATTAGTTGCATATAGTTTGCATTAGTCACATATTAGTTTGCATTTTAGCATTTAGTATCATGTTTAGGGTGCATGTAGTTTCCTTTAGCCTTTCATGTGCATATATAGTTTGCATTTAGGTCTGAACTCCCCCCTTTGGTACGCATGTGTTTTTCTTGATAACCTAAAAACTGAAAAAGGAAATGATTTGATAGTCTCTAGTAGGCCAAGGAATTGTTGTGTTGTGGTATGACTGGCCTCCCTCTTGTGCGGCTCGACCGATGGTTGTAGCTATACCTTTTGTGAGAGCATGTCTTTATAGCCTTATAGACTGACATATTTTCAGTCTTATCTGCTTGTTGTGTGATGCTCTTCCTTGACAAATGTTCTCTAGAACTTGCATTGATTCTCCTAGAAATTGCATTGACTGGTTTGATTTTTGAACATGATTGAGGCGTTCTATACATATTTGAAGTACATTGCCAAATGTCACCCACATTGTCTTATCTCCTTTGTCACCCTCGTGAGCCTAAGCCTGTTTTCTTGTTTAATTGCATCTATAGCCTATTACCGATTTCTTACCCTAGGGGATTGTGAAGCTAGATTTATGAGTGCTATATCTTGTGATTCAGAGCTCTAATAGTGATTTGAGTTGGTTGAATGATGTGTGTTTTGGTTGAACTCACGTTCTGTGTTTAGTTCACCTCCTCCCCTACTTCTTGTCGATCTCCTATCTCTCTCCCATATTAGTTATACAATAAATAGAAAAAAAAGTGAAAAGAAAAAAATGGGATCATCAAACATCCTAACAAAAAATTATGGTTTTGTTCTTAGTGCTTAATGAAGAGAGAATAGGAGATACTATTGGAGGAGGCATTTTTGGTTGGTTGAGTGGTTGTAACGAAATTATATGGTTTCGAGTTAGCATTTGTCTAGTTGGTGTTGATGTAGGAAACTTCACTTTCCCCTAGTTAGCACCAAATTCCCAATGTATCCACAGTCTTACCTTTTAGCCTTCATTACAGCCTCGATAAAGTCCTCACGATTCTTGATAAGAACTTATGTCTCACGCGATGGAGAGTGAGAAGATATGCAAGCCTATGGTAGGATTTAGTCAACGGAATTGACCCTTGAGCGATTATTGCAACCTTATAAACACATGAGAGACCTTGAGCACGACTAAAGTGAGAGCTAACGTCTATAGGACTGAGCCAAGCTTGGGGGAGAACTTGTGGCAAGATTGGTTGCTTTTCCTTGCGCTATAAACTTTGAGACTTGATGGTGTTTTGCATTTATGGATGAAAATGTTTGAACGGTCTTTGTTTCTATCTTGGCGTGCGTACTATTGCGGGGAGTCATTGAACTCTTACCCTTGTATTTAATTATCATTGCTTGAGGGCAAGCAATTGAACTAGCTTGGGGGAGTTTGATAAACACTTTATTATGCTTAATTATGCATCATTTTTAGCGTCTTTGCATGTAGAATGGAGCATTTTAGTCTAGCATTGCATGGATTTTGTCACCTCTGGTTCATATTGTCGCTTCACTACCCGTTCACTTGTTTTTGGATAATTTCCAGGCTAACTAGCAGGTTTTTGAAGAGTTTTGGTCATTGGAGGACCTTGGGTGGAGGCCTAGCTTTGGGAGCACATGGAAGCAGGCCTACACGGTCGTGTAGATATTGACACGGCCCGTGTAGCCTTTTGTTGATGGGAGTAGTGAGGGCTCAGATTTCTAACTGACTTGGCATTAGGAGGAGGACATGGCCATGTAGCTTTTGACACGGCCGTGTCGTGTATTTTTCCCACGTGCAGTTTCCAACCTGCATTCTACTGATTTGAGGAGAGCAGGTTAACATGGCCGTGTGAATATTGACACGGCTGTGTAGGCTATTTTGTACGAAGGCAGTATGTTTTGTGAAAGCTGAAGAACTTTGAAGACCAGGCCTACACGGCCGTGCCAACCATTTTCCACGAAGGCAGTAACTTTTGGGAATGCTGAAGAATTTTGAAGAACAGGTCTACACGGCAGTGTCGTTTTGGACACGGCCGTGTTGACCTGTTTTCGGGCTTTTTCCCCATTTTCCGTCTTTGTTTATTGGATAGTATGAATAGTTTTTAGTGTTTTTTTGCTTTGCATTATCTCAACACTTAGACTCTAATTACATAGTTTTTCTCTCTAAACACTTTCAAACTCTTAGTTTCTCATATTGACACTATTATTGAAGATTCAATCGTTTATTCAATGCAAGTATATTTCTTTCAATGTCTAAACACTCTCAAACTCTTAGTTTCTATTGTTCTTCATTGAATTTTGATCCCTTTTGTCATTCGCTTGTTTCGACTTAGTTTCTAGGCTAAGGGATTGGGTAGGAATTAAGGGGATCCTTTAATTAAGGGTTTTCCGATCTCATTGAATCTTTTAATCAATTGACCAAAGACCATTCGAGAGAGGATTTGGTTGATTGATTAATCGATTACTCTTGAGGACCATTCGAGAGAGGACTCAAGTAATTGAGAGGGAGACTTAACCCTGTATTTTCATCGTTCTTGAATCGCTATTGTGTTGATTATCGTTGTTTAGTCCAAGTTCATACGAGTAGCCTGAACTCTAGTGTTTTTCTAAATTATATTTAGGATAAATTGTGAATAACCACCTGTCAGATACACCAATTTCAAAATAACCACCCCAAATTGTTTTGCATTTAAATAACCACCTCTACTTTTGAAATACCCACCACTTAACGGAAAATCTTAACACCGTTAGTTTTAGGGCTCAACTTTTTTAACTCCCTCCAAAATTTCACTAATTACCTTACTAATCTATAATTTGACTGGTCAAATCATGATTAACAATTTAAAAATCTTTTTTTATTCAATTTTACAATTTTTTAAACTATATATTTTTGATATATGACACGGTAATGGACACAAATTTCGAGACAATATTTAATCGCGTTTTTAATACTCAGGACGACGTTTTTTCGAAAAACGAACACCACCGTATGCCCTTTATGGGCACGAATTTTGAGATTCCCTACGAAACGAGTACCTACAAGCCGGGTTTTCGGGCACGTACTCGAGACAATTTTTTTTGGATGGAACACGTTTTTTCGAAAAGCCGGCTTGTAGGTACTCGTTTCGTAGAGAATCTCAAAATTCGTGCCCATAGAGGGCAAACAGTGGTGTCCGTTTTTCGAAAAAACGTCGTCTTGAGTATTAAAAACGCGATTAAATATTGTCTCGAAATTTGTGTCCATTACCGTGTCATATATCAAAAATATATAGTTTAAAAAATTTTAAAATTGAATAAAAAATTTTTTTTAAATATTAATCATGATTTGACCAGTCAAATTATAGATTAGCAATTAGTGAAATTTTGGAGAGAGTTAGGATAATTTAGTAAGAATTTGGGCATCACACTTAACGGCGTTAGAAAATTCCGTTAACAGGTGGGTATTTGAAAAAGTTAAGGAAATGAGAGGTGGTTATTTAAACACAAACAAAAATGGGGTGGTTATTTTGAAGTAGGTGTATCGTGCAGGTGGTTATTCACAATTATATTTACATCTCTTTCTTGATTATTAGTTGTTGTTCTTTAGTTGGTTCTTAGTTAATAATTATTCAATCCTTTACACCCCCAAATACCTTTCACTTAGGTAGTTTTAGCCTTAATGGACCTTAGTCAATCCCTTTTTCCTTGTGGTTCGACCCTTGACTTGCCATTACTACGTTCATAGTAGTTACTCGTTTGGATTATAAGTATTGTTTGTTAAGCGGTTCTTATTGCCTTAACGACACACTAAAAACCTCTTATCAGTAACCACTCTTCTTTCAATAGCTTTCAATTCATGTTATTCTTATATATTAAAAACTGTCAATGTAACATCTGAATCCACAACCGCAAATATAAAATAAAGGATTGTAACCATTCTTTGACCGTAATATTATTACTTCTTTCATCAAAATTAATGGTTATATATAAATGAAACTTAAGAGTTAAGTTGTAACTTTGCAACTGATAGGATTTAGTCGTATCACCTAATCAAAGATAAACCTACAGTCCTCTAACTATGGTAGTCAATGAAAGCAGGGTCGAATCCACAGGGAGACAGAGTTTCTAAATTAATATTCAATCAAATCAGCTACTTCAGATGAAATCAGGGAAGAAATTAACTGAACTAATAATTAAGCTAAGGAAGACGAATTTAACCGAGGAATTAACTATGGACTAAAAACCTAGGGTATTAGATCGGTCCACCATGCTTATACCAATCAAATAGGGTCAACTACTATCAAAACCTAAGTCAAGAGTCGGGGGATTAGAGCATGTGTTGAGCTATGGTTAAGACTCAACGCTCATAGTTCAACATACGCCGCATGTTCACTGACGTAATCAGAACTACTGACGTGTCCTAGGCCTCTAGTCGTAAGACGGATCTGTGCAAACAACTATTAACCACAAGCAATCAATGAAATTGTATACTGACATTAATCACTAATTGAGAACAAACCACATCACAATCACCCTAATCAAGCCCTAGAAATTGATAGAAATCTAAATCACAATCATGGTATAAACATGGCTTTCCTATCTAACACCCTAGAAAGAGAACTACTCACTCATAATCGAATTAACAACAACAAAACTAATATGAAACCCTAACAATTGCATCATGAATAATTAAATACTTAAGCTAAGCAATTAAGAATAGTAAAAGAGATTAGGGTAAAGAAGAATACCAATTGACAGAAAGCAGGAACTTTTATTAAAATCGAATAGGTTCAATCACCTTTAATCTAATCTAAAATGTTTAACTAAGCTAAGAACAATGAGAAATAAACTAGAGTCTAAGATGATAAAAGATAATAAGAGATGTCTCTAAAATAATGAGGAAAAGGTATTTATAATACCACTCAAACTCTAATTAAAACCGGAAATAAAAGACGAAAATCGCGATAAAATGCACAGGACCCGATCGGGCCAAAGGCCACCCGATCGGGCCCATAGTGAAATATTTCAGCTTTGTTTCTTGGGCTCAGCGCAGCAGTTCAATGAAGATGCGTGAGATATGGGTCAACCCGATCCAGCACTCGATCGGGTCCGGGATCGGGTCCTCAGCAAATTGGCCCAATATCGTTCTCTAGGCGTGGCGAAGCAGCAGCTGAATTTGGGTCAGTCACCCGATCGGGTCGGGCGCTCAGCACCCGATCGGGTCTGGGCACATGGGTGCTCGCCCGATCGGATCGGGCATGCCTTGCCCGATGGGGTCCGCAACTTCTCTACCTGATCAATATATCTTCGCCCGATTGGGCCATTTTTGCCCGATCAGAGTACAGAAAACTCTATTTTGACTCTTTGGCTCTCAATTCTTCACGTTTAGAGGTCTTGGGACCTCCTAAACTACCCATAAAGCTCGTGAGCCATCCTACGTACCTCGTAACATCTCGTAAAGCCGTGGTTGCTTCCAAATGGCTCGGGGATAAGGAGAAAACTCCCTAAAACCTGTGATTCAACACTAAAACACAAAACCACAACTATATACAATAGTTAGCACAAACTAGCTCCGAAGAGCTCCAATGACGCACAAATTAGCTTGTAGATAAGGGAGAAAAGTCTATATAAATACGTGATATCACACTCCCCCAAGCTAAACCTTTGCTTGTCCTCAAGCAAACAGAACATGAACATAGAATAGATTGCCTCACCCCATAGATAAAAATCAATCAAAGCTCAAAACATTTTCAAGACTAAGAAACGTTCAAGCGGGCATAATTCAAGTTTGGCTAATCAAATCCATCCAACCACCAATCATCCAAGCAATTTATCAAAGTCAAGCATCCACAAGGCATACAAATCCTGAAAAGGCTCTCACAAGGGTGTAACTCCTCTCTAATTTGTGGCAGGCAAATAATATGCCCGAACACTCACCAACCCGACCATAAATACCCTTCCCACTCACACTCTCATGTGTTTAAGAAGGTTCAATGACGCTCATCCTAGTCAAGTCGACTCAATTAGCAGAAATACTCTTTAACTTTGACAAACTGACTCGAAATCAATCAAATGAACACTGCAGACACGAGCTCAAGAGGACTTTAGAGGGTGGTAATGGGGCTTAGGTAAGAGGTAGGGGATACTTTTGGGTAATGTGGTGGAAAAACCAAGAAAGGGGAGCATGAATCATTCAAATAAGGCCTAAGATGGCCTACACAACTCCTAACAACACCATAAAACCACATAAAGTGACCCAACTCTCATAAATCAATGACAAACTCATAACAAACCCAGTTATCAAGCAATGAAGCGAATATTTCTTTAAGAACGTACGTGAATGAAAGAACTTTGAATTCTTTTTCATTTTATTTCATTTTTCTTTCATTTTTCTGAACTTCATTCACGCAACTCTAATTTTCCTTTTTCTTTTCTTTTTCTCACTCTCAAGCCACAACAAATACACTTTAAAATTCCTCAACACCCAAACTAAACCAAGAAACAAATCTCAAACTCAACCCATACAAAAGCTCCCCCAAGCTAGGCTTGGAAAAATATCAAGAGAAGGCCTTGGGCTCATAATAGGGGTTTAAGTAACACGAAACAAGTCATTAGGCTCAGCGGGGCTAAGGAGGATAAAAATGTATAAAAATTCACTCTGAAGCTCAAGAATAAGACAAAAGAACGCCTCTATCACAGCTATTGCTACAAGTCATCGAAAATCAGACAAGTACGAAGTCAAAGTCAAGATCAATCCACTAAAGAGGAACAAACACAAACGAATAGACTGGATAATAATATAAATCCAATAGGCTACAAAGAGGCCTCACAGTCTATCCAATTCAGGTATGCAGCACAAAGTGGTCTAATATAATCCAAAAATGCTCGAAATCATAGCAATCAAACATCAAATCATAGCCTCAAGATCACAAATGCCCAACTATCCGGAAAACAAAGTCAAATCATTTTCAAATAGAGCACAACAAGGGGCACAGGGAGGCAACTAAACCAGTCATGGGAACCATATTTTTTTGATTTTTTTCAGAATTTTTTCGAAAGCAGTAAAAGAGATAGAGAATACAAACAGAACTCCTCCCCCAAGCTGAACTTGGCAGTGTCCTCAATGCCAAAAGGTGACAAAGACTATGCTAAGAGGAAAAACAATGTTATTACCCTCACTCTCGCTCACAAAAAAGAAGAAAATAAAAAGAAAAGGAAAAGGGAAAAGAAAAATACGAGTTGTCTCTCGCACAACGCTGGTTTATAAAGGTCTCGCACGACCATAATCCTCCATCTCTCAAATAGGAGGGGCTTGGCAATGAGTGCCACCCTCATCAAACATCTTTCGCCTCCAAATGTTCTTGATAATGCCTCTAGACGGTGAGGCAACCTTAGGTGTAGTTGGAACCTTCTCCACACCTACTTCATCCAAAATCTCATCCCTGCAACAAGATTGTTCAAGCATAGGTGCCTTAACAGCATTGGTTAGTTTAAAAATCACTTTATCATCACCAACACTCAGAGTTAAAGACCCAGACTTGACATCAATGACAGCACCAGCAGTACACAAAAATGGCCTACCCAGAATAATAGGAATCTGGGCATCCTCATCCATATCTAGCACCACAAAATCAACAGGAATATAGAATTTCCCTACCCTAACAGGAACGTCCTCTAAAACACCTAGAGGGTATTTTATAGAACGATCCGCCATCTGTAAAGTGATTTATGTGCATTTAAGTGCTCCCATATTCAGTTTCTTATAAACAGATAATGGCATAACAGAAACAAAAGCACCTAAATCAAACAAAGCTTTATCAATAAAAATAGGTCCAAGATGGCAGGGTATAGAAAAACTACCAGGATCTTTTAACTTTGGTGGGGTTTTATTTTGAATAAAAGCACTACACTCTTCAGTAAGAGCGACACGTTCTACCCCACCAAAGTCTCTTTTCTTTGTTATCATGTCTTTCAGAAATTTGGCATATACAAGCACTTGGGTAATTAAATCTGTGAATGGAATCGTTACCTCAAGGTTCTTGACCATAGCCAAGAACTTACCAAACTGCTGATCGACCTTTGCTTGTTGCATCCTGTGAGGAAAAGGTAGCCTTGGTGTAAAAGGCGTTTCAGAAACCTTCTCCTTTTTCTTCCCTGTCTGTTCAGCTTCTGTAGACAAATCGGCCTCAGACGTTGAATTCTTCCTTTTTCCTTCCTCTACCACCCTCTTCTTCCCCGCAGCTGAGGTAACCTCATCACCAGTCAATGGAGGAGCATCATAAGAAATGCCACTACGAAGAGTGATAGCATTCACATGTTCTCTCTGAATGGGTTGCCCTGGCAATTCCCCCTGCCGCCTCTGAGCATTAGTGCTTGCTAATTGTGCAACTTGAGCCTCGAGAAGTTTGATGTGCTTCTCTTGGGCTCTTCGTGCTTCCTCATTAGATCTTTGCATATCTAGCATCTGTCGCTCTTGGGCTCTTTGTGCCTCCTCATTTGCCTTTTGCATGCTCAACATCAGCTTCATCACTTCAGATATGGGAGGCTCTTGTGGGTTATTGTTTTGTGGAGGTGGGGTGGGAAAATTTTGTGGAGTTTGGAAATTATTGTGGTTATGGAAGTTTTGTGATGGGGGTCTCTTAAAGTTTTGTGGGGTTTGATAGTAAGAGGGTTTGGGATGGTTTTGTGGAGGTGGAGGATGATGGTTTTGTTGGTTTTGGTAGTTATGTGGAGGGGGAAAGGTTTGTGGTCTTTGTTGAAAGGCGTTTGCCTGCTCCATCTGAAGTTGACTGAACTGACAGTCATGCCCAAAGTGACCCTGAACACCACATACCTCGCAGTAAGATGAGGTAATGGGTGCTACGGCAGACATAGCATTAATGCTCAAGGGAGGTGCTGCTGAGGAAGAGGATTTGAAGGTGTTAATCTGCTGACTCAGCTTCGCTATCTGCGAAGTCAATAATGCAATGGCATCTACCTCCAATACCTTCCTCGTGAGGCTGCGAGAAGTAGAATGATCATTGGCTGCAAGGTTTGATAGAAACTCATAGCCTACATCCACTTCCTTATCCAGAAAAACTCCTCCTGCAGACGAATCAACAATACTCTTCGTTTGAGGCTGCAGACCATTGTAGAATGTCTGCGTCAAGAACCATTTGTCCATGTTGTGGTGTGGTTACTCTCTCTGTAATTCTCTAAACCTAGCCCATGCTTCCCGTAATGTTTCATCAGGCTCTTGGGAAAACGTGGCTAGTTTGTTTCTGATTTCTGTTGTTTTAGTAGGTGGGTAATACTCTCTCAGAAATGCAGCAGAAATCTCACTCCATTCAGTTTCTTTCACGTCGTTCAACCATTTCTGGGCTCTATCTCTCAACGAAAACTCGAACAACATGACTTTGAGTTGATCTGGAGTGACACCTGCATGTTTAACTGTTCGACAAAGCTGTTGAAACCGTTGCAGATGATTTGCCGGGTCTTCAGTAGGATGCCCACCAAACTGATTTTGCTGAACCATGCTGATGAGTCCAGGCTTAATTTCAAAATTTGTTGCGGCAATGGTGGGAATTGTAGGTCCAGTGGAGAGACCATCTGGGTTGGGCACCCCATATGACTTCAGTGACTTTGACATAACTGAACTCAAGGTGTCTGTTCCCGAGGTGTTCAGCTGAACAGACTGCTTTTCTTTCTGATTTTTCTTTCGGATCCGCTTGATTGTCCTAGTAAGATCGGGATCCGCTGGAATGGGGGAACCGTTTCTTTGAGACCTGGGCATACAAAAGAAACAAAAAGAAGCAGTAAAATGTACCTCAATAGGAACAATGAAGTTCCAATGAGGTACAGAGAAGTAAACCAAATAACCAAATAAAAATTTAGAAAACTAGCCGTCTCCCCGGCAACGGCGCCAAAATTTGATAGGATTTAGTCGTATCACCTAATCAAAGATAAACCTATAGTCCTCTAACTATGGTAGTCAATGGAAGCAGGGTCGAATCCACAGGGAGATAGAGTTTCTAAATTAATATTCAATCAAATCAGCTACTTCAGATGAAATCAGGGAAGAAATTAACTGAACTAATAATTAAGCTAAGGAAGACGAATTTAACCGAGGAATTAACTATGGACTAAAAACCTAGGGTATTAGGTCGGTCCACCATGCTTATACCAATCAAATAGGGTCAACTACTATCAAAACCTAAGTCAAGAGTCGGGGGATTAGAGCATGTGTTGAGCTATGGTTAAGACTCAACGCTCATAGCTCAACATACGCCGCATGTTCATTGACGTAATCAGAACTACTGACGTGTCCTAGGCCTCTAGTCGTAAGACGGATCTGTGCAAACAACTATTAACCACAAGCAATCAATGAAATTGTATACTGACATTAATCACTAATTAAGAACAAACCACATCACAATCACCCTAATCAAGCCCTAGAAATTGATAGAAATCTAAATCACAATCATGGTATAAACATGGCTTTCCTATCTAACACCCTAGAAAGAGAACTATTCACTCATAATCGAATTAACAACAACAAACCTAATATGAAACCCTAACAATTGCATCATGAATAATTAAATACTTAAGCTAAGCAATTAAAAATAGTAAAAGAGATTAGGGTAAAGAAGAATATCAATTGACAGAAAGCAGGAACTTTTATTAAAATCGAATAGGTTCAATCACCTTTAATCTAATCTAAAATGTTTAACTAAGCTAAGAACAATGAGAAATAAACTAGAGTCTAAGATGATAAAAGATAATAAGAGATGTCTCTAAAATAATGAGGAAAAGGTATTTATAATACCCCTCAAACTCTAATTAAAACCGGAAATAAAAGACGAAAATCGCGATAAAATGCACAGGACCCGATCGGGCCAAAGGCCACCCGATCGGGCCCATAGTGAAATATTTCAGCTTTGTTTCTTGGGCTCAGCGCAGCAGTTCAAGGAAGATGCGTGAGATATGGGTCAACCCGATCCAGCACCCGATCGGGTCCGGGATCGGGTCCTCAGCAAATTGGCCCAATATCGTTCTCTTGGCGCGGCAAAGCAGCAGCTGAATTTGGGTCAGTATCGGGTCGGGCGCTCAGCACCCGATCGGGTCTGGGCACATGGGTGCTCGCCGATCGGATCGGGCATGCCTTGCCCGATCGGGTCCGCAACTTCTCTACCCGATCAATATATCTTCTCCCGATCGGGCCATTTTTGCCCGATCAGAGTACGCAAAACTCCATTTTGACTCTTTGGCTCTCATTTCTTCACGTTTAGAGGTCTTGGGACCTCCTAAACTACCCATAAAGCTCGTGAGCCATCCTATGTACCTCGTTACATCTCGTAAAGCCGTGGTTGCTTCCAAATGGCTCGGGGATAAGGAGAAAACTCACTAAAACCTGCGATTCAACACTAAAACACAAAACCACAACTATATACGATAGTTAGCACAAAATAGCTCCGAAGAGCTCCAATGACGCACAAATTAGCTTGTAGATAAGGGAGAAAAGTCTATAAAAATACGTTATATCAGCAACCTACATTCTAAAAGACTTATTTATATGACATATGTTATTCCTAAAATGATACTCCCTTCGTTCCCATTTGATGTTCTCATTTGAAATCTGTCGGAAAACCAAAGCAATTTGAGTTAGATGAGAACCTTTTTAATTTTATATTCTTATTGTATAAGTGAACTTTGGTACATTTTTCCTTTGAAAAAGTAAGAGAGAGAGAAAGAAAAATAGGTGATTGAGAAAGACAAATTCTTATATGCGCCTTGCCACACCATTAACTAATGGTGTAATGAGACTTTATAGTAACTCATACATCACTTTTTCACTCTCCAAATCCACCCAAAACAGTCGTTAACCCCCTCTTAATAGTCAATAACCCCCTCCCCCAAATAGTCAACAACCCACATCCAAGAAGTCAGTAACCCCTATGCAAAGAGTTAGTAACCCCAAAAACAGTTTTCACCCCCAAATAGTTAGTAACTCCCCTAAAACAATTAGTAAACTCCTAATTAGTTAATAACCCCCAAAAATTAGTCATTGTGTGCGCGCCACACGTTTTGCTAATCGTGCGGCAAGCCGCACACAAGACTTCTTGATTGAGAAATAAATGATTCCAAAGTGGACCATGTTTAAGACATAAGGTAAAAAAGCATAGTAGATATTTGGTTTTTAAGGGTGAGACGGGGAAATAAACCTTAAATGGAAAAGATTCAAAGTGAGAAGAATTTTAGAAACGTCCCAAAAAGGGAAATGGGAACATCAAATGAGAACGGATGGAGTATTAGTTATTTGTAACTAATTAACTACTACTAGATTTTAATGCACAAATTCATGGGCCATCGGCATCGCCCCGGCCTAATAATAGTTATCCTTTATACCACCTCTACAATAACTTTGAGCATTAATATTTTTAATTATATGTACTCAATATGTTGTGGGTATGAATTGATGTTATAGACTTTGTGAGTATAAATTTAAATTACAAAAAAATTGATAGATTGAAAATACTTCTTCCATTTCATTTGTTTGTCCTACTTTTCGTTTTTGTCCTTTTTTTTATGTGCTACTTAGGGTTTGTTCTCTTCAGTGTAAAGTAGGTGAACCGAAAAAATTGAACGAATTGAACTGAAAGGAATAGTAATATGTGTGAGAGAAATATTGTCAAGCGCTTAACTGAACTGAAAATAACTGAGTTGAATTGAACTGAATTATCTGTTTCTTTTCGTTTTTCCTACTAAGAATCTTTCATTTTTTGTTTTATAATTTTCCCCATTTTTCTTACTTTTCCGGTCATTGATCCTACATATATATCCTCCGACATTTA
Source organism: Patellifolia procumbens (assembly GCA_947645195.1). NCBI lineage: Eukaryota > Viridiplantae > Streptophyta > Magnoliopsida > Caryophyllales > Amaranthaceae > Patellifolia > Patellifolia procumbens. Next base: position 2,346,421 of record CANSGD010000920.1, read on the forward strand.
TTTCTCTCTCGTTATCCTTTACCCGCGCATAACAATTACATGATCTTCACTTCGCTCTTAATAATTAGTGCTACAATAATGAAATAGACAAATAAAAAGAAACATAAGGTGTATATATTAAGAAATGTTTTAAATACCTCACGTCTTTACTTTTCCTTATGCGTAAATAATACAAGAAATCAAAGTGAAATAAATAAATAGTATTGCCTCCGTTTTTTTTTAATATGTATGTTTGTTTTTGCGCGCGGACCAAGAAAAAAATACAAAAGTAAGAGAGAAGGTTAGTAAAAGTAAGGAATGAAAAAGGTGGAGAGAAGGAAAGAAAAAGTAAGAGAGAAGTGTAATAATTAGGTGGACCAACAATCCATTTATGGGAAAAGGTAGAAAGGTACTAATTAAAAAACACCCCAAATTAAAAAAATGTGCATATTAAAAAAAACGAAGGGAGTAACATATTTTAATATAATACAGCCTAAAAGACGAACGTAAAAGTAAATTCGTCACTATATATTTCCAAATAATCAAATCATTACGTTTCAATTTAGAAAATCTCACATTATAAGTCATATCCCCGTTACATTATTGTTAACCTTACAACAACCCCCTCTTTTAGCTTTTTCAGCTTTGCAAGTTTTATTAAATGGATGTAATGAAAATGACTACTACTGCTTTATATTCATGTTTTCACATCGTGTTAAACTGCAACTTCTTCAGGAACAACCTTTGTGCTCTTCTCAGTTGCATCTCCACAGGTTGCATTTGATTCCAACTTCTCCTGATTCAATAATTCCCAAACTCTAGTAGCTAAACTTTGCTTGGCTTCAGGGGAAACACCATGTTTTCCAATGATGGACTCTAATACTGCTTCTGACAAGTTTTTATTCTCGATCACAACATTTCCAGCTTCCGGGATGCAATCATGTTTGCAGAATCCAATCTGAATAACACAAGGAACATCTATTTTAGAAACACCACAATATGAAGATGGACATATATATGCTCCCTTACCTACATTAAAATTTAACAAGTCAACTAGAAAAAATGGATTCTTTTTATTATTGTTACAACACTTGTATTTTTCGGTTCACTTCGTAAGTTTAGACAATAGATCCTCACTATAATTAATATAAAAAAAAACGGTCATGAGAGATTTCATTAAATTCATCATTGTTGTAGTTTTTAACTATCAATTTTTTTTTATATTTTATTAACATATTATTGGAGATATTCATATAAAGCGTAAAGCATTAAAGAATGGAATTTTTCAAACATTAACCCTCTTTTTTTCTAAGGTTACTTCATGTTGAAAAATCAATTTGCCCAGGGAGACTATATTAAAAGGGAGAACATATAAAAAGCATTTCTATTTTTTGACACAAAAAATTCTCAAGCAACACAAAACTAGAATTCGATCAATTAAACAACTCCCTTATTTTCTTCTATCTTAGCAATGAGACTTCTTAATAACTCTATTATGTAAGGGAAGAGGAGGGAACACTAAAAATCATCACCATGATTATTATTAGATTTATGATATATAGGCATAACTCTCTCTATAAATAAAATGTTTCTACAATTTTTAACTGGAAAAATTGACAAGAACAGTCCAAACTATTGGCCATCTTCTATAAACAGTCCAAACTATTGATAATCCATGAACAGTCCAAACTATGACACCCATCTTCCATAACAATTTCTTTTTTTGTTTTAATAACCTGCTTTAACTTTTAAAAAAAACAAAAACAAAAGCCCACCCCACCACCTGCCAGCCCCCTTGCCACACCCACACCACCACAAACTCCATTAACACCACCACAAACAAAAACAAAACCTTCCCCCCCACTCCCTGCCAGCCCCCTTCCCACCCCTTCCCACCCTGTTTTAGTTTCCCCTCTAAACTCCATTAACACCAGAAAAAAAATGGAGTTTTTTTTCTTCACCCCCACCCACCCAACCACAACCTCCAACACCTGTCACCCCAACAACTGACACCAGCCACCACAACCACCACACCCACCTTCACCCACCTCGAAACAACAACCAGCCACTCCAACCCACAACCGCCAACCACTAGCCACTCCATCCATCCCCAAAACCGCCAATCACCAGCCACTCCATCCATCCCCAAAAAGCCAACTACCAGCCACCACAAACCCGAGAGCCACCCAGCTACCCCAACCACCCAACCACCTCCACAAACCTTGAAACAACCCTAACCACAGCCCCAAAACCACCCGAAAAACCCTCCACAACAACCAGCCACCCCAACCCACAACCCAAAACCACCAAATTGCCCTCAACCACCACCATTATTAACACAAACCCACCACCACGAACCGCATTTCGACAAATATGGAGGCTGCTGGCCAACAAAAACCATAATTTCCCTGATAAAATAGTTTGCAGTAAGAATGTGAGTGAGAGGATCGCTATCTAGCAGGGAGAAGGTGAAGAAGGGGGGGACTAGAGGTTGAGGAAGAAGAAATGCTCCATCAATGAATCCAATGTGGGATGGACGAAATTCGAGGAGGAGGGGTGAATTTGAGAGAGAAACGTAGGTACGTGGTGTGTGTTTGAATTGAATGCGCCAGATAATTATACTTGGGGAACAAAAATCACTGCTCCATTGTTTTTAATGGTACCTATAAAAAAGGGAAAATTGGGGGTGTGTGGTGGCTGGAACAAAGAAGGAAGAAGAAGAGAGGGTGGAGGACGGGGAAGGAAGAAGAAGACAGGGTGGAGGTGGGTGGTGAACTAAAACAGGAAGAAGAAGAAAAAAGGAAAAAAAATTATTCATTAAAAAGGTCATCTAGTTTACCTGTTACAACAGGTTACCAGGTCACTGGGACTGTTTATGGAAGATGGGTGTCATAGTTTGCACTGTTCATGGATTATCAATAGTTTGGACTGTTTATAGAAGATGGCCAACAATTTGGACTGTTCTTGTCAATTTTTCCTTTTTATTTTTGAAAAAGAACACCATAAACAAATTATCGTTCTTCCTCTTCCTCTTTTCATAAAATTTTTCTCTTCTTGGTTCCAATATTATGTTTCGATTCTAAACTTCATACGGTTTATTCGTGCATAGCTAGTACGATTATACGTTAACTAGACAACCCCCTTCATTTGATATAACTTGTAAGAGAATTATCTTATGTGAACAAGTGAACATATCCTATCATAGCTAATTAAAGGTGAAAAAAGGATATGATAAGTTCCTAAGCAATCCAAAACACAAATCAAATAGAATAGGAGGGGCCACTAACCGTTAGTGATCCAAGAGGTGATTGTGTAAACAAAATAGAGTGGGCGGGAGGAAACTTTTCATCCTTGAAGGCATCTAGGAACTTTTCAACGGCCTTGGCTTCATCGTCAGTATATATTCCGATGGCTTTCCAAAATGCAACACAATTTTCTGTCACCTTTTCTGAATATTGTTTTCCCGTTAATTGCAATATCATCGTAACTTGGGTGAATTTCTCAAATGGACCTACAAATTGTTTGCAAGAATTTCGTTACACATTGTATATTAGACTTAATCTGACAAATTGGTTTATTTTATTTTGATTATTTGATCAGAAACCACATTTTATAATACACATTGTAGGTTTAACCTATGTTGCTAAGACTCGGCTACAAGTATCCGACATGGGTATGTGTCCGAGTGTTGGACTCGGCTTATTTCCCGAAAAAAGTGATATTTTTCAACTAAAATGAAGTGTCCAATAGGTTTCACTACCAAAACCGCTTTCAAGCCAAAATTTAGCGGTTTTCCGTCATGTTCTCCATTTTTTCCCCAATTTTCATTCGATTTTCGTGAATCAAATGACCAAATCTTCATGTCCTCCCCCCCCCCCAATTTTTAATTTAATTGGACATTTAATTGGGTAATAATTCGTGAATCAAGTGCCCAGATCTTCAATTTGAGGTTTTTTGCAAACCCTAGTTTCTAGATTCCGGCAACCGTAGTGGGCAGCCCAGATTCAGCCGCGACAGAAAAACCACCACCAAACAGACTAGATTCCATCGGCGAGTGAATAACTGCCACCAAACAGCCCAGAGTCCGCCGGTAAGAGAATAATCACCACCAAACGGAGCAGATTTTGCCCGCGAGAGAGTAGAGTAAAATCAAACGGCGAGAGATTTCGCGCAATTAAATGTCCAATTGAAAAGAATCTTCAAATTTATCCAAATTGATGAACTAGGGTTGGATTGAATGAGAAAATCGACTGAAAATTGGGGGAAAATTGAAGAACATGACTGAAAACCACTGAAGGGTAAACTCGTCATAAATTTTTTTGGTCTGAAAGCGATTTTGGTAGTGAAACCTACTGGTTTCAATTATAAGATGTAGTTAAACTAAAAAAATAGAAAAGATAGTTAAACCTACAATGTATATTATAAAAGGTAGTTTTTGACAAAAATTCTTTTATTTTTTTGTTTTATAAAAGTCACAATGGTACGACATCTGAACACATGATGTGAAACTTCATACTAAATGAGTAGGTTGATACTTGATACTGTAGACCGCCCTTGTATGCAAAAATTTGATCCTTCTAACTAGCCCAAGCAAATACTAACTACGACTACGAGTCATCTAATTAACTACACATATCGAGGACATTTAACAAAGTAAATCTTAGTCTAGTGAAAAGAAGAGAATCTACCAATCTTAAAGTTGGGGGTTTAATCCCCACTAGGGGTTTATCAAATGCCTAGCCCCCTTATCCAACGGGGTACATCCGTGTAAAGTTCTGGACAATTTCTTCTTATCATCCTACAAAAGAAAAAGTTACCGAGGACGTTTTCCTAATATCACAAATATATCTCTCAAAAATAGTTTCCAAGTTGAAATTCAGGTGCACTCCGAAAATGAGGTGGTTAGTACTTTTTTTATTGGTAAGAAGAAGGGGCCTGACCAAACATCAACTAGCATAGTTTCTTAATCTGGTAATTGCGGGCTAGAGGAAATCCCCATTCCCAAATACCTTTAGTGGGATTTGATCCCATAATCTTAAAGTCATAAGTCTAAATCCTTAACCACTAGGCCAACCCTTAATTAGTAATTGGTTAGTACTTAGTGGTCATCCTTCTACGCTTAGCTAGAAATCACTTTATATGGAGTAGCAGTCACCCTCAAATATGCATTTTTGGATTGTTAGTTGTCAGTTGAAATTTATGCACACTTTAAAATAGGTATGGAAATGTACCAAGTACTAAATAGCTTGCAATAATTAAACCTCACCTAACAATCAACACATTGTATGATTCTCTTAATATTTTTGGTACAATTTTTAGAAATGCCACATACTCAAATTCAATGTATACTAAATGGTTTTATTTTATTTGCCAAAAACATTTAGCATGACTTATTTGAACTGTGCTCATAAGTCATAAAGTGAAGACAACAAAGCTTTAACATATTAATACTACCTTCCTTGTATACTAAAATATATACCTCCTTTGTTTTAAGATTCTTGCATCACTTGTATTTTATTTGATCATATATACTCACTGTTATATATGAAAAGAATAATCATGTAAAATCTCGTTAGATAATCTCAAAAATAATAAGTACCAAATATTCTAATTTTTTGTTGATAAATAACTAGAGATACTAGTGGTCAAAGTAGAGCACAGGATAATGTAAAATGCAAGTGTGCAAGAATTAGGGAATGGAATAAGAATATTGAGAATATTTGTATAAAATCACCCCCTTCTTCAAAATTAAGCTCCATTATTAGCGGGTCAAATACCATAAGCTTACCATCCAACAATCAAAAAAGGTAAAACGGTTGGGTGAGATAGAATCTTCTCTGTCTTTTTTTAGATTCACCAAATTTTAAAGAGCTTGACTTTGGAGCTTTCTTTTCTTAGGTTATATATTTAGTTTAAAGTTATCCTTTCTAGATTATTGTCGTAGAAGTATCACAAATAATTCAGTTCCTATACTAGATTTCTATGCACGCATCTCGACAAAAATTTTATTATGAAATTTTATAATCTACAGTAGATAATTTTATGGATAGTCGCATTTTACCACTTAAACTTTTCATGTTTTTAGAAACTCCCACCTTAATGATTTTTTTAAGATTTCACCTACCATTTACAATTTTATTAAAAACTGGCACCACTTAACGGTTTTTGTCAAATTTCATTAACAAAAAAACGTTAAGTGGGTCCCACATATATATTTTGTTAACAAAATGGAATTTGAAATAGTTGCAATTCTTTCCAAATAGTTGTAATTCGTTCCAAGTTTGCTCTAAATTTGTTGAGGATTGTCCCTTAAATTGATGAAATTGGCTTCAATTTTAGCGTAAACTAATAATACAATGCATATGTGGGGGCCACTTTACGATTTTGTTAACGGAATTTAACAAAAATCATTAAGTGGTGGTAGTTTCTAATAAAATTGGGAATGATAGGTGGAAATTTAAAAGAAAAATTCATTAAGGTGGGAGTTTCTAAAACATGAAAATTTTAGGTGGTTTTGAACAAAAAAAATCCTAATTTTAATTGCATACGATGTGTGTTTTGGCTACTGTAACATGATAAAATATGAAGGTACACAACATATATTTTTTTCAAGCTAAGTCATTTTGACTCATTTTTCTTTGAAAACATCTCTTACTCCCCACCATCAACTACAATGTTATATAGTATCCGGTAAGGTAATTTTTGCTCATTGTCCAAATGAGAAAAAATTCAAAATACTTTATCATATTTCTCACTCATGCTAAAATATTTTATCAGGAACAATTTGATCAAATATGCTTTCACTCATGAACAATCAATTACTCATGTATTTCAGAATAAAAAATTTCAAAAGTATATAAAACTATAGCAAAGTGGGTGTCTATCTATAGATCTCAAGAAAATATAATTGTTGATATTTTTTTAATTGTTTTTACTTTGTAGGTTTTTAGATATTTTAGTTAGAAGTTATGAACATCTTTTATTAAAAATCTGATGGCTAAATTTGGAAATAAAACTTAATTATTTAATAAACTCATTGATTTATTTTAATTATTTTTTCTTTTTTTTCTTTTTCGTGTCCACCCCCACCTCTTCACTTATATAATAGAGATTCTATACAATGGTTACTAGTTAAACTGATATTAGTAGGATTTTTTATATCTATAGTTAAATAAGACTAGTATAACAAAATTTGAATAACATGCGGGAGTAAATAAGTAAGAAGATTACAGTTCAATATGGAATTTTCGAGACTCAGAATAAGGAGATGAAAAATTGCACAAAATTTGAAGTTGTGGAGGTAATTAAATAAGAACTCGTTTCTTTTTCTTTTTTTGTTTCAGTAGAGGGCCCAAAGTTTCCTCAAAAAAACCATAGTGGACCCATTAGTGTCCTACTCCTTTAATACATGTGAAAATGCAGTCATGCAAAAGTGTTAAAGGCCCATCGCTAGTAAATCTAACATTCAACTGTACACACGTAACACATCTCAAGTTGTCAACCACGGGATTCAGGACACTTGTAAATTACATACGTTGAAAGTTGGTTCCACGACGTCAATTGTAAACCGGATATTTTTATTTTTTGGTTTTTCAAAATAAGATGCAAACGTCAGTTGAAAGGGATACTAAATTTATTTTTTTTATTCCTAATTAAATGAAACAAATTTTTCTATATAACTATTTTTTATTTTGAAAATACATCTTATACAAATTATCGATTTTTCCTTTCTACTTTGTAGTTTATATGTTTTCACACGCATCACGTGCATTTAATACTAGTAATATTTAGAATAGGGGAGAGGAGATTTGAACTTAGAACTTAATATATTGAACCTCAGTCTTAACCACTAGATTAATATCTAATTAGTTCAGTTGCCAACTAAATATAGGAAGGTTAAAACTAATTGACAACCTCCTCACTTAAAACGTCCACATCCAAGTACCTACCTTCATGGAGTTTGATCCAATTACTTAGAAATGAGTAGACCAAGCACTTAGCTATTAGGAATTTTCCCTATTTAGTTGTAATTCTAGTTGGTATCAGCAATTGTATTTAGCTTTTGATTTTAGGTGTTTGTCCTGATTAATACAAAAAAATATGTTAGTTATCTTTTGCATTGTCTTTCTTAATGCAATTAGAACTGACCTTGTAAATCCTATATATGTTGATCAACGGGTACCACTCCAATTAAGAAGTTTGACATAATCTAGCACTAACATATATTTTCAAAATACTGACTTTTAAAATTTGCAGTGATATAGAATGTTAATTGTTAATTGAAATGTAAACGTGTAAGATGGTTACTATGGTATTGTCTACATTAAAGCCGTATATGACTCTCAGTCTCTCATACACACAAAACACACCTAGTTGATTATGATCCGAAAATCAAATTTCATCCTGGAACATTAGAGAATGTAAAATATCTTTGCCTTTGATTATCTTAACTCTTTGTTCAAAAGGGATGTTAGAGATTTCTCCTCAAGATTTACAAGCTAAAATCTTCATAAAGTTAGGCAAAAATTAAGGATAGACAAGCTGACAGGTAAACCGTTAACGAAACAATAAAATAGGTAAAATATTAAATATATCAAAATTTTAGAACGAGCTATATAAAATCAATAAAATATAGAATTGATGATAATTGAGATATAAAGTTACCTGTAACGACATCCCGGAAAAATTCAACAGAATTCAGCAACTCATTGATGGGTTTACCCTTCCACTTACTTGCCAAAGCCGAAATTCCACACTCCTCTATATAAACTCCTATTGCCGTGAACTTTATAAACTTCCCTTCTATTTCCATTCCTCTCGCCCCTACATGCATTTTGAATTACTAACCACTAAATTATATGGTACATTACCAATTTAAACTCGGTTTGATTGGATCGATAGTTTGGAGACGTGATAAATAAAACTAATCTACATGTGAATAGATTTTTTCTTGATTTAATGTTAAACGAACAAATAAATCTCCTTCTATTGGAACTAAACATATTCACACCGTTATAGTTTACCGTTGACATAGGGTTGGGCATTTTTTTTTGTTTTTGAACTTCACCTAGACATCGCTACAAGTGTAAGGTAAAAGTCGCCTTCCTATCAAAGTCGCTGCTGCTCAAGAAGCACGTAGTTGTAACATCAAAATTTTAGGCAACCCTATGTGGTAAACTGGTAATGGTGTAAATAAGATCGACTCCTATACAAAGGGGATTTTTTGTTGATTGAACATTACTCAACAAATTTCAATTGAGTATTCCTTTTCATGAAAAATCTTGTTCATTAAAAATATTGCCCGTACAACTAAAGTGAGTCTTAATTTTATAAGTGAGTCTTAATTTTATTTTTCATATTAATTTACAATTCTTATAATTTGATTATCCTTGGTTATTTGATCATTAGCAGAAAATTTTATACTTTGATAACAAGTACTTTAACAACAGTAATTTAACTTAATAAGTTCTGAAAACAATACATAAATTGCTCAAATTAAATATAGCATACTTCATAATAATAAGCAAAAAATTGAACTTTTATTTTGAGGGGAGAAAAAATTGAATCTAATAGTATTAAAATCATAATTCGTTAATGTAATATTTTAAAATTTAAAACTTAAATCACAAACACAAGATAAGAAAATATACTTTTTAATTCTGTTATCAGAATTTTTTTAAAAAAAAATGATAAGAACGGAAACATATAACTAGATGAAAACCGCCTATGAACGTAAAACGACTAACCTGCGCCACCGAGGAAGAAAGTTTTGTCAGAGCCCGGAGCTTTTACTACCGAGGGGAATACGTAGTCCTCCACCTTCACATCACTGACAAGCGTTGATGCAGCCATTGTTGACACTTGACAGACAATTAAGATTACTTTGTGAAAAAATTCCTTTGTTATTTTCTTGTATATTTTGGTGAAATATGAGAGTGAGGGAGACTTAGAATTGTGACAATTAAAGTGGTAGTACGTGAATGACTTTTATAGGAGTGAGGTGAGAGTGGGATCAATCTAACAGTCCAAGTCGGAGTCCAACTATTCAAGTCATCCAAAACAAGAAGTTACTATTAGCCATTAATTAGGGTCTCATAGTGACATTATAAAAATGTATACTTTTATATTTGTTCAAGTATGGCTACTTGACTAGCACTCCAATTTAGAAATTAGGGATCCATGTAGTAAGGTTGTTCATTGGGATTTATAAAGAAGAAATTAAGTTTGTTTATCGTGAGAAAAGTTATTCAAAAAATGGACTCAAGGAAATTGAACATAGCTAGTTGTAAACTTGTAATCTGTAATTGATTAATTGATTTATATAGTAAAAATATGGTGAGACTGGTGACCTTGGCCTATTCGATTTAAATATGTAACTTACTTGTATATGAGTAGATAACTAATCACGATTCGGGAAGAAGCCAAACCTGATTACAACTCAACACAACTTGTTATTGGCCGACTTGTGATGACTTATAACTCAGTTTTAATCAATGTGTTGTTTATCGGACCTATTATTGGGCCAATCAAAGATATTTTCTAATCGAACTTTGATCAAACAATTATTTATCCATCATGAGACAAGCTCGACCTAAACATAACCAAAATTAATGTTGATGTTTGGAGTAATATTATGGTAAATTAATCAAACCTATTAATAGAATTAAGGAAAAATTAATGTCATCGGTCCCAAAAATATATGTGGCTTTTTAGAAGTTAAAACAAGCTCCAACTATTGGTTAACCTATAACAATCTAACTACGGGGACTGCTTCTCTTAACATTCCACACTATTATTTTGTTGTCTTTTATTAAGTCATTATTAAAGTCTACTACATGTATAAAAATAGTAGTTTAAACTGTTCAGAGAAGTAACTCCCCGTAGTTGGCACTATTGTTGGTTAATCGATAATTGGGACTGTTTTGAGAATACAACATATGATTGAGACCAATGACATCAATTTTCCCTAAAAGTAATTTACTTATTTGATATAGATTATTAAAGATGATTATATATATTTAAATACAGCATATGATTGTGATCAATGACATCAAATTTCCCTAAAATTAATTTACTTATTTGATATAGATTATTAAAGATGATTATATATATATTTAAATACTATTAAGTTCAGTTTTTGCTTATTAGCATGTCGTACGTAATCTATATATATATATATATATATATTAAAAAGCGTAAGCACAAGTTGCAATCCGCCAGTGTCATTCCTCAATCTTTACAACAATATTTTATCAATGTTTCTCTCATAAAAAAATACAAGTTGTCCAAGAGAAGCTTCGAACCCGCGACCTCGAGTGTGGAAGATAAATGCACTAACCATTATACTACTACATTTTTGGTTGCTTCTTTTATCAATACTAATAATAATATTATATATTTTCAATGAAAAACAATAATTAAGGTACAATATTTCAATTAGATTTATGAATAAAACTACTAATCTATGACTTTTTACTAACATCTTTGTACACCAAATTTTAGTTGTCTTAAAGTACTAAAGTATAATACATATAAATCACAGAGCATCACCTGGGTCTAAATACTAGTTATTGATCATAATACGAAGTACAATTAACTATAGACCATGACTGAAGTCGATAGTGATCTGATTCGAACATGAGATAAGTTGAACATCGCTTTTGAATGATTTGATCCAAACATGATAAAGTTTGATGACCAACTATCAAAACTTGACCCTGCTTGACGATGAACTAAGCTGAACCTGACCTGAACTCAAGAATGACTTGACTCAATTCGCCTAGTTGTCTAACTCTAATCCGATCCTATAATTATCCAAATCAAATAAATAAAATTCAGGTAATTTCACCCCCGATAATTTTTCTAACTTGTAAAGGAATGAAGCTTGCTAGATGCAATAATAAACCAAATTCACTAATTATCGATTCGATTCGAAATTTGCTAATTGAATTAGCAATATTGGTTAACTTACCGCTAATTGAATTTGTGATATTGGTCATTTTATCGCTAATTCGACTAGCGATTTTGTCCCGTATCATATGTGAATGGCACTGAAAACTATTTTCAAATTAACAGTAAGAGTTGGAATTATTTATGAGTTGAGCATACTCTTAGTGGTTGTTTGTTTGACATAAAAAAACATGAAAAATAGAATATTTCTAGTAATTGGAAAATAGGTAAGTTGTTTGGTTGACAATAAAATGACAAAATGGAGGAATTTATTTACCTAGTCCCCCTAGGTAAATAGAAATTCCAATGGAAATTTAATTCCTTCATTGTCAATCAAACACTTTAATCAAAATCCTATGAATTTTGTTAGGGAATTTATTTTCTGTAAATTCCATTTTCATAGGAACTTTAATTGTCCATGTAAACCAAACAACTTATTATTAATAACAACACGGTCTTGTAGAATTAGTGTGGCGGATATTTATTGTCGAATGAATTGGGCTCCTGGCCCCAAGGCCCCCATGATGCAAATTTGGTAGAATTAGGGGTATTTAATTGGCCACGTCAAGATTTTCAAAATAGGAGCCTCACCTAACTTATCAACGGTGGCGGAAGTTGGGTACAAAGATGGTATACAACTAGATTGTGAATTTGTAATCACCCTTAACCCGTTTAACCTATCATCGAATAGTATTAAAGATTGGGGTTAATTCAAGTGATGAACCTTTTTATATTTTCTAGATTGATTTAGGAATTAATTATTATCCCTAAATATTTGCTTGGAACATGGGGGTGGGGTGGGGTGGGGGTGTATGGCTTGTAATGGGTTTGGGGCCCTGTGCGAGGGTAGTCTAGAAGATTAAAATAAAATAAAAAAATAATCAAATAGTTTTTGGTTTACAACTTCCTTTATGCATCAAGGTGTATTATTAGCATGGTGTATCCAATGTCATTTTTTGCTCATTTTCATTTAAAGGTCTAATTTGTACATTTGAAGATGTCTAAATGAGCAGTTAGCAAAAGAAAAACCTTAGGTATACCATGCTCATGGTACACCTGGATGTATGATTAATACTCTCTATTTGGTTTAATCTTTATTCCATAAGGGAAGAGTAGGGGGACACCAAAAATAGAAAAAGTAAAAAATTAAAAATTCACTAATAACGGTTCAAGAGGGAAAAGTTAAAACCAATTTTAATATAAAAAAAGGGATATTTCCTGAGGTACCCCCGGGGTTAGGGCTAATTCCTCGGGTACCCTCCTCGTTTTCGAGCTAGCTGAGATGCCACCAGAATCAGTGTTTACTGCTTAAATGCCATTAATGGTAACACCGTTAGTTTTTCTGTTAACTTTTGTTAATTAAAGTTACTTTTCATTTAAACTAAGAAAAAAAAGAAAAAAACTAAAAAAAAACCCCACCCCTACCACTCTCTCTCCTCCCCACACTCACCTAGCCATTCTCTCTCCTCCCCACACTCACCCAGCCACCATCTCCCCCCACCCTCCCACTCTCTCTCCTCCCCTCCTCAAACCCATGACCCACCCCCCTGCCCAGCCTTCCTCTACCCTCACCCCCAGCCTACCCTGAAAACCGCCAGCTTCAACCTCCCTCACCCTCATCCCCAACCCACCCTCCCCCTACTCTAAAACCAGCCTCAACCTCCCCCCTGCCCAGCCTCAACCTCCTCGCCGTCGAACCCAACCCCAAAACCACCTCGAATCGCCGTCGAACCACCATCAAACGAAGCCACCCACCTAAATCGCGACCATCATCAAACAAAACCACCACCACCTAAGTACAATTTGCAACCACCATCAACGAAGCCACCCACCTAAATCGGGACCACCATCAACGAAGCCACCCACCTAAATCACGACCACCTAAATCGTCGGTTTCAGGGAAGGGTCGACGGCGGTGGTGTCTGAGGAGAGAGTGTGGTAGGGTGGGGGGTTTTACTTTAGGCAGTGGGAGGGGATGGAGAGGGAGAGAGAGTGGGAGGGGTGGTGGCGGTGGTTTGGGTGGGGCGGCAGATTCAGGGAAGGGGGAAGGGGAGGTGCAGGGGTGGGGGTGGGGGAAGTGGTGGACAGGGGGTGGGGGCGAGAGGTTGGGTTGGGAGTGGGGTTGGGGGGAGGACTGAGGAGAGAGGGTGTTGGGGGGGAGGACTGAGGAGAGAGGGTGTTGGGGGGGGGGGGAGAGAGGGTGTTGGGGGGGGGAGGAGAGAGAGTGGGAGGGTTTTGGGTTTTAATTTTAGTTTTTCTTTTTTGTTTAAATGAAAATTGAAATAAAGTTAACAAAAGTTAACAGAAAAATTAACAGCGTTACCATTAATGGCATTTAAGCAGCAAACACTGACTCTGGTGGCATCTCAGCTAGCTCGAAAACGAGGAGGGTACCCGAGGAATTAGCCCTAACCCCGGGGGTACCTCAGGAAATATCCCAAAAAAAACATATTCAACAATAACACCTAACAACTCCTATAATCAAGGTAATTGTTTATTAATAACTGACTAACTTGAAAAGGAAGGGGGAAATTTTTCAAAAAATTTAAAAAATATTCAAATTGAAAAAAAAATAAGCACGTTGAAGGAAGAAAACCAAATTAAAAAAAACACACATATCCAATAATAACGCTCAATAACTCCTATAATCAAGGTAACTGTTTATTAGTAACGAACTAAATTGAAAAGGAAGGGGGAAAATAAAAAAAATACAATAATTTCTAAAAATATTCAAATTGAAAAAAAAAAAACAAGTTGAATGGTTAAACAAGAAAAAAAGATAATTAAAAAATTACAATATCTTATCTTCATTCTTAGAAAGTCAGAAAAATCACAATAGATATATATATAAATAAATCTTTCAACTGTTCTGAACTTCTCACTCCCCTTTTTTTCACTCTTTGCTCAAAACTGATTTCTTCTTCTAGAGTAATTAATAAAAAAAAATATTTAGTATAAATGCCCCTTAATGTTGAACTACAGTTATTTATATCCCTAAAAAGAAGTACCTCGAAAATTAAATTGTAGTCATTCTTCCTCTTCTTCTCCATTCACTTTTCTCTTTCACTAAGAAATTCAGTTCCTCTCTTTCACTTCTGACTCCATTCTATTTTACTTATACATTTCTTTATCTTTCGGGAAAATTTTCTTATTTTCTTACTCTCTTTTTTTTTTGAAGCAAAGTTATCATTTATCTTATTAATTCGCGATCAACATCCGCACCAATAAAAGGCGGAACAAACTCCATCCACTCTATAAAGGGTTGGTAAGCTTGGGCATTTCTAGCTAATAAATGCGCCACTACATTACCCAAACGCCTAATAAAGGAAAAAAAAATGTTCAAACCGGGAGACTAGCCCCTTACAATGGGAGATCAAAACGCCAAACTCCGATAAATCTACAATATTAGAATTCATAGCATTAAAGACACGTTGAGCATCAACCTCGAAACAAATGCATTACAAGTCCAAATTATTAGCCCATATCATTGCCTCCTTCAACGCATAAGCTTCCGCAACATCGGACCTCCACAAGCCTTTACGCCAACCTGCACAACATGCTTGCACAACACCTGACTCGTCACGCACAACCGCCCCCCAACCGCAAGCTACTGCTTCTTTAAACGTGGCAGCATCCACGTTTAATTTCCAGCAGCCAGCAAGAGGGGGTTGCCAACGGTTGCAGCCAGCAGCAGCCTCACCAACTTTTCCGTTCGCCTCGCCATGAACCAGCCACCACTCTTGTAAATAGGCAAGTACCTGCACATAAATCAGATTAGCATCCACGTTCTGTATTATATGATTTTTATTTTTCTCTCTTATGTGCATAAAAGTTTCAGTTTTGTATTTTTTCTATTGTATTATATGATTTTTCACGCTTGCTAATGCACTATTTTAACTATTAATCTATCTCATTCATTTACAAAATTTGCGATTTTTTTCTTCTTATATACTATTTCAAGTTATTACATGTAATTTTTCTCAATAATTTAACTTTTGCGCACGCATCGCGTGCATATAAGACTAGTATATATATATGCTAGGTTCACCTAATTCAGTTATATTTTTCAACGAAACACTTCCATTTGTTTTGGAACTCTTAGAAAAACTACTTTTAAATATGATTGTTTGAATTTCCATCCTAGTCTCTATTAATTAAGGAAACTCCTAACTTTTATCAGCGTCCACAATCAAATTACCTAAATTACTCTCTAAATTAAATTGTTTTAAAAAAGGGAATATTGAATGCATCAAGCATACAGTTAGTGCAACCGAATTCTATTTGCAAAAAGAAGGAAAATATCTTTTAAGGATCAATCAATTAATATTCTATTTTTTAAAAAGAAGAAAACATTCAAAAATTAGACTTTTCCAACAAGCAGAGATGGAATATTTATTTTACATGTTTTGTGGATAAAATTGGGCCTTAGATATCTTTCGAGAGAGTGTATAAGGGGAAGATTATTCAATGGCTACACTAAAATTGTAGCCACTATAATTAGTTAAATCTCAGCCTTCTATTTGTATAGACGAATCTTGTCCCTTAATTTTGTTGGCCAAAAAACAATAAAAAAAAGAAAAGAAAATGCTAAGTAGTGATGACGGTTTCTCCATTTTTCGCTTTGCTCCTACTGCAATATTCATTTCCATTTCTTTCTCTGATTGTTTATTCTTTTGATTTATTCACAGGTCATTCCAAAATGTAACCAAAAATTACATGAGAGTAATGATAGATTGCATCAATCAAACCATATAAAAGCCAAAATGATGAAGGCACCGGAGAACTATTTAAATATCAAAGCACTAAATTGTTAAACATTCAAGGCACTTGGGATAAAAATCAAAAATATGATGTACAAATTGTATTAGTGGATATCAGTAATTCATAAATGAAAACTTCAATGAACAGTCTTTTTTGGAAGTCGGTTCTTTGTGGTTGAATGTTTTAGAGTCAATTAATTCAATGGATATGATTAACTTATAAAAATGGAAGGCTAAGATGAAACGGGTTATGGTGGCTACAATTTTATTGTGGCCATTGTAGAATTATCCGTGTATAAGGTCATATTGATATTACTTGCTATAAAAGTTTTTTCGGTTATTTGACATGTGTTTTGAGAAAGAGGTTGAAGACTTCCGAAAATTAACAGCCGACTAGTATTTTGACAATATTAGTCAAGAAATCGTTTAAGGTTATTTCTAGTTTTTAATGTAGTACAAAACAGTTAAGAATCATCAACAAAGAAGAGGCTAGAAATTTGTGAGATACCAATTTCTGATTTAGGTTCCTATGTAAGAATTGAAAGTTGGTGCCCAATATCTTCCACTTACAGGGTAAAAAATATTTGGAAGGGGGTTGTCTTGTCGCAGGCCTAGCGAGCATTAAAGGATTTCGAAAATATTATTGTTAATAGTGATAGAGTAGGAGACTAAAGTAACTCAAAATTGGATCCAATTGATCCAAGTTTGATGAAAGCATAGCAAATGAAGGGATTTATGTATTAAGTTTGCTTTAATACGATAGCATTAAAGAATATCGGAAATATTTTTGTTAACAATGATAGAATAGGAGACGAAAGTAACTCAAAATTGGATCCAATTGATCCAAGTTTGATGAGAGCTTAGTAAATGAAGGGATTTATTTATTAAGTCTGATTTAATACGATTATAAGCTTTTCCAATATCTAGTTTCAATGCAAGTAAACCATCTTGTTTTGTGTTTTAATCTATGAAAATGAATGAGCATTTATTATGCAGTAAGAATATTTTCATGCATGTTCGACCTTTAGAGAGGGATGACCATTATTTTCTCTTGAAGATGTCTTCAAATGATTGACATAACCTTTTGCTATAATTTTACAAACGAAGAATTGTGGTTGAGATCGTCTTAAGAAATCCTTTTATTGAGACGACCAAATGCATACAAAGTCCCTAACCTAGTTTGGGTCTGTTCTCTTCGGCATAATTCAGCTGAACTGGACTGGACAGAACTGAATTGAACTAAACTGAACTGATTGGAGCTGAACAGAACTGAATTGGATCAAATTGAATTGAATTTAATAAATATATAAATAATATTTAAACAATAATAATATGAATATTAAATAAAAATTATAATGATAAGTAGTAATAATGAATAATAATAATAGTATTTTGGATATTTTTAAATGATAGTTATAAATAAATAATATTAATAATCATAAATTATTATTAATAATAATAATGATTAATGATTATAATGATAATTAATAACAATTTTTTATAGTCTTTATATTAATATATTAATACTTGATGATGATTATATTTTAACAATAATATCTAAGAAGTAAACTAATATTACTATTTTAATAATTAGATTTAATAATATAATAATATTTAGTAATAATATAATGATTGAGTCGGACCGTGCAAAATTGCATTATAAACCATTTTGACGCAATTTGATTGGTTTATACTTTTGATCTAAACCATGTTCCTCCCTAATGATAATAGTAATAATAATGAGTAAAGCTATAATAAACAAAATAATATATAGATATAATAATAATACTTAAAAATGATGATATAAAAATAAATAATAATAATATATAATAATAATAAGAGTAATTAGTAAAATAAATTAGACTAACATAATAATAATATTTAACAAAATGGTTATAAAAGAATGGAGCTGAACTGAACTGAACTGAGCTGAACTGAAAGGAACTGAACTGAACTTAACTTAACTGATTGGAGCTGAACTGAACTGAACTGAATTGATTGGAGTTGAACTGAACTGAACTAAACTGAAAATAAGATGGGGAGAACAGGCCCTTCCTCAACCACTACACTCACCCCTGCAAAATATTATATTACTTGCTAGAGCTCCAATGAAGTGACGATGCAATGAAGGAAGAAATAGGAGAGTGCAAGCACATGACTCGAAGAGGAAAGGAAGATGGATCTTGCCCGCAAGCAACCTTGATCTAACCCAAGGCCCGACCACTATCCATAAAGAAACCGCAATACTAAAGTGCGAATTCGAGAGAACAAAATGGAAGATGAGCAATTTTCGTGGTTCCATAACCATGCAACAACAACGGACATAAACTAAGGAGCTCATACAATGCTTCGATTCAACGAATTTCAAGAATTGAGTGAAAGGGGATGTAAAGTGATAAAGAATCCAAAATAATTCTTAGTGTAACCCTTATTTGAGAAAAGAAGATGAGAAGGGAGAAAATGGGGAAGATACTAAGTTTAAAAATAGCTTGTATTTATAAACAAATTGCTTATGTTTATAAACTGATAACTATATCATATTAAGTAACTTATATTATACAAACTGATAAGGAAGTTCTTAAAAAACTGATAGTTTTTGTTTATATATATTTGTCAATATATGAAACTTGTTTTATTGTTCAAAATTGATTTGGTTTGTCTTGTTGTTCAATTTTCGAAATTCAACATAGATGAGTATTGTTAATAATCTTTAAAAATGTGCATGTTGGAATAATTTCTTGATTGGAACTTGAAAGGCATATTTTAAAAGTGTGAATCAAACATATCCCACAAAATCTAGTTTGTATTGGCTCACAAAAGTTGATATTGACTACCCTAGATTATTAAAGTCCTTGAATATTTGGATAGAAAGTCCATATTTATATGTATGAGTTAAATGTTTTAAACTTCTCAACTAAATACTTAAAGCACTAACTATAAGAGATTATTTGCAGCATTGACTTAGAAACAAAAGTATGACTAACACATGGACAAAGAAAGGCCCACATTCCACCAAAGGCTAGACGTTGCACTAAGGAGTAGGATGCACATCCTGCACAAGTGTACATAATGTACAATAGGCATTTTTCAATGTACAAAAAAAAAAATTACCCTCCAATTTTTCAATCAACTCAATTTCAAAATTCCCATTGTATGGAATGTATAAAAAAATTCTACTCCAAATGTTCAATCAACTCAATTTCAAAAAAGTTTTGATTCTATTTAACTTTGACAAATGTTCTTTTATATAACATTATTGATTGTGGTTATTCAAGATGTTCATTTATTGACATCAAATGTTCATTATAAAATTACACTCAATTTCAAAAAAGTTTTTGCTCCAGTTAACTTTTTTGTAAAATATATATAATCTCATTTATAAGTATGAGATTATATTAAGGTAAGAAGAATAATTCTCTAGGCTGCCCTCACACAGTACACAACGCCCCCACCAAGAGGCCTATTACGAGCCATAACCCTCCCCCCAAATCCCAAACAAATGTTTGGGGAAGAATCGATCCCTAGCTAGACGAAGGCAGGGAAGATGGCAAAATGGGAAAACTCACCACTTGAGTCAACCCAATCCTCTGTTTCAATTAACTTTGACATATGTATTTTTACATAATAGTAATGTTCATTATGATTATTCAAGATCTTCCTTTATTGATATCAAATGTTTATTGTAAATGAACATTAGATTTATATCAAAAAACATGTCAAAGTTAATTGGAAAATTGAGTTGATTTTATAATGAACATTCGAAATCAATAAATGAACATACTTTGTTGAAATTGAACTAATTGAACATTTGGAGTGAATTTTTGGGCAAACGAATTCATAACGTCCAATAACGGAGGAGAGAGAAAAAATTGGCAACATTTTGCTTATGTTCATTAAAGACGAACTAATGTTCATTTCATATTCATTGATTAAGATGTCTGAATTTGTTTTGTACATTGAAAAAGGCCTAATGTTCATTCCGTACATTTGAAGCAAGATGCACATCTTACTGTTTGGTATAGGATCTAATTTGCGACATTCCACCCAAATCTCTATATCTACCATATAAGCCGGGGAGTAGATGGTATCCACATGAAAATACTATTTTACCCTTAATGACATTACGAAATAAATCCACAATTCCTCTATCTTATGTGAATTAACACAATAAAATAACACAATGCTTCACTAAACATCATAATGCTATATTAATCATATAATTAGTTCACCAATAAATTAACTTTTTGTGCCCCATATGTCTAAAGTTTTGGGGAAAATTGGTTCACATTATATACTCCCTCGGTTTCTCAAAGATTGTTACATTTTGACATTTTACACTATTCACATATTTCACTTTGTCCATCGTTTGTGACTTATACATAAGAAAAAACATAGTCATGTGGGATCTTGTTAGATTCCTCTTGATAGGTAGAATATTAATATCTAATTTTTATAATTTTTTCAAATACATAATTAGAGATATAAACACTCAAAGTTCTGTATTGGCATGCGTGAAAAGTACAAGTGTAACAATCTTTGAGCAACGGAGGGAGTATATCATTTGTTACTAATTAACTAACTATTAAAAATATAAATATCAAATTTCTAGCACTCATAAAACTATAAAAGTGATATAAAGTATGTGTCAATGCTATTAGAATTTAATACTTTATATATGTTTGTTACCATTATATGGGCAAATAAAGAACAATTTTTAACTGAACGCACGCATTGCGTGAAAATAAAGCTAGTATTTTATAAAGGAAGCGGAGGGCAACAAAAATCATTGTATTTATTGGATTTCCTAATTGAACGGCATAAGTCCATCTCTATATTTAACTAACCGTTTTATATTTGAAAAAAAATAGAAAACACCTTAGCATAATCTGCTAGTCCTCTTTGTTCTCGCTTTTAATAATTAATTACAAGGTTTTTCTAACCTATGCACCAAGTGTATAGGATTATCTATTTATATTCCCCTTCCTACAACAAACTTGCTAAATAAATATAAGCTAATATAGGAAATTATCTTTGTAATTATTGTTTTTTCCCAATAATCTCCCTCCTTAACATAGTTATTACTAGCCATATATTGCGTGCAAAATTGTAGCATATATGGATTTTGGAGAATTGAAAAAAATATGGCTACATGATTAACATTTTTGAAAAAAAAAAAGAAAAACTAAAACTTATCTGCTTTAACTTACTTGATATATTTAAATTTGTTTTTTCTACTTTTTTATTTTATTTTTCGTGTCCACCTTCCCTCTTCCTTTATAGTATTACTAGCCTTATATGCACGCGATACATGCCTCGTGCGAAAGAGTAATATGTAAGCATTGTGATTTCTGCACTGAAGTGTATACATAGTTTTTCATACTTTTAAATCATTAAGTTTTTAGTTATTTTATTTTTTAGAGGGTGTAATTGTAATTTCAAAAGAATTTAAATATTTAAACAAAAGAAATGCATAAAAAAAGAGTAAAAAAATATTAAAGAGTAGATTAACAATAGTGATTTAAAACAAAATGCTGAAAAGACAAAAAAATCTTATCAAAGATTAATGGAAGACGTCATTTAAATCATCATCACTCATGAGTAAAATAAATACATCATCCCCCTATCTCTACCACTTTCTCATTCTTCCTTAAATACTTTATCATGTTTTATGATTAATTTGATTAAATGCACCACATTCATGAGCAATCAATTACTCATATATTTGAAATTTAAAAAAAATTCAAAAGTATATAAAAATATAGCAAAGTGGGTGTCTGTTTATAAATCTCAAGAAAATATAACCATTAATATTCTTTAAAATTGTTTTACTTTGTAGATTTTTAGGTATTTTAGTTTGAAGTTTTAAAGTCTAATATTGGAAAGAACACTTAGTAATTCCTTAATTATTGGATTTGATGACTTCCTTGATTTATTTCTTTTATTTTTTTTTCTTATTTTTGGTGTCTACCCTCCCCCCTCTTCCCTTATAGTATAGAGACTAGTTTTCAGGTCCGTGCAAGAATGCACGGAATTTTTTGTTGGTTTATATAATTTTTTAAAATTAAACTACATAATAAAATTATTTTATGTGAACACTTTTACGGATGCATTATTATCATATATCAATATTATTTAAGTTATATTCGTACTATTTTGGATTTTATTAATCTACAATATGAAAAGTACATTAAAATTTCGGAGGATATACATAACATGCACACATAATTAGATAGATATCAATCAAAAAAAAAAAATACCAACAATATATATACCAAACACTAAAATATAAATATAAGGTTATACTTTTTTTAACTAAGAATATAATTTTTTTTAACACAATTGTTAATTTTATCTAAATATATTATACCAACAATATGTATACAAAAAAAAAAACTAAATAAACATAATAATAGTCTGATAGTACTTTAACATAAAGTAATTTATCAAATACCTATATTTATGTATGTAAAAGAAAATTTCTATAATACTTTAACATTGTCTTTTATACAATGATAAAACAAAAGTTGCTACAAAATGTATATGAATAGTATCAAACACATTTAACATATAAAAAAAGATACATATACTTTGCTTTTATAGAAAAGTATGAATAAGTTCGAATAAATTGTATATCAATAGTGATGAAACATCAACATAACAAATAAAAATTAACAGACTAAAAATTAGGATAAGATTATACCATAATACGCACAAATTCGAAATTTCGCATATAATTTATATATTCATAAGTACTATTTTCATTAGTCCTAAGTCTAACTTTAGTATTACATGTCTCATTTTCTCATTCTCACCTTCACCAAATTCCGTTCCTTTTGCTTCTAGACCTTTTCAGAAATCCTCATTTCATCGATTCTCCTTCCCTCTCTTTGTCTCTCTTAGCTCTCATTACTCTATGTTTGTCATTCGAAAGATCATATCCTTTCCTCACACTTTTCTACAACTCTTCCCTCTTTCTTTCTTTATAATAAATTCACTTGAAATGAAAAATAATATTAAATTGGATGTAAAATGTTGTTGTGAAATGAAAAAAAAAATGAGACTCTACATCGTGAATAATGCACAACCAAATATTTAGACAAATGTACTTGCCTTAAGTTCATCGATTTAAGAGATATTAGAGCTTACAAACAGTTTTGTAGCATAACAGAAATTAGATACACGAATTTCTCTTACAAAAAGGTACACATCAGATACACATACTTTAGTACATTGGTATAATATTCTTTTTCTAGATTGAATGACAACCAGAATTGGGATATTTGTATTTGTACATTGGTACATTTGTATTTATTTCTTTTATTTTTTTTTCTTATTTTTGGTGTCTACCCCCCCTCCCCTTCCCTTATAGTATAGAGATATCATCATACTATATACTAATATAAAATCCAAAGTTGAAATGGCGCCATGACATTAATCCGTGAGCCACGTGTCAACAAGGAATTTATGAAGCTGCCACGTGTCATCAAGCAAGCCATTAACTACAACTATAAATCCGGCCTTTCCCTAACTCCTTCCATTCACCATCTTACCCTAAAGTTAAATCTAGCCTATCTAATTCCTAATCTTTCTCTCTCAAAATGAAAATATGGCTTCATTCAATAAAATCATTCAATAATATTGGAAAGGTTTTACAAATTTCGAATGAATGAAGATTGTTACATGCGTTTATTTATCTGAATTCGAGTAATATTGAATGAATTCTCCAAACGCGATTGAAGAAGGTTTTCATCATCAAAAAACATCACAATCGAGGTTTTGAGTATTTTCATTAAAATATCATAATCGAGGTTTTGAGGTTTTTTTTTAATTCATCCTGTAAATCTCGTTTTTTTGTTATCGTTACTCTATTTATTTTATTGTTTGTTAATTTATCAAATGTAATCCTTATCCCTATTGAATAATAATAAAAACTATTTCTTATTATTCTTTTTCCATATTTATATTCAAATACGATTAATAGTCTAATACTCCCTCCGTTTGTTTTTAAATGTTACACTTCACTTTGAGAGAGAACCAAGACAAAAACTGAAATCTAGGCAATTATTGCATTGGAAATAGATAAAGTAAGAGAGATAGAGTTGAAAAGGCAAGAAAGCAAAAAGTTGGGTGACATCACCCAAAAATTAACAATATGAACTTAGTGGGATTTCTCCCCTTAATTACACGGACTAAATGAGTCCAATTTGCTGCCAAAAGTTTGAAATTTTACACTCCCTCCAAAATTACACTTTTCTTTCACTTCATTTTGGAGGGAGAATGAAAAGTGAAAATTGCTCCTACAAATACACTTAGGATCCCCACATTAACTCCTTCATTTATCACAACACCTAACCCCAAAAAAAAAAAACCACCAAGCCATACACCTAGAAGTCAACCGAGCAAAGTTGGCCCGAGCTGAAATCAACAACATCAGCCCGTATTTCTCCCAGAACGTCACTCAACCCATTTCAACCCACAGTAGACAACCCTTTACACAGAGTGGGGGGTTTGGTCGTGGCCTCAAGTGCATAAAAACTTACCAATATGGATCAAATCATAGACGATGATATTATAAACATTGAGCAGCCTCATCATCGGCCTTGGTTGAGTGACGATCAAAGGCAAAAACTAGCTGAGTTGTTGATTTCACAAGCAATAGTTAACATACTTCCATATGGGGCAGTAACGAAGGCAGTAGCTGAGTTCAACGTGAGCAGGAAGACGACAAGCTTCATCTGGAACATAGCAAAGCAACAACTGACTCAGCAGCAGCAAATCAACGTGAAGAAAAAAAAGGCAGGTAACGTAGGCAGGAAGAAAACTCTATTAACCGAGGAAATGCTAAGTTCAATTCCTTTAAAATATAGAACATGTTTAAGGGACTTGTCATATAAACTAGGTGTTTGTTTAACAACCGTGTGACGTTTAGTGAAGAGGGGACAAATTAGGCCTCACACAAACGCAATATACCCATCATTAACAGCAAAATAAAGTTTCACGAGTCATTTGGATTTTGTATCAAATCCAACACCCTCACCCGAAAATTGGTGGGCAGCCCAAATTTCATGACATGTTAAACTTCATTCACATTGATGAAAAATGGTTTTACATGCTTCAAAAAACACAGAGGTTTTATTTGGCACCATCAGAGGCAGACCCCCACAGATCATGTAAATCAAAAAGACACATTATAACTGTCATATTCTTGGGAGCGGCTGGTAAGCCGGCATTCAACATGTTAGGGCACAACACTTGGAGCGGGAAAGTTGGAGTCTTTCCTTTTGTGGATGATGTAACAGCTCAAAGAAGATCAGTAAACAGAGAGAGGGGTACACTTGAGACAAAGGCCACTATAGCAGTCACGAAAGATATAATGAGGGACAAATTAATCAACCATGTACTGCCAGCAATCATGGCCAGTTGGCCTGCACACAGGAGTAAACTCATATACATTCAACAAGATAACACGAAGCCACATGTAACAGCAAGTGATCCAGAATGGGTGGCAGCAATTAAGCAAAATGGTTTTGAATTTCGATTAATACAACAACCACCAAACAGCCCTGAGCTAAACATTTTAGACCATGGTTTTTTCCATTCTTTACAAAGTCTGCAATGCAAGGAAAGACCAAACACAATTCTACAGTTACTTCAAGCAGTGAAGAAAGCATATGATGATTTTCACTTAAAAACATTAGCAAATGTGTGGCATAGCTTTCAATACAACATGATAGAAATTTTGGAAGCAAAAGGAAGCAACAACTATAAGCAGCCCCATGTGAATAAATCACGATTGGAAAGTAATGGCCTACTTCCTATACAAGTGGAAGTGCCTCAAGACATAATAGATGAAGCAAGACAGTGGTTGCAAGGTGGAGCAACTAATGAACCAGAAACACATGAAACAATAGAAGCAACGAAAGCAGCAACTGAAGCAGCAACAAAAGCAACAGAAGCAACAGAAGCAGCTACAGAAGCAACAGAAGCAGCAAAAGAAGGAACAGAAGCAATTGAAGCAGCAACAGAAGAACCAGAAGCAACAAAAGCAGCAATAGAAGCAGGTGAAGCAAGTTAACTAGCAACTCAACCAACAAACGATCCATAGACTAACATCCGAATGACGAGAATGGAATTGCACATGGAAATGAAGATCAAGTTTTTGGTATCTCAACTAGGTTCAAAACCGTTCTCATAAAAAGCATTAAATAACTTTTGTATAGTTTAAAGTACGTTAGGGAGGCCCTTTTGTAAAAGTGGCGCATCATATTTTGTAAACCTTAAAGATGATTCCAAAGTTTTGCTTTGGCCATTTTATTTCCTCTCAGGCATATATAAATATTCTCAATTAAGCTAGCATTGATTCCCTAAAATGTATACTAACTTAGTGCCTCATCATACAGATTGTGCAAAGATTGTGTGTCAAATAACACCAAATATATGCAAGTAACTGATGGTGGCTCAAGGTATATACATATGACTAGGCGTAACAATGACAGTTTACTAAACAGGGCTGCCTTCATCATAGAGGACACAAAAAATAACCTAACTTACCTTTCCTCTCACGCATTTCATTTACTTTTCATTGAAACTAACAATGATCCCCTAGATGGTAAGCTAACCTACTGCCGCATCATGCAGAAAGTCAAACTAACTGATGGTGGCCGTAGGTGAACGCTCGTCACTAGGCAGAGCATTGAAAGTATACTAAATAGGGCTTCCTTCATCATAAAGGACATCTAAGTACGCTTAAACTAAAAAGCCATTCATACTCATATAAACATACTCAAACGACATAACCATACTAAATAGGGAACATGAAAATGCACAATCAACTTGCACAATGATACACAATCAACATGAAACGATCATCAAAACATAACCATACATAATGTACATTAAACGAACGACAAATTTTGAAATTCCTAATTATGTTCCAAATATAGAAACTATACAAAACATGAAACAATCAACGAACGTGAATATCTGAGTCGAAGCTATCTTAATTTTTAGGCATATATTTCATTAACAATAACTCCGTAAAATGATTACGTCCTTATGATTAACAATAACAATTTTGACAATGAACCAAATTCAACACAACCACAACGAAGAGAATAACATACGAAACATTAAATTGACAATGAAGAGAATAACATACCAACCATTTCGCACAATGCAGGAACCAACACAAGCAGCCATTCAAACCATAACATCATGATTTATACTTAAACATTTACATAAACAGTAATGATGATAGAATCAAAACAACCAAGCATAGTAAAAACATCCCAAGCATGCCATTGACAATGAAGCAGATTTTAACATAATCATAACCAACAACTATGAACAGAGGCAGCCATTCCAACCAAACTACAGTAAAGGCAGCCAACCACAAACCAGAATATTCAATCATAGAGAATGAATGATAAAATGTCATAAACGAAGCATAACAATTAATAACAAACAGAGGGAGTAACTCGTAAACTTAGCTCATATGTCGCCTTTGTAGACAAGGAACCCTAGATTTTAGGAGTTCGTATATTTCATCCTCTGTCATAGAACATTCCAACCATTTAGGAACCTCAAAGCCATTGATCATAGCTTTTTTTTCTGTCTCTTTTTTCTTATTTTTGGCAGCCCATATTTGCTTCCCTCTCTCGTCGTTGGAAGGACATCCATTTTCATTCTTTTCGAAGACAGTGGCATTTCATCTTCAATGCTATCTGGGACAAACTCATCTACGTCCTCAGAGTCTGGGACAAACTCATCAACATCTTGAGAGTCTGGGACAAACTCAGTTACACAATCATCGACAACAGGTGAAGAACACCCACCAAAACCATGAGCATCCTTCATTTTCCGACCACATTTTTTCAACCCTTTAGATCCCTCCATAAATCCGAAAATATAGGTTCGAAAAGAAGAGAATGAAGAAAAAATTTACAGAAATGAATAGAGCAACAGAAACAGAGATGTAAGGGTTCAACAAAAAAAACATCTACCACAAGAAAATCGAAATAAATCAAAAAATAACTTTAAAAAACCGGATGATGACAACCACAATGTAGAAAACAAAAATCGGATTTTAGCTTCAAAGAGACGAAATAAAAAAAACCTAAAACCTATCTTCATAGAGCCAAAAAAACAAGATCTATGGAAAAAAAAAAACAATTCCAAAAAAACAAGATCTATGAAAAAAAACCGATTTCGAACCTTCAGAACTGAACACCAAATAGCAAGATCTAAGAAAAAAACAAGATCTACAAAAAGATGCAAACCTAGAGTTCAAAATAGCTAAATGTGGCGTATTTTTGGGCAAAAATTTCACAAAAATTTATACAAAAAACGGAAAATTTAGAGCATCTAAAAAAAGAAAAAGAAGGGTTAATTACGAACCTTTAGATCTGGAAAAGAAAACCACAAAACGAGAGACTTATACTCAGATGTAGCCGAAAATGAGGGCGTTTTTTGGTGGGGTGCTTCTTCAAATTTTTGGAGAGTTTAGACGGACATCAAGAGAGATTTTTGAGCGTTTTTGAAGAACTTGAAAACCCTAGAAATTTCCAGAGTTACAGAGAGACAGGAGAAACAGAGAGAGAAAGAGAGATTAGATGAGATATGAAGAGTGAGAGGCAAAAATAATTAAGGTGGGAGTTTCTAAAAACATGAAAAGTTATGGTAAGATGCGACTATCCATAAAATTATCTACTGTAGATTATGAAATTTCATAATAAAGTTATTGTCGCACGCATCGCGTGCATAAAAATCTAGTTGTTCATTAAGGGGGGTGGTTAGGTGTTTAGAGCAATAGTAAATGAAATTGTGGGTCCCATTTTTATGAGAAAGTGGTGTGGCAAGATGTGATAGTTTGCCATATATAGAACATGTGTAAGTGTAACAATTAATTTGAAATGTTTAAAAAGGAAACCGTAATAATTAAAAACAAACGGAGGGAGTACATTTTAGTTGTTATTTATGCAATTTAAAGGTTATTCTATATTTTAACCTAATTATTTCTTGACTATTAGTAAATGGAAATGTATTTGTAGTTATAATCGAATTTATTTTAAAAAAATTCATTTATCCATTGATGAATTAACATTAAAATATTTTATCTTTTCCGTTAATCCATTTAAAAACTTTCTAAAATCGGTTATACATTGAAATCAATAGAATACTTTTTTTAGAAAATATCTTAACAAATATTTCCTAAGTTAATTTGATAATATTTTCCGTAACTGATTTCATCTATTCAAAATTGACTTCCATAAATTTTCTTTTTTTATTGTAAAAGTAGTCAAAGTTAACTAACATATTTTATGTGTTAAATCTTTTTAAATTCGGTTATTTAAAGAAATAATTAAATTAAATTCTCTATAAAAGATCATAAGAAATCTTTATGGAATTTTTTTCTTTGGTTAAAAATTTAAAAATGATATATTGGAAAAATTGTTTTTAATAAGTCAACCTTTGCCCCATATTCTAATATTAAGTTAACCTTTGAGAAATCCAAGAATAAGTAAACCTTGTAAACCGATCTTCCAATTTTAAGTCATGACCTGTTGGTCACCGGTTATTGTGGGTTATGGTACACGTGGTGTAATATGATTGGTTTAAATTTAAATTATTTTTTTAAAAATAGAATTAAGATTTCCCTCACTCTCCCCTCTATCTCCACCGTCACTCTGCCTTCCTTAAGCCAATCCCCTCTGCCAACCACAACCGTCCACCACAACCTCCCAACCACAGCTGTCACCACAACCAGCCGCAACCTTTTGTCCAACAGGTGATATTGGTCTGCCTTCCTGTCCACCGCCTACCTTCTGTGGTGTAGGGCGTTGGTGGTCTAGTGATGGTGGTGTCATCGTCATCGACATCATCATCGATGTAAAGACAAAGCTGCTGAGCTAAGGTTGCAAGCCTTAAAGAAAATCAAATGGAAGCCCCTTCACCATTGTCATCGGCATCATCACCATTGTTAGGGTTTAGAGGCGAGAAAATGGTGGGGTTTGGGTTGGGGTTTTCTGTTGAAGGAAGGGGTAGGGTTTGGGTGGGAATTTTCCGGTGAGGAAGGAGGGGTAGGGTTATTATATTGATTGCAGATCGAACAGATTCCTTGTTTTTCAGGTATGAATTTGCTTAAACCTTACCATTTTTTCTCTTTTTTAAACCCTTTTTGATGCTTCTCTTTTAGTTTCTGCTAATAAATTTTTTTATATTGATCAACAATAAAAAATGATAGGGGTATGGTTTAGGTGGGAATTTTCCGGTGATGGTTTGTCTGGGTTCTGCAGGGTCTTTATGGTGGTTGACAGATCAGGAGTAAAAGGAGCAGAGGGAGGAGGAGGTCAGGTGGTCCCGGTGGCTGTGGTGGTGGGAGTGGTGAGGGGTGGTGGTGGAGGAGGCCAGGTGGGTCGTGGTGGTGGTCAACAGGTGAAATTAAGTGGAAAAAAATTACCGGATATTCAAGTCACCGGTCACCCTAACTCGTTAAAAGTTAAAACCCATACAAGGTTTACTTATTCCATGATTACTCAAAAGTTAACTTAATATTGGTAGACGGTGTAAAGGTTGACTTATTAAAAATAATTTTTCCTAATATATTTTAAATTTATATATAATAGGTTTGAAATACATTTCTATAATTAAATAGATATTATCTTCTTGTCGGATTTCATTCACTTAATGAGCATTTATCTATGTCCTTTCTGTTTTTTAAATAATTTTGAATCATTTCCAAAAATAAATAAATCTTTTAAATTTATTCTATAACCGACAGTTGTCAAATACATTTCTCTAATTAAATAGATATTATCTTAAGGCCGGATTTCATTTTTTAATGAGCATTTATTTTCGTCCTCTCCTTTTGTCTAAATACTTTTGATTCATTTCCAAATTAAATAAGAATATAATGATACAAGTAATAACGTTTTTGACTAAAGTGCACTGGAATGTCTTCTATTTATAATATGTAGATGGAGTAACCCTAGGATATTAGTTCAAATAAATTTATTTATTTTTGCAAACCTCTTAAACTTTTTGGCAAGTTATTTGAAATCATTAACAAGTTTGTATAGTATCTTTATACTATAAGGAAACTTCTATATATGGAAAATAACCTTACATAGTAATCTACCTTTAAAATAGAATATTATATGTGAAATAATGCGATATTATATAATTATCGTAAAGATACATTGTAAAAATCATAACCTTAATTAAAGTAAAGATGGACCAATAGAATAGAAGTTGAAATAGTAATTTTTTATAGCAAAATCAATTTTTAACCACTTAACATATTTAATAGCAAAAGTGTTTATAATAACAAATTTCTTAATGATGATATTTGCCAATAATAAATAGTTGCCAAAATCGTGGACTTAATTTGTTGGATACTTAGATTTTGGGCAGGATTTCTTATACTCCCTCCGTCTCATTTTGATATACCCATAATCTGTTTTAGGCCGTTTCAAAAAGATATTCCCATATAGAATATTTTCTATTTATATACATTTTTCTCCCCATTTTACCCTTCAATATCTAAACATTTACCTACTTTTTACTCATTTGTACTTTAATGGTCCCATCTTTGAGTAAACATGAAGCAATAAGGACACAAAAAGTACAAGGAGATTATTAAAATAAACATAAGATTCCCCTATGATTCTATTTGCCTTGGTTTTCCCCCATATGTACATCAAAATGAGACGGAGGGAGTATTTACTAAAAACGTGTATCATATAAAAACA
Organism: Patellifolia procumbens; assembly: GCA_947645195.1. NCBI lineage: Eukaryota > Viridiplantae > Streptophyta > Magnoliopsida > Caryophyllales > Amaranthaceae > Patellifolia > Patellifolia procumbens. Next base: position 2,378,858 of record CANSGD010000920.1, read on the forward strand.
CCCTATTACAAGAGTGGTTTAATAGGTAAACACAATTATAGTGCAATTTTATATCAAACTAGATTGATTAAATTTATAAATTATTTATAATTATATTCTTAAGATGGAGTATTATTAAAATAATATCTTCAAGCAAATTTTGTAAACTACATTAAATGAATATATATTACTACAATAGACATATAGTGATTGACATAAATTTTGATGTTTAAGCTGCCAAAGATTTGGGTAGATTTAAAGTTACTAAAAATCCTCCAAATCTTCCTCGAAACCATATTTGCATATATTTGAGAAATATTTTTGCCAAATTAGAAGTTTTAGACTTAAAAATCCTCCAAATCTTTTATCAAAATCGTTATTTCTATATTAGTGGCATGATATATAAAGTAAATTAGATGATTTGCTTATCATGATATGATAATACAATAATATCACATTACTCTAATAGTTTTGTTTAGGTATGATTTCAATTTAAAATTTGAAGATTTTAGGTCTTTATTTTTAAAAAATCTATTTTTTGGAATGTTTCGAATATTATTTCTAAATTTAAATAAGCAATTGTAGTAAATATAGCACAAAAAATCAATTACTCCCTCAAAGGACGTTAAATCAATAAATTATTTAAAATTTGGGAGGACACCAGTTAAGATAACAAAATCTCCAATTAAGGATTCATTGTTAAGTTTTTGGGGGTTAAAATAATCCTTTTTTGAATTACTTATACATTACCATACATATTAATTGACCCAAAAAAATCGTTAGATTATGAACCAAGTTTTGGCAAGTTTTTTAAAAGAATGATCATAATTATACAAAGATTATATTGTGAAGCTAGCTATTGAATGACCATAATCATACAAAGATTATACAAAGAATAACCATAATTAAAAAATGCCAGCTATTAAAGTAAATTGTGAAGTAAGTTTTGACAAGTTATTATACAAAGGTTATATAAAGAATGATCATGATTAGAAAAACAGCTGTTGAAGTATATTATTAAGTAAGTATTCCAATTTTTTTATATAAAGATTATACATAGAATGACCATATTTAAAAGACGTCAACTATTAAGTAAATTGTGAAGTTAGCTTTAGAAAGTTTAATACAAAGACTATACAAATGATCATCATACGAGCAAAAACGCCAGATCGCCAAATATTGAAGTAAATTGTGAAGAAATTTTTGGCAAGTTTATAAAAGTAAGAAATAAATTTATAAAGTAAGTTTTCAGATTTTTTTCAAAGAATGACCATAGAGAGTCGGTGACAAAAAAATTCGCCCATAAGAAATAAGTTTTAGAACTATTTTGCGCGATTAGGAAATTTTAATATTGAAAATTTTTCATAAATAAATCAATCAGTAGTAACGGCCCTGAAAATTCTATCACCAAACCTGAGTGTGTAGATAAATGAACGACCACTTGCACTTAGGCATTATGTGATTTAGATTTAAAAAAAATACTTTAAGATATATACTTCCTCCGCTTTTATTTACTTGCATCATTTCCCATTTTTGGAAGTTGCAAATTACTTGCATCATTTCCTTTTAGGGAAATACATCCTCTCTACCTCTCTCAAATTACATGGGTCCCATTTTTTACCTCTCTCTATCTCTCTCCTCTCCTTAATTCTTGTGCATATGCTCAATGATGCGAGTATAAAAAAAGGAGGAAGTATATATATATATATATATATCTTCTATGAAAAAAAAGAGATGTGTTTGTGTTTTAACTCATATTGTAGTGACGAATAAATAGAACTAGTATACAAAATTTGGTATCGTAATTAGATGTATGTGCTATGTTATAAGAGCTAAGAGATAGATGAGTTCGTGATAGAAGAGATAAGCTAATTAATGGAACCATGAGGATATTAAGTTAGATGTCATTTTGGGGTTCATTAGAAATTTCAGATTTTAAATTAGGAGTTTAGGAGCCCATAACACCCAAAAGAGGAGACCAAACAAACCAGAAAGAAATATTAAGAGATGCCCCAAGATGTTAGCTACTATGTCCAACAAATATTTTGGGTAAAAGAGTTTATTAAGGCCCATAAAGTATCAAAACAAGGCTAATAAGTAAAGATGGGACAACACTTAGGAAATGACTAAAGTTGACACATTTAATAAAGTCTAATTGGAAAAAAAAATGAGCCTAAGTGGTAGCTAAGACTTAGGAGAGTGAAACTACAACTGCCAACCCTCATTTAAAGTTGTATTTCATGGGAACTTATTCCCTTTTCAATTTCATAGGAAATAAGGATATGTGTTGGGAAGAGCATAGGAATTTATAATGGAAACATGAACTTGCATTTACCAAGGGGGGACTCGGTAAATAATTTCCTACACTTTGTAGGAAGTTCCACTTTCTTGGAATTTCTATTTCCTATACTTTTGTCAACCAAACACAAAAGCAATTGGCTATTTCCTAGGAAATTGAAAATCCAAAGTAAATGAGTTGCAACCAAACAACCTCTTAGGAGAGAGAAACTACAGCTGCCAACCCTCATTTAAATCAGTAAAATCAGCTACCCAAAACCCCTTCTTCTCCCCTTAGCCTCACGCCATTGAAGAATTAGAAATGTTTGGAGATAAATTTGGAGCTCAAAAGACCATCAAAGAAGACAAATTTAGTGAAGGTTAGTTGAGGAATCAAGAGTTGAAGTTAAGAGAATTCATTTTAGAGGAGATTAAAGCCCCATAACTAAGGTACATAAGGTTATTCCACCGTATTTCGATAGAGGTGTCAAAAAGGAGTTGTCTTTATTAAATTGGACTTTGCATGTTGATTGAAATTGCTGAAAATTTACAATATATGTTAATACTTTTGAATTTGTGGTTTTATATTGATGCATGTATTGCTAGATTGATTTCTAGTTCATTTTGGGGAAGGAGCCAACTAGTAGTTATGGTTATTTTTACTAGCATTTGAATTGTGTTGGATGGTTGAGTTCTTGGTTGATGACTAAAGATAATATTTAAAACCTTGCAATTTTAGCTATGAACTAACCTCTATTATACTCATACTAAGTTGAAAAGTTTTGCTAAGAGAAATGAATTACTTTCCCCAACTTAATTAATTCCGTATATAAACTGCCCAATTTACTTGAAGTCTTTTTTCTTAAGCCAATTAGAGTCGTTTTTAGCCTTTTCCTATTTCAGACAAAATTGTTCCTTACAAAAAGCTCTTGAACCTGGACATTAAATTTATTCAAAACGGTCACTGTATGCGAAAGTTATGGCTTCCTAAAGGTACTATTTTATTCTGGGCAGATTATGAAATAAATTAAAACCACTTGTAAATTCTGGATTTTGTTAAAATTACTTATGTACTTCAAGTGTTAAAGGGTTTTGCAAAATATTCCAAATCAAGAAACACGTTACCTCTTTTCCAAATTGAAAATACACTTTTCCCAACAACTCTTTTCATGTGATGCTAGAAGACTAATATAACTACTAGAATAGCTCAAACCCCATATACATATATGATTGTCTTCTTGGATTCTCAAATGTTAAGATCAAATTACAAGAATTTATTCGTGGTTATTTAAACGAGAATGTGCAATTTTTAAATACCTTGAAACACGAGAATGAAGTGTGTAATAGAATTGTGAATAAACGAATTAAGGGGAAGAGCCCTTACAGGATGAAACGGTATGAACAACAACCCTTGCATGATGGGTGATCTCCTGACGAACCCTTGCAGGATGGGTGATCTCCTGGTGAATAAATAATAACGGGACATGTCATAATAAAGGCTTGCAAGCATAATAATAAAAATGTTGGGGCGACGGCCTCCAAAAGTTTAGAGACAAACGGTGACCTAAAGAGGGAGCCCCTCTCTACTCGTGTTCTCTTACCCCTAAATGAATGAAATACTTAAATTATTTTGTGGCTAATGTGAAAGTTAATACTATCTTTCTTCAAACCAACACTTGTTTAATTATGGCTTCAATTATGAATGCTTTATTTATATTACGAAAAGCCACCAAAAGTGAGTTTCGTGGAATGGTCTTATGTACTCTTCTGATGTTTTATTTTTGAACCTGTCCTGGTGGGGGCAGAGTTCTAGTTGTTGCAGGAGCTGATAGGTAAATGAAGAGCATGCACTCTTATGCTTCGCCTTAAAGTGAACTTTTGCGTAGTGTTCGTGTGTAGCATGCTTGCTTGGGAACGTCTAGATAACACTTTTGTTGTAATGTGATATTCAGGATGGAATTTAACTACATTTTGGATAAACTTATTTTGGTTTGTGATTATAACCCTTAACTTTTAAATGTTTGCTCTGAACTTTCTTGGCTTCCCAGGAAGTGTTTTTAGTAATAGCTCTGGAATCCACAATAGTATGCTTCCGCTAGTATTACATGTTATTTGCAGATTCCGGGATTCCACGGGCTGTTACAGTTCGTACTAGAGCCAAGGTTTGATTGCATATTTTCAAAAAGGGAAGCAATGTTTTTACTTGAAAAATATTTTTAACTTTTACTTTTAAAAAATATATATATATAAGGTTTTGATGGGAAATTTTAAGGGAAAACAAAATTTGTGTACTGTAAAATATATACATCAATTTAGGTATAAGTACATGTGAGTATGATATATATATGGGTATAATGAGTATGTGGAATGGAATTTAGAAATTTGATAGGAGGTAAGAAGGAATGAGCCAAGGTAGAGACAAATGAATTTGGGTACATTGTGATAAAATGGTATACATTCGGAAATTAATAAATCATTATCATGCTATTAAGGATCAGAGACTTAGTGTTGAATCGATGTGTTATTAAAAATTGAAAACTTACGAAATCTTGATGTAGATGGACCCAAGGAGGCGAGGAAGACGTGGTGGTAATGAACCAACCATGCAAAAACCAGACACCCTTAGGGCACGAGGAGCTTCATGGGAAGATGCTATGGACAACACGAACCGCGTTCTAGGAAAGATAGCTAAATGGAATAGAGTGCATGAAAGGGGAGATCATAATCAGTATTCTCGCCAAGCAATTCAAGCTTATACCTTGATGAAGACTTTACCCTTTTGTGAGCCATTGATTACCTTTCAGAATATGTATTGGAGGTTATTACAGTTGTATATTGTCAATGTATGTTTCTTGGACCCTTGGATAAGCGCTGATAATGTTTGCAAAAGCGCTATAAGGTGGGAAATAACTGGGGATGAGGTTTTAAGAGACATGCGTGAGGTAGAGCAACGAGTTCATGAGATGGGTATGTTAGAATCCGAAAATGAGTATTGGCATGAATTTAGGGATAAGATTACTTTTAGGGAGGAAACTCGGGCTAGGAGAGCTGAGCCTAGGAGACAAACTAATCGGGAAAACTCTACGAGTGCTACTCATCCTTCTAGTGCATCTAATTCGGTGGTCAGTAGTAGTGCTGGATCAATGAGTGTTAGCCACCATGGGGACCCAGATTAAGTGCCTCAGGAGCCTAGTGCAAGTAGCATTGATAGTGGGTATGCTTATGATCCATTTGACCTAGACTAGAAATTGGAGGAGTTGGAAGAAGGAGTGATAAGAATCGATGGAGTTACCTATTAATGTTTTCGTTTTCTTTTTTTTTCTTTCTTTGTTTCTTTCTTTATGCTATGTTGTGATGATAGGACTCGAAGAATAGTTTATGATTTTGTTATACTTTTTCTTTTATTTTATTATTGGCTTGGATGCTTAGTAAGTAATTATCCTCATCATGTAATGCGATGCGCAATGTTTTGGTTGTGTTAGCTTGAATTATAAAGCTTTATTGGCTATAGTAAGCTAAAGCCCAATTTTGCAAGGAATTGGAGCATCAAGCTAAATCACATGTTGTGATAGTAAGATGTTAAAGTTTGTGTTATCAAGCTTAATTAGCTATATGGAACCCAAATTATGTTGTGTTAATGTAATTCTTTCTATGGTGCGATCATAGAAATTTAACTTGAATATACATTGTGATAAATATGTACGTAGTGTAGACAAACCTTAATTTTGTTTTGCAAATCCTAATTACATTTCACAACTTGAAACTACATAGGAAATGGAAACTGGTGAAGGGAGTCTCCAGGGAAGGGAAAATGTGAATCAGGATAATCAACCACGAGATATGGAAGAAAGACTTCGACAAATGGAAAGCATGAATGCTAGATTGTTGGCTATCCTTGCTTATGGGAAAAAGCACGATGATGATGAAGGGAAGTTCTATAACAGGCTCGCGGCACATAAGCCACGAACCTATGATGGATAACCGAATCCGGCGAAGTTTGAAGACTGGATTGCATATATGGAAAAGTTGCTAGAAGTTATTAATAGCCCTGTGGAAATAAAAGTGAAATTAGGCTCATTTTACTTGGAGGGCCTGCTGACATGTGGTGGAGGACGGTTAAAAAGGACTTGGTATAACCGGACTTCACATGGGATAAGTTCCTAGAAAAGTTACGTGAGAGGTTTTATCCTCCCGCATTACAAAATCAAAAAGAAAGTGAATTCTTATTTCTTTGACAAGGGAAAATGACTGTGGTGGAGTATGCTGTAAAGTTTACGGAGCTATCGCGCTTTGCCCCTAATTTAGTGAAGTCAAAGAAGTTTAGAATGTCACGTTTCTTTGAAGGTCTGAACTACAAGTACCAGAAGCGAGTAGGCCATTACACAAGCTACTAAGAATTTTATGATAGGGCTCTAGAAAAAAAGGTGAGGATTGATCAGAAGGAAGTAGAGTCCAACAAAAGGAGAGCGGGTAACAAAACCTTTGAGGAAGGCAACAAGAGGATTTGAGGCGAGCACCAAGGGCAACAAAAGGCAAATAGTCAATAATGGGCACCTAAGAAGGGCAAGGCTTTGCCTACGATGTGGGAAAGATCATTGGGGGAAAAGTTGTGATGGGAAGGATATATGCTTTGGGTACAAGAGACAGACTCAAGACTTGTCCACATAAGTCAGGAAGTGGAGAAGCACCAAGTAGACGCTTTGCAGGTAATGATCAAAGTAAGGGCCGAAGAAGTGTTCCAAGGGAGGAAAAGAAGGGAACATGGTCCAGTCAGAGTAACCGTGGAAATGTCTGGAGGCCTGCAAGAAAGATGTATGCTATGTCCTGGGAAGAAAGCTTGGAAGCCGAGACTCCTGAGACTAGAGGTAATGTAATCTCTGCCACCTTCTTAGTATGTTCTATGTCTGCACATGTGTTGTCTGATTCTGGGGCAACCAATTCTTTTATCTCAACATCCTTTGTGAAAAAGTTGACTAATATCCCTGTACCGAATGAAATAGACCTAGTCATTGGTATTCCAAACGGGACGCAAACCCAATGTAATAAAATTCATAAGGGATGCCCAGTTACCATTTCAGAATGTGACTTTATGGCAGATTTGGTTCAATTTGATCTGGGGAATATATGATGTGATCTTAGGCATGGATTGGCTGAGAAAATACAATGTTATCATAAAATGTTTTAATCGAACAATTCAGTTGAGGACACCTATGGGGTCTCGAGTAGTAAATTAAAGGAGTGAAGGTAAAGCCGAAAATTAAGGTGGTTTCGGCCATGAAGATGACAAAGGAGTTGAGAAAGGGATCTGAAGGGTATCTGTGTTAAGTCATAGATCTCTCTAAAGACCTGAAAAAGCCGTAGGATATTCCAGTAGTTAAGGAATTTTGCGATGTTTTCCCCGAGGAACTTCCAGGACTTCCACCCCGTCGGGTGGTGGACTTTCATATAGACTTGATTCTTGGAGCAACTCCCATATCGAGGGCTCTATATCGGATGGCCCCAGCAGAAATGGCCGAGCTCAAAGTACAATTAGAAGAATTGTTGCAAAAGGGTTACATACGACCGAGTGTGTCGCCTTGGGGGGCACCGGTATTATTTGTTAGGAAGAAAGATGAAACGATGAGGCTATGCATTGATTACCGCGAGATTAACAAGATAACTGTTAAGAATAGGTACCCGCTACCCCGAGTAGGCGATTTGTTTGACCAATTAAAGGGGGCTGAGGTATTTTCTAAGATTAATCTTAGGTTGGGATACCATCAAATTAGGATAGCAGATGAGGACATAGCAAAAACAGCATTTAGAACTAGGTACGGACATTACGAGTTTGTAGTTATGCCATTTGGGCTGACCAATGCCCCCGCAGCCTTTATGGACTTGATGTAAAGGTATTTTAAGCCTTATGTGGATCTCTTTGTGGTTGTTTTTATTGATGATATCCTTGTGTATTCAAAGAGTCGTGCTGAGGATGAGGAACATTTAAGGGTCGTTTTGGGAACCTTGCGAGAGAAGAAATTTTATGCTAAATTTAGTAAGTATGATTTTTGGCTGAATCAAGTCATGTTTTTGGGTCATGTAATATCAAAAGAAGGAGTAGTCGTGGATCCTGAGAAAATTAGGGCAATCATGGAATGACCGGCTCCCACGACTATGACTAAGGTGAGAAGCTTTATGGGTTTAGCGGGGTATTATAGGAGGTTTGTTGAAAATTTCTCCCGGATAGCCTAACCAATGACGAACCTAATGAGGAAGAATGTCAAGTCCCTTTGGACATCAGACTGTGAAAAAGCATCTCAAGAGTTGAAGAGGAGATTAACCAGGGCACCGATTCTTGTATAACCTGAAAGTCATGGAGAGTATGAGGTTTATAGTGATGCGTCCTTGGAAGGACTTGGTTGCGTGCTCATGCAGAATATAAGGGTGATAGCTTACGTGTCTAGGCAATTAAGACCCAGTGAGAAAAATTATTCGGTGCATGATTTTGGCGGCTGTGGTTTTTGCACTAAAGTTGTGAAGGCATTACTTATGTGGGGTACCGTGTAAAGTATTCACATATCACAAAATCTTGAAGTACATCTTCACCCAAAAAGAGTTAAACTTGAGGCAACGCAGGTAATTGATAAAAGATTATGATCTCGAGATTCAATATCATCCCGGGAAAGCAAACAGGGGGGAAGATGCATTAAGTCGACGACCAAGAAGAATAGTGAATTCTCTCCTTGTTGTAGCTCATGAGGTGTATAAATATTTGAGGAGATTGGAAATCCATGTCATAAAAGGGGTGAAACACAAGCGATATTAAGTGCAATGTCCGTTCAACCTTCCCTATTTGCAGAAATCAAAGAGAAACATGATGAGGACGAGTTCCTAAGGAGTTTGAAGACTAAGATTGAGAATGGAGAAACCACTGAATTTTGTTTATGTGACGATGGAGGTCTAAGGTTGAAGGATCGGTGATGTGTGCCGGAAGATCCAATTTTAAAGGAGAAAATATTGGGGGAGGCTCATAATAGTCCTTATTCTGTACACCCAGGTAGGGAAAAACTTGTTCGTGATATTGAACAACACTTTCGGTGGAGGGGACTTAAGCGTGATGTGTCTAGATTTGTTGCAAAATGTCTCACTTGCCAAAGGGTGAAGTTCGATCGGGGTAAGACGCCGGGAATGCTACAACCACTACCTGTTCCTGAATGGAATGGGATTCAGTATCCATGGACTTTGTGGTCGGTTTACCCATATCAAGGAGAGGGAATGAATCCATTTGGGTGATAGTAGACAGACTAACCAAAATAAGTCGGTTTATCGCGATGAAGACCACCTAGAGTATGGCGGATGCATATGTTAGAGAGATAATCCGCTTGCATGGAGTACCAAAGACCATAGTGTCGGACTGGGATACTCGTTTTCTCTCAAACTTCTGGGAGAAGTTACCAGAGGCTTTTGCAACAAAATTAATTCTTAGTACATCATTTCATCCTGCTACAGATGGGCAGACCGAAAGGACCATTCAAACCCTTGAAGACATGCTTCGAGCTTGTGTGTTGGAATTTCAGGGAACTTGGGAGGGCCGATTGGCTCTTATAGAATTCTCTTATAACAATAGCTATCCAGCGAGCATTTACATGGCCCCTTACGAAGCATTGTATGGACGGAGATGCCGTACACCAATCTGTTGGGATGATCTTAGAAAGGAAGCGGTTGTGGGCCCTGAGATGATATAAGAAACCATGGAGCAAGTGCGAGTTATTAAAGAAAAGATAAAGTCTGCCCAGGAGCGACATAAAAGATATGCTGATATAAGACGAAGACCGTTAGAGTTCGAGGATGGAGATATGATATTTCTCAAAGTGACTCCAACTCGAGGAGTAAAGAGGTTTGGAGTTCGAGGGAAATTAAGTCCTAAGTACATAGGGCCATTTGAAATTTTGAGGAGAGCTGGTGAAGTTGCATATGAACTCGCCTTACCCACCTACATGGAGAGGGTGCATAATGTGTTCCACGTCTCTCAATTACGGAAGTACGTTCATGACATAACATATATCTTGACTCATGAACCATTGCAAATTGATGAGAGCTTGAGTTACAAAAAGCGTCCATTGTGCATAGTTGATCGAAGGGATAAGGTATTGGGGGGAAGGTGATACCATTGGTGAAGATCCTATGGTCAAATCTGGGTGTCGAAGAGGCAACATGGGAGAAAGAAACAAACATGAAAGGTCGATACCCTCAACTCTTCAAAGAAACCCGAAAGCAAAGGTAAATAAACAAATAGATAATAAGTATTCATGCATATTTAAAGTTTTGTGGACAAAACTATTTTAAGTGGGTAGTGTGTAACGGCGCGGAAAATTCTATCACCAAACCTGAGTTTGTAGATGAATGAACGACCACTTGCACTTAGGCATTATGTGATTTAGATTTCAAAAAAAAATCTACTTTAAGATATAGATATATATATATATATTCCTTATATTAAAAAAAAGAGAGATGTGTGTGTGTGTGTGTTTTAACTCATATTGTAGTGACGAATTAATAGAACTAGTATACAAAATTTGGTGTCGTAATTAGATGTATGTGCTATGTTATAAGAGCGAAGAGATAGATGAGTTCGTGATAGAAGAGATAAGCTAATTAATGGAACCATGAGGATATTAAGTTAGATGTCATTTTGGGGTTCATTAGAAATTTCAGATTTTAAATTAGGAGTTTAGGAGCCCATAACACCCAAAAGAGGAGACCAAACAAATCAGAAAGAAATATTAAGAGATGCCCCAAGATGTTAGCTACTATGTCCAACAAATATTTTGGGTAAAAGAGTTTATTAAGGCCCATAAAGTATCAAAACAAGGCTAATAAGTAAAGATGGGACAACACTTAGGAAATGACTAAAGTTGATCCATTTAATAAAGTCTAATTGGAAACAAAAAATGAGTCTAGGTGGTAGCTAAGACTTAGGAGAGAGAAACTACAACTGCCAACCCTCATTTAAAGTTGTATTTCATGGGAAATTATCTCCCTTTTCAATTTCATAGGAAATAAGGATATGTGTTGGGAAGAGCATAGGAATTTATAATGGAAACATGAACTTTCATTTACCAAGGGGGGACTTGGTAAATAATTTCCTACACTTTGTAGGAAGTTCCACTTTCTTGGAACTTCTATTTCCTATACTTTTGTCAACCAAACACAAAAGCAATTGGCTATTTCCTAGGAAATTGAAAATCGAAAGTAAATGAGATGCAACCAAACAACCTCTTAGGAGAGAGAAACTACAGCTGCCAACCCTCATTTAAATCAGTAAAATCAGCTACCCAAAACCCCTTCTTCTCCCCTTAGCCTCACGCCATAGAAAAATTCAAAACGTTTGGAGATAAATTTGGAGCTCAAAAGACCATTATAGAAGACAAGTTTAGTGAAGGTTAGTTGAGGAATCAAGAGTTGGAGTCAAGAGAGTTCATTTTAGAGGAGATTAAAGCCCCATAACTAAGGTACATAAGGTTATTCCACCCTATTTCGATAGAGGTGTCAAAAAGGAGTTGTCTTTATTAAATTGGACTTTGCATGTTGATTGAAATTGCTGAAAATTTACAATATATGTTAATACTTTTGAATTTGTGGTTTTATATTGATGCATGTATTGCTAGATTGATTTCTAGTTCATTTTGGGGAAGGAGCCAACTAGTAGTTATGGTTATTTTTACTAGCATTTGAATTGTGTTGGATGGTTGAGTTCTTGGTTGATGACTAAAGACACTATTTAAAACCTTGCAATTTTAGCTATGAACTAACCTCTATTATGCTCATACTAAGTTGGAAAGTTTTGCTAAGAGAAATGAATTATTTTCCCCAACTTAATTAATTCCATATACAAACTGCCCAGTTTACTTGAAGCCTTTTTTCTTAAGCCAATTAGAGTCTTTTTTAGCCTTTTCCTAATTCAGACAAAATTATTCCTTACAAAAAGCTCTTGAACCTGGACATTAAATTTATTCAAAACGGTCACTGTATGAGAAAGTTATGGCTTCCTAAAGTTACTGTTTTATTTTGGGCAGATTATGAAATAAATTAAAACCACTTGTAAATTCCGGATTTTGTTAAAATTATTTATGTACTTCAAGTGTTAAAGGGTTTTGCAAAATATTCCAAATCAAGAAACACGTTATGTAACATCTCATCCGATACAAAGAAGAAATGAGACAATAGTAAATGAAATAAAGCAACTAGTGGTAGCGGAAATACCACTAAGACGGAGATGCTACTCTAAGAAGTAGAATTTAAACTATAAATAAACATAAATCCTCCAAATATCATAATTAACTTCCGAAATCATATATAAAAAGGGAAATGAGGTCCCATACCCTCATTCAACCAAAGTTCCAAACATTAAAGAAACTCCAACGGAAACCTCAAGATAAAGTGATCCGAATCCAAAAGACAATACTAATAATCCATGGTTCAAAACATGCGACAAAACATAAAGGAAAACTACTTAAGAGTTAAGACCCACTAAGTAGCTAGTCCTAATCCCTGACTCAAAATGCTCATCCACTATGACAAGCACCACCTTCTTGCTCACAAGGCCAAACCGCACAATTCCGGTGCAAACTGTAACAATCCTAAATAGCATCGTCGCCTGCATAATGAATCAACAACTTCCATAATCAGTGGGGAGTAACTAGCAGTTCTCAGCCCAAACAGGAACAAATAATAAACTTAAAGAAATTAGAAGCGACGCCAAAGACATACATCACAAAGAAGCATACTCACGACATGCAATACAAAATACAACAAGTCATAACCATCAAACATGAATAAAGAGAACGCGCAATACCAATAATCAAATCAACTCACACAACCAATCTCACATCAAATCAAAGACAACAGACCATACCGCCATATCCGAGGACCATACCGCCCGTTCCGAATAGCAAAACTCAACGGACCATACCACCCGTGAGTGAACCAATGGACCATACCGCCCTTAGGATAATCAAACCAAATTCCTAGGACCATGCCGCCCATAGGATCAACCAAACACAAGAGCAATGTATACACGACAAGGCATACAAAGGAAATCCAACCAACATCCATACATGAGAATACATGACAAGGTATACAAAACAACTCAAACAACCAACATATGTATACACGCCAAGGTATACAAAGGAACCCAAAACATACATGTTGAGGCATATAACCCAAAAACGTTCTCTGAGTTTGGGTACGAAGTCAATTATGACTAAGTCACAATATTTCCCGTACATAACTCTTGGCGAAGAGATGCTAAGGGCAGTGATATCCTCCCCCAAGCATTTCGACGTCGAAAACTCAAAATATAAGCCCTCAACACTAAACAAACCGAGCAACAACCAAAACTACCCAACAAACTAGGGTACGTTCCCTTAATAAAACAACTCAAACCAACTCAAACGTACTCAAACATGCTTAACATACATGCATAACTCCAACACTCAACATATAAACATGTTGTAAGCTCAAAGGAAAAACATTCACCAAAATGCAAATAAGTGGGCAGACTTCGGTCGCGGGGTGCGACAGAGGTTGCGGGGCGCGACCAAGGCATCGCGGGTTGCGAGCTGCCACTGCTCGTGGCCTGCGGCTGTGCTCGTACGCCTTGCTTCATCCACAAGCATACATCCAAGTCTCAAGCAACAATCCCAACACCAATACACTCCCATACTCATCCAAGACAACACCCTAGCATGATACTAAGCATCATCAACAACCCAAAACTCAAACTCCAACGATTAATCAAATTACTCCAATCAACATAATAACAAAAAACATCAAACTTGACAAACCGACTAACAAGAACTAACAACATGTACATAAGAACTCGTTCAATACATGAAAATACCACAACACAACCTTCCTAATCATGATACTACACTAAAACATAATCATACAATCAACTAAGTTCCACCTAACATGAATCTAGGTTCTCTAACGCGATTCTAACAACCTAAGTTCAAAATCTACTCCCTATCAAACTAGAAAAACGCTAGTTACCTTATTCTTCTCGTGGAAAGTAATAGAACGCTCGATTGTAGTTTAAACACCTTGTGAATTGTCACCACCTTCGTCTCCTACGATCACAATCACAACGAACTTCAACAATAGCTTGAAAACCGGTGCAAAAATAGTTTGAAACCCAATAAGAAAACTGATTTTTGGTGTAAGAATTGTGTAGGAAACAAGAGAAACCTTTCCTCTCTTTTCTTTGGGTTAGGCGTGTGAATGGAGGTGAGGGAGAGGAGTTTATTTTCTGATTTTATTTCCAGCCAAAAAAAAATGGTAGTTTGATGGCCATCAATAGGAGGCATAATGAGGGTGAGTGAAGGGGTGTGACTCATGATTATATTAACGTTACAATAGAATAATATGACTGTCCAAAAACTCTTTATAAACTCGTAGTAAAACAGGAATTTCGGACCCTCTAAGTTAAGTAACAAAATGTGCGTAAACTCAAGCACAATGTACGTTTCAAGAATAATATACGTCGTTCAAAATAAATATATATAATTAAGTATTTTAATAAATAAAAAATTATAATTATCAACATAATATAAATACGTATTTACCAAGCTATCACATTACGCATTTCGCACATAAACGAGCGCTACATTGCCCGTTAAAATAATTGACGCAAATTTGAGCATTGCTTGTATACATCACAATGCTACTTTTAAATTCACATTTAATATTATATATAAAATATATAAATATTATCGAAATAAAAAGTAGATATAAAATATAAGTATGTAACGGAAATATATTAACAAAACATAATTTAACGTCTAAAATAGTAATAATTAACGCGCGGAAATTTCAAAGAAATTTGGGGTGTTACATGTTACCTTTTTTCCAAATTGAAAATACAATTTTCCCAACAACTCTTTTTCATGTGATGCTAGAAGACTACTAGAATAGATCAAACCCCATATACATATATGATTGTCTTCTTGGATTCTCAAATGTTAAGATCAAATTACAAGAATTTATTCATGGTTATTTAAACGAGAATGTGCCATTTTTAAATACCTTGAAACACGAGAATGGAGTGTGTAATAGAATTGTGAATAAACGAATTAAGGGGAAGAGTCGTTACCAGATGGAACGGTATGAACAACAACCCTTGCACGATGGGTGATCTCCTGACGAACCCTTTGTAATACCCCGAATTTTGATAAATTAATAAATTATTTTATTTATATTAAAAACGTATCAATATGAATTTTATTGAATTTTCTTTGATTTATTTCGAAATATTTTATAAACATTTATTATTTTAATGATATAATATTATTTCTATTATTAATGTTATTATTTCATATTGAAATTATTTTAAAGAAGCATTTTGAAATATTAATTCATTATAATGTTATTTTATGTACTTAGCTAATTTAATGTACAACTTTTTAAAACTTGATTTTAAAATTACTACTCATGCCCTTATCACTCCCATAGCCTATCATGACCACTTATCACTTATAACCCTCCATCATCACCTTCCTCCTTCACCCAACAACCATAGTAATAGTTTCTCCAAAACCTCAAGCAAACCCATCACTTCTCACTTGCAAGAAATCAGATTTTTCCACTCAAAAATCTGATCAACTTACACAATTGAGTGATCAAAGAAGCAACCTCTCTTCAACCTCTACATCCTACCTTATCAATGGTGCTTGACCATTCAAACCCAAATCAGAAATTTGGCCTATAAATACCCCATCTATACCCACCCAAGAACTCAAGCAAATCACATTCAAAGTTTGCTTCACTCTCTTCTTTCTCCCCTCTAAAATTCTGATTTTAGTTTTGAAAAATTAAGAAAATAAAATAATAAAAGCCACCATTAACACCACCTCAAGCTCCACCACTTAAACCACCACAACCAAAACACGAACCACCTCTCCGACCAACCGCCACCACCGCGCGCAGCAGCCAGCACGCACCCCCACTTTCTTCTACTCACTGCTGCCCCTCCAGCCACGCAGCCCCCTCGCTGCTACACCACGCAGCACACGTTGCTGCCGCCAGACGCCCAGTCCACCAAGCCACCCTCTGACCGCCCAGTGTCGCCGAAAATCGGTGCAAGAATCCGGCAGCCACCTCCTTTGTTTTTCCTCTTCTTCCTCCCACTTCTACTGCTTCTCTATTTCCTTCTCATATTTTTGTTTTCACTTAAACTAACTCAAAGCCTACTCCTTTTTATTTTAAATAGACCAAGCCCAAACTTACTCCCTCCCAAATCAGATTTTTAGTTCTTAAGTTAGCCCAACACTTTAAATAAATGACTCATCCTTCTTTGTTAGTTGTTTTTTTTAATTAAAATAAAACTTTTATTTTAAGTTTATTATTACTATTAATGATTTTATTAACTTTTCATAACTTAAAAATATTTCTAAGTTTCTAAAATAAAATAATGAATATATTGAAGTTGATTTTCTATGTTTATTTAAAATTAATTACAATGTTTAAGTTAAATAAATATTAAAGTTGAAATAATGTTTAAGTACTTAAAATGATTTTTATAAATAAAATTCGAGAAACTTAAACTTCGATTTATAAACTTCTTTAAAACAATGAGTTTCTTTAAGTCATTTAAATTATTTGAGTTATTTATTTATAAAATTATAAGGGGTTATTTAGGAAACTAATTTTAGATTTTGTTTAATTGTAGACTGCGATCTAGTAGAAGAAGATTATCTAGAGTGTGATCAACTCGTGGATTAACTTCGGATACGCTTCAAGAGGTAATTTTCAATGTCCATCTAAACACAGGTCCCATTAGAAAAAAAAAGATTTAATTATGTGACTATTTTAATTAGAATATGGATGATGTAATTACCAATGTTCATCCACAAGTAGATTCCGTAAAATAAAAATGATTTAAACTTGAGATTATGTGAATTAATGATGTGATTATGTGATAATAAAGTTAATATGTGGATATTAATTATAGATTAATTATGGGTTATGGTTATCAATTTAAGTATGAATTATGAGTAACAAAATGGATAACAAGTGTGGATTGAGATTTCCGAACCATGAATATGGAAGTTGGACTATGGACTATGACAACGACTTTTATAACGTTGTTTAACGTACTAATTAAACTCGATATAACTTTGTTATTATTATTATTATTATTATTATTATTGTTATTATTGTTATTATTATTATTATCGTTATTATTTAACATGGTTATTATAACCGCTATTATTAATATGGAAGTTATAAACGGAAGTTGACGTTGTGACATGGAAATGATTATGAGTTAATGTAACCAAGTGATGGTTGAGAATATGGATATGCTATCGGAATTAGCTATGTATGAAATGAGTTATGGAATTGGAGTAACGGTTTTCACTCTCAGTTAAATGAACGAAGCATATGTGAACATGTGTTATGTGATAACTTGTAGTAAAAACTATTAATCACTTAAAGTGAAATATCGGAGGGAAATGATGAACAGGTTGCCCTGTATGGGAGGTTCAACGGCCACCTACAGGTTCTTTTGTTACTATGCTGATTTTTCTGTTATTTGTCTTCCTTCTATCTTGATGTGTTTCCAAGTTAGAAGGGGTGTGCACACTAGGGACTCTGTTTTATGGCCAATTTTTTAGTGGGTGGCGTACGTGGTGTATCACCGGCCCACTGTGTGAGTGGTTTACGTGGTGTTTCACCGGCTCAAATTATTTAAGCAAGTGGTTTACGTGGTGCATCACCGGCTTGCTAGCGTTCTCCTTCCTTCCGTAAATAAAATAAAATATTGCTATGTTAATGTGACCTATTAACTATATGTACTTATGTGCTATGCTTTTCAACTCGACTTATATAATATTTTCAACGTATTTTAAACTTAAGTACTTTACGGGATGGAGTTGGAATTACTCAGTTTATCTGATTTTTGGGAGCTTGTCTCTCTTGTCTTTTTTCAATGTTTATTTGCAGGTGGGTGATCAACTAGAAGTTGTCATCCACTTAGTTTAATATTTTGCTTCAGCTGGAACTCTGAAACACTTAGTATTTAGTACTTACCAAACTAGTTTAATTTGGTTGTAAGGATTTTTAATTAAGTTTGGAATGAATATGTTTTGGTTACTTAGCCTTGCATTTAATTCCAAGGAGTTGAGTGCGGCGGTAACACTCCGTCCGAGTCGAACCCTCGTTGATTTTCCCTCAAACGAGTCTTATTAATATAAAAAGGGTTCAATTTGGATGGGGTGTTACACCCTTGCAGGATGCGTGATCTCCTGGTGAATAAATAATATCGGGACATGTCATAATAAAGGCTTGCAAGCATAATAATAAAAATGTTGGGGCGACGACTTCCAAAAGTTTAGAGACAAACGGTGACCTAAAGAGGGAGCCCCTCTCTACTCTTGTTCTCTTACCCCTAAATGAATGAAATACTTAAATTATTTTGTGGCTAATGTGAAAGTTAATACTATCTTTCTTCAAACCAACACTTGTTTAATTATGGCTTCAATTATGAATGCTTTATTTATATTACGAAAAGCCACCAAAAATGAGTTTCGTGGAATGGTCTTATGTACTCTTCTGATGTTTTATTCTTGAACCTGTCCTGGTGGGGGCAGAGTTCTAGTTGTTGCAGGAGCTGATAGGTAAATGAAGAGCATGCACTCTTATGCTTGGCCTTGAAGTGAACTTTTGCGTATTGTTCGTGTGTAGCACGCTTGCTTGGGAACGTCTAGATAACACTTTTGTTGTAATGTGATATTCAAGATGAAATTTAACTATATTTTGGATAAACTTATTTTGGTTTGTAATTATAACCCTTAACTTTTAAATGTTTGCTCTGAACTTTCTTGGCTTCCCAGGAAGTGTTTTTAGTAATAGCTCTGGAATCCACAATAGTATGCTTCCGCTAGTATTACAGGTTATTTGCAGAGTCCGGGATTCCACGGGCTGTCACATTCTTACCATTTTTCTGGGCCAATTAACTGATATAAGCAAATTGGTTAATACTTGGTATATATATTACTATTACTAAAATATTGTTATTACTCCTTATTTTAATTACTTTTAATTAAAATCTAAAA
Source organism: Patellifolia procumbens (assembly GCA_947645195.1). NCBI lineage: Eukaryota > Viridiplantae > Streptophyta > Magnoliopsida > Caryophyllales > Amaranthaceae > Patellifolia > Patellifolia procumbens. The sequence goes on from CANSGD010000920.1 coordinate 2,398,204, forward strand.
TTTATATTTTATAGTACTCCCCTTAATAATTTTATTTTTGAACCATTCTATAATTATATAATGATATACAATTACCAAATATATCATTGAAAATAGTTTTACATTATAATTTTGATAATATTTACTTCCCTTAAAAAAATAAGATTTTCCTAAAATATTCTGATTTACATGTAAAATTTAAGTTTGTTCCAAATAAAAACTACCCAAATACATATCATAAAAAATCTTCAATTTTCAAAAATAATATAAAAGAGATTAAAAGCATAAGTTAATATAGCATACAATCAGTAAAATTAGCAAATTACCACAATATAAAATATTACTCAGTTAATTTCTACTCCCCCCATTCCCATTTGATGTTCCCATTTGGGATATGAGGGAAGACCAATTCAAATTGAGGTGGATGAGAATCTTTTTAATTTTTTATTATATAAAGTGCAGTTTGGTACTTTGTGTTTTTGAAAAAGTAAGAGAGATAAAGAAAAGTGGGTGATTGAGAAATAAAAGATTCTAAAGTGGGCGCATGAGTAAGACAAAAAATGAAAAAATATAGCAAATATTTGATTGTTGAAGGGTAAGATGGAAAAATAATGGGAAATTTCCTGAGGTACCCCCGAGGTTAGGGCTAATTCCTCGGGTACCCTCAGGGTATTTGAGCTAGTTCAAATGCCAATGGGATCATTGCCGTTAGCTTAAATGCCATTAATTCTAAATATCCGTTAACTTTCATTATTACACTTTAATTTCAATTAAAAATTAAACAAAAAAAAACTAAAAAACTAAAAACCACCCCCACCCTCCCACTCTCTCTCCTCCCCCTCCCCAAACCCACGACCCCCCCCCAACCCCAACCCAACCACTACCCTCACCCCCTCTGTCCACCACTTCCCCCCCCTGCCACCCATCCCCCTTCCCAGAAACCATTGCCCCACTCAAACCACCACCGCCCTCTCTCCCGCACCCCACCCTCCGCCTACCCAGCCACGAAAACCCCTTCACCCAGCCGCGCAACCCCTTCACCCACCCACTAAACCGCAAGCAGCAGCAAATGGGGACAGAGGATGAGACAACCGTAAGCAGCCGGTAAAGCAAGAGGTTAGAGGGGGGAGAAAGAGGCGCCAGAATTAATGGAGGCCGGAAAGGAGAATGGAGGCCGGAATTAATGAAGAGAGAGAGGGTGGGGGTGCGTTCGAGGAAGGGGGGAAGGGTGGGGAAGTGGTGGGTCGTTTTTGGGTGGTCGGTTTGGGAAGGTGGTGGCTGGCTGGTTTTGTGGGTGGTGAAGGTGGCTGAGTCGTTTTGGGGTAAGGTGGTGATTGAGAGTGTGGTGGCTGGGTGGTGGCAGAGTTGGGGAGGGGTGGAGAGAGAGTGGGAGGGGTTGGGGGAGGAGAGAGTGTGGGAGGGGTGGGGTGGTTTTAGTTTTTTATTTTATTTTTAATTAAAATTAAAGTGTAAATAGGAGAGTTAACGGAAAAGTTAACGGAAATTTGGTAGTAAGGGCATTTAGGCTAACGGCAGTGACTTTGGTGGCATTTGAACTAGCTCAAATACCCCGAGGGTACCCGAGGAATTAGCCCTAACCCCGGGGGTACCTCAGGAAATATCCCAAAAATAATTTTCTTAAAATGAAAAAGATTAAAAGTGGGAAGAACTTTTAGAAACATCTCAAAAAGGAAATGGGAACATCAAATGGAAATGCATTTTGTAATATGACTATATTGTTCTAAAATGGAATGTATGCATGATAATGGTAAGAACTTGCAAATATCTATTATCAATATCATAATCATTGATCAGGAT